>OX403612.1:3440000-5905297 GCA_948107665.1 Lomographa bimaculata | reverse complement strand
GTGTGTGTGTGTGCGTGTGTGTGGGTATGTGCGTGTGTGATGTAGTGGGGGAGTTTATTTACAATGTATCAAGTACATTGTATATAAATAGTAATAGTCTTATATTGACCTTGTTTGTCGGTCACGGCACGTAATCTAACCTAAATAAAAAGCGACAAACAAATACTTTCACACTCACAGCACCGCACTAAGTTTGTAGACCTGTATCGCGGGAGCCGGAAACTACATTACACACAATTACAACCAAAACTAGAAACACACAATATTTACTTTCCATCAGGTATTTATAAAAATGGTCCTATAGGAAATCGAACCCGTCACCCGCAGCGTAGAAGTCAGTTATTCACCACAACTACAGAAAAATTAGTGACTTACGTGGTGCCGAAGAAGTAATCCCTTTCTCCAAGCCGTTGGCTCAGCGAGTTACAGCACTGCTCCACCTGAGAATAAACAAGGGCTTTAATAGAAGAGAATTGAATGTAACATAACCTTACTTTTTTTAACCGACTTCAAAATAAGGAGGAGGTTATCAATTTGACATAATATTTTTTTATGTACGTTACATCAGAACTTTTTTCTAGGTGAACCGATTTTGATGATTATTTTTTTATTTAAAAGCTGGTGCTTCCCATTTTGACCAATTTGGTCTGACCAGTAGTTTTGTGTTATCCTCAATGTCTATTTCATTAATATAACCTGATCAAGGGTTCCGAAGATAAAGCAGTGAGGTAAGTTATTTTAAGCTTTGCTTGCATTTAAATGAATATATATTTAATAATAATACTTACATCAGCCAAAACCTGTTCCAGCGTCTTATCCCCCCAGTGCAGCGCTCGAAGCCGCTTGCCAACAGCGTTTCGCTTCGCGCGAGTCTGTAGCCAGCCGAGCGGCCACGGGTATACCGACGAGTTGCGGACCTTTGTCACCGCGTTGTACGTATCCTCGTCTATCCATGATATATACAGCTGTCAAAGAAAATAATAATATGCAAATTACAAGACTTTTTTTTTTTTTATTTGTTACAGGCTAGTTTTTGACCACTATCTCACCTGATGGTAAGATAAATAATGGACTTAAAGAGACTAAACATCTAATACCACTGGGAAAGTTCAAATCTGTAATAAAACGGGCATTAATTAAGAAAGCTTACTATAAACGATCGACTATACAACCTGTAACAAAAAGGGGTTGTAATACTTGGTGGTGTGTATGTGTATCGTGCCAGGAATCGTCTGCCAGAGAACGAAAGTCGAAATCGGGCATAATTTTTTCCGTACAAAAATTAAAAATTATATTTTTCAAATACTTTTGACAACCCTTCAGTTACATGTGCGGCAATCGCAGATATTTGTTCGTACATAAATTAAAAAATATTTTTTTGCCAACCCTACGATTACATCTGTGGCGCGTGACCTTGACCTTTGTTATGGCCACCACTGTCAGATATCTAGGTCCAAAGGCAGTACAGTACAGTGGTGTAGAACGGTAGCTGATGAAATAGGGTTGCAAATGACATAATTTTTTTAGAACTTTAATTCATCATAACTCAATATTAATGGTGCTGCCGCGAATGCAGAAGTTCCAGTTAGACTCCATACATTTAGCTAGATGTGTTACTTGAGTATTATTACACCTTTCTGTTACATGTATTAATGACAAGGATGCATGGAGGCAAACTGCACAAGCTCTTTCTAACAACTACCATAATAACGACTAGGTTAATAAAATTAAGTATTAGAGATTCAGAATGTTTAAAAAAATTAATGAAAAAAAATGCACCGTCGAGTTTCTTGCCAGGTTCTTCTCGACATGGCTGTAATTTTGCGAATCTGGCAATAGAATTATTAACTTTCATGAGTGCCTCTTTGGGGCCCATGTGAATAAACGATTTTGATTGATTTTGATTTTGAATATATCAGGGTGCCGAGCGCAGCGCTTTGCCACGCAGAGTAGAATCAGTCAAATGTAGAATCTGGCAAGACTGAAATGTCAAAAGTAGAATCTGTCAAATGTCGACTGAACCGTTAGAACTATATATTAGTTCATAACGAGATTTTGCCGCGAAAGTTAAAAAATGGCGTCGTTGATTTTGCATAATTTTCCAAAACCTGTGATTCTTCGAGTGTTAATGTGTAATAATGGTGGATTATTAACCGTAAATACTAACTAAATGTGCATAAGTGTAGGCAAGTCATACAAACTTGAAAAACGAGATTTTCGCTTTCGCTCCAAAACTCTAATAGGTCCACTTTACTAGGCCATGACTTGACTATGACTGAACCTTGACTGTTTTACTTGACATTGACTTGTGACTAGGAATTTTAATATATAATACAATACTTGAAATAAATGTATATAACTATTACTTGACACTGGCTAAATGCAAAAGATTGCGAAGTTAAAATTAAAAAAAAAAATAAGTTCATAGATCTGGGTGGCACTGAACTGTAATGTGCTCACCATCAGGCGAGCGACTTGCTCGTCTTGTCTTAAGTGGCTTTATTCCATTGGTCTCCTCTCTCGCTCGCACATTTCGATATGTTTAATAAATACAATTAGCTAGGTGTGTTCAATGTTTTCAACCAACTATATGGACATATACAATGAATGTTCTAATCTACCTTTCGTTATTCATATCTTTAAGCTAAACAAAGAAAGCGTGAAAATCACATTGAAATTTGGGAACTCTGTTTTTTCTCATCTTATTGAAGGTTATGATAGCCAAAAGAAGTTTGAAACATCCTTGTATTGATGTCCATATAGTTAGTTGAAAACATTTTCAAAAACACACGTACATAATTGTATTTATTAATAATTAAACGCAAGCAAAGCTTAAAAAAACCGACTTCACCGCTTTATCATCGGAACCTTGATCCACCAGCTTTCAAATAAAAAAAGAATCATCAAAATCGGCTCACAACGAAAGAAGTTGTGAGGTAACTAAAAAAAAAATTTTCGAAACCGGCTCACGTGGAGAGAAGTTATGAGGTAACACATATAAAAAAAAATATATACAGCTACTTGAGTACCTCCTCCTTTTTTGGGAAGTCGGTAATAATATCGAATTGTGTGAGCGAGAGAGAAGACAAAAGGAATTAACCCTCTCAAGTGACATTAAAACAAAATGCAACAAAGTGAAGAAAGGACAAACTGCTGAACCACCAAACTCAACTTAGAGATCTCGCTTCGCTGATCAATTATCAACTCACCTCAGCATTGACTAATACATTAGTGATGAGGCTCATATACGCCCTCATTTCGGCTTTCTCCTCCGAAGACAGCTTGCCACATAGCGTGACTCCCTTGTTGGCAGCGAACTGTACTATAGGCTCCAATTCCGACACCACAAACGCGCCGCATTTGATGAACGGCACTCTTCCTGATGGAGACATAAATTCGGCATTCCAGCGCATTTCGACTTCGAAAGGGAGGTTGCACATCTGAAAATATAGATATACATTGGTCCTATTATATTTGTAGTTATTACAAGTATCTATTGTACTTTTAATTTAAACGTATCCTACTTCCTACTTTATATTATAAATCCGAAAGTTTGTGTGTAAGTGTGTAAGTATGTTTGTTCCCTCTTCACGCTTTAACGGCTGAATGGATTTGGATGAAATTTGGAATGTACATAGATTATACCTAGGATTAACACATAGGCTATTTTTTTAACTTGATAATAGCGGGCGAAGCCTCAGGGCACGGCTAGTAAATTATAATTTATGCTGTAAATTATTATAAAAGTTGAGTCGAGCCGAACCTCACCCAATCTCACGTGGGGAGAGAGGGCGTCTCGGCAAATATCACATTTTTTTTTTTGCAAGACAAAATATATAGTTAGTTGGGTTAGTCTTGAATAAAAATAATTGAACAAAATGTGTGTTATTTAAATTCAACGCTATCAAGCACATATTAACTTATTCACATTAAATATACGCATTTCGAAAAATCTCACGGAGCAAGTGATATGCTGAAAACCAGCCATTCGTAAGCTATATTTAGTATACACAAAAGCACTGAGCAATTATTACCAAATCACTATTGTTATTGTCTATGTAAAGATTTTTTACCGACTTCGGAGGGTGGTACTCAAGTCGAAAGTATGTTTTTTTTTTATGTATATTACATTAAAAAAAAATATTATCTTCTCTCCACGTGAGTAGATTTCGAAATTTTTTTAGTTTGAAAGATGTTGCTTTCAAACTAAAAATTTTTCGAAATTCGTCATTTGTAGACTAAGAATAAAATGTACATTTTTATTAAAAATTCAGGCAATAAATACTATTTAGTAGAACTACTTAAAGTGGTGACAAAAATTTGTTTATATCATATTTCCATAGTTTACCTCAAATAAAAGCAGCTTTAAAGCTTTTCGCGGGAATTCTCATAGAAATTTGACATTGACAGGTGTCTGATTGCTTTGCAACCTTCTCTCACGGCAGTTGTTTGGTTTTAATCGAAAGGGCTAGGGTTAAAAGTTTCAGCCAGAGCGTAGACAATGAACGCAGACCAGGTGTTCGAAATTATATATGTTGAAAACTCTGTGTGGCACTAAGGGCAGACGTGACGCTTACTATCAAGCAAGCAACTTGCTCGTTTCTTCTCTAAATGACATAAAAATCCTGGATAACTGGTTGATAACTGGTTACCTTCAGGAATGCCTGCACGGCTAGACAGCTGGCGTTATCCGGGAGCAATATCTGCTCTACTTCGTACGGCTGGAAAAGCCTCACGTTGTCCGGCCATGGCTCTTGGGCTGGAATACGGCAAATACATATCATATAAACATATATATAACTATTATAATTATTACGACTTACATAACTATACACTTTTATATGACTTACAATATTCAGGCACAAGAATAAGGGAGGAGTTTTGCCATGAAGATGAAAAAAAGGCGTTGTAGATTTTGTATTATTTTTCAAAAATTGAGATTCTAGTATTCATGTGTAAAAATGGTGAATTATTAACCGTTAATACTTAGTGAATGTGCAAAAACGTGATTTTCGCTTTGCTCCAAAACTCTAATATATAAGTTTTAGTAAAGTTTCTACCACTTTATTAAGTGGTAACTTATAAATATATTGTGAGACATGACTTGACTATACCCTTGACTCTCTTACTTGACTATGACTTATTATTAGGACTTTTATTATGAAATACACTTAAGCATTTTATTACTTGACACTAGCTATATGTACAAAAATGCGAAGCCAAAACCAAAAGAAGAAAAACGAGGGAGGCAATTAATAGTGCATTACCATTATGATTTTTTGTAGATATTGTACTATCCAAGTGAGGTTCCATTAGAACCTCCTGAGGTGACATTTTGGGATATTCACCAATGGATTTCCTAGGCTGCAGACGCTTTTTGTTATGCAAGTATTTTGCCATATTTTATTTATCACTCACAGCCCCACACTTAGTTAAAACTGTGTCGAGTGTGCCGTTACTGGCCATGAAACATTTCAATGTAAACAATAATATTTTGTTCAATAATACTTTTAAATTTGGAATTATATGTAATCCTTGCAGTTAGAGGATTACATATAAACTTATATGTAATCCTCTAACTGCAAGCTAACTAGAAATAGTGTTTCCACGGACTTTAAATATATACAGACATAACCTCATCGAACCATGGGTGAAGCATGCAAATGTCTGTATGTGTGTGCAAACTGTCATAGAAAACTAGTTTTGATATGTCAAAAAAATAACAATTTTTCACTCTATCTAACCAAACCTCGAAACAAATTCCTTAAAGCAAGCTGGAAAGAAGAAAAACATTGGTATAATAATTAACCTAAGCTAAATATAATCTTAAATCAGTATGAAATCACTGTTTATATCATAAATGAAAGGTTTTTTAATAGTATACAAAATATTAATTAAATACTTTTCTTCTTTCCATAGTTTTTCTAACCTGGCAACTCAGTAATATTGTAATTTTTTCTATTAAAAAGGCTCCTAAAAGTTTTAATTTTTGGCTTAAACAGCGGCTGTGCAGTTAAATGTAGACCCCACTGAAGGGCATTTTTTAAAGGTTTGTATTAATACTCGTCTAGGAAAATGCCAGTAAAAGGGAAGAGATCCTGGCATCCATCTAAGGAACATTCTACAACTCCCCACTTTCTCTACTAATAATGGAACTTAAACACTCTCACTCTCATAGCCCCACACTAAGTTTGATGACATGCATCGCGAGTGTCAGAAACATTCACATACACACAATTACAAATAGAACCAGAAACACAAATTTTCTTTAGGGAGAAATCTTGTCTTCCCAACGGGAATCAAACACGATACCCCTGCTTAGAAGGTGAATGCTCACCCAACTAAATCAACAGGCAGTTCACAGTTAATTGTATAGTTTCACATAAATAGCCAAAGCAAAGAATAGTATTTATTCAACTTAACTTTATTTATAACTAGCTTTTGCCCGCGGCTTCGCTTGCGTTAAGAAGTATTAATTTAAAATTGACAAAGTTTCATACAAACTTTCATCCCCTATTTTATCCCCTTGGGGGTAGAATTAATCAATATCCTTTCTAAGCTTGAGCCTACGTCATAACATCTACCTGCATGCCAAATTTCAGCCTGATCCATTCAGTGGTTTGGGCTGTGCGTTGATAGATCACTATGTCAGTCAGTCAGTCACCTTTGAGTTATATATATTTAGACTAGAGGCTGAACTATACTACGATAACTGTACATTGGAGGTGATACAGACACCTACAACACAAGATTTACTCTAAGTGTAGGTTCTGCATGTCATACAATCAGTAGCAGATCTAGCTAAAGGGCTCCAGCCCCCCCAAAAATATGAAAACTACCACAGGTGGTGTGGTACCGGCAACAAAACCTTCCCAAACAACAATCCTGGTGATCAGTTGAGTGTCCTGTATTGTGTGTTTATTTGTAATTTTTGTTAGTAATTTTTTTATTTATATAATTTACATCAACAGAGTTGTCTGGTTAATTAAAAAAAACACTGTTATATCCATGTGAGCCCAGTCAAGTGTCGGCTTTTACACACAACATTTAATAAACAACAAATAAATCCTTCAATTCTAACAGAAAAACTCCTTCTAATCTCACAGTATTATCCAAAAATTGTTGTTAATTACAATGTATCTGTTACTTTAATGTACGTTCATTATTTAAAATGGAATTCGAAACTCAAACACCAAACGAAACTTTTAGATAGTATTTAAAATGGAATTCGAAACTCAAACACCAAACGAAACTTTTAGATAGGTACCAAACATAAACGAATCCCCGTTCTTCATTCTGAGAAAATATATATTAAAATACTAGGAATATGATGTCACTGCAGCTGTGATATATTATTCAGAGCGTCCTGAGTCTAAAATTAAACAATTATGTCAGACAAAACCGTAATTTATCCTACAAATAAAAATTATGTAACGATTTCAAAACCGCATAGAGTTGCGATTCCAAATTGCTGAATTTACGTACCGTTGAGAGATGTGATTATGGAATCTGTTAATGGGAATTCTGGCATTGTTTTTGCTAGTGAAAATATGCAAATAAAATTATATTGAATGTATTTTTCGCGATAATTTCAATGAGATATCGAGATATCCACCACACCGCGATCTTTATTTTTTGACATTGACATTGACAAATACCTATCCGAAAATTGACAGATATTTGTTTTTACTGGCAATAGTCATTTTGTTTTACGGTTACCAGCTACTAAACGAAACTACTACTACTATTACAAAAAGTTTCAGTAGACAAAAACTGTTGGATACTTAGAAAAAAAATGGATCACCCTAAGGGGAACGAAGTTTCGACTCGAAACCTTTGGTTCACACTCACTCAGCCCCGCAACTAAATATTCTAAGGTTTCTCACATTCTGCCCCGTGGTGCTGCAAACAAAGATTTTAGATATATACAACCATAAATAATAATTATTTCAAATTATTTCGTGCAGTTCTACTGGATATTGAAACCGGTATCGTAGGATGGTTGCGTAGGACACAGAAGTGTCATCGACTACACCTAAGCGAGCAGTTCAAGGTTCACGCAACGCACTTTCAAGAAATATAGTTCATTACACTCTGCCCTTAACGTGGTCATCATACTACACAATATCAAAAAGTTCCTTATTAAATAATCTTTTTACACAATAGAAGAATATCTTATCATCAAATAATATTAATAAATACTTAATTGAAGTAATATATACTTACTATCTGGTCTGCATGAATGATTCTCCCGCTACGAATAATTTAATGTTTTGTCTTTATTTTTTATGATAACAAGTCTAATAATTTTCTATGCTTGTAAAAAGTGGCCAAGTTTAAGTTCTTATTACTTAGAATAAGACCCAAGTAACACTTAGTTTGCAAATAAACGTGTAAATATGAGTATGAGTATCAACCACAATAACTAGTAGTTTGTTCTTAGAAACACTTAGATGTGAGCACTTAGGTGCTCACGAAAACTAATTGACAATGAAAAACTTTGTCGATCGTGGAGCACGCTTGCCTAGAAAACTCTTAGTCACTCTCAACTTGAAGACTCCAAGTTTGTACTTATCTGGGAACATATACTCTGGCAAGAATTTGCACTCCTTTGCAGGGCGCATAATGAACGTAGAAGCAAAACGCTTCCAGCGCATTTTAGGAATATCTATCATATATGGATGTCAGTCTGGTAGTTCTATGATGGGATTGATCATGAATTAGATCATGTCATTCTGTGGCACACTCTCCAAAATTGATCAAACAATATACTGAGAGACTCACTATCCTGCGGAAGATGTCCTAAGCTCTGAAACCTTACTTCAGTCAGCTGTTATATATCCTTATTAAAGAACAAATACAAAAATCTAATATTTATGATAAAAGAAATAAATTATAAGCAATTAATTCAATAGTTTTTCTCTGTCTGGCAAAATGTAGGCGTGCGATTTCAGTTCGGGGTAAAAATTTATTTAAAAAATCATTAAACAGAATTTGTAATAACCGTGCTACAAAATACGTTGGTCTCAATAGTGTCCCAAGGGTTTCTAGTATACATGGTA
The DNA here is from genome assembly GCA_948107665.1 of Lomographa bimaculata. NCBI lineage: Eukaryota > Metazoa > Arthropoda > Insecta > Lepidoptera > Geometridae > Lomographa > Lomographa bimaculata. The sequence goes on along the minus strand of OX403612.1, from coordinate 5,896,235 downwards.
TACAAATTACCCTGTATGTTATTATATACTAGCCGTGCCCCGTAGCTTCGCCAACTATTATCAAGTTAAAAAGTAACCTATGTGTTAATCCTAGGCATAAGCAATGTGCATTCCAAATTTCATCGAAATCCGTTTAGCCGTTAAAGCATGATGAGGGAACAAACATAATATATACACTAACTAGCCGTGCCCCGCGGCTTCACCCGCTATTATCAAGTTAAAAAGTAGCCTATGTGTTAATCCTAGGTATAATCTACTTACATTCCAAATTTCATCCAAATCCGTTCAGCCGTTTAAGCGTGAAGAGGGAACAAACATACTTACACACTTACACACAAACTTTCGGATTTATAATATTAGTAGGATACATTTACAGACACACACAAACTTTCTTTTTAATATCAACAATATGATTAGTATTAGTATTATTTATGTAAGGTACGTCTACGATTTGAACTGACTTAAGTAAGAAAGAGGTTCTCAAGTAGTCCAATTTTTATTTAGATGATCATATTTTATTATTGAACTTTGCACTGCATGCCGGTGCGTTCGCCTTTAAAGCAGTTCAATTCATTTAGCAGTTCAATTAAGAAATTCAATTCCAACAATAATATCGGTTGGAACACAAGCTTTTTCCCACGAGAAATTAGTGTTACTAATTTAGTAGTGTTACTAGTTCTGGGTGTCGTGAATGCTTACGGCCTCACACATGTCATTGAACTTATATAGGGCTGTGAGTGTAAAACCGTTTATGTGTATGTCTTTTATGTTTTTCAACCCGAGCGATGCTCAGTGAACCAGTTATTTAAAATTATACAACTAACCCATTTGAATAAGCTTTGTGATATTATCGCCGACACAAGCTACATTGTTGTTTAACAAATTAATACCAAAAGCGAATTCTTCATCGTCATAGAAATCATAAGGTCGATCTAGTGGTTCAGCTTCTCTTTGCTTATCTTCAAAAGAAGCATTAGATTTAGAGTGAATAATATCGACGTATTTGTTGTAAATATCTTCGCCGGCACGAGCTGATGGCGACCGAGACCTAGGAGTAGCCGAAGGAAAATTTAATGTCCAGTCAGATACAGATGAAGTTGAACTTTTCAGAATAGATTCTTTTAGTCTTTCTTCATTCCAAAACTGCTTAACACTCATTTTAAATTTCTTCTATAAAAAAATACTAAGCCAAATAAATTCTGAAGACATCTGAAATTGAGTTGTCAATGCGACGTGTGCTCCTGGCTCAGAATACAGAAAGAACCAGAAGCCGCGACCGCGCCTTATACTGAAGCGTCAAAAACTACGCTTGTTGAAAGTAGTTTTACGCTGACGCGATTAGTTAATCTGTCACCGTCACTCGCGCTGACGTGTTTTACCACTGCAAATTAAATTAAATTATGCCTTCCTGTGCCGTCCCTACGTGTAAAAATTCATCAAGACTAAAAAAAATTGATGGGATCACATTTCATACGTAAGTAGCGCATATAGATGTTGTGTTATTTTATAATTTAATAAATTGTTCGATCATTAATTGTCGTAAATAGTGACACCTCCATTTTGTTGGTGTGCCAAATATCGAGTTGCAATTTTCCCTAGAATGAAAACTTTTATTTGTTGTAGTTTTTTTTATATTATATAATTAACTTTAAAAATCTACTTATATAGTTATACATTGTTACTGGTACACTAAGTCAGCGTGCTTTTAGGGGCATGTCTGTCTGTACATAAAAAAACAATTTTTGTTCTGCTTCTTTTGAAAATTCGCAAAGAGGAAAAATCTACTGTTCCATACATTTTGTCGGATATCAGTGAACTTTTTGTATGGGACCGATTTTTTTTACTACGACAATAACATTTGTTTTTGTGAAATTTTAGCTTTCCTGCTGATGAAGAAAAGAAAACAGTTGTCTTTGGACAGAAATTACTTACGCAGCAAAAAGGAAATTAAATGTTTTCATCGAAACCGTATTTTATTTTAACATCAGTCTAGCGTGAGTCTTCCTTTAAGCTCAACTTAAAGGAAGACTCACGCTAGACTGTGTCGGGTCCGAGCTGAGCGTCAGCCGTAGCACGGGCAACTAAAATTATGTGTATATATTTTGTATGGACACACTCACACTATACCGAGCGGCAAACGAGTGACGGCCGAGCAACGGACAACTCACGGAAACAACTCGGTCTCGCCTCGGCTCGGCACACTCCATTTCCTTGTAGTTGAAGATTCAAATTCTTTATCGTCCAGAGCGATCGCAATAGCCGCTAACTCCAGATCGTCAAAAGTCAACATGATTGTGGTCTAGTTACAACACTATTTTGCTCTGACGAGTAGACTACATCACGGCGCAACGGTATTGCTCGGTCGAAGCCTCTCTTACAGGCACGGACCCGGCTCAGTGACCGTGCTACGGCCGAATCTCGACTCGGACCCGACACGGCCTTGGGTGAGTCATCCTTAATAGGTAAATAACATTAACTAATATAGTTTTACATTTAATATGAGCAGTACACAGGTAGTCTATTTGGGGTGCCCTAAGCCGAAAGGGGTACCATTATACTGTTTCAGCTTAGTACACCCTAAACATATTATAACCTTGTATATATATAAAAAGTAGTGGATAGTTATTATATTTTTATTTACTTATGCTTGTTTTTGTGTCAATCCGATCGTATATTGATTTCATTAAAAGTGTGTGTGAATAGTATCTGCCCTAAAACATTTACCCCAAAAACGGGTAAGTGTGTAAGCTAGATACATTACGCGGGTGGAGGTGAGACGGGCGCGGGACGCGGGTTTTGTTTTTGGACACAGCGCGCGGCTTGCAATCAAAGCTTAAAGCGGCTTCTGGTTCTTTCTGTATTCTGAGGCTCCTGGTATAGATTTCGATCCTCTATGAGTGTTTCTGTCTGAACATTTCTATAATCATCACAGAATAGTATTGACTCTAGCATACTACGATCTTTAACTCATAACTACCTATTTTGGGAATAGAGGACCAACTGAAAGTCGAGCATGTTGACTGAGATTGGGACACGAAAAGATTTCAGTCTGCGCGTAATCTAAATTACAAAGACAGTTCATGGTAGAAAATCAAAAATTATACTTTATATTGCAACATTAAGATAGGTATAGCCTGTGGCAATATTTATAAAAGTGCTTTGTCAAAAGTATAGGGAAGGGAAGAGGCTGGCATAATTTACACGAATAATCGGTTCAATATCATTATATTCATAACAGATATGTTACTCAATGACTAATTTCTATTAATGTTTTTGGAACTACAATAACAATTAGTAGTAATGAAATGATTGCAAAGTTATACATTTTAAAATTGGTTTCCAGTTATCCAAGAAACACATTAGGCATGAAAACACGACCACATACGATTCATTTGATTGAACTGAGATTAGTAGATAGGGTGATAAAAGCCGGTCACAAATTTAAATAAGAGAACCAGTAAATTATTTCTCTGGAGAGAAAATTACATACTTAACTAAGTACATTTCTGGTCTTATGTTTTGACAATACCTTCGTATACGTGGTCAAATGCTTGCCAGTTCGGCATAAAAAAGAATCCTATCTACCCAAAGAGAATGTAGTCACTCCGTATTACATTTTGTTCCGATTCACAGTCCCGGTGTCCCATCACTGAAGAAGAGACTGTGATTTCACTGGGAGACGATGACCCGATATTTCACGGCCTGATTTTGTACTGCCAATAATGCGAACCCTGATAATTCATGAACATCAATCCGACCATTCCATGGTCGCCAATTATTGCCTGTTCAAAATATGTCCGTATAGATAATGTACGGCCAATAAAGTACATCCAGTAATTCATGTACATGGCTTCCAATTATCAGGGTGTGCAATACTGTGGGTGCAATACTGGCTGCGTAAAATCATTCCGTGTCGATATTGTACGGCTAGTATTGCACAGCCAATAATTGGAAGCCAACCATAGACTATCATATACTCTCTATGCGATGCCTCGTTTGTTTAGGCGAGTCGCTAGGAAGAGTTGGCGCAGACTATTAAAAAGTTCTAACCTAAGAACATTAAAAACATTTGCTTCATTGTGGTCTTTATAAAAGTGGCTGGTCTTTATAAAATCTAGTTTAGATTCGATCTGCGACAAAACAAAACGCGAGCCTAGCAACCCCCTCCACGTACGGGAGGAAGGTTCTTGCCCTCTTGAAATTACTGGATCATCCAAACGAGGCTATGACTCTGAAATTTGTTTGTACACCAATTATTGGCCGTGCATTATTGGCTGTACATTATCAGCTCGTGTTAATATTTTCTGACCTGTAATACTGGTCGTAAGTATGGCACGACCTGATATTACGTGTACATAATATTGGATACGTTATCCTGGCTACGTATTATCGGCTTTACATTAACGGTCCTTGTTATTATTTCACATCCAATAATGTACGGTCCGTATTGCACAGCCTGATAATTAGAAGCCATATCACGGAATACTGGTTAAGAATTATTGGCCGTACATTATCAGGCCGTGCATTATTGGTCGTACAATATAGAGACTCATTTCACTAGTTTGTTTGGTTGGTGACGTCACGCAACACATTTACGAATTTGCAAATATCTTGTTAATTTACTAAAATTCCAACGCGAAGGTGTCTTATTTTAGCTGCTTAAGTCAATAGATAGTGTTAAAACCATGGCTGACGTTCTAGATATTGAAAATTCCGAAGAATTTGAGGTCGACGAAGACGGTGAACGTTCGTATATTTTATTAACTTTCGAAATATATTTTGTGATTTATTGCAGTTCGGTTCAATAATATATGAGTGTAAAATACTTGAATTACTGATACACATTTCAAGAAAATGTGTATTCATTTGTAAACTCTAATACAGTGTTTAAGGTTATGTGCTGCCCATTTAGTTTGTCGTGCATTTGGCAAATGCCATTGACCATACTTTACCATGCGACCTAGATTCAGTGTTTTACGCTATTGTGATGCTAATAAACAAAATGTATTTCAGAGGGTATCGCCCGTTTGAAGGAAAAGGCGCGAAAACGTAAAGGTCGTGGGTTTGGCAACGAAGCCGGTACCGGAGGCGCCACAGAGCGTGGGAATAGAGGCAGGTAAGGACAACAGAAGTTAACTATTTGACCCGGTGTTATGATTTCATTCACTGATAATCTCTCCGCTGGTGTCTTCTTTTCAAAATATACTTTTTAGGGAACATAGACTTCCAAATCGTTGTTAAACATATTGGTTGATTCTAATTCCTTTGCAGTTTAGATAATAATGTTATAGCAGCATGCTTGAAATGAGTAGGAGGTATCAACCATAAATAGATGACATTTGACGTTATACTGTGAGGCCACAAAAGAAATACGAGCCAAAATTGGGATACGTGAACATTGTTATTGTTATTATTGTTGATAAACTGAGTAGCTTATTAAGCTGATACATGTGTATCACTTTTGAGCACTTTTTTTTTTAAATGTTTGTCCAATCTATTTTTAAAAGAGTTTATTGTGGGAGCACTTATCACTGTCTCTGGTAGCGTATTCCACACTCTAGTTATGCGGTTCGACAGGAAGTGTTTTGCTTGCACTAGCATGTTTGATCAGATTCTAATTCCTATGAAATAGAGCCGACATCATGCACACCTACATCCTCACCACTGGAACAATTGTGCCAGCGACCCAAAGCTGCACTCCGATATATAAATGAGTTGGGGTGGCTGGGCTAACTGCTGGCAGGGGGAAATGCACAATACGACCCCAGTGGGACGTCAGTGCAGGTCTCATCGCCCCCAGTTAGAATTAGATGACATTTGTTTTGTTGTCTAAATGCTACACACTAAAATGCCTGTACTTCAACTTAGTTGTGCATTCCTATGCTTACTTACCAAAATGTTAATGATGAAACACCTTAAGGACTTCCAAACACTACCAACATATTGCTCCATTAAATGCGTCATTACACATTTATACATATAAATATTATAAAAAATGTAGTGGTCAACTCACACCAACAAACATTTTTTTTATTTAAGATAGGCAAACGTTTGACCGCCATCTCACCTGATGGTAAGTGACGATGCGGTTGACGATAGAGCACGTTTACGTTTACATGCTTGCATTGTGCTCTTTAAGCTAGTTGCATATAATCCTAATGCTTTAAACATTATTACAGATATGACAGTCTCGCCCCAGAAGGTGACGGCAACACTCCTGGACCCCAGCGTTCTGTGGAAGGCTGGATCTTATTCGTCAGCAACGTCCATGAAGAGGCACAGGAGGAAGACATTCAGGTTGGGATCTTCTAAATTATATGTCCTTGATGGCCTGCTAGTGATTAAAAGAATAGTGGTGCTGTCAATCAGCGCTTTAATTAGAAGTGGTAGAATATGCTAGCTTGAGTAAACTGAGATACTTGTTTTTAGGTATGTAACAAGCATATTTCCTCTGTTCGAATAACCAATGTTATCTTGTCATCTTGCAAGGGGATGGAACGGTGGCAGTTGTGCTTGCATTTTTGGTTCTGGGTTTAATGTGAATGCTTCTAGCATCCACAACAAGTCTTTAGTAGTAACAAAAGTAGTTATTGAACTTAGTTGGGGCTGTAAGTAAACGCAAACGCATTCACACTCACAGCCCCACACTAAGTTCAAAGACTTGTATCGTGGGTGCTGGAAACATTCACATCACACTCATACATTACACCCAGAACCAGAAGCACAAATATCCCTTGGGAAGGATTTTGTGCTCCTGCCGGGAATCGAACCCAGGACCCACGGCGCAGAGGGCGGACACCTGTCCACTGCGCCAGCTGGGTCGTCAAAGTGTGAAAGCGTTTATGTTTATGTTTTATAAAAATATTCCAGAACCAATTCTCAGAGTTCGGCGAGATCAAAAACATTCATCTCAACTTGGATCGACGCACTGGTTTCCTCAAGGGCTACGCTTTGGTGGAATATGAAACGTACAAACAGGCAGCAGTAAGTGCCCAGTTTCAATATCCTTAATATCCTTATCATAAGGAATTAGGATAGCCTAATGTCTAATACTATGCAGGGTTATTTGTAAAAGACTCGAAAGCTTCTGATTCATAGAAAAAGGTTGGTAGAACAATCTAATCCTTAAAACATTTTGTTCTATGACTTTTTTCTCAATGCTATATTTTCAGCATTAATTAAAATCATGAATTCTATACGATCTATAAAATAGTCTATAATAAATCTATATGGTTTAAACAACTATTATGTTAGAAAGCAAATTTTCTCCACTGCGTCAACTGTGGCGTCGATACCCATCCCATCCACCCACTGGACTTTCCCTATGGTGGGTGGACGGGTAATTCATGATTACCACTCCACCCTCTACACTAATGTGAACCGAAATAGCTATAAGCACCTAGTAATCAATAAAAATTGATCATATTTTTTCATTTAAAATTAATTAATTGTTTACCCCAGTTATCTGTAGATTAGACCTAGCATGTTTACCATCTTCAACCACATCACTTATCATCAGGTTAGATATAGGCTCTCATGAGTCCTAGTGTTCCTGTAATAAGGTCCTTACAGGGTTCTTTAAAATACTTTAAAATGTACTCTCAGGTCTGAATTTTGTAATTTCTTTGTACCCCCACAAAATGCGTACCGAGTAAACAAACATATCTCTATCAATTTATTTTTATTTCAGAGTGCACGTGAAGCGTTAGACGGAGCAGATATACTTGGTCAAGCGATATCTGTCGACTGGTGCTTCGTGAAAGGACCCACTAAGGGACATAAGAAGAGACGATAAGATGCTAAGAGACCAATATATGGTTGGGACATTTCTATTAATTATTTCACAACGTATGTCTCTTAAAACCCTTTAAAAAAAAGGTTTACTTTTGTTTGACTGGCTGATTGAAAGTGATAATATGAACGGAGATGTTTGCTTTCCTAGAAGATACTTATTCACTCTAGACTTGAAGACTTCAAGATTATATCGTTCAGGGAACAGACACTGGCAATGAGTTCCACTGCTTCGTTCATTATTAGTTATAATATGCCATGCAATGAAACCGACTTCCAAAATAATAAGGTTCTCATTTTGGCTGTATATGTATTGCCTTTTTAAAATTTTTTTTGGCTATGTTACCTTATACCTCCTGCGTATATACATTTGGGATGATTCTTTTCTTGACTAAGAAGAGACTTTTTTATGGACTAAATAGTAAAAGTAGTTAAGTACAGATGAACGGTTTATGTTTTATTTTTAACTGACTTCAAAAAAAAGAAGAAAAATCTTTTTTTGATGTATATTAGAACCTCAGAACTCCGGTCATTTACTAAACGATTTTGAAAATTATTATTTTTGCTTGAAAAAAGGTATATTCTAGTTGGTCCCATTATATGATCAAGATCTGATGTTGTTTCGGAAATATTTGCGATTGAAGTCGGTTATTAGTTTTCTAAACTCATTTATATTATAATTTTTCATAGAGTGTGCTAGCGGAGACATTCTGCAATGTTTGAAAGTTATATTTTTTTATTTACGGTGCACCGTTAAGTTACCCTTCCCATACAACATTCTATGGATAAATATGAGGTCTACGAAGTGTAACAATGCCTATATACATGCTATACAAGTCGTTTTGCGGTATGTAGGTGCACAAAACATCCGATGCATGAATTTGCAATTTGTCAGCAATACATAAAAATAACCAACCACAAATGTGGAGACATGTATTTGATTATAAATAATTTAAACGTGAGCAAAGCTTAAAAAAACCGACTTCACCGGCTTATATTTTGGATTTTGCTTGATCGATATTGATAAAATTTATATGGAAACCACTTCTGATCTACCATCTACCAAACAAAAAAGAATTTTGAGAATCGGTCCTCAAATGGGAAGAAATCGGTGAACATACATAAAAAATATATACTGTCGAACATATAATCTCCTCCTTTTTTGAAGTCGGTTAACAAATTAATACAATTTAATTTATGTTTAATCTTTATTATTATACAGCTTAATTTTGCTTGCAACTATCTATCAGCGTACGGAGCTTCTACTGACAACAGTCACACTATTTTCAGCTTATTAAGTTTTTAGCGAGGCGGGATTGTAACTTATGTTTCGTTTTGTGGACCATGTTCCGTCATATGATTAACGAGTTGATAACATGTATGCTTGGTTTTGGTTCTCATTGCTCGCATTATTTAAAATTTAATTATTCTTTGGCTGAAATGTATAGGTATAGGTATTTTATATCTAAGCTATAACTAAGTCTAGATACTTAGGGCGGAATCAGAGCAGCGTTTTTTTCTGTCCGTATATATCATTTCGGCATACGCGCTTATACGCGCAAAATTTTCGGGCTCGCATACACAGCGTGTTCGCTCGAACTGGGACGGGAGAGGTGGCCGCGAGGGAGACGTTTCTCTCGGCTCGTGCTTGTAAAAGCTTATAGAAAAATGCAAATACATGGCGAAATGCTACACGCGCTTCCAATAAACGAGCTTATACGCGCATTAAAAACGCTAATCTGAAACCGCTCTTACAACAAAATAATTTATGTACTTTACGAACAATATGGAGTTTCTAATGTAAGGAATAATAAATGAACATTTATTAGACATGAAGATTTATTTAGTAAACATTCTAATGTACATAAACTTCTTTGCACCAATTTCAATAAATTTAAGAATACTTTCTATTAATGTGTTTTTATTTACCACTTGTAATTAGTTTACTTGTTAAGGAAGCCTCTAAGATTACATCTATATCTATATATATAAAAGAAAGTCGTGTTAGTTACTCCACTTATAACTCAAGAACGGCTGAACCGATTTAGCTGAAAATTGGCAGGGAGGTAGTTTAGAGCCAGGAGAAGGACATAAGATACTTTTTAGGAACGCCACATGTTTTTTTTAATTTTTTATTAAATGTATAAAAATCATTCTCTTATACGTCACTCAGATTTGGTAAAGTACTAGGCAAACATAACAATGAAGGAGGTAATAATATAGTCACGTGGCATTGTATGCCGGGTATGGCTTCCTAAACATGCACATTCATTGACTGTTAGGCGGAACGAAGGTCGCCGGGACAGCTTACCAATAAATTACTTAACGTTAACTGAGATAGTAGTCAAAATGCTATATTAGCCAGGCATGTAAATAAAACAAATTATTTTCAATAGTGGCATCTATCGAATAACAAGTGTACTTTTCGCGTGACTGTATTGCTAGTTAAAAAATATTTTGCCATGGTAGATTTTTAAAAAGTTTTTCTCAAAAGCTTTATTACCATTCGATTTGTTCGCGACAGAGAATAACGGGTAGACTGGCGTGTGACATTTTATTCAAAATGCTATTTGCTACTTATCATAAAAAAATCTACCATCCTTGGGTTTTTTGTTGAACAGCCATTCTGATGTCTGAATGGCCGATCGCCTCCCTATTCAGCAATCAAACAACAAACGCATTCACACTCACAGCCCCACAATAAGTTCAGAGACTTGTATCGTGGGTGCTGGAAACATTTACATTTCACACACACCAATACACCTGCCGGGAATCGAACCCAGGATCCACGGCGCAGAGGGCGCAGACCTGTCCACTGCGCTAACTGGGTCGTCAATCAGCATATAGCATGTCGAGCTTGTTGAAGTGAGTAGTATCTATAGTAGTTTTTTTTGTTATTGAGTTACTAGACTATCAAGTCACTCGCCTGATGGTAAGCGTTACGCTCGCCCATTACAGTTCAGTGCTACCCAGTTAACTTTTTTTTTATGCCAGATAGGCAAGCATTTGACCACAATCTCACCTGATGGAAAGTGATGATGCGGCCGAAGATGTAGCATGCTTGCCTAGAAGGTACCTGGTCTATTCACTTCACTTGAAGACTCCCAGATTATACCGTTCGGGGAACAAAGACGAGGGCAATGAGTTCTATTCCTTTGCAGTATGGATGATAAACGTAGAAGCGCTTCAAGCGAACTGGAGGTATGACCACAGACCACAGAGAGTACTGGTATGACAACTAAACTAACTTCAACTTCTTTAAATGGCGACTATAGGGCTGTCGCACCATAATTCTGCCAATATCGCGTATAGGTAGGAGCGCAGTTAAAACAAATTAAAAATTCTTTATAAAATATGCCCGGTAACTTCAAGTTACTAATTCTACTTCTACACTCGCGTGCAAGTAAATCGACTCAAGTCTCAAGTGCGCATAAAAAGTGATATAACTTAAAAATGTCTTATTATACCTCTATATAATGTTTTACATAATTAAAGCCTAGTAATTAGGCTTTCAAATGGTAGCATAATATCAGTAATTTAAATAAACACTTGTACTTAGAATGCAACTGAACGCAACCTCCCGTAAACTGCTCTGCGCTCTATACACAACTCGCGCGACACAACCCCCTATAAAAACCCTCTGTAATCGTTTTTTCTTATCAGTCGCTCATTAGACGTTGACCTGAACACATCTCTGCAAATTAAAGCCGTCATTTGAAGAAAATTATGGATACAACACCTGAAGAAGCCGCTCAAGTCGTTGCCCTATTGCAAGAAGGGTTGAACCAGCGAGAAGTCGCTCGTCGTTTGAATATGAGTCAGTCCGCTGTCTCGAGAGTTTACAAAAGGTTTCAAGAGACTGGTGCCTTCACTCGGAGGCCTAATACCAGCCAACGCCGGTGCACCTCGGAGCGTGACGACCGGTTTTTGGTCTCGACCTCTCTCCGAAATCGACACCTAACCGGCGTAGATGTGCAGCAGGAGCTACGTCAATTTCGCGGGGTTAATGTCAGTCAGTGGACAGTTAGAAGAAGGTTGAAAGAAGCTAACCTTACTCCGAAAAGACCCGCTACAGGCCCGAAGTTGACCACAGCTCATCGTCAAGCACGCCTTCACTTTGCTCGAGAGCATTTGGATTGGAGCATAGAGCAATGGCAGTCAGTCCTGTTCACAGATGAGACGAGGATTTGTCTCCATGGCAGCGATAGGAGAGGTCGGGTATACCGTCGTCCCGGTGAACGGTTTTCACAGTGCTGCTTTGTGGAAACCGTTGCATATGGTGGCGGATCTTGCATGATGTGGGCCGGAATTTCCTTAGAAGGCAAAACGGACCTTGTTTTCGTTCCTGGGGGAGGCCGGGGAGGAGGTCTGACCAGTGATCGTTACATTGAAAATGTTCTACTGGATCAAGTTGTCCCTTATCAAGGCTTTATTGGGGAAAATTTCATCTTGATGCATGACAATGCCCGATGTCACACTGCTCGGGCCACACGTGATTTCCTGAACGAAGTTGGAATTCACACTATGCATTGGCCAGCGCTCAGCCCCGATTTAAATCCAATTGAGCACATATGGGACGAGCTCAAAATGAAAGTTAGAGCGAGGAATCCAGCTCCGACAAACATCAATGAGCTCAAGACTGCGTTGGTAGAAGAGTGGGGTCGAATACCACAATCATCCATTAAAAAGTTGATAAGGTCGATGAAGAATCGCATGAGAGCAGTGATCAGAGCTAGAGGAGGAAATACCAAATATTGACACGAATAAATTTTTTATCTTACGCACATTTTGTTTCATTTAAACACATTAACCCTATACTGTGAAATTGTATGAATTTTCAACATTTTTTATATTATCATTGGCATTAACCTTTTTTACTAAACTACTGAATCGATTTTCATGCAACTTACACCATTTTAAAGCTCAATTACTAGGCTTTAATTATGTAAAACATTATATAGAGGTATAATAAGGCATTTTTAAGTTATATCACTTTTTATGCGCACTTGAGGCTTGAGTCGATTTACTTGCACGCGAGTGTAGTACAAAGTCAGCTAATGGGAGAGTAATGGAGAGAAGGTACAGATGAATATGAATATAAGTAATAAAAAAGTGTTTATAATTTTATCTTGTGGTTAACTATATATTTAATGAGAATATTTACAAGAGAAGTATTTGCTACAGTAAGAAGAGACTTAAAAGAAATAGGACGGGGGATTTTAGGAGGAAGTTCATCATACAGAGATGGTTGAACTTTAGAGCAGTTAAAAAATATAATCAAAAATGGATGACGTTTGACAGTTTCTCTTGTTGTTAGATGGTAAAACGGGCATGGGGGAATTAACTCGTGTAATTCCTGCGCACATTCTCCAAAATGTAAACTATATATATAATTATATAGGTCAAAATCTTGCGCGGCAAAGCACTGCGTTCGTCACCCTGAGATATTAGATGTTAAATCTCTTTAAGCCATGTAATGTCACTGGAAATATTGCCTTTCAATCCGAACAGTAATGTTTGCTCACTACTGCTGGCGTTTTAATGTCTGGTAATGGACTGCCCCAGGCGGAGACGAGATTCTTTCAAATATTAGCTTCGTACGTACATTGGATTGTTATCAATATCTAGCAGTACATAAATCTTTTATAAAATATAATCGCATCCTTTGACCGGTACCGTGAAAGGTACCTAAAAGTGGTCGGTCATTCGTTTCACACATGAATTGTATACTCTTTGGTTAATGTAACTCTCTATGATTTTGGCGGGAAAAGAAATGAGAGGAAGTTGAGAAAATGGCACCTAACGACGGATTCAGCGTTAAATTATCAGCAGACTGCTCCTAGTTGTTGTTGGAAGGAAGACGACTACAATAGGATAAGGACGTATAGCTTTGACTAACATTTGTATGAGAAAAGTGCCTGATGTATGATAAAAGCAAATGTCTTTGCAGCATCTTTCAGAATGTAAGGCGTTCACGGGTCAGTGTGACCATATCAATGTGTACCATGAATATACAATCTAATGCGGGGTTTACTTTGTAAATAATTAAACGCAAGCAAAGCTTAAAAATAAACCGACTTCACCACTTTATATTCGGAACGTTGATCAGATTAGATGTAACAAGCATTATTGTTGACGATAACTCAAAAACCAGAGATCAGATCTTAATCAAATTTATATGGGAACACACGAAAAGCACTTTCAAATAAAAAAAAAATCATCAATATCGGCTGACAACGAAAGAAGTTATGAGGTAACTTTTGAAGTCGGTTAAAAACGAGAACATCGTCAATGTAAGAGTAGTCCACAGAATGTGCATTGTTGAGGATAACTAAAAAACTACTCATCAGATCTTGATCAATTTCAAATGGGACCAATTGGAAAGCAAAATCTTTCAATATAAAAAAAAACGAAATCGGTTCACGTGGAAAGATGTTGAGGTAAAAAAACATAAAAAAAAAAAATACAGTCGACTTGAGTCCTTCTCCTCCTTTTTTGAGAAGTCGGTAAATAATACAATATTTATTAGTGGTGGCCGTTGGGAGTATACCATTATTATCATATCACTAAGTTAATTCGCTAGTTTAGAGATCTGTTTTAACGAACTTCTTATTTAAGAGTTAGTGCAGTGGAGAGGACATTCTTGTCCCTTGTCAGTGGAAAAACAGAGGATACAATTTATATCTCTACGCCATGCTAGGCCTGCTTATATATAATGTTTTTGTTGTTTAGAGAATTCAACATTTTAGGACTCATCATTTTATGATTCAATGTTTTGATGTAATTTAACATTATAATATCACAACACTTTGCTTTTTTGACTTTGCCAAAAAATACTTTCCGGACTAATAAGTAAACCCTATAGAATCTGACTAATGATTTATTTAATGGTAGGTACTAGTCATATTAAGTAGTGTCACTTGTACCATTAATGCTACTATCCAATGGTACTAGCGACATAAAGGAGTTTTATGTTGGCGCAGTGGGCAATTCTGCTTCAACGTCTTGGGCAATGGGTTCGATTCTCATCAGGATCACAATTTTTCTTCCCATAGGACATTTGTGTATCGATTCCGAGATGTAAGATTATTTTCCGGCACCGACAATGCAAGGCTTTGAACCCGGTGATCATGTGTGTGATCTATATCTATCATCACCGCAAATAGCTTTTCTAAAACATTTTTAAATATACTAGAAATATTACAAAGTGAGATAGTGGTCAAGCTCTAACCTATTAGAGATAAAAAGGTCAGATTCTATATGACCACAACCAAAACTGACTGGAAATCTTTAATAACTTTAGAGATGTACTTGCTACTTATTAAAGTTAATTCCACCATGCCCATTTTACCATCTAACAACCAGACAAACTGACATCCATTTATGTTGACATACCTCCAGTTCGCTCGAAGCGGTTTGCTTCTACGTTCATCATCCGTACAGCGAAGGAGTGGAACTCGTTGCCTGCGTCATTGTTCCCTGAGGGGTATAATCTGGGAGTCTTCAAATCGAGAGTGAATAGGTATCTTCTAGGCAAGCATGTCACATCTTCGACCGCATCATCACTTTCCATCAGGTGAGATAGTGGTCAAATGCATGCCTATGCTGCATAAAAAATATATATATATATATGTGTTATATTTCGCCTTTAATCCTTCCTAAAGAGATCCAAAGTATGAATCATGCCGAACGATATGATCTAACCTATTATGAAGTAAAATAATTCAGCTTCAATTCTGTTTCATAATAACATGGCGTCGCTAAATGCTATTGGGAAACTAGGCAATAGATCAAATAAAATAAAACGAATTTCGAAAGTTTATTTCTATTTGGTTTCCAACACATACAACGCAGAGAAAATCCATATATCCAACCATTCTAACTTCAAGATACAATTAGACAAAACTTAATTCTAAATTCAACTAAAGGTGAAAATATTTCTCCAGAATCTCGCGAAAAAAAAGATAAAAAAATAAATTACAATATTTTCATTTTTACACGCTCATTTACATTTTTTTTTCTCGCTAACCTTTTACGCATTTCTAATGTAAAATATGAGCTACGGAACGCATTTAAGCACGTATTAAAATACAATTTAACTATTTATGTGTAAATGCGTTCTGGAGTCGTATTAACACGATACATGTAAGATTTTAAACATATTTGAATCTTATCATGTATGGGACATAAGCGACTTTTATAAAAGAAGTTTAGGTGTTCCCGCATTTATCGATGCTGATCTAGGTGCGCAGTTCACAAACACTACAGTAAAATGCCAAGTAGAGTCGAGCCTACCCTCACTTGTCATTAACGTAGAACTGTTTCAAACTGATTTTAAACCTTCATCGATAAATCTGGGTGTTGAATGATGCTAGGCCGTTTTAGATTCGCCGAGTCTGGTGGAGGATCATCTGACGAACGCTAAAGGTAGACATGCCGAGGCCGAGTGCTGCGAGCAGCAATGCAGACCTGGACATCATTTTTTCACGGTTCGCGGGCTGTGGACAAAGAAAAGCTTTCGTTAAAAATAAAAATCTAAATTCATACATCGTTTCGCTGATTGATTTACCGACAATCAACTTACAGACTAGGCCACGTGCTAGTGACAGGGTAAACAAAATGTATGTTTTAAATTTAATTATGTAAGTTTATGTATATTATATTATTAGGATATTATTTAATGCTCAATAGGCAAGCATTTGACCAATATTTCAGCTGATGGAAAGGGAAGATGCGGCCGAAGATGTAGCATGCTTGCCTAGAAGATACCTATTCACTCTTGACTTGGAAGAATCCCAGATTATACCGTTCAGGAAACAAAGGCGTGGGTAATGAGTTCCACTTCTTCGTAGTACGGATGATAAACGTAGAAGCAAATCGCCATAAATGGAGGACGTTTGACAGTTTGTCTTGTTGTTAGATGGTAATAGGGGGGTATAAAGATGGGGAAATAAAGTCACGTAATTCATGCGCTCTCCAAAATGTAAGCGATGTAATACCGATAGGCTTGCAACCTTACGTCGGTGACTGAGTCTTTGTAATCACTCGATAGACTAGCGCTTGACCATATCTCACCTGATTACAAGTGCTCATGTGGTCGAAAATGGTAAACACGGCACGACGATGGTAATAAGAATATAAAGTTATGTGTCAATATCGAGATATTTACTATGCAATTTGTTAGTTTTATAGCGAGAGTGACTTTTGTAGCTTCAAAGGTTATTTATCTGATAACTTTAAACGAGAAATTCTTGTATATGTATGTTATATATATATTATACATTGACATAAATTATATTGACCAGCTTTTATGGTTTTTTTTTTTTTTTTTTAAATTGTATTTTTAATTAAGAAATATCTAATTCTAGACTGTACAATATGACGTGTAAACTTATTTTTATGAATAAATGAGTATTTCAGTATATAATCTGAATCTCGGAAACGGCTCCAAATATTTTCATGAAATTTAGTATGCAGGGGGTTTCGGGGGAGAAAAATCGATCTAGCTAGGTGTCATTTATACAAAACTTCATAAACCGAACAAGCCTCGGTCATCCAGGGCTGTACACGGAGGACTTAATGCTAATACAGCATTTTCTGTCAGTGCCAGTCATCCGAAAAGGTGCAAGAAAATTCGTGGTAGTGCAGTACAAGGACTATTAACTACTACTATGTCTATTTATGTTTATAAGAATTTGCCAAATTAAGGACAGGATATAAATCTAGAATTTATTATTATCATCATCATCATCAGCATATGAAAGTCCACTGCTGGACATAGGCTTCTCCAAATGCACGTCGCTGAGTCTGTCAATATCTTTAGCTATTTCGAATAACAAAATTAAACTACATTATCGTAGGCGCCATTTGGCCAGCTATTTAGTCCGCGGTGACGTTTGACACGCATAAAGATAGCGTCGAAATACGAAGTTTATAAATAGCTCGCAAACAAAATTCACATGACAGAGAGCCCACGCGGGTTTCTGCGTCGCAGTTTTTATATTACTCGACCGAAGTGCGGCGATGCTTCTCCGTTTCAGTTTGGGCAAAAAAATTGTCCGGCGGATTTCCAGTTGTTCTCCTCTACAGGTCGCATTACTCAACCGATTTTCGTGAAATTTTGTGAGGAGATTCGAGAGATTTTTTTTTACCGACTTCCCAAATTAGGAGGAGGTACTCAAGTCGACTGTTTGACGATGTTCTCGTTTACCCGACTTCAAAAGTTACCTCATAACTTCTTTCGTTGTGAGCCGATTTTGATGATTCTTTTTTTATTTGAAAGCTGGTGTTTTTTATGTAGTCCCATTGAAATTTGACCAAGATCTGATCTCTAGTTTTTGAGTTATAGTCAATAATGCGTGTTTATACATTAAATCTGATCAAAGTTCCGATGACAGAGAGGGTATCGGGTTCGATTCCCTCCCAGCGGGAACACAAGTTTTCTCCCCAAGGAAAATTGGTGTTTCTGGTTCTGGTTGTATGTCATGTGAATGTCTCCGGCACCCACGACACAAGTCATCGAACTTAGTGTGGGGCTGTGAGTGTGAAATTATTTACTTATTATAAGGATAGAGTACGTATTCTAGCAAAGACCAATTCCTCTAAATTTTGAGCTGCAAAATCCACATTAAACTTTTTTGTCACGTGAATTCGGCAACCTAGCAACCTTTACATTCATAATAATAATTAGTGTAGTCACTAGTTACATACAACAGGACAGAACAAGTGCCAGATATTGCATAACTTGTCACCTTGCGAGTCCAGAGTTATGTATATTATTAGACATCTATCCGAGCCAAAAAACTAATAAATTTCGTTGTTTTCTCGTGGACCTACTATTGTCCCTGTAATTGTCTATGACGGGCGGCCATTGCGTTCCTTGGCCTCTCGCATATACGGTGTGCCTCTAACCAAGAAATATAATTGTAACCGCAAGCAACTGTTTCATTATCAAGGACTTCAAACATTACATTGGAGATGAGCTGGATTCCGATCGAATACCTACCATGGTGTCGGTCGGGAAAATTGAACCATTTCCGATAACAACAGGCGGTAACAAAAATTGGACGATCTACGAGACGATAGACGACCGCCGGTTGTTATCGGTTATCTATTAAAGACCCATATACATTACAGTCTTACTGGTGTCCACGAGGGAGAGTAATTTCTCGTATACCCACTGATTGAAAATCTAGTAATTTGTCCCACTAGTGGGACCACGAGGGCGAGTTATTTCTCGTGGACAAATTACTAGATATTCAATCAGTGGGTCTTCGAGGTTCTTTCAACTTTCGCGATTCGTACACGCAAGGTAATTTATAATTTTAATTAATACAAATTATTAGTATTCTAAGGACATAATTATTTTGAAATTTAATTGTTTTACTGTTTTCAATTTAAGTTTTAATTTTATAGTCTTATCATAATGTCATGTTTGAATAATAATTTCCCATACAAAGTTGTTAAAGAATTAATAAAATGAAAACATTAAAGATGACTAATGAAATCTACGAAACGAATCGCTTCGGGCGAGTATCATCTTTATTGCCACGGGACAATAATACAATATTATGACTTATTCAATCCGTTAGTTGTGAAATACCAATATGTTTTCAAAACAAGGGAAATAGTATGAAACACAAAAGAACGCATTCCTTGTGTTTCCGTCACTTACAAAACAATACAATACCTAAAGATATCATTAAATCAATCAAAATCAAAATCGTTTATTCACATGGGCCCCAAAGAGGAACTCATGAAAGTTAATGAATCTATTGCCAGATTCGCAAAATTACAGCCATCTCGAGAAGAACCTGGCAAGAAACTCGGCGGCGCATTTTTTTTTTCATTAATTTTTTTAATAAACATTCTTAATTTCTAATACATAATTTTCTTAACCTAGGTATTATTATGAAATATAATATAACGTTCGATAAACCTTCCATAGTTTAAATATGTTTTGTCTTATTTTGTCTGATGTGTTTTTTCAAGCGACGTTCGCGCCGAACTGAGATCTCGCGCCTACATTTAGCCTAATAGAGAAAAACTTTTGAGGTTAATTGCTTATAACTTTTGTTTTTAAAAATATTTTTTTTATTTTGGTATTTGTTTTTCAAGTGCAGGATATTTTTTTTTTTTTATGTTGGATAGGCAAGCATTTGACCACTATCTCACCTGATGGAAAGTGATGATGCGGCCGAAGGTGTGACATGCTTGCCTAGAAGATACCTATTCACTCGAGACTTGAAGACTCCCAGATTATACCGTTCGGGGAACAAAGACGCAGGCAATGAGTTCCACTCCTTCGCTGTACGGATGATGAACGTAGAAGCAAAACGCTTTGAGCGAACTGGAGGTATGTCGACCATAAATGGATGACGCTTAATAGTTTGTCTTGTTGTTAGATGGTAAAAAGGGCATGGGGGAATTAACTCATGTAATTCCTGTGCACACTCTCCAAAATGTAATCGATAGAATACCGATAAGTTTGCCACCTTATGTCGGTGACCGAGACTTTGCAACCTGGACTCGATTAGCTTACTGTCGCCAATTAGTCTTTTGGCTCTCCGGCCAATAGATTCAAGAGCCTCTAACTGGTACTTGGCGGATCCATCCCAGAGGTGACCGCAGTACTCCATACACGATCGGACTTGAGCTTGATATTGTACGTAAGTATCAGCTTAAAATGTGTAGCCGTTTGTGAGATGGACCCGGGACCAATATTGTCCCGGGTCCATCTCACAAACGACTAAAACAGTGATTTTATAGGCCTACCAAATTGTTATTTTCTACCATAATCCTTACTATATATATAATATTATAAATTCGAAAGTAACTCAGTCTGTCTGTCTGTTACGCTTTCACGCTAAAACTACTGAACCGATTTAAACGAAATTTGGTACACAGATAGTCTAGAGCCTGAGAAAGGACATAGGCTAATTTTTAACCCCGAATTCTGGCTGGTCCGGGACTTACGCGGGCAAAGCAGCGGGGCGCAGCTAGTATATAATATTTTTAAAAACGGTTTCGTGTTTTACTTGTCAAGTTCGTTTCAATGATATAACACACGGGCATAAAAAAAAATTGCCTTCCACTGACATGTATGGATGCTTCCTTAATATTTTAATTTATATAATTTTAATATAATTCTTGGCTTTGGGCCATAACTTTACATATTCTCTAAGAATTTTAAGTTATTCACTTGTATGGTTTAGACGCTAGATGCCTCTGACAGATGGACGGATGGAAGGACAAAGCTGAACCACCAAAGTCAACTAAGATATCTCACTTCGCTCGATCAATATGTTCCTTCAAG
The DNA here is from genome assembly GCA_948107665.1 of Lomographa bimaculata. Taxonomy (NCBI): domain Eukaryota; kingdom Metazoa; phylum Arthropoda; class Insecta; order Lepidoptera; family Geometridae; genus Lomographa; species Lomographa bimaculata. The sequence goes on along the minus strand of OX403612.1, from coordinate 5,875,129 downwards.
GTGAATGTGAGTACTTAGTTGTTTATTACGGCAACAGTTATCACTTAAGAAGAATTAATTATATTCTTCAAGTATGTTGATAATTTATTAATACACTCTACAATGAATGTAAAACGGTGTCGCACTATCAACTTTTTAAAGATAACAAGTTATTTATGAGATGAGACAAATAAGTTTTTTTCTGACGGTAAGCCTCACGCGTACGCCTATTAATAACATCTGCAATGCCAACCTGAACGTCGAATGAGAAAGTGACGGGTACTAGCATAAATACAAAGTAGTAGCTAGTACCCTCACTTTGTATTTATATCACGGAGTAGTACCCGTGTATCCGTGATCATTTGATTGACTGTATGATAATTTAAATTCTTTCCCCGAACGGGAGTCTAGGAGCCTGGGAGTCTTCAAGTCAAGAATGAATAGCTTCATCACTTTCCATCGGGTGAGATAGTGTTCAAAAGCTACCAAGCATAAAATAACTCAATAAAACCGGCCAAGTGCGATTCCAAGGGTTCTGTACCATTATCTATAAAAACGAGCAATAAATATTTATTTTATTCTGTTTTTAAGTATACATAATGTAAATACATCATCTGTGAAAATTTCAATTGTCTAACTATCGCGGTCCATGAGATACAGTCTGGTAACAGACGGACAGACAGACGAACGAACAGCATAGTCTCAGTAATAGGGTCCAGTTTTACCCTTTAGGTACGGAACCCTAAAAATTACCAAATTGATGCAACATTTTCCGAAGAGGAAAAACCAAACTAGCAATGCCTTAGTCAGTTCATTCAACCCATAACGAACATCTTAATCAACCAGGAAGCTTCAAAGTCAAGGTACACAATCAATTAGTGACGTGCTATGAATTCTTCATTATTTTCAGATGTCATTATCAACTTATTTATTCAGAGATGTTGACATTGGCACGTGTAGTGTAGTGACGTGAGCTGTTACCATCATGGGTAAAGAGGCCCAGTGAGTTTTGCCGCGAAAGTGAAAAAATGGCGTTGTTGATTTTGTATAATTTTCCAAAACCTGTGATTCTTCGAGGGTTAATGTGTTATAATGGTGGATTATTAACCGTCAATACTTAGTAAACGTGCATAAGTGTAGGCAAGTCATACAAAGTACTAAAACGTGATTTTCGGCTCCAAAACTCCAATAGAAGTTCTAGAAAAGTTTCTACCACTTTACTAGGGCATGACTTGACTATGGCTGTTTTACTTGACTTTTACTGTGACTTGTGACTAAGACTTTAAATATAAAAATTACTTGAAATATATTATTATTTGACACTGGCTAAATGCACGAGATTGGAAAGCCAAAATTAAAAGAAAAAAAAGATGCCCAGTGGCGTGCTTGGACGAATAACTTGCAAGAAAGTCAACAGTTTAACGTCAACGCCCAGCTCGGGTCAGTCCCTGAAAGAAATCGGACCACACCAGAGCGCGACGGCCACCACTGACGCGTGACACACTCCCTGGGAGTAGCTGCTCTCTGCCAGCGCCCAGCTCAGGCAGACTGGACAATCCAGAAGGCCAGATACCCACCACGGCAACAGAGGCCAAGTGGAAGGACTACTACGTTAGTTTAACGTCAACAATTATATGAAATTTTATCAGCGTCTCTATAGTGCGTAAATTAAACTAAATTTGGCAGCACAATTCCTTTTGAAAACTCTCCTATCGCCTTCATACTGTCACGTAAACGTTACTTGAGACTTTTTGTATGAAAATCATAAGTAAAGAGGGTTGAACAATTTAAATATCTCGGACACATACCCGTTTGACCTGAAAGACGAATCAGACTTAGAAAGGGAGCGAAGGGCGTTGTCTGTGAGAGCAAATATGATAGCCCGCAGGTTCGCGAGATGTACAAGCAGCCTGTGGGTGACATACACGCAGAAGTAGTACAACGCCCTTCGTGAGCAATTTAATAACGCATTTAGGTTGCTGATGGGGCTGCCCCGGCACTGCAGCGCATCGGGGATGTTTGCTGTGGCACGCGTCGACTGTTTTTATACGACCATGCGGAAACAGTGGACATCGCTGGTGCGCAGGGTTAGGGTCAACCCTAACAGGATCCTAAGTGAATCGGGTAATAATAGCAACAATCAATGTTGTCATAAGTGAGGCAGGCAGATCATTCCAACATTTTATATCTGTACAGATTCCTCAAACCGTTTATTTACATAGGCCACAAAGAGGCACTCATGAAAGTTAGTGAACTCTATTTAGCTTTCTTAATTAATGCCCGATTTATTACTGTTTTGAACTTTCCCAGTGGTAATTCAGTTATGTAATGTCCTAAGTGAGGCAGGCAGATCATTCCAACATTCAATTTTTCAACAGATTCCGGACGTGTGACTTGGCAGAAGAATAACTCCTGAAATAGATTTATGAGACACACGGCGCCAATTTGCCGGTTTCAAGGTAAGGAAAAGGAAGTTCATGTCACCAGTTTAATGTAATTATTCCAAAGTTATATTCCAAGGTTATCTGGCATTCCATGGAGACTAATCTTCAGGGAACAAAATTTTCTTGTATTTTAAATTGCGAATTAATAATTTAGCTTTGGGTTTAAAAAATTTAATGCAATAAATAATGTATTGACTTAGGGTGAATAGTTCAAATTAAGTATTTAGACTAGCTATAACTCTTACAAATACATTACTTTCTAATTTCTATACAGCCTCTGGGAGCATTGTGCAAGTTTGCACCTATTGTACTAATTATCCAGAGCCGCAAACTATACATATAAATCAATATTCCTTGCTTCGAATAACTTTTTATCTTCATATATTATACTATGCTTGATTTTATGCTCTGAGATAGTCTCTAGATGCTGTAATTTAAAAGAATTTATTTGTAAATTTTGATACGTTGTACCGTTTTCCAGATAGAGCGACGGGAATATTTCAAAATTTTGATTTTGCTCCTAGTTTTGTTTGACATTAAAGGGAGCCGGGTTTTGAGTCGGGTTTTGTTCAAACATTTATCTTGTTAGAATAAAAACGGTTTCTTCTAAAAATTTGAAATTTGATAACTCATGACTCATGACCGAATGACTGAAATTACAAGACAAAGACTGTCACAGTTGTCTATCAACTAGAACTTGCAAACTCGTGTCTTGGCAGCCATACACTTCCAAAAATAGGCACACTTGCGACGCCAAATTGCCAATCGAAAATCTGTAGATAAGCGATAAGGCTGACCTGATAAGACAAGTCTGTTAGGTGACTGATTGCATAAGAGGTTAGAAGATAAGCTATCGGTCGATAAGTGAGGAATTTTTGACGTTTTGGTGAAAGTTTGGTACTAGGCAGATTATTTTATTGTTCTTATCGTCAATTACCATTTGAGACGTAATAAAACAGAATATAGTACAAATCACCTTTTTACAAGTTTTTTTTAGTTTCACTTGTCCCGTAGACGTAAAATTCAAATTCTTTATTGCATTCTGTAAGTAATTAAGAAAAGTAAAGTCTCTGATGTGGGTCAACGCATTGCAAAACTCAAATGGCGATGGGCCGGACACATGGTAAGGCACGGTGACGGTAGGTGGAGTAGAGCCCTGACTGAGTGGATACCGAGAGAAGGCAAGCGAGCCGTTGGCAAACCAGCTGCTCGATGGGTCGACGATATAGTGATGATCGCAGGAAAGACCTGGATGCGATCAACGCAAAACAGAGGAGAGTGGCACAAGGGTGAGGAGGCTTATACCCTGCAGTGGGTCGGTATAGGCTGATGATGATGACATAAATTAGAATAATTACAGACCCTGTATGGGCACAGCAAAAAGTAAAAGACAGGAAGTTATAATATTGAGTACATAATTTGTCTAAAATTAGCAGCATGCAATATAAAGTAAGAAAAAATAAAAAATCTATTTATTATATTATTATCATTATTTTTATTATATATATTTTGTGGAAGCCGATTTTATAGTGTTTTGTCATTGACGTACTCATTTATTTGGTAATAGGTTTTATTAATTAATAATTGTTTTAGAGTATTATATTTATTATATTTGTTGGTCTGTAATAAAATTGTGCAAGCTAAATTAGACCCACTTCCCGATGACCGATTGGACTCAAATTTTGTGTGCTTTTATATATCTTCAGTGACAATAGAATGATATGGAGCTGGTCTGATGTTGCAGACGGAAGATGGCCATAGGAACTTCTGAACTAAGCAAGATAAACCCATAGAGTTTGGGCTCGTTTGATTCGTCTTGACAAGTTCTTTGGTTATATATAACTTTTTAGTCCTTTTTTTTTTACAACTGGTAAAACTTGATTATAAAAAACCTATTACTTGTTTATATTTCCGAAAAAGGAGGAGATTTTTAAGTAATATTTCATTTATTTCTTTTATTTATGGATATGTATGCTGAATACTATGGAGTGGTGGTAGAGCATTAATTTGTGCTCGATCAGTCGCGCGACAAATGGAAAAATCAAAATTATAAAAATATCAAATCAAATCAGCTTGATGGTACCAAGTTATTGTACTGTCATCCGAATCATAAGGTTTAAATCGATACGATAATTAAAAGTGGGTTAACATCGACTATATAGATTTTGATTACACTATATAATATTACAAATCGGAAAGTTTGTGTGTAAATGTGTAAGTATGTTATCCCTTGACGCCGTAACGAATGAACGTATTTGGATGAAACTTGAGTGTACATTCACACTCACGGATTCACACTCACAGCCCCACACTAAGTTCAAAGACTTGTATCGTGGGTGCCGGAAACATATCTTATGTCTAGGATTGGCACATAGGCTATTTTTAACTTGATAAATGCCAAATCACACTTATATTATAAATCAGATTGATCAGTTTGTTTTCCCTTCACGCTATAACGGCTAAACGGATTTAGATCAAATTTGGAATGTAGGTACATAGCTTAATAATAATAAATAATAATAATATATTTATTGACATAGTTTACAATACTTAATTAAATGGGGACGGATCCGCGTGGCAGGGCTATTTACATACAAGTCGAGCCAAAAAGCGTATAAAAAAGATAAGGTATAATAATATAGATAAATTCCTTCTAGAATCCGCAGTTTTATCAGTGACAAGTTATTTTTAGATATCGCTATTTATTTAGGTGCGTTTTTTGGCGCCGCGCCATTGAGACTCCTCGCGGTTATTTCGGTTCGAAAACAAAGACTGTTTTGCTCATTCAAATTGTTTATTAGACGACCGAGCGAGATCGAAGCGTCTCCGTTTGAGCTTGGGAATAATTGCTTTAGTATGTCCGGATTTCCGGTTGTTCTCCTCTACAGGTTGCATTTCTCAACCGATTCTCGTGAAAGTTTGTGAGCAGGTTTGATAATTATATAGATTTATTTTGCCGTTTCAGATTTTGGATTTTTTCTTTTTAAATGGCGGAGATATGAAATTGAAAATGCAAAAAAATATTTCAGCCATTTCGCAAAATAAGCGAGTTCTTCATCTCACAGAGCCACTAGTTTAAAGTGGACACAACTAGTAAGTCAATAAGGTAATGATATGACATTCACAGACTGTTTGAACTGCCAATTGGCTTAGTTAGTCGCCTTCTAAGCAGGGGTCGATTCCCGGTGGGAACACAATTTTTCTGCCCAAAGGAAATCTGTTTCTGGTTCTGGGTGTGATTAATGTGTGATGTAAATATTTCCAGCACCCACAATACAAGTAATTTAACTTATTGGGGGCTGTGAGTGTCAGTGTTATGTGTATGTTTTATACCCGTGCAACGCCGGGCGTCAAATATCTCCTCACGAGAATTTTGTTTCTGGTTCTGGGTATGATGTGAATGTTGTATGTGTGGTGTTCATGTTTACGCCCGCCCCACGAAACAAGTCATCGTTCTCTTAGTGTGGGACTGCGAGTGTGAAAGCGTTTGTGTTTTTTTTACCGGGCGACGCCGGGCGGGTCATCAAGTTACATATAAATAAGCATAAGATAACGGTGCGTGCATTTACATCAAGAAAAACGTATAAATCTTTTATTGAGGCTGTGAGTGTGAAAATGTTTATCATTAGTGTTTAAATATTCAGTTAGAGCCGGATTATCGGCCAGGTCCAGTTCAAATCGGTACAATTACATCCCGCGAGTGCGCAGTACCTATCTGTCTTTATCATTCTGTCACGCGTCAAGACTGCGTAGTTAGTTACCGACATGATAAAATAAAAATGTATGTTTATTGCCGGCGGCGATATGTGGACTAGTAAAACACTGCTATAAGATAGGCGTTCGAGATACTCGAACATCATACTAATATCCTACTAATATTATAAATCCGAAAGTTTGTGTTCAAGTGTGCTATGTTTGTTCCCACTTCACGCTTTAACGGCTAAACGGATTTGAATGAAATTTGAAATGTACATAGCTTATATAGATTAATCCTAGGGGATCAACACGTAATAAACGCATGCAAAGCCTAAAAAACCGACTTCACCGCTTCATCTTCGCTTCCCTTGATCAGATTAAACAATTTAAAAATGATTGAAACACGTCTAAATTTCGACTTACTTAATTTAAAAATGTCCATGTAAAGGTTGGAAGAGATCGCTCTTTGCGATAAGACCGCTCAATGGACATATTTACTACAGACTTCACAAAAAGGAGATGTCTACTATTTTTTTTTTGTGTGTTTTACCTCATAACTTCGTTCCACGTGAACAGATTATAATTTTTTTTTGTTTGAAAAATGTTGCTTTCCAATTGGTCCCATTTAAATTTGATCAAGATCTGATCAGTAGTTCTTGAAATATAGTCAATAATGCGTGTTTAGTATGTATATCTAATCTGTTCATAGTTTGAAGTTAAAGCGATGAAGTCGATTTTTTTAAGCTTTGCTTGCGTTGAAATTATTATAAGTGTCTCTGTTAGCTATATTTATCTTTTGATGTCAATAAAGAGCTGTTGTATTGTTTATTCGATAATTTTATTATCGCTGGAAAAAAAATAAGCAGATAAATTGTTGGTAACCGATTATCGGATTGCATGCCCTTGTAGAAGCCGGCCAAAATGATGCATTGTATAAACATTACAAAAGAACTTGGTAGATATTGATTATTTAATATTAAGAATAGGTACAATAAGACCACGTTTTATTTGTTTAAACATTTCTTATATTTTGTTATGGCGTCAAACGAGCTGTTGACGCAGGTCTACCTGCAATGATGATTTGTTTATTCCAGGTGTTACTATAATAACTGTTAATTCATGTTGATTTAAGCGCTTTCACACTACACTAAGTTCGATGACTTGTGCCGTGAGTGCCGGAATCATTCACATCACACACACAACTACATCTAGAACCAGAAACACAAATTTTCCTTGGGGAGAAAACTTGTGTTTCCCCGGGAACCCGTTACAAGGCCAGCGCGCTACTAACGGAGACTACAAATGGGAGAGAATTTTTATTTTTTTTTAAGTTTCAAAAAATTTTAAGGCGTTTTACATTGGTATTATAAATATAATATAAAACCATATAATACTATTCTCAAAACTTTTAGGTATTGTTCATACAAATATACTAAAACCCCAATTAAAAAATGGGGGGTGGGGATAGGAGGGTGAAAAATACTTTACGTATACTTTACTTAGTCTCATACCTATTAAAAATACAAAAAAAAAATATCGGTCGATCCGTTTTGGAGGAGTGCAACCACAAACACTGTGACACGAGATATTAATATATTTATTTAACTCTTTATTGCCCAAAAACGGTACAAAGGGGTGGACTTAACGCTAAAAGCATTTTCTACCAGTCAACCACTCATGGTTGAAAAGCGAAGGCTGTAGGCATGCATCAAAAATAATCTAAATATATATAACTCAAAGGTGACTGACTGACTGACTGACATAGTGATCTATCAACGCACAGCTCAAACCACTGGACGGATCGGGCTGAAATTTGGCATGCAGGTAGATGTTATGACGTAGGCATCCGCTAAGAAAGGATTTTGATTAATTCTACCCCCAAGGGGATAAAATAGGGGATGAAAGTTTGTATAAAACTTTGTCAATTTTAAGCCGATCGGGCTGAGACTTTGTATGCATAAAGCTACTATGACGTAGGTATCCTCTAAGAAAGGATTTTGAGATGCAGGCTATATAAGATTAGTAACTTTTCAGTTTAAAACATACGAATTTCTGTATGCTAGCGCCACCTACATTGAGTTATTTTGGATAGAACTTTGAATTAACCATTTTTGTGTATAGTGCATAGATAATATATCTAGTTCTTTTCTTGGAATATTTTGGATTGCATTTGTTTTGTTTCGGTTTAGTAGTTTTGGTTATAGACTCTACTTTGTATTTGGTTATATAATAAATAATATATATAAAATAATAATAATATTTATAATAAATAAATAATAATAATATATATAATAAATATATATCTATACCTAATTAATAATAATACTTCTTAACGCGACCGAAGCCGCGGGCAAAAGCTAGTATATATATATACATATAGGAAGCGGAAACATTTCTTCCGCGTTAACAAACACTACATTATACCTTAGATATGTATACCTTTACCGGATGTGACCTTACTACATCGCTTTAGAGTTTAGAGCGTTTATGTGACTGAACTCTGACTGAAACGGCTAAACCAATTTTGATGAAATAATGTGTGTGTGTCAAGCCATCCACACGAATGGTTTAGATTCACGATTCGATAAATATTATTTTAATTTACATGGGGGAAGCCGCGGGGAACAAAGGAATGGAACTCCTTACATGAGTCGGTGTTTCCTGATGAGTACAATATGGGAGTCTTCAAGTCGCGAGTGAATAGATATCTTCTAGGCAAGCTTGCTCCATCGTCGACCATATCGTCGTTTACCATCAGATAGTGGTCAAAAGTTAGCCTATCTTTAATAAAAAAAAAACTAATTTTGATATAAAACGTATTTAGGAATTATTTTTACCTGCAATGTATTAAAGACAACAATCGACCAAAAGCATAAATAAATTATGCATATTCTCCATTTATCAGTATGTAGGTAACCAGCGCAGTAAAAGTTATCCTTGAGAGCCTGCGTATTCCAGGTCTAGTGTGTTTACCAGCTTCAATCACATCGTCACTTACCATCAGGTGAGATAGTGGTCAAACACTAGCCTGTCACAAATAAAAAAAAAAATGTTAGGTAGGTATTGATTTAGTTGCAACTGCAATGCGGAAATGTACGTCATCGCCTTCGGATAAAGTATTTGCCCTCGAACTCTATGTAGTTAAGAGTTGCACTTTTCCGTAACATTTACCCATTATTCGATTTTTAACTGAATTCGAAAGAAGAGGAGATTCTGAATTAGAATGAAATATTGTATTTTCATGGTTCTGTAACTCAAAAGGGAAAACGGAACCCTTATGGGACTTCTTCGTTCAATCAAATCAAATCAAAATCGGTTTATTCACATGGGCCCCAATGAGGCACTCATGAAATTTAAACGTACGTATAATATCCGTTATATTAGTACTGAACAACGAATACAGAAATCAAAAATTATTTAAAAAAAAGTTACAAGCAATTGACCTCAAAAGGTTTTCTCTATTAGGTAAAATAGGCGCGAGATGTCAGTTCGGCGCGAACGACTGGTTATTATTATTTAATTAGGTTTAGTGATATATTAGTTTTTGATTTATCCTGAAAATTATTAATTAATTGAATCTGATAATGGGTTCCGAAGATAAAGCGGTGTAGTTGTTAAACTACCCTAGGTTTAAAATTCTAAAATGACAGATACCTACAATCCTACTAATCCTACTAATATTATAAATCCGAAAGTTTGTGTGTAAGTGTGTAAGTATGTTTGTTCCCTCTTCACAATTTAACGGCTGAACGTATTTGGATGAAATTTGGAATGTACATAGATTATACCTAGGATTAACACATAGGCTACTTTATAACTTGATAATAGCGGGCGAAGCCGTGGGGCACGGCTAGTAATTATATAAACCTAAGTATATAAAATTGTCACATCTTCGGCCGCATCTTCACTTCCCATCAGGTGAGATAGTGGTCAAATGGTTGCCTATCAATCATAAAAAAAAAAAATATATACAGAAAATTGGTAAATTTCAGTTGTAACCACGAATTTTACTTCATGTGCTAAGACGGGACGTCTGTCGGTCTACTAAACTGGACAGCAAATAAACCTGGCTATTCCTCAAGATTTCATCGTCAGGCTCGTGAGGTCTATAAATTCGAGGATGCTGGCAGTTATCCGAGCAAGGGGAGGGAGTACTGAACACTGACCAAATACTTTTTTATTACAAGGTTTTATTAAACTTGCAATTTAAGTTTCCGGGTGGAATCTTGCAACTCAATTTTGAAGCAGACATAGACGCTTTGTAAATTTGAACTCTTGAACTCAAATTTTTAAGCTATTGCATAGCTTCTATCGCGGGCCTTGAGCGTGGAGACCGAATCCAGAAATTCCGTAACGAAAATAACCTAACACCCCCCACTCCGACCGGCACAGCGGTGATACTTTTTAGTTTTGCCATCTATCGATGAATAGCAGAACTTTTAATGACTTTTTTAAATATCACGCTTGTCTCTTTAGTTCAGCAACTCGTCACTAGGTGGCAGGAAAAAAAATACTGCATAAATAAAATAAATAAATAATTATAATTGCATAAGTTGATAAAAAATGCTATGCAATAGCTTTACCGCGGCAGTCCTCGAGTGCCACACGTCTTTTTTTTTTTGACGCTTTAACACTTACAGCGCCGCACTAAGTTCGATGACTTGTGTCGTGGGTGCAATCAGAGCCAGAAACACAATTTCCCTTGGAGAAACTAGTGTTCTCGACAGGAATTGTCAGTTTCTACCACCTATCTACATTTAGAGAATGCAATAAATATTTAAATTTGAACCCGATACCCCTGCTTAGAAGGCAGACCGCGCACTCAACTTAACCAACGGGCAGTTCATATCGGGTATGTAGGTATGTATGTATATATAAACACAAAAGTGGTATATAGATGAGAGAATAGGTACCTAGATAATAATAGCTTAGTACTCCGCATATTATTATGTCGACCATTTTTCATACAACGTGTGGTTTATGAATGTAAATAGGTATATTGTTTCGAATGAGGTCATGAGACATAACGAAATGTAAGAGAATATACAATAATAACTAACTCGACGATAATAGTTTGCTAGCTGTGTTATAGTCGGTGTGACTATAAGAATGAAACAAAACTGACCATTTAAATAACACGTTTTATTTACGGAGATTTGTGTGTTGTGAGTTAAAGATGTCGCGTATTTTTCGAAATATCTCCGCCGTGTTGAAAAAATTTCAAACGCTGAATAGACAAACAGAAATTGATATCAAACTAATATTATAAATCCAAAAGTTTGTAAGTATGGTTGTTCCCTCTTCACGCTCTAACGGCTGAACGGATTTGGATGAAATTTGGAATGTACTTAGATATAACTAGGATTAACACATAGGCTACTTTTTAACTTGATCATAGAGGGCGAAGCCGCGGGGCACGGCTAGTAGGTATATATATAATTACCAAACCTGTTTTCAAAATTTCACGAGAATTTTTAGTAATGCGACTTGTAGAGGAGAATTACCGGAAATCCGGACATCCGGATATACGAAAGCAATTTTACCCTTTTATGAGACTACTCGCGCTCGCGCTGTCAATTAAATTTAAAAAAACCCCGTTTGCTAAAAACATGTCAAATAAATTCTAATGCAGAACATAGTGACTAACAGTCGTGACCTATTAAAAATCTAGACCGTCTAAAATCTTTCTAATAATAAGTCCTGACTGGAAAAGTGACTTCAAACTTGAAATGTTTCGCTTAAGTATTTATTTAACTCGTTTACTGCAATCGGGTTTTTTAATAAATTAAAAAACGAAGAAACACAAACAAAGCTTAAAAAAACCGACTACACCGCTTTATCTTCGGAATCCTTGATCAAATTAAATACGCATTATTGAGGATAATTCAAACACTACTGGTCAGATCTTGATCAAATTTAAATGGGACATGGGAAGCACCAGCTTTCAAATAAAACAAAACATCAAAATCGGTTCACCTAGAAAAAAGTTATGACATAAAATAACAGTTGAATTGATCCAACTTTTGTGTGAAGTCGGTTAAAAATAATTAAACGCAAGCAAAACTTAAAAAAACCGACTTCACCGCTTTATCATCGGAACCTTGATCCACCAGCTTTCAAATAAAAAAGAAACATCAAAATCGGCTCACAACGAAATAAGTTGTGAGGTAACTTTTAAAGTCGGGTAAACCAGAACATCGTCAAAGTACGCATTATTCGTCACAAAATAGACATTATTGACGATATTTTAAGAACTACTGATCAGATCTTGATCAAATTTAAATGGGAACAATTAGAAAGCAACATCTTTCAAAATATTTTTTTTTTTCAAAATCGGCTCACGTGGAGAAAAGTTATGAGGTAACAGAGATAAAAAAAAAAATAAATAAATAATACAGTCGACTTGAGTACCTCCTCCTTTTTTGGGAAGTCGGTAAAAAACATTGGATCACGGAACTCTCGAAAACAAGATTGGTTTTAATATGCAAATAGATTGACCATAATGGACCGTGATGGAACCAATTACTTATTGTCACTGTACAGTACACATCTCGTAATGTCACGTGAAGCAAACCAATTAGGAACACTTCGTGTATCACGTTTGAAGAAACGTTGCACTTTGAACCGCTTGTGGGTCTTCTGTGCACTGATTGAGTTAGCTTACATTCCAATAATCTACATGTAAACGGAAATATCTAAGCGAAGACGAACATTACTAAGCCGAGGGGACTGCAATACAGATTTCCCTGCCTAAGAAGGAATCGGGTTCGATTCCTGGTAGAAACACAAGTGAAATTCCCAAGGGAAATTTGTGTTTCTGGTTTTGGGCGTGATTGAGTGTGCGATGTGAATGTTTCTGGCACCCACGACACAATTCATCGAGCTTAGTGTGGGGCTGTGAGTGTGAAATATGTTTTTTTTTTTTTTATTTGTGACAGGCTAGTGTTTGACCACTATCTCACCTGATGGTAAGTAACGATGTGATCGAAGCTGGTAAACACACTAGACCTGGAATACGCAGGCTCTTAAGGATAACTGCCGGAACACCGTATTTGGCTTGGCGGCAGACTTTCAACTTGATGGTGGTAAGCTACTTTGGTAGCAAGCCAGGCGAGCAAATCACAAAATGCTCTACCACCTCTAAAAACCTCTAATGTTTGTGTATGTTGGTGTGGTTGAGAACTTTTATATTGGGACTGCTACCTCTACGATATATAAAGGAGTTGGGGTGGCTGGGCTAACTGCTGGCAGGAGGGAAATGCACAGTACACCCCCAGCGGGACGTCAGTGCAGGCCTTATTATTACCTTATAAATATTATATGTTTACCGAGGAAATTTTGTATGAAAACCATTGCGGCCAGCACACATGCAAACGAAACATTGTATTCATAAAAAGTCTTGCTGTACCCCCAAAATGTCAGGGTGCTTTTGGTCATACTAAATATAAGTAACACAACAAACACCATTTTGTAACAGATTTTAATTGAACCTTATTCTCGCACAATACTGTTAGGATTCCATAAACATCTTATAAAAATGTGTTCTAATTTGAACAGTCTAAAAAACATACAATTATTGTGCAGTTTTTAATCAAAATCAATCAAAATCGTTTATTCACATGGGCCTCAAAGAGGCACTCATGAAAGTTAATGATTCTATTGTCAATAATAATGGTTTTAGAGAATAATTTTCCCACTTAAAAACGTCAATGCACATAAATAAATGTTAAAATATTGTAAACAATTTGAAATTAAACTACACGAAAAGTAGTGTTTTCTATTTGGCTGTTCGATAAAGATATAGCACCGCTGATTATTGTGTTAGGATTTCTCAAAAACAAATCATTCAAAAGGGTAATTTTAAGGCATCATTGGACAGAACTATCTAATCAATGTTATCAATGTATTATCATTGGTCCAAAGCCAGAAAATGATATAAATGAAAATATTAAGGGGTTACCACCCATACATGAAATTGGGGAGCAACATTTTTTTTATTTTTTTATCTACCCTTGTGGGGTATCGTTAAAAAGGGCTTGGCAAGTAAAGTTCGGAACCGGTTTTAAAAAATCTAAGTTGGAAAATAACAATTTAGTAGGCCATCAAAGTCACTGTTGTTAGACCTATTTTGTCCCGGAGTCTATCTCAAAAACGGCTACACATTTATAGCTGAAACTTACGTATAATATCCATTATATCCTGTACTTGAATAAAAAAAATAGATATCAGACAATTATTACAAAGATAAAAAATTATAAGCAATTAACCTCAAAAGATTTTCGTTAGGCAAAATATAGGCGCGAGATTTAAGTTTTCTAAGTTCGGGGTAAACGACAAGTATATTTAAATATAAGAATACCGCGTGGATTATTTTTCACTGCATTTTCCGCAATGAAATCTTCGTAAATTTATAGATTAGCTTACCTGCGAATACGTAAGTCTCAGGGCGTACTGGGCAATTTGTGTTGTTCTCATTATGTCCAAACCAGAGTGTAGTGCTGGAACAACAAACAACACGATCAAAAACCCCGTAAAATCCTATAAAAAAGCTCACTTTCGTGGTTACGAAATTTTCACCTCACATAACCTATGACATTTTTAATTATGTGTGTCACACACGGATATTTGACACAATAATATAAACAAAATAATACTATAAGTGTTATCAAACTATTTTATGAGATTAAAAGAGTTTTTTATAATATCAAAATACGTACTTGCACTCGCTAAACCTATCACAAATAAAAGAAAATTCGAGATGTCAAACAAAGAGAATATAATTAGATCAAGTGACATTGACACTTACAGTCTTACGGTGTTGTATGCTTCTGATATTAAATTCTACCATTTATCATATTAAATATTGGCGAATAACTTCGGGATATCAAACATATGTAATATATAAAATGTTTATGTATTAAAAACATTAATATAAACACTTTCAGACAAAGTTCAAAGATTTGTATCGTGGTTCACATCATTCATTCACATCTCAAACAAAAGCACATCCAGAACCTGAAACAGCCTTGAGGACCTTGAGGAGAAAACTTATGTTCCCACTGCCGGGAACATAGTTTTCTCCAGGAATATTGTTTGGGAAAATAAGCCCTTGATTCAGAACCATACGATCATTCAGTCACCGTAGGATAAAACGTATTTTTTAACAGAAAGTTACCCAATCGTTACGATTGGGTAAGTTACAGAAAAGTTTTGAATCGGGAGGCTGAAACCCGCTGCTTACACAGCAGATGCGGTAAGCAGGCGACAAATTAAAAAAAAAGTACAAAGTAATTGGTGTTTTTATATGCAAATCTTGAAAAATTTAAAGTTGGAAAGTAAATATCTGGTCAGATGTATAACGAAAACCTGTTTTTAAGTAAGTGTTAATGATATTTTAAATAAGTTATACTATTCTTTATTATTAAACGTACCATTTTTTATGCTGTATAGACAAACTTTCTCACCTGATGGAAAGTGATGATGCGGCCGAAGATATGACTTATTTTGGCTCGCACGAGATAAGCTATTGGAACAATCGCGCAGATTTAAAAATTGTTATCGTACCTAGCTGATTTCTGAATTACATATTTATAAGTCGACTGCCAAGGAAGGGTTATGCATTTGGCGCGTATCTAGTATGTATATTTGTAAATTTCACGCGGGCAAAGCTATGGGCACGGCAATACAAAATATGTAATCCTTGAAACATTTTACGACGTAATACTGGCTTAATAAACAAATATTGCGAAGCCAAAATTAGTGAATTAATAAAGACATCAGACAAAACTCCAAGGCATAAAACTCTTTCATGTCATAACCGAAAATGACGTTATCGAGGACTGAAGAAATAATAACCCTAATTATTGCAAAATCCACTTGTAAATACGATTTTTGTACAAATTATCTACAATGTTATTATATGTATTTCTTAATATTTTAAGGTGAGTGGGTGTAATTTTATTTTTTTAAATGCAAATAACTTCATTCAATCCCAAGCTAAGTAGTCAGACTTATCTACCAATACATGAATTTCGGATCCGCGCCCTTAAGTGTCCGCGGACCATAAATAAGTATAATAATAAGCGACTAAACGTAACATAATCAACGATTCCGTTTAACATGGCAATGCCTCAGTTTTGCCGTTCAACATGGCAATGCTGCCAGCATCTTGGCTACGTTACTAAGAGGCAGTGGTTTTATTACATTCAGTTTTGTTAATATATTTTTGTAGCTTGTGTAAATTGAGTTATATTTTCGAGTTTCTCTGTTTAATAAGTAATCTGAAATAAAACACCTCTATTTTGAGTAAAGTAATTAAGTTACCTACTTACTACCTACTTACTGACTTAGGAACTACTTATATGGATAGAATTGAAATGACCGAACTACCATTGAAACTATCTTATCTACATATGTTTTTGTTTTCAGTTTATTATACATAATGAACTTCGTTAGCTGTCTTACCTTATCTGAAAGTGAAAAAGTTAACAGAATGATTGGTGATATTCTTTTGAAAACTAAAACAAAGAATTCTGAATATATACAACATCGTTTTAAAGACAGCGTTGAAGAAGTTGACCAAAAACCTACAGAAAATATAAATTTATTTGACCAGGTCATGAGCCCCAGTGTCAATTATAATAATAAACTGTATGTTCATGATATACTTTCGTTATCTGAAAAGAAGTTTGATGACTCTGAAAAATTCAGTTGGCATAATAGAAATAACGCTGATTTTAAATTATTGACGAAGCATCATGATTTCATTAGAACTGCAGATAATTATGTTAACGAATTTCACAATAATTTAGGATCTTCTTCTAAGTATGACCATGGAAAGTTTAACGATGCACTTTTAAAGTCGGAAAAGAAAAATAATGATCCATATAATTGGAACGATATAAAACACCCAGACGTTGAATTGACTACACATTATGATGTTAATTCATTCACCGATAGTAATTTAAATTTATTTAAATACCATTTTCTTAATGATGATCATAATATAAAGTATAAAGACAAGCAATTGAAATACAAAAATAAGGATACTGAACCCAATCTAGTTACTTGGCGTGATGAAAAATACTCGTATCAACCAATTACGGAACAATATTACACATCTAGACTTGCGAAAAATAGTCCTGGCATGATTGAACACAAGCATTATCTTAGCGGTGATTCCAATAAAAATAGTGAAATTTTTTTTGAACCTGAAAAAAAGTTTACTGACTCCATGTCTCTAACTTGGAATGGAAAACAAATAGATGATCACTTACTTACGCAAAATAATTATAAAACTAGAGTTGCAGAAGAATTCGTTCATGCCAGTGAACCATTCCCATCATATGGCGGCTACGACCATAGTCAATTCAAAAAGTTTTTTTATATAGCCGACGAAGAAAGCCTAACTCCATCAATATTAATTGTTGAACCTACTACAGAGCATTGTACTGAAACTACAACTGCTGAAGATCAAGAACCGACAAAATATCAACCGTTTCAAATTCATGCATTCGGTGATAATGTCGTATTTTCTATTAATGATAGCAAAATCCGTAGTAATGAGCGTTACAAATATCTCAATGCTTCGCGTTTACATGCCAGTTGGAAGGATAAAAATCAGCTACATTCTAAATTAGCTACAGGTTATACCAGTCAAGAAAAAGCAACTGAAAATTATCTTAATTCGCTTAGAAATAATGATGAAATAAAAACTCCCTTCAAATTGACTAAGATTGAAGTAAAATTAATAGAAAATATGCAAACAGCAGCAGATAATTACAAAACACGAACAACAGATATTCGTAATAGCACATTAAAACAGGATCTAGAAGCTCTTGCTAAAAATGAGCAAAAAATCGGTGACGAACGAATGACATCTTTAAAAAAACATCCTACAAAACTTACCGGTAAAAACAAACAACCAAACGCTAAAACATCTACGGAATGTTCTATTAAAACTAACATGATGAAAAACAAAGTGAACATATTTGAAAGTGATCGTAAAAAGTTGAGCGACGCACTGTTTAAGTCAGAATGGAGGTATCCCGAACATGTTAAATTAGCTTTGAAAAAAAAACAATCCACTTCACAAGTTCATCCAAAAACTGTAACATCAAACATAAGACTTGTAGATGAAAATAATTATGAGGTACCAACAAAGTTTAACTGGGATGGTAATATACATTCAGATGTTGAATTGAATGTGCGAAAAGATGTACCTAAAAGTAGGACTGAAAAAAATTACTTATCACAACACTCTAAAGAGACTGCCAAAAAGGATTACAAAAAACTCAGTACCAATAGCTTTAGACTGAAAGATATTATTTCGGACTTCGACAGACTTACTGTAAGCCATGTGCAAGATAGCTTTTCTCCGTGGAAAAGTTACACAGGTAATCATTTAGTATAAGATGAGTGCAGAAGTTATTTTGAAAGCTTTGTCTTTTCACTCAATACTTTTTTTTTACATTTGGCTTTGCAATCTTGTTCATTTAGCCAATAATATATTTATTTAAGTAATAACATATTTATTTCATAATAAAAGTCCTAGTCACAAGTCAAATAATACAGTCAAGTTCCAGTCATAGTCAAGGCATGCCCTAGTAAAGTCGTAGAAACTTTAAATTAAACTTTAATAGAGTTTTGGAGCGAAGGCGAAAATTACGTTTTTCAACTTTGTATGATTTGCCTACACTTATACACATTCAAGGAATCATAGGTATTGGAAAATTATACTACATCAATCAATAACGCCATTTTTTCACTTTTGCGGCAAAACTCCTTTTATTTAATAATTTGCCAGAACACAATTGTTTTAGTAGCAATAGGTTGGCCTTTTGTTAAGGGATTCTGATGATGAGATGAGTACACTATGGGAGTCTTCAAGTCACGAGTGGATAGGTATCTTTTAGGCAAGCTTGCTCTATCGATGATCACATAGTTGCTTACCATCAGGTGAGATGGTGGTCAAAATTTGCCTATCTTGAATAAAAAAAAAGATTTCTCAAGGACTCTGATGATTAAATGTTCGGTTGAGAACAACAATATATAATTTACTGGAGTCCCAACGGATCTTAAAATCAGTTGGGAAGAATAATATATAATTTATTTTAGTTGCAACTGATCTTATGCTTAGATGGGAACGGTTGTTATGATCGGTTAATGTGAAAATCCGATACTGTGATCCGTTGGGAAGTACTCATTAAATGAGTTTACCAGGAACTCCTGGGGGATTGAGTTAGGAGATCCTGGTGGCCCGACATAAGCGTCCAAGCACGCTATCCGTTCTAGTGTCTTGTGTGACGTAGCCACATCATATTTCTTTTATGTGCATTTTTCAGATAGCTTTTTTGTGAAAATGAAAACCAAAACTAAATACCAACAGAAGACTACTCATGTAAGTTTTTCTATTTGTTTAATTTTTCTTCTCCCCGAGGGAAATTTGTGTTTCTGGTTCTGGTTGTGTGTGTGAGGTTTTGTTTTCGGCACCCACGACACAAGTCATCGAACTTAGTGTGGGGGCTGCGAGTGTGAAAGCGTTAATGTTTAAGTAAGCTACGTGAGCTGTTTAGTGATTATGAACTCCGCATTGGCTTGGTTGAGTACGCGTTTGTCCCCTAAGCAGCGGGTATTGGGTTCAATTCCCGGTGGAAACACAAGTTTTCTCCCCAACGAAAATGTGTGTTACTGGTTCTGAATATGATTGTCTGTGTGATGTGAAAGTTTCCGGCACCCACGATAACTCAAAAACTACAGGTCAGATCTTGAGCAAATTTAAATGGGACCACACGGAAAGCACCAGCTTTCAAGTAATAAATAATTAAACGCAAGCAAAGCTTAAAAATACCGACTTCACCGCTTTATCTTCGAAACCTTGATCAGATTTAACGTATTAAACACGCATTATTGACAATAACTGAAAAACTAGTGATCAGATCTTGACCAATTGGAAAGCAACATCTAAAGCAAAATCAAAAAAAAAATCGAAATCGGTTCACGTGAAACGAAGTTATGAGGTAATAACACATAAAAAAATACATTACACTTGAGTACCTCCTCCTTTTTTGGGAAGTCGGTAAAAGAAACATCCAGTATATCTATATTTTCTAAGGTTCTTCTAGAAAAAGTCGTGATAGTTATGAAACTCTCAATTTTTTTTCACAGCCTTTGCCAGAAACAATTACTACATTGGCACAAAAAAATACGAAGCAGACTGCAAATGAAAAAACTCTCTCGCACCATGATGATCATTACGAAAAGCTTTCTACGGAAAATGTTAGTTGATTGACTTAGCATTATTTTATTTTCATATAGATACGATCTTAAAATACTTGACAAATATACCGTCAGTGGTTATTAGTGCACAATCCTGCAGGGGCTAGTTTAGAATCGACAACTGAATAGAATAAAAAAAATAAAAAATCGCAGAATTTATTTTTCCCTTACTAACATGTGACGAGAGGTCATGAGAAGTCTGTATATAACAGCTGTGTCACAGCTGTTCATGAAATGTTACTTCAATGATTCCGTAGCACTTAGCACTCGTAGCAGTCATAAGCTATTATTGTAGCTGCAGTCTATAGTTTACTTACTTGACAGTTACTACTAAACGGTCTGCGCAACAATTAACTTAACAGTAAGTAAAGAAAAAAGTTTTATTTTTGCGATTTTTTTTTCTACTCATTTGTCGATTCTTATCCACCCCCTGCAGGATTGTGCACTACTTAGCAACGACGGTATATAGCTTACGGTCAAACTTTTGCTCTATCCTACTAATATTATAAATCCAAAAGTTTGAGTGTAAGTTTGCAAGTGTGTAAGTATGTTTGTTCCCTCTTCACGCTTTAACGGCTGAACGGATTTGGTTGAAATTTGAAATTTACATAGCTTATACCTAAGATTAACACATAGGCTACTTTTTAACTTGATAATAGGACAAAGCCGCGGGCACGGTTAGTCTTGAAAAAAAAAACTCAATTATCCTACTAGTGGCTATTTGAGCTAAAGGGCTCGCGTATTTTTCGAAATGGCTGAAATATGTTTTTTTTTACGTTTTCAACCCCCACATCTCCGCCATTTTAAAAAACTTCCATAAACAGAATTGACAAAAAAAACCTATAAATTATCGAACCTCACAAAATTTCACGAGAATTCGTTGAGAAATGCGACCTGTAGAGGAGAACAACCGAAAATACGCCAGATATATGAAACTATAGATAGCTAACTATAGATAGATAACTATAGATACTGCTATAAAACTAGATAACTATAGATACTGCTCGCTCGGTCAATAATACAAACACCAATAACAACACTATATCATCCATTTATTAAATGGTATCGATATCGACTGCCTGCTGTTCCGCACATCATTATGCAGTACATAAGCCCAATGAGTGTGAGCGAGTCTGATTCGATCCCCGATGTAACACAAGGGAAATTTGTGTTTTCGGTTCTGGGTGTGATTGAGTGTGTGATGTGATTGTTTCTTCACCCACGACTCAAGTCATCGAACTTAGTGTGGCTGTGAGTGTGAAAGATTGATGAGTGCTTAAATACATATCGTTTCTTTTTACAGCGATTACGTAAAACTGATACTACGGCTAAAATCACAACGCATTTCACATACAAATTGCATCCTATATTGAATAATGGCAGCACTCTAGTATCTCAATTAAATCCAATTAATTGACCGAGCGAAGCTAGTTCTCTAAGACTACTAAACTATTTTAGTATATGTTTTCGTAATAGACAATTACTAAGAAGGGTACACGATCTTTTATACATATAACTAAGAACGCAATCAGTTCTAATTGCTTTACTGTATTTGTTTATATTGCTTGCGGGGATTTACTAATAGACATCAAATATTTCAAAACCCAGAATAGCCTACTAAATTTAATCGGAACTTCTTTAGCCGCTACAGAGATATATTAAAAAAAAAAACACCCAAACGTCTGCATTTGCAGTAGGAGTTAAAATATTTTGAGGCAAATAATGTTTTGTATTTTATTTGGTTCTTGAAGGATTTTACTGCAGCGCCGTCCCAGTTGGTACATCTATCAACAAACCAAGCAATACCTGACAATATTGATGCACCGATGCAAGACATTACTTCCCAAGATCTTAATGAAAACATAGGTATTACGAGAGCAAATGAAGATGCGACTCCTTTAGAAGAATCATACAAGAGGTTTTATAGTGTTGGCACGTCCACTACAGAACCATATAAACTCTTTGATTACAAAGGAAACTTTATAGACTTTGATGAGCCAGCTCTCAAAGCTACTAGAGTTCCAGCAAAACAATGGGACATGCTCAATTCTATTGAAAATACAATAGATAATATTCCGAACTACATCACGGAATCATTTGAAGATGTTGCCAGAAGAATCGTAACGGATGTAGGTCCAATGATTGCAAATAAACATATAACACTATTCGCGAATAACAACTTGGACAGTGAAAATAAAATGAAAAGAGTCACAAATTTACAACCGATAAATAGACCTTCACAACTTTATAATAGAATAACAACAATAACAATTGAAGGAGCTCCTAAGACGAAGATGGTTCTTAATAATCCAGTAAAAGATTGGTCCAAATTAACGACATTAAAGGCCGACGAAACAAATATGTATTTAATACTAGATGAAAATGGTAAAACAGTTATCGGATATTTTACGTATATCACTGATAAAAACTCATTCACTAAATCTGCCACAGCAAATCATTATGACAATATCAAAAATGCTGCTATATTTAAAACGAATAAAAATATATCTAATTTACAACAAACTAATACATATAAAAATATACCGAAGGCAAACGAAATAGACTTAAAAAAACAGAAAGTGGTGGATACATTCATGAAACCAGAGTCAATCATGACTGAAAAGCACGTCCCTGACTCGCATAAGAAGCAACGAATTAACGATTTATACAATGATATAATGAGAAGATACGAAACTATAACGCCATCTCAAAGGAAATATATTATATCGGAATTAGAAAAAATTCATCAACCGCATCATCCAAAGGAGTCAAGTGTACAAAACGATAACAAAGATACCACAGTAAGTCATATGGTAAATGATGAATCTTTCTTACAAAAGATGTACCAAATAATTCATAGTCATCAAAATGTAACAACTGAAAACCTTAATAAAATCACATGGAAAAATAGCTATCGGTCTTCTACACAAAATTTTTATGAAGATTTATCTCAAGATTTAGATGAAGACAAATTACAAAAACAAATTACTCAAGCTCCAGTTACAAATAAACTGCCCGAAGATGCGAATATACCGCAGGAAATATTTGACACCTACAATCCTAAGAACGAAAACGATGTAGATGAACTAAACGAGGAAATGTCGACTAACAATGAATTTAACGAATTATACAAAGACATAATGGAGAAATACGGAAATTTGTCGTCAACAAATTTAAATGCATCACCACAAACTACGCAATCATCCAAAGCAATTAAAAATAGTCACTGGGAGAAATTAAAGAAATTTTTTAAGATGTCAACAGATATTTAATATCCAAAGCAAATATTATATACTGATGTGATTTTTTTTGGCTCCGCAATTTTATGCATTTAGCCAATGTTAAGTAATGAAATATTTCAAGTGTATAACATAATTATTTCATAAAGGAAGTCCTAGTCAGTCACAGTCAAAGTCAAGTAAAAGAGTCACGGTCCAATCACAGTCAACTTATGCCCTAATAAAGTGGTAGAAACTTTACTAGAACTTCTATCGGAGTTTTGGAGCGAAAGCGAAAATCACGTTTGTTTGATTTGCCTACACTCATGTCCGTTGATTAAGTATTAACTGTTAATAATCTACCAATATTACACATTCACGCTCGAAGAATTACAAGTTTTAGAAAATAATTCAAAATCAACAACGCCATTTTTTCACTTTCGCGGCAAAACCTCTGATGTGATTTTAAACTTGTTTTCGTGTATAATAAATGTTTGAAATAAAATAGTTTTTATTCGTTCTATAAATTGTTCTACTCGAGATTCATATTACCTTGATAGTAAAGTGTAGTGTAATAATTATCGAATATTTTTTTTATGTGATATTTTTATTTATTCCAAGACCTAGTTTTATAATATAATAATTATAGGTATTATATATTTCTAATCATATATTACATTAAACTAATAACTAAATTAAAATTAACCAAAAAAACGATGTTGATATAATTATTAATTATTTATTTTTATTTTTAATAGTTATTTTTATCAATATTTCGATGTGTATATACTACAAACTTTTGTAATATTTAATTATTAAAATAATTATAATTTGACGACCCAGTTGGCGCAGTGGACAGGTGTCCGCCCTCTGTGCCGTGGCTCCTGGGTTCGATTCCCGGCAGGAGTACAAATTCCTACCCAAGGGATATTAATTGTGCTTCTGGTTCTGGATGTAATGTGTGTGTGATGTGAATGTTTCCGGCACCCACGATACAAGTCTTTGAACTTGGTGTGGGGTTGTGAGTGTGAATGCGTTTTTTTAAATGCTTTTGTCCTTTTTACCCTACTGCGCGACGCAACGGTAATGAGTATATGTGTGTATGAGCGTATGTATGTTTGTTCCGTTGTGGCAATCCACATACCAAACGTGTGAACAGATTTTGATGATTCTTTAATAGTTTTCATTGTACGAGTGTTATTAAAGACATGTTAGTTATAAAAATGGAATATGGCAATCGCCACACGCCGTGAGACGCCATACTGTGAAAATCATATTCTACTCAATTATATTTTCAAAAACTATTATTGATTCCACTAGTCATATTCATTGGTTCACATAGCATTGTACTGGTTCGGACTGGAAACGGGTTCATCTAAGCTTAGTATGTTTTTGACGTGATAACTTCTTATAAATCGATGATCGCACGGAAAAGTGTAACGTTCCGCCGAGCCTGAGCGTGTAAGCGAGAGCGCGAAACAAGCGATAGAGAGGCACGATCGGTCCAAGCAACGGCTTGTACACATCTGTCTTCTCGCGTGACGTCAGAGCCTTTATGACGTTATCACGTAAAACTATCGTCCGTAAACCGACTTTACAGACAACCTTTTTTTTATATTGAAGGATGCATGCTGTGGATGGTTGCAAGTAGTGTATAAGCTATGTGCAGAGAAGAGTATCTACAGTATCGTATAGCTCAAGCTGCGCATCTTATTTGCACAGCTTCCTCGCGGCGGCGCATCTTCATAGCGCATCTTACTCGCTCCGCTACACTAGCTTAGCATCTGTGGAAACGGTCACATAGTTTCGTAGCTTAGCTTTCACAGCCTCACAGCAAAGCTGCATAGCAGCACATAAATAATTATATGTTGGAAAAACACCCTTATGTGTATCAGTCGTCATCTATGACTATATCTATCTATATCATATGTTTGTATATGTGTTTGTTCTTTTGTGGCATTCTAGAGGTCAAACTAGTGGGCCGATTTTGATGATTCTACGTCAATCGATCAAAGACATGACAGTTATCAAAATTCAATATGGCGACCGCCAGACGCCATTATTGTGAAAAATATATTAATTAAATTTGACGTACTGTATCAAGTGGGCATCGTTGAATAGGTATTTGAAAATCTGATCTGGATCTATAACGATTTAAAGTTGGTTAGCAACCATTCACTCAATTAAATATTCACTACTTACAATAAAGCTGTAAGATTTTCTTAAATAATACATCTTATTAATGAAAGAAAAATATATGTAAGTAGGTTCACATTTTTCGTAGACGGGTTTTTGAATTTTTACATAGACTTGTTTGACAACGCTACAACCAGCTGCAGTATCAGTAGTGTCATTAACAAATAACGATACTTTGTTTCTACTATGATACTATACATCGTCATTGGTAGGTTGTGCAAAATCCTACAGGTGTTTTAGAACTGTCAACTGAGCAGAATAAAATAAAACAATTTCTGGATAAAATATTACATAAAAAAACTTTCTCCTTACTTACCGATAAATAAATTGTGGCGCAGACAGTTTAGTTGTAACTGTCAAATAAACTATGGCAACTCTTAGCTAGATGCTAAAATATTAGCTAATGCCTGCTATGAATGCTAAGTGCTACAGAATCATTGAGCTGTTCATGAATTACGGGAATGTTAGATACTTACCTACCTAGGTAGGTTTTAGATACTGCTAATTCCTAAACAGGAAAATTATATTAATACAATTCTTAAGAAGTAAAATCTAATACCTTTAAACGAGCAATTCTTGTTTATATGTAATCTGAATCTCGGAAACGGCTCCAACGATTTTCATGAAATTTGGTAGGCAGGAGGTTTCGGGGGCAATAAATCGATCTAGCTTTTTAGAAAACGTCGTTTTATCCGTGTTTTCAGGCAATATAAACTGCTTCAATATTATTAGAATACGAAGGTAAATTTCGCCACTATATAAATAGCTCATGTGGGAAATCGGGCGGTTCCAAAACCAAAAATAAGTCCTCGGTTCGAGTCCAGATGATTCGTTTTTCAAATTATTTTTTTATAATTATTTATTTACCAAATAATAAAACCGAGCAAAGCTCGGTCATCCAGGTACGTATCTAACATTTTCGTAATTCATGAAGAGCTGAGTGACCTTTCGTCACATGTTAGTTCAATGATTCCGTAGCACTTAGCACTCGTACTCGTAGCAGTTATGACTGCAACGAGTGCTAAGTGCTATTATTTTAGCAGATGTCTGAGAGTTGCCATAGTTTACTGGACAGTTACTTCTAAACTGTCTGCGCCACAATTTATTTACCGGTAAGTAAGTAGTTGTGAGCAGATATATATATTTTTTTATCTGCTCAATTGTCGATTCTAAACCACCCCCTGCAGGCTTGTGCACTACTTACCAATGACGGTATATAAAATAGTCTTACTGGATAAAGGAGGAATTACTGGTAAATGCACAAGATTGCGAAGCCAAAATTAAAAGGAAAAATACAAAGAAAATCTCTTTTGTGTACATGACGGAACATCCATGACGTCAATGGTCAATGGACGACTCCCTATTACCTATCTCTGTTACAAACGGTTTCAATACTAAATTGACAAAAATCCTAAGAAATAAGGTTCATTTTTGGTTAATTCAAATAGAAACCGCGTGCAACAAAGATACGTAATAGGGGGTCTGACCCCCTATTACGTATCTTTGTTGCACGCGGTTTCAATTAAAATAAAGCAAAAATGAACCTTATTTAGGAGTTTTGTCAATTTAGTATTGAAACCGTTTGCAACAAAGATAGGTAATCGGGGGGCTGAAAATTATTGTAACCATAGAGGAACTTTTTTACAATTTAACCATAGATTGTAACAATGAATTGACGGTAAAGTAAATCAAACACAATATTGCAAAATTTACTTGTAAAAACGACATTTGTATATATTTACAATGATGATCATTTATATGATAAGGTATGGTTCACAGGTTATTGCAAAATTGCAGATAGTGAAAGTGAAACTGTTCTTCGACTTACCTTTTAAAACTTTGTCAAGGATCTAAGAAAAACCACGGACAGATAAGCTCAATCAAAAAGTGTTATCTACATTGTTACGCATAAGTATTGTACTCTATAAGTTATTATCCTAATGCACGAATTAGGAATACATTTACTTGTATTTAGCCACGGACGTATAAAATTACGGAAGTATTGCTGCATCTAAAACGGGTGAAGCACCCTAGGTCCTACACATTTTGCTACAATACACTTAGTAACTATAAGTTGTCAATGACATTTGCAGCGAGATGCACGCACGCACGGACATTTGCATGCTCCACCCATGGTTGGATGAGGTTATGACAGTAAATATTTATTTCAAGTTTAAAGTCCGTGGACTTAGCACATAGTATTGTTCAATTTGAGATCAGTTTTATTGACATTTTACCAAAAATAATTCTTCTATTGACAATTTCGTAACGATATTAATTTATACGACTTCACTCACGATTGTTTGCTCGCATTGTTAAGCGACTAGTTTCGGAACAGTCGGTGCTCCTTCTTCAGTCGAGTACGCGCGTAGACCGTCCGGCGTCTCGGCGTGTACTGAGTACACGGGTTAACGCGCGTAGGTACTCAACTCTAGCCTATATCTATCTCTTTCTACATAAAGGTGAGTAAATAGCAAGACCTATTTTTTGCAAGGCTCAAGTCATCGTCTTAAATAATCTTAAGGCCGATTTACACGTCAGTAGATATATTTCTACTATGTCAGTAGCGAATTAAGAAATCGGTCAGTTTAGTAATACTAATAAGTTGCAAGTAGGAAGTAGCGTCCAAACGTAAGCAAGTGATAAGTCATAAGTTGCCATTCGGAGGAGATGATTCGCGTTAATAGTAGTTTTACTCAGCTCAAAAAGGATCTCCTCAAAACATGTGTAAGATTTACAGTAAAATATAGTTCCCTCGCTATACTCGCTACTGTAACTGTTGAAAGTGTAAATCGGGCCTAAATGCAACATTCACATTTCAGTTTATTATATTTAGCGAAGCTCGTAGCAAGTAGACCCTTAACTGAAGTGGACGCGACCAATGAGAAAATTCACGAAATACTTTTGAAATCCGAAAGAAAGAATGCCGACCCTTCACAATTTTTATGGATTGATCGAGTTCAAGCAGACATTGAATCATCTACCCGGGGCTACCAAAAAACCAAAACTGCAGAGAATGTAAACGTAGTTCGTGACACTAGCGAATGTAATAAGTGTCGTGACAGTAATTCTCTAAAGTTTCAAGAAATAATTACGGATTTGAATAAGATTTACTCTCAATCTTTAAGGCTTAAATTGGAAAGAAAAAAAGATCATTCTACGAAAAGACATAAGGGTGAGATATTAATTATTCAATTGATGTTAACTGACGTAATTCGAAAATTGTATTGTATATTCAATTTGAAACATACCAGAAAGCTCTGTGTATACACAACATGAATTATGTGTTATACTCACTATAGTTATAATTTTTACCGACTTCCCAAAAAAGGAGGAGGTACTCAAGTCGACTGAATGTTTTTTTTTTATGTTACCTCATAAATTCTTTCTACGTAAACCGATTTCAAATTTTGTTTTAGTTTGAAAGATGTTGCTTTCCAATCGGTCCCATTTAAATTTGATCAAGATCTGATCAGTAGTTCTTGAAATATCGTCAATAATGCGTGTTTAGTACATCTAATCTGATCAAAGTTCCGAACATAAAGCGGTGCAGGTGAAGTCGGTTTTTTCTAAGCTTTGCTTGCGTTTAATTATCATAGTAGAGACTTTACTAGAACTTCTATTAGAGTTTTGGAGCGAAAACGAAAATTACTTTCTTCAACTTTGTATGATTTGCCTAACCTCATGCACGGTCACGAACTATTAATGATTACACATTAACACACGCACAAGTTTTGGAAATGATACAAACACGCCATTTCTTTTCTTTTGCGGCAAAACTCAACTCACATGTTCTGCCTAAGGATTTCTGGTTCTGGGTTCCGGCACCCGCGATAAAAGTCTTCGAACTTAGCAAGCGGCTGTACATGTGAAAGATAAAGCTTGCATAGTTGAAATAATATAAAATACGATTTACAGTTTTCTTATAGATAGATAGATAGAGAACTCTATATTGTACACCAATTCAAAACGAAAATAGCAGCAAAAAATAAAAAAAATACTTAGGCTAGTACAATGGGCTGTCTTATCGCTTAAAGCGATTTCTTCCAAACAACCTTTGGATGGAGAGGAGATAGCAAAATAATTATGGGACCGTGCTGTACTACAGTTCTAAACAAATTATACATACCGTCATTGGCAAGCAGTGCACAATCCTGAAAGGGGCGGTCTAGAATCGACAATTGAGCAAAGAAAAAAACTTTTTATCATCTCCCTTTGGTTGTCTGGAAGAAATCGCTTTGAGCGATAAGACCGCCCATGTGCTCCTATATTAAATTTAAGATTTCTATATAAGTGTTCTTTATTAGTATGTAAATAAAGAATTTATCTATCTATCGGTCTACTTAGATTTATTATCTACTTATACTAACAGTCGAGTTTCTTTTCAGCAAACCACTCTTCGAAAACCAGGACTCGTTATAAAAATAAGACGACACAAGTAAGTAAAAAGTAATTTAAGTTATATAAACAAACTGGCAGACAAGTGGCAGGAGTTATGTGGAACAGAGTAACCGAGGACTTATTTTTCTTGGTGTGCAATAAAGAGTATTTGTATTGTATTGTATATGCAAATATTATATGTTTTTAATCACAGATGATAAACTGATCGAGACGAATTATTTCAATTGCAGCCATTAGCAAGGTTGCAGAAGTACTCAAACAGAACCAAAGAAGTCACTACAACTTCCAGTGCTGTGACTACAACGGAATCTATGATTAAGAGGAAATGTCGAAAGAGAATTCGAAATGATGTTGAATCGTATTTAATAAGAAAGACTACAACGGTATATAAGATTTATTATGATTTTACAGTCTTGTAGATTTCTTTCAGTCTAATTATTTTTTTATATTCGATAAGCAAGCAATTGACCACAATCTCACCTCTTTTTCGTTCAAGATTTTACCGCTTTCTCACCTGATGGTAAGTAAAGATGCGGTCGACGATGGAGCACGTTTGCCCAGAAGATGCCTATTCACTCGCGACTTTGCTCCCATATTGTATTTATCAGGGAACATAGACTCAGGTGAGGAATTCCATTCTTTTGCAGTTCGCATAATGAATGTGGAGGTAAAACGCTTCGTCCGCATTTGTGGAATATCTACCATATAACAAATCACCTGATGGAAAGCGATGATGTGGCCGACAATGTTTCATGCTTGCCTAGAAGATACCTACTCTTGACTTGAAGACTCCTATACCTTCTCATATACCGTTCGGGGAACTAAGACGCGGGCAATGAGTTCTACTCCTTCGCAGTACGGATAACAAACTTAAAAGCGAAACGCTTCGAGCGCACAGGAGGTATATCAACCAATAAATGGATGACGTTTGCCAGATTGCCTTGTTGTTAGATGGTAAAACGACCTTGGGGAAATTAGCTCGTGTAATTCCTGCGCACATTCACCAACAATTAATAAACTTTTAAAGTAATACTTTAAATAGTTTTTTTTTAAATCAACAACAAACAAACGCATTCACACTCACAGCCTCACACTAAGTTCATAGACTTGTATCGTGGGTGCCGGAAACATTCACATCACACACACACATTATACCCAAAACCAGAAGCACAAATATCCCTTGGGAAGGAATTTAAAATCAAGTTTTTTAAAATCATGCTCTTACCAGATGTAAATTAAAAAAGGACCTAAAAGTTATATTACCAGAGAACTCGTCAAGACTAATCGATCGTGTCCAAACTAGGTGTTATCTTCCGACTCCATCATCTGAGCGGCTCCATATCATTATCACTAAAGATACATAAGTACACCAAATATGAGTCCAATAGGACTTCGGAAAGTGTGTCTAATTTAGCTTGCAAGATTTGATTACAGACAGACAAATTGATAGACAACGGGACGGGTAGAAAATAAAAGCTAGTAAAAAGTAGCCAAAATCAATATTTGAAATTAAAATACCCCCGATCCCATTCTGGAAAGCAGCCGTTTACCAGAATGGCATCGGGGGTATTTTAAAATATTGATTTTGGCCGAACGGTATATATACCGTCATTATTAAGTAGTGCCCAATCCTGCAGAGGGTGGTTTAGAATCGATAATCGAGCAAAAGGAAAAGAAAAGTTTTTCTCAGTTTAAAAAAAAAAATGTTCCTTAAGTACTGGTAAGTAAATTAAGGTACAGACAGTGTAGAAGTAACTGTCAAGTAAACTATGGCAACTGATAATAGCAGTTAGCAGTCATAACTGCTACAAGTGCTAAGCGCTTCGGAATCATTGAACTAACATGTGACGAGAGATCACGAGAGGTGACAGCTGTTCACGAATTACGATATTGTTAGACTCTTACCAGTCAGAAAAGAATAAAAAATGAGATAAAAAACATTTCTTTAAATTTTTATTCTGCTCAGTAATCGATTCTTAACCACCCCCTGCAGGATTATGCACTACTTACCAATGTCGGTATATGAGGAGTTATAGGAGTCTTCAAGTCAAGAGTAGGTATCTTCTAGGCAAGCATGCAACATTTTCGACCACATCATCGCTTTCCATCAGGTGATTTGTCATATGATTGATATTCAACAAATGCGGACGAAGCGTTTTACCTCCACATTCATTATGCGAACTGCAAAAGAATGGAATTCCTTGCCTGCGTCTATTTTCACCAACAGCTAAGAGCAATCTCAGTCAAATAACCTTACAAATAAAATAAAAAACCGTATCTAAATCGGTCAATCTAGTTCGGTCTTGTATGTACTGTGGCCACCTTTGGGATGTATCAGCTGGAAGCTTTGGAATCTATTGAACGATGAGCTAAGAGACTCATCAATAACTATGCATTAGTTGAGTCTCGACTACAGTCCCGATCATCGGCAAAAAGTATCATGTTTCTCAATTTTCTACAAACTGCATTACGGAGAGTGTTCAAAGGAGTTTCATGATCTTTTTCCCGCGTCACCGTTCTACTACCGAACATCTAGACAGACGGCAATGCAGTATCCTCTAGTAGTAAAAATACCGACCATTCGCATGAAGCGTTTCGCTTCCACTTTAATTATGAGAACTGCCAAGGAATGGAACGCCCTGCCGTCTACTGTGATTCCCGAAAAGTATAATATGGGGTTGTTCAAGAAGAGAGTGAATAGGTTTTACTGAGCAAGAGCGCTCCATCTTCGACCGCATCTTCGCTTTCCATCAGGTGAGATTGTGGTCGCTGACTTAGTTTCAAATAAAAAAAATCTATTTAGGAGATAAATGGGAATCCATTTTGCACACACACAACCTCTCACCAAACGCATGTACCTTCTTCGTTCCGTCGTGGGTATAAAATACTGTGACCATGGTCTAGAGATGTCTTTTCTTTTTAAATATATTTAGTTTCAGACTCGTACTTAAATTTTCATCATGTTTATTTTACATTACTATTTATTTTTAATTTTTTTTTGTATTAGTGGCTATGATTTTACTCAAGATGTTTAATTAATGTCTATATATATTTTTTTATGTTTAGCTTCCGAAAGAATCTACTAAAAAAACATTCAAAACACATGTCAATACCCCTGAGACAGCAACGCCTAAACTTGAAGATTCTTCTATAGGAATAAATATTACAGTTACTGTTCCACCAACGACTACTAAAAAAAAAACGAAAACAACTTATGAATTTACTATTATAAAATATAAAAATAAATCTATTACAAAAAGTTTTTTTCCAATAAAAGACGGTACTACAACAAAACGAAAACAACAGCCGCATAAAATAGATCACTCAAATAAAGAGCAAGTTACCGTTGATAATTATAAGGAAATAACTAAAGATGTACTTAACGATAAAAGTGAAAACGCCATCGAATTTGATAAGACAAAATCTGGATATTCATATGTGACTACAGAGGAATGGAATGACCTCAACTCTATTGAGAAGGAAATAACTAAAGTTCCAAATTTTATAGGTAGGACAGATCCAATTGAAGATATTTTGCACAAGATAGCACAAGAAATACCTTTATATGAAACTAAGGGACCAACTGATGCACAAATAACTTTAAAGGAGAAATACAATGAAGTACTGGTAGGAACTACAATATTTAATGATACCAGAAAAGAAAATTTGTCTACACCAACCAAAACTACATCAAAAATAACTAATAAAGATGTTTCACTATTCGATATAAGACTTATGGCTAAACCTTTAGTAGATTCTACAGATGTGTACCTATTAGTAAATCCGAAAGATAAATCTTTAAAAGGCTTTTTCACTTTAAATATGCAATCAAATAAATGTAAAATTTTAGAAACTACAACGGAATATAGTCAAAGAAAAGTGACCAGCACTATCGCAAGTAATTCTTTCCTAGATGAGAAGATTAAAAAACAAAAATACACATATTATGAGCCTTTAGAGGAACTAAATCAAAGCTCAATTATTAATCAAGATCAACCGAAACAATTAAAAACGGTAATAGACGGTAATTCACTCAAAACAAATATGACAAATTCATCACAAATCGATGAAGGTAAACAACTGCAAGTGATAAGTGTTTCTGATATGCCTTATGTTAGCCAAGTTCAGCAAAATCAAACCATATTAAATGATAGAATACAGGAATTATACAAGGAAATTTTTGGTAAACACAAATATACAGAGAAAGTTAAAAAATTTAATGATGAAATTTTGCCAAGGAATGCAATTAAAGCAAGTAGTTCACATGCAACTAATATATCAAAAACGAATAAGCTAAATCTTTACGAAAATTTCAATGAACGATATAAGACGAACACAGTCAACGCACAAATGGATAACGTAAAAGAACAAAGTTTAACCGACGATGCTTATGAACAAGATACAAATGCCTTTAACGAACATACGTATGTACCACAAATGAACACTGGCGAACCTGATGCTTCAAATATACCGAAAGATGTCAAAGAGAATCAATCAAAAAAGAAAATTAGTGATTTATCCAAAGAGATTATGAAAATACGCGGAAGTAAAAATGGTAGTGAAGGTACAAACATAAAAAATATGTGCTGGAATAGCATTAAAAAATTCTTTGGTAACGACAGAGTTTGCAATTGTAAATGCAGACCAGATAAAACAATGTGCAAGGCTTGTGTTGCAAGCGATGCTGTCATGAGAGAATTGACGTTTGAATTTAATAATTTAGACCAGTTTATGAAGAGGCATTGCACGGAAATACAAACTTATTTCTCGATGAACCCTAGTGGCGGCAAAAAACTAAGAGACTCGGTACGCAGAATAGACAAATCTCTTAACGATTATTACAAAAGAATCAGAGGTAAATGCAACGGGCGTACATGTGAATCATTTGCTTATTTGGATAAGCGAGATCAAGTTAAGCAAAAAAACAAATTATTGCATGATATTATGAAACGGGATATATGATACCGTATACAGTGATATTTATTAATAAATAAATAAAAAAATGTTCGTGACTTGTTATTTTTAGGGAACACACCATGTCCATCCAGTCATTTTAGCATACAATTTTTAAACGTAAGCAAAGCTTAAAAATACCGACTTCATCGCTTATATTTTGGTTTTGGCTTGAATGATTTCGAGATACCGGTCAACCGGAGTTCTTCTAGCGTATGCCACACACATCTGGAGTGAAGCCATCGAGAGGCATGGAGAAGCACTAGCCGTTTCTCTTGACATCTCGAACGCTTTTGACACACAGGGTTTGGCATGAAAGTCTTACAAGTAAGCTTCCGTCATACGGCCTGCCTACTAGTCTCTCTGTGTGGATATCAGACTTCTTGAGAGATCGATCTATTCGTGTGGTCATTGATGGCTGCGCGTCAGACCAATTGGCTATCAATGCCGGGGTTCCTTAATGGTCGATTCCCTCTGCAACGCTGTTCCTGCTGTATGTCAACGATCCGCTGAAACCCGGTATATTTGGGTACGCAGATGACAGCACGGTTTTAGAGAGTTACGTTTCTAACGCACGAGCTAGTGGAGCACAAATCCAGTCCCAAAAGGAGGCAATGGTTGAGCGTCTAGACTTGTCCGTTTCCGACTGGGGCGATGCCAACCTGGTCAAGTTTAATGCCATCAAGACACAGGCGTGTTTATTCTCCGCTAAACGGAGTCAATTTGAACAGACTCCAAATTTCCGAAATGTATCCCTGCCAGTAACTGACTATCTCGAGTTGCTCGGTATGACTCTGACTTCAAAGCTCAATTTTGGAACTTTCATCGAGTCAAAAGCCCAACTAGGTGCAAAAAAGCTGGGAATCCTTGCAAAGATGAGACGGTACTTCACATAGGGACAGTTGCTCAATTTGTATCAAGCACAAGTCCGTTCATTTATGGAGTACTGTTCTCATCTTTGGACGGTTCAGCTGAGTACCGGCTTGAAGCTCTTGACTCCATTGAGCGTAGAGCTAAGAGACTCATTGGTTGCGAGCAGCTGATAAATTTAAAGCTTTAAGGCTTGGGTCATCGCGGCATGGTAGTTAGTCTCTCGGTTT
The DNA here is from genome assembly GCA_948107665.1 of Lomographa bimaculata. Lineage (NCBI taxonomy): Eukaryota > Metazoa > Arthropoda > Insecta > Lepidoptera > Geometridae > Lomographa > Lomographa bimaculata. Next base: position 5,838,865 of record OX403612.1, on the reverse strand, counting down.
TTAATCGGATACATTTCCGAGAGTGTGCCAAGGAACTACACGATCTAGTTCCCTGGTCCCCGTTCTATCATCGGACAAGGTAAGGTTTTATGGGTTTATATAGGACCACCTCTGAAGTTTAATCTACCAAACAAAAAAAAAACAAAAATTGATTCATAATGAAAAAAAAAGCCGAAATGAGAACTAATATGGCGTGGAATAAAACACATAATATTTAATAATCCCAGGTATATTAAAGTGTAAGTATACACCACATGCATTAACTATGATGTTACAATTCAAAGATATTAGCAAAAGCTTATAAAGTGATCTAAATCTAAATGTCAATAAGTACAAAAGACTCTCCTAAATGTGGCACTTTCATAAACATTTTGAAACCAGCACTTTTCTACGCCCACCATTATCTAATAAATATTAAATAAAAACTATCCTTCTCATAAAAAGATAAATTATTTGATATACCTTCAACAGTTGAAATATTTTGCATCATTTTGACTGATGTAAAGTGTCAAAATAAAACCGATAAGTGCAGTGGCATCCCGCTCTGGGGGAAATACACAAACACCCCATTGTGCATTTCCCCCTGTCAGTTCAACCGAGCCATCCCAACTCCTTTACATAACTGAGTATTGCCCTGGGATCCTGGCATAGTTGTTACAGTTTAATCTTTGAATAGGGAAATTATTCCTATGTAGAAGGTATATCAAACATACTATTTTCTTCTGAATAAGTTGTTAAAACCAGTGGACTAGTTTCTGAATAAGTTCAGTATTCAGTGGATTAAACCACACAAATATGTGCATACATTTTATGTGTGTTTGTGTTTATGATTGAGTATCTAAAATTAATTCGCTTTCTGTAAGGAGATTAATTACAGTGGGGTGGAACAATGAACCATGTAAACATTGAATTATATATTATACAATATAATAGTTTCATCACATTAATATTATAAAGGCGAAAGTTTTCGAGTGCGTTTGTTACTTCTTCCACTCAAACAGCAGCACCAATTTTTATGAAATTTGGTATGAAGACAGCCGACACCCTGGATTAACACAAGCTATTTTTCGCGAAACTCCCGAGGGTCTGGGATTTACGCCGAAAACCGCGGGACGCAGCTATTAAAATGTATAAAGAAAGAAAGAAAGAAAAAAAGATATATATTGTTACTCGTTAAATCGATTATAAAACAAAAACAAATTGGCCCCAACTCATCATAATGCCGGCAGATATCCAGCGCTGATCTTTCTTCGGAGCCGTTTGGTGATATCACGGCATTGGGCAGTCGGTATTCAATGATCACGGTTGAATGTGAATGTTTAACACTTGTACTATTAACCATTTGGGTTTTCGGTGATGGAAGAACGTTTATTATTAGGCTTAAACTGTAGCATATAGGCTCGTCTTTTTGCGAAGCGACAACAAGGCAGTTAAGCTAGGTTGCGCATCTCAAAGTTTTTCTCGTGTCAACACTACCATATTGTAACAGCTGTTTTTTTAAGATTTCAACAGCTTTTCATTTCAAGCTTTAGTACAAGTTTAACACAAGTAACATGATATTAGACAAATTAGACTTGATATTACAGTTTTTATTTGATGCAATAAAGTATCATCAATTATGTATTGAATGGTCAATATGTGTAAATGTATAAAGTATCACCAACTATGTATTGAGCAGTTAAAATGTTATATAAATTGTTTTTTTAACAAATAATAACATTAATATTGTATTTAGTATATAATTCCACCTTCATACACATTTTACTTATTACCTCCACAGCACTGTCTCGACAGTGTATAAACATGACTTGTTGGAGATGGCAACACTGCTATCTCCAAGTAAGTTATGTTTATACATAACATCTTGTTCTCCTGCACTTTTTACCGGTGTCCGAAAAAAGCTTCGGGAGGGAATCTTTTCGCTGTCAAGTGCTAAAAGACTTTCATACAGAGAGCGGTGACAGACACATCAACAGGGTTACAAATGATACTCATATCATATAACACAAATAACATACCTAAAATGTTAAGTCTGCTATTGCTTTTAATATAATCTCAACAATCTGAATGTGTTTGTACATTAATAAGGATTTAAAGCGTGCTATTTCAAGCTTTTTTAAAACAGCAGGCAGTGGACATTGGACCATTAATATTTAAGTCAGTTTTAAGTCAACATTGAACATGGAGAACAAGTCAAAGTCAATGACAAATATTTTGAATGAAACAGTCAATGTTTAAGGATCAATATTGAATGACGTTGCTAGCGATTAATTAATTAAAAAAGACGATTCAATGTTGACTAGTTTTATGTCAACATTGAACATCGAAAATCAAAGACAATGACAAATATTTAGGATGGAACTGTCAATGTTTTAGGAACAATATTGAATGGCCTTGCTCTCGATTTATCAATTAAAGCCGGTTCAATGTTGACCATTACTGGTATAAGTAGAATGTGAATCACTTGATATCAATTGATATTTCTATTTCTAACAAATGTTACATAATGATCTTGATTTTACATGCAGAAGAGATGCTGATTCAATACATTTCACTGATCAACCCCTCACCCCATCGAACTCTTAATTGCTAATCATAAACTATGTAAGTTGACAATGTCAATATTAATCTCTGCTGCCTCCTAGCACAATGGTTATGTAATGATCTTCTAGATTTATATAGAGAAGATACATATTTGACACCATAATATATTCATCACTCCCAAAGATCGTCTATACTCAATATACCCTCCGAAGCATCCTATATTGGACGATACCAATTTCAATCATCCCCCTGTTCAATTGTGACAATGCATTCTTTCGAAGCCTTTATACTGGGTGAAATTGAGTTCATAAGTTATCCGTTTCAGTGTCATTTGAAATATTAAAAATATAACATTGTATTTCACTCGGCTACATGGCACGTTTCATTCATAGCCAAGTACCCCATAGCAATGTTTTGTTATTTTAATGTTTGTTTTATAACTTTCGTGGGATATTTGTAACTGACTACAGATTCAAAGTTTTTGATAATAACGATGATGTTAACATTCTCGTTGGTCGTTTAAACTATTATCGACGACTTCAATTCCATCCTGTATTCCAATTCTACAACACAGCACTTCACTAATCACTCCCGCTCTTTTTCATGTCATGGAACCCGATTTCACATTTCCCCCACAACACTGGCCCAGAGTTGGTCCTAGAGCGAACGTCGGTAGCACAAGAGCGCGCAAACTCCGCGCGCGCGTCACTCGTCCTCGGGGGGCGCGGGGGGAGGGGCCGGCTCCTCCTCGCGCGGGGGGTTACTGAGTGGTAACTCTGGAACAAACGTTAATATTTAATGGGAGTTTTGCAAGTGTAAAAAGGCGATGTCGATATTGTGATATCAAAATCATACACGGTTGAAAAACGTGATTTTCGTTTTTACTTCAATATAGAAGCTGCAGTAAAGTTTCTATCTATACTAAACTAGGGGATAATTTGATTTAAATTGGATCATGACTTTTATACTTGACTGTGACTCTATATGTATAATTCTTTTGTACGTGTGAAAGTGACTGAACTCTTCCTAAACGGCTGGACCGATTTTGATGTTTTTTTTGGTATAAGGTAGATTTAAGAATTGTTTAGATTTACAATTCGATAACATAAATAATGTTTTAATTTGCGCGGGGAACAACTAGTAATTTATTGTATATTAACACACAAATGACAGGGTCAGCGGTAGCCTCTGCTAAGTTAGTGACGGACTTGGAATTAAAGCATTGGAAGTACACAAGACAACCTTTGCTTGACGGGCTTGGACTTGAAACACTAGAAGTCCACATGAAGACTCTTGCTTCTCCCAGAACATTTGTTTAGTATTAAACCTTGTCTGTAACATAGTTGTATATTAACTCACCAATGACGGGGTCAGCGGTAGCCTCTGCCAAGTTAGTGACGGACTTGGACTTAAAGCATTGGAAGTCCACATGACGACTCTTGGCCTCTTCCTTCTCCCAGGACATGTGTATAAACGGTCTCTGCACATAGTTGTATATGACTTCAGCGCGGCCTCCTGGACGTTTGCGGACTTTCTCCTTGTAGGTGGGGTAGCCTTCAACGCCGAGACGGATCTTCTTTAGTCCGCGCTCTTTCATAACTTGTTTGGCTACATCTCTGTAAACGAGTAATACTTTAAAAAGTTTTTTAAAGTCAAGCTTTTACCAGTTACAATAAAAAAGAAGGACTAATAATTCAAACGTAAGCAAAGCTTAAAAAAACCGACTTCATCGCTTATATTTTGGTTTTGGCTTGATCGATTTCGATAAAATTTATATGGGGCCACCTCCGAAGTATAATCTACCAAACAAAAAACAATTTGAGAATAGATCAACAAATAGAAAACGGTGAACATACATAAAAAAAAAGAAAAATACATACAGTCGAACATAGTACCTCCTCCTTTTTTGAAGTCGGTAAAAAATATATAACATGAGAACTAGTCCAGACGAATCAAACGAGCCCAAACTCGTTGGGTTATCTTGTTTAGTTCAGAAGTTCCTATGACCATCTTCCGTCTTCATCATGAGACAACCTCCATGGTTCCATATCATTGTATTGCCACCGAAGATACATAATTACACCAAATTTGAGGGAATTGGTTCTAATTTAGCTTGCAAGATTTGATTACAGACTGACGGATAACAAGACAGGTGAAACTAAAATAAAAGTTTGTAAAAGAATTCTCTATTTACTTGAATAATCTTTATAAAGACACATTTTTACATTTATTCTGATTCAATCAATCAAAATTATTTACATGGGCCCTAAAGAGGCACTCATGAAAGTTAATGCTCTACTGCCAGATTCGTTATTTCGAGAAGAACCTGGCAAGAAACTCGGCGGCAATTTTATTTCATTTTTTTTTAACCTTTCTTCAACAATATAATTTATGTAATACATAAATTATATTAACCTAGGTATATCTATATTATGTAGTCGCTAAAAAGCGCTTGTGCAGTTTGCCTCCATGCATCCTTGTCATTAATGTAGTCAATCGTTTTATAATAAGCTTTCTTAATTAATGCCCGTTTTATTCGTTCGTATTAAGTTTCCCAGTGGTAACTCAGATACAATTTTAGGAATTTTATTGTAAAATCTGATCCCATTTGACCCAAAGAATAACCCAGTGGATTAAATTTGGGATGTATTTAGTAGAAATTTGTTCTCACCTGTTTTCAATATATTTGAAGAATCTGTACAGAGGCGTAGACAGAACAGTCTGGCTGTACTCATCGCCCATCTGAGGAGGATATTCCTCGTCCCAGTCTACTGAGTCCTCATCAAGAAGTACTACTACATGGCATTCTCTGAAAGAACAAAATAATTACAAATTTACTTCTGTGGACAAGAGAGGGCTAAGAAGTATAGCTGGAGCCTGATGGACAAAGTGAGGAACATTGTGATTCGTAGAAGATGTCGTGACAAATATTGAGAAATGCGATTGATAAGAATGCATTGATTACAATATTAACTATAATATTTAAATGTATCTCTATTATAATTAACTAGGCGTAATTAATTTGATTGTTCTATTTAATATCTTAATATATATAACTCAAAGGTGACTGACTGACTGACTGACATAGTGATCTATCAACGCACAGCCCAAACCACTGGATGGATCGGGCTGAAATTTGGCATGCAGGTAGATGTTATGACGTAGGCATCCGCTAAGAAAGGATTTTGATTAATTCTACCCCCAAGGGGATAAAATAGGGGATGAAAGTTTGTATGAAACTTTGTCAATTTTAAAATAATACTTCTTAACGCGAGCGAAGCCGCGGGAAAAAGCTAGTTAATATATAATTTTATATTGACATAATTATAACCAATTTTTAATAGATATGACAGCTTGCACACTATTTCATGGTAGAATGTATAATTAAATAACATTGTTACCGCCTTGATAATGTACTAAATTCTTGCAATAAATGATTTAAGATTTTATGAAAGGGAAGCTTAGATGGTTTGGACATGTAGAGAGGATGGACGGAAATATATTCACGAAGATTTATAAGGCGAGAGTGAATGGGCAAGTTGGTAAGAGTCAAACAAGGCGAACGTATATCAAGTCGACCAAGGAAAAAACGTTTTAAATAAAGGCCAGGTCAAAAATAACCAATGAGCATATACATCTCATGATTGTTGTAGAAGCAAACAATGTGTGGCAAGATTGTAGCAGGTGGAGGTGTGGTCTTTGCCTACCCCACTGGGAAAGAGGTGTGACCTATATGTATGTATGTACTTCTTGCCCGGTCGAAAATTCAAATGAAATGAAACGGTATATTCTAAGTGTGCTCTTTTACCAATTTTTTTTTTCCGCAAACGCATTCCTTTCACACTCACAGCCCCACACTTAGTTGAAAAAGTTCAAAGACTTACATTACACCTAGAACCAGAAGCACAAATATCCCTTGGGAAGGAATTTGTGCTCCTGCCGGGAATCGAACCCAGGACCCACGGCGCAGAGGGCGGATACCTATCCACTGCGCCAACTATGCGTTGCTTATCATCAGGTGAGATGGTGGTCAAATGTTTGTCTATACTTACTCAACAAAAAAAAGCTATGATGCCACAGACAAACACATACATACACAGATACACACTTCAAACATATAACACCCCTCTTTTTCGTTAGGGTTAAAAAGCAATATAAATAAGAAGTTTACCTATCACCACGCCGCGCCGATTCCACCATGAGAGGCAATATCAACTGCTCCAGGAATGATTCAAACTGTCTTCGGGCGCCTTCATTTGACAACTCGTGCAGAAGGCCGCGAAGATTCTGTTGGCACGGAAACAATATATTATTTACTAGCCGTGCCCCGCGTCTTCACCCGCGTTTATCAAGCTAACCTATGTGTTAATCCTAGGTATAAGCTATGTATATTCCAAATGTTATCTAAATCCGTTAAGCTGTTAAGCATGAAGAGAAAACAAACATACTTACACATTTACAAACAAACATTCAGGTTTATATTAGTGTGATCTGAAAGAATTTTCCTGTATTTGTTTTTCTGGTTCTTATGATAATATATGTATCTTATTATTCAAAGTCCTCATTGATAGCGAGCTCAAAATATGACAGCTGTCACCAATCTCAGATGTTATCGTAAGTTGCAAGGTTATAAAAATTGTTTAGTATTGATTTACTATACTATCTAAGTTAAGCTATTATTAAACTTGAGTGTTTATCACCAAGGAGGCGCCTTGTGGTAGCCTGTATTCCTAGAGACTACATCCCCCAGGTGGAAGATAGGGGAACTCCTGCTTGGAAGTAAAACTCTCCAGAAACGGAGGGGAAGAAAATACCTCCCACAGACTAGTTACACCAGAGTGATGATACTTCATTATCTAACAACCTCTTTGCTTACATAGTTTAGGTAATATCTCGGGACTTAATCGCGCTAAAAAACTATTTTTATTTACCTCGACGTTTCGGCTATGAGTTCGAATCGCGAAAGTAACTCTTTGCTAACATCTGAATAACAGCACTGCTATCAGGACTAGTTCCAGCAGACAGTTGCCAGTGTAGTTGGGTATATGGAATTTAATGCTTTAAGTCTGAGGGTGAGATGAGGGTGACATTTTATCTTCATATGGTATAAACATAACATAAAAACAACAAGTTCAACAACTTGTTTATGGGTGCTGGAAACATTCACATCACACACAAAATCACACTCAGAAGCAGAAACACAAATTTCCTTTAAAGAGAAACCTTATGTTTTCACTGGGAATTGAACCCAATACCCGCTTGTTTTATCTACCCTCGTGGGGTATCATTGAAAAGGGCTTGGCAAGTTTAGTACGAAATCGGTTTAAAATAATTCTATATTAGAAAATATGCGTAATGTAGTAAGAAAGTGCGTATATGGAATGTAATGCTTTAAGTCTGAGGGTGAGATGATGCGCAAAGATGCATGCTTGCCTGGAAGATATCTACTCACTCTTGACCTAAAGACTGCCAGATTATACCGTTCAAAGAACAAAGAATACAATGAGTTCCACTCCTTCGCAGTACGGATGTTAAATGTAGAAGCTAAATGCGCCCCGAAAACTGAAGATATGTCCACAGTAAATGGATGATGTTGATGTTTGTCTTGTTAAATGGTAAAACGGGCATAGGGTAATTAATACGGTAATTAACTTGTGTAATTACTGCACACATTCTTCAAAACGTACACAATAGAATCCTACACAGTCATTAATGTAAATAATTGAATGCGCTTGTTCTCTCTATTGCAATCTTTAACATAAGTTGCAATACTACAGGCTAACATACAGTAGCGGAGCCAGGGTGGGGGGGTTGTAAGAGCTTGTTTTGTTGGAGGGCTTGAACCCCCCAAAAGCACAAACAAAAGCACGAACACTACCGCAGGCGGTGGTGCAGTGGCAACAAAACCTACCCTAAGCGAGGTCAAGCCCCCCCCAAACGGCAATCATGGTTTCACTAATAGAAGCCCTAAGACATGCCAAGATCAAAGTTTAGTGTCCAAACAAAAAAGCCATTCATCCACTTTCGTAACTAAGCTGGTTATGTATCAGGATTTTTTTCACTGTTTCAACACCAGTTATAAACACTACCTAATGCTTTTTGCACTGTGAAAAATTCGCAAGTGCCACTAAGTATATATAGCATTCGAAAGACCTAAAAGAATAATTTCACAATATTCATTATTCGATAAAGTACCAGGATACCATACACGACTAAGGGGTTCTCGAAAATAGAAAAAGTCTTGTTTAATAACTAGTTAAGACACAGTGAAAAAAATTCTAGATACATAACCTGTTATTAAATGTTCGTTACGAATGTCGATGAAGGGAAAGTTCTACAGTTAAAAATATACTACCTGGCATCTCACAGTGTTAGCATCAAAAGGAACCAAAAGATAGTCGCAAGCTTCTCGTAACTCTTGCACGGAGACAGTTGGGGGACATCTAATAGTGCCACCTCTGTAGTACTCCAGGATTGCACGGAAGACAGTAGCCGAGATGCCTTCTGCCACTTCGTATTCTCCACGTTCATTTGTGTGGGTAAAGTCTATACCTGCAATGTGATAGTAAAGGCTATTTAGAACATTGTAACATCTCTTCAAGGGCAGTGTATATGTATAGTAAAACTTTCGTCAGATTCTGAGTGGATCCTGGACAGAGCAAAGTAAAGAAAAAATACAAAAAAACATTGACAATTTATCTTCATCTATACTAATATTATAAAGAGGTAAAGTTTGTTCGTTTGTTTGTTTGTTTGTATGTAAAAGGTAATCTCTGAAACTACTGATCCGATTCTGAAAATTCTTTCACTAATAGATAGCTACACTATCACTGAGTGTCATAGGCTATGTTTTGTCGGGATAGAAGTTAGTTATCAGTTCGAAATAATAATATTCGTAAGACAAGTCGGAGAAAAATTTGCTAACTTTCCGCTTTATCGGCGTACGCTGACTAAACGGTAAGACATAGTTGAATACAATGTATGGCAAAAATGTAGGCCTTCATGAGTTTTACAAAAAAGTCCGCGACAGCATATATCTAACATGCATGTATAGCTTAGAAAAAATACTTTTCTTTGTAAAAAATCTGAAAAAAAAGCGGCCTATGTTTAGTTGGCTCTTTGAGACATTCAGTATTAATCCTTATCAAAATAAACTATTTCATCGTCTTACGTAGTTCATGTAGATACATTTTGCTTTTTAGTGCATATGATTTGGATAAATAGTCTATGAGAAATCATGAAATTAGTTACACGGGAGCCCGCCCGTGAACGGGACGGGTCAGAAATGTACAGAAACGTACTACGAATTCCTGCTCATTAAAAAATAGCGGCTTCTATTTCGTTGGCTTTTTTTAAGTATTTAATATTAATCCTTATCAAAAAAACCTATTTCATCGGCTTACGTAGTTCACGTAGATTTAATTTGCTCTTTACTGCATATAATTTGGACCTATAGTCTAGGAGAAATCGTTAAGTTTATTTGAGGGTGAAAACGGTGGATCACAGAACAGTTACTGCGTAATCCGGCATACGTCTATGTTTTGAACCGACTAACATAAGAAGGGGGATATAAATTCGACTGTTTTTTTTGTTTAGTCTTATCATTGAACTTTGAACTGCCCGCTAGCGTAGTTAGGTGGGCGTTTGCCTTTAAAGCACCGGGTTTGATGCCCGGTGGGAACACAGGTGTTTTCCCACGGGAAATGTGTTTCTGGTTTTGAGTATGTTGTGAATGTTGTGTGAATCTTGGATGTTTACAGCCCCTTGATACAAGTCATTGAACTTAGTGTGGGGTTGTAAATGTGAAAGCGTTTATGGGTATGTTCTTTAATATTTACTACCCGGCCGACGCCGGGCGGGTCGTTCCTGAACTTTGAATTGCTCGCTGGCGTAGATGGGTGCGCGTTCGCCTTCAAAGCAGCGGGTTCGATTACCGGTGGTAATTTACCTAGAAAATTTCTCTCCACGAGAAATTTGTGTTCCTGGTTTTGAGTATGTTGTGAATACTTTGTGAATCTTGGATGTTTACGGCCCCCCGATACAAGTCATTGAACTTAGTGTGGGGCTGTGTGTGTGAATGGAAGTGTGTTTATTTGTATATTTTTAAACCGGGCGACGCCGGGCGGTTCATCTTTTGAACTATCTACTCGCGTATATGGGTACGCGTTTGCCTTCAAAGCAGCGGGATCGATTCGCGGTGGTAACAGAAGTTTTCTCCCTACGGGAAATTTGTGTTCCTGGTTTTTAATATGTTGTGAATCTTGGATGTTTACGGCCCCACGCTACAAGTCACTGAACTTAGTGTAGGGCTGTAAATGTGGAAGTGTTTATGTGTAGATTTTTTAACCGGGCGACGCAGGGTGTGGAATCTTTGAACTTTGAACTACCCACTTGCGTAGATGAGTGCGCGTTCGTCTTTAAAGCAGCGGGTTCGAATCTCGGTGACAACACAATAACAAAAGTTTTTTCCCCACGGGCAGTTTATATTTCTGGTTCTGGGTATGACGTGAATGTTATGTGTGTGGTGTTAATTGTTTACGGCCCCACGACACAACTTATAGTACTTTTACAGTGGGGCTGTGAGTGTGAAAGCGTTTATATGTAAGCTTTTGTTTACCCGGGCAACGCCGGGCGGGTCAGCTAGTCTAAATATAAAAATCAATGCCGCTTTTCGTTGTTATTTTATAACTCAAGAACGGGCTCACCTATCCAAACCAAATGTTTAGGCTTTGTTCGGACTATTTAGTAGATGGTTTTATGTGCAGTTTGCACAAAATCGTTCAAGCGGTTCTTCATTTATCACACCCGGGCGAAGCCGGGGCGGATCGCTAGTATGGTATAAACATAACATAAAAACAACAAGTTCAACGACTTGTTTGTGGGTGCTGGAAACATTCACATCACACACAAAATCACACTCAGATCCAGAAACACAAATTTCCTTTAAAGAGAAACCTTATGTTTTCACTGTGAATTGAACCCAATATCCACCTGTTTTTATCTACCCTCGTGGGGTATCCTTGACAAGCTTAGATCGAAATCGGTTAAAAAAAATTCTATATTGGAAAATAACAATATGTTAGGCCACCAAAGTCGCTGTTTTTAAACTTATTTAGTCCAGGGTCTAACTCAAAAACGGCTTCACACCGAACGCTGAAACTTGCGTATAATATCCAAATCCTGTACTTGAACAACAAATACACATATCAAACAATTATTATTTAGAAAAAAGTATATATTATATAGATGGCGACCCAGTTGGAGCAGTGGACAGGTGTCTGCCCTCTGTGCCATAGATCCTGGGTTCGATTCCCGGCAGGAGCACAAATTCCTTCCCAAGGGATGTTTGTGCTTCTGGTTCTGGGTGTAATGTGTGTGTGATGTACCGGCACCCATGATACAAGTATTTCAACTTAGTGTGGGGCTGTGAGTGTGAATGTGTTTGTTTGTTTTGTTAGAAAAAAAGTTATAAGCAATTAACCTCAAAAATTCCGGAGCAAAATGGAGGTGCAAGATCTCAGTTCAGCATTAACAACTAGTATATTAATTAAAACCTAATATTATATATTAGTAAAAGAAGGAGAATTAGCTTATTTGTGGGAGAGATGATGCTGTGCTACATATTTCTCTCTTCTTTTTTTATCTCTTTATTGCCCAAAAATGGTACAAAAGGTGGACTTAACCCTAAAAGAACTTTCTGCCAGTTAACCACATGGTTGGAAAAGCTTCTTCTCTCACTTAAGTGCTTAAATCCTGTTTTTTTTTTTAAAACAGTATACTACCTTATTTAAGAGAGCCTGCCTATTTAGCACCCTTAATTATTTTCTCACAAAGAAATGCCTATTTGCATTTTTTTCATCTAGTAAATGTCAAAACTTTTTCTTCTTTTAATATTGGCTTCGCAATCTTGTGCATTTAACTACTGTCAAGAAGTAATATATTTTAAGTGTATTTCATATTAAAAGTCCTAGTCACAATCAAAGTCAAGGTCCAGTCATACTCAAGTCATGCCCTAGTAAAGTGGTAGAAACTTTACTAGAACTTCTATTGGAGTTTTGGAGTGAAGGCAATAAATCACGTTTTTCAACGTTGTATGATTTGCTTACACTTATACACATTTACTATATATTAACGGTTAATAATCCAACATTATTACACATTAACACTCAAAGAATCACAGGTTTTGGAAAATTATACAAAATCAACAACAGCATTATTTTACTTTTGTGGCAAAACTCCTGTCAAAGCTTTAAGGTGTACAGATTGCAGTTCAGCAGGATTACTCAGTCCACAAAAATTAAAATCTAATTACAGAGATAGCTTAATTAAAGTGAGAGAAAAACAATATAATTAAGACTTTAAAACTGTCATTATTTGGTCTCTTTTAGAACACTGAACAGAAATAGATAAAACTCTTTAGTTATACAGTCATTTCGTAGGACAGCGGAATGGCGCGACGTCTAGAGAAAGTCAACGTGATTCACTCAAATGAATTAAGAACAAAAGGAAACATACCTGAACTAAACATTCTGCCAAGCATAGTATTAGGATGAGCAGTGAACTGTGCAGGATCAACGACGAACCTAGTGTTGTCCACCACTAGAGTAATCCTATCTTCCCCCATTTGGTTCTGCACTTTTATATTTCTTGGCGGATCTTGAGACGTCGACGGCGTAGAGGTTGACAATTTAGGCGGCATACTCATATTCGAATTTCGAACGTGCTGGCCAGTACGCTTCGACAGACGTCTGCGTCTTTCTTCCTCCTTTCTATACTCCTCGGTGTCGCTGCTACTATCTGGATAGAAGAATGACCTGCGATCGTTCATGGCCTGAGGGCCCTGGGCTTGCGAGTCTGACATGTGCGCGCGCTCTTCTCGAGCCCTCACATCACGGTCGACGCTGCTGTGTCTCCTGCGAAGGCGCGGTGAGGCTTTCGTCGTGGATTTTTCTCTATCGACTCAAAAACGAAAACACGTCCACCACCCAGGCGATTTGACATTAGATTTGACAATTCATTTGCTGTTGACGTCATGACAAAGACGATTAGGGATGATGTTCAAAATCGAACTTAGAATCGATTGTTTTTGTAACAAATAGATTTTTGATCAGTAAGTTCCGAGTTCTAAAGCCTATATGTTAATCTTAGGTATAATAATATGAGCAATAATTGTCCAAATAATTTCAGACGTTATCGCGTGAAGAGAATACAAATATACTTAAACATGTAGGTACACACTTACACAAAACTTTTGCATTTATAAATAACAGTAAAGTATGTATTTCGGATTGAAGGGCAATGTTTCCAGTGAAAAAACGTAAATAGATTTAACATGTCTCAGCGTGACGAGCGCAGTACTTTGCCGCGCAGGATTTTGACTTATAAACGTTCAAAACTCTGGTAGGCACTGAACTGTAATTGAGCTGTAAGCGAGCGTGAAGCTTACCACCAGGCGAGCTTATGTCTAGTCTCTCAATCTAGTTCAATAATGTGATAGTCAAAGCAGCTGAGATAAACTATGATCAAAGAATTATTTTCGTTTTTTCCTAGAAAAAGGAAAAGTAGTGGTCACATGTTTTGCCGGCCTAGAAGATACCTAGATAAGCTATTTTCAAGTAATTAGTGAGGTTTTCGAGCAGTTACAGTTAAAGTTGAGTTCTATATTGTACGACCAATAATGCACGGCGGCTAATAATTCGCAACCAATATTCCATGATATGGCATCCAATTATTAGGTTGTGCAATACGGGCCGTACAATATTGGATGTGAAATAACAACACGGACCGATTTTGTATAGCCGATAATACACAGCCAGAAAACACAACCAATATTTGAATTCAATGTACACAAAATATCAGGTCGATCAGGTTGACTGGACGTACTACAATACAGGTCGGAAAATATTAGCTCGAGCTGATAATGTACAGCAGATAATTCGTGTACAAACAAATGTCAAAGTCAAAGCCTCGTTTGGATGATCCAGTAATTTTAAGAGGGCAAGGACCTTCCTCCCGTATTTTTTTCTTTTAATAACTTAGTTTTGAGCGCCAGCCGCTCCCGCGGCACGTTCGCTTCGCTCGCTCGGCTCGCGCTTTGTTTTGTCGCAGTTCAAACCTAACCTAGACTTGCAGCCACTATATAAAGACCACGGAGAAACAAATGTTTTTAATGTTCTTAGGTTGGAACTTTTTAATAGTCTGTACCAACTCTTCCTAGCGACTCGCCTAAACAAACGAGGATAGATAGAATTTGTTTGTCTATGGTTACAATATCGACACAGAGGGATTTTACGCAGCCAGTATTGCACGCACAGTATTGCACACCCTGATATTTTAAAGCCATATACATGAATTATTGGCTGTACATTATTGGCCGTACATTATCGATACGGACCGATTTTGTACAGGCAATAATTATTGGCCTCATATTTCGAATCCATGTACATGAATTATCAGGATTTGCTTCATTGGCTATACAAAATTGGGCCGGGAAATATGGGGTCGTACATTATCTTCTCCCTTAAAGTTGATTAAAATAGTCTTAGTTAATTTATAGTGAAGTAAACATACCTTAAACTTTACTTCTTAAACAATAAAAGTTTAAATGGAAGCTGGGAGCAAAAACATAAATCACGTTTTAAAAACATTGTATGATTTGCCTATGATCATATACGTTGACAAGTAACGTATCCATCATTAGTACACAATTTTTGGTATATAATACAAAATCAAACAATACTTTTTCTCTTTTACGCGAAAGCCTTATCCGGTGTTTATTTATTGCTTGATAGGCAAACATTTGAGCACTTGATGGAGCATGCTTGCCTAGAAGATTTATCATTGATTAACGTTGTTTTCCTTTCTATTTTAGATGTTTTTCGATCGGAATTAATCGGCATAGCTTGAAATCCCATCCCTATCTCAACAGTTGACGTTGACAGTTTAAAATAATGTTGCCATTATAGAAATTTAATTGGTCGTAGAGGGAGAACCAAGGTATATTTAGTTTACGATATTATTTACCTACGCATTTACTTTTTTTATCGAGCGAAGCGAGAACTTTAAGTTGAGTTGGTTGGTTCAGCACTTTGTCCGTCTGTCCATCCATCCGTCTGCCAGAGGCATCTAGCGTTTAAACTAAACGTACAAATAACTTTAAATTCTCCCAGAATGTAAAGTTTCCTTTTTTGGAAAGTCGGTTAAAAAAGGAGGAGGCATGAGGAGGTACTCAAGTCGACTGTATTTTTTTTTGTGCTATCTTATAACTTCTTTCCACGTGTACAGAATTTGTTTTTTTTAAGTAGTTGCTTTCCAATTCGTCCCATTTAAATTTCAATCGCCAATAATGCGTGTTTAGTAGGTACATCTAATCTGATCAAAGTTCCGAAGATAAAGCAGTGAAGTCGGTTTTTTTAAGCTTTGCGTTTAATTATTTTTATCTACGTTGGAAAGTAACAATTTGGTAGGCCACCAAAGTCACTGCTTTCAGACCTATTTTGTCCCGGGGTCTATCTCAAAAACGGCTACACATTTAAAGCTGATACTTACGTAAGTTATGAAATATGCATACAGTTATATAATATTTATGAAGTTAATACATTTACAAATTGTTATTTAGCACAAAATCTCGCGGGATACACAAACAGCTTGACAGTTTGCTCGTGTTATCTATGTAGATAATAACATTAATAACTGATAGTAATTGAGGACAAGATGCTGTAACTAAGAGCTAGTTTTCACTATTTGTTTAGGTAATTGTTTAAATTGATGTATTCTAATTAGATAAGAATTATAATCAGTTATGTGTCGAGTAACTTTGTAAATAAAATAAAGTAGAATTAAGTAAAATTCGTTTATTTACAGATGTATACACTTAAGTACAGTTGTCAAGCTTACATACATATTATGGGTTTTTTAATCTTATCAGTGGGCCCTAAACTAGGCCTTTATCTTGGGTGCCCGTTATTTAAGACTGACCATTCGCTACTTTTTTAAATATAATTTTGGCTTCGCAATCTTGTGCATTTAGCCAATGTCAAGTAATAATATATTTCAAGTGTATTTCATATCAAAAGTCATAGTCAAAGTCAAGTAAAAGAGAGAGGTCCAGTCATAGTCCAGTCATGCCCTAGTAAAGTGGTAGAAACTTTACTAGAACTTCTATTGGACTTTGGGAGCGAAGGCGAAAATCACGTTTTTCAACTTTGTATGATTTGCCTACACCTATGCACAGTTACTAAGTATTAACGGTTAATAATTCACCATTATTACACATTAACACTAAAAATATCACAGGTTTTAGAAAATATACGAAATCAACAACGCCATTTTTTCACTTTCGCGGCAAAACCTTTTTTTTTTTAATCTTATCTATGGGCCCCAAACTAGGCAAAGCCTGTATCTTGGGTGACCGTTATCTAACATTAACTTATTAACATAGACTATTCGCTACTTAACATCTGTACGTACAGATATCATGCTGATCAAGTGATCATTAAACTAGCCGTGCCCCGAGGCTTCGCTTGCTATCAAGTTAAAAAGTAGCCTATGTGTTAATCCTAGGTATAAGCTATGTACATTCCAAATTTCATCCAAATCCGTTCAGCCGTAAAAGCGTGAAGAGGGAACAAACATACTTACAACAACTTACACACAAACTTTCGGATTTATAATATTAGTAGGATGGCTTGATTTTTCAAATTATTATGTGTATGGAATTAGTAAACATTCAAAAATATTTTGTATAGTTTGAAATATGTTGCTTTCCAATTGGTCCGGGAACGGCAAATTGGGGGATTTTTCAACCGACTTCAAAAAAGGAGGTTCTCAATTCAATTGTATGTTTTTTTTGTATGTATGTAACGCGATATCTCCGTCAATTATGAATCGATTTTGATGATTTTTTTGTTTAGTGGAGTATACTTCATAGGTGGTCCCATATAAATTTTATCGAAATCGATCCAGCCAAAACCAAAATATAAGCGTTGAAGTCAGTTTTTTAAGCTGTGCTTGCGTCTAATTATTAGTAAAGTTTTTTTTTCTATCGATATTAATATTGAATATATTAACCTATCACTGAACATATTCGCCTATCACTGAACATATAAAATATTTTGTTAACATTTATTACACATTTTGCTGTTAATTGACCGTTTTCAAATGTCTAGTTTTAAATATTCGTGAGGACGATTCGTCCAATTTAAAGCCCGTTTCACCTTGAAGACCAAATAAAAGGCCCAAATCCAACTGATTTACTTTAAGACTTACTCAGAGCAAACAAAATGTGTCCTCCCTGAGTTCCGTGACCCCTGAGCTGACCCCATATTTGAACTCGTCTCCATTGTATCGAGATTCGAGAACTAGGAATAAGGGGCCGGAATTATAAATCTTTTAATAATATTCTTTTGTAACAATAAAGTTCTAGTTTCAGAAATAGTTTTAAGAAAAAAAATGTAACTGGCTCTTTAGTAATTGTTTTGGTTCTTAAATAATTGCTTTTATACCATTTTTTTTTGTTTTGGCTCTGCAAACTATGTGCATTTAATCAGTGTCAAGTAATGAATAAAAAAAAATTTTATTATATTAGGTTTTTTATGAAACCAGTCATAGTCAATGTTAAGTGAAAGAGTCATGGTTGTCTAAAGTCAAACTTTAGTGAAGTAGTAGAAACTTTACTAGAACTTCTATTAGAGTTTTGGAGCAGAAGCGAAAATCACGTTTTTCAATGTTTGTATGATTTGCCTACACTCACGATTACGAACTGTTAATCCTACTAATATTATAAATCCGAAAGTTTGTGTGTAAGTGTGTAAGTATGTTTGTTCCCTCAATTTGGAATGTACATAGCGTATACCTAGTAATATCACAAAGCCTACTTTTTAATTTGATAATAACGGGCGAACCCCCTGGGCACGGCTAGTATCAAATATGCCAAAGTGTTCCATTGACCGCATCGTCACTTACCAATAGGTCTTTGGTTTCTATACGACGTATAGTATCAACCGACTTCAAAAAAGGAGGTTCTCAATTTGACTGTATGTTTTTTTTGTATGTATGTTACGCGATACCTCCGCCAATTATGAATCGATTTTAATGTTTTCTTTTGTTTGGCAGAGTATACTTCATAGGTAGTCCCATATAAATTTTATCGAAATCGGTCAAGCCGAAACCGAAATATAAGCGGTGAAGTCAGAATTCTTAAGCTTTACTTGTGTTACAATTATTTTGGTAGTATTGCTTTACTGTAATCGAGTAATGTAATGGGTCGCCTTGAGCTTCCTAGCACTGGTCCACACTCTTTCTAAAAGTTTTAACACGATTTTAAACTTTTAAACCATCATGTCTGACTGACTATCAACGTACAGCCTAATAAGACATTATCAGGAAGTTTCCTTTGGTGGAGGAGCCTGAATAATATAAACGCAAGCAAAGCTTTAAAAAAACGACTGCACCGCTTTATCTTCGGAACCCTCAGATTAAATACGCATTATTGAGGATAACTCAAGCACTTATTAAGGCAAATGAACCTAGGATAAAGTGATCTAAGATATTTTTTAACACGAAATAATTAAACGCAAGCAAAGCTTAAAAGACCGACTTCACCGCTTTATCTTCGGAACCTTGATCAGATTTAATGTGTTAAACACGCATTATTGACAATAACTCAAAAACTAGAGATCAGATCTTGATCAAATTTCAATAGGACTAATGAAAATCACCAGCTTTCAAATAAAAAATAATTATCAAAATCGGCTCACAACGAAAGAAGTTATGAGGTAACTTTTGAAGTCGGTTAAACGAGAACATCGTCAAAGTAGTCCACAAAATAGGCATTATTGACGATATTTCAAGAACTACTGATCAGATCTTGATCAAATTTAAATGGAACCAATTAAAAAACAAGAACATTCAAACTAAAAAAAAAATTTTCGAAATCGGCTCACGTGGAGAGAAGATATGAGGTAACACAAATAAAAAAAAAATACACTCGACTTAAGTACCTCCTCCTTTTTTGGGAATTCGGTAAAACAGCGTTTTCTAACATCTAGCTAGTTATGACGTCATAGTAATTACGTAACCACTCCGTAAAGTATTTAGTAGTTAACTCAGTTACGGCCGCATTTATAGTGAAGTTAAACTGTTTAGTTTTGTATGGAGCTTTGTTGTAATGCAAATCTGTGGAACTAGAGACGTAGCTTTCCATTATTACAGTGAAAACTGAAAGTATATTACGTACCATACGTATATTACCTACTTCCCATATTATTTTATTATATATATTATACATAGTTAAGGTCTCGGGACTAAATCGCGTTAAAAACTATTTTCTTACGACTTCACAAAAAAGGAGGTGGTACTTAAGTTGACAGTATTTTTTTTTAAAGTGTAGTTACTTCATAACTTTATTCAACGTGAACCGAATTAAATTTTTTTTTCTGAAAGATGTTGCTTTCCGATTGGTCCCATTTAAATTTGATCAAGATCTGATCAGTTGTTCTTGAAATATTGTCAATAATGCGTGTTTAGTACATTTAATCTAACCAAAGTTCCGAAGATAAAGCGGTGAAGCCGTTTTTTTTAAGCTTTGCTTGCGTTTACTTATAGAGTAGTTGGCAGTCCTAGTAATCAGGATTTGCACAAACGTTAACACGCACTCAAGTTACAGAAATGGTTGGAATTTAAGTGCATGTAAACTTTAGTGCGTCTGCGTGCAGGCTTTTTTCATGCTCTATAGTCAAGCATTTGACCACTATCACCTGATGGAAAGTGAAGATGCAGCTGAAGATGTAGAATGCTTGTCCAGATGATACCTATTCACTCTTGACTTGAAGACATGTGACGTCTAGTGAGCAAACATTTGTGCAAACTCATATATTTACCGATATATATGTATATAATCATTTATGTATATTTATTATTTTAACTAATCATCTAACTTTCTTTTGTCTCTCTCCCTCTCTATACCGTTTTGATGCACGCCTACACCCCTCTTCTCGTCTACCATGTGTGGTTGACTGGTAGAGAATGCCCCTAGCATTAAGTCCACCTTTTGTACTTTTTGTGCAATAAAGAATTAAATAAATAAATATTTCGGATTGAAGGACAATGATTCCAGTGAAGTTACAGGGCAAAAAGAGATGTAATATCTAAATCTCAGGGTGATGCGCACAATGCAGTACTTACGATTTTGAACTGTTAGAAAAAACACACCAAATTTTTCAAATAGATAAATGTTGCCATATTTATTATAAAATTTGGAAAACTTGGTCATAAGGTTGAGTATCAAAAATTTGGTTAAAATTAGGGTTCTTCTCGAGATGGCTGTAATTTTGCGAATCTGGCTGTAGACTCGTTAGCTTTCTGAGTGCCTCTTTGGGGCCCAAGTGAATAAACGATTTTGATTTTGAGGTAGAGGGGTTCAGGAGTCAGTTTTAGGTTAGCAGAATCTCTCCTTTCCTACTTTGATTAACTTGTTGGAAGTTTCAGTATACTTTACAAGATCTCTGCGGTGGGTTAAGTCTCTACATACGTACATAGATCTAAAAACTCTACCAATACCTACATATCTATACGTAGATGTATCTGCGACCTTCTAGATCTAGAGATCTTCTAAACTTTATACTGGTCAAAATCTAAACTACATTAAATAGTTTAATTCGGAGGAACGTTGAGTTTAAGAACAATCTTTCTCTACCTATTATACGCAGTAGCTTAAACATAGTCTGTAGTAAACTGTGGTATCTTACACCGTTCTCAACCGTACTTGTAAGCCTAGTTCTCGCGATAAGAAGCACTTGTATGATCGTGTCCTAGCCACAATCCACATGTGTGACGTAACAGGTACACCTGTATAAAACTCTCGAGTTCTTACACGAGGCGCCATTTTCTTTTCGACGCCAGCGCACAACCGTTCAACAACCGTTTAACATAATTATCACTATTTCAGTGCGTATAATCGTTTTTAACTACAACAAAATTAAGTTCTGAATTAATTAACAATGGTTATATAATTAGTTTAAATTAGAACCTCCGTTTATATTGTTGAAAAGTGCTTGAATTTGTGGTTTGTTTTAGCGGGTAAAGTTTTTTGATAAAATATAATCTACTATTGAATTATCTTAGATTAGATTTTGATAATGTATAATTTTCGTCAATTAATGGAGATAATTTGCTCGTCAGTGATTGGTCACATGATTTGATTCAGGGTATGTAAAGAAGCGGCTTAGACTATGAGATAACATGTGATTCAAGATGGCCGACTTTCAGCCGGAAAATATACTGGAACTTCCGTGGTAAGAATTTTCCATTATTTTTCTATCTTTTCTTAATTTGGTTAACATTTTGAGACAAATTAAGATGAGATTATACTATTATACTGAAATATTGTTATTATAAATATATAACTAACGGCGTATACATTTAAATACATTATATTCTAAAGGCATTTCTTTTAGAAAAGGGAGTGGCATGTTTAATTAATTCCTGCGCATATAAATAAGTCAATTTAAAATTGTAATTTCAACTTATTTAAAATTGTGCTAATTGTTGCATAGTGTTAATTTATTATTTATAATACTGAATATTACGCAAGGAATTTTGTTAAAATCAGTTAAATCATTGCAGTTTTAACTGTAATTCAATTATTTAAATCCAGCTCCTGCTGAATTTATTGCATATTTTGTTGATGATAGCTAAATGATGTATTTATTAAGAATATGCTTATATGAATTTTTAGAAGGGTTTTCTTTTAAATTAAAAGATGTTGCACATACCATTTACCTGTTTAATACAACCAACGTATTTATATTTGTATTTATATGTACATTTGTAACTAAAAGAAATAATTAATGTAATAGCTACTTAGCAATAGTGGACCCGTTCATAAAATACCTAAATTAAAAAAACAATATTTATCGGATTAAATTCTATATTTTAACCATTCTTGAATCCACCGGAACACACACAAAAAAATTCATCATAATTGAAACGCAAGCAAAGCATAAGAAAACCGACTTCAACGCTTATATTTCGGTTTTGGCTCGACCGATTTCGATAAAATTTATATGGGACCTCTGAAGTATACTCTACCAAACAAAAAAAACATCAGAATCGATTCATAATTGGCGGAGATATCGCGTAACCAACATACAGAAAAAACATACAATCGAATTGAGATTCCCTTTTTTTAAGTCGGTTGGAAATCGGTCCCATTTAGTAGTTCAGACCCAATCATATGGACTCATATGGAAGTCTTCAAGTCGCGAGTGAATAGGTATTTTCTAGGCAAGCGTGCTCCATCGTCGACCACATCATCGCTTACCATCAGGTGATATAATGGTCTAACGCTTGTCTATAATTAATAAAAACTATATATACACCTACAAAAGAATTGTGTATAAGTATATATATATATATATATAAAGATATTATAATACAGGCCATTGAAAAGACCCAAAAGACCCAAAAGACCAAAATTTCAGCAAGGAATATGGTTGGCAAGTCCCTGCAGCCTGGGTCCCGCGGTTATCATAACATATTAACTTTTTTTTATTCAAGATAGGCAAACTTATGACCACCATCTCATCTGATGGTAAGCGGCGATGTGGTCGACCTTAATATCCGTGGAAATTTTAAAGATCTTTGGACTACTGTAATTTCCTTATACTTTTTAGTTCAAGACAACTTTCATCTAGTATCCTTGTAGGCAGTGGAGCTGGTACCACGAGGACTGCAAAGGAGTGGAATTCCTTGCCTGAGTCTGTGTTTCCTGATAAATACAATATGGGAGTCTTTAAGTCACGAGTGAATAGGCATCTTCTAGGCAAACGTGCTCCATCATCGACCGCATCGTCACTTACCATCAGGTGAGATGGCGGTCAAAAGTTTGCCTATCTAGAATAAAAAAAAAAAAAACTGGAACTGCGGTCCCTTTAGTTTTCTCCCTAAGGAACATTTGTGTATCTGGTTGTGTTTGTGTGTGTGATGTGAATGTTTCCGCTACCCACGACACAAGTCATTGAAGTAGTGGTGGGCTGTGAGTGTGAAAGCGTTTATGTTTTAGAATCAGTTGACTGGGTAATTGTACAGTAATCAGAAAATGTAAAAACTATTGTAAAGTCATCAGATAGTTAAAACGCAAGCAAAGCTTGAAAAACCGACTTCATCGCTTATATTTTGGTTTTGGCTTGACTGATTTCGATAAAGTTTATATGGGACCACCTGTAAAGTATACTGTACCAAACAAAAAAAACATCAAAAACAATTTATAATTGGCGGAGATATCGCGTACCATACCAAAAAAAACATGCAGTCGAATTGAGAACCTCCTTTTTTGAAGTCCGTTAAAAATGTAAAATGTGGCGAAAGGAAAGTAAAATAATTGGAACGCAAGCAAAGCTTAAAAAACCGACTTCATCCCATATATTTCGCTTTTGGCTTGACCGATTTCGATAAAATTTATATGGGACCAATTGGAAAACAACATCTATCAAACAAAAAAATAATTCAAAGTCAGTTCACGTGAAAAGAAGTTATAAGGTAACACACATAAAAAAAATTAAAAAATACAGCCGACTTGAGTACCTCGTCCTTTTTTGTGAAGTCGGTAAAAAGACAGTCGTGTTTAATCTTAAACACGAGTTAAAATGTTAATATTTAAAGCCTTCAACGTTAGCGTTTCTCTAAGCCCACGTTAAAAGATAAAATTAGAGCACCCAAAACAAATATTTGCATCTTTGCGTCGGTTGGAGCAAATAAGGCCTTATCTTAGATAAGGGAGCACTAAACTCTGTATGATAAGCTATCAGAACTGGGACGCGGAGAAAATAGGAATCCTTTGCGCTACGTGTAGCAGGTGGTTACAGGTGGTTACAACTACTTATATACCTTGATTTTGGTTGAAAAGAGAAAGGAAATATTATCGCTTGAGGCGGCGTTTGAACCCGCGGCCATAGGCAGTCATGCCCTATTGCTCTAACCGCTGAGCTACTCAAGTCCTGACTGAAACGACGAAATTATCCTTTATTATTATTGACGTCTTACGGGGACGTATGACGTCATCTACCGAAAGAGTTTTTGGAAACTACTACGGCCAAGGAGTCTAACATTGCAGTTAGCTACACGTTGTGTTGATAACGTCCACCCAAATCAGAATTTTTTTTTTTTTCCTTTCTAAATGTATCAATGTATATATTCCAAATTTCATCTATATCCGTTCAGCCGTTAAAGTGTGAAGAGGGAACAAACATACTAACCTACATACATACACTTACACACTTACACTTACATACAAACTTTCAGATTTATATTAATATTAGTAGGATATATCGAAACAATTTTTTGGGGAGTTCTACAATGCCACAGATAAAAGCCAAACGTATAACATCCCTCTTTCGTTTGCAGTCATGCAGATAAATAAATAAACGCTTTCACACTCAAAGCCCCACACTTGTGTCGAAGCACATTCACATCTCACACTTATCACACCCAGAACCAGAAAAACAAATTGCCCTTGGGGAGAAAACTTGTGTTCCCGACGGAAATCGAACCCGATACTTAAAAGGCTAACGGGCACTCAACTTAGCCAACGGGCAGTTCAACAAAAAGGTTTTTTTAAGAGGTTGATAGTTTAACTACTGAAATATTATTTAGCTATATCGCATAACGATAAAAACACAGGCGGTCTCTTCTTCGCAAAACGGAGACCATTCCATCTATCTCCGTCCTTCCAGGATGTACCAATACCGATGGCGAACAAGCTTGAGATTCTTGGCGTCACCTTATCGTCGAATCTTAGTTTTGGCATATACATAGAAGCTAGAGCACAACTGGCCGCTACGAAACTGGGTATCCTCGCTAAGGTCAGGCAGTACTTCACTCCGGGACAGCTTCTTAACCTTTATCAAGCTCAAGTCCGATCGTGTATGGAGCACTGCGGTCACCTCTGGGATGGATCCGCCAAGTACCAGTTAGAAGCTCTTGAATCTATTGAACGGCGAGCCAAAAGACTCATTGGCGATAGTAAGCTAATCGAGTCCAGGTTGCAAAGTTTCGGTCACCGACGTAAGGTGGCATGCTTATCGGTATTCTATCGCTTACATTTTGGAGAGTGTGCACAGGAATTTCATGAGCTAATTCCCCCATGCTCTTTTTACCATCTAACAACAAGATAAACTATCAAACGTCATCCATTTATGGTCGACATACCTCCAGTTCGCTCAAAGTGTTTTGCTTCTACGTTCATTATCCGTACAGCAAAGGAGTGGAACTCATTGCCTGCGTCTTTGTTCCCCGAACGGTATAATCTGGGAGTCTTCAAGTTTCGAGTGAATAGGTATCTTCAAGGCAAGCATGTCACATCTTCGGCCGCATCATCACTTTCCATCAGGTGAGATAGTGGTCAAATGCTTGACTATTCAAAATAAAAAAATAAAAAAAATGTCACAGGAACCAATGAAATATAAAGAAATGAACATCGCGCAATGTTTGAGACTCGCGAGCGGCCTTCCGAATTCTCCTAGATCACCTCCTGAATTCTCCTAGCGTTGAAATAGACCGTCTTAACCACCATAATCAGCAAAACAATTAAAACCACACCATGGACGAAAACACTTAAAGAAAACTTAGCCAAGTCGTGACAAACAGACGTCTATGAAACTCAAGTATGTCAGCTTAGATTTGTATAACAATATGTTATTTTGTAACAATAAGTTTGCACGGTTGTGATAATCGGTTCAGCACACTGTAGCTATAGGCGTCGGTGGAAGGCCAGCGTAATAAGGCTACCTAGTTTGTTTTAGAAATGAAGACTGTTATTTTTTTTATTTTTTTATATTGCTATCTCACCTGATGGAAAGTGACGATGCGGCTAAAGATGGAACATGCTTGCCTAGAAGGTACCTATTCACTCTAGACTTGAAGACACCCAGATTATACCGTTCAGGGAACAAAGAGGCAGGCAATGAGTTCCACTCCTTCGCTGTACGGATGATGAAAGTAAATTTGGATTCGATCTTTGAAGATCTTTCTTCGGAGCTTGGGTCATCGCCGCATGGTAGCTAGTCTCTCAGTTTTTTATCGGATACATTTCGGAGAGTGTGCGAAGGAACTGCACGATCTAGTTCCCCATCCCCGTTCTATAATCGGACAAGCAGACAAACTGCAAAGCGACACCGCTATATGGTAGACATTCCACAAATGCGCACGAAGCGTTTTGCTTCCACATTCATTATGCGAACTGCAAAGGAATGGAACTCCTTGCCTGAGTCGGTGTTTCCTGATGAGTATAATATGGAAGTCTTCAAGTCACGAGTGAATAGGTATTTTCTAGGCAAGCTTGCTCCATCGTCGACCACATCGTCGCTTACCATCAGGTGAGATTGTGGTCAAAAGTTTGCCTATCTGAGAATAAAAAAAAAAACCTCATTCATCGACGTAAGGTTAGGTTAGTTAGCGTATAGGTGTTCTATCCCTTACATTTCGGAAAGTGTGCACTCGAATTACATCAGTTGATTCCCCCATGCCCTTTCTATAATCGGACCACAAGACGAACTGACCAACGTCATCCATTTATGGTTGACATACCTCATGTCTGCTCGAAGCGTTTTGCTTCTACATTTATCATCCGTACAGCGAAGAAGTGGAACTCGCTGCCCGCGTCTTTGTTCCCTGCCCAGTATAATCTGGGATACTTCAAGTCTAGAGTTAGTAGGTGTCTTCTAGGTAAGCATGCTACATCTTCGGCCGCATCATCACTTTCTAGCGGCCACATGCTTACCTATTTAGCATTAAAAAGCCTTGACGCAGGGTTTGTTGACTGTGTTTATCAAAATTCAAAATCGTTTATTCACATAGGCCCCAAAGAGGCACTCATGAAAGTTAATGACTCTACTGCCAGATTCGCAAAATTACAGCCATCTCGAGAAGAAGAAAGCTAGCCTGTGAAGAAACTCGGCGAGGAATTTTTTTATTTACTTTTTTAAAAAACTATTTAATGACAAATATAGGAATTATATTAACCTAGATAGTGTCAAGTAATATTATATTTCAAGTGCATTTTATATTAAAGTCACAAGTCACAGTGAAAGTCAAGTAAAAAAGTTATAATCAAGTCATGCCCTAGTAAAGTGGTAGAAACTTACCAGAACTACTATTGGAGTTTTGGAGCGAAGGTGAAAATCACGTTTTTAGGGTTCCGTACCCAAAAGGGTAAAAACGGGATCTTATTACTGAGACTTCGCTGTCCGTCCGTCCGTCCGTCTGTCTCTCACCAGGCTGTATCTCAAGAACGGTGATAGCTAGACAGTTGAAATTTTCACAGATGATGTATTTCTATTGCCGCTATAATAACAAATACTAAAAATAAAATAAAATAAATATTTAAGGGGGGCTCCCATACAACAGACATGATATTTTTGCCGTTTTTTTTTAAATAATGCTACGGAACCCTTTGTGCGCGAGTCCGACTCGCACTTGGCCGGTTTTATATCAACTTTATATAATTTGCCTACACTTATGCACATTTACTTAGTATTAACGGTTAATAATCCACCATTATTACACATTAACACTCGAAGAATCACAGGTTTTGGAAAATTATACAAAATCAACAACGCCATTTTTTCACTTTCGCGGTAAAACTCTCGACTGTGTGTTGTTACAGTTTGTCAAAAGTATACATATACTTAGACAGTTATCATCCCCAGAGATGATCAGCAAAGCTCCGGCTTAGGGATGAGTGCTTTTACTTATCAAATACTGTGTAATGCACTCCAGAACAATTGCTCGACTTGTACTAAGCGCAGGTGCGATCATGTATGGAGTATTGTTCACATCTTTTAAGTCTTGGTCACCGACGTAAGGTAGCAAGCCTATCGGGTATTCTATCGCCTACATTTTGGAGAGTGTGCTCAGGAATTACATGATATAATTCCTCCATGCCCGTTTTACCATCAAACAACAAGACAAACTGTCAAACGTCATCCATTTATGGTTGACATACCTCCAGTTCGCTCGAAGCGCTTTGCTTCTACGTTCATCATCCGTACAGCGAAGGAGTGGAACTCATTGCCTGCGTCTTTGTTTCCTGAACAGTATAATCTGGGTGTCTGCAAGTCTAGAGTGAATAGGTACCTTCTAGGCAAGCATGTTCCATCTTTGGCCGCATCGTCACTTTCCATCAGGTGAGATGGCGGTCAAATGCTTGCCTATCCAGAATAAAAAAAAAAAAAAAAAAAAAAGGACGGTTCAGCTAAATACCAACTTGAGGCTCTTGAAATTATCGAGCGAAGAGCCAAGAGACTTGTTAACAGCGACCAGTTGACTGATGCAAAACTTCAGAGCTTAGGGCATCGTCGCATGGTGGCGAGTCTCTCGGTATTTTATCAGATACATTTCGGAGAGTGTGCAACGGAATTACACAATCTAATTCCCCCATCCCCATTCTATTATCGGACATCGAGACGGACTCCTCAGCGACACGGCTATATGGTTGATATTCCACAAATGCGGACGAAGCGTTCTGCCTCCCAATTCATTATGCGAAATGCAAAAGAATGGGATTCCTTACCTGAGTCTGGTTGCGGCTATGTGTTGTCTTGGCAACCCAGTAAGCGCCGTGGGACTTGGGTTCGATTAACGGTAGGAGCACAATTTTCTTTCAAATGTGACATTTATGCTTCTGGTTCTGAGTGTATTTGTGTTTAACGAAAATGTTTCCGGCACTCACGATACAAATGATTGAACTTAACATGGGGCTGCGAGTGTGAATGCGTTTGTTTGTTTGTCTGTTTTCGACTGGAATCACTCAGGATTACAGTACGAGTAGGTGCGAAGTTTAAGAAAATCTTATTTACAATCGAATGAGTGTAGTTTTTCGTACCATATACAAACAAACACACAAACCTTAACGAAACTTTACCTCGTTAAAATGTGTATGTATATACTATATATACAATCACGAATA
Source organism: Lomographa bimaculata (assembly GCA_948107665.1). Classification (NCBI taxonomy): domain Eukaryota; kingdom Metazoa; phylum Arthropoda; class Insecta; order Lepidoptera; family Geometridae; genus Lomographa; species Lomographa bimaculata. Next base: position 5,809,359 of record OX403612.1, on the reverse strand, counting down.
TACATAATGTAACTGATTATACATAAATTCTCAGACTTCCTTGAGTCAAAGAATTTCGGTACCGTCTGGTTCATTATTTGATCAGCTGATAAGCGGTGTTCAAGCTAAAACCATCCTTATTATTGAAGAAGTAAGATTCGACGTACATACACTGTTTTTCTATTTGATCAAGGAACTATTCCGGTAGGATATGATTCAATGGATTATTCACAAGTTCTTCATGTTTTGTTTGTAAAATCATTGACCTCTAGGTCCAATCAAAAACTTTTGTGAAATTATTCTCGAAATATTTAATTTGTTTGGTACATTATATAGCATTAGCCATGCTAGGCAGAACTATATTTATAAATTTAGAAACGAAAAATTTTTTCTTTCTAAATTTATAAATATGGTAGATTATGATAGAGAGAGGTCAAAGGTCTCATAATTTTTTTATCGAAATCGATCAAGCCAAAACCAAAATATAAGCGGTGAAGTCGGTTTTTTCACCGACTTCAAAAAAGGAGGAGGTTCTATGTTCGACTGTATGTGTTTTTTTTAAGCTTTGCTTACGTTTAAATTATTTGATTCATTATAGACAAACGTTGATCACTATCTTCACTGATGTTAAGCGATGGTGTGGTCGACGATGGAGCACGTTGCCTAGATTCACTTATATATTTGATTCATGAATAATGGCCCAATTTAACCGAGTCGGTGCATCCCGATAAGTACAATCTGGGAGTCTTGAAGTCCAGTGAACAGGGAATACAATACAATACAATACAAAATTCTTTATTGTAAACCAAAAAACAAAAAGATACAAACTTAAAACTACGAAATTAATATTATAAGGCAGTACAATGGGCGGTCTTATCGCTTTCAGCGATTTCTACCAGACAACCTTTGGATGGACAGTAATTGTAGTAGCAACTGAGGTCGGTGGAGGTGTACAAATTTACAGTACAAATTTACATAAATATAATATGTTAAGTTAATAAACTACATAAAATAATTAAAATGATAAAAGTATAATAATATGCATGACATTCAAATACGGTCTTCAAAATGAGGTTCTCAATTCGACTGTTTTTTTTTGTATGTATGTTACGCGATATCTCCGCCAATTATGAATCGATTTTGATGATTAAAAAAAAAAATATATGGGACCACCTCTGTAGTATTACAGAGGTGGTCCCATATAAATTTTATCGAAATTGGTCAACCCAAAACCGAAATATAAACGATGAAGTCGGTGTTTTAAGCTTTGCTTGCTCAATTCTTAATCTTTATAGCCATAGACACACCTATACAATTATTTCCCCATTTAAATGCTTTTTAATTAGGAATTTTAATGGGTAAAATGTGATAAAAATGCATGGCCAATTCAAAATAGCAAAACGCACGATTGGTAAGAGTAATTCGTGACGTCAGTTCACACATTTTTGAAGATAATGATTTGTCTACGTTTCATTGACATATTTTTGATACATACATTTTACGCATACACATTCACAGCCCCACACTAAGTTCGAAGATATATAACGTGGGTGCCGAAATCTTCAATCTAGGAGTCCTTAAATCTTCGATGAAGCATGCTCCATTTTCGACGACATCGTTACTTTTCATCAGATGAGATAGTGGTCAAATGCTTGCCTTTCGAGAATAAAAATAAACATTCACATCACACACACAATCACGCCCAGAACCGAAAGCACAAATCTCCCTTAAACTTGTGCTGCTGCCGGGAATCGAACCCAATACCCCTGCGAACGTGCACTCAAAGCTAAAGCCAAACAAGCAACGAGCAGCATATATATGGGAACCATTCGTTTTACACACAAATTCTCAGCCTAAAGCATATGCCTTCTCCATTCTATCGTAGGTAAAAACAAAATATCCAAAAGCTAAACTCCGTGAAGCCGTCACTTCTCCAAAGACATCGTTTCTTACAATAACCGAAGATCACACTTCTTCTCCGCAAAGCATTCTTTTCATTGATACGCTAATGTACTGTCGGTCGAACCTCTCTCATTTACATTAGTTTAGTTTGGTCTATTGTCTTATCATGTTCGAGCACAGAATATGTAAGTTGGTCAGGCTATAAAGACAACTTTGTTATGTAAGGCTGTGCTGTGACCCGTTTGGGTATTGAACAGACTGCGTAGATAGTTACTAACGCCTGTCTAAAATCTGGTAATATTATTATCAGCTGCTGGAACATTTTTAATCGTCTTTAAAAAAGGAGGTTCTCAATTCGACTGTATGTTTTTTTCTTTTCATTTTGGCTTCGCAGTCTTGTGCATTTAGCCAGTTTCAAGTAATAATATCAAGTGGATTTCATGTTAAAAGTTCTAGTCACAAGTCACAGTCGTAAAAGAGTCAAGGTCCAGTCATAGTCCAGTCATGCCCTAGTAAAGTGGTAGGAACTTTACTAGAACTTCTTGAAGTTTTGGAGCGAAGGCGAAAATCACGTTTTTCAACTTTGTATGACTTGCCTACACTTATGCACGTTTACTAAGTATTAACGGTTAATAATCCACCATTATTACACATTAACACTCGAAGAATCACAGGTTTTTGGGAAATTATACAAAATCAACAACGTCATTATCTCACTTTCGCGTTTTAATTCCTGTATGTATGTTACGCGATCATTCCTCCAATTATGAATCGATTCTTTTTCGATTGGTAGATCATAATTCAGAGGTGGTCCCATATAAATTTTATCGAAATTGATGCACTTTTTGAGAAAATCAACAAAAAACAAAATATAAGCGGTTTATATCAAAATTTTAAAACAATATCAAGAAAAAAACAAAATATAAGCGGTAAATTATTATATAAGCAATCGTTTTACAAATATCTAATTAAAACCATTCCCCAGACCCAAAACGTCGCGTATAAAGACTATAGAGTAACGGGCCTAGAATACCGCCTTGAGCAACACCCGCCAATCAAATTAGTCACTGTTCGTGAGTGCACACTTCTCAGGCATTTAGATACATGTCGATAATTGAAATATGCCGAGAACTGTACTTGGAAACTAGAATGCCGAGATATCTGTGTGAAAATGTCTCAAAAAATAGTGGTAACAGTGTCAAAAGCGTGACTGAAGTTTTTTATAGTTGAGTGCTTGGTTTTAGCACATCTTTTGCGGGTTTCTAATTTATTGTTTTTTTCATGTTTGATAGGCAAGATGGAAAGCGACAATGTCAAGATTAATTCCTTGAAAATACCTTTTCAGTAAAGTAGTAAAAAAAACAATTAAGTTTTATTGAAATTTTCATTAAACATTTTTTTTTTGAAGACTCCCAGATTAAACTGTTTAGGAAACAAAGGCGCGGGCAAAGAATTCCCTTGCAATACGGATGATAAACGTTGAAGTGAAACGCTTCGAGCGGGCTAGAGGTATACAATTAAACTGCTACCTCAAACTTTACTCATATTATCTGAAATCCTTGTCAAAACCTCCATAAATTGCAGATATAATCTTACATTCTTACTCCATCTACGCCATTATTAACAACCTTGTCGTTTTAAGTAATATCAATATTTGTCCCGGAATCTTTACAATTCAAAATTTATTGTAAAATGACATGGCCTTTCAATACAACCTCGTGCTAGACGTTTTATTTGTTATAAATACAATATTTTACTGTTAAACATTTATTTGAGTTATCTGCGATTGTTCTTGGATCTGCATTGCCTAACAGTAGTAGGTACATACGAGTAAGTCTCGAGATTGTTTTATGTTTCATTCTTATATGACGGAGATAAGGTTGAAACTTGTATGTTTATTGAAAAATAATATTCATCTAATGTTCTATAACAGAATACTATTAGAGGATGTTTAGTTTATCTTTGTTGGATGTTTAGTTTTTATTTACCTAACAATTCAAATTCGCTGCACTGTGACATTCGGCGTCACCGTCTAGAATATTCTAGATGCTAAATCGGAGTAGTACTGCTAGTACCCACACTTTGTATCCTTGAGGGCACTTGTTTGTGTTACTTCTTGTTTGTATCTCTAGTACATTTAAAATTACTAGTTTGTATTAAGTAACAGCTAGTACCCTCATTTTGTACCCTTGAGAGCGTGGTGGAATTCCACCACTGCTCTCAGATCTCTCAGAGATTTTTCAAGGGTGAAAAAAAACTATGTCCTGTAATTTTACTGAAAACATAGGTAATAATTATTATATAACAAACAAAACAAACAAACGCAGTCACACTCACAGCCCCACACTAAGTACAAAGAGTAGTTAATAATAAAGAATTATTAAAATTAAATCTTTACTTCAGGCAATTAGCACCCATAATTAACAACAATAAAAGTAATACCTACATAGTGGAATAAAATATTTAAAAAATAAATTAAATAATCATGCTTATTTATTTAATCATTTTAGATCAGTTAAAACTAGGTACTGTGTGAAAACATTAGCACTTATAAGTAAGTTCATAATTTTCTTGAGGGTTCCATACTAGACTAGGCTTAAGCTGTATCTTGGTAGCCCGAAATAGCAATCCTTCATCGCCTATTGTCTGACGTAGGTACCATTTAGCGCAGTGGGCAGGTCTCTGTCCTTTTCATCGCGGGTCCTGTGTTCGATTCCCGGCAAGAAAATATTTTTTCTTCCCAAGGGACATTTGTGCTTCTGGTTTTGGGTGTGATTGTGTGCGTGATATGTAAATGTAATTTAGGTGGGCTGTGTGTGTAAATTCGTTTGTTTTTGTTCGTTATTAAGACAATGTTCAACCGACTTCAAAAAAGGAGTTTTTTTTGTACGTATTTTACGCTCCGCCGCGTGAATCGATTTTGATGATTCTTTTTTTTGTTTGGTAGAGTATATTTCAGAGGTGGTCCAGCCAAAACCGAAATATATATAAGCGATAAAGTCGGTTTTTTAAGCGTTGCTTGCGTTTCTATTATTACAAAAAACCTTTAAAATATAAGTAGATATGTCACGTGTGGCCTTGCATAACTCTTCCGACCGCTGTGTTCGGCATACGCCCAATAACCGCCTGTGATAACAACCGTGCTCAGACCGAAGCGCAGCCGGGTCTTCAATAACCTCTTCAAAATGACAATAGCCGCAGTACCGTTAGTGCCGGCATTTCAAATAAGTTGAATTTGTGTAACAGTAGCGAGTACAAATAAGGCTACTCTAACAGGGCGTGAGCTACCAATTCACAAGTTGACATCGTAGGAGGTGCCTTGTATAGTAACAATTTCGTCAATGTTTGCAAGTACTGTCAGTGTCGAAGTTTTTTTTGTGCTAGATAGTTAAGCATTTGACCACCGTCTCACTCGATGGAAAGTAAAATGCTTGCCTAGAAGATTTTCAAGAAGATAATAAGATTTAAAAGATTCACTCTATACTTGAAGACTCCCAGATTATACCGTTAAGGAAACAAAAACTCGGGCAATGAATTCCGCTCCTTCGCAGTACGGATGACAAACGTAGAAGCGAAACGATTCGAGCGAACTGGAGGTATGTCAACCATGAATAAACATAAATGCTTTCACACTCACAGCCCCACACTAAGTTCAAAGATCGTGGGTGCCGGAAACTTTCACGTCACACACACATTACACCCAGAACCAGAAGCACAAAATAAATATCCCTTGGCAAGGAATTTGTGCTGCCGGGAATCGAACCCAGAACCCACGGCGCAGAGGGCACCTGTCCACTGCGCCAACTGTGTCGTCATGCCATCCATGAATGGATGGCGTTTGCCAGTTTGTCTTGTTGTTGATTGTAAAACGAGCATGGGGGAATTAACTCGTGTAGTATGCGGAGGAGGGCTTTGAAATTCTGAACCACAAAGTTTTTGTGTGACGCAAAATGGTGGGGGTAAACACTGAGATGAATAATTACAATGTTTAATTGCAATAAAAAAGTTATACTTGATTTTCGGAACCCTTGATCAGATTATATGAATACGCATTATTGAGAATAATTAAAAAACGACCGGTCAGATCTTGATCAAATTTAAATAGGGCCGCATGGGAAGCACCAAAAAAGAATCATCAAAATCGGTTCACTTAGAAATTAGCTATGAGAGACTCGTAAAAAAAATACAGTCGAATTGAGAACCTCCTCATTTCTGAAGTCGGTAAAAAATTCACATTTTCACTCTGAATAGGTATGCGTTATACGGATTAGAAACAAAGTAAATATTTTATTGGTTCTACAAAGTAACCCATGTGTTGATTGATATTCGTAGAAGTCATGTTTGTGGTTTGGAGGCCTACATAAAATATTTTGTAAGGCCTCCTAGATAGTGGTAGCATAGACCTACATGGAAATATATTGTAGTTGAAAATGTTATGAAATCACTCGACCAGAACTGTGTGCTACAGAGCTGCTTGATTGAATTCCTCCAGCTCCCTTCATCATCGGGCAACAAGGCGTATTAAAACGAGACATCCTTTCATGGTGGACATTTATTCGAACCAAGCGATTCGCCACAAGCACAACTTTTATTATGCGACCTGCAAAGGAATGGACTGCCTTCGTTCTTGATTCCCGATATGTGTATTTAATTTAGGCCTCTTCAAGTCAAGAGTGAATATGTATTTTCTAGGCAAGCGTGCTCCATCGTCAACCACATCGTAAAAAAAAATCGTACACACAATACATTGTGGCAAATAAATGATGATGCGGCAAAATCAAAAATTGTGTTAAATAAAAACAATTATGTTTATGTGTTTTTTAATATTTTCAGGTATTACGGCAAGTTAGATAAAAAAAAAGAAATCCATACACACTCACAGCCCTGCACTACGTTCAAAGACTTGTGTCGTGGGTGCCAGAGATATTTTTCATATAACACACACAATCACACCTAGAACCAGAAGCACAAATGCCCCTTGGGAAGAAAAATTACGCTTGGTCGTGAAATAAATAGTAAGTACTTAAAAATAGACAAAAAAACAAATGTATATAGGAAGTAAAAATCACCGACTTAAAATAAAAGTCTTAAAAACAATTATTAATTAAGCGCAAACAAAGCTTAAAAAGCCGACTTCAAAGCTTATATTTTAGTTTTGGCTTGATAGATTTCGATAAAATGTATTTGGGATCTCTGAAGTATAATCTACCAAACAAAAAAATCATCAAAATAGATTCACAATTGGCGGAGATATCGCGTAACATACATACAAAAAAAAACATACGAAAACTAAATTCTATATCTAATCAAATTGAGAATCTTCTTTTTTGAAGTCGGTTGAAAAAGCCTAGAAGCTTGTGAAGTATGAAGACTGAAATCTGGAAAGGGAAGTCGGAAATCTGAAAAAGGAAGTCTCATAATTATGAAAAAAGGAAGTTTGCAATCTAAAAAGAAGTCTGAAATATGAAAAAAGGAAGTCTGAAATCTGAAAAAGGAAGTCGGCAATCTAATAAGAAGTCTGAAATATGAAAAAAGGAAGTCTGAAATCTGAAAAAGAAGACCTTGAAAGGAGAATAAAGTGGCATATTTTTGCCTATAGTCTGTTAATGAAGAGAGCTATCCGTCGACAGTATTGACGCTAAACACTGTCATGGAGTTGCTCTCTTTATGAACGGATGACGGCTCTACAGTCCGCCACGATCTACCTGGAAGATAATTATTTTAGTCTGAAAACTACTGCAAATACTTGTTTAACCGACTTCAAAAAAGGAGGGTGTTCTCTATTCGGCTGTATTATTTTTTGTGTTACCTTAGAACTTTTTTTAGGTGAACCTATTTTGATGATTCTTGTTTTATTTGAAAGCTCATGCTTCCTATGTGGTACAATTTAAATTTGATCAAGATCTGACCAGTAGTTTTTGAGTTATCCTACTAATATTATAAATCCGAAAGTTTGTGTGTAAGTGTGCAAATGTGTGTGTAAATGTGTAAGTGTGTAAGAATGTTTGTTCCCTCTTCACGTTTTAACGGCTGAACGGATTTAGATGAAATTTGGAATGTATATAGATTATACCTAGGATTAACACATAGGCTACTTTCTAACTTGATAATAGCGAGCGAAGCCGCGGGGCACGGCTAGTTTAATATGTTTACTGAAGAAATTGGTTCTCAGGCCCTCTGTGATCGAGTTATGAAACTAAAGTAACCAGTTTCATACGTAGATAACTAGATGGCGCTGGGAACCCTTTAAAACTCGCAAACGTGTTCGCGACATCGATGTACACCGTAGATGTATTCGGAGATTTACTTAGTTCGTACTAGAAGTGTACTTAAGTGTCAACAATGGTCTTGCTTTGTGGTCAATGGATTAACCACCGGAGTACGGAGTATCTGTAATATTCTTGGAAACTTACACCCTCGTTGAAATACAATACTAGGGATGTGAGATTGATGTAAAAGAATCGATTAATTAATAATCGATTTTACTTTATTAAAAATTAATCGATTTGTAAAAAAACAATTTTAGTAAAAGTAATCGATTTCTGCAAATATTTTTTTTTGTATTATTTAAAAGTACATGCTTTAATATTCCAATAATAAACCTAAGAGATTCAAATTAACAATGTATCATATCAAGAATCAAATAAAATTATATGAATAAAAAAATTACCAATTCAAAACTAAAAATCAATGGCAATGTTCCTATAAAATTTCAAGGTAAGGAATTAGGAAACCAAATAGCATTATTGGTACAAATTTTAGTACTATTATATAATCTATAATCGATATTTATATAATCGATTTACTAAAAATCGATTAATATAACTATAAAAATCGATAATAAAAAAAATCGAGTATTAGAAAATATTAATCGATTATAATAAAAATCGATTATTTTTTAAAATCCCTATACAATACCCCTCTCTATTTGAATTCTTCTATCCCATCCAACGACGACTTCGGCTTCCTCTTTCCACGGACTTCGAGACCTACCTTTCACATGTAGATATAGTACCTTGCATGTAAGTAGGTAAATTCATCAACGTTCTCCAACTGTTTACCTTGTTTTATCTTTGTTATCAAATAATTTAAACAAACAGCGCTAGTTATTTAAATGTTAAGTCATAAAATTATAATGTTCCTATTTAATTTAAGATAACATCAATTTCATTTCACAACACCTATCATGCGTGTCATAAAATTATTTGTTTTACTTAGTGCAATCATTCTGTTTGTATTTACATTAGTATAAACGTAAGTAGGTTAATTATATCTTATAACAAGCTTTTATTTAACTTGCAATGTTTGTAACTAAGTACCTATGTTGTTTGGGTGGCATCTTATTGAGCTGAAATTGTGTATTCACGTTTAGTTTAGATGACAATGCATGGGTAGCTGTGTGACGTCTAAATCCAACATGGCGGAACACCGGACAAGTTATTTTTAATGTACTCCTACATTAAGGGTATAAAATCAAAGGGCTTGCTAGGAATAACTCGTAAAATAAAGTGACGTCACTCTATATACAATAAGTAGCTTATATACCTTCTTATGTATCTTGAAGTATGGAATACGTAGGTACTTGAAGATTGTGAATGCTGATAAAACATGGAAGAATTTTACAAGTTTTTACAAGCTTTTATTTAACTTGCACTGTATGTTATATGTACGTTTGTTCGGGTGGAATCTTGCAACTCAATTTTGAAGCAGATATCTTCAACCGATTGAGCTGAAATTTTGTATTCACGTTAGCTGTGTTACGTCATTCTAAGTCCAACATGGTGGAACATACAAAATGGCGGACAAGTAATTTTTAATGCACTCCTACAATATGGGTATGAAATGAAAGGGCTTGCTGAGATTAACTCGAAAAATAAAGTGACGTCACTTCTAATCCAATATGGCGGACTTCTAAAAGCTTGTCTTTAAAAGAGTTATTAACAAGTAACTTATTTGCACTCGAAAATTACCCAACAAAATTTGCGCCGCGGTAGGGGGGGCTTCCCGATTGCGCCTATACGCCCATACCACAGATCAATTAGCCAGGTATATAGTTAGGGTATATAGTCTTTGGCCCATACAGACGCCACGACGTACAATAGAGGAAATGGTGTCAAAGAAATGTCAAATTTGACGTATAAATTACCCATTTATTTTTATTTCATTTTATTTATTTCGTTAATTCAACAGCGTTACATGACATAATATAAGTATTAAAGTTATTATAAATAAAGTAAGACCAGACAAGGATTACACTAATAGATTTTACTTTTACATCTAACGAACTAGAGGAGTAAAGAGGTATCTCGTATTGCATTGCGAGTATATAAATTTTACGGGATATAATTATGTTGCAATAATTTAATAAACACCTATACATGTATAAAATTATTAATTCCAATTAGTCAAAATATAAGGTTAATATTTAATTGTAATATGTTAGGATAATTAATTATAGAATTTCCGAGTACTATCGAGTAGAACCGATGAAGTTTTAGTTCTGTTCGTAATTTTGGGTCAATCTTTTTTATCCTTAATAGGCAAGCATTTGACCACTATCTTACCTAATGGAAAGTGATGATGCTGCCGATGATACGACATGCTTGCCAGGAAGATACCTATTCACTCTTGATTTGAAGACTCCCAGGTTAACCCCTCGGGGAACAATGACGCAGGCAATGAGTTCCACTCCTTCGCTGTACGGATGATGACCGTAGAAGCAGAACGCTTTGACCGAACTAGAGGTATGTCAACCATAAATGGATGACGTTTGACGGTATATTATATTCTGTTATGAAATACTTATGTTACACCCGCGGTTACAACTTGAATAACATCAATGTTGCATTTACAAAGATGACTTCTTCATTATCTGATCCCACATCACGTGAGGTCGGCACATGTTTTCTTCTTCAACTCTCTCTTCTTTCTCTACTGTTAATTGTCATATCCATTCTCCCTCTTATTACTCAGGTAATATTTTACACAATCCATCTTTTCTTGACTGCCTCTAATTCTAAATCCATTCAAATGTATACAATAAAATAAATAGTAAAATATTTTTTATTTAAAAAAGCCTTTTATTTCCTGTTACGACACTTATTTCTTAAACATAAACGCTTTCATACTCATAGCCTCACACTAAGTTCAATGACTTGTGTCGTGGGTGCCGGAAACGTTCACATCACACACAATTACAACCAGAACCAGAAACACACATTTTCCTTGGGAAGAAACCTTGTGTTTCAGCCGGGAATCGAACCCCTGCTTAGAAGGCAAACGCCACTCAACTAAGTCAACGAGTACCTCAACGAGCAGTTCAACATAAATAATATCAAGCTGCATAGAGGAGAGGCAATGCCGCCAGCATGATGGGAACGCTACCCACTGGTAGTGGGCTTGAGCACTTGAGTTACCTATAAGCTCGATGTCTTGTAGGTAACTTTAGTTCTTTGCTGTACATAGTTTTAGTTTATTTTTAGGAAATATAGGCAATTGGCCCGTAGTTAGCTGCATATACTTAGATATTAAATCATACCTACTAAACACAATCAATTATTTTTTACTATTAACTCCTTTTTAAAATATGTTTTGTAGATACTCATTTTAACCAATGATTGTTTTTATTGTACCTAGTCCTAACTAATTACGTTATTAGTCATATATATGTATAATATACCAGCGATCCGCCCCGGCTTCGCCCGGGTGTGATAAATGAAGAACCGCTATACCGATTTTGTGCGAACTTCACATAAACCATCTACTAAATAGTCCGAACAAAGCCTCAACTTTTGGTTTGGATAGGTGAGCCCGTTCTTGAGTTATAAAATAACAACGAAAAGTGGCATTGATTTTTTTTTATATATATAGATAGATAATAGGTATAGGATAATAAGGTGTAGGTAAGTACATTTATTTATTAAAATAAGTGTTGAGTTACACCACCGTCCCTGTTAGTTATATTTTAATCCTCTTTCTTTGGTTGTCTGGAAGAAATCGCTTTGAGCGATAAGTCCGACCTTTGAGCTCCTATGTTAAATTTAGAATTTCTTTGTGTTCTTTTTGGTGTGCAATTAAAGAATTTATTTATCTATCTATTCATACTTATATTTTGGTTATCTGATACGCAATGTGGCATCATTAAACTTTTTTTTAGTTACCATATTCAGTTTAATGTGACGTCATATACGAGTAGCCTATGACCAGCAGCCAATCAAGACGCTTCCACCGACATCTCATTTGTCAAATAATGAAGTAGTTGAGAAGTTATGAGGGAACAGATGAACATGCATACAAACGTGCATACATACATAAACATATACCGGTCAAAAACGTAGCTCTCAATTTTGCTACGCCCGCCGTCTTCTTTTGCAAGTCAGGTGAAATATAACTATATAGCCAATGTTACAGTCCATATACCTTGTGTTAAGAAAGACTTAGTGGCTATGATAGTATAAATATGTCTATACAGCAAGACCTAAGTTACCTACAAGGCGACGAACTTATAGATACTCAAATGCTCAAGCCCGCTACCAATAGGTAGCGTTTCCACCGTCATAGCGGCATTGCCTTTCTGAATTGCATATAGGTAGATAAGTTCTTAATCAAATCAAAATCGTTTATTCAAGAGGGCCCCAAAGAGGCACTCATGAAAGTTAATGATTCTACTGCCAGATTCGCAAAATTACAACCATCTCGAGAAGAACCTGGCACAAAACTCGGCGGCGCATTTTTTTTTTTTTTTTAATAATACCTTAACACTAATACATAATTTTATTAAGCTAGGTATATCTATATTATGTAGTCGCTAAAAAGCGCTTGTGCAGTTTGCCTCCATGCATCCTTGTCATTAATATAGTCTATCTAAAGTCAAATAGACTCAGCCTAATTATAACGAACAACACTCCATCTCTTGCTTATCACAAAATCCCAAATTTCCCCATTGTAACACCTATGTACACATAGGCAACCTCATCTTAAACAATTCAGCTGTATGTCGCAACGTAAATATGTACTGGCGACGTACGCTATCACTGATAACAGATAACTGATAACCGGTGATAACGTGAGGTAAGTGGTAACTGCCTGTTGGGTACCAGGAAACTTGTGTTTAACGTGGAAATTACGCAATGTTTTACAAATTATTGTACATCAGAATATGTCCTATTTGACCGAGCAAGAAGCGCGATCGAGAGAGTTTCTACTTGGTCAAAAATTGAAAATAAAAATAAAAATAACTTTATTTACAGCGAAAAACACACTACCTAATATTATAGTTATCTTATACCTTTAAACGAGCAATTCTTGTATATATAATTCTTGTATAAAATCTGAATCTCGGAAACGGCTCGATTTTCATGAAATTTAGTATTCAGGGGGGAAATTAATAATTTGTTATTAATTATAATTTGTTATATGGGGATTTGTTTTCAAAATGAAAATGAAATTAACTTTATTTACATCAAAAAACACACTCCTTTCTAATATTACAGTTACCTACTTAATACCTTTGAAAGAGCAATTCTTGTATATATAATATATAATTCATGTATAAAATCTGAATCTCGGCAATGCGACGGCTCGATTTTCATGAAATTATAAATTAACAAACAAACAAAACAAACGCATCCACACTCACAGCCCCACACTAAGTCCAAAGACTTGTATCGTGGGTGCCGGAAACATTCACATCACACACACATTACACCCAGAACCAGAAGCACAAATATCCCTTGGGAAGAAATTTGTGCTCCTGCCGGGAATCGAACCCAGGACCCACGGCGCAGAGGGCGGGCACATTTCCACTGCGCCAACTGGGTCGTCAAATTTATTATTTATAATTAAGTATAGTATATATAATTAAGTATGCAGAAGGTTTCGGGGGCGTTAAATCGATTTAGCTAGGTTTCATTTTGAGAAAACGTCGTTTTATCCGTGTTTTCAGGCAGTACAAAACTGCTACCATGTCATTATAGAATACGAAGGTAAATTTCGCCATTATTTACAAGGTGTGTATTGACAACTCAGTGATCGTTCGATTTCCGCTGAGATCAGTTGTGTGCCTCGCGTCCGCGAATGGTTACCAACGGTGTAATCTGCTAACGCATCACAACAAACAGTCGCGTCGATACGTGCTCACCAGTGCTTCCGCGATGGCCTAGTTTTCATGACGCAAGGCTATGCTATGACGACGTGTGAATATTATTGTTAAGGCGAAGTACATTTGCTTTGATAATGAATTCGAAATGCGACGAATCGCCTGGAAAAGGCAAAATAACATTGAAAACAGAAACTGAACATCTGTTGTACAAACGATTCTGCGAAGAAAGAGATGAGCGAGAAAAACTATTAAGTCTCATCAGTGACCAACAGAACCAAATAGAAATCCTCCAGCATCATCTCAAATGTCTGGCGGAAACTACTTCTACAAAAACTGTACCCGCGGTGAGGGAAGAAACTTCTGCCGATCGTGAATTTAGCACGGACGAAGAAGATTTAGCTCGTGAAACAGAGTGGATTCGTCAAAAATCGAGGAAAAAAAGGAAATTGAACACCTCACCAGTTCAGGACGAATCCAGCAATGAAGAAGATCGAAAACACCAACAAAAAAGTAAGAAAACTCTTTTACCTCCACCTATAATAGTAGACGGCATAAAAGATTACCAAAGCTTCTATGACTTTTTGTCAGATAAGCAACCAGATAACTCGTTTACCATTAAAATGATGAACAGTGATACCATAAAAGTAAACACCACTGACGAAGAGTCGTATCGAGCTATTACTAAAGCCCTTAAGGTTAATAATTGCCTATGGCACTCCTACGAAAATAAACAAGACAGGCCAATAAGAGTAATGGCCAAAAAATTGTTTTCAACATGCAAGCCTGAAAGGATTTTGGAAGATCTTAAGGATAAAGGTTACAAAATTATCGAAGCAGTCAACAAATTGAGTTGGAGAACTAAAGAGCCTCTGAATATGTTCATGTTGACCTTTGAAAATAGTGAGGAAATAAGTAAAATATATAATATCAAAACCATTCTGGGATGCGCAGTGGATGTACAAGGAATTAAATCAACTAAACTGGTCCCCCAGTGCAAGAGATGTCAGGCCTATGGACATACCCAAAAGTACTGCTCTAAAGAACCGAGGTGTGTTAAATGTACAGGAAAACATTTAACAAAGGACTGCAAAAAACCAGCAGACGAAAAACCAAAATGCATTCACTGTGGAGCCCCGCATCCGGCAAACTACAGAGGGTGCATGATAGCGAAGGAGATACAGGCTATTCGAAACAAAACATTAAAAAAGCCTAGTTTAGTACGCCAACGTAACACAACTGCTCAAAGTCAAGATGTACCTACTAACATCAATAAAACAAGTGGTACAAAACTCTATACAACCAACAAAAACCAATCTTACGCTCAAGCTGCTTCGAAAGGTACAGTAAAATCTCTCAGGGATCCTAATCTAGGTGTATCAACTGAGAAAAAGTTGGATGACATCTTAAAAATGATGATGTCCTTTGATGAAAGGCTCAAGAAAATTGAAAGTAGCGCAAAAACAGCTACCCTTAAGCTAATAAAATGAATAAGTCTCTTAAAATCATGGCATGGAATTCAAACGGATTACTAAAACATCAAAGTGAATTACAAGTAATCTTAGAAACAGAAAATGTTGACGTGTGTCTCATATCTGAAACACACTTCACAAAACAATCTTATATAAAGTTCAAAGGCTACAAAGTTTATCATGCCTTACATCCAGACAATAGTGCTAGAGGCGGTAGTGCTGTCATAGTTAAAGAATATTTTGAACACCATGAAGTGACTAAAATCGAAGAAAATGAGACACAAGCAGTAGCAATTTGTCTCAAAACAAAGCAGTACAGTTTAACAGTATCAGCTATATACTGCCCACCTCGATACATGTTAAAAATGGACTATTATATGAGCTTACTAAAACGTTTTGGTAACCGATTCGTTTTAGGAGGAGATTTCAACGCTAAGCATACCTACTGGGGCTCTAGACTATCGACAACTAAGGGAAAAGAACTACTAAGTGCAATCAAACTAATGAATTGTGATGCCACATCTACTGGAGCGCCTACTTACTGGCCAACAGATCCACATAAAGTCCCTGACCTCATAGACTTCTTTGTATATAAAAATGTGTCACCTAGCTACATGAGAACATATCAGAGTTATGATCTAAATTCAGACCACTCCCCAATATACCTAGAAATAAATGAACACATCATGCATAAAGAAAAACCTCTAACACTGGTTAGTAAATTAACAGATTGGGATAGCTTTAAAATTGATTTAGATACCCATATAAACCTGCAAGCGCCCCTTAAGACACCTGAACAATTAAACCACGAAATAGAACATTTTTGCCAACTTATTCAACAAACAGCTTGGAATAATACACCAACTGTACATAAGAAGACCAAGTGTAACACATACCCAGCTAAAATAAAACAACTTGTTAGTGAAAAAAGAAAACAAAGAAAAACATGGCATCGATCAAGATGTCCTGAAGATAAAAGAAAGCTCAATGAACTTACGAAAAGGCTAAAAACATATATCCAGCAATTCAACGATGATTCTACCAATAAGTACCTTCAAAAGCTAACCTGTGATCGCAGTAGCAACTACTCACTATGGAAAGCTACTAAAAACCTAAAAAAGCCAATTTCCCATATTCCACCCCTCAAATGCGATAATGGAATATGGGCAATCAATAATGATCAAAAAGCTAAAAGGTTTGCTGAACATTTAGAAAACATTTTTCAGCCAAATCAATGTGAAATCAATGAACCTTTAGGATTGGATGATACTGACCCCGCCATACCTCAAGAAAATGGTATAAAACTCGTTACACCAAGAGAAGTCGCACGTGAAATTAAATACAGCATAAGCCAACGAAAAGCTCCAGGATATGATTTGATATCAGGAGAAATACTACACAATTTCACAAGAAAAGCCTTAGTAAAGTTAACTACAATTATTAATGCTGCTTTAAGGTTAAAATATGTCCCAGACTTATGGAAAGTTGCTGAGGTTATCATGATAGCTAAACCTGGGAAACCACCTCATGAAACATCATCTTATAGGCCTATCTCTTTGCTTCCTATAATGTCAAAATTGTTTGAAAAGCTACTACTAAAGAGGCTGAAGCCTATAATAGAAAGCAAAAATCTGATCCCAGAGCATCAGTTTGGATTTCGTGAAAAGCATTCAACTATAGACCAAGTACACAGAATAACGAATACAATAGAAAATGCTATAGAAAAAAAATGCGTATGTTCCACTGTTTTTCTAGATGTGGCACAAGCTTTTGATAAAGTTTGGCATGAGGGCCTTATACAGAAACTCAAAAATAAATTGCCTAAGCAGTTCGCAGATATCCTTGAATCCTATATCTCAAATAGAGTATTCAGAATTAGACATGAAGATGCATACTCTGAGATAAAGGAAATTAAAGCTGGAGTACCACAAGGAAGTGTATTAGGCCCGGTCCTGTACCTAATATACACATGTGATATCCCTAAACTCGAACATAACACCATTGCTACCTTTGCTGATGATACCGCTATAATGGGGGTAGGCAAAACCCACAAAGAAGCTACTGAAAAGGTTCAAATGGCTGTAAATGAAGTCTATACCTGGACTAAGAAATGGAGGATTAAACTTAACGAGTCTAAATCAATTCACATTGACTTTACCAACAAAATACCACAATACTGTCCCGTGTACATCAATGGCAAAATCATTCCTTATGAGAATACAGCTAAATACCTCGGTATGACTCTTGACGCAAAGCTTCGCTGGAAGGCACACGTCAAGAAGAAAAAAGAAGAATTAGAAATTCGATATCGGAATATGCATTGGCTGCTTGGGCGAGAGTCAAAGCTGTCAACTCAGAACAAAATATTGATATACAAACAAGTCCTGATGCCCGTGTGGACTTATGGTATACAGCTTTGGGGCTGTACTAAACCGAGCAATATTTCAATCATTCAACGCTTCCAGAATAAGGTATTACGAGGCATTGTGAATGCACCTTGGTACATCCGCAATGACGATCTCCACCAGGACCTCAACATCGAGCTCGTTAACAAAATCATTAAAAAATACGCAGAAGCTCATGAATATAGACTTCACCATCATGTGAACGTCGAGGCCATCCAGCTCCTCGATCACACGTATATAGTGAGACGACTTAAAAGAACAAAACCGTTTGAACTTGTTTAGTGTTAGTGTATTAGTGTAATGTAGTGTTTTATAAATGCTGCTCAAAAAGAACACATGAACCAAGTGTCTTCGCCTTAATAGAGACAATAAGAAAAGTGTTAATGGACACATTCTTAGATATTTTAAATCTAGCAGAATAAGTTAAATTTAAGTTACTTATTAGCCTCACCTTGGCTAGATTGTAACAAAAATAGGGAACACTCTATCGTAACCTATAATAGTGAAAAAAAAAAAAAAAAATTACAAGGTTATAATAGCTCAGGTGGGAAATGATGATCCAGGTTCGAGTCTAGGTGATTATTTTTTTAATATACAAAAAAAAATCGGTATATCTCGGTCATCCAGGTACTAATAATCTTATATATAAAATTCTCGTGTCGCGGTGTTTGTTACCAAACTCCTCCGAAACGGCTCGACCGATTTTGATGAAATTTTTTGTGCTTATCCGGTATCTATGAGAATCGGCCAACATCTATTTTTCATCATCATCATCATCATCACTTTTCATCATTATCAACGCGGGTGAAACCGCGGGGCGCAGCTAGTCTTATATATAAAATTCTCGTGTCGCGGTGTTTGTTACCAAACTCCTCCGAAACGGCTCGACCGATTTTTATGAAATTTCGTGTGCATATCGGGTAGGTCTGAGAATCGGCCAACATCTATTTTTCATACCCAAAGTATAGTATAATTAGTAGTATTAATAACTCAACGTATTAGCATTGCAATTCAGAGAGGCAATGCCGCCAGCATGATGGGAACGCTACCCACTGGTAGTGGGCTTGAGCACTTGAGTTACCTATAAGCTCGATGTCTTGTAGGTAACTTAGTACTTTGCTGTACATAGTTTTAGTTTAGTTTTAGGAAATTTAGGCAATTGGCCCGTAGATTTAGAAAGAATTTGAAAAAAAAAAAATTAGTAGTATATATTTCTCATCTTTTTCAAAGTTTGCTGAGGCAGCTAGGTATATTATATAAATCTATGTTACAACGTTACAACTATATAGATGAAACTAAGATAATATAAGCCAAGGTTTGCTGTTTTGGGGTCTTGGGCTGAAAGTATGACAATATATGCACAGATGCACTCCTAGTGTGGCCATTACACTAGGAATGCCTGTGCAAATGCTTACGTATGTCAAGTGGATGTTCGGTCTCAGACCGCGATTTATGGTGCTGCCAAAGAGGATACAACCTGGTTTTTTTAAATATATTATAGGCAAACATTTGACCACTATTTCACCTGGTGTAACGTGACGATGAGGTCGACGATGTAGCATGCTTGCCTAGAAATCTCTATTTTTTTTTTTTTTTATTTGTTACATGCTAGTGTTTGACCACTATCTCACCTGATGGTATCAGAATCAGAATCAGAATCAGAATCAGAATAGTCTTTATTGTATAACTGTGTAAACAAGGTGTAAAAAAACATGTTTGGTATTGGTAACAACAGTCTGCCCATTACGGGCGTACAATAGCAAGTACTTAAACAAAAATACTGTGTTTACTGTTTACATTTATGACAGTAGCATCTATCAATATTGTAATTACTTACATTCTATAATATTATATTACAAATTAAAACATTTCTTAAGTATACTCAAGTATTTACAATATTATTTTATAGATTAAAACATTTCTTAACACTCTAATGGACGATATTGATATTTATTATTAAAATATATATATATATATATCTTATACAATTTATAAATTAAAGTATTCCCCAAGATTATAATGAGTTTTAAAAATGAGCCATGACTTTAGCTTAGTTTTAAAGATGGTACCACTTAACATTTTGAGATCTACGGGCAAATTATTGTAGATTTTGATTGCCATGACATAAGTACTTTTGTGGTACATAGTGTTATTAACTTGCGGAATACATGCATTATATTTATATTTCGTCCTCAAATTATTGGCACGACAAGATTTTTTATCAAAAAATATGTTTGTATTATATTTGACGAATACACATATCTCGTATATGTAAATATCAGTAAGTGTTAGAATTTTTTTGGACTTGAAGATATTTCGTAAAGTATCAGTGCTGTGCAGTCTAAAAATCATTCTTAAACACCTTTTTTGTAATACAAAAGTTGAACAAATTTCAACTGAGTTGCCCCAAAAGATAATTCCATAATTTAATTGAGGATAAACTAATCCGTAATAAGCGTTAATAGCAATTTTTTTTGAAGAGACCTAAGATAATATTGATAATAAGTAGCAATATTGCGATATTTTACAATTTACTTTATTTACGTGGGATTTAAAGTTTAGATGCATATCAATAGTGACACCTAAGAAGTTTGTTTCGCCAACTACATTTACTTGACTACCTTTGAAAATTATTTGTAGGGGTATAGTTGCTTGCTTATAATTTTTAAATTGAATTATTTTTGTTTTGTCTACATTTACTATTAAATCTATATGTTGTAACCATTCTGTTAATATATTTAAGGTTTTGTTAATTTCTGTCTGGAATTCATCATTATTAAGGTTTCCTTTTGGGATGTAAATTGTAGCGTCGTCTGCAAACATAATGCATAGATGATCAGTAATTTTAGGCAATTCATTAACATATATTAAGAATAACAGCGGCCCAAGGATACTTCCTTGAGGCACTCCTGAAGTATTTATTACCGGTCTGGAAGTAACTCTTTCGATCGTTTTTGTTGACTTGTTATATACGTCAAGTATTGTACATTGAGTTCTATTGAGTAAATACGACTCAATTAATTTTAAAGGTTGTCCTCTAATGCCTACATGTTCTAATTTACTTAAAAGAGTTAAATGGTTTACACAATCGAAAGCTTTCGACAAGTCTAAGAAAATAGCAACACCTGATTTTTTGCTGTTTAATTCGTCTCCGGCCTGTTTCAACATTTTAAAAATGGCTAAACTGGTATTTTTTCCTTTACGGAAACCAAATTGATTTGGGTGCAAAATTTTATTTGACTCTAAAAATGAAATTAATCTATTCAGTATAACCTTTTCAAAGATTTTTGAAAAACAGGGAAGAAGAGCTATGGGTCTGTAGTTGTCTGCATCATTTTTTGCTCCTTTTTTATGTAATGGCTTGATTTGGGCTATTTTAAGATCCTGTGGGAAGCATCCTGTTTCAAGAGAAAGATTTATAATATGGACTAGGGGTTTGACAATTATATGAATACTCTGTTTAATTACTTGCATCGGTATTTCATCAAGACCTGATGTCTTTTTGTTTTTGAATTTTGCCACTAAGTTTATAACTTCGGAACAGTTCACTGGAGTCATAAATATAGATTTGTTATTTTTATTTGTTAAATGTTGATTTGTATTTAAGCAATTACTATGCGTTTTGTTACAGTTGATAAAATATTTATTCAATATTTCAGATATATCAGCCGGATTTTCTATTTCTTTATTACTTATTTTCAATTTATCTATTGTTGTACGTATATTATTAGTTGGAGATGTATATTGATTAATAAGACCCCAGGTAGCTTTAGATGTATTAGCACTTCTGTTTATGTACCTTATATTCGCCAACTTTTTTGAGCATCGTATGGTCTTTTTTAGTGTTCTAGCATATTTTTTATAAGCCACTTTATTTAATGGACTATTTACACCTTGGCAATTTAGGTGCTTCGCTCGTTTACTTTTGCAAGATAATATAATCCCTTTCGTTTTCCAATTCGGTTTTTTCTTATGAAACATTTTTACTCTTTCTGTCGGTATACATAAATGAAATAAAAGTGAAAACAGCTCTATGAATTCTTTATATGCTATGTTTGGATGGTCAATGCAATAAATATGAGAGAAACTTGTTTGACACAAATAATTTAAAAATATTTCAAGATATTTATCAATATTTTTCTTTTCAACAAACCAATACTTTTCGCTAAAACTTAAAGAAGTTGTGATTTCTATTTTTTGAGCTGTGTGGTCAGATATTCCAAGATTTAAAATTTCTGTTTTGTATTTTTTTACATTCGTCAAAATATTATCAATACACGTTTGTGAATGAGATGTGATTCTTGTTGGTTCGGAAATTGTTGCATGTAGATTATATGAATTGATTATATTTATAAACTGTTTACTCTTCATATTTGCTTCTAAAATGTTTATGTTGAAATCACCTAATATGAATACTTTTTTTGTGATGTTTCTATTTTTCATTAACTTAAAAAGCATTGTTTCAAATGTCTTAATAAATAGATCAAAATTACCATCGGGTGTTCTATAGAGACAAAGTACTACATAATTTAGTTCTGGAATAGTTATTCCACAGCTTTCTAAGTGTCGTTCGATTGACATTTCAGATACCCAGTCTAATTTACAGTAATGAATGTTTGATTTGACATATATACAGACACCACCACGACTTTTCTGCTTTCGTGAATAATGAACAGCTTTTACATAACCATCAATGTGTAGAAAATTCGCGTCATCATTTTGAAGAAACGTTTCCGAAAAACAACACACATCGAATACGTGTTCTCTAGTCAAAATCTCTAATTGATCAATTTTAGATTTTAGTCCTTGTACATTAAGATGCATTATATTGATGCATTTTTTGTTTGATGATTCATCAAAAGAGATATGACTTTGACAATTTTGTTCTGCTTTAGCTTTAGTTTTAGTCTCGAAAAAACATTTTACTTTTGATTTTGGTGGGTACAGAACTTTGCTGTTTGGTTATCTTTTTGAAATAAAATGGTATCGTACCGGGTAGTGCCTGTTCAGTTTCGTTCTGTACTTTTGGTAAGTGACGATGTGATCGAAGCTGGTAAACACACTAGACCTGGAATACGCAGGCTCTCAAGAATAACTGCCGGAACACCGTATTTGGCTTGGCGGCAGACTTTCAACTTGATGGTGGTAAGCTACTTTGGTAGCAAGCCAGGCGAGCAACTCACAAAATGCTCTACCACCGCTCAAATGTCACCTGATTAGCACCACCCGGGGACCACGTGAAGGGAGTCAGACTTAAGGGGTATCCCCCATTCTGAACTTGAAGACATCACGATTGTACTTATCTGGGAACACAGACTCAAGCAAAGAGACTCCTTTGCAGTGTGCATAATGAACGTGGAAGCGAAACACGTCGTGCGCATATCTACAAATATGGACATATCCACCACATATCGGTGTCGCAATGCAGTCTCTCTGGTGATTCTATGATAGAATGGGGATGGGGGGATTAGATTGTCACACCCTCTGCTCCGATACTACAAGAATTTACCACTTCGCTGAATATAGATTGTACCTTCAATGTGTAACTTAGGTCTTTTCTGTATAGTTTTAGAAAATATAGATAATTGGTCCGTAGGTTTTAATTTATTTATTTAATATAGCACTGCCACATCATACATATTAAAATCAAACTTAAAATTAACAACGAGAGAATTTTCCGATATGCATGACAATTTCGGCCTGCCTAGATAGAGACAAAAAAAAATGCGTAACTAAATCCAATAATTTACAAAGAAATACCGTCATCAATGATAATAGATATCAGATAATTATCGATTGATAACAGACAATCAGTGCAATAACACATTCTACACAAAATGGACGAACTAATTCTGTTTTGTTTGTTTTTGTTAATTTTCGGTGTGACTGGGTCCGATGTGATTTGTGAACAGGGCTTCTGTAGGGTAAGTAGTTTTTTTTTTTTTTCTCATAATGATGTACCAGTTACGTTTGGAACACCATTGGAATTACGATCTAGCCTTAAGACTAATAGGTAATTTGATTTTGACCTAAACTGCTAAGTAGAGTAGTATATTAAGAATGTGTCCAATAACACTTTTCTTACTGTCTCTATTATCGGGAAGACACTTTGTTCTTGTGTTCTTTGTTAATAGCACTCACTATATTACACTGTCACATCACTACACTAGCTCAAAAGGTTTAGTTCTTTTGAGTCTCCTCACTAAGTCTGTGTTGTCGAGGAGCTGGATTGCCTCAACATTCACATGGTGATGAAGTCTTTGTTCATGAGCTTCGGCGAGTCTTTTTATAACACAGGGTAAGTAGTAATTATAATTTATTTATAAGGAAGACCAACAGCCGAAGCCATTTACTAGTCCTCACGGCTAGAAACAAAATATTTTACCATTTAACGCAAATATAACATTATAGTACGCATCGCTACACAAAGAAAATAATTGAAACGCAAGCAAAGCTTAAACAACCCGACTTCATCGCTTATATTTCTGTTTTGGCTTCATCGATTTCGATTTATATGGGACCGCTCTGAAGTATACTCCACCAAAAAAAAAAAAACATCAAAATCGATTCATAGTTGGCGGAGATATCGCGTAACATAAATACAAAAAAAAAGTCATACAGTCGAATTGAGAACCTCCTTTTTTGAAGTCGGTTGAAAAGTAACTTAGTAACAAAAACTCAAAATTTGAGTGTACACCCGAACAAAGAAAATAATAACAATAGTAATCATACTAATATTATAAAATATGCGTAAGTGTGTGTGTATGAATGTTTTTTACCACGTATCTCCGTAACTACTTAACCGATTTTAATGAAATTTGGATTGTAAGTAGCTTATAGTCTGGAATAGTTCATAGGCTACTATAATCATCATCGGCGAAGCCGTGGAGCTCAACTAGTAATATTAATAATAGTTGTTGTTTTATGTTTTCATTCACTAAATAAAAGACACGCCTTTGTTAGTAAACCCCTATCAAAACAAAGTAACGCTTTTGAATGTACCTACAATTCAAATGAGAGAGAGAGAGAGAGAGAGAGAATTGTAGAGTTCCGCTATCCACTCTTTGCTCCATCACCAAATAAACGCGATGGCATCAAGTAATTGTATTGTCATTTGAATTACGTACTTCAAAGATAAGTTTATTTTCCAAGTTAGTATCATATACCAATATATAAGTACATGTAAAAAAAAGACAGATAGAAAGCGACGATGCGGTCGAAGATAAAGCATGCTTAGTTAATACTTATTCACCCTTACCTTGAATAACCCGATATTAGAACTGCCCCTTGGCTTAGTTGGGTGAGAGTTCGGCTTCTATCGGGTTCGATTCTGGGCGGAAACACAAGTTTTCTTCACACAAGGTATCTGGTTCTGATTGGAATAACGTTTAACAAGCGCTTGAGTAAGTACTTTCCACTAGATCAACTTCCTTTCCAGGCCTATCTCTTCGATACGGGCTGCTCATCACCAGCGCAAGAATGCAGAATCAACAACGCCACGCACGCCGGGATATGGCTGCCTTCTCCCACTACTTGTAACTGCTGCGAGTACTGCCTGCCATTGTTTGGTAAGGCAGAGAAAAACTGGTCTTCTGTATAGTTACGATAGACAAACGTTTGACCACTATCTCACCCGATCGAAAGGTGTGGTCGACACGTTTGCTTCGGTACCGTCTAAGATACCTATTCACTCGTGACTTTAAGACTCCCAGATTGTACTTATTGGGTAACACAAAATCGGTTGAGGAGTTGAACTCTTTTACGGAACGCATAATGAATGTGGAATATTGTGGAAGCTAAACGCACTGCTGCAATTCCGACTTTAAATAATGTTTGAGTAGGCAGGACGTTGTTTGATTGTAGAAAGGTAATGAGGGCATTAGATCATGCAATTCTGTGGCACACTAGCCCAAATGTATCCTATAGAAGACAGACACTTAACTTGCGACGATGCTCTACGTTTGTTTTCCCGACTATCTAGACATTTTATTACATATGCTTTGGAACTAGTCACCGTCAGTTCGAGACCATTCCTGGATATGTGGAAGTGGAGCTGCTAGAAAGGCAGGCAGTGCTATTAAACTAGATCCATTGATCATGACTAGATCATGCGTTGCAAACATTCTCGAATATATTCTTTTGAATGAATTGAACCGCAAAATTAAACTCATTCCAAAAACAAGTGAAAGAACGTCTGAATCGCGCTATGATTTTCGACCTTTCTGACGATCTAAAGGGCTTACCGGCTTCAAAGTCAGCACGAAGTGACAGTATTCTATGAGTTATATGAAGAAATTTGTCTAAGAGTATGAGTTTTTGATTAAAAACTATCGTATAATAGAAACAGGGATATTATAAGATATGTAGTACAACACGAATAATATCTACTTAGATGTGGTGTCTATCCAGGCAAGACTAGTGAATGCAAGCGCCTGCGTTAAGAGCCTTAGCTAGATGTTCTATCATTGTTTTATCTTCGAAGTCTCAGCGGCGACTGAAAAATGAGCACCTCGGTGAATCGTGAAGTGCTACTGTCAAAGCTATAGGTGCCGTACTGACTACATGGATACTACCTTAAATACCCGTTATGTTCAATAATACCAAAAACATTTGTAATTCAAATTCAAAATCGTTTATTCACATGGGCCTCAAAGAGGCACTCATGAAAGTTAGTGACTCTTCTGCCAGATACACAAAATGATCTCGAGACGGATGTACCATCTAGAGAAGAACCTGGCAAGAAACTCGGTGGCGCATTTTTTCATTATTTTTTTAAACACTCTTAAATGACTACTACAGGAATTATATTAACCTAGGTATATCTATATTATGTAGTCGCCAGAAACATTTATCTTTGCCTCCATGCATCCTTGTCATTAACGTAGTCATTTGAGTATAAATTCAATAAAAAAAGCATGCGTTTTTTAATCAACTGCAATTCTGTCTTGTTAATTCCAGGAGGAGACCAGTACTGCAGCAGAGGTGGTCCTGGTACAGGGTTCACCGTTGGACGGTGTGGTGATGGACTGACCTGCGTAGCAGATGCCACTGATGGACATAGCTTTTGTAGCAGAAGTTAGTATTATACAATAACTTTTTTTAAATTCAACATAGATTAACGTTTAACCGCTCTCACCTGATGGTAAGCGACGATGCGGTTAGCGATGAAGCACGTCTTCCTAGAAGATGCCTATTCACTCGCTATTTCAAGACTCCCATATTGTATTTATCAGGAAAGATAGACTCGGGTACGGAGTTCCATTCTTTTGCAGTTCGCATAATGACTGTGGAAGCTAACGCTTCGACCGCATTTGTGGAATGTCTACTATATAGCGGTATCGCTTAAGAGTCTATTATTATGAGGCAACACACATAAAAAATCTGTTGAATTGTTCCAGAGGTACATACGCCTCCTCCTTTTTTGTGAAAAAAATGTATGTATGTAAAGGGGCGTCACTTTAAATCCAATATGGCGAACTTCTAAAAGCTTGTTTTTGAAAAAGTTTTTCAAAGATATTATAATTCTTTTCAGTATAGTTTTTTGTTGTACTGACTTCTCTAGCACCACATCTTTAGCACGTCTATTTTCAGACGATTTTGCAACCTCACTGGCTAAGTGTCAGCACCATAAAGAAAGTAAAGAAAGTATCGTGTCCACCACAGCCCTTCTAGCCAAAAACCAAAACGCTTCATCTCTATTCTATCAAAAAAAACGCTTTCCAAATATAACAGACATTAAAACTAGAGTACAAAGGTTTCAAATTGCTTATCTTGAAATTTGCAATCTCGGTGAGTGCTAAATAACTAGTCAATATTTTAAACCTTATGTTTACTAGTTTTTAGAATAGAATAGAATATGGTTTATTGTATAACTTTGTACATTTTTAGGTGTTATTATTATAAAATACGTCACAACAGTTTATCCCTTTCGGACATACAATATTATTTACAACACATAATATTTACAATACAGAAGAGATTTTTTTTTTTAGTAAACAATTGTAGTTTCCATCACATTAGGCATAAGTATAGCATAGGTAACGCCTAAACTTTTTTTTTTTTTTACATACATAGTGTTACATTACAGCCGAGTGTACACAAATCAATTTGTATGAAAGTACTACATTGTTTTTAGATCTGTTACATATAGACATTTTTTTCATTGTTTTTAGATCTGTTACATTAAAAAGCGTTTCTTTTGATAGAATAGAGACAAAGCGTTTTGGTTTTTGGCTAAGGGGGGCAGGGGGCTCCATCTATCGAGTCGGGGACCACTTTCCCTTGACGTGCCCAACAAAGACCAGCTTTTTCCCGCCATATAGCGAGGCTTGATGATGATGATAGCCTGGAAAGTATGAGAGTATTTTTCCACTGCTTAGAAAGCTAACCCAACTAACCCAAAGGGCAGTTCATAAGTCTTAGAACTTAGTGTGGGGCTGTGAGTGAATGCGTGTATAAGCCTTGGTTTTGCCATTTCAATAATTCTGAATTTCCCTGACTTCTAGTGGAATCCACCTGTCATACCAAGCAGGATGAGTTCGACCAGCGCCAGGCCAGCAGCCAGGCCTTCGTGATGGAGATGAGGCCGCATTGCGATGGAAAGGGCAAGTTCGCCACATTCGACTGCGTTCCTGCTCACACGTAAGAAACTTCTTTTCTACGGACTTCACAAAAAAGGAGGAGGTATTCAAGGCGACTGTTTTTTTTTTATGTTTGTTTCCTCGTAACTTTGTTTCACGTGAAACGATCTTGAATTTTTGTTTTGTTTGAAATATGTTGCTTTCCTATTGGTCCCATTTGAATTTGATCAAGATCTGATCAGTAGTTCTTGAAATATCGTCAATAATGCGTGTTTAGTACATCTAATCTGATCAAAGTTCCGAAGAGAAAGCAGTGAAGTCGGTTTTTTTAAGCTTTGCTTGCGTTTAATTATTTAAAGTGAAACTTTTTATGGGATAGCTTTGAAATTCAGAACTGCAACCTTTTTTGTGACGAAAAGTGGTGGGAGTCAACACTGTGATGCATAATTAAAATGTTTCCCTGTGATACAAAAGTTTAATTTCTATCGTGTGTCTTTAAGACATACTCATTTTTTTAAGTGCATATTGGTGTAGTTGTTTGTGTCGACTGCCTTCTACGGGTAGCGGTTTCGATTCCAGGTAGGAACACCAATTTGCTCCCCGAGAGACATTTATGTTTCTGGTTCTAGTTGTAATTGTGTGTCTGTGTGTGATGTGTGTTTGTGACACCCACGATATAAATCTTCGAGCTTAGTGCGGGGATTTGTAAAAGCGTGTGTTCTAATGACGATTTGCATCATTTGTATGGAGTGAGGTAACAAACGAGTTTACTTTGAAATGTTTTAGAGTGAAAATTCGCTGTGTATGCACTTGATCTTGTAAACTATTGTATGTCCTAAATGGACAGGCTGTTGAGACACTTTTTACCGACTTCACAAAAAAGGAGGAGGTACGCAAGTCGACTGTATTTCTTTTTTTTTTGTGTGTTACCTCATAACTTCTTTCCACGTGAACCGATTTCGATTTTTTTTTTAATTTAAAAGATGTTGCTTTTCAATTGGTCCCATTTAAATTTAATCAAGATCGTATCAGTAGTTCTTGAAATATCGTCAATTAAGCGAATTCTGTGGACTACATTGACGATGTTCTCGTTTTTTACCGACTTCAAAAGTTACCTCATAACTTCTTTCTTTGTGCACCGATTTGGATGATTATGTTTTTATTTAAAAGCTGGTGCTTTCCGTGTGGTCCCATTTAAATTTGGTCAAGATCATCACTAGTTTTTGAGTTATTGTCAATAATGCGGGTTTAATACGTTGAATCTGATCATGGTTCCGAAGATAAAGCTGTGAAGTCGGTTTTTTTAGCTTTGCTTGCGTTTAATTATTTAATTTTAGACCTATTATGTACACAGTTTAGAGCAATAAATTATATTTCTATTTGTTTCAAAAATTACATTTAGATGTTTGTTACTCGATCACGCCAATAATAGTAATTCCACAGTAATCCTAACTTTTGTTAGTATATAGTCATGGGATAGTGGGATAGTGAGAAAAGGATATGATGTAAAAGAGCTACGATACGTGCTTTATGCAAAGATTTCAGGATTGTACTACGTTGATGTAGAACTAGAGAAATAGGGACAGTACAGTAGGAATGCGCGTAATTATTGAAATTAATATATTACTCCTCTTTTTTTTAATGCACAGAATTTGTGACACATTTTCTATACAATGTAATTATTTTTGAATAGATGAAATAATAAAGATTGTCGTTACGCAGGTGTTTCTGTCAATCAGAAGAAGGTGCGAGGATCTTTGGCGAGGTGCTTTATCTCGGCACTGTGACGACACGAAACTTGCACTGTGGTGAGTGAAGACCTCCTACGATTTTTTAAAAATATATATTTTTGAGAAACGAAACAAGCAAGCCTGATGATAGGCTTGCCCATACCTATTACAGTTCGGTGTCACCCAGAGATTTTTGAGTTTATATAGGACAAATCCAGCGCGGCAAAGCATTGCGCTCGTCACCCTGAGATATTAGATATTAAATCTCTTTAAACCCTGTAATTTCACTTGAAACATTGCCCTTCAATCCGAAACACAGTAATGTTTGCACACTAAGGCTTGGTTGCTGAATGTCTGGCAATAGTGTGGTACTGCCCCCGCGCGAAAGTAGATAGCTAGCCTCAGAAAGCTCCATCTAGTGTCGAGTAGAAACAGTTTTTTACATCGGTCATGGCGTAATAGATGGCGCTGATAGTTTCTTAAACCCGGTTTTTCAAATGCAGTTTGGTAACCGAGCATCTCTCGGACCTGGAACGTTGATAAATCGATTCCTTGGGCTGAAAAACCCCTAATCAGTAACTTTCATGAAAATTGTTGAAGCCGTTTCCGAGATCCTGCATATACACATTAATATCTATATAGAATTGCTCGTTCAAAGATATAGATAAACTGTTGGTAAACTGTTGGTAATTAGTAACTACTAAAATAATACTAAATTAAAAACTTTTAAAGACAACCTTATAGAAGTCCGCCATATTGGATTGAAAGTGACGTCACTTTATTTTTCGAGTTATTCTCAGCAAGCCCTTTCATCTGATACCCATATTGTAGGAGTGCATTAAAAATTACTTGTCCGCCATTTTGTGTGTTCCGCCATGTTGGACTTAGAATGACGTCACACAGCTAATCATGCATTGTCATCCAAACTAAACGTGTATACAAAATATCAGCTCAATCGGTTGAAGATATCTGCTTCAAAATTGAGTTGCAAGATTCCACCCGAACAAACATACATACATACAGTGCAAGCTAAATAAAAGCTTGTAATAAAAATTAGTGCAGCCGTCTATCAGACAAGACGTGGGTGGTGATTTGAAAATGTTCATTTTGCCACTCGTTTACTAGCATATAAATGATAATATGTGTTTTGTAACAACTTCAAGGTTGAAATGAAATGAAATACATTTATTTGGCACTAAGGACAAGATAAACAAACAATAAAAACATGAAATAGCCAATAAAAAACAACTTACAAAGGTAATTAGGCATAAGTAAAAAAAGTGCCAAAAGGGTCGTGACTCAGCATTATTGCCAAGTGTAACACTAGGCGCTGATTTTCAGTCACAACCCAGAGGTGGCGGATCTAAAACAGTTAAAATATTTAAAAAAAAAAATGTATAATATCATATTACATTATTATAAATATATAAAAAATATAATAAATAAACAAATAAAATAAGTCTAAATAGGTTGCTCCCGCCTGCACGCCAAGATATCCTCGAACATAGCACCAGGAGTACCTCTCCCCGTCATCGGTCCTCGCTGCACCTCAGATGGAAACTTCAACCCTGTGCAGTGCATCGAAAGGACCTGCTACTGCGTGGACAGGATCACGGGGGAAGTCCTCGAGGGGGAGAAGAGGAAGGTGGATCTGGATGAGAAACCTATAACGCAGTTGGCTTGCTGTAAGTAAATAATTTAAACGCAAGCAAAGCTTAAAAAAACCGATTTCACCGCTTCATCTTCGGAACGCTTAATCAGATTAAATGAATTAAATAAATACGCATTATTGAAGATAACTCAAAAACTACTTTACCACTAAACCTAATTTAATAATAATAATAATTTCCCACTTTACCAAAAACTACTTTCGAAGCACCATTGCAGCTTTCAAATAAAAAAAAACAATAAAATCAGTTCACTTAGAAAGAAAAAAGTTCAGATGTAACACTCATAAAAAAAATCCTTCGAATTGAGAACCTCCTCCTTTTCTCAAACCCCGCCACAAGCGATAATTTTTTCTTTCTAAAATTATCAGTATACCTCCTCCTTTTTAAGAAGTCGGTTAAAAAGAGGGGTTCTTAATGTGATTTTTGAATTTTTTTTAACTTTGTTTTTTTTTTCAAACTCTTCAAACTACAGGCAATTTGCCTATATTCCACTACTTATATAAAACTAAAACTACACATTCATTCATTCGAACTCACAGCCCCACACTAAGTTCAAAGACTTGTATCGTGGGTGCCGGAAACATTTACATCACACACACAAATACACCCAGAGCCAGAAGCACGAATATCCCTTGGGAAGCAATTTGTGCTCCTACCAGGAATCGAACCCAGGACCCACGGCGCAGAGGGCGGAGACCTGTCCACTGCGCCAACTGGGTCGTCAAACTATAAATAATATACAATGATATAAACTATATACAATTACAGTAAAGGCCTAAGGTTACCTGCAAGACATCGAGCTTATAGGTATTGAAATTTGAATTTTATTGACGACTCATTTGGTAAGTTGCTTTCTACGCTGTCGTTGTCTTAGTGCTTAGTATGGGGCTGTAAGTGTGAAAGTGTTTGGTTGTTGGTATGTTGTTTTAAATCTATAGCGTATTTAACCAATACGGATACTTATTTTTAACCGACTTCAAAAAAGGAGGTTCTCAATTCGACTGTATGTTTTTTTATTGTATGTTTGTTACGCGATATCTTCGCCAATTATGAATCGATTTTGGTGATTTTATTTAGTTTTGTAGACATGACATCACAGCCAAAACTAAAATATAAACGTTAAAGTCGGTTTTTTTAACTTTGGTAGCGTTTAATTATTATTTCGAAAGCTATAGTGATTTGTTGTTCCCATAAAGATTTAATCACGGTCGGATGCAGGGTTTTGAAGAAATTATCATTCATGAAGAGACAGCCGCATCTTCAATTTCCATCAGATGAGATAGCGGCAAAACGCCTAACTACTTATCTAATAAAAAAAAAAGATTGTACATATCGGGAAACACAGACTCTGGCAAGTAGTTCCGTTCCATGGCTGTACGTATAATACATGTGGAAGTAAAACGCGTTTGTGGTATGTCTACTATATATATCTATATCTACATCGTAGCTGTTTGTCACGTTTTTCATTTGATTGAGGGAATGGAGGAATAATATCGTCTCGAATTGTGTCCGACACAAATACCGACTTTTCTTCCTTAGACGCATGCTGCGAAAACTTATCGCAATAAAAAAAAATATAACTTTTTGATTCATCGTGGCCTCTAACTGTGGGCCTTATAAATAAACTCAAAGTCATATAAAGAGCTATGGAAAGGGCTATGCTCGGGGTTTCTCTACGAGATCGAATCAGGAATGAGGAGATCCGTAGACGAACGAAAGTCACCGACATCGACATATCCCGGCGGATTAGCAAGTTGAAGTGGCAATGGGCAGGGCACATAGTACTCAGAACTGATGGCCGATGGTGGCGAAAGGTTCTCGATTAGAGGCCACGCAGTGTCGGAATACCTGGTGTACCATGGTGGACAGACAACATAATGAAGGAAGACGTTGGATGCAGGCCGTTTACAACCGTTTTATTAGAAACCTTTGCGGGAGACCTATATGATATATCCAGCAGTGAACTTCTTACGGCTGAGGTGATGATGATGACTTTTTGATTCCAGACAATTCAGCTCTAGACCTCTTCCCCCACTTAAGTATCGGCGATCCCCCATACAACTACACGACCCCCTGCTTCGAAGCTATGCAGGAGCGCATCGAATTCTTACAATTAAGTCAAGATGAGGGGTTTAACGTCGACTTCTTCTCTACAATTCCGCAGTGCATGCCAGATGGAACTTATGGAAGAGTGGCTAGGAGAACCACTGGAGAGTGAGTACATTAGACATTAGAGTCATGTGCGTAGGGGTGCAACGTCGACTACTTCTCTACATTTTTTTTTATTTTTTATACTAGATAGGCAAGCATTTGACCGCTATCTCACCTGACGGATAGCGACGAGGCGGCCGAAGATGGAACATGCTTGCCAAGGTACCTATTCACTCTAGACTTGAAGACACCCAGATTATACTGTTCAGGGAACAAAGCCGCAGGCAATGAGTTCCACTCCTTCGCTGTACGGATGATGAACGTAGAAGCAAAACGATTCGAGCGAACTGGAGGTATGTCAACCATAAATGGATGACGTTTGACATTCGTGTTGTGCCTGACGTGTTTACAAGTAGCTCAAGCTTGTTAGCCGGTAGCTAACATATGTGTATTGGCACATCCTGAAAGGTTGGAGACAAATGAAAAGGTCTCCAATTGGCGGATAAGAGACACGCCTGTTTTTTGGACGCATTGAATTTAACCATATTGGCATCACCCCATTGGGATACGGCCATCAAGCTCGAGTTCAATCGTCCAATCATAGCCTCTCTTTGTGACTGGACTTGTGTGCATTTCCCCAGTGCAAGGCAAATGGAACTTATGGAAGGTTTGCTAGATAGAGGAACTACTGGAGGGTAAGTACAAGAGACATTAGAGTCATGATGATAGGGGTACAACGTGGGCTACTTCCCTATTGTACGACATTGTACGATGGATGGAACATATGACAATACTAGGAGGACCACTCGAGAATGAGTACAATAGACGCAACAATCAACATAGTTATGAGTAGAAGTACAACATGAACTACTCCTACTACAGTATACCGCAGTATGGAACAAATTAAAGGGTTGCTAGGTGGTCAATGTAGAGTGAACGACTGTAGACGTAACAAAATCATGAGTTGCGGTGCAGTACAAGCCGGAAAAAACGTAAGTAGAGATTGCCAGGAAGACCACTGGAGAGTGAGTAGGTACAATAAACACAACAGTTATGAACAGGGGTACAACATCAACGGCGAACGCGGTGCTTTCCAACGCAGGATTTTGAACAGTTAGAGATAAAAATGACTGGTGACATTGATTTATATTTAACTAGCCCCGCGGCTTTGCCCGCGTTTTTTAAGTTAAAAAGTAGCCTATGTGTTATTCGGAAACCTAAACTGTTTATATTTAAAATTTCATCAAAATCGGTTCATTCTTTACGGAAATACTTACGTGGTTACAAACATTCACACACACACAAACGTTCGGATTTATAATATTAGTAGGATAGGATGGGCAAGCGTGACGATAACCATTATTCAAGTGACGACGCGTGACGCCTTGTCTCGTCACACTGCATTGTGAAATATATTTGAAGCGAAGTTTTAGTTTTTTGGAAGATCTTAAATTACCCAGGTACAATGCCAATTTAAACATCGGCCATTATTTTTTCTACTAAAAGCATTGTATTCATATTTTCAGGAGTATCTGCGTAGACGAGCGTGGACAGCAAATAGGAGAATTTAAGGCTTTGGCGAACACTGATGCAGCTAATAACATGGATTGCAGTGAGTACTAATTTTTTGTTATGGTCATCTCATAACAGGCGTAGTTTAGAAAATCAGAAAATATGACAAACTCAAGGAAAATATGAAAAACAATCGATAAATCCGCCCTACCGTGAAGTTTATAACTACTATACACACTCGGTGCATTTAGTTCGAACGGATGGCGCGCGAGGCCGCCGCGCCGGCCGCGAGCATACGAGTAAGGGCACCGCTCAGCTCGCGGGTCGACCGCACCCGCATCACCGCAAATGCAAATTTGTCGAGTGTGTAGCAGCCGTATGAAATTAGGTTCGTTGTTGCGTAGTGCTTACTACACAACAACGAACCTAATCTAAATCCATAACATTTTCAATACTTATAATAATGCTCTTATATAATCGCATAATAATAAATGGTCTTATTAACGAAAAGTGCAAAATAATAAAAGTGAGTTCACTTTTTACACAGTCGGCTTTTTGGATTGTTTTGTTATTTTTTTTCAATAAACGCTCTCACTTTACTTCCCCACACTAAGTTTAATGACTTGTGTTGTGAGTACCAGAAAAAGTTACATCACACACACAATCACAAACAGAACCAGAAACACAAATTTCCCCTGGGGAACTTCAACTTTCACAAGTTTTCTTCTGTTCCTGGGCATCGAACTCGATATCCCTGCCCAGAAAGCGGACGCGTACCCGGGGCAGTTCATGTATTGACTCGTTAACACCTGTTCTTTTTGGAGACCTTTGGGGGAGGCCGAGGCAGTGGACTTTCTGTGACTGAGATGATAATGATGATGACGATAATTATTTCAGAATGCGCCCAAACTTCGCTAATCATGGCTGCGTCTACCGAAAAACCAGTTTGTTGTAAGAACGGGAACTTCAGACAAATCCAGTGCCGCCGAGGGCTGTGCCGCTGCGTGGATTCCGATGGCCGACAAACTGAGAAAGAAAATGCTGATGTTACTAAGTTGTCCTGTTACAACGCGGACTGGAGGACTTGCTAAAAGATTATTATAAATTAGTAATAGTAAATAAATAAGTTTTTTAACTTTTAAACTTTCGCGATTCGAAATTTCGAACACATAGTTTTGTTAATAAACTATTTTTATTTATCTCGACCTTTCGGCCAAGTTGCATTGGCCATGGTCTCGGGAAAATTTTCGAGACCATGTTTCAGTCCCGCGATATTACCTAAAACATATATAGGATTTAATTTATAATACGAACGGCAGTCCGACCAGATTAGGTCTGTATCGAACTCCAATCCAGGACTACCACGACCGTTAACATCCAATTCAGTCCCAAACGTAGTGCAAACGCTAAACGTAATGCGTGTCCACTCTGTTTTCTTTAGGATGGGCTGAAAACTACGAATAATTAAAGATGTATTGAAATGTCTAACAAAATTTGTTTAAGGAATTAAAAAATATTTGTGAAATTAATTTTTAATATCCGGATGACCGAGCTTTGCTCGGTTTTTTGTTTTTGGTAGAATGTGTTTCAATTTGTAGCCTTAGAAAGCTCCATCTAGTGAATTCTAGTGTCGAGTAGAAACAGTTTTTTACATCGGTCATGGCGTAATATATGGCACTGATAGTTTCTTAAGCCCGGTTTTTCAAATGCAGTTCTCAGACCTAGAACGTTGATAAATCGATTCCTTGGACCGAAAAACCCCTAATCTGTAACTTTCATGAAAATCGTTGGAGCCGTTTCCAAGATCCTGATTACACATAGGTGTATATATATATATACACCTATGTGTAATCTAATATAATAATATAATAATAATAATATATAATATAATAATAATATATACAAGAATTGCTCGTTTAAAGATATTAGATTAGGACCTGCAATATTACAACGTGACGGTACTAGCAAATCTAAATAAGTATATAGACTGCCATTCTGTCTTGAATTATTTACCAAGCGAAGTCTCTAATTTGACTTGTGTGTTTGGGTTGTTCAGCACTTTGTTCGTCTGTCCCACTCCCACAGAACAGGGAGTTCGTCCGACTCGTATACAGTTTAATGGCGGAAAAAGTCAACACTTAATTGACAATATATATAAAGGCTCTATTATCTCGCGACAACTAATGACAACCGCCTCATTAGTTGTCGCGAGATACTAGAGTCTTGGAGGTTGCACCCGGGCCTACCGCCGGGGCAAGATAGTGACTGCTAGCGCGACCCTATCTTGCCCCACCTAGGCGAGGGACTGCTCACGGGGGGGTTTTTAGTGGGTGGGCAGACGAATACACAACTCATCATTAACGCAACTGTCACGACTTCGACCACAGAACAATACTAAGTACTCTACTTCACCGGGTCGTTATGGTGTTCTTATCGAGAGGCCTATCCGTCAGTGGGCGTCTGATAGCTGGAATGTGAGTTTTTGCCCTCCCTCAAAAATATTCAAGATGGTTAGAGTAAAACAGTGCCAATAATCACAATACGCTCACAATAGTTTAAGTCTTAGAATAGAATAGAATTTCCTTTATTGTAAACTATGTAAATAAGATGGTATTACAAAAAATATAATATTATACAGATAACAGTTTGCCCGTTTCGGGCGTACAATAGTGTGCTCTACAAATTTAACATAAAAATCTAAATTAAATGCAACAGTTTATCTTAGTTTACTTTGATGACATCATTATAATAATAAATCAGGTCATTGACATTTATACACTAAAGTATTATTTTAAGTTATAGTGCAATTTCCAAACAAGCCATGACTTCAACTTCACTTTGAATTGAGTTCTGTCTAACATTTTTAATTCTAAAGGTAAGTTATTAAATATTTTAATGGCCATTGCAAATGTGCTCTTCTGAAACATGCTATTGTTTGATTGTGGGATACATATATTATATTTATGTTTCGTTCTATGATTCTCCGCACGAAAAGATTTGATACTGAAGAAATAATTAACGTTAAATTTGACAAAAACACGAATTTCATAATTATATGTAAATATCAGTAAGAGTGAGTATTTTGTTATTTTTGAAGACATTTCGTAAAGATTCCATATGGTGCATTTTAAAAATCATTCTTAGACATCTTTTTTGTAGTAAAAAAGTTGAGTCAATTTCTACAGAGTTCCCCCAAAATATTACTCCATAACTTAAATGAGGATAAACATATCCGTAATACGCATTTAACGCGATTTTTTTAGAAGCAATGTCAGATAGTGTTGATAAAAGAAAACAGTATTGAGACAACTTGTTATTAACTTTGTAAACGTGGGATTTCCAGTTTAAATGGGTATCTATGGTGACTCCTAAGAACTTAGTTTCTTTGACTATAACAACTTTGTCATTATTGTAACTGTAATGAGGTATAATATTTAATTGTAATGAGGCCTGTTTATAATTTTTGAACTGTATTATATTAGTTTTATCTACATTCACTTTTAAATTGATATTTTTTAACCAACTTACTACTATATGTAAAGTATTATTTATTTCTGTTTGAAATTCAATGTCACTAAAATTGTGTTTCGGTATGTAAATTGTAGCATCGTCAGCAAACATGACGCACAAATGTGGCATTATTTTAGGCAATTCATTCACATATATCAGGAATAATAAGGGCCCTAGGATACTTCCTTGAGGGACACCTGTTAATATTTTTTTTGGTTTAGACATAACCTCACAGATTGTTTTGGTAGATTTATTGTACACATCTAGTATGATGGATTGCGTTCTGTTTTGTAGATATGATTTTATTAAATTCAATGGTTGGCCTCTTATACCTATGTGCTCTAGATTGTTCAGAAAAATATTATGTACAACGCAATCAAAAGCTTTCGATAGATCTATACAAAGGGCAATACCTGTTTTTTTATTGTTTATTTCCTCTCCTATTTGTTTTAAAATTTCAAATACGGCTAAGCTAGTATTTTTCCCTTTCTGAAAACCAAACTGGTTGTTGGTTAGAATATTATTAGCATTCAAAAATGATATAAACCTGTTGTAGATAACCCGTTCAAAAATTTTTGAGAAACACGGTAGAAGAGCTATAGGCCTATAATTATTAGCATCATCTTTTGGGCCTTTTTTATGTAACGGCTTTATTAGAGCTCTTTTTAAGTCTGTTGGGAAGCATCCAGTTACAAGGGAAAGATTTATAATGTAAGTTAATGGTTCAACTATTAAATGAATACTATTTTTAATTAATTGTATTGGGATTTTATCATGGCCAGATGTCTTTTTGTTTTTAAGTCTTTCTTATATGTTACTAGCCGGGCCCCGCGGCTTCGCCCGCTATTATCAAGTTAAAAAGTAGCCAATGTGTTATTCCTAGGTATAAGCTATGTACATTCCAAATTTCATCCAAATCCGTTCTGCCGTTAAAGCGTGAAGAGGGAACAAACATACTTACACACTTGCACACACACTTACACACAAACTTTCGAATTTATAATATTAGTAGGATTAGTAGGATAGTAGGATTTATCCAATATTTATCTAAGTCTTTAGAACAAGTACATAAATTAGTACACGGTCATGATGAAGCGAGGACTATAATTTTATTTAACTCGGGTGTTCAGCACTTTGTCCCTACGTCCGTCGGTCTGTCAACTGTCAACGACTAAACAGATTTGGATCAAGTTTGGTATGTTTCATTGCTTACTATAAACATAATCCTGTTTATAGTAAGAAATGCACATACCAAATATTGGCTAGGTGCTTTTTAACTTAATTTACGTATAGGATCTTCTAGTACCTCCTATTTAAATGTGAAAGTTTGAATATATGTATGTGCTATGTAACCGATTTGGCCGTAATTTGGAATGTAGATAGATGTTGACATTATGATATAACACATAGGCATTTGAATGCGGGTGAAGCCGGGGAGACCTATTAGTATTAAACAAGTATGAAAATAAGGATGTTTGTCATTACGGCAAAACTTCGGTAAATAGTGATCTGAAATAACACAGGATTGCTTTCTTTCCTGTGCAGGATTTTGAACAGATGCTATTAAAAATGTTAGGTTACAGTGAACTAATAATGGGCAAGAGTGACGGTAACTGTCATGCAAGTGACGAATAGAAAAAAGAAAAAACATACTGTTTAAAATTAAATTAAAATACCTTTAGTTCCATGAAGAAATCTTACTCGGACAAATATATTATTATCTGTTGATTTAAAAAGGTGTCAAAAGTCTGTCACCGCATACTTATGTCACTGTCACTTATGATTACTCACATTTCGTTTCCAATTGTCAGATTTTCGGTGTCGTCAGAGGAGATTGTTTTCTTGTGTTTTAATTTATGATTTTACGCTATTTGCAAATTAGATTGACCGGAATATAATGTGTAAGAATAAAACACAGTGACTCAGCACAACTCCGACTGAAAC
Organism: Lomographa bimaculata; assembly: GCA_948107665.1. Classification (NCBI taxonomy): domain Eukaryota; kingdom Metazoa; phylum Arthropoda; class Insecta; order Lepidoptera; family Geometridae; genus Lomographa; species Lomographa bimaculata. The sequence goes on along the minus strand of OX403612.1, from coordinate 5,768,407 downwards.
TAACAAATATAATTCAAATAACAGCGGCATTTTAGGTTAGAGATCGCTATAAATCGTCATCAAATTTTGTTCGTCGGTTATGCCAAACTTATTTTTAGACCGTAAAAACTAATCGGCGGGGCAGTTTTGAGTTTTAAAAGTGCGCTGGGTTAATTACCTTGTGTGTCGAGTGTTCATCGAGAGAAGATGGGTCTCATCATATCAAGATTTCGGGTGAGTTTTAGTCATTTGATTGATGAACACCGACGGCGTGATTTGTATCGCAGCCAAAACTATTTCGATATTCAAACGTTTAATTTTGGCGGCAATTCAATCTTTGGGCCATGACCTGGCTTAATAAACTATTGTAGTCATAGAACAAATGCTTATCGAATAATTGTCCTCTACCTCCCTCTCTAATTATAATATCCTGCCTACCATGTTGATAATGTTACAGTGGGTTCAAGAAGCTTCTTTTGTGAGTAACATATGTTTTAAACCTATCTTTACTAATAAAAATAATTTTAACTTACTTTTTTTTCTAGAAATTAAACATAGATTGGTAGCCCTAGCTCAAGTTAAACTGTTTTAAAGTGTAGGTGGAACCATATGGCGACGCAAGTTATAACTATTAACTTTTCTAGTGTAAATATTATTTTTTAGCTGTTAGTTTTTTTAACTAGCTGTGCCCTATGGTTTTACCCGCGTTAGTCCCGGACCTGCAGAAATTCCAGGTTAAAATTTTCTTACATAAGAACTTTCTCCTGACAATAATTAACACAGTAAAAAAGAATTAGGGAAATAGTTCCATCCGTTTACTTGTGATACGATGATGGATTGCCTTTTGACCATGATAAGTATTGATGTGGTTGAGGATGTTCAAAACTTATAATATTGCCCAAAAAAAAATTACTCACTTAATTGTTGTTTATATATTTAAAAATTGTTTAGGTTTTTTTTTTTATGCAAAGTAGGCAAGCATTTGACCTCTATCTTACCTGATATGTTATGTTTAAGTTACCAAATAGTCACTTAATTTTTTATTTTCGTTTATGAAGTTTTACTTAATGTGTGTGAGTGAAGTGGCTAGAAGTGTCAGGTACCTATTTCAAACTAATAGTTTACCCAAACTGAGACTTTGCACTGTTAAATTGACAACTTTCCCAAATAAACCTTGGAATTTTTATGTTGATAAACTATAAACAATTAGTTGAGCCCTGCGGCTTCTCCGCTGATGATGATGATGATTAAAATAGCCTATGGCCTAATCCAGAGTATAACCTGCCTTCATTACAAATTTCATAAAAATTGGTTAAGTAATTACGGAGATACGTGGTAACAAACATTCACACACACACAAGCTTACGCATTTATAATATTATTAGTAGGATTTAATGAGTCAATTTACCTATGAAATCATATAGTGCTTCAAGACCTCGTGTTGTTGGAAAATTGGATGTAATCTATAAATTTGTGCGTTTATCTATGCAAAACATGACGATCTATGGATCATTTGTATGACCAATGTGCATACTCATATAAAAATCTGTGTGTATATTTTACTCATGTTTCACAAACTTTTTTTTTCAAACGCATTAACTCTCACAGCCCCACACTAAGCTCGACGACTTGTGTCGTGGGTGCCGGAAACATTTACATCACACAAACAATCACAACCAGAACTGTCAAAACTTGTATTCCCGCCAGGAATCGAACCCGATACCCCTGCTTAGAAGGCGAACGCCACCCAAATAAGCCAATGGGAATATCTGTATCTTTATTTGAACACCTGTTATTTGTTAGTAACTTTTTCTTTAATAATTGTTAGTTTAAGTACAGGATGTAAGAAAATTATATGTAAGAAGCAATTTTGAATAAGTCTGTTTTTAAGATGGACAAAATAGGCTTAAAGACAGTGACTTTGGTCTACTTTCGACACAACTTTCGCATATATCATCGCCATCATCTAAAACACATACTTTGGAACAGCTTAGTCGGCGACCCAGAGCCAAACTACCCTACACTACATCATGGAGCTAGGATGGCTTGGGTTGCCGCCAGGGAGAACTTCACAATACACCCCAAGCGGGATGTTAGGACAAGGACAGAAACTTACCGTACAACACACAATAATAATGACTGTTCTTGGCGAAAAGTTCTTTAGAATTATTGTATAAAGAGGGCGGCAACATTTTCTTTCGCCCTGGGCAGCTGATACCCATACTACGCCTATGAAGGTGTACTTTCAAAGTTATGTCGATTATGGGGAGGAGACGTCAGCTAAGAAAGGATATTCGTTTATATCCACATAAGTCGGACCTGTCCAAATTCCGGGATAAAAAGTAGCCTATGAGTTAATTCCGGGTGTCAGCTACCTCCATAACAAACTTCATCAAAATTGGTCAAGCTATTTGAGAATGAAGAAGTTGCAATATTAAAAAACACTCACAAACTTTCGCTGTTATAATATTAGTGTGATATCGACCGGAAGATAGGTGAAATCAAGGGGATAGAGTACTTGATCGTTGATATCCTGATTGGTCATCATCTTCTTGAGTGTGTGTGTAGCTGTGAGGCACAGCTACCTTTTTAATATACATACAACACGCACACATGCACTGACTTTCACATGTACATTATTCACAGTATATATTAACACCTATGAGTACAAAACAATATTAATAAAATATTTGAGTTTAAGTCTTCTGTTCGCAAAGCTGTTGACAACTGGCAAGTGGAATAATTTAACAATTCATATATACAAGTATAACCCAATTTAATTGACAACAGCTATAAGGCATCTCACTCCCACTGTTGTCGTTAATCACTTGTGCAAGTGAGATGCCATGTCATTTGAAGTAAATATAATAACTTTATTAACCCGGGTTATCGTAATCATGTGTATTACAGTAAAAATAGAAGCCGGTAATTTACGATAACACATTTAGCCCTAATGCAAATGTATATTATTTCCTGTTTGTTGAAAATATGTTTTTAATATTTACTAGCTGGTAACTGTGGCTTCGTTCACGTCGATTTTATTGTAACATTGGCTTGTTTAACTTGTTTATTTAATACTTTATTGCACAGTGTGGTGTATGTGATTGTGTGGACTTCCCAAAGACAGTTCGTCTACTTACCTACATATACCTAGTTAGTGATTGTTTGTGAATGTGGGTAATTAGCAAGTTAAATTGAAGCTCGAAACTACCTTCAAGCAGTCTGCAATAACTAAGTGAGTATGTAACATTGGCGACGAGGAAAATTAGGATTTACGTGTGAAATAAAGTGTTAGAAAGTGAAATATAGTGTTAAAACAATGGCTGACATAAGATTCGAAACTTTTGATGTGAATAATGGTGATTGGGAATCATATTCAGAGAGATTCGGGTTTTTTGTAGAAGCACAGGGGGTGGTTGACATAACCAAGCAAAAAGCCATATTTTTCGCTTCTTGTGGGGATGGACTGTACCAATTAGTGAAAAGCTTAGTGTTTCCAAAGATTGTAAGTGAGGTTACACTAGCAGAGGTAGGTGAAAAGTTAAAAAATCACTTTCGACCACGGCCTAATGAAATAGTAGAATCATACAAATTCCACATGCGCAATCAAGGCAAGGATGAATCTATGATGGATTACATTGCAGCACTCAGAAAAATGACCAGGTACTGTAATTTTATGGATTTAGAACGGACATTGCGAAATAGGTTGGTATGTGGAGTGAAAGATGTAAAGTTACAAGAAAAACTGTTAAATGTTGCGAATCTCACATATGAGACAGCATTAGAAATGGCACTGCAAGCTGAAAAAAGGGTTGAAGACCTAAAAATCATAAAAATACCAGTTGCTTCACTACCCACTCAACAAGCGAACATGAGCTATGAAGGTGAAGTGGAGCCAATGGAAGTGAATGTGATCAAAGGGCACAATCAAAACAGATTGTGTTGCTATAGGTGTGGAGGAAGCCATCTATATCACAAATGTAAATTTAGTAAAGCTAAGTGTAATGCATGTCAAAAAATTGGCCACATAGCAAAAATGTGCAAGCAGAAAGGTAATGTGAATGTTCTTGAAATGCATGAACAAAAGGAAGAATACATGAATGGTATAAATTGCATTGAAGGTGTAGACCGTGTGCCACCAGTATATACAAAACTTAAGATAAATGGAGATCCAGTGGTGTTTGAAGTCGATTCAGGATGTTCCTATACCATTATGTCAGTTGAACAAGCCAAGAAAATTTGGCCAAATGGTGTACCAAATATGAAAAAGAGTGGGTTAAATCTTCATACCTGGACTCACAACAAGGTACCATTATACGGCACGACTCAAGTCTTGATTGAATATAAAAACTTTAAAGGAGATATGCCACTATTAATTGGAGAAGGAAAGGGAAATCTTCTTGGAAGAAATTGGTTTTTATCACTTGGTATATCGCTGGAAGGTGTGAACTCAATTGAAGTCCAAACAATGGAATCCTTAACAGACATGATAATTAAATATGAAGAAGTATTTAAAGAAGGTTTAGGAGAATATACTGGCCCGGAAGTAGTCATCAATTGCAAGCCTGGAGTACAGCCTAAGTTTATGAGGAGCCGTCCTGTTCCTTTTGCCATAAGGGATAAGGTTAATGAAGAAATCGATAGATTAGTACATACAGGCGTACTCGAACCAGTACCATATTCAGACTGGGCCACACCGGTGGTGCCAGTAATGAAAAACAATGGAAGTGTACGATTATGTGGTGACTATCGGTTGACTGTCAATTTAGCAACAGATACAGATACATATCCTCAGCCCACAATCAATGAATCATTGTCAGAAGTGGCAGGGGGACAAGTTTTTACAAAACTAGACCTCAAAGAAGCGTATACACAACTGAAAGTCTCAGAAGAGACAGCAAACCTCCTGACCATCAATACAACAAAAGGCCTTTATAAAATGAAAAGGTTGCCATATGGATTGAAAGCGTGTCCGGGGATTTTCCAAAGAGTGATGTCTACTACGCTCGCAGGAATAAAAGGTGTAACAGTGCTGCTTGACGATATATTAGTAAGTGGAAAAGACAAAGAAGAACATAACTGTATACTGGAAAAGGTGCTGCATTGTCTGAAAAATGTGGGATTAAGACTCAATATAAAAAAATGCGAAATTGCTACTAATGAAGTAGAGTTTTTGGGTTATGTAGTAAATAAGGAAGGCATACATCCAAGTAAAAAGAAAGTAAAAATCATAGAAAATGCAAGTAAGCCTAGAAATATTAAAGAACTTCAGGCTTTTCTAGGATTGTTAAACTTCTATGAGAGGTTTATGAAAAATAAAGCAACACTGTTGGAGCCACTACACAGGCTCCTAGACAAGAACGCTGAATGGAAGTGGGAAAAAGATGAAGAAGCGGCCTTTGTTAAAGCAAAAAAGGCGCTATCTAGTGAGCAGACTCTAATCCATTTTGATAATAATCGTAAAGTCACCCTAACTTGCGATGCATCAGAATATGCGGTAGGTGCGGTGCTGGCACATATAATGGACGATGGATCTGAAAAACCGATTGCTATGGGTTCACGGACATTATCTAAAACAGAATGAAACTATGCCCAAATCGATAAAGAGGCAGCAGCTATAATGTTTGGCTTGGATAAATTTAACCAATATGTATATGGAAGGCATATTGTTATATATACAGATCATAAGCCTCTGCTTGGAATATTGAGCCCGAATAAAGCTATACCTAAAGTGCTGTCACCGAGAATGATGCGATGGGCATTAAAGATAAATTCTCATAATTATGACTTGGTATATAAAAGTGGAGCCAGTATAGGTAATGCTGACGCACTCAGTAGATGGCCTTTGGAGACAGACAACGGGCAGCCTCTCATGGAAGACATGGAGGATATTTTACTGCTCTCTGAGACACCAAGCGCACTGCAGTATTCGCCTAAAGACATTGCAGAACAAACAGCACAAGATGAAGTGTTAGCTAAAATAAAGTATTGGATTTTGCATGGATGGCCAGAGAGAGTACTTGAACCAAATCTCAAAATTTATTGGTTAAAGAGAAACGAGCTATCTATTAGTAATGACTGCATCATTTGGGGAAGTAGAGTTGTAATTCCTCCTCCAATGAGGGAATATATGTTGGCAGCATTACATGAAACACATGATGGTATAGTTGTATCTAAATCAATAGCGCGAAGCTATTTTTGGTGGCCTGGACTTGACCATGAGATAGAAGCTCTGGTCGCAAGCTGTGATAGTTGTCAAGTTAATAGAAGTATGCCGGCAAGTACCGCACACTCCTGGGTTACTCCCTCTAATCCGTGGCAGCGATTACATGTAGATTTTGCTGGGCCTTTCCAACAAAAGATATATTTTATTGTAATTGATCCATACTCAAAGTGGCCAGAAGTTAAGGTTGTAAGATCCACGTCAAGTCAGTGTGCCATTAAAGCTCTGAGAAATATATTTTCAGAACAAGGATTGCCAGAGGTGGTAGTCTCAGACAATGGAACGGCCTTCACATCTGAAGAATTCAGAAACTTTATGAAATCGAATGGAATCCGGCACATATTAACACCACCATACAGTCCAGCATCCAACGGACAAGCTGAGAGAACAGTACAGACTGTAAAAAATAAATTACGAAGCCTGCCTGGAGCTGATGTTGATGTGAAACTGCCAAGATTATTATTTGGGTTGCGGATTGCTCCAAGTACAGTTACTGGAAAATCTCCTGCAGAGTTGTTGAATAAAAGAAGATTCAGAACAAGATTTGACATGATACACCCATTTTCTGTGACACCAGTAGCTCAGAAACAGATAGAGAGCAATATGGAAGTACCCATCAGAGTATTTAGAATTAAAGACAAAGTTTGGCTACGAAACTACTCCAGAGGGGAGAAGTGGGTGAAAGGAGAGATATTTAGAGTTAAAGGCCCAGTGCGATTCTTGGTAAAAATGGATAATGGCCCTGTAGTGACTAGGCACATAAATCAACTGAGAAGACGGGACTCTAATGACACTCCAGGCCCAAACAATGAAATGCGTAACCTGCTCGGAATACCACATGATGCAGTGGTAACATACGAAGGAGATAGGTTGGAAAATTAGTAGGATAGCTTAAAGATGTCTTCTTAGTTTAGTTAGGATAGTGATAGTGCAAATAGGATGTAGTGTATCGTAATATTTATAAACAAACTATAAGGGGAGGCATGTGGTGTATGTGATTGTGTGGACTTCCCAAAGACAGTTCGTCTACTTACCTACATATACCTAGTTAGTGATTGTTTGTGAATGTGGGTAATTAGCAAGTTAAATTGAAGCTCGAAACTACCTTCAAGCAGTCTGCAATAACTAAGTGAGTATGTAACACACAGTAAAAAGTGTAAAAAAGGAGGACTTAATGCTAAAAGCATTCTCTACCAGTCATCCAGCGGTGGAAAATGAAATGACATGAGGCGTGCATCAATCAGGGATAAAGAAAATATATGTAAATGAAATTTATATATCGAATTGCAATGTACATAAATATAAAATACTTAAGATTATACATACTAACTAATAAAAAATATATATATTTAATATAATTAAATATATACGAATAACTGCTTTTGCGGATTAGCATTAAATCGGACTTCAGCCTGCAGACCCAGGCTAAAGTCCAACTTAATGCTAAATTCGTATTATTTTCCAAACTTTTCAAATGTCAATAACGGTAGTCTATCTACGCTAAAGTTCTTCTATTAATTTGATATTATTTAGCGGTTCGCAACAAACTGAGATCTTGCGCCTACATTTTGCCTAATAGGCAGAAACTTTTAAGGTTAATTGCTTTTAACTTTCTTTATAATAATTGTTTGATTTCTGTTTTTGTCATTCAAGTACAGGATATACCGGTTATTATACATAAGTATCAGCTCTAAATAGGGAGCCGTTTTTGAGACAGACCCCGAGACAAAAAAGGTCTAAAGCAGCGACTTTGATGAAAATAACAATTCAGTATGTTATTTTCACAACATTGATTTATTTCTAACTCTGCTTTCCAAGCTTTTAATAATATGAGTAATAATAATTATACACAAGCGTTATAATGGACTAAATAAAAAATATACAAAATTAAGTTCTTAATCAGGATATCAGGGAGTTTTTGAAAATATTAACATTGCCCAGTTCATGCTTTGTGGCTATATGTTTTATCATAATGAGTAATTGCTTCCATTTTTTACCGACTTCCCAAAAAAGGAGGAGGTGCTCAAGTCAACAAATTTTTTATTTTTTTACCTCGTTACTGATATCGAAAGTTTTTGTTTAGTTTGAAAGATGTTGCTTTCCAATTGGTCTCATATAAATTTGATCAAGATCTGATCAGTAGTTCTTGAGATATCCTACTAATAAAATCCGAAAGTTTGTGTGTAAGTATGTTTGTTCCCTCTTCACGCTTTAATGGCTGAACGGATTTGGATGAAATTTGGAATGTACATAGATTATACCTAGGATTAACACATTTGCTACTTTTTGACTTGATTATAGCGGGCGAAGCCGCGGGGCACGGCTAGTCCTCAATAATGCGTATTCTGTGGATTACTTTGACGATGTTCTCGTTTTTGACCGACTTCAAAAGTTACCTCATAACTTCTTTCGTTGTGAACCGATTTTAATGATTATTTTTTTATTTGAAAGCTGGTGCTTTTCATGTAGTCCTGGTTGATCAAGATCTGATCGCATGTTTTTGAGTTATCGTCATTAATGCGTGTGCAATACATTGAATCTGATCAAGGTTCCGAAGATAAAGCGTTGAAGTCGGTTTTTTAGGGTTCCGTACCCAAAGGGTAAAAACGGGACCCTATTACTGAGACTTCGCTGTCCGTCGGTCCGTCCGTCTGTAACCAGGCTGTAGCTCAAGAACTGTGACAGTTGAAATTTTCACAGATGATGTATTTCTATTGCCGCTATAACAACAAATACTAAAAATAAAATAAATATTTCAGGGGGGCTCCCATACAACAAACTTGATTATGTAAATAGATAATGGTACGGAAGCCTTCATGCGCGAGTCCGACTCGCACTTGGTCGGTTTTTTAAGCTTTGCTTGCGTTTAATTATTACTGTACTGCACATGAATAATATAACCCGGGTTGATAAAGAAAAGTTAAAATATTGATGATAGATGTCATGGCATCTCACTTGCACAAGCCGTTAACGGCAACAGTGGGAGTGAGATGTCATGTAGCTGTCGTTAATCTCTTAATTATTAAGTTGGGTTATATATATATATATGGTAATTTTTAAATTTTTCCTCTTACCAGTTGTCAACAGCTTCGCGAACAGAAGACTTAAACTCGAATATTTCAATAATATTGTTTTTTACGCATAGGTGTTAATATATACTGTGAATAATATACATGTGAAAGTCTGTGCGTGTGTGCCTGTTGTATGTACATTAAAAAAGTAGCTGTGCCTCCCAGCTACACACACACTCGAGAAGATGATGACTAATCAGGATATCAACGGTCAAGTACTCTATCCACCATGTTTTTAACTATCTTCCAGTCGATATCACACTAATGTTATAAAAGTGAAACTGTATAAGTGTGCTTGTATGTTTGTTATTTTCTAACGCGCAAACAGCTTAACCAATTTAGATGAAATTTGGTATGGAGGTAGCTGACACCCTGGATTAACGCATAGGCTACGTTATAAAATAATGTACTAGAAATTAAGAATGTTTAAAAAAAAAATATTAATGAAAAAAAAATGCGCCGCCGAGTTTCTTGCCAGGATTCGGAAAATTACAGCCATCTCGAGAAGAACTTCTCGAGATGGCTGTAATTTTGCGAATCTGGCAATAGATTAATTAACTTTCATGAGTGCCTCTTTGGGGCCCATGTGAATAAACGATTTAGATTTTTTTTGATTTTTTATCCCGGAATTCCCGCTGATCCGGGATTTACTAGTAGTATTATAAATGTCTAAACTAAAATCCATTCTCAGCTGACGTCTCCTCCCCATAACTACCTAACTGTCAAAGTCCACCTACATAGGCGTAGTGGCGTAGCCTGGGTATTAGCCGCCCGGGGCGGAAGAAAATTTTGCCGCCCTCTGATTTAGGTGTTTCAATTTAAAAGACTACCTAATATCAGGATGACCGAGCTTTGCTCGGTTTTTTGTTTTTGGTAGAATATGTTTGAATTTGTAGCCTCAGAAAGCTCCATTTAGTGTCGAGTAGAAACAGTTTTTTGCATCGGTCATGGCGTAATAGATGACTCTGATAGTTTCTTAAACCCGGTTTTTCAAATGCAGTTTGGGAACCGAGCATTTCTCGGACCTGGAACGTTGATACATCGATTCCTTGGGCTGAAAAACCCCTAATCTGTAACTTTCATGAAAATCGTTGTAGCCGTTTCCGAGATCCTGATTACACACACACACACACACATATATATATACAAGAATTGCTCGTTTAAAGATATTAGATAATATACCCATCAGGCCAGCCAAATCTTTTGTCATATTCTAAACTTTGATATTTATATTTAAGCACTATCTTTCCTCGTAAGTAAAATGCATATACGTAGGTATAAATAATGTATCTTTATATATATAATTCTACTGTACGTGTGTATGTCACTGAACGCCTCCTAAACGGCTGGACCGATTTGAATGGATTTTTTTGTATGCGTTTGTGTGGCGCCCTGGATGGTTTAGATTCACAAATCAGCCCGGCAGATGGCGCTGCAGGGATCCGAAAGTATATTATATGTTTGTGTACTTATAAATATAGGATCACACCGACCCAATTTCTGTCTGTGCCCTTTTTCTGTCCATCCAAAGGTTGTCTGGCAGAAATCGCTTAAAGCAATAATTGTACTACCATCATAGGTTACTGTATAATTCTAAGTACTTACTAATTGTTTTGTATATCGTGTGCAATAAAGTATTATTGTATTATATTTATATATATAGCTTATATTTTGGTTTTGGCTTGATCGATTTCGATAAATTTAATATGGGACCACCTCTGAAGTATGATCTACCAAACAAAAAAATAACATCAAAATCGTTTCATAATTGGCGGAATTACCGCGTAACATACATACAAAAAAAACATACAGTCGTATTGTGAACCTCCTCTTTCTTTTGAAGTTGGTTAAATATGCAAGCCATGTAAACGAAGGGAGCGCTGTCAGACTGATCGGTATTTCCAACGAATGTTTCAGATTGTAATCAACGACTTTGTGCCAAATGGGTCAGATGCTATCAGAAATTGTTGTAGTCAAGTGAACTTGTATTGTTAGTTTCATAGTTTCATGAACGAATGGGTTTCATATAAAAATAATTAAATGTTCCGAAGATAAAGTGGTGAAGTCGGTTTTTTCGACTTCACAAAAAAGGAGCAGGTACTCAAGGCGACTGTTAAATTTGATTAAGATCTCTCTAGTAGTTTTTTATTTATTCTCAATAATGCGTATTCTGTGGACTACATTGATGATGTTCTTCTTTTTAGCCGACTTCAAAAGTTACCTCATAACTTCTTTCGTTGTGAGCCGATTTTGATGATTATTTTTTTATTTGAAATCTGGTGCTTTTCATGTGGTCCCATTGAAATTTGATCAATATTTGATCTCTAGTTTTTAAGTTATAGTCAATAATGCGTGTTTAATACATTAAATCTGATCAAGGTTCCAAAGATAAAGCGGTGAAGTCGGTTTTTTTAAGCTTTGCTCGCGTTTAATTATTTACAATACGTTATGATTGATAGGCCACTATCTCACCTGATGGAAAGTGATGATGCGGCCGAAGATGTGACATGCTTGCCTAGAAGATACCTATTCACTCGAGACTTAAAGACTCCCAGATTATACCGATCGGGGAACAAAGACGCAGGCAATGATTTCCACTCCTTCGCTGTACGGATGATGAACGTAGAAGCAAAACGCTTTGAGCGAACTGGAGGTATGTCGACCATAAATGGATGACGTTTGATAGTCTTTCTTGTTGTTAGATGGTTAAAAGGGCATGGGGGAATTAATTCATGTAATTCCTGTGCACGATTAATTTGAACTGCCCGTTGGCTTAATTGGGTGGCGTCCGCCTTCTAAGCATCGGGTTCGATTCCCGGCGGAAACTCAAGTTCTCTCTTCTCCCCATGGAAAATTTGTGTTTCTGGTTCTGGTTATGTTTGTGTGTGTTATGTGAATGTTGCCGGCACCCACGACACAAGTCGTCGAACTTAGTGTGGCTGTGAGTGTGAAATCGTTTTTTTATTTTTATTTATTCTAATTATTTCCTACGTACCTGTGATCGACTCTACTGTTAACATTAATTGACATTGAACTTCAATTTATCAGACACCGATCAAAATATCTGATAAGTATTATAGTACCTATAACAACAACAAATTTATTAGTTACAAATATTTAACGTAAACAATCACACTAATTTTATACTGCTAACTGCCCGTTGGATCAGTTGGGGGCACTTAGGGGAGCGTTCGCCTTATAAGCAGGGGCATCGGGTTCGATTCTTGGCTGAAACGCAAGTTTTATCTTTAAGAAAATGTGTGTTTCTGGTTCTGCTTGTGATTGTGTGTGTGATGTGAATGTTTCCGGCACACACGACACAAGTTATCTGACTGAGTGTGGGGCTGTGAATTTGAAAGCGTTTGTTTGTTTGTTTGCTGAAACTCCACTACAATTGAGTTATAAACATAACATAAAACATATACAATTTCACACTCACAGCCCCACGCTAAGTGCCAAGACTTGTGTCGTGAGTGTCGGAAACATTCACATCACAATCATAACCAGAACCAGAAACACAAATTTTCCTTGTGGACAAAACTTGTGTTCTCGTCGGGAATCGAACCCGATACCCCTGCTTTGATGGCGAACGTTCACCCAACTAAGCCAACGGGCTGTTATGTCCATGAATGTATGAATCCATATTGATATATCTGATTCAGGCAACATGTAGGTACCTACTAAGATTTTTGTACGTGTTTAGAATAGACTTGATAACAAAAAGTCCTGTTTCACGACTTCATGCTGTTGTTATCATAGACAATAGTCATGTTATTGCTTTTAATATACAATGTGTCCGGACGTAACCTTTATAGAAGTACTAGCCGTGCCCCGCGGCTTTGCCCGCTATTATCAAGTTAAAAAGTAGCCTATGTGTTAATCCTATGTATAATCTATGTACATTCCAAATTTCATCGAAATCCGTTCAGCTGTTAAAGCGTGAAGAGGGAACAAACATACTTACACACAAACTTTCTGATTTATAATATTAGTAGATAGCATTAGTAGAATGGCTCTGTGAGTTGAAAACGAGGAGGGAGAAATGGTTTTTTTTAAGTTTTTCCAACCCCGTATCCCGCATCTTAGCTTTTGAAAATTTAACAAAAACTGAATAGACAAAAAACCCCTTTAATTATAGAACCTGCTCACAAAATTTCACGAGAATCGGTTGAGAAATGCGACCTGTATAGGAGTACTACCGGACATCCGGACATACGAAAGCATTTTCGCCCAAGTTGAAACGGAGACGCTTCGCGCTCGCTCGATTATTAGTCTGAAACTTGTGCGTGTATATATAAACCGTGTATATGTAAACCTACTGATCAGATCTTGATCAAATTTAAATGGGACCAATGGGAAAGCACCAGCTTTCAAACAAAAGCGACTAGATAATATAGATACACCTAGGTTAATATAATTATGTATTAGTGTTTAAGAATGATAAAAAAAAAAAAATGCGACGCCGAGTTTCTTGCCAAGTTCTTCTCGAGATGGCTGTAATTTTGCAAATCTGGCAGTAGAGTAATTAACTTTCATGAGTGCCTCTTTGGGGCCCACGTGCGCTCCTCTGCCTACTTTGGCTTAACTTTTGCCAATGAGTAGTGTAATACGCGTTTGAAATCGGATAATTGGTTTCCGACAGACTCTAGATTTCCTATCCCGGACTTTAGATCTTTTCATATGGACATAAACTTCTATTTATTCGGATTAACGCGAGACACAGTTAGTTATGTATAAAAATTTATTGTAGATAGATTGAATTGATAATTCCATATAGTTACATCCATTATGTACAATGCATTGTATTCGTCCACTCATCCTTGACTGGATCGAATAAATTTGTAAGGTGACGGCAACCTGTCCATGTATTGTATTGCGATGATAAAACGCACTAATATGATACCTGTATACAGAACAGTTACAGGTGCTGTACATAAATAACCTGTATAAAGAACATTTACTGGTGTTGTACAAAAATAACCTGTATATAGAACATTTACAGGTGCTGTACAGAAATAACCTGTATACAGAACAGTTACAGGTGCTGTACATAAATAACCTGTGTATAGAAAATTTACAGGTGTTGTACAAAAATAACCTGTATACAGAACATTTACAGGTATTGTACAAAAATAACCTGTATATAGAACAGTTACAGGTGCTGTACATAAATAACCTGTATATAGAACATTTACAGGTGCTGTACAGAAATCACCTGTATACAGAACAGTTACAGGTGCTGTACAAAAATAACCTGTATACAGAACAGTTACAGGTGCTATACAAAAATAACCTGTATATAGAACAGTTACAGGAGCTGTTCAAAAATAACCTGTATATAGAACCGTTACGAATGCTGTACATAAATAACCTGATTACAGAACAGTTACAGGTCCTGTACAGAAATAATCTGTATTTAAAACAGTTACAGGTCCTGTACATAAATAACCTGTTCACAGAACAGTTACAGGTGCTGTACAAAAATAACCTATATACAGCACATTTACAGGTGTTGTACAAAAATAACCTGTATATAGAACAGTTACAGGTACTGTACAAATATAATAGTAAAAAACAAATTGTCTTAATTTATAGTGAATAGGTATCTTCTAGGCAAGCCGCATCGGCCGCATCTTCACTTTCCATCAGGTGAGATAGTGGCCAAACGCTTGCCTATATAACAAAATAAAAACGTAAAGTTAACAATTATGCTAGTTACTAGCTGACCCGGCAGACTTCGAACCGCCAATAAAAGTTGTCATAACTATAAATAAAACAAATTCGGCAGCTTTAAAGGTCGTCTTCTCGTTGGCATAGTAAAAAAGTTTCCGCGTATTTCACATATATATTTTTTGTTTGAAAGATGTTGCGTTCCAATTGGTCCCATTTAAATTTGATCAAGATCTGATCAGTAGTTCTTGAAATATCAATAATATAAGTCAATAATGCGTGTTTAGTACATCTAACCTGATCAAAGTTACGAAGATAAAGCGGTGAAGTAGGTTTTTCTACCGACTTCACAATAAAGGAGGAGGTACTCAATTCGACTGTATTTCTTTTTTTTATTTGTACCTCATAACTTCGTTCCACGTGAACCAAATTTGTTTTTTTTTTTATTGAAAGCTGTTGCATCCCAAGTGCCAATTTAAATTTGAATTTGTTCAAGATCTGATTCACTAGTTTTTGAGTTATCGTCAATAATGCGTGTTTAATACATTTAACCTCATCAAGGTTCCGAAGATAGAGAGGTAAAGTCGGTTTTATTAAGCTTTGCTTGCGTTTATTTCATTAAAGAACACTACAATTATCTAGGTCAAACAAACTACCGCACTAACTGAATAAAGACTTATTTAGTTTTCTGTTTTATCGAACAGAAAACTTTCATAAACCCCATTCACTTTCAGCATCGCATCTGATATTGCAATTCGATCTCTATCACCTTGTGATAAAGTCTCATTACACACGCCAGTCATGGTCCAGCTGATTTTGCCCAGACTTTCGACTTTGGGCAAAAAGTATTTAATGTTTTCATTGTGCAAGGTCAACGACCTCGCTTTGCATATCGACTTCCTGTGACTTTGACCGCGAATTAATTGGAACGGAATGTTAACTAGATGTGCCCAGCGGCTACGTTCGTGTCTCACCTGTTGGAGGGTGGTGATGTGGTCGAGAGTGGTAATGATTGGCCTAGAATGTATAATAGGCAAAGATTTGACCACTATCTCACTTGATAGAAAGCGACGATGCGGCCGAAGATGTAGCATGGCTGCCTAGAAGATACATATTCACTCTTGATTTGAAGACTGCAAGAATATACCGCTCAGGAAACAAAGACGCAGGCAATGAGTTCCACTCCTTCGCTGTACGGATGATGAATGTAGAAGTATAATCTGGGAGTCTTCAAGTCTCGAGTGAATAGGTATCTTCTAGGCAAGCATGTCACACCTTCGGCCGCATCGTCACTTTCCATCAGGTGAGATAGTGGTCAAATGTTACCTATTCAACATAAAAAAAAAGCGAAACGCTTCGAGCGAGCTGGGTATGTCAACCATGATTAGACGATTGGCTGCTTGTCTTGTTGTTCGTTGGTAATTGTAATGGTATTAGTCATTTAAGGATGTTTTAAAAAAAATATGAAAAATACGCCGCCGATTTTCTTGCCAGGTTATTCTCGAGATGGCTGTAATTTTGGGAATCTGGCAGTAGTCATTCAACTTTTATGAGTGCCTCTTACCATGGGAATAAACAATTTTGAGTTTGAATTTGGAGTTACAAACATGAAAATCTTACAATAAGCTAGTGGTTTTCTGTTACAAGTGGTGTTAATCTGATCAAATTGATTAAACGAAAATAAATTGAAATGCCGCCAAAGAACGCACATCTCTATATTTATCGTAGTAACGTAATCTATCGATATCTAAAGAGATGACATGATATAAAACTCACCTTGTAGTTATTACGAAAACGTCATCGATATCTGACATTAGATTTATCTTAAATTCCTTCACAAGGAATATTTGTGCTTCTGTTTCTGGGTGTAATGTGTGTGTGATGTGAATGTTTCCGGCACTCACGATACAAGTCTTTGAACTTAATGTGGGGCTGTGAGTGTGAATGCGTTTGTTTTGTTTGTTGTTTTGTATCTTAGACACCGCGGTTTTACCCGCGCAAGTCGCAAGTAAAAAGTAGCCTATGTGTTAAACCAGGGTGTTACAGACCAAAAATTCCTCCTTACCAAATTTCATCATTGTTTTTTTATCTTTTAATTTTGGCTTCGCAATCTTGTGCATTTAGCCAGTGTCAAGTAATAATATATTTCAAGTGTATTTCATATTAAAAGTCTTAGTCACAGTCATAGTCAAGTCATGCCCTAGTAAACCGGTAGTAACTTTACTAGAACTTCTATTGGAGTTTTGGAGCGAAGGCGAAAATCACGTTTTTCAACTTAATATGCCTACACTTATGCACGTTTACTAAGTATTAGCAGTTAATAATCCACCATTATTACACATTGACACTCGAAGAGTCACAGGTTTTGTAAACTTATACAAAATCAACAACGGCACTTTTCACTTTCGCGGCAAAAACCCCTTCATCATTGTTTCAGCCGTTTGAGCTTGAAGAAGTAACAAACATACAAACACACTTACAAACTTTCGCTTTTATAATATTAGTGTGATTAAATATTTATACCCCAGTTGGCGCAGTGGACAGGTGTCCACCCTCTGCGCCGTGGGTCCTGGGTTCGATTCCCGGCAGGAGCACAAATTCCTTCCCAAGGGATATTTGTGCTTCTGGATCTGGGTGTAATGTGTGTGTGATGTGAATGTTTCCGGCACCCACGATACAAGTCTTTGAACTTCGTGTGGGGCTGGGAGCGTGAATGCGTTTGTTATATATTGGTCCATTCCACTATGATCACCTGGGTAACTACAGGCGGCTCTTTCTGAGGGCGACAAGCGCAGTACTTTGCCGGATTTTGACCTATAAAAGTTCAAAACTCTGGGAGACACTGAACAGGTAGCAGGCAAGCGTGACGCTTACCATCAGGCAAACCGACATGCTCGTTTCCTCACTCAATTATATTTAAAAATAATTTAAACGGAACCAAAGCTTAAAAAAGCGACTTCACCGCTTATGTTTTGGTTTAGGCTTGATCGATTTTGATTAAAATTTATATGGGACCGACTCTGAAGTATAATCTACCAAATAAAAAAAAACATCAAAATCGATTCATAATTGGCGGAATTATCGCGTAACATACATACAACATACAGTCGAATTGATATCCTCCTTTTTTGAAGTCGGTTGAATTAAAAACTTTGGGCATTAATTATAATACTCCTTCAGCTATATTTAGCAGTTAGAGGTACATCATTTGCCATCATTTGAAAAAAAAAACATTTATATATTTCAATTCAATTCATTTATTTTTCATGTAGGTAGATGGTACACTTATGAGCGTCAAAAATATTACATGGGTTAATTAAAGAATAAATTAAATTATAGTAGGTACATTAAAACAAAATAACTATTGCAAAATTACATAAAAATATTTTCAAAATTAAATGTCAGATAAAAAAATAAATTATTAACAATATTGCTAATGTCAAAGCATAATATAAAAAGTACATATAGTATTACAATGTCAAAGAGAATTAATCGTCAAAATGTTATTTATAATATTTCTAAATCACACAATTTCTAAGCCATCGATGTCATCAAATTTCCAAAACTGTTACTATAAATGTTATAATGTACTATAAAAGTTACTATAAATGTATGTTGTATGTTTCGAATAAAAATAATATTATTAATTATGACGTATGAAAACGTGTATTACGCTGGTGTTGATCACTAACGGAATCTTCTTCTAGTTGGGTTAAGTTTAGTTTTGTTATAGAAAATAAATATAAACATAATTTCAGTGAAGTTTCAAAACTTCACTGAAATTATTTTCATATACAATAAGATTAAAACACGGAGAAAAGTAAATAACAGCAAATACTTTGTTTTTATATTTGTTTGTATATTATTTGTAGTGTAACTTCTTATAGGAGGGCCTTGTATATCTGTTGTAGCGCCTTAATTAAATTTCTAATTTTTTTAATTCTAGATTCTTTTGATATTTAACCATCATATCTGATGGTGGCGAGATGTGGTCGATGATGGAGTCAAGAGCTTGGAAGATACCAATTCACTCGTGACTTGAAGATTCCCTTAGTATGCTCATCAGGAAACACCGACTCAAGCAAGGAGTTCCATTCCTTAGCGGTTAGCACAATGAATGTGGAAGCAAAACGCTAACATAAGCTTATACACATTTTCTCTTATTTTCCAGCGCAAGAAGACAACAACCGAAGTTCTCGAACGTCTCGAATCGAATATAAAAAGCATTGAAGAAGATGGACAGTACAAAGAGCAGACGCACAAACGCGTCATCGGCTATGTTATGGCGTACTCTGTCGGACTCTACATACTGTTTGCCGTATTGTACTACTTTAAATACGTTGGTAAAGGACAGAATTGGCTCAGTTCGGTGCTACACGCGTCTCCACTGTTAGTTTTACCTGTCGTGTAAGTATATTGACCGTAATATATGATTTGCTATGGCGGACTCTGCCGGCCTCTACATACTGTGTGCCTTATTGTACTATAAATACTTTGGTAAAGGACAGAATTGGATCACTTCGGAATAAGTATATTGACCGCAATATATGATTTGCTATGGCGGACTCTGTCAGCCTCTACATACTGTTTGCCGTACATGAGTTTCCACTATTTGTTTTACATATTGTGTGAATAAATTATAAGGAATATGTAATATTATTATGTTATGACGTACTCTATCGGCCTCTACATACTGTTTGCCGTATTGTACTTCAGCAACCAACATAAACACTTTCACACCCACAGCCCCACACTAAGTTCAATGACTTGTGCCGCGGGAGCTGGAAACATTCACATCACACACAATCACAACCAGAACCAGAAACACTTATTTTCCTTGGAGAGAAAGCTTGTGTTCACGCCGGGAATCGAACCCGATAGCTGTTTAGAAGGCGAACATGTGCCCAACTAAGCCAACGGGCTGTTCGGCAGTTTATAGATGTAAATCAATTTTCAAGTGGATATTCTAATTTCAGTTGGTATAGTTGCGCGTTGCATTGAACCGGCAACTCTTGACCGCAAGGTCGACTTTAGATATACCTAACTATTGAGTAACAGATGGTATATCGTTACATGTTATACGTATTGATGGATTTACATTTCGATTGTTATTAGTAAGGTTTGAAAACGTGAATGATTTTTTCTACCTATTTAACAAAAACGGAGGAGGTACTCAAGTCGAATTTATAACTTCGTTCCACGTGAACCGATTTTGTTTTTTTTTTGTTTGAATGATGTTGCTTTCCATTTAAATCTGATCAGTAGTTCTTAAAATATCTTCAATAATGCGTATTTAGTACATCTAATCTTAAGGTCTATTCTGGTCGTCAAAATACGATTGTTCGAATTGATGCGACGTCGATACGACAGTCGATTGGTTGAAATTTCAGTTGATTCGATGTTCATAACAAAAGAAAATCGTTCGTATTCGACGTCGATAATCTATGCTCGGAATAGACCCCCTGGTTAAAGTTCCGAAGATAAAGCGGTGAAGTTGGTTTTTTTTAGCTTTGTTTATTTATTTATTTATTTAATAGTTTAGCACAAAACAGTGTACAAGGAATAGCTTAATGCTATGAAGCATTATCTACCAGCCTTCCTGGGCGTGTAAGAAAAGTGTTAGGGCGTGCAGCTAAAAGATACGCGTAAATAAATAAAAATAAGATTTTAGAATAAATAAACTAGATCAAATAATTTGAAAAATGAATAATTAATAAAAAATATGTATATTTAAACAGATACAATATACTACTTACATATGAACGTATAACTAACACATAATCAGAATACCTGTATAAGATACAAATAAATAGAGTTGAATATCGCTATTCTTGAACTTGTTCAGGATAAATATTCTTTATGTAATGTCGATGAATAAGTCTTTTAAAGATCAATTTACTTTGAGCCTTCCTTGAATGTTCTGGTAACTGATTCCACAACCGTACAGCCACAACAGCAAATGAGTTATCAATGAATGTCATGTTGTGACTAATTATTACTTTGTTTGCGTTTAATTATTAACTTAACAGGTAGTTAAGACGCTGCTGTGATATCTACGGGCCAATTGCCTATATTTCCTAAAACTTATACAGCAAAGACCTAGGTTACCTACAAGGTATCGAGCTTGTAGGTAACGTAAGTGCAAGTACCAGTGGGAAGCGTTCCCATCATGCTGGCGGCATTGCCTTTCTGAATCGCAATGCTAATACGTTGAGCCAAATCAGTACCAGTCTATCAGTACCATCATTTTGATCACGCGTCGTGTCAACCAGGCGCTCTGATATTTTTTGAAAAAACTAAATAAAATATATTTTAATTAAAAATTTTTCTTTATATATTTTCCTACCGCCTTCAAAAAAGGAAGTTCTCAATTCGACTGTAAGTTTTTTTTGTATATATGTTACGCGATATCTCCGCCAATTATGAATCGATTTTGATGTTTTTTTTGTTTGGTAGATTATACTGCAGACATGGTCCCACATAAATTTTATCGAAATCGATCTAGCCTAAACCAAAATGTAAGCGATTAAGTCGGTTTTTTAAGCTTTGCTTGCGTTTAATTATTTATTTAGGTACTTTCGTCTTTTTGGCGGAACAATAATGCAAGAGTCGAATGAAATGTCTTCCAATGCACTTATCGTGATGATAAATTGTGATCCTGGAATCGAATCCAGAACCAACGACCCAGTTAGCGCAGTGAGTCTCTGTCCTCTGCGCCAACTGGGTCGTTCACTATCATGAGTACCTTTTTGAGCCCGTCAATAAACAATATTGATTCGATTTTAATATCTCTTGCAGAGTATTATTCCTCCGGTCCTCCATATCGTGGTACTACAACTGGACACTGAATAAGAACAGAATCAAACTAAGCAAGATGAGAGAAGAGAAGAAGAAGATATTAGAAGAAGTGATGAATACTGAGACTTATAAGGTGAGATGAGTTATTTCTAACATTATTTGTGTACTTAGTTTATGCGAATTTATTTTCAAAATTGTTTGGGCCCCAAAGAGGCTACTTCCCAACGGATCATAGTATCGGATTTTCACATTAACCGATCATAACAGTCGTTCCCATCTGATCATAAGATCAGTCACTCATGAAAAGTTAATGACTGTATGAATAGAGAATATGCATGAGATTTAAATATAGATATTATTATAAAATAATTAAATATATATTATAATGTATGTATTATTATTAAATAGGTATTATTCTCAAAATCTTTATAGCTATAGAATTACATACAATTCTTTTTCTTATAAATATTAGTTTTCAATTAGAAATTCTAATGAATAAAACGTGATAAAACTATATATATTTATACGGCAAAGACGACGTTACCTACAAAGCTTATAGGCAACTCAAGTGCTCAAGCCCACTACCAGTGGGTAGCATTCCCATCATGCTGTCGGCATTGCCTCCCTGAATTGCAATGCTAATACGTTGTACCAGCATTATGATCACGGTCGCCTCAACCAGGCGCTCTGATACATTTTTATAAAAAAAAATATAATGTGTAAATTAAAACATAATTAACAATAAAACAATTATTTTTTGACAATATCTTAACTAATTTGTAACACTCCATGTACTTATAACTAGCTATAGTAAGTAGGAACGCTATTGTGTGTCAACACAGCATCTTATATTATAACTTGGCTCATACAGGTGGTTCATAAATAAACTATGCTGATCAGGTATTTGTTGTGTACATGGATGAACCCTAACTCCTAACTAGGTTGCCCTGTGTGTAGGATATCAGTGCTCTCCCGCCATCTCACAAATAGATACTGTATAGTTTATTGTAGATTTTACAAACAATTTAATCGGTAATCAAATTCTGCTGAATGTAGTTTTAGTTCAACTAAATAGGTAGGTAGTGACAGGTAATTTTATTCATAAAAGTTTTTTTTTTGTACTGTGTAAAACAGTGTACACGTTTTTTTAAATAATGAACTGAATCATCCCATTCGCTTAATAAATATTTAACTATTACTTGATATATTTTTTTATAAATTTCAGGTAGCGAAAGAAATCCTAGATAAATACGGAAGTCCTGACGAACAATCCAAGGCTTTGAAACCGTTCGTCCCATCGACGAACGTGCCCGGTAAAGTGCTCGATAGCCTCCCTAACTCACCGGTCCCAGGTAGCGCCTTGTAAATATACCTACTGTGTAGCTTCCTACTTATGTATCTCTTTGCATTACTTTATCAAAGGTATTCAAACATTTCGTCTTTTTATCGAACTTTACTAACCTACTTTTTGTAGTACCTTGTATGTATGCCTACTATTTATCTCATTGCATTTTATCAAAGGAATCAAAATACTTCGTCCTTTTGTCGAACGTGCCTAACGAAGTGCGATACCTTTCTAACCGAATTTTTATAGTACCTTGTAAATATACCTTTTTTTTGTTGACTTGGGGGAATCTTTTAAAGATATCCGGCTTCTTTTGAGGAGCAACTAAAGAAAATTGTATGTTCGGGTTATGTGAGATTTTCACTAACTAAAACCCCCTCGGTGGCCAGCCCTGGATATTGAAGGGCTCCAGGGTCTCGCAGAACGCGACTGGAACCCTTCTATCCACCTTGCTTTTGAGCTCTTCTGAAGATAAAGCGGTGAAGTCGATTTTTTAAGCTTTGCTTGCGTTTAATTATTTAAGCTTTGCTTGCGTTTAATTTTTATCGAACGTGCCTAACAATGTGCTCGATACCTTACTAACCGGTTTCTTTAGTGCCCTGTAAATGTACCTACTGCCTATATCAAGATTGTCCTCTCCACCATATACATCATGGCAGCTGTGGAAAGGGAAAGTATATCCTTATTTGACATTTGGCGTAGATATATATATTTCTCCCTTCATAACATGGGCGCAACGAAAAGTGGATAAAACTGCTCTGTTTGACATTTGGTAGAGAGAAATTGTCCTCGTTCGTAGGAAGTGGTGTTAATTTTGACGTAGCAAAGGGACATGGCGTTTCTCTCCTTATCCACCGTGGATAATATATCCACCTGTGCGTCCATGCTCGCTCCGAGGAAAAATATGACAGAGGGGAAAAGATTTTTATCTACTCCATAGGGAAAAGTTTCCACCCGCCATGCTAGGCCTGGAGCGACTTAGTTTTTCCACTTTCGCGCCTAAAACTTCTTTGTTAAACTAAAAAAAACATTAATCTATTTGATTATAGAACAGATAAATTTTAACGTCATGGTATTTTTTATCTCTACAGCCACTCCGGGGCAGTTGAGGCAACGTCAACTGGCTTTGACGTCGACACCTATCAACAAAAACATGAACATGGTAACTTTTAACAACACTGCCGCCTTATACACGGGATCCCGTCTCAGGGTATGTAAAATTAAATATACAGTAATGTACAATGTGTAAAAGAAAGGTGTAGTAATACTCAAGCATCTAACTACATGTATGGAGTCTAACAGGAACTTCTGAATTCGAGACAGCAGTGTGAATATTAGGTTTAAATGAATTAAAGTTTCTAAAAAAAACATGACCGGTAGGCAAGCATTTGACCACAATCACCTGATGGAAAATGATGATGCGATCAGCTACCGTTTTTCACCACATATTCTTAGGACCTAGACGTCTAACAGTGGTAGCCATAACAAAAGTCAAGGTCACGCGCCACAGATGTAACCATAGGGCTGTCAAAAATATTTGAAAAAAAAATATATATATTTTTTTTAGTATGGAAAACGGTTATCTCCGATTTCGACTTTCGTTCTCTGGCAGACGATTACTGGCACGATACACTTACACTTCCCACCACAAAGTATTACTACATATTTTTGTTACAAGTTGTGTATATGTTTTTACCCCCTAAGAAAACTCTGTGTTTCTGGTTGTGATTGTGTGTGAGGTGAATGTTTTCGGTGAAAGAGTTTGTTTATGTATAAATGTATATACGGACATAAACTCGTTTCATCATGTGAGCGACGTTTTTTTTTTTTTTTTATTCAGAATAGGCAAGCATTTGACCGCTATCTCACCTGATGGAAAGTGACGATGCGGTCGAAGATGTGACATGCTTGCCTAGAAGATACCTATTCACTCTTAAATTACTCATTGTATGTTTGTGTGTGCTGTTTAATCCTACTAATATTATAAATCCGAAAGTTTGTGTGTAAGTGTGTACGTATGTTTGTTCCCCTTCACTCTTTAACGGCTGAACGGATTTGAATGAAATTTGGAATGTGCACAGATTATACCTAGGTTTAACACATAGGCTACTTATTATCTTGATAATAGCGAGCGAAGCCGAGGGGCACTGCTTGTAACAGATAGTCTAAAAGTTCTACTTTACGTTTGTGTGAGTGACAGCGTCTTATAAAAATATTATGTGCAAATGGCCGCGCACTGTATGTTTGAGTGTGCCGTCTAAGAAATAGGTGGTCTAAAAATTCCACATTACGTTGTGTCCTAACGTCTTTGAAAAAGGTGGTCTGCAAATGGTCGCCCACTGTATTTGTGTGCGTGTCACCTATTCATAGATAAAGCCCGCACTAACTATAATCTGTGTGCGTGCTTTCTGTCACATATTATTTTAGAAAATATAGTCATGCAAAGATGTTATTACCTGTTGCATACAAAAAATAATGTTCTATTAACGCAACGAGAATTCCTTCATTATATATTCACTCAAAGAAAATTCATTAATTCTCTATTCACGCAAAGAAAATTAATTTATATTCTATTCATGCATTGAGAATTCTTTCATTGCCTATTAACGCAAAGAGAATTCGTTCTCTATTCACGCAAAGAGAATTTATTATCCATTCAATCAAACAGAATTTATTCATTCTCTATTCACGCAAAGAGAATTCATTCATTCTCTATTCACGCAAAGAGAATTTATTATCTATTCAATCAAGCAGATTTTATTCATTCGCTATTCACGCAAAGAGAATTCATTCATTCTCTATTCACGCAAAGAGAATTTGTTATCTATTCAATCAAACAGAATTTATTCATTCTCTATTCACGCAAAGAGAATTCATTCATTCTCTATTCACGCAAAGAGAATTTATTATCTATTCAATCAAACAGAATTTATTCATTCTCTTTTCACGCAAAGAGAATTCATTCATTCTCTATTCACGCAAAGAGAATGTATTCTCTATTCACGCAAAGAGAATTTATTATATATTCAATCAAACAGAATTCATTCATTCTCTATTCACGCAAAGAGAATTTATTATCTATTCAATCAAACAGAATTTATTCATTCTCTATTCAATCAAACATAATTTATTCATTCTCTATTCACGCAAAGAGAATTTATTATCTATCCAATGAAACAGAATTTATTCATTCCCTATTCACGCAAGGAGAATTCATTCATTCTCTATTCAATCAAACATTATTTATTCATTCCCTATTCACGCAAAGAGAATTCATTCATTCTCTCTTCACGCTCCGTGTAAAACATCCTTGCATGACTATTAAGATAGATAGATATACTCTTTATTGAACACCTTTTTTTTTTATTACAGACCAAGCAAACGTTTGACCACAATCACATCTGATGGAAAGTGACGATGTAGTCTAAGGTGGAGCACGCATGCTTCGTAAATACCTATTCACTTTACTTTTGAACACACCCAAATTGTACCTTTCGGGAAACAGACGACTGCAAAGCGTTCCATTCTTTTGCTGTTCTATAAATGAACGAAGACGCATATGAACGATATCTCAACCATAAATGGGTGACGCGACGCCGTTCTTCTAGATGAAAAGTGGAAAAAAGGTGAAGCGGGAACAAGGTTGTGTAGTTCCTGAGCACATTCACCGTAATGTATTTTATAGAATACCGATAGGCTTGCAACTTAAAATAACAAAGAACACAAATAGGAATGCCAGTAAATAATTATTTATGTGTAACAATGGGCGGTCTTATCGAGCGATCTCTTCCAGACTACCTTGGATGATTGATGATTAAAGCAACGTAAAAGGACGTCGTTCTGCGTTCATAAAAGGTTACTGTTATGTTTTTTTCTCTAGGCCGATCAGCTTCCGCGACCGCTTCTGGACAAGAACCGCTCAGCGCTGGACAAAGTGGTCGACTATCTACTGAAAGACGGTCCCAACCATCGCATGGCGCTTATTTGCACTGGGTGCTGCTCGCATAACGGTCAGTGCTGTTGTCTCGCTCTCAAATTCAAAATCGTTTAAACACATGGGGGAGAAAGATACACTTATTAACAATGATCTTAGCCAGTTATTTTCTAATATATAATTATCTCGTGCCACTTTATTTGTGATCGCACTCCTCGGGAACGGCTCGACCGATTTTAATATATATTTTTTTGTATATTTGGTAGGTATGAGAATAGGTGGTAAAGTATTTTTCACCCTCCTTACTCCGCCCCCATTTTTTTTATCGTGATTTTAGTATTTTTGTATGATCAATATCCAAAAAGTTTTTAGTATGGTATAAAGTACTAGGCAACCATAAACGTGAAAGAAGTTTTTTTTTTTCTTTACGTGGCATTGCTACTAATGCCGGATATACGTATAGCTAGTAATTAATATTATCACCTTCTGTTTTTCAAGTACGTAACGTTTCAACATCCCATATAAAAACCCCCCAAAATGCCCAGCGAAGGTGGTCTGTTTTCCCGCCCTTTCTTTTCCGAGTCCTTCCCGCCAAAAAAATCATCTCCACGCTAAAAAAATAGCACGGTTCCATAAAACCTAACACTCGGCCATCCTGACCACGTGCATGTCCTCATACACCTGGTGGAACCTTTCTGCATATATTATCTAAATTAAAGTTTGTTTTTTTTACAGGCATGGCAATGGTGGAAGAGTTCGAGTATGTGTCGTACATTTGCGCGTACTGCGGCAAACACAACCCGGCGCGCAAGCAGCGCCCCGCCGCCCCCGCGCTGGCGCCCTCCCCCGCTGCCCTCGCCGTGCCCCGCCCCCTCCTCCGCCACGCCGCCGGTGCGTACACATATGTATATACAATAATCTTCTAGTAAGTTAAGTCCATCGTTGATTACATCGTGGCTTATAATCAGGTGAAATGGTGGTCAAAGTGTTTGCCTATCTTGACTGAAAACAAAATAAAAGCTTTTACACTCACAGCTCCACACTGAGTTCGATGACTTGTGTCGTGGGTGCCGGTCACATTCACATCACAGACACAATCACATCCAGAACCAGAAACACAAATTTACCTTGGAGAAATTTTGTGTTATCGCCGGGAATTAAACCCGATACCTGGTTAGAAAAGCAGGGGTATCGGGTTCGATTTCCAGCGAATGCGCTCCCTATTAAGCCAAAGGGCGGTTCTAGTGACTAGCTTTTTTATCTCTTAGAGGCTAGCGTTTGAATGTCGCTTACAAGAATTTCTTCTGTATTAGTCATTAGATAATAATATAGATAATAATCTACCTTATTTTTATATGTTTAGAATATACCTGTCTCGTTCTTTAAATAAAATCAGTCTCGAATATAAGGTGGTGTCATTCGCGTATATCGCGGCTTTTATTCCCATATAAAACAATTGGCGACGAGGATGGGATCCATAGCGTGTTAAAAAGTGCATAGGTACTTCTAAATAGTGCACGAAAGTTCGAGACTCACGAAAAACAACATGAATCTTAACCAACTGCAAGAATTCAAGATCAACGTAGACAGATGGTCAACATACGTGAGCAGGTTAAGAGCATGGCTGGAAATTCAGGATATCAAACCGGCAGAATACTCGAAATACCTTGTGGCTGTAGTGGGGACAGAACCATTGGATTTACTCATCGACTTATGTTTTCCGGAGAAGCCAGAAAACGTGAACTTTGAAACCATAGTGAAGTTGGTCGAAGTTCACCTCGCACCGAAGCGTTCTGTCATCGCAGAGCGCATGATCTTCAGAGCGTGTAAACAAAGCGAGTCGCAAACGGTGACAGATTATCTAGTTCAGCTCAAAAAACACAGCAAATCGTGCGCATTCTCCACTACCGGTATTCTAAAAGAAAACTTACGAGATCAATTTGTGTTTGGATTGAAAAGCGACAAAATCAGACAACGTTTGTTAACCGAGCTTGATCTAACATTCGATCGCGCCGTCGAGTTGGCGCTGTCCTTGGAAGCTGCAGTGAGAGATTCACAGGAGGCGACGACGGCGGGAGCTGCCGGAGCCGGACACGGTGACCAGGTGCATTCCATCGCGGGACCGAGCGGCGCACGCAGGGGCGCGTGGCGCGGCGCGAGCTCTTCTCGTGGCGGCGGCGGCGGCGGCGCGGCGGGCGTCCTTCGCCGTCGTGAGGGAGCTTGGATGAATGCGAACGCTAAGACGACTACAGGGCCAGGCGGCTCACAGCAGAAATACAAGTGTTATCGGTGTGGTCAATCATCGCATAGGGCGGAAAAATGTCCGTTCATCAATGTGGAGTGTTTTGTTTGCGGCAATTGGGGCCACATTGCTAAAGTGTGTCGCTCCCGTAAGCGTACAGGTGTACATAAAGTGGCCGCCGTAGATTTCAATCCCGCGGAGTCGAGCGAGGAAGAGGGCGAGTATATTTATCAGTTGAGTGATAAAGAAGAAGATGATTATGTTTATCAGCTGAGTGATAAAGAGGAGGACGAGCGTTGGTTGCTGCGCGTCGTGATCAACGGGAAGCACGTCACCATGGAGGGCGATACTGGAGCGGGAATGAGTATTATCAATAGAAGTATGTATGAGAAACATTTTAGCGATATTCATTTGAGTCCGCGAAAGTCCAACTTAAGAATGTACAATGGCCAAAGGGTTAAGCCTATGGGGGAATTTAAATGTAGTGTCACGTTAGATAACAACACCGTGCATGATCTGAATCTGGTAGTCATTGATAACGATGAGAGTAGTCCGTTATTTGGTCGCAAATGGATGCGCGCGTTCGGTATTCAATTTCCGTTTAGGTCATGCCCCGATTCACTAGCTCACGTTAGCGATAATATACAGCATACCATGGATAGGCAAACGGCTATTAAAGAATTAGAAGCAAAATTCCCCGAAGTGTTTTCTTGTGGCATAGGTGCTTTTAATAAAGGAAAGGTCAGCTTGGAGCTGGTTCCGGGCGCCGTGCCGGTGTGGCGGCGCGCGCGCCCCGTGCCCTACGCGCTGCGGCCCGCGGTCGAGGCCGAACTCGAGCGCCTCGAACGAGAGGGCGTCATATCGCCGGTCGAGTGGAGCGACTGGGGAACCCCAATAGTGCCTATTATAAAAAAATCAGGTGAGGTAAGATTATGTGGTGATTTTAAAACTACTCTTAACCCGGTATTGGTAGATGATAAGTACCCGTTGCCCAAAATTGAGGATATATTTGCTTCTTTGCAGGGTGGGAAAATATTTAATAAAATCGATTTAAGCAGAGCATATCAACAGCTGATTTTGAGTGATGAGGCAAAAAAATATTGCACGATAGTTACACATAAAGGTACTTTTGCCTACAACAGACTGCCGTTTGGAATTAAATGCGCAGCAAGTAAATTCCAAAGAGTGATGGAGATGCTGTTACGTATGCCAAACGTGGCCGTTTATCAAGATGATGTACTAACTAGTTCCAGAAATGTAACCGAAAGCATGGCAATACTGGGTAAAGTTTTTAAAATCTTTTCCGAAAGCGGTCGAAATCGGTTAGAGTCGAAAGAAATAAATGTAGTTTTTTTCAGAAGTCTGTTTCGTATCTGGGATATGTAATCGATGCAAACGGTTTAAAAACCGATGTAGCTAAAATTGATGCTTTAAATAGGACACCGAGGCCCAAAAATGTAAGCGAAGTTAAAGCATTTTTGGGTTTAGTGAATTACTATGGGAAGTTCGTTAGGAATTTAAGCGAAATTTTAGAGCCCCTACACGGTTTACTAAAATTTAATAAGGAATTCGTTTGGTCCCCGCAATGTGAAGAGGCTTTCATACACATAAAAAAAAGTTTAAGTTCGGCCCCCGTCCTGGCGCACTGGGATCCGGCCCTGGCCACGTACGTGATGTGTGACGCGTCGCCGCACGGGGTGGGCGGCGTGCTGGCGCAGCGCGCGGGCGACGGCGCGGTGCGGCCCGTGCTCCACGCCTCGCGCACCCTGTCGCCGGCCGAACGCAATTATTCGCAGATTTGTCGCGAAGGTTTAGCTATTGTTTTTGCAGTTAATAAGTTTCACGATTATTTGTATGGACATAAGTTCACTCTGGTCACGGACTGCAAGCCGTTAGCGTCAATATTTAGCGAGACGAAACAGATTCCTTCGATGGCCGGTAATAGACTTCAAAGATGGGCCGTAATATTGAGCGCCTACGACTACAAAGTAAAATGTATTAGTTCAAAACATAACTGTGTGGCGGATAGTTTATCGCGGTTACCTATCGACGATGACAACAAGGAATATAAATCGGAGTCGTACATCAATTTTATATCAGAACAGGCGCCTATAGATTACAAAATGATAGCTAGGTATACGGAGAAGGATGTTACTTTACAGAAATTAATACATGCAATCAACTCCAACTGGGTTTATTGCAAAGATGAGGAATTAAAATCATACTTCGATATAAAACAATATCTAAATGTGGAGTCTGGTTGTATATTGTTCGGTCACCGAGTTATCATACCGCAAGTGTTACGAAGCTCTATACTAGAAATGTTGCATTCTGGTCATCAAGGTATAGTGAAGTGTAAAAGCATTGCGAGGGGGTATGTATATTGGCCTGGCTTAGACGGCGACATCGAGCGCGAGTGCCTCGGCTGCGCGGCATGCACCGCTACCCGCGCCTCACCGCCGCACGCGCCGATCCACCCGTGGGCTTGGCCACAATTGCCTTGGTATAGGCTTCACGTCGATTTCTTTTCGCTCGGCAAATTGATATATTTTATAATTGTCGACGCTCATTCCAAATGGATAGAGGCGCACAGTATAGGTAGTACATCCGCTATGCTCACAATTAATAGACTGAGGCGAATATTTAGTCAATTCGGTTTATGTCGAGAGCTAGTATCAGACAATGGGCCACCGTTTAATGGCAAAGAATTCAAATCATTCTTGAATAGTTGCGGTACTAAGCACATTCTAGTGTCTCCATATAAACCTAGCAGCAACGGCGCTGCGGAAAGTTCAGTCAAAATTATAAAAAAATGTTTGAAAAAGGCCCTCATCGAAAAACAGAGCCTGGACTTGGCTCTGGACAAGTTCCTACTGTCATACAGGTCCACTAACCACAGCCTAACCGGTAGGTCACCGGCAGAATTGCTATTAGGTCGGAAGTTGCGTACGCATTATGATATCTTACGACCGGACATCAACGATATTGTTCGCGATAGACAGGTTAAAATGAAAAACAGTAGGCAAGGTAAACAGCGCTATTTTGCGGTTGGAGATACGATTTTGTTTAAATATTTTAGGAATAACAAATTCACATGGGAGAAAGGATGCGTACATAAAATTATGGGGCCTGTGTCATATCTTATTGAGCATAATGGCAAACGTTACAAAAAACACGTAGATCACATTGTAAAACAATATCCTCATGGGGAAACAAAAGGTGAGGAGACAATAGTCTACACGAGCGAGGAGATAGGTGATTTCAACACAATCCCTTATTTAGATAAAAATATTGATAGTAACGATATGGGCGTCACTGAATATACAGAACCGGCAATCGTTACTGTTGAAACCCAAATACCTGATGCTGCTGCAGGCATGGAACAGACGCGAACTGAAAGACCGAAACGAAAGCGTAAGCCAATAGACCGATTCCAAATAGCATAACTAATTTTATAGTGAACTCGGGGTCATGCAGAATGTTGTTTTATTCTAGGGCACTAATAGGTATTATTATAATAATTTTTACTTTAATTATAAATGAGTATATGTAGATAAGCATTGGTTGTAATTATTGTAATAAGTCATGCCTGGCGAATATGACTTAAGTACGGCTAAAACTAACATAGGTTGTATGCATTGTGTTTTGTGTTTGTTTATTAATAGTAATTATAATATAAACAAGGGATAAGTTGTAAACAGGGGTGGGAAGAAGTTATATATGTAAGAATATTTGTATCTACCTTATTTTTATATGTTTAGAATATACCTGTCTCTTTCTTTAAATAAAATCAGTCTCGAATATAAGGTGGTGTCATTCGCGTATATCGCGGCTTTTATTCCCATATAAAACAATATGTAACGAACATGTGTAGTAATACTAGATGGTGTGTATGTGTATGTCTGCCAAAGAACAAAAGTCGAAATCGGAGATAATATTTCCATACAAAAAATTAAAAATATACTTTTTAAATATTTTTCGGTTACATCTGTGGCGCGTGACCTTGACCTTTGTTATGGTTGCCACTGTCAGACGTCTAGCTCCAACGACTATCTGGTGTACACTATGTGTGTATGGAACGGTAGCTTATGAAATAGGGTTGCAAATGACATAATTTATTAGAAACTTTTATTCAACATGACTCAATATCATTCTGCTGCCGCGAATTCAGAAGTTCCTGTTAGACTCCATACATGTAGCTAGATGCGTGGCTTGAGTATTAACAAACAAACAAACAAACAAACGCATTCACACTCACAGCCCCACACTAAGTTCAAAGACTTGTATCGTGGGTGCCGGAAACATTCACATCACACACACATTACACCCAGAACCAGAAGCACAAATGTCCCTTGGGAAGGAATTTGTGCTCCTGCCGGGAATCGAACCCAGGACCCACGGCGCAGAGGGCGGACACCTGTCCACTGTGCCAACTGGGTCGACGAAACGATTACTACACCTTTCGATTACACATTGCATATAATAGATCTACTCGTATAAAACATGATTTTAGTTAGTTTTTACCGACTTCACAAAAAAAAGGAGGTACTCAAGTTGACTGTATTTTTTATTTTCATTTTTTATGTGTGTTAGTTACCTCATACTCATAACTTCGTTCCACGTGACCCGATATTGATATATATTTTTTTTATAGATGTTGCTTTCCAATTGGTCCCATTTAAATTTGATCATGATCTGACTAGTAGTTTTTGAGTTATCCTCAATAATGCGTATTCTGTGGACTACATTGATGATGTTCTCATTTTTAACCGAATTCAAAAGTTACCTTCTCAATTTTTGTGCCGATATTGATGATTATTTTTTTATTTGAAAGCTGGTGCTTTTCATGTGGTCCCATTTAAATATGGTCAAGATCTGATTACTAGTTTTTGAGTTACTGTCAATAATGCGTGTTAAATACGTTAAATCTGATGAAGGTTCCGAAGATAAAGCGTTGAAGGCGGTTTTTTAAGCTTTGCTTGCGTTTAATTATTTGTTGACAGGAGGCGGTGACGATTCTTCCATCGCCAGTTCGGCTAGCGATAGCGAAGACGAGAGGCTAATTCCCAACAACGTCTCGAATATTGGCGGTACGTATACATAATACGTTACGTTTAGTGAAACGACACCTCAGTATCAAAATCAAAATCAAAATCGTTTATTCACATGGGCCCCAAAGAGCCACTCATGAAAGTTAATGAATCTATTGCCAGATTCGCAAAATTACAGCCATCTCGAGAAGAACCTGGCAAGAAACTCGGCGGCGCATTTTTTTTCATTCATTTTTTTTTAAAACATTCTTAATTTCTAATACATAATTTTCTTAACCTAGGTGTAGTATATATCTTAGTATATTATAGTGTTGACAATCACCATGAGCAGTAGTTTTGAGCTTTTTAAATAATTTATAAAAAGTTTACACCTATTTAGCCGAAAAAAAAAAAACATTATTACTCGGAAAAAATCTGGGAACATACAGGGGGTATTTTCAGTTACCCCGGGGTGGGGCATTAATTTTTTTCTTTGGACAGCACTGCGATGACGTAACAAAAAGCGGCCAAAGATGCAGCGTTCTTACCTAGAAGATACATATTCACTCTAAACTTGAAGAGTCCCAAATTATAATATTCGGGAAACTCACCCAGAGCTGAAACTCAACACTGAGTTACATTTTTCTTATAATTCTAATCTTGGTCATCGACGGAAGGTAGCAAGCGTATCGGTATTCTAACGCTTCATTTTGGAAAGTGTGCTCAGGAATTACACGAGTTGATTCCCCCATGCCCTTTTTACCGACTTCACAAAAAAGGAGGAGGTACTCAAGTCGACTGTCGATTTTTTTTTTTTTTATGTGTGGTCCTCATAACTTTGTTTCACGTGAACCGATAATAATTATATTTTTGTTTGATAGATGTTGATTTCTAATTGGTTCCATTTAAATTTGTTCAAGATCTGACTAGTAGTTTTTGAGTTATCCTTAATAATGCGTATTCTGTGGACTATATTGACGATGTTCTCGTTTTTGACCGACTTCAAAAGTTACCTCATAACTTCTTTTTTTGTGCGCCATTTTTGATGATTATATTTTTTTTATTTGAAAGCTGGTGCTTTCCATGTGGTCCCATTTAAATTTGATCAAGATCTAATCACTAGTTTTTGAGTTATTGTCAATAGTGCGTGTTTAATACGTTGAATCTGATCAAGGTTCCGAAGATAAAATGGAGAAGTCGGATTTTTTAAAGCTTTGCTTGCGTTTAATTATCTAACAACAAGACAAACTGTCAAACGTCATTCATTTATGGCTGACATAACTCCAGTTCGCTCAAAGCGATTCGCATCTACGTTTATCATCTGTACAGCGAAGGAGTGGAACTCATTGCCCGCGTCTTTGTTCTCGAATGGTACAATCTGGGTGTCTTCAAGTCTAGAGTGAATAGGTATCTTCTAGGCAGGCATGTTACATCTTCAGCTGCATCTTCACTTTTCATCAGGTGAGATAGTGAATTAGTATCCTTACACATACAGCATGCAAAAAAACTGAATTAATTTTACTTATTTTATGATTTATTCATTTATTTTGACTTGTTCCTCATCAATTAATGTATGATAATGTATATTATTTACATGTATACCAATATTTCAACATTTATTATCCTTTTATTTTTAAAATATATTTAATGCACCGCCACCATTTTTTCTGCACATGACTGGCAGAAAATGTTATTCTAGCATTAAGTCCTCCTTGAACTGTTTTGTGCAAAAGTATTAAATTCATTAATAAATAATTTTATTATTTGTTTTAGGTTCAGACTCGGATCGGCCTATATCTCCCACAGATGACACGCTGAAATCCGACATCGACAAGAAAGAAGACTGAACTAACGTCAATTTTTATACAAACCACTTTGAGAAACACCGCACACCAATTGGGTGATACATACCCTCGCAGGTGACGTTCACCCTTATTGGGTGAAATATATCCAGATTTGTTGGTATATTAATTGGGTGGCACTTAATCCAATTGGGTGACATATTCCCAAATTGGGTGATGATAGGGAATATGCATGAGATTCTTTTTTTAAGCTATAGAATTACAACATTAACATATTTTTTTTCTTATTTAAAGTTTTTTAATTAGGAATTTTAATTAATATAATGTGATAAAAAATTGCAAAACGAACGCTATTGGCTAAACTGATTCGTGACGTCAGTTCAGACGTTTTTGATGTCAATGATTGGTCAACTTTACGGCCACTATCATTGGGTCGAAGAAAGAACGTCAAAATGGCCGAGTTTAAAATTGCTCGAACCCAATTGCATTATCAAATAATTATTTGGATTGGTATTAAATGTTAAGATGTTTTTACTGGCAATGTAGTAAATAAACAATCGAATAAAAACAATGCATATTCCTTATCACCCCAATTTCGTGACATTTACCCCCTATTTGAATAACCTAAGGAGTTTGACTTACTGGTCACTATACATCGATATAATTTGGCTCATGCTGGGTTAAAACATTTAAATACCTTTTACTCCATATACCTTGTTTTACCCTATGTTTATGTAAGGAAACCTCATTATGAGCTTCTTTAACAACGTTACTTTAAAAACTGGTGCAATATGATTATACAATGCTTCCAAATAAGACAAAATAAAATAATTATTGAACAGTTTAATATTAAATATTCCTTGTTTTTTGTCCAATATACAAAAATAATGTCGCTTAAGAACGATTCCTCGTAAATATGATAATAATTAATGTATTTGTAATTGGATAGTGCATCTCCAATAAATTAGTGACAGTTACTCTAACATTAGGGTAATACGAACTATAAGTGTAGTCCTACAAGGATTTCCATGAACACGGCTTTCAAAGAAACAGCTCTCTTTGCGAGCTACGTTCATATAAGTCTTTGAAAAACCAAGTGACATTTATCCGATTCGGGTGATATGCACCCGTGACGATTACCCCGACGTTAGGGTGAAATGCACCCATTTTGTGGGTAGAAAAATGGTGGCAATGGATGTATGTTTGGATATAAGTAGCGTTAAAATCGAGCTAAAATGCTTTTTAATGTGTTTCATGCTTAGTGTTTAACGTACCAAGTACTAAACAAATTGCAATATCCCAAATATTATAAACGCTTTCACAGTCACAGCTCAACACTAAGTTCGATGACTTGTGATGTGGGTGCCGGAAGCATTCACATCACACACAATCACCACAGTGCAACAGCTCACGGTTTTTTTACTATATATAAAATTTAAAAAGCATTTTAGTTCGTTTTACAAACGTATATAATCTGTAAGTTTTTAAGCTACCATGGTCACTTGCACTATAAATGTTAGCATCAATAACGGGATATTTATCATGTATTTAGTTTGTTTTGATTGTCCGATATTTCGGCACTGCTGCAAGCATCGTGATCACGGAGCAACTGTCAAAGTGCGGGTAGATGAAGATTTAGATTTACGAGCATACGAAACGGTCTACCCGCGCCCGTACTCGTTTACTGCGTTGAACACCACAACCATAGTTTTTTTTGACGTCATACCATCTTATAAATCGATGAACACCGGTTGCACAAAAAAGTGTCACATTCCGCCCGAGCCTGAGCGTGCAAGCGAGAACGCGGAACAAGATATAGAGAGGCACGATCGGCCAAGCGTTCGTCTTATGACGTTATCACGAAAAATTATCGTCCGTAAACCAAATTTACAGAAAAACATTATTTTTTTAATTTTACCTTCGCAATCTTGTGCATTTAGCCAGTGTCAAGTAATACAATATTTCATGTGTATGTCATAATAAAAGTCCTAGTCACAAGTCACAGTCAAAGTCAAGTAAAAAAGTCAAGGTCCAGTCATAGTCAAGTCATGCCCTAGTAGTGGTAGAAATTTTACGAGAAGTTCTATTGGAGTTTTGGAGCGAAGGTGAAAATCATGTTTTTTAACTTTGTATGATTTGCCTACACTTATGCACGTTCAATAAGTATTAACAGAATCACAAGTTTCCGAAAATAATCCAAAATCAACGGTTTTATATATATATACCATTGTTATCAACAAACGAATAAAAAACATTGTATATATGGCGTTATTGACACAAACATTTATAGTATATAATCTATATCAATTGTTCGACAAATAAAACAAATTAATAAATGCGAGAGCATATTTAGTTTTATGCTAAAGTGCCTTGTATTATATTCGGAACAGACTTATATGTAATAATAATCGTTCTAGACAATCGATTTTGGTTTTGTATCGATTTGGGAAAATGATCGATTTGGTTTTGTATCGATTTGCGACAAATACACTGTTATTTTGTAATGAAACAATGTTTGTTACACATATTATTGTAAACTCTATTTAATTATTCAATTATAAACATATATAAAAAAAAACATCGAAAAATAATCCATAATCGATTCGACTTAAATCGTATTAAAACTAAAATCGATATAAAAACTGCAATATTGGCAAAATGTAGGTAGATAGTAGATTTTCATTTTAATTTATAGTTATCTTTGAATCTTCGTAGCTATTAAAATTTAACTTATTTATTGTGCTGGCTAGTTACTTAACCAATAAGGAAAGTCAAAACGACTACTTCTAAATTTGTCGGGCGACTTTTTGTCTGTGAGGTCGGTTAAGAACAAAAAGTTGTGCGACTTTTTGTTGTAGTGACTAGATGCGGTATGTTCAAAGTACGAGCTTGATTATAATTACAGAGGAAATATTTGTAATGATTTTTATTGTTTGGATGCATTCTATTTTATTTGCAATTTAACATATCATTATATTTTTATGCCGTTAAGACGTAACTTATTAAACACTACCTTTATTGCACCCGGAACATTCTTACTCAAAGTTCCGGGTGGCAATGCGCTCATCCCCCTGAGGCTTAAGTAAAGCATAAAAAGAGTGCCAATACAACATTTTTTTTTATTTCATCTTATATA
Organism: Lomographa bimaculata; assembly: GCA_948107665.1. Taxonomy (NCBI): domain Eukaryota; kingdom Metazoa; phylum Arthropoda; class Insecta; order Lepidoptera; family Geometridae; genus Lomographa; species Lomographa bimaculata. Next base: position 5,729,177 of record OX403612.1, on the reverse strand, counting down.
TTTTAAAAATAAATTGTAATTTACTACAGCTCGACTCAGGGTGGTCACGTAGTGGAATGCATTCAACAATAAAGGTTTATGCACACGTGTCAACTTGGCAAACGAGCGACATCGCTACGACTTATTGTCGTAAGAGAGGCGATGCAGGTCAAGTACTGGGTTGAAGCGTGCGCTTTAACCTTAATGAGTACCGTTTAAGGCTCGACGCAGACGAAATAGTCGATAATCGAGTATGGGTTATATTAAATGGAGAACGTTTAATTAATGAGGAAGATTACCCAAAGCTTATTCGCCAGTGGGATCTGTGTCTTGTTATTGTCAAATGATACTGTGTATTACTTGTCAAAGTCATAATTTTTATCCCTAGGGGAAGATTAACTAAAGCTCCAACAAAGAGGTTTGTGTGTTGTGGGAAGCAAAGATCGTAATACTACGATCTTAAGTGGGAAGTAAGATTTTCCGATAGAGGGCCCTGTTTGTTGTTAATTGTCAAAATTATTAGACAATGTTTATACCTAGGGCAAGATTAGTCACGCCCTGCCAGAGAGCCCTGTCAATTGTTTAAAGCAAAGATCATATTACTACGATCTTTGGTGGAAAGAAACCTTTTCCTACAGAGGGCTCTGTTGTTAATTGTCAAACGTAATAGACAGTTTTTATCCCTAGCGGAAGATTAGCCAAAGCTCCGATAGAGGGTTATATTTGTTGTGGGAAGCAAAGATCGTAATACTACGGTGAAAATAATTGTTTTTACCAGGGTCTCTGTGTGTTTTTATTAGTCAAAAGTATCTGAAAGCTTGTATTCATGTCCTCCTCGGCTAACACAACTGGCTTGTGAACATTTATTAAAATACACTTTAGTTTCCAAAAACTACAGCTAGGACAGACATTTACGATGATTTGGTAATATATTATTGACAAAATGCAGTTCGTCTGTTTCGACCCTTATACTGTTGTTAAGTTGTTTTGAAGTGATCGTAGTAAACTTCCACTAAGTGAAACTAGATTTGGGTTAGTTTATTCCAATTTATATCTCTACTAGACATTTTTATTGTTTGTAAAAACGTTTATATTTCGTCCCTCATCGAACTTATGCTAAAGATATTATTTAAAACCTGCAATATGTTTTACCTTGCTTTTGCAAGAAAAACTTAAAATGCATGCTTTTTCTAGTCAAAACAAAATTATCCATTTCATTAATTTATTTTGCATTTAAAATACATGTAATTTTTATTCCAAAAATCATGATATTTTAATTGTTCTTTCTACTAACTCCCCATACATTCCTTTATTACTAAAGTTTCATAAAACGTCGCTCGATTCTATTCTTTATTGGAGGGGAAAAAGTCGTGCGACTTTTTGTTGATTGGATTTTAGTACCCAAAATGTTTTAGCATATTTTTATGCCAGTTTATAACGCTTGTGTCTAACCCAAATATTAACTTTAGGATAATTTATTTAATAGTTTTAATATACGAACAATTTAAATTTTGATTTTCGTGTCCATTTTGTTGATTATTTTTCTTTCAAATCTCTATTTTTAATAAGAGTTTGCGTATTGTATTAATTAGTAATAAGAATTTTGGTGTTTCCTGAATTGATTTGGTTTTGATGTGAAATAATAAAAATATAAATCGGTGTATTTTTACACTGTCCGAATTGCATGAATAAAATTTGTTATAATTTATTTCAGTACAAGTAGTAGCTTTTATTTGGCTAGTTGACCAAATAATAATAATGATAATGTAAATATAACAAATGGGACCCGAGCGTTGGCTACTGCTCCGCTTAAGCCTAACAAAGGTCCAGGCTAGAGCTAAAACATATGTTGATATTTATTATTTATTTTAAACCCTGTATATGTACTGTTCATATTTTTCAATTACTGACATGATATAATTTCGTAATTTCGTCCAATCAGCCCGATACAAGACTTCGAGTTTCGTGCGGGGTCGTGTATGGTCAACTAGCCTTATTTTTAGTTTGAAAACAAAATTGAAGTTTAAAATTGTAATGGTAAGAATTCTCATATATGTAAATAATGGAAGTCAAGTGAAAAGTGTTGTTGAATTTGTTATTTATTGCTTGTATCGTCGATTAGCTATTTTATATTGAAACTAATTATACAAGTACTCAGTTGTTGGAGTTTTATTTTGACCTTATCTACGTGATGCCTAAAATTTTTTGCATATGATTTTACCCACGGTTGGTTTTTCGCGTTGTTGCGAGACTAGTTTCGGAACAGTCGGTGCTCCCTCATCAATCGAGTACGTACATACACTCCGGCGACTCGGCGTGTGCAGAGTGAAAAAAAATCTTTAATATGTGTGATCTTCGAACTGCCCAATGGCTTAGTTGGATATGCGTTCGCATTGTAAGCAGGGGTATTTGGTTCGATTCCCGGTGGGAACACGAGATTTCTCCCTAAGGAAAATGTGTGGTTCTGGTTGTGATTGATTGCAACCACGACACCAGTCATCGAACTTAGTGTGGAATGTGAGTGTTAGAGCGTTTAAAAAAGAAATTAAAGTTTAATACGGATCATGGGCCGCAAAAAGAACCTATCACTGTTGCTAGCTGTTTTTTCTTAAAAGCTTTTTAATCTTTTAGTTGGGTGCGCGTTCACTTTCAAAGCAGGTGCGATTCCCGGCGGGAACAAGTTTTCACCCTAAGGAAAATTTGTGTGATTGATAGTTTAATTAATATGATTGTGCGTGTACTGAGAATGTTTCCAGCACCCACGACACAAGTTATCGAACTTAGTATGGGGCTGTGAGTGTAAAAGCGTTCATTACTATTATGTATCCTAATAGCAATAATAAAATATTAGGTATCCTACGAGTAAAAATCACTGTCCTACCGGAACGTAGTGTATGTCATGAACGTTAGATTTTTCATTTTGTCAGTGTCATTACCAAGGCAAACAAGACAAAAAGTGGGAGACGATAATGTGCGACCCGATATTTCACGGCCCAATTTTGAATAGCCAATAATGCACAAGGTGATAATTCATGTACATCATATCGAAATATAAGGCCTTGCATTCACGGATTGCCAATTATTGCCTGTACAAAATCGGTCCGTATCGATAATGTACAGCCAATAATTCATGTACACGGCTACCAAATATCAGGTTGTGAAATCCTGTGCGTGCAATACTGGCTGCGTAAAATCACTTCGTGTCGATATTGTACGATCAGTATTGCACAGCCAATAATTGGAAGCCAACCATAGACAAACATATACATACTCTCTATGCGATGCCGTGCATTATTGGATGTACATTATCAGCTCGTGCTATCATTTTCCGACCTGTATTGTACGGCCAGTATTGCACGACCTGATATTTCATACACTGAAAGCAAATATTGGTTGCGTTTTCCTAGCTGCGTATTATCGGCTGTACAAAATCGATCCGTGTTGTTATTTCACATAATATGAGGCCCGTATTGCACAACCTGATAATTGGAATGTCTCGGAATACTGGTTGCGAATTATAGGCCGACGGCCGTACATTATCAGGCCGTGCATTAGTGGTCGTACAATATAGAGACTCCAAACAGTTGGCAGAATTCTAGTGCGACAACCTTTATAAATATTTGACAATTTTGACATTTAAAGAAGAAGCTGAAGTTATTTGGAGTTGGTCGCCTTTTCCAACATTAATTTCAGTTAATGTTGAATAGTACCTACTACCAATTGAAGGCGAACGATATCAATTAATACGACAGCTTCTTATCTGTGTTCATGATGCGAGCAAATATGAGAATTCGCATACCTACAATCTAATCGCCCGCCACGCCTCCACCAGCGATTACGTACAAGAAGAACACGATTGTTAGCGTAGCATAATTTACAGAAATCGTGATATTCTCGTGATTTATACTTAATTAGTGCGTGTTAAATAATTAATAGTCACTTAAACTTATCACTGCATAAGCTTAGAGGCTGCCGAGAAGTGAAGTTGTACGGGAAAATTGGTTGAAGAAAAGTGGAACAACTTTTTGGACTTGGTACTTTTATTTTCGACTATGTCTGTGCTCAATAATTTTTCTGTGTCTATCGGGAGAAATCTGCGGCGTAAGTATTTTTTATTTATAGTTACATTTTGGAATTTACCTTATACCTATGTATTCTTTGTAACTACCAAAATAAACCTAAATTTAAATTTATTACCATGAATCTAAAGTTCAACATATATTTAGCTTTAATTTAAGTAATAACAAAGGTAAAATAATTTAATCACCGCACAATACATGCTGTAAACACGCATAGTCACACCCAGAATCAGAAACAAATTTCCCTTGGGAAGAAAACTTGTATTTAAATCGAAATCAAACCCGATACCCACTGCTTAAAAAGCAGTGCATGCAACTAAGTCAAAGGGGAGTTCACTAGTGCATAAGGAGTTACGCTTGTTGGCTCCAAAATTAAATTTGTATGCCACTATATCTACTTGTTAAAGTTTAAAGTAATATAAAACATTTCTCTAAATGCCATTCAAGTTTTGCTCCAAGCTATATTTTTCTTGTCTTTAACTATTTTGGTGGATTATTTACAGAAAAATACATTTCATTTTACCTTAATGAATTCAATAATACATGTATGAAATGGGATGGTTATTAATGGCATTAAATATGTTTTTTGATAACTAACCCATTGATATTTCTTTCAAATTATATAACTTTAAAATTTATTGACGGCAGTAGCATTTAATTTTCAAGAAATATAAAAAAAACGGTCACCTTGCCCTCCATTTTCAACTGACTTCAAGAAAGGAAGTTCTCAATTCGACTGTTTTTTTTTTGTATGTGTGTTACGCAATATCTCCGTTAATTATTAATCGATTTTGATATTTTTTTTGTTTGGTAGATTATAAAAAAACGGACTACAGAGTTATATAAATAAAATTTTTATTGAAATCGATCCAGCCAAAACCAAAATATTAGCGTTGAAGTCGGTTTTATTAAGCTTTGATTGTGTTTAACTATAGTTTATTTAGTTTTCGTCTACTGAATACAATGTTTGTGTATAATGAATTAAGCATCATAAATTAATTCATCATCATCTCAGCTGTGATTGGGCTACGGCAAATATATAGGCCTCCTCATATATTAATTATTTATTTTATAAAAATATGGAGTTGCCACCGAGATACGAAAATAAAACCAATTACATTATTAATTGACTCCTTAAAAAATTACAATAGCATCGAGAGAAGAACAATTGATGATATAAAGCCAAGGGTGTCTAGTTAAGAGAATGATAATTAGTTCGTTAGAAACATACAGTATTTTGAGTATTGAAAATGTCTACATAAGCAAATTATCTCAAAACGTTATTCTTCAGAGTCACATTCGCTCAGATGTGAAGGCTGGCCGGATGTGTGAGATATGAATAGGGTACAAACGTCATTATACACAAATTTCCTTTGAGGAGAAAACTTGTGTTTCTATAATCCGATATTTCTTTATTTATTTATTCATATGCATTGCATGTACAGTAGGTCATAAGACTATACTTAGAAACTAAAGACATTCACCCTGTAATGTAGGGTATAAGCAAGTATGTTATCTATCTATCTAATATTATATTGGAGTTGAGATCTTCTAATTTCACATAGTATATACAAGTTATTTATTTAAGGTTTTATTTAGCTATGAGATTGTAACGTTTTATCTTCAAAATATTCAGTAATGTTGCAGTAGCATTTGTTTATCAGTAATTTATGCAGTATTGATTGGAAAGATTAATCATTAGGTTCGGTTTTTATATTTTGGGGAATATTATTATAAATTCTAATAAACATGTATTGTGGTCTTTTTCTATAATAACTCTATTTTGGGTTCTGGTAAAAAAAAATTTATTTTTTTCGTGAAAATATATGATACTTTTTTACCGACTTCCCAAAAAAGCTTTTTTTTTATATGTGTTACCTCATAACTTCTCTCCACGTGAGCCGATTTCAAAAATTTTTTTTAGTTTGAAAGATGTTGCTTTCTAATTGGTCCCATTTAAATTAGATCAAGATCTGATCTTGAAATATCGTCAATAATGTCTATTTTGTGTCGAATAATGCGTACTTTGACGATGTTCTCGTTTACCCGACTTCAAAAGTTACCTCATAACCTTTCGTTGTGAGCCGATTTTGATGATTCTTTTTTTATTTGATAGCTGGTGCTTTTCATGTGGCCCCATTGAAATTTGATCAAGGTCTGATCTCTAGTTTTTGAGTTATAGTCAATAATACATGTTTATACATTAAATCTGATCAAGTTTCCGATGATAAAGCAGTGAAGTCGGTTTTTTTAGGCTTTGCTTGCGTTTTATTATTTGCATTTTATACCTACTACTTAAAAGGTGAACCACACCCAACTAAGTCAATTGCAGTTCACCAACCAGTATATATGCATTAATTGTCATTGAGAGAGGTTACAATAACAATAGGCGTTGTTAATTATTTTAATTAATCCAAGATTTCGAATGCTTGAATTTATCTCTAGTTATCACATTTGCAAACAGCATTCCCGCTGCATACATGAATAATATTATTATTTCCTTTAAAGATAGCTCTTATCATAAGCATGCAAAATGATAGGCAAACAATCACGACGCCACTGTCATAGGGCTTTAAATATTAAATGTTATCTTTACTACTGCAAATTATTACTTTTACTTAATAATCTCTTGGTTAATATATAAACATAAACACTTTATATACTATATATATATATATATATATATACCAATACAGTACTCTCTCGCTAATCCGCCGCTCGATTATCCGACAAGTACTATAATCCGCCGTTTTTTGGACTCGAGATTATGCCCTGAATAGCATAGATATAATTGTATTAAAGAAGTTATCACGAAGATATATATACTTTGGTAAAAAACAAACAAAAACAGACACATTTTTTTCGAATATATGAGTAATTACTTCAATAAAAGATTCATGTTTGTTGATTTCTTAAATACAATATAAAAATGAATCATACATTTTGTTTTTTTTTTTCAATTTGTTGTTCCTGTACATTATAATCCGCCGTTTTTAGTAATCCGCCGATGGTTAGGATTTTATGGTGGCGGATTAGCGAGAGAGTACTGTAATACATATTATTTAAGCTCATTTTATTTATTTATATGTTATTTATTATATATTTTTTATATATTTATAATAATATATGATATTATACATATATACATTTTATATATTTACTGTTTTAGATCAGCCACCTCTGGGTTGTGACTCTAAATCAGCGCCTAGTGTTACACTTGGCAAAAATGCTGAGTCACTACCCTTACCTTTGTAAGCTGTTTTTATTGTCTATTGTATGATTGTTTATCTTGTCCATAGTGCCAAATAAATATATTTCATTTCACTTTCACACTCACACAGCCCCACCCTAAGTTCCACGACATGTGTGCAAAACTAGAAACAGAAATTTCCTTTGTGGGAACAACTTGTTTCCACTGAGACACGGCATTGCTTCTCTGAATTTGAATTCAGCCAAATATGAAAATAATAGGTTCTAGTTTGTTTATTTTTTACCGACTTCCCAAAAAAGGAGGAGGTACTCAAGTCGAATGGCTTTTTTAAATTATTTTTTTGATGTGTGTTGCCTCATAACTTCTTTCCACGTGAACCGATTTCGAATTTTTATTTTTTAGTTTGAACGATGTTGCTTTCCAATTGGTCCCATATAAATTTAATCAAGATCTGATCAGTAGTTCTTGAGATATCGTCAATAAATAATGCATATTCTGTGGACTACTTTGACGATGTACCTAATCGTTTTTGACCAACTTCAAAAGTTACCTCATAACTTCTTTCGTTGTGAACCGATTTTGATGATTATTTTTTTATTTGATAGCTGTAGCTTTCATATTGGTTCCATTTAAATTTGATCAAGATCTGATCTCTAGTTTTTGAGTTATCGTCAATAATGCGTGTTGAATTCATTAAATCTGATCAAGGTTCCGAAGATAAAGCGGTGGAGTCGGTTTTTTAAGCTTTGCTTGCGTTAAATTATATTTGTACAACTTTATAATCACATAAGCTATAACCCATGTCAATAAAGAAAGGGACGAGATTGAAGACAGTGTTATCACAGCTGCAGCGATATTTCCACAGATCATAGAACAAAACTGCCAGTTATGTTTGATTTAATCGAGAACGCGGCAACGAGAGCCTGGCGCTTACAAAACAATATGAATACGACTCACGATAGTTTTGATAATAATAAAACTGCAGTGTCAAACGAAGTAATCGTTTGACCCTCTGACAACTCTGTGAGCTAAAAGCCCCTTTGTCCCACTTCATTCCTCATCTTGCTTTATAAGGCAAATGCGCCCAGAATCGGCTTCTTCTCACCAGCAAATTGAATACCCTCTCAAAATAAATCCGAGGATCAAATATCTCGAAAGCGTTCGTTATTCTACGACCTATATCAAGATTTTACAGACAGCTAATATTGCATCTCGCTACCACTATCGATTAACAACAACAGTTGAAGTAAAACATGATATCTCTGTCGCAATCCTAGTCCCATTTTTCATAGATGCGATAAAAACGAATATTTTAGTTACATTAAAAACATTTTTTCACATTCACACCTGCAGCTCCACACTATGTGCCCCAAACATTTACATCACACACAAATTTAAGAAGTTAGCTAGCATGCTTACCTCTCTCATTACTTGCTTTACATGCTTACCCTCCATCATCACTTATCTCTAAAAGGTGAGATGTTGATGAAACACTAGCCTATATGAGATGATAAAAATGTTACCTATAATAAAGTAAACATTAAATCTAGAAATTCTCGGAACTGGTGGACTGTATTCATAACATTTTCTATTAGTAACTGCCAGTATTACATAAACAAAGATAAACATGTGTTCATAATATTTAATATTTGAGAATTTTCGCTATCAGTTTCAGTTATCTTATGTAAACTCTATTTAAGTAATATCACTGTAGGTTTCCACTGCCGAAACATCTACAAAAAACATGTTGAGAACAGTTAAAACACTTTTGCAACAAAACTTATACAGTTTATCCAATGTAAGTTGGCAAATGGTGGGGGCGCTGCTTGTAAACAAATATGTATTTTTACTATGAAATTGCATTAGTTCCATTCTCTTCCACTCGCAATGTTGTTTGTTGTTCTGCTTAAAAAGTTTGTGTGTTATACTGCATATGTGAGTGTTGACATGAGCTATCTCTGTAACAATTGAATCAGCTTGGATGAATTTTATCTAATACTTTTAAACAAGCAATTCTTGTTTATATGTATATATATAATCTGAATCTCGGAAACGGCTCCAACGATTTTCATGAAATTTAGTATGCAGGGGGTTTCGGGGGCGATAAATCGATCTAGCTAGGTTTAATTTTTAGAAAACGTTATTTTAACGAGCAAAGCTCACTCATCCAGGTACTTTTGTTTATGTGTCTTATACCTTCTGAAACTGGGGGTAGCCACCAGGAAACTGTGTACCACAGCTAGGAACTACCTTTGGTTAGTTACGCCTTCTAAGCAGGAGTATGGGGTTCGATTCCCGGGAACATGGAATGTTTCCGGCGTCCACAACACAAGTCATTGAACTTAGTGGGGGGCTGTGAGTGTGAAAGTTTTATATTTATTGTTTATTATAGTTATATTAATTAAGAAGTCACTCCTACAAGCCACTTGATAAATGTAATATGTAATGTCATAATAACAGATTGAGTAATAAATCTATTATTAGATGTCATTGGGAATTATTCCATTCACAACACTCAGTATAATGACAGTCGATATTATTATCAAACATTGACACAACGCGCTTTGTAGAAGTATATTTTATTATCTTTGATTTTAATGATGACCCAATTGGCGTTGTGGATCATGGGTTCGATTCCTGGCAGGAGCACAAATTCCTTTACAACGGACATCTGTGCTTCTGGTTCTGGGTGTATTTGTGTGTGTGATGTAAGTGTTTAAGTTATGAAGTAACACATAATAAAAAAATACAGTCGAATTGAGAACCTCCTCCTTTTTTGTGAAGTTGGTTAATTAAACACTTAATGATGATCTATAATATTTTAAGATCTTTATATAAAAATAATATTTTTCCATTCTATGTTGTTCTACCATGAAAATATGGTGTATATATCACAGAAATCCATACTGAACTTCTTTAAAATAGGCCTTCATCTCCAGGTCTTAGAAACAAAGAACTGAACGAGATAACCACACCCAGCGTCAAGAGGAAAGGCAGCACCACGCAGAAAGCATCAGACCTCAAGATGGAGAAGTGCCTCATCGTCTCCAAGGTCACCAGATACGAATATGAGAAGTAAGATACTTACTGGTAGCTTAGCTTGAACTACCCGTTGGCTAAGTTGGGTGGCGTTCGCCTTCTAAGCAGAGGTATCGGGTTCGATTCCCGGCGAGAACACAAGTTTTCTCCCCATGGAAAATTTGTGTTTCTGGTTCTGGTTGTGATTGTGTGTGTGATGTGAATGTTTCCGGCACCGACGACACAAGTCACCGAACTTAGTGTGGGGCTGTGAGTGTGAAAGCGTTTATGTTATGTGTTAGCTTTTGACCACAGACCTAACGTTGCCAGCGGTTTCTATTTTAATAAAAAAAATATTTTGACCTTATTACCCGACTGTCAAGGGTTACTTATGTTTTTCGCGCGTATCTACAAGGTGTGGCGTAATAAATGGATAACCCTATACCTACAGATAGTCCCCATCATGAATGACCAGAAAAAAAATGTGCAGTAAAAGTATGACAGTTTTCGAGATAATCGTTATTTTTAGAAATTGTGAAAAACTGCAAATTATACTAAAAGGTACTTCTTCCGTTGAACATTTCAGCAATCAATCAGTATTTTTCAACCGACTTCAAAAAAAGAGGATCTCAATTAGAATATTTATTTATTTTTTGTTTGTATGTTACGCGATATCTTCGCCAATTATGAATCGATTTTGATGTTTTTTTGTTTGGTAGAGTATACTTCGGAGGTGTTCCCATATACATTTTATTGAAGTCAGTCAAGCCAAAACCGAAATATAAGCGATGAAGTCGGGTTTTAAAGTATGACTTGTTTAATTTTGAGAGAGTTTCTGTAGAATGTTATACAAAACCTAAATGAATCGTCGTCGGAATCGCTTCCACGTGCCTCCTCAATGATAACAATTGATAAGTGTTATTGTCAATGAGCGTAATATACGTTATATACGTACTACTCTGCAAGCGACACTACTGATTTGTATAAATCTCTATGAAACGCGCCGCGACTGCAAGCCGCAATGCAAGCAACGAAATCAAAATCGGTTCATCCGTTCGGGAGCTATGATGCCACAGACAGACACACACACAGACACGTAAAACTTGTAACACCCCTTGTTTGAAAATCTTAGTTAATAATATTAGTAGGTTAAAAAATGGCTAACAAGCACAATGGGCGCTCATATCACTCTCAATATGGTGTAATACAAATACTCTTTATTGCACACCAAGAAAAATAACAATATAGCAGTACAATCGGCGGCCTTATCGCTTAGCAGCGATCTCTTCCAAGCAACCTTATGATGGAGAGGATAAAAAAGTTTAACAAAAAGTGATCGGTGGTGCGGCAATGATACATGCAATCTTTTAAACATACATATAATATAATAGTTACATACATAAATAATTAAAAGATAAATACAAAATATATAAATAACTAGCGATCCGCCCCGGCTTCGCCCGGGCATGATAAATGAAGAACCGCTCGACCGATTTTGTGCAAACTTCACATAAACCATCTACTAAATAGTCCGAACAAAACCTAAACATTTGGTCTGGATAGGTGAGCCCGTTCTTGAGTTATAAAATAACAACGAAAAGTGGCATTGATTTTTATATATATAGATATACAATACATATATAAATATTATAATACACATACTTAATAAAACCTAAAAATAAATTAATATAAGTGATGAAACATGATCATGATTTCATAAAAGCGTCATTGAATTAGTGCTGTACTACGTATAAAAATATTCGACTGATTGGTGTCAGGAACATGATTAGTAGAATATTCTCGAAGATAATTTATCATCGACCGGAACAAAACTGCGGAAAAGATAAAAAATCATGCACTACGTATCAAGGAATGTAAAAATAGCGCATATAAACAATTATTTTTATCTAATCTAAAGGTCGGTCATATAACTGGTAATAATTGGTGCGTTCGCTTCTGAGACGCAATAACAACGTTCTAACCGCACATAAATAACACTTGTTTATATTATAAAACAAAATGTATTTATGGATATAATCAGATGTGTCACATTCTTGTTCAATATACAACCTGTAACAAAAAGGTGTAGTAATACTTGGTGGTGTGTATGTGTATCGTGCCAGGAATCGTCTGCCAGAGAACGAAAGTCGAAATCGGACATAATTTTTTCAGTACAAAAATTAAAAATTATATTTTTCAAATACTTTTGACAACCCTACAGTTACGCACCAATCGGAGATATTTGTTCCGTACAAAAATTAAAAAATATTTTTTTGCCAACCCTACGATTACCTCTGTGGTGCCTGACCTTGACCTTTATTATGAACACCACTGTCAGACGTCTAGGTCCAAAGGCTATGTGCTGTAGAACGGTAGCTGATGAAATAGGGTCGCAAATGACATAATTGTTTAGAATCTTTAATTCATCATAACTCAATATTCATGCTTCTGCCGCGAATGCAGAAGTTCCTGTTAGACTCCATATATTCAGCTAGATGTGTTACTTGAGTATTACACCTTTCTGTTACACATTGTTTAGCTGCCCGCGGTGTTACCCGCAGGCAAAAGGTATTCGATGTAAGGTAGTGGCCTTATCGGTTAAACCGGTAGCTCGTTACCTTACGTCGATGACCCAGACCCAACAGTTTCTACTCGACTAGCTTACTATCGCCAATGAGACTTGGCTTTGGTCAATGGATTCCAGAGCTTCAAGCTGGTACTTGAAGAGAGAGTAACCCCAAACTGGCAGAGCAATCCCAAAGGTGACTGTGGTCATACATTGGCCTCGATTCTGATTTCACACACTAAATTAAATTTAAACTATCCCTGTCTCTTACAAAATAGAAACACTAGACAGAGATAGCATACATTTTAGTGATGTCAAGTTAGTTTATCAATTAAAATATGAACAGTAGAAGCAGAAAGGCGCGTGTTTTTAGTCAGCACACGACTAAGCTTGCATAGACATCTAAGTTCTGACTAACTTGACAGCACTAAAATGTATGCTATCTCTGTCTTGCGTTCCTATTTTGTAAAAGACAGGAATAGTTTAAATTTAATTTAGTGTGTGGCGTCAGAATCGAGGCCATTATCATTTAAACTATAATTACAAGCTTTTATTTAACTTGCATTGTAACTGCGTTTGTTCTGGTGGAATCTTGCAACTCAATTTCGATGATATTTTCAATCGATTGAGCTGATATTTTGTATTTACACAAAATCAATCTCAGTTTAGTTTGGATGATAATGCACGGTTAGCTGTGTGACGTCATTCTAAATCCAACATGGCGGAACACCCAAATTGGCGGACAAGTTATTTTAAATGTATAATACAATATATGTATAGAATGAAAGGGCCTGCTGAGAATAACTCGAAAAGTAAAGTGACGTCCCTCCTAAATCCAATATGGCTGACTTCTCAAAGCTTGTTTTTAACAAATAAATAAAGTAAAAAAATAAAAATAAACAAGTAGCTCATTGTTATGTATTGTTACAGACACAGTCACAACTGCAGTGATGCAGATCTAGAAAGGCTACTAAGGAAGAGAGGCTCCGACTTCGACTCAATGCTGGCAACACATAAGGAACAGAAAACTTTCGAGAAAAAAGTAGCCTCATCGCTCTCGAGCATGGGTCGGAAGGTGGAAATGGCTAGCAGGTATTTCTATAATACTTTATTGCACGATAATACTGTACAAAAGGAGGGTTTAATGCTTTTTATAGCATTAAGTGACACTCGTAGCGCGGTCCGCCTGGTCGATCGTAACTGATTGACAAGGTGAAGCAACGTTCAGTTAGACCAGTGCTTGGATGGGTGACCGTTTAGTGGGATTTTCATCTGTCACCGTGCTTCGGAGGACACGCTAAGCTGTCCGTCCCGGTCGTAAGACAACAGTCGTTAAGCCATGTCGGATGCCTTCAGGCGGCCTGAAAAATCCTGACACTAGAACTGCCCACTAGTCAAGACAACAAACAAGCGAGCAAGCATTAAGTGTTCCTTCTCTACCAGTCATCCAGCGATGGAAATGAATTGTCATGAGGCGTGCATCATTCAGGAGATAATTAAACACAAGCAAAGCTTAAAAAACCGACTTCACCGCTTTATCTTCGGAAGTTTGATCAGAATAGATGTAATAAACACGCATAATTGACGATATTTCAAGAACTACTGATCAGATCTTAATCAAATTTAAACGGAACCAACGGGAAAGCAACATCTTTCAAACAAAAAAAAAAACAAAAACGGTTCACGTGGAAATAGATTATGAGGTAGCACACATAAAAAAATACAATCGACTTGAGTGCCTTCTCCTTTTTTGTGAAGTCGGTAAAAAAGAAAATACTATATATAATAACTATAGGTGATATAATTTCAACGCCATCTGTTATTGTAAAGCTACAACTTCTCAGTTAAAAGTTATTATATATATATATATACTAGCGATCCGCCCCGGCTTCGCCCGGGTGGAAGAACCGCTCGACCGATTATGTGCAAACTTCACCAATTATGTGCAACTAAACCATCTACTAAATAGTCCGAACAAAGCCTAAACATTTGGTTTGGATAGGTGAGCCCGTTCTTGAGTTATAAAATAACAACGAAAAGTGGCATTGATTTTTATATATATAGATATATACATATAGGTAGATTTGCGCTAAATAAAATATCACTGATTATGAAATAATTTAATGTTCCACGTCATGTTTGTTTTGACATACATACACGCCTCATATCATTTGTTACACAAGATAATTCCAATTTCTGCTTATCGACCTTGAACACTTATCGACCAACGACTTCGCTATAAACTTGGTCACGATAAAAAATAAACGTGATGAGGTTTTTTTATAGATTTAAAGGAAAACAAAGCTTAAAAAATACCGACTTCACGGCTTTATCTTCGGAACCTTTATCAGATTTAATGTATTAAACACGCATTATTGACGATAACTCAAAAACTAGTGAACAGATCTTGATAAAATGTTCAATGAGACCACATGAAAAGCACCAGCTTTCAAATAAAAAAATACAAAATCGGCTCACAACGAAAGAAGTTATGAAGTAACTTTTGAAGTCGGTTAAAAACGAGAACATCGTCAAAGTAGTGCACAAAATAGGCATTATTGACGATATTTCAAGAACTACTGATCAGATCTTGATCAAATTTATATAGGACCAATTAGAAAGCAACATCTATCAAACTAAAAAAATATTTTCGAAATCGGCTCGCGTGGAGAGAAGTTATGAGGTACACACATAAAAAAAAAAAAAATACAGTCGGCTTGAGTACCTCTTCCTTTTTTGAGAAGTCGATAAAAAAACCGACTTCACCGCTTTATCTTCGGAACCTTGATCAGATTCAATGTATTAAACACGCATTATTGACGATAACTCAAAAACTACTGATTAGATCTTGATCAAATTTAAATGGTACCAATGGGAAAGCAACAGCTTTCAAATAAAAAAATACAAAATCGGCTCACAACGAAAGAAGTTATGAAGTAACATTTGAAGTCGGTTAAAAACGAGAACATCATCGATGTAGTCCACAGAATACACATTATTGAGGATCACTCAAAAACTAGAGATCAGATCTTGATCAAATTCAAATGGGACCACATGGAAAGCACCAGCTTTCAAATAAAAAAATAATCATCAAAATCGGTTTACAACGAAAGAAGTTATGAGGTAACGCACTCTCTCCGAAATGTTAACGATAGAATACCGATAGGCTTGCGACCTTACGTCGATGACTCTGCAATTTGGACTCGACTAGCTTATCATCGCTAAGTGTTGGGATGTGAGTGTGCAATTATTGTTTTTTTTTAAACAGCCCGTTAGGTTATTTTGGTGCTGGTCTGCCTTCTAAGCAGCGGGTATCGGGTTCGATTCCCGGTGGCAACACAAGTTTTCTTCCCAAGGGAAATCTGTGTTTCTAGTTTTGGGTGTAATTCAGATGTGAATGATTCTGGCACCAACGACACAAGTCTTAGAACTTGGGGCTGTGAGTGTGAAAGCGTTTTATTTGTTTGTTGTTTCTAGATTGGCTTACAACGACGATCTCATAAAGTGGTGCGACGTGGTGGTGCCGTGTGGTGGTGACGGTACGTTCCTTCTAGCGGCATCTAGAGTTAAAGATAATACGTAAGTATAACTTACCATTATTTTTATAGTATTAAGATCTATTTTCGTGTATTTCTTAGGGAATTGATATACGAAGCGCCCTACGCGCGACGCACGCGTACAGAAACACAAGAGCCTATACAAAACGTTGGCAGCGCGGGGGGAAGCGTCACGGACGCTTTGTATATCCCTTATCTCTCATGTTTCACAATAGAGAATATGATCGAGATCAAGCATTTGACCACCAGATGGTGGTACCTGATGGAAAATGAAGATGCGGTCTAAAATGTAGTATGCTTGCCTAGAAGATACATATTCACTCTAGACTTAATGACTCCCAAATTGTACCATCAGAGATTGTAGATCATACTTCAGAGGTGGGCCCGATAAATTTTATCGAAATTGATTTAGCACTTTTTGAGAAAATCAACAAATGTAAGCGGTGAAGTCGGTTTTTCCACCGACTTCACAAAAAAGGAGGAGGTACTCAATTCGACTGTATTTTTTTTTGCGTATTTCCTCATTACTGCATTCCACGTGAACTGATTTTTAAATTTTATTTGAAAGCTGTTGCTTTCCCATTGGTACCATTTAAATTTGATCAAGATCTGATCAGTAGTGTTTGAGTTATCGTCAATAATGCGTGTTTAATACATTTAATCTGATCAAGGTTCGGAATATAAAGCGATGAAATCGTTTTTTTTTATTTGCGTTTGATTATATTTAAGCTTTGCTTGCGTTTAAATAATTTTTAAAAACAATTTGTTGCAGGAAACCAGTGATAGGCTTCAACAGTGCCCCTCACAAGTCAGTCGGCCGCTTGTGTCTACCAAATTGGTGCTCCAACGACGTCCCCGGTGCGTTACTGGCTCTCGACGAGGTAAGATTAATGAATCTACACTAATATTATAAAGAGGAAAGATTTGTATTTACCTTTACTTTTTTTTACTTTACTTCCCAAAAAAGGAGGAGGTGTTTTTTACTTCATAACTTCTTTCCACGTGAACCGATTTCGAATATTTTTTTTTAGTTTGAAAGATGTTGCTTTCTAATTGGTCCCATTTAAATTAGATCAAGATCTGATCAGTAGTTCTTGAAATATCGTCAATAATGTCTATTTTGTGGACTACTTTGACGATGTTCTCGTTTAACCGACTTCAAAAGTTACCTCATAACTTCTTTCGTTGTGACTCGATTTGGATGATTGTTTTTTTATTTGAAAGCTGATGCTTTCCATGGTCCATTGAAATTTGATTAAGATCTGATCTCTAGTTTTTGAGTTATAGTCAATAAATAATGCGTGTTTAATACATTAAATCTGATCAAGGTTACAAAGATAAAGCGGTGAAGTCGGTTTTTTTAAGCTTTGCTTGGTTTAATTATTGTATGTAACGAATAAACTTAAAAACTGCTGGACCGATTTTAAAAAATACTTTGTCGTTAGAAAGCTTTTTTTTGTGGGGGGGGAAATGCCAGGCACTTCCCTTACTAAAACCAACCCAAGGTGTGAAAAAATTATCCTTAAAATGTCTTTCATCGCATGCGCTGCGGAAAGTATTGATGATAGAACAAAATAATGTTCTTCAATATTATAGAACATATTAATATCTACAAAAAACTTCCCGAGACCGTATGTCCAACTATTATACTTATGTCACTATAACTACTTTTTAACGACTTCCCAAAAAAGGAAGTGGTACTCAAGTTGACTGTTTTTTTTTTTATATATATTTGTGTTACCTCATAACTTCTCTCCACGTGAGCGGATTTCGATTTTTTTTTAGTTTGAAAGATGTTGTGTTATGTTATATTCGGCTTAAAACACGTATCGCGCGTCTGACTCATCCTGATGAAGGACAACTAATTTGTCCGAAACTAGTTGACTACAAAGTAAGTCAAAATTTTCGTGTTTTAAGCCGAATATAACATAACATAATGTGTAATACTCACGATAGTTTTAACATTAAAATTGAAAGATGTTGCTTTCTTATCGGTAATTGGTCCCATTTAAATTTGATCAAGATCTGATCAGTAGTTCTTGAAATATCGTCAATAATGTCTATTTTGTGATGAATAATGCGTACTTTGACGATGTTCTCGTTAACCCGACTTCAAAAGTTACCTCACAACTTCTTTCGTTGTGAGCCGATTTTGATGATTTTTTTTTATTTGAAAGCTGGGTTTTTTTTATTTTATTTGTGACAGGCTAGTGTTTGACCACTATCTCACCTGATGGTAAGTGACGATGTGATCGAAGCTGGTAAACACACTAGACCTGGAATACGCAGGCTCTCAAGGATAACTGCCGGAACACCGTATTTGGCTTGGCGGCAGACTTTCAACTTGATGGTGGTAAGCTACTTTGGTAGCAAGACAGGCGAGCAACTCACAAAATGCTCTACCACCTCTCAAAAGTTCCGATGATAAAGCGGTGAAGTCGGTTTTTTTAAGCTTTGCTTGCGTTTAATTATTTACATAAGTATTTTGTGACTAAATTACTAATAAGAAAGTCTAAATCAATAGTAAAAAGTGTATTGATAGAGAAAGCCTTTTATAAAATCAATGATTATGTTTTTTTTTTCCAGGGCAAGTTCAGATGGATGCATAGATCCCGGATACGCACGACAATCACAAGTGAGCCGAAGGTTCTAGAGAAAATCACTCCCGTCGACCTACACACACTACACTATTGCAGGTGAGATATACACACACACTAAACGAATGACTATATTTACGTCAAGGATGCATGGAGGCAAACTGCACAAGCGCTTTCTGGCGACTACATAATATAGATATACCTAGGTTAGTATAATTATGTATTAGTGTTTGAAAAAGAAATGAATGAAAAAATGCGCCGCCGAGTTTCTTGTCAGGTTCTTCTCGAGATGGATGTAATTTTGCAAATCTCGTTGTTTTGTTACTTTCCATGAGTGCCTCTTTGGGGCCCCTTGTGAATAAACTATTTTAAGTTTAACTTACACATACAGATTCAAATTTGCGTAGTTCATTTTCAACCGTTCTTCCGACCTCTTCTTTCAAGGTTCTCAATTCGACTGTATGTCTTTTTGTATGCATGTTACGCGATATCTCCGCCAATTATGAATCGATTTTTTTTGTTTGGTAGATTATACTTCAGATGTGGTCCCATATAAATTTTATCGAAATCAATCCAGTCAAAACCAAAATATAAGCGGTGAAGTCGGTTTTTATTATTACAAACTTTTATTTAACTTGCAATATATGTATGTGTGTTCAGGTGGAATCTTGCAACTCAATTTTGAAGCAGATATCTTCAACCGATTGAGCTGATATTTTGTATACACGTTTAGTTTGGATGACAATGCATTGTTAGGTTAGGTTTGTTATGGTTGTGTGACGTCATTCTAAATCCGCTCGCCTCCTCTCTCCTCCTCCGTAGTAGGGTCACTGGTGGAGAATCAGGGCACCTCTTCATCGGCTTGCACGGCTCCACACGTCTGAGGGGTGGTCTCGGTGAGCAAGGTCACCCCTCCATGGGCACAGTGGCCCGGAGGAGTTTGCATCCGGGCCTACCGCCGGGGCAAGATAATAAGAGAGACTGCTCACGGGGGGGGGGGGGGGGGTTCTAGTGATTTCTCCCCTGGGAAGGAAGTGGAAGGAATTTTCCCCCCCACAAAAAAAACGTCATTCTAAATCCAACATGGCAGACAAGTTATTTTTAATGCACTCCTGCAATATGAAGAGTAAACTCGAAAAATAAAGTGACGTCATTCTAAATCCAATATCGCGGGGAGCGCGTTCGTCTTCTAAGCAGCTACACTCACAGCCCCACACTAAGTTCAATGACTTGTGTCGTGGGTGCCGGAAACATTCACATCACACACACAATTATAACCTTCATTGAACTACCTATTGGCTCAGTTGGGTGCGCGTTCGCCTTCTAAGCAGGGGGTATCGGGTTCAATTCTTTTTTTTATTTGAGACAGGCTAGTGTTTGACCACTATCTCACCTGATGGTAAGTGACGATGTGATCGAAGCTGGTAAACACACTAGACCTGGAATACGCAGGCTCTCAAGGATAACTGCCGGAACACCGTATTTGGCTTGGCGGCAGACTTTCAACTTGATGGTGGTAAGCTACTTTGGTAGCAAGCCAGGCGAGCAACTCACAAAATGTTCTACCACCTCTCAAATGTCACCTGATTAGCACCACCCGGGGACCACGTGTAAGGAGTCAGACTTAAGGGGTATCCTCCTACGGACGTGGGTGACTCAGCCCCCTAAAGGCCCCCCTCAATTCTCGGCTGGCAAGTTTTCTCTTCAAGAGAAATTTGTGTTTCCGTTTCTAGTTGTGATTGTGTGTGATGTGAATGTTTCCGGCACCCACGACACAAGTCATCGAACTTAGTGTGGGGCTGTCAGTGTGAAAGCGTTTATGTTTATAGTCTGGATTAGTGCGACCAATCTGCTTATATAACACGTTTTATCTCTCAGATATCCACCAATGAGAGAGGATTTACTAGACGCATGCGCGCCCACAGAAAAAAACAATGTCGACGAGAATCACAAGTTATCTACGAAAGTGTTGCCATTCCTAGCTTTAAATGAGGTAAGAAAACATAGAAATAACTTGTTGTTAGCCCCGAACTGAGATCTCGCGCCTACAACATATTAATATTATAAATGCGAAAATTTGTGTGTGTGTGAATGTTTGTTGCCACGTATCTCCGTAACGAATAAACCGATTTTAATGAAATTTTGAATGTAGATACGTAGTTTAGTTTCAGGAATAACACATAGGCTACTTTCAACTTTTTTAGACTACTTTCCATCAGGTGAGAAAGCGGTCAAATGCTTGCCTATCGAAAACATTCATGACATTCACAACATTTCACACTTCTTATTCTTTTATTTGTTTTATTTTTGATTATTTTGTATGTATATGTCTGTGTATTTTATTTATTTTGCTGTTTGTTTGTGGTGTAAATGTTTTGTGTGTAATTAATAATAAATGCATTTTCTTTCTTTCTTTCTTTGTAATATTAAAAAAAACTTATATAACGCGGGCGAAACCGCGGGGCACGGCTAGTTTTACCCATAGGAGAAAAACTTGATCTTATTTGCTTATATGCATCTTAGTAGAATATTCTTAACAACAGTACACAATTAACTATCAATTTGATTGATTATTATCAAACGACTTCGAAAAAGGAGGTTCTCAATTCGACTGTATGCTTTTTTTATTATTATCATTTTATATGCGATAACACCGCCAACTATGATATCGATTTTGATGTTTTTTTTGTTTGGTACATTATACTTCAGAGGTATATATACATTAAAGCTAACATTTTATCGAAATCGATCAAGCCAAAACAAAAATGTAAGCGGTGAAGTCGGTTTTTTAAGCTTTGCTTACGTTTCAATTATTTATTGTTAAGAATAATGTAATGAGCCTATCTTTGATGAAGAGAGCAATTAGTAGATTGTTTTTGCATCGGTACATAGATTACTGTCTAGATTGATTGATTATGTTATTGTGTTGATATCAGTTAGTCGTCGGATTAAAAAATGTAAATTATTTATTATACTAAATCAGTTATGCTTGGAATGTAGGTCAATAATCAATTGATCATCTTTATATAGATATTCTAGCCGTGCCCCGCGGCTTCGCCCGCAATTATCAAGTTAAAAAGTAGCCTATGTGTTAATCCTAGGTATAAGCTATGTACATTCCAAATTTCATCCTTATCCGTTCAGCTGTTAAAGCGTGAAGAGGAAACAAACATACTTACACACAAATTTCGGATTTATAATATTAGTAGGATTAGTAGTATATATATATGTTATGAGACTTGCTTATAATATAATATCCGTTATATCCTGTAATAAAACAACAAATATAACTAGTCGTTCGCGCCGAACTGAGATCTCGCGCCTACGTTTTGCCCCATCAGAGAAAACATTTGAAGTTAACTGCTTATAACTTTTTTCTATATAATAATTGTTTGGTTTCTGTTTTTGTTGTTCAAGTACAGGATATAACGGATGTTATACGTAAGTTTCAGCGTTCAGTGTAAAGCCGTTTTTGAGATAGACCCCGGGACAAAATAGGTCTATAAACAGTGACTTTGGTGGCCTACCAAATCGTTATTCTCCAACATAGATTTTTTTTAAACCGATTTCGTATTCTACTTGTCAAGCCCTTTTCAACGATGCCCCACAAGGGTAGATAAAAATCAAAAATTATTTTGCTCCACACTTACATGTATGGGAGCCCCCTTAATATTTTCATTTATATTATTTTAAATATCATTCCTGGCTTTGGGTAGTAGTTTTACATATTTTATGAGAATTTGAAGTCAATCGCTTATATGGTTTAGACGCTAGATGCCTTTGACAGACGGACGGACGGACGGACAAAGTGCTGAACGACCCAAGACAACTTAGAGATCTCGCTTCGCTCGATCAAATATTAAATAATTGTTATAAAAAAGATTAATTAACCCCTAAAGTTTTTCTCTAGTAGACAAAAAGGAATTAATGTAGGCGCGAGATCGCAGTTCGAGGCAAACGTCTAGATTTTTTTTTAATTTTGGCTTCACAATCTTGTGCCTTTAGCCAGTGTCAAGTAATATATTTCAATATATTTCAAGTGTATTTCATATTAAAAGTTCCTACTCACAAGTCACAGTCAAAGTCAAAAAGAGTCAAGGTCCAGTCATAGTCAAGTCATGCCCTAGTAAAGTGGTAGGAACTTTACTAGAACTTCTATTGGAGTTTTGGAGCGAAGGCGAAAATCACGTTTATTCAACTTTGTATGACTTGCCTACACTTATGCACGTTCACTAAGTATTAACGGTTTTTATTCCACCATTATTACACATTAACACTCGAAAAATCACAGTTTTTGGAAAATTGTACAAAATCTACAACGCCAAAGTTTCACTTTCGCGGCAAAACTCCAAAAGGTCTAATTACAGTTGTCACAGATAACACAAGAATTTTAATAAAAGCGCTTTATAATAATGCCAAATATATCGCTGTCCTTTTCAGGTGTTTATAGGAGAGAGCGTGACGTCAAGAGTTTCTCTACTCCGACTTCAAATAGACCAAGGGAAGTGGACGCACACGAAGAGTTCAGGTCTCTGCGTCACCACCGGGACTGGAAGCACGTCTTGGCATTATAGGTAAAAAGAAAGAAAGAAATAAATAGAGAAAGAAAGAAAGTAAGAAATAGTTTTATTGCCACAACACAACTGACAACAACAAAAAATAAAGATATCGCTGTCTCCTTCTAACACTCTGTTGGTCAGAGCATGAGAGCTGGATTTTATTTTTATTTTTTTTAGGCAGCTGCTGTTTGGTGGAAACATAAGTATCGACATTTGACGACTCAGTTGGCGCAGTGGGCAGGTCTCTGTCTTCCGCGCTGTGGGCCCTGGGTTCGATTCCCGGCAGGAGCACAATTTTCCTTTCCAAGGGACATTTGTGCTTCTGGTGCTGGGTGTGTGTGTGATGTGTAAAAGTTTCCGGCACCTACAACACGTGTGTTCTACTTCTTCGCTGTACGGATGATGAACGTAGAAGCAAAACGCTTCGAGCGAACTGCTATTTCAACTATAAATGACTTTTAACAGTTTGTATTGTCGACATGGCTTAACGACTGTTTTCTTACGACTAACAACTGCGACCGACAGCTTACCGTGCCCCACGAAGCACGGTGACACTCAGTTGAAAATCCCACTAAACGGTCATCCATCCAAGCACTGGTCTGACAGTGTAACTACAATAAGATTAGTGATCTAGGGTTAAATAAGACAACAAACGCGTTCACACTCAAAACCCCACACTAAGTTCAAAGACTTGTATCGCGGGTGCAGGAAACATTCACATCACACACACATTACACCCAGAACCAGAAGCACAAATATCCCTTGGGAAGGAATTTGTGCTCCTGCCGAAAATCGAACCCAGGACCCACGGCGCAGAGGGCGGACACCTGTCCACTGTACTGACTGGGTCAGACAGCACGTGTCCTGTGCTAAATTAAAAAAATAAGATGTACTTTTTAATCAGGCTCATTTATTTCTAGTATAAACTGCCTTCGCACGCATTCCGTGCTCGAGCTGATGAAAATCCTGGCTGAAAAACTCCGAGTGAACGTGGACACCAAACTGGAGACCGCCAGAGCAGTCGCCGAGATGTACAACGAGAGGCTTATGTTCCCTCCCGGTAAGTGATGTTGTTCTAGTATGATCCGCGCGCGATGAGAATGGGATGGAACCATGTCAAAGTAAATCGAAAATGACAGTTCTCAAGTAGCGTTAGCAAAAAAGTTCTGAATATCTATATATATAAAAATCAATGCAACATTTTGTTGTAATTTTATAACTCAAGAACGGGCTCACCTATCCAAACCAAATGTTTAGGCTTTGTTCGGACTATTTAGTAGATGGTTTATGTGAAGTTTGCACAAAATCGGTCGAGCGGTTCTTCATTTATCACATTTTTCAATGCCACATCTATTAACATCAGGAGATATAGTAATCAAACACTAGCATATTAAGTATTGAAAACGATATTTATATACAATATTTAATCAAAATCAAATCAAAATCGTTTATTCACATGGGCCCCAAAGAAGCACTCATGAAAGTTAATGATTCTATTGTCAGATCGATATCATAATGTATATTAAAAAAAAAGAATATTTTTTGAACTCACCGGAAATTGCACCCGGGCGAAGCCGGGTCGGATCGCTAGTTAATTATAAATAAGTTATTTCTGCGATCTATCATAGGGTTATGAAAATACACAAACATGTTTCATGGTTGTAATACTTTTAATAATAATGTTTAGGTATTGTTGGAGATTCTGATTACTTAAAAAAAACCGGTCAAGTGCGAGTCGGACTCGCGCATCGAGGGTTCCGTACAAACCTGTATGTGTATAAGTAAAAGTTATGGTATTTTTATTGCTTAATGAAATTATCTAATATATAAAATTCTCGTGTCACAGTTTTCGTTGCCATACTCCTCCGAAACGGCTTGACCGATTTTGATGAAATTTTTTGTGCTTATCCGGTATCTATGAGAATCGGCCAACATCTATTTTTCATCATCATCATCATCATCATCACTTTTCATCATTATCAACGCGGGTGAAACCGCGGGGCGCAGCTAGTTATATATATATGTTTGCTTTAAGCAATTTTTCCTATAAGACGTTGATTCGTACCAAATTTCAAGATTCTAAGTTCACGGGAAGTACCCTGTAGGTTTTTATTCTCTTGCCAGTGTCGAAAATTTGCAGCATAAACGGCTGTATGTAACTATTGATTGCCTTGGCTTAGAAGTTTGATTTTTTCACAGCTCCAAGGGAAAGTAGATATAGATAGTATTTGAAATGAATTTCAGCTTTATACCTCCACGCGTTCCTAAGAAAAAGGGTCTTGTCAGACAGACAGATGGACAATAAAGTGATCCGATAAGGGTTCCGTTTTTTCTTTTGAGGTACGGAACCCTAAAAATCAAATTTATCCTCCACGAAACTACTTATTGCAAGTATGATTCTAAAGAAACTAAACAGTCAAAAGACAAAAATTACTCAGGGCAAGAAATATATCAGAGAGATGCTTCCACGTCGACGGCTAAGTAAGAGTCGGCCGCTGGTTGTTAGAAGCTTATATAACCTTGCAGTCAGAAAAATCTACCCTCTAATATGATTTTATTTTTTGTATTTTTGAACTGTTTGTTGGCTTAGTAGGGTGGCGTTCGCCTTCTAAGCAAGGGTATCGGGTTCGATTCCCGGCGGAAACACAAGTTTTCTCCGCAAGGAAAACGTGTTTTTCTAGTCCCGGTTGTGATTGTATGTGTTATGTGAATGTTTCCGGCACCCACGACACAAGTCACTGAACTCAGTGTGGGGCAGTGAGTGTGAAAGCGTTTATATTTGGTGAATATCTTGTTTATTTTGTCTGTTGTTTCTAGATTCTGAACACCTAGCCTACTCAGTACGAGAGTACATCACGTTCGAAGACTGGCCGACGCCCAAGGGGCTCCGAGTGAGGGACAAAGCGGCCACTGTGGGGGTCAAGTCACATTGCACTGATGCAGGTAATTCACACTCACAGCCCCACGCTAAGTTAGTCTTTATGGGCTCCGGGAACAAACAAACAAACGAACCAATTCATACTTACAGTCCCTAGCGAAGTTAGTCTTGTCTAGTGGGCGCTGGAAACAAACATACAAAACATACTGTTTCACACTCACAGTCCCACATTAAGTTTATATTGTGTCGTAGGTGCCGGAAGGAAACAAACAAACAAAAGGAACCAATTCTAACTCACAGCCCCACGCTACGTTTGTCTTATTTCGTGGTTGTTAGAAACAAATAAATAAAACAAACACTTCCAAACTCACAACCCTACACTACTACTTAGTCTTGTATTGTGGATGTTAGAAACAAACAGACAAAACAAACAATTTTAAATCTCACAGCCCCACACCAAGTTAGGCTTATGTCATGGGTACCAGAAACAAACAAACAAACAAAACGAATTCTTTCACACTGACACATAGGCTACTTTTTAACATGAAAAACGCGGGCGAAGTCGCAGGGCACGACTAGTATAAAATAACTGACAAAAAAGTTAATACCATTATCTATTTCCACAGGTCTAGTAATCGACGGCAGCGTCTCGTTTCCCTTCAACGACGGCACAGAAGCATTGCTGGAAATACATCCAGAAGATTCATTAATGACTGTGCAAATGGATGATGCTCTACCACTCTGAACCAACAAGAACCATAGACAAATTGTTGACATAGACCTAAGAAATAGGAGTGCAAAATCATAGAGAAATAGGGCACACTATGGCCGCGGGTTCAAATCCCTCAAGCGATATTTTTTCCTTTCTAAATTGACTGCTTTAGTTCTGCCATAGCATGGCTAATGTTGTAAGACAGTAATCAATTTGAACCTTATATAATTAAGCGTACAACTCTTTATTTTCTGACTCCAGAAGGGCGTCCGATAATAACGTGAGGCGTTTAGGGGGGGAGGGGGTCGAGCTGAACCTCACCCAATCTCACGTGGGGGAGAGGGGGTGTCTCAGCAAATATCACGCTTGCAAGATACAGTGTAATAGTGCGAGAAAACTGGGGTAAAAAAACTATTAAATTATGGCTAAATCTTATAGTTAGTAGGGGTTAGTCTTTAATAAAAAGAATTAAACAAAATGTGGGTTAATTAAATTCAACGCAATCAAGCACATATTATTTACATTAAATATATGCATTGCCCCCAAACTCATGCATATATGCATGAGTTTGGGGGGAGGGGGTCGAGCAAGATCTTTCGACATCTCACCAAGGGGAGACAGGGGTCAAACATTTTCAAAATCATCTCACGTAATTATGCCCCCAAACTCGTTTATATAAAAAATATGTTATTATAATTTATCTATCTACTGGTGCAATACTAGACTAGGGTAATTTGTAAAATAGAAAACTCTTGGGACGTCATTCCAACCGTCGAGACTAACTCCGTGGTACGGCTATTGTAAAATCTGTTTTATGATTTTCAAATAAATTTTAAATATATTATTTATCTTCTCTGTTAAAGTTACGTGTAAATTGTCATGTGTCAACTGGCGTTGGTTTATAACGAGGCGCGACGTGGCGATGCCGTTTTGCGGGACAGTGTAGTTAAAACAACTATTCATTATATATTATAAACATCTTTTTCTACCGATTTTACAAAAAAGCATGAGGTACTCAAGTCGACTGTATCTTTTTTTATGTGTGTTACCTCATCAATTCGTTCCACGTGAATCGATTTCGAAATTTATTTTTGTTTTAAATATGTTGCTTTCCGATTAGTCCTATTTAAATTTTATCAAGATCTGATCAGTCCTTTTTGAAATATCTTCAATAATGCGTGTTAAGTACACAAAATCTGATCAAAGTTCCGGAGATAAAGCGGTGAAGTCGGTTTTTTTTAAGCTTGCTTGCGTTTAATTATTTTTATTCTTTGCATATTGGCTTCGGAATCTTATGCATTTAGCCAGTGTCAAGTATTAATATACTTCAAGTGTAATTCATTATAAAAGTCCTAGTCATAAGTCAAAGTCGAGTAAAACAGTCAAGGTCCAGTCATAGTCAAGTCATGCCCTAGTAAAGTGAAACTTTACTAGAACTTCTATTGGAGTTTTGGAGCGAAGGTGAAAAATCACGATTTTCAACTTTGTATGATTTGCCTACACTTATGCGCGTTCACTATGTATTAACAGTTAATAATCCACCATTATTACACATTACCACTCGAAGTATCACTAGTTTTGGAAAATTATACAAAATCAACAACGTCATTTTTTCAATTTCGCGCCAAAACCTATCATCTAAATTATTACAGAAAGTATAGCTTTCAGAAGAAAGTCGTGGAACTAAATGAGCTAAGGGTTGGAACAAGAATCAAGGTGTGAGGGGTTTCTAGCGTTTTACAAATTATCCTTTATTGAAAATACATCCTCATGTAAAGGATGTCGTTAATTTTGGACCAGGGCGGAGTAAAAGTAAGGTTGCGTTCAATCCAATAACTTTGGTTGCTCCGGTTATTCTGTATCCACACTCGAAGGCTCCGAACGACAGCACCATGGAATAATGAATATACTATATTATTATATCTACATTTGACAGTCAATTTCATCCAACAATTTCCAACTTCAACTTTCTTATTTTTTTTGACGTGAAAACGTCTTATTAATCGATGAACACCGATTGCACGCACGAAAAAGTGTCACGTTCCGCCTGAGCCTGAGCGTGCAAGCGAGAGCGCGGAACAAGCGATACAGAGGCACGATTGAACTAAGCGTTCGTCTTATGACGTTATCACGTAAAATTATCGTCCGTAAACCGACTTTACAGACAACCAATTTTTTCTTTTAATTTTGGCTACGCAACCTTGTGCATTTAGCCAGCGTCAAGTATTAATATAATATTTCAAGTGAATTTCATATTAAAAGTACTAGTCACAAATTCAAAGTCAAGTTAACAGTCAAAGTCAAGAAAAAGAGTCAAGGTCCAGTCATAGTCAAGTCATGCCCTAGTAAAGTGGTAGAAACTTTACTAGAACTTGTATTGGAGTTTTGGAGCGAAGGCGAAAATCACGTTTTTGGTATCATTTGCCTACACTTATGCTCTTTTACTAAGTATTTATGGTTAATAATCCACCATTACACATTAAACTCGAAGGATCACAGGTTTTGGAAAATTATACAAAATCAACAACGCCATTTTTTTACTTTCGCGCCACTTATAGCTTTTCGCGGGAATTCTCATAGAAACTTGACATTGACAGGTGTCATAGTGTTTTACAAGCATATCTCAAGGAGGTTGTTTGTGATTAACCGTGGAACTGAACGTTCTAGAGCGTTTCAACTCGCACATCATAACGCTCTAACCGAGCCTCGAACGGGCTAGGCCGGCTAGGGTCAAAAGAACAATGGCGAAATTTTAGTTGGCCTATGTTTGATCGTATTTAAATGTGAAATTAACGAAATTCTCTCAAATAAATTACAAAGATTTACTAATACAACAGAAAAGGCAGACGAAGCCAGGTAAAAAAATACACATTAAAAGAAACAAAACGATTATTTTCAACCATTTTTCATTTTTCTGTTTTTGTCTATGCTGTGGTTATATAATAAGATGTTACCATGTCCATTGCCTTACCCTAGTGCATCTCTATATTCCTAAGCCGTAATGCTAATGCTTATGATGTATCCATAAAACAAAAAATACTATGGTAACTTATGTATGAACCATCAGCTGCCTAGAATCCGTCTGTCATTCACAGGTTTTCTAAAAACAGCTGCGGTTGCGATTGCAGTCATCGACATTTAAGGGGAAAAAGCAATGTCATGGCAATACCAAACTGTCGTATGAATGACGTTTTCACTTTTGAAGTTTGTTTTTTTTTCTTTTTTCTTTTGATATTAGCTCCGCAATCTTGTGCATTTAGCCAGTGTCAAGTAATAATATATTAGCTAAAACTTGGGTTAAAACGTAGTGGTGGCTCTTTGGAATGGGCTTTTATCACGAATTCACGACTGTCAGAACTGTTGGCGTATTCAAAAAGAGATCGGCAAAGTGTGCTGAGCCATAACCTACAAATATGTTTTGTTTAATATCACTATAACTAGGCCTTCTAAAACGACAATTCTTTTAAAATGAAGCTCTGAAGGCAACCGGCCTTACGTAAGATATTTTTTTATCTATATACGATGCTATTTTACTTCAACTAAAATGATGTATGGGAGTTCGCCATTGTTCTTTGCAACCAGAGCTAAGGTACTGAACGCAGCCTCGTTATTTGAATTTATCTAAATTAGTTGATGTAAGTATTCATCGAGATATGCAAACCTGTGATTAGTTGTTATAAGCTTTTGTATACTTTTATATTGTTGTATTTAGTAGTTTGTAAGCGTACGTGCAGGAAGACTGAAGATTTATCTCGTAATAGGGATTGGATTGTTATATTCATAAGATACTTTGAAACGTGAAATTGTTATCCTTGAGCGCTCTTTTGGGGCCATCTGAATTAAACTGGGAAGTGTATGACATTGGCCTCGATTCTGATGTCACACACTAAATTAAATTTAAACTATTCCTGTCTTTTACAAAATAAGAACACAAGACAGAGATAGCATACTGCTGTGCTGTCAAGTTAGTCAGAACTTAGACATCTAAGTTCTTGACATGCAAGCTTAGTCGAGTATGTTATTGGTGTTGACTAAAAACACGCGCCTTTCTGCTTCTGCTGTTCATATTTTAAATGATTAACTAGCTTGACAGCACTAAAATGTATGCTATCCCTGTCTTGTGTTTAAATTTTGTAAGAGACAGGGATAGTTTAAATTTTATTTAGTGAGTGTACATCAGAATCGAGACCATTAGCTAGTAATTGATTACTGAATATCTTCAATTGATTTTACAATTATAATTTTTCAAATAATATTTATTTATTAACTACTACTTATTGACGCACTGGCTGTGCCCCGCGGCTTCGCCCGCGATTGTCAAGTTAAAATGTAGCCTGTGTTTAATCCTATACATAAGCTATTTACATTCCGAATTTCATCCTAATCCGTTCAGCCGTTACAGCGTGAAGAGAAAACAAACACTACTTACTACTCACTTACACACAAACTTTCGGATTTATAATTTTATTAGTGTGGTTAGAAGGATAATTATTATTAATAAGGGGATAATAATTCGCGTTCAAAGTCTTATTATGAATATAAAATGGTACTGAAGATGGCTGATTATCTCTAAAATAAATATTTAATAATTATGTAAAAATATCGCAAATAAAAAAAATAGATAAATTGCATTAAAGTTGACGTGTATACAATTATTAAAATATTAGATTAATTATAAATAATTGTTATTTATTCTTAAGAAGTTGATACCGTTATAAATACAAGCAACAGATGTTTTCATCCCCCCGATTACCTATCTTTGTTGCAAACGGTTTCAATACTAAATTGACAAAACTCCTAAGAAATAAGGTTCATTTTTGCTTAATTTTAATTGAAACCGCGTGCAACAAAGATACGTAATAGGGGGTCAGGATCAGTTGGTAGTCTCCGTCGCCAATTGCTACTTTGAGGAGCGAAATAGCAACTTGCACAGCTTCAGAGAGGTAGCAACTGTTGCTACTGCTGTTCTTATTGTTTAGTTGTAAGATCTTAACATTTTATTGTTGCATCACAAGAACTTTCGGAAATATACAAACGTTTCTACTTAAGAAAGACTTTTATTTATAACTAGCCGTGCCCCGCGGCTTCACCCGCTATTATCAAGGTTTAAAAAATTACACACACCCTTTACCCACGCACACACACTCACACACACACACACACACACACACACACAAACCAATGCATTAATTATAATAGTTTTTTTTATTAATTTATGTAGCTTCAAACTTCATTAATTTAAGTATAATAAAAACATACATAACAGTAAGAGTAATATGACTGTCTTATAATTAAGTAACATTAATAAAAATTGAATCCGTTATTGGCCTTAGGTATAAATCAAATTAATCAAACTCTGTTAATTAAGGGCTGTGAATTTTGTAAATAAATAAAAAAAAATAAAAAATAAGTTAAAAAGTAGCCTTATGTGTTAATCCTAGTATAAGCTATGTACATTCCAAATTTTATCCTAATCCGTTCAGCCGTTAAAGCGTGAAAAGGGAACAAATAGACTTACAAACTTTCGGATTTATAATATTAGTAGGATTTAACATTGGCTTTAGAAAATTTTGTATAATTTAAAGATCTTTTCTTAATATTAATTATTGAGGTGACTTTTTTATCCTCGATAGGCAAGCATTTGACCACAATCTCACAATGTAAAGCGATGATGTAGCCAAAAAGGTAGCATGCTAGCCTAGAAGATACCTATTTATACTTGACTTGATTCCCAGATTATACCGTTCGGGGAACAGACGAGTGCAATGAGTTCCGACTCCTTTGCAGTACGGATTATAAACATAGAAGCGAAATTGTCTGGAAGAGATCGCTTTAAGTGAGAAGACCGCCCATTAGCAGTTATTTTTAATGCAATTGTTTGCTGTTATTTTCTTTTTTAATTGGTGTACAATAAAGAGTCTGTCTACCTATCTATGTCAACTATAAATGGATGACGTTTGACAGTTGACAGGTCTTGTGGTTAGATGGTAAACCGTAGCATTATAGCGCATAGTTTATTTATCTATGCGCGTAGCTAGTATAGAATAAAATAAAACCAATATAATATTTTCGTCAGTATATTTGTTAAAAAATTCGTACACTGTCATCACCGATATCGTTCCAGAACCCCATTGCAATTTAAAAAAAAATTAAAAAGTTAGTCGAACAAACTGAAAATCAATGGGGTAGTATGAAACGGATATCGACATTCGTTGTCACAAACTTACAAATAAAGCAAATAAAAAGAAGCCCAGTAAAATAGCACCGAACGGACGGAGTCAAACTAAAATTAACTTAAAAAATATGGCATCAATATAAATCCAATCGAACTAGCAAGCGAAATTAAAAACATTTATGTATATTGCGTTTCCCGCCACCCGGAATGAAAAGTGCTAAGGTTTGTTTAAACTGACATCTATATAGTTTGAGATACAGAGACTAGGAATTGTGTATTATTGTTGTATTTATTTTATTTTATGGTTGTATATTGTTTTTTAAGTGAAACTTTTTATAGGAGGGCTTTGAAATTCAGATCCACAACCTTTTTGTGTGAAGAAAAGTGAGTGTAAACACTGATGAATAGTTAAAATGTTTGCCTGTAATACAAATGTTTTACTTCTGTCGTGTGTCTTTACAACACACTTTTTTTTTTAAATAATATTAGACTTTTCAAATAGTATGTAATCAAAGTACAAAGTGTATATAGCAGCGAATTTTAGCATAGCTAAGTAATTGATTAATTTCAATTTAATAATTATTTATAACTGTGATTATGAGTAAATATACTTATTGTATGTCTTATAACTGTAATATTATGTTGTTCAGTTTAAACATACCTTTTTAATACCCCTTATTATAAGTACAATAATAGAGATCAACAAAATCACAAATAGTAATGATAATGTTGATCGTTTACACTATTTCATTACGTAATGCAAGGCAACCATTTTTGTTATTACAACTAAAATATAAAATATAAATATAAGTATATCTTGTATGCTGGACGGATTTTTTATATAATTATCACATAATATAAATTATTTTTAGGAAATGAGATGAATAACAAAATGTGATGAAAAATTAATTATTCAAAAAGTACACAGAACACATATTT
Source organism: Lomographa bimaculata (assembly GCA_948107665.1). Taxonomy (NCBI): domain Eukaryota; kingdom Metazoa; phylum Arthropoda; class Insecta; order Lepidoptera; family Geometridae; genus Lomographa; species Lomographa bimaculata. Next base: position 5,694,907 of record OX403612.1, on the reverse strand, counting down.
TCTAAAAAAAAAGCAACAAAAATGTCTGATATTCACCTCAAGAAATCGAGTAATTTTTTAATATTCTTAATATATACTGGTAAATCACTAGACATCCTAAACTAAAATATGACTGAATCGTTGTCGCGTTTGAACACAACATTATTATTTATTATTATTTTAAAATACTTATAGTAAATGAATATTACTTACAAAGAGGTTATCAGAAACTTCAGAATAAAAATGGAAACATTCCAATTGTTCCTAAATAAAGATTGTGAGCAGTAATAAATGCTTAAAATGGACTATTACTATATTTCATAGAAAGGCTTAATTTTTATAAAATATCTAGTATTTTACATCTGTGAGTCAGCTTTGCAATCTGGAGGATCTCAACACCTCTTATATCTAAATGTCAGTTATTATTTTATTTGGCAGTGTCTAAAAATTGTTAGACACATTCACACAAACACAAGAAATACTCACGGCCACCACAGCTCATTAAAATATAATGATTATTCGTATTTTTCGATGATTACAAAACCAATAAAATTGTCCATTAAAATGGCACAAGTGACTTCACAAACTTTATAGTCCAAGAGTTAGTGATCATCAAATCTTTCATGTTATGTAAAACAACGTTTTATGCAATGATCATAAAAACTCTTTTGAATAACAAACGTAGGGAAATAGACGTCAAATTTCGACCAATCACAACATTGCATTTTCCCGCTGTTTTGTCGTTATGGCGTCGCACGTTCCCGCTTTGTTTTTATTTTTTAACTAGTGTGTGAGTAGCCAGTGTTAGTATAAGGGCCGCTGTACAGTGAGCTGCCGGTTCGCGAATAAGTTTTAGGGTTGCGTCGACGCGCGAGGATGCACGCGATGGCTGCTATGACACAGATCATCAGTATGACTCCGGCTACGCAGATGCCAATGGCGAAGTTTCGCTGCGATATGCAGATTTCATCTTCTTTCTGAAATTGAGGAAATCTAAATAATATTAAAATTTTGCAAACTGCCATACGAGGCTTTTCTGAAGTTTATTTCTTTTTTTGTTTAACTAAATTCGTATTCAATAAAGATACTACAGCTGCACATTCAATACAAAAATAGAACCTGTTCGGGTGTGGCAAAGATGACAAAGGAGAGGACACATTTTATATGTACAAAGTAAGTTTTAATTCAATAGAATTAATGAAACTTACTTTGTGCAAAGTTTTTGGCAATTATTTTTTAACTGTCACTTCTGTCACTACTGTCAAAAACATTCTCAAATGTGATAGTGAATTTCAGGTTATTGAGTAACGTCGAAGACATAATTACGTCATAGTTGCTTTTAATATAATTGATCAAGAATGTATGATTTTTGAGCAAAACATCGTTACCTTTTCTCTAGTGACGTCGTCGTTCTCCGGAGAATCAGCTTCGTTGACGTAAAGTCCGGAGAACACCTCCACAGTCGCGGGCAGCCCTTCATCGTCCGACTGGCGACGGACGCGGTTGTTCTTGTGAGCGCACGGCTCCTGGAAAACGTAGTCACATAATGTATACTCAAGCAAAGCTTAAAAAACCGACTTCACCGCTTTATCTTCGGAACCCTTGATCAGATAAAATTAATTAAATACGCTTTATTGAGGATCAAAACAAGAATTCAAAAGCTTTTGGTCAGATCTTGGTCAAATTTAATTAGGAGTTTAGGACCACATTATAAGCACCACTGGAGGCTGGAGTTTTTCTTTTGGTTTTTTCTGGTGGTTTTCGCTGGAGGCAAACTGGACAAGCGATTTCTGGCGACTACATAATATATACCTAGGTTAATATAATTGTATTAAGAGGGTTTAAAATAAAAATTAAAAAATGCGCCGCCGAATTTCTTGCCAGGTTCATCTCTAGATGGCTGCAATTTTGCGAATCGGGCAGTAGAGTCATGCTTTCATGAGTGCCTCTTTGGGGCCCATGTGAATAAACGATTTTGAATTTTGAATTTCGTTTATCGGTTGTAAAACATAGGTCGTTTCTCTTACACAATCGGTAGGGTGGTTGAGGTCGCACAGCTTGACCTCGCAGGTGTAGTAGACGCTGGCGGTGTAGGGGAACTTATGCGCCGGGAACGCCACGTGTGCCTCCTGCTTGTCGCCGGCGTACTGGAACATGCCCATTATCTCACCGTCTAACGGGCAGCTGGAAAACACGATTTGATTTGAAATAGATTTAAATGACAGGATAACACATATTTAAAAAAAAATGCGCCGCCAAGTTTCTTGCCACGTTCTTCTCGAGATGGCTGTATTTTTGCGAATCTAGCAATAGAATCATTAACTTTCATGAGTGCCTCTTTGGCACCCATGTGAATAAACGATTTTGATTTTATGTAATTTGGAAATCAAAATGTCAATAATTTAACCTTAAAATTTAGCTAATACTTTAAAGATATAAAACTTAAAACCATTTTGCTCTTTTGTAACTAAAATAATTTAAAATAATGAAAAAAAAAATCAAAACAGTAAATTTCAGATTTGAAAAATTACATTTAAATTTTACTATTTACATAGTAAAATTAAATGTAATTTTTCGAATCTGAAATTTACTATTTCGATTTTTTTTTTCAGTATGATCTGTTATGAATTTATGATGTGCTTATTTATGCACTTTTGACATGTCTATTTGTTTTATAGATATATATAACTAGGCGGAGTTTATCGAGTCCATAAAAAAATTACATTGTAATATTTTTTTAAAATTATTTTTTTTAATATTGTATGCAATATTAAGTAACTGGATTGTGACCTTAAATCTCATGATCTTAGTAACTAAACGGGTAGCTCATTCATGAATAACCCGTTGGCGTAGTGAGGTGAACATCCGCCTTCTAAGCAGCGGGTATCGAGTTCAAATCCCGGTGCAAACACCAGTTTTTGCCCCAAGAGAAATTTGTTTTTCTGGTTCTGTGTGTGAGATGTGACTGTTTCACTTACGAAACAAGTCATCAAACTTAGTGTGGACTGTGAGTGTGAAAGTGTTTATTTTAACTATTGTACCCGTCGTCAGCGATGAGGCTTTGCTCTGCCCACCCCAATCCATCCCTTACAGCACATTCAGACACCAGAAGACCGTACTGCTTCTGCTTTTCCAAAGATACGACCAGAGTCAGGGAGTCGCCGATGCGGACGTTGGATGCCACCTGAAATGTTACTTGACTTAGTGTGGGGCTGTGAGTGAGAAAGCTTTAATTTAGAATCTTTTTTCAGTAAGGAAGAAGAAAAGCAGGATGCTAGCTTGATAGTAAGCGACGGGCAACTAAATACATCTCTCAATCACTACACACTTTTAAAGAACAAATAAAAAATGGTATCACTCTCAATTAAGTTAAAGCTATGAATGTCCTTTATTAGTCATATATATGTATAGTAATATATATTAGTTTGTGTATGTTTATAATATATTATTATTATTATTTATGTAGGTTGTTGTATGTATATTAATATTAATAAGTATGTGAAAGTAAATTTATTAATTTAAATACGTGTTGAGGTACGCCACCGTCTTTGTTTCTAATATTTTTATCATCTCCTTTGGTTGTCTGGAAGAAATCGCTTTGAGCGATAAGACCGCCCTTTGTGCTCCTATATTATATTGAAGATTTCTTTGTAAGTGTTATTTTTGGTGTGCAAATAAAGAATTTATCTATCTATCTACATCTGCAGTACTACGCGGAACTTTGAAAAATATAGTTCAGCATGGGACAGCAATGCTCTTCTCCCCCTCAGACTTAAGATGTTGCGTATCAATGACACTGGCAACTCTCATTCAGCTGGAACCAGTCGTGATTGCAAAGGGGTATCACCCTAAGGGGGACTCGCAAAAGGTGGCGAGGTTTTTTGGCGGAAGTATTTTGATGCCCTTTGGTTTAGTTGGGTGCTTCCTCCCAAGGAAAATACCAAAGGATCCATTCGATTCCAAACGGTAACATAAGTTTTCTGCCCAAGGAAAATTTGTGTTTCTGGTTTTAGTTGTGATTGTGCGTGATGTGAATGTTTCCGGCAGCCACGACACAAGTAACTTAGTGTGGGGCTGTGACTGTAAAAGCGTTTATGTTTTAATTTCCCATGTCTCTGGGGAGTGTTGTTACTATATATAGTAATTATATAATGATGGTCGCCTATTAATTAATAATTACTTGGATAACCGAGATTTACTCGATAAACGACGTTTTCTAAAAATAAAACCTAACTAGATCGATTTATCGCCTCCGAAACCCCCTGCATACTAAATTTCATGAAAATCGTTGGAGCCGTTTCCGAGATTCAGATTATATATAAGTATATATATATATACAAGAATTGCTCATTTAAAGTTATTAGATGTAGGTTCCTATATAAGTATGTAATACATCACACGTCCCCGTAAGACGTTAATAATAAGGAAAGGTTAAATTCGTCGCTTCAGGCGGGGCTTGAGTAGCTCAGCGGTTAGAGAAATAGGGCATGAGACCCTATGGCCGCGGGTTCAAATCCCGCATCAAGCGATAATTTTTCCTTACTAAATTTATCACTATAGTTCTGCCTAGCATGGCTAATGCTATATAAATAAAATCAAAAGTATGTAATACATTTGCAACATACAATTTTATCTTTCGGGTCACCCTTGTATATCTTCATCGTCACGGATGGCAGTAGACCTGACTCCTCGTCGTATTCTTCCTCGTCACTGCAATTTGAAAAAAAACCCTTATTATTTTATTATGAAAACTAGAGCGTCTAGAGTGAAGAGCGTCGTATACGCTCGAAACTGGTCGGAGTATTTCGACAATAGATAACGCGATTAACAGCCGGTTAGTACCATAACAAACCCTTATTAATCAAAATCAACACTGTTTATTCATGTTCTGTCAACTCATGACAGTTAATGACTCTAATTACCATAATAAAGAAATTTACAAATATACATATATAGGTTGTGGCGTAATGAATGGATAACCCTAGACCTACAGATAGGGTACATTATGGTCCAGAAAAAAAAACTGCCTAGTAACAGTCTCAGTTTTAGTGACAATCGTCGTTTAAAAATCGGGAAAAATACATACATACAAAATACGCGCGAAAAACATAACCCTTCCTTGGCAGTCAGGTAAAAAAGAGTAAGATTGATGCCTTTCGGGCCCTTGACACCACCGGCTCGCACCACTGGTGGTGCAAAAGGTATTTTTTAATACCCATTACTACTACCAAAGAGCTGGGACACCACCGTCACAGTATTATCTTGCATAAAGTTGTCTGGAAGAAATTGCTATACGCGATAAGATCGCCGATTGTATTATTTTTAAAATCTATAATTTCTAAAAATTTATTAAAAATCGCGAAAAATACCTACATACATACAGGATATGCGCGAAAAACATAACCCTTCCTTGGTCTTCAGGTAAAAAAGAATAAGATTGATGTATAAGACTAAGGTTGTCTGGAAGACATTGCTATACGCGATAAGATCGCCGATTGTATTATTTGAAAAATTTTATAAATTTCTTAATTTCTAATAATTTCTTAAAATTGTTTAGTTGTACACTTTATAAACTGGTTATACAATAAAGAGTATTGTATTGTATTTTATTCTTGACTAAATTCTTACTTGTAATCCTGCAGAGAGTTGGTAAGCCTGTCCGCTTTAGGCCTTGGATGTATCAGGTGGAACTGCGCCAGGTCGCGACGTCGGTACCGACAGCGCACGTGGTACCCTCGACCCTGGCCCGTCACCAGCTTCAAGTGTGGCTGGACGATGATGTTGTTGAAGTACTCCACTGTACCGTCCTCCTGGAGTTAAAGAAAATATTTTGTGTTTATAATATACTAGCCGTGCCCCGCGGCTTCGCCCGCTATTATCAAGGTAAAAAGTAGCCTATGTGTTAATCCTAGGTATAATCTATGTACATTCCAAATTTCATCCAAATCCGTTCAGCCGTTAAAGCGTGAAGAGGGAACAAACATACTTACACACAAACTTTCGGATTTATAATATTAGTGGGATTTTAACTGCCCGTTAGCTTAGTCGGGTGGTTCTTCGCCTTCAAAGCAGGGGTGCTGGGTTCGATTCCCGGCGGGAACACAAGTTTTCTCCCCAAGGAATATTTGTGTTTCTGGTTCTGGTTGTGATTGTCATGTGAATGTTTCCGGCACCCACGAGACAAGTCATCGAACTTAGTGTGGGGCTGTGAATGTGAAAGCGTTTGTTTAAAATTACCCGCGTCTTTGTTTCCCGAACATTATAATCTGGGAGTTCAAGTATGTGAAAGTATCTTCTAGGCAAGCATGCTACATGTTCAGTGACTATAGGCATAAGATCACGTAATTTTTATAATTAGGGTGCACCCACGATACAAGTCTATCTAACTTAGTGTGGCTATGAGTGTGAAAGCGTTTATTAATTAATTATTTACAACTAGCCGTGCCCCGCGGCCCGCTATTATCAAGTTAAAAAGTAGCCTATGTGGTAATCCTAGGTATAATTGAACTATTCATTGGCTTAGTTGGGTGGCGTTCGCCTTCTAGCAGCTTCTATCGGGTTCGATTCCCGACTGAAACACAAGTTTTCTCCCCAAGGAAAATTTGTGTTTCTGGTTCTGGTTGTGATGTGTGTGTGATGTAATTGTTTCCAGCACCCACGACACAAATCTTCGAACTTAGTGTGGGGCTGTAAGTGTGAAAGCGTTTATTTATTTAATCTATGTACATTCCAAATTTCATCCAAATCCGTTCAGCCTAAAAGCGTGAAGAGGGAACAAACACACTTACACACTTACACAAAAACTTTCGGATTTATAATATTAGTAGGAGTAGGATATTCAAAATCCCAAAATTTTAAAAGAAATGCGGCAATCATTTTTTTCAATTATTAAGAGACGAAACGAGCAAGTCGTTCGTGCCTGATGGTAAGCGTCACGCTTGCGCACTCCAGTTCATTGCCATCCAGAGTTTTGAACTTAGCTCAAATTCCTGCTCGGCAATGCACTGCGTTCTTCACACTGATATATTAAATCTAATGACAGAAACAATTGAAGTTCGATAAAGACAAATTAAACAATAAAAACAAATGAACTAACACACCGACTGCGTTTTATTTTGATTTGCATCTGCGATAAAAAAAGTTGATTAATGCAATTTAGCTGACCTTTATCTAATAGTTTTTACGACGATCTCACGCTCGGTGACATTTGGCAGGCCGTAGCCAAGTGATTATGAATTTAAATGTAACACTGTTAAAAGTGAAACCTCTGATTTTGTAATGGAGTTGTGAAAAGAAGGAAAAATGAAACATCCAAACATAGAATGAAAGAACATAGAAAATAGATGAAACTCCGTCACCAAATCAGGAGTTGGAACTTCACCTGAGCGTACTAGTACCCTATTGCTGAATACTAGGATTATTCAGGATGGCACTCAGGCAAAAGAGATGCTAGTCTTTTCTCTTAAAAGCAGGAGAACAGCCGGACATTCGAAAGACATGAAAAAAAAATTGAATGAGAATAGAATAGTTCTATTATATTTGGTATTGTTTTGTCCTGAAGTTCGTGAAATCATGACTATGGGTTACGACTGAAAATCAGTGACTATGGTTAGACCTCTCTAACCATAGTCGTATGCTGAGTCGTGACCTATATTCATGACACTCACAGCACACTTCTTTTTCTTTTCTACCGACTTCACAAAAAAGGAGGAGGTACTCAATTCGACTGTATTATTATTTTATTTGTGTTAACACATAACTTCTTTCCACATGGACCTATTTTAAATACCTTTCATTTGCAAGCTGTTGCTTTCCTATTGGTCCCATTTTTATTTGATCAAGATCTGATCAGTAGTTTTCGAGTTATCGTCAATAATGTGTGTTTAACACATTTAATCTGATCAAGATTCCGAAGATAAAGCGGTGAAGTCGGTTTTTAAGCTTTACTTGCGTTTAATTATACTTGTTCTATTTTCCTTCATTTATGAATGCTTACATGTATATAATATTAGCTTTTTATTTATTTTGCTGTTCGTTTTGTAGTGTAATGTTAAGTGTGTCATAAATAAACGTATAAAGTCTTCGTCGCGATCTCGCGGCGTAAACTCATCCCGAAGAAGAGCATCGTACATGCTCGAAACCTAGGTCGACAATATCGATGATGATAGCCGTAATTTAATAATATTATAATGTTTAATATTCACGTAAACTTTAATAGTAAAATAAACGTATTTTCTTTCTTTCTAATTAAGTATTCAAAACAAGAAATTTAGTATTGAAAACTTCTGCAACCAATAAAAGATCCTGTCTAGTAACCACGACTTCAGTTTTTTTTAAACTTTCAAACTTGAGAGCTACTGTTAAACGCAGGCAAACCCAATTCCCATCGTACACAGCTAGCTATTTATATTTCAATATTGTTAAGTTAACAATGGCCACGTATTCTTTCACAGTAAATGTAAAGTTGTTCTAGTTTATAAAGGAACATGCGACCTCTCTGTGGCCTTGGCGGCCCGGCCCGCCCGATCATGGAGTAACGTATCGACTAAGTACGTTTCACTTTTATAAGCTGGTTTTAAAGGTGGAGCTTTGAATAGGCCTAGTTGTTCAGGTAAACGATTATATTATTTGCTAGCCCTACCCAGCGGCTTCGCCCGCTATTATCAAGTTAAAAAGCCTATGTGTTAATCCTAGGTATAATCTATGTACATTCCAATTTTCATCCAAATCCGTTCAGCCGTTAAAGCGTGAAGAGGGAACAAACATACTTACACACAAACTTTCGGATTTATAATATTAGTAGGATTAGTAGGACTAGCCGTGCCCCGCGGCTTCGCCCGCTATTATCAAGTTAAAAAGTAGCCTATGTGTTAATCCTAGGTATAATCTATGTACAAATCCGTTCAGCCGTTAAAGCGTGAAGAGGGAACAAACATACTTACACACTTACACACAAACTTTCGGATTTATAATATTAGTAGGATGTCACATCACTACAACTCAGAAGCTCATCAACTTTATCATTATGTGAATATTGACGCTGTCCAGTTCTAGCCAAACGTTTGTCCACTATCTCACCTGATGGCAAGCGACGATGCGGTCGAGGATAGAGCACGTTTGCTTAGAAGGCGCCTATTCACTCGCGACGTAAGCTCTCATTTTTTTTTTCACTTTGACCTACTTATTATGTCTTTAGAGCATGTATCAACGTCAAAAACGTCCAACATGTCAACGTCAAAAACCTTGCCCGAGGCATATCAATTAATATTACCGTATTTAAATTAACTAATTAGTTAGTGTAGTGAAGTGTGAAGATTAATATCTATCAAAATACAAGTCAATACAATCCTACTAATATAATAAATCCGAAAGTTTTTGGGTAAGTCTGCAAGTGTGCAAGTGTGTAAGTAGGTATGTGTTATACCGCCTGTTGTGATACTTTACGCATAAGTTTGTTTGTTACCCAGTTGGCTCAGTGGACAGGTATCCGCCCTCTGCGCCGTGGGTCCTGGGTTCGATTCCCGGCAGGAGCACAAATTCCTTCCCAAGGGATATTTGTGCTTCTGGTTCTGGGTGTAATGTGTGTGTGATGTGAATGTTTCCGGCACCCACGATACAAGTCTTTGAACTTAGTGTGGGGCTGTGAATGTGAATGCGTTTGTTTGTTTGTTTTGTTACCTTTGTTTTATCTCATCTTATAAAGTGGATCAATAAAGTATTATCTATCTATCTTTCTATGTTTGTTCCCTCTTCACGCTTTAACGGCTGAACGGATTTGGAATGTACATAGCTTATACCTAGGATTCACACATAGGCTACTTTTTTTCTTATATAGCGGGCGAAGCCGCGGGGCACGGCTAGTTTAAAATATATTTAAACTCAAGCAAAGCTTCACCGCTTTATCTTTCGAACCCATGATCAGATTCAATGAATGAAATACACATTATTGAGGATAACTCCAAAACTACTGGTCTGATCTTGATCAAATTTAAATAGGACCACATGGAAAGCACCACGTATCAAGTAATTATAATTTTTTCAAAATATGTTAACCCATAAAGTAGTTATGAGTTAACAAAAAAAAAATCGAACTGAGAACCTCCTCCTTTTTTGTGAAGTCGGTTAAAACATTATTTTATCGTTAACTTTACAACATACCCTATGTACACAGGATAGAAGAATGCTGCTTGAGAAGGAAAAGTTTATTTCTGCCGGGAATCGAACCAGGACCCACGTGAATAGATATCTTCTAGGCAGCATGTCACATCTTCGGCCGCATCATCACTTTCCATCAGGTGAGATAGTGGTCAAATGTTTGCCTAATCCGCATAAAAAAACGTCGCTTAGGGCAGAGACTTGTCCACTGTATTTTACCGTACCGAGTCAACCATAACCAACTACATTTTTTTTAACCCATTACCATTTTAACTGACAGTTAACATCGACCTTCCGCCATATTGAATTAAGTGGTGCAGCTAGGGTGAGCCAAGCTAAGGGTCCGTCGGAACAATGGGGGGACGTGACGTCACATCCGCCAAACAGCACGAATTTTGGAAGGAAATGTAGTGAGTGGAATACATAATTGTATTGTAATTTTTTTATTTAGCCGATTGCGGAGAATTTTTAGCGTGTGGAATTAGGCTAGGAGCGTTTTAAATTAGAAAAAAAATATATGTATATATATATATATATATATATTGTATATCTCAGCGTATTAAATCAGATAATATCGTTGCGTCTTTGTCCCTGAACGGTATTTTTCTGGGTGTCTTCAAGTCTATTAATAGGTACCTTCTGGGCGGCAAGCATGTTCCATCTTCGGACGCATCGTCACGTAACATCAGGTGAAATAGCGGTCAAATGCTTGCTTATGTAGCATAAATAAAAATATATCATATTTGTTTACGGATATATTTTCCAAGTAGTTTCGGGCTCCTATTAAACTCAAACAAGATATATTTTATACTAGTTGATCCACGCGGCTCGCCCGCGGAAATTAAAAAACCATTACAATCCCTTCTAGAAATTTTATCAAAAAAACCCGTTAAGTAAAATTTATGAAGAATCATAAGTTTCATAATTTGTATTCTAATTTACTAATCTGACTTTGATTTTTATTTGTGAAGATACTAAAAACAATTACAAAAACTTTGCAAAGTTACTTAGGGTCTAGTGTGTGCTTGCGACATATATGTCAAAATTTTGAGTTTGTACACTGCAAGAGAATTGCTGGAAATATTAACGTCACTGATTTGACTGTTGAAACTATTAATAATGTTCATTTGAGATGCGCGAAGTGGGATTTTGTATATTACGAAACGCTGGGGTATGGACAATATTCTTTATTGGATGTTTAGGTAGGGAACCGAAAATGTTCATTTTTGCCCGTCTGCTAAGGATGGGCAAAGTTTTTCACGCGTATCTTGTACGTGTGTACATATATGTACTTATGCATTTTTTAAATTTCTTTGTTACCTTGTATCTTCCAAACGGTTGGATGGATTTCAACAGTTAGGTATCGTGATATTCTTCTTTAAAACCCAAGTGTCCTTAGATAGCTAAGGACAGTGTTAAAAAAAAACCTATTATAAAAAAAAATATCCAAACCTAGTAGGGTATCAAAATGAAGGAAATTAAAAGGCAATACAAAAACATAAAATTACACACTGGTTCACATTTTTCGCAGTCGGGTTTTTTGAATTTAGGTACATTAACTTGATCTCGTTACTAGTTTTAATGATACCCGACTCAAAAAAGCTTATAAACATCTCAAGTTCTGACCTCAGTCTCAATTGAAATTGGTATTATCCATTTATCACTCCCACTGGCACTCAGGATAATTACCAAGGTCGCTGGGTGCATCCATCATCAAATATGTTGCAGCCAACTGTCTGACATATTTATTACTCCAAAGAGGTTGACACACTTGACAATGGACGCAGAAATATGGCTCTAGTTTAAAAAAGTGAATGTCATCGACATCCTTGATACTGTCAAATTGACATTTGCGAAAGTGAAAAACTGGCGTCGTCCATTTTGTATTAGTTAGCGAAACTTGAGATTGTTCGAGTGTTAATGTGTAATAATAGTGGATTATTATCTGTTAATAGTACGTATTTATTCCAAAACTCCAATAGATGTTTTAGTAAAGTGTTTATCACTTGTGTCGTGGGTGCCGGAAACATTCATGTCACACACACAATCACAATCAGAACCAGAAACACAAATGGCCCTTGGGGACCGGGAGCTCATTCTATTATATCTCATCTCATATTTAAAAAATCTATCAGAGCGCCTGGTAGAGGCGACACGTGATCAAAATGTTGATACTTATTTGGCTCAACGTATTAGCATTGCAATTCAGAAAAGCAAGAAGAGAAGTGTGTAGCGTTCCCATCAAGCTGGCGGCATGGCAGCATGATTGAAACGCTACCCACTATTAGTGGGCTTAAGCACTTAAGTTACCAATAAGCCTTGTAGATAACTTGGGTATTTGCTGTATTGATTTATATAATTAGTTTTAGGAAATATAGGCAATTGGCCCGTAGGTAATAAATGTACTATGTTAAAAAAAACATGGCGTGATATCATGGTATGGTTGACATACCTCCGGTTCGCTCCAAGCGTTTTGCTTCTACATTTGTCATCCGTACTGCGAAGGAGTGGAATTCATTGCACGCGTCTTTGTTCCCTGAACGGTATAACCTGAGACTCTTCAAGTCAAGAGTGAATAGGTATCTAGGCAAGCATGCTACATCTTCGGCCGCATCATCACTTTTCTTCAGGTGACAAACAGGAGATAGTGGTCAAATGCTTGCCTATAGAGTATAAAAAAAAGATATCATCTTGTTACAAACCAACCTTGACGAAGGTTCCATCATGATCGAAGGCGATACCTTATCGCATTTGTTTGTGTTAAGATCGCTAATTAATAATAATTATACTAGTTATTTACAAGAATGACCGTCGGTAGGTATATACATACTTGTTTTAAATGTTACTTGTCCGGACGAGGTCGGGTGTGGGTCGATGAGGATATTCTAGTGATTTTATTGTCATTGTTGCAAATGTTAAGTCGTTTGATCTAGTGTAGTGTATGTGTCAATTAATTATTTTCTTATTGTCTCTAGTTAAGGGTAAGACACATTGTTTATGTGTTGTTTTGCTACACAATTCACTAATAATAATAATAATTATTATTATTTACGTCTCTATCCCGTATGATGAAAACCTCGTGAAGGCTGAGAAGGACAAGTTAAGCAAGTATCTTGGCTTTGAGGTAACCGCCATGTGGGATGTTGATTCAACGATCATTGTCCCGATAGTCGTCTCGGCGAATGGGCTAATAGCGAAAAGCCTTTTTTTTTTTTATTTGTGGCAGGCTAGTGTTTGCCCACTATCTCACCTGATGGTAAGTGACGATGTGACCGAAGCTGGTAAACACACTAGACCTGGAATACGCAGGCTCTCAAATCGATCAACACCTCAAGAGGCTTTCGCTAAATAGTTGGATCAATGGTCAGATTCAGAAGGCAGTACTCCCGGACACGGCCCGCATTGTCAGGAGGTTCCTCACTCTGCAGCACCGGTAGCTTGGGCTCTGCCTCTCTGCTGGCATACTAAGTTTAGGTTTTTTTTACAGTTTTCTTTATTTTTTAATATTGAATAGTTTTATAAAAATTGTGTAAAAAAAAAACCTTTGCTTAAGATAAACTAATCATCACTATACTAGTTCAAATAGTTTAGTTTGTTTGAGTCAAATAAAATCAAAATCGTTTATTCACATGGGCCCCAAAGAGGCACTCATGAAAGTTAATGATTCTACTGCCAGATTCGCAAAATTACAGCCATCTCGAGAAGAACCTGACAAGAAACTCGGCGGCGCGGAGTCTTTTCAGTAAGTTTGTTACGTCGAGCTGGATGGCCTCGACATTTACATGATAATGTAGATTGTAGAAAATAGTAAATGTCGCAAAAATAAAACAGATAAAAGACATTCACACTCAAAGTTAAAATATATGTATCGTGCGTGCCAGAAATATTTAGGCTTTGAGCCAAAACTTTACATTGTCTCTGAGAATTTGAAGTTATTGCTTGTATGGTTTAGACACTAAATACTTCTGACAGACGGACGGACAGAGGGACTTAATACTAAACCACCAAAAACCACCCAAGTCAACTTAGAGATCTCGCGCTACACTATACACGTAAGTATATAGTGGTAAACACACTATACAGGTCTTTTGTGTTTACCAGCTTCGATCACATCGTCACTTACCATCAGGTGAGATAGTGGTCAAACACTAGCCTGTCACAAAAAAAAAGTACGAGCAATCACATTTTTTGCCCGTTTTGGGCACATCGTTTTTTGAAATTAACAATGTTATATATAGGTCTATCTTAAAGAACAGCTTCAAAATTAATGCTGCAATTTACATATAATAACCGGTATACCCTGAAGTTGCCAAATAATATATTAATCAAACAATTACAAATAAAGAGTTAGAAGCAATTAGCATCAAAAGATTATCTCTATTAGGCAGAATGTAGGCGCGAGATCTCAGTTCAGCGCGAACGCTTAAATGATAAATAAATATATATTTATACAAAACGTTAATATATCAGAGCGCCTGGTTGAGGCGACGCGTGATCAAAATCACTTATTTGGAACGCTAACCACTGGTAGCGGGCTTGAGCACTTGAGTTACCTATAAGCTCGATGTCTTGTAGGTAACTTAGGTCTTTGACGTATATAGTTTTAGTTTAGTTACTGCTGTCACCTGTGGGATGGTTCTGCCAAGTATCAGCTGCGGGCTTTGGATTCGATAGAGAGACGCGCAAAGAGGCTAATTAACAATGACGCTTTAGTTGAAGCCAGATTGCAAAGTCTTGAACATCGGCGTAGAGTTGCAAGCCTATCGGTATTCTATAAAATACATTACGGTGAATGTGCTCAGGAACTACACAACCTTGTTCCCGCTTCACCTTTTTTCCACCTTTCATCTAGAAGAACGGCGTCGCGTCACCCATTTATGGTTGAGATACCGTTCATTCGGACGAAACGTTTCGCGTCTTCGTTCTTTTATAGAACAGCAAAAGAATGGAACGCTTTGCCGTCGTCTGTGTTTCCCGAAAGGTACAATTTGGGTGTGTTCAAAAGTAAAGTGAATAGGTATTTACTAAGCAAGCGTGCTCCACCTTAGACTACATCGTCACTTTCCATCACGTGTGATTGTGGTAAAACGTTTACTTGGTCAGTAATAAAAAAAAAAAAAGTTTTAAGAAATATAGGCAATTGGCCCGTAGTTAGAAATAGTCACATGACTATAGTAGATGATATACTATATAGTGTGTAAAATCAGCATCTTATATTACAATTGGGCTTATACAGGTGGTTTAGGAATTAATTACAAGTATACTATCATTATCATCATCATTATCTCAGCCGCAAGAAGTCCACTGCTGGATAGCTAAATTATGAATAACTTAAATGTATTTATTTATTTATTGCACACATGTAAAAATTACAATAACACTTAATTATAGTTATTTACATGCACCCTGGAATGGCGTTGCAACGAGTAGGTATATACAATGTTTAAAAAAAAAAAAAAAATTAACATGCTCATCTTAAATGTAAACTTAACTAGGTATTAATTATCTATGCATGAAATAAGTAATGAATTAGACGGGAAGTCACATTAAATGTGTTAATTGTGAATTTATCGTGAGACAGTAACAATATTTTCTTCAACAAACTCTTTTACGGTATAGTAACATTGATTTATTATATGTGTTTTTTTTTTTTTGTATTTAGTAATATTGTTTTCTTTTCTGATCTCGACGGGAATTTTATTAAATATTTTTATTGCCATATAATATTACTAAAACTACACTTTAAGACACTTGTTAGCCTAATTTTGGTTAGACTGTCATAAATTAGAGAACACGTTATACTATATATCCGAAAGTTTGTGTGTAAGTGTGTAGGTATGTTTGTTTTCTCTTCACACTAACGCCTGAACGGATTTGGACGAAATTTGTAATGTACATAGCTTATACCTAGAATTAAACCATAGGTTACTTTATAATTTGATAAATGCGGGCGAAGCGGGGCACGGCTGGTAATAGTAAATTAGTGAAAAAAAAAAGTTTCGTCTAGCATCACCTTATAAATAAATACCTATCCGAATTCATTAGGCTACATCCGTCTTGGTTGCAGCATCCAGCGGCCTCGATATGTAGATGAGTTTATGTAACACACACGTATCTCAAGTTTGCTTGTGTGCCTCTTTAAAGAATGTCCTACTTCTTGGCGCTGTTTTTTTTTATTTTTTTATTTGAGTCTAAGCTAGCGTTTGGCCACAATCTCACCTGATGGAAAGTGACGATGCGGTCGAAGATGGTCCGTTCTGATCTATATTGAATGGTGCTGTTGGTCAGTTGTCTGCCTTTTACATTGTGGGCGCCAAGTTCGATTCCGAGTACACATATCTACCCCGAGTACACATATCTATAGACCCTATTACTAAGACTCCGCTGTCCGTCCGTCTGTCTGTCCGTCTGTCACCAGGCTGTATCTCATGAACCGTGACAGTTAGACAGTTGAAATTTTCACAGATGATGTATTTCTGTTGTCTCTATAGCAACAAATACAAAAAAAATAGAATGAAATAAATATTTATAAATTTTTATGTTCGATATTGATGATAGCAACAGGTAGACGCTTGAAATATTAATAGAATATTTAGTTATATATTCACTTTAAAATAAATAATTGAATTTAAAATAAAACATATATTTAAGGGGGGCTCCCATACAACAAACGTGATTTTTTTGCTTGTTTTTATAGATAATGGTACGGAACCCTTCATGCGCGAGTCCAATTTGTACTTGGCTGGTTTTTTATTTCTTATATTAATTGTTTTACAATACAATTTAGTGAATTATAGGAAATGACATGCAGCTAAACTAAATACTTCCGTTCAAACAAAACTTGCGTGTTGCCAGTTAACATTCACCTTGAGCGGAATGACGGATCGACATGCATAACGTGCTGGATATTGTTAGTATTGCTATAAATAATTTGTTTTGGTGCACGTCGGATGAAAAAATACGTTAAAAACACATTATTGATGGAGCGAAGCGGAATCTCTTGTTGTCTCTCTCTGAAAATTTAAAGTTGAATTGGATGGTTCAGGACTTTGTATATCTGTCCGTTTGTCTGTCAGAGGTATTTAGCATCTAAAACATATAAGCGAATAACTTTAATCGATGAACTTTGGAAGTAGAAATACGTAACCCTTAATTTTCAACCGACTTAAAAAAAAGGAGGTTCTCAATTTGATTGTATTTTTTTTTTAGTTTGTATGTTACGCGATAATTCAACTAATAATGACTCGATTTTGATGATTTTTTTTTGTTTAGTATATTAAACTTCAGAGGTCCCATATAAATTTTATCGAAATCGATCAAAACCAAAATATAGGCGTTGAAGTCGGTTTTTTAAGCGTTGCTAGCGTTTAAATTATCATATGTTGGAAAATAACGATTTGGTAGGACGTCAAAGTCAGTTTTTAGACATGTTTTGTCCCAGGGTTAACTTTAAAACGTCTACATATTTAACACTGAAACTTTTAACTGAACATTTTTATATCATTTTATCCTCTTTTTAAACAGTAAATACAAAAATCAAACAATTGTTTATAGTGGCTCTGGGAGCTTCAGTTTTCTCGTAGGTATATTTCTAAAACATGTTTTTGTCTGAAACATGTTTTTTTTAACGTTTGGAACCTTATCTGAATCGTCAAAAAAAAAACTATATAATTATAGAACCTGCTTTGATTCAGACGCATATATAAATCAGTTACCGTACTATTCGGTTAGTTATTTTTTTTAATAGAAACTTATCCAATCGTATCGATTCGGTAAGTTACCGGCAATAGATTCATTAACTTTCATGAGTGCCTCTTTGGGGCCCATGTGAATAAACGATTTTGATTTGATTTGATTTGAATCTGGCAGTTGAATAATTAACTTTCATGAGTGCCTCTTTGGGGCCCATGTGAATAAACGATTTTGTTTTTTTTTTTTACCGAAACGTTCTGGGGGCTGCGACAAACACCTTTTTTGCGTCGCGTCGCGCATTGGGGAAAAAATACTTAAACGACAAAATATTATTTGAGTAGGCAGTCCTGCCCACGTTGAGTAGTTTCGTAAATCCTTCCATAAGCGAAATGTCAATTATTTAACAACATAAACATATTCGCTAATAGTCAGTAACATAGATAATGTATTTTGTAATAAAATCCAGTGGTGCTTATAACGCCTACAGTATTATAAAATCTTTAAGTGTATAGAGATGATAAACAATACTAAATATTATTTTTATTATCTGTGAATGGATAAGTTTAGACATTATTGCAGGTTATTTAACATTTGTTTTCGCGCTCACCTTAAAACGTCAATATGTCAAAACAAAAGAGGATTGACATGACTTAACTATGAATAATGATCATTATAAACACTTAAAAATAAACACTTTCACACTCACAGCCCCACACTAAGTTCGATGACTTGTGTCGTGGGTGCCGGAAACATTCACATCACACACACACAATCACACCCAGAACCAGAAACACAAAATTTCCTTCTGGAGAAAACTTGTTTCCCGCCGGGAATCGAACCCCCCTGCTCAGAAGGCGAACATGCATTGACAATTAAAATACAATATATACATATATATAAAATATAATATATATGTACAATAATGACCTGATATAAATATATAAGCAAGTTTGTGTTCATTTACTTTGTTTTGATAAACCAATAATAGATAAATTATATGAAAAATAATTGAAACGCAAGCAAAGCATAAAAAACCGACTTCACCGCTTATATTTTTCAGGCTTGATCGATTTCGAAAAAATGTATATGGAACCATCTCTGAACTATAATTTACCAAACAAAAAAAATCATCAAAATCGATTCATAATTGGCGGAATTATCGCGTAACATACAAAAAAAACATCATACAGTCGAATTGAGAACCTCCTTTTGTGAAGTCAGTTGAAATACCCGTGCTTTTCCCACATCTTTTGAGTAACATACACTTAATAAACATAAACATAACATAAACGCTTTCACACTCACAGCCCCACACTAAGTTCGATGACTTGTGTCGTGGGTGCCGGAAACATTCACATCACACACACAAACACAACCAGAACCAGAACCAGAAACACAAATTTTCCTCGGGGAGAAAATTTGTGTTCCAGCCGGGAATCGAACCCGATACCCCTGGTAAGAAGGCTAACGCCACCCAACTAAGCGAACGAGCAGTAATATCGCATACAAAACGAGTGTAACACCCTAGATCCTTAACATTTCGCGAGATACACGCACACAAATACACCAAAGGTCTGACAATAGGCGCCAATACACCTAATAACTATTTAGTATTCCCTAAAAAATTTAACTAATGACCAACGATTTATCTCCTAAAACGATTAACATCCAATTGTTATTATTCGACAGAAGAAAACTTACAAGAATGAATGCAATTAATTTATCTTGCTCTCTACAAAAAAAAAAACCCTCTATAACTTATGCTTCCTCATGTTGCATGTTCCAGAGAGGGTCCATAATGATCTCAATTATTATTTAATATAAAGAACCCTTGTATATTATGGAAGCAATGAAGAATTGAGTCATCGAGATAGGAAACAAATCTACTACAAAATCCTTGTATTTTTTTCTTATTATTTTGGCTTCGCAATCTTGTGCATTTAGCCAGTGTCAAGTTATAATATATTTCAAATGTATTTCATATTAAAAGTCCTAGTCACAAGTCAAAGTCAAGGTCAAGTCATAGTCAAGTCAGGCCTAGCAAAGTGGTAGGAACTTTACTAGAACTTCTATTGGAGTTTTGGAGCGAAGGCGAATATCACGTTTTTTAACTTGTATCATTTGCCTACACTAATGCATATTTACTAAGTATTAACAGTTAATAATTCACCGTTATTACACATTAACACTTGAAGAATCACAGGATTTGGAAAAATATACAAAATCAACCACGCCATTTTTTCACTTTCGCGGCAAAACCAATCCTTGTATTGAGTATAGTTGTCTATGCTTTACCAAAGATTGAATGAGGTTAAGTCTGTATATCTTTCAAGTTCATAGTAACATAGAGGCATTCCTAAAAGGCCACTCCATACAAAATTCTCGAAGGAGACGAACTCGTCATTCTTCTTAGTTTCTTGCTCAACAGACGTGTTTAAAAATTGCTACATCATTTCAAGTAAAACTTGTTTTCCCAAAACACGGAATTTAAATATCGGAAATGATGACATAACCTGCAACATAGATCTGTGTTACAAGAGCCTCTACACGCAACGTTTGTTTGTACAAAACATTGGATGTATTTTATGATATAAATCCAATATTACAAAACTATATAAACATTTCTGCTTCAAGAATCAAGAATAATTAATTGGTGAATTTACAGATTATAGCTCTATTCAAGGTGTTAGTGCAATTTTGTAACAACAGTATATCCTCATCAGGCATTCAATATTTGCTCAACTATGAGAATATTTAATTAAAACTATTTTATATTTCATTTTATATTCACATTATAGGAGATGATACAATAATAAAGAAATAATTATAAGCTTACTATCCGTTGAAGGATCAAAGGTTGTAAGTAAAATGCTTCCTTTTAGAAGCATTATCTTCTTCATTATTTATTTACCGACTTCACAAAAAGGAGGAGGTACTCAAGTCGACTGTAGTATAATTATAATTTTTTTATTCTTTATTCATTATATTACTATCTTCTTTTCCTCAGCTTCTCGTCTAATCTGGGAGACTTCAAGTCAAGAGTGAATAGTTATCTTCTAGGCAAGCATGCTACACCTTCGGCCGCATCTTCACTTTCCATCAGGTGAGATAGTGGTCAAATGCTTGCCTATCGAGCATAAAAAAAAGGAATTATAGAAATATTGAACTGCCCGTTGGTTTAGTTGGGTGAGCGTTCGCCTTCTAAGCAGGGGTGTCGGGATCGATTCCCCAAGGAAAATTTGTTTCTGGTTCTGGTTGTGAATGTGTGTGTGATGTGAATGTTTCCGGCACCCACGACACAAGTCACTAAGTGTGGGGCTATGAGTGTGGAAGCATTTATGTTTTTGTATATATATTATATATGTATAGCAGTTTTTGTTATATATATTTAATCTAATCCAAATATTGACTTTAATAGTTAAAATTTTCGTGAGACCAACACGCAGCTTGGTTTATTTAATAAATTTAAAAATAAAGAATTACGTTAATAGGCCCCGAATTCTAGACATTTGTATACATAAATTAGTCTACTTCTTGAAATATTGTATACCCTGTGAGGCAAATCATAGTTCACAACACTATCTTTATTAACACTGCAAACAGCGTATACCTATGATTACGACTAATTTAATATGCTATTTTATATAATATGCCTATGCTTATGATTAATATACAAATTGTATATGAATATTTGTATGCAAATACATGACCTCGTCCTTTTTTGATGTCATCAAAGACGGAGACGAGAAATACCGACCTACGCTGGTAAATCGCTTAGTGTAAAGGCTCTAGTAGTTGATAATGAGTATAACCTTCGTCGGTCACTTGTGTGAACATTATGTTTTCTTATGTAAGGTGATGTAAGGAGGTTTTATGTATCCTCAATAAATACTCTTAATAAAAACATGTTCAACAAATTAATGTTAAATAATTAACCGCAAGCAAAGCTTAAAAATACCGACTTCACCGCTTTGTCTTCGGAACATTGATCAGATTAAATGTATTAAACACGCATTATTAACAATAACTCAAAAACTAGTAACCAGATAGGACCAATGGGAAAGCAACAGCTATCAAACAAAAAAAAAACAAAATTGGTTCACGAGGAAAGAAGTTAATGGGCCTGCGGAGGTTGATTTACCCATACAATCGTAATACCGAGATTATTTATAATTCAAGCATATTATCACCATACTGTGCTGTTATTCAGATTTAAAACGTTTTAATCTAGGTTCCTGGATAGTTTTTATTGCAAAATAATTACCTAAACCGATATATAAACCAATTGATTTTCACACATTATTACGACGTAAATGTCGCATCTTTAACTTATTCGTTTTGTATTAAAAACTAACACATTCCTTTTGTCATTACAACAGGAACATAGATTATCATTTCAAGGTACTATTAATGCAAAAAACAATGGCTAAACATTACATTTTCATTCATAATTTTTGGTATTACGGCACCTGTCATAATTTGTTCGGTCGGTAGTGCTATCGCATCAAGCATGGGCACAGTTTGCCAGTTAGACAGAGACAGCCTATAAATCGTTTCACAGACTACCCCGGCCTCTTAAGAGGCCGGTGTGGCTTTGAACGAGTCAATAGGCTGTCTCTGTTTAACTGGCAAACTGTGCCCATGCTTGATGCGATAGCACTACCGACCGAGCAATTATGATAGGTGCCGTAATACCAAAAATTATGAATGAATATGTAATGTTTAGGCATTGTTTTTTGCATTAATAGTACCTTAAAATGATAATCTATGTTCCTGTTGTAATGGCAAAAGAAATGTGTTAGTTTTTAATACAAAACGAATAAGTTAAAGATGCGACATTTATGTCGTAATAATGTGTAAAAATCAATTGGTTTATATTTCGTTTTAGGTAATTATTTTGGAATAAAAACTACCCAGGAACATAGATCAATATGTTTTTAATCTGAATAACAGCACAGTGTGGTTGTAATAAGCTTGAATTATAAATAATTTCGGTATTACGATTGTATGGGCAAATCAACCTCCGCAGGCCTCTTAAGAGGTAACACACATAAAAAATACTGCCGGAGTACCTCCTCCTTTTTTGTGAAGTCGGTAGAAAACCAATGTAACATGCTCCAAATTAGAAATGTTCGAATTATTTTATTTTAGAGCATGTCCAATGGCTTTTTTTTGTATGCAAACATTTTTTATGACAATAAATATTAATTAAAATAATAAATATAGCAAGGATTTTGGAGCTAAAGTCATCGTATGTTTCCTATCTCGATGAATTACAGTCAATTAAGTTAATTAATAGGTCCTTTTGAAAGATGACATTGGTAAGAAAGAAGTTACTGTGAAGATGAGCAAGAGATGACGGTTTTAATAAACATAAATGATTGTAGTTTTGGCGCGAAAGTGCTACGGAGTAGGATGCAACTTAAATGCATTATTTTTTCGTAATATTTGATTCTCTGTAGTAGTTTGAGAATTAATGTATGGGATTCTTATCTTTTGAGAACAAAAGAATGGAGTACAATGAGAACAGTCAAAATAATGTCATTGTCGATAATGTACTATTTTTCAGATCATGAGTTTTTTTTTATTCAATATAGACAAGCGTTTGACCACTATCTCACCTGATGGTAAGCGATGATGTGGTCGCGATGGAGCAAACTTGCCTAGAAGATACCTATTCACTCGCGACTTGAAGACTCCCATATTGTTAATGTGTAATAATGGTGGATTATTAGATATATATTCGTCAACGTGCATGAGTGTAGGCAAATCATACAAAGTTGAAAAATGTGATTTTCGCTCCAAGCCTTCGTTATCAATGGCATAAAGGCAAGGAGATAATGCTACAATAATATATAAAGCTAAGTCATTAGTTTTCGACATTTATGTATATATATAAGGATATTTACTTGTAAAAATAAATACGTATAACTGCAATAACTGCAGCAAAAAACGGAGATAAACAAAAAACGTATCGAGACAAACAAACAAGGCAAGTCCTAAACCAATAAAGATAAATCTTACAGCACACAAAAGTTAACAAAAGGGCTAAAACAAATGTTTGAAAATAACAGCCTTTATTTAACACCTCTGTTTTTTACCTAACTACGGCGAAGAAAAAACTATGGTTTTATTTTGTACTAGCCGTGCCCCGCGACTTCGCCTGCTACAATCAAGTTTAAAAATAAAAGATCTTGAAATGATCTTCCGAAAATATGTAATACAGGATGTGTGCTCTTTGCTGATGACATTTCCCTGCTGTTTAACTATCCTACAAACAGCATTCACACTAACAAGAATATAATTGACACATTTAACTCTATAAAACTTTGGCTCGAAAATCATAATCTTCAAATAAATAATAATAAAACCAAAATGATTCAATTTAAACCATATCAGAAACAAAAAATTAACTTATCGGCAATATCAAAACATCTTAATATCTCAGAAGTAAACGAATTCACTTTACTAGGCCTAACGTTAGACACACACCTAAACTGGAAAAATCATATCGGAAAAGTTCAATCTAAAATATCCCAATTTTTATACGGACTGAGTGTACTAAAAACAAACACAAACAGCGACTGTGCTCTATCTGTATACTACGCTTATGCCTACTCGTGGTTTTGTTACGGTATAATCATGTGGGGCCATAGTACTGATGCAAAGGACTTATTTATTGTACAGAAAAAGTGTATTCGCATTATTGTGAATATACGCCAAAAAAACAGCTGCAAACCCCATTTCATTAATAAAAACATCCTCACCCTACCTTCTATATACATCTTTGAAATGGTGATGTTTGTCAGAAAGAATATCAATCTTTTCAAGTATGATACAAACCCAAGACGAAAATATAAACTAATCCTTCCAACTCCAAGAATTGAAATGTACCGAAATAGTCCATACTATCGATGTGTCCAAATATATAATAATTTGCCCGACTGTTTGAAAAGCATTGACAAGAACACATAGTATTTGCAAACAACCTTAAAAATGCATTAGTTAAGAAGGCATATTACAGCATTAAAGATTACTTTGATGATCGATGGGAAATCTAAGCTTTTAAATAGAAATACCATGTATCTTTTAAATAGTCATACTTAGTTTTAAGTTAAGATATTTTAATTCTTGTATTAAGAAGTTAAGTTTTTTATTTTAATTTAATGTTTAAAAACTTGTTTTCATTTAATTTAATATTTAAAAGATAAGTATTTTTTGTTACATGACATAAATATGTATAATTAAGTTTGCAATACCCTACCCGGGTCTATATTCCATTATGTAATATAGTGCAATAAATAAATAAATAAATAAATAAAATAGCCAATGTGTTAATCCGTTCAGCCGTTAAAGCGAGAAGAGGGAACAAACATACTTACACACTTACACACAAAGTTTCGGATTTATAATATTAGTAGGATTGGTAGGATTGTGTTGTTATCAACCGACTTCAAGAAAAGGTGGTTCTCAATTTGACTTTATGTTTTTTTTTGTATGTATGTTACCATCGGGTAACATCTCATCTTCGCCAATTATGAATCGACTAGCCGTGCCCCGCGGCTTCGCCCACTATTATCAAGTTAAAAAATAGCCTATGTGTTAATCCTAAGTATAATCTATGTACATTCCAAATTTCATTTAAATCTTTTTAGCCGTTAAAGCGTGAAGAGGGAACAAACATACTAACAAACTTACACACAAACTTTCGGATTTATAATATTAGTAGGATAATGATGTTTTTTTTTGTTTGGTAGATTATACCTTAGAGGAGGTTCCATATAAATTTTATCGAAATCGGTCTAGCCAAAACCAAAATATAAACGTTGAAGTCAGTTTTTTAAACTTTGCTTGCGTTTAATTATTTTTATAATAACATCAATTGAAGTATAATTATCGTTAATAATTAACATCTAAATGCTTATAGCCAGTTCCTTTTTCAATATTCAAGAACATGATTAGTCATAAAGATGACTTCATACCCGCTGTCCTTGCAATAACTAGAAAACATAGTCGTGTTGAATAAAACGTGATCTTTCAATATTCATAGTAAACATATTAAATTCTTTAAAATTCGTTCGTTCACTTCCTGTTACTCGTCTAATTGATTTATTTGGTTCTTTATTACACAAAAAGTACAAAATATTGTCTGATTGCTTGCCGAGTTTCTTGCCAGGTTCTTCTCGAGTTGGCTGTTATTTTACGAATCTGACAATAGAATCATTAACTTTCATGAGTGCCTCTTTGGGGCCCATTGAATAAACGATTTTGATTTGATTTGAAGAATTTTCTACATTGAAAACATAAACAAAAACGCTTTCACGCTAACAGCCCCGCACTAAGTTCGATGACTTGTGTCGTGGGTGCCGGAAGCATTCACATCACGCACATAATGACACCCAGAAACAGAAACACAAATTTTCCTTGAGGAGAAAACTTGTGTTCCCGCAAGGAATCGAACCCGATACCCCTCAGAAGCTCTGATAGTCTAATATAAGTCTTTAAGTAATTTGGTCACGTACAATCAATATAATATATAGAATATTAAACGGAATGTTTAACACGCACATTTTGTTTTGTAGCTCGGCACCACAATCTAAGTTCAATCCAATTCAAAATGTATGTATATTTTGATTTTGTTTGAGAGTTCTAGATTGTAACGGTACCGAAATACCGAGCTCTCAACCATAATTAAAATTCTAATCAACAAAGGATAACTACAGCTGATATTAATGTTTGATTCCTGTCTGGAACTTTAAATACAAACACATACGTATATGCGTTTACACACACGCAAACACACCCTTACACACATTTTCACCTCCCACGCATACATACACTTAGAAGACTCCCAGATTATACCTTTCGGTGAACAAAGACACAGACAATGAGTTTCTCTCCCTCGATGTATAGTGATGAACGTAGAAACGAAACGCTTTAAGCGAACTGGGGGTACGTCAACTATAAATGGATGACGCTTGATAGTTTGTCTTATTGTTAGATGGTAAAAAGGGCATAGGAGAATTAGCTCGTGTAATTCCTGTGCACACTCTCCAAAATAGAAGCGATAGAATACCGATAAGCTTGCCACCTTACGTCGGTGACCGAGACTTTGCAACCTGGAATCGATTAGCTTACTGTCACCAATGAGTCTTTTGGCTCGCCGGTCAATAGATTCAAGAGCTTCTAACTGGTACTTGGCGGATCCATCCCAGAGGTGACCGCAGTACTCCATACACGATTGGACTTGAGCTTGTTGTATCCTATTATGTCAATTAATCTATTTGTATTTATATTTATTTGTATTTGATAAATACCTGTATCAGCCATGAATATCATGCTTTGGTTATCCAATATAGAAATAAGGTACATAGGAACGTCACGCCTTTATAACAAATCAGAAAAGAAAGCGCACAATCCTCAAAACCAAAAAGGCCAGACTAATTCAAATATCAACATATCGTGACTTCATGGTTCGAGCGCTAACTGCATTACACAACACGCAACGGGAAACGTTGCGTGGGCGCATGACTTGAGCTTTGAATACGATATTAGGAAGGAATATAGATACCTTGAGCTTAAAGTACGTATGCTTGGGACTTGTATTCAACAATAGCTTTCACACGTTGACATACACGTCAAAAAGTGTATTTTACATGGCTCCAGTTATCTATAATAAATTACCAAAAACAATGAAAGAATTGATGCAATCAGCATTGTTTAAAACGAAGTCAAGAATGTGCAAGTAGACAAATGTTATATTAATATAACTGAATTTCTAACTGATAAATTAATATGACGTAATGATGATTTGATAAATAAGACATTCATATAACGATATGTAACACAAATAGATGTAACAGACTAAGAAAATATTAGTCCTAAACCAAACTAACATATAAACATTGCAAGTTACATAAAAGCTTGTAAAAAGAAACCCGTCTTCGTATTCACGGTTCATACACACGCTTATTAAACAAAGAATAACATAATTTATTCTATTTCTGTATATTTTAAAATAACAATTGTTAAGGAACTACCATTACATTGATTTGGAGTAACACCTGAGTTCGATGAATGGGATAATAATATGCTGAAAACCTAAAAACAACTGAAGGTTTGTGCAGTCTTGGCGTTGAACATGATCGAAATATTTTTTATGAATGTATTTTGATTGTACACAAATCAAAATACATTCATAAAAAATATTTCTGATTATTTTGAATATTTAACAATAAATGATTTTTCTATTCTATTCATTGTTGTAACTAATACTTACATTATCAGTAGACATGGTGTTGCAGCCCTTCAGAGGCACGACGTAGTGGAGATCCCCTCGTTCGGAGACGTACTCCCGAAGACAGGATGAGTTGCTGCCCAGACCAGCTGGGTACACGATACCGTTGAAGATAGCGTAGTCACTGTGAAATAAAGATTACTGAAGATAATAACGGACTGTGTTCAATTAAATCTTACAGTGGATCTGCAGCCAAAGTTGAAACTATCAGAATTCTACAAAATAGAGCAGATCGTGCCATCTGATATGAATCCGCTTGAATCTCTAGGGGACTTCTTGAAAAGACAGGCATATCTACTATGTTTCACATCTTTGAAATCCTAATAAATGTTTGCAAAATATAGATAAATATAAATTAAGCAGCGGAATACACAATCTTAATACTAGATATTAATACGAGCGTATAAAATAGCGGTGTAGGCATTTAGATTAAACAAAACCAATAAATATTTTATGTCAAATGGGGTTACGTTTAACAATACAATTCTTAAAATTGTACAGAACTGTACTTGAATTACCAGTAATTATGACGAGGAAGTAATCAATTATAAAACGGCATTATTTGAGAAAGCTTATAATAAACGAATGACTACATTAATGACAAGGATGCATGGAGGGAAACTGCATAAGCGCTTTCTGCAAAATATAGTATTTATAGGTTACGATCTAATTCATTTATATGAATTAGTGATGTAAGCATGTTTGAAAAAAATGCACCACTAAGATTCTTGCAAGGTTTTTCTCGAGCTATAATTTTGCGAATCTGGCAATTAGAGTTATTAACTTTCATTATTGCCTCTTTGGTTCCCATGTTCAAATACTTAGACTAATGTGGTGTATTTAAGGAGAGACAAGTAAGTAAAAAGCAGTAGTGTATGGTCGATTTTAATAAAGCATTCGACTTTATCAATCCTTTTAATTAAACTTTTGGAATATTTTAAATTATTTTCATTCGTGACACTTAACCATGGAAATTCTATATTCTGCAGTTCCATTAACTCAACCAGGGGATTCATTCAGGTGTACCCCAAGGAGGTACGCTAGGTCCATTTCTTTATTCTATTTATGGACATTTACCTGTCTATGTCGTTGAGCGAGGACCTTGCGAGGGAGATGGTGACCTGCATGCTGTCTCGCTCGCACGCCACGGCAAGTGTGTCGAGGGGTGCTACGGCGGCCGGCCATGTGTCGGATTCTGTTGATGCTACAGATTCTACTGTGCTTGTGGCTAGTTCTGGAATAAGAAAAAAGTTGATAATATCATTCTACTTGTAATTTTTTTGCCAATATTTTTTATATAAAGTTTTTTAATCGCCGTGGTTTTAATTTTTTTTATTGTCCTAACTTAAACTGTACTACAAGTGTAGGTTACCCGATGAGTACATCAATAGAACATTTAATACTTTGTTTAAATGTAATTAATTTTATGATTGCATTTTATAAACGAGTCTAAAAGTGGGAGGGGAAAATATCTAGTTGTGTGTAGAGTAACACTTCCTTTCCTTTCCAGGGGTGACGGAAGGGTTTATGTGGGGCTCGAACCCACTAAAATACCCTCAGCGAGCAGTCCCACCCCTAGTTAGGGCATGATAGAGTCACGCAAACTGTCTATCTTGCCTCGGCGGTAGGCTCAGATGCAAACCGGGCCACTGCGCCCATGGGGGGTGACCTTTCTTACCATGGCCTCCCCCACATCTGTGGAGTCATGCAAGCCGCTGGAAAGTCCCCTGACTTTACCAGTAACCTCACTACAAAGGAGAGAGAAGGCGGGATAATGTTGCGATTATTGCATTTAGACTCTCGGTCTATAGCGGAACGAGTGGGAAATAAAAAGTTCCAATCGTCACCACTGTGGACGAACGAAACTTTTTTTTCCCACTCGTACCCAGTGGGGACGACTGTGTGGGGACGACCGGGAATGAACCCGGGCCAACCTCCTCCTTCCCACGTCCGTCTGCGCCGAAGCGGGACAGATTGGGGAAATTTATCATCATCTAATCAAGCAAGGTTTACACCGACCTTGTATTTGTATCACCCCTAGTCTTTGGTTCGCCAGTCATGACTTACAATAACAAATCCAAGGCAAACCCAACAATTTTAGCGTAACCTCATGTGTAAAACTCGATTCGCGTGATCCGAGACACTGTATCGCAACTTTTTACTAACGCAAGTGCAAATTATGGGAAAACTTAGTGTCTTATCTCACCCGTGAAATAATGACTTCGCAAAGCCAAACATTCAGTGTGTAGCCAAACATTATTGAGCGTTGTTTGTTTGGTTTTAGAGTTGGTTTTTGATTGTGTTCTTTGTTTAAGGTATTAATTATGGCAGGTTATAATTGAAGTAAGAAAGCATTGCAGACTATGGTCTGTAACTGATATACGAGGACTACTGTAATAGGTGTGCATTAGAAAGTGCAGATAACGGTCCAAAATTCACGGTAGCATAACGAATTTTAATACTTTTGCGTTAAATTTAATGCGGTGGAACTTTATTACACTTTTTTAATATTAAATAACAGTTATTACTATGGCTGATATAATACTAGTCGGTATTTGTATGTTGTATATTATTTCGTTTAATTATTTTTTTCTATAATCTTAAAGTTCTATATTCGAACTACGGGCCAATTTCCTATATTTCCTTGTTAAGTGAGTGGTTAATATTAAAAGTATATTATAACACCAATGAATATTTTAATTGTTAGCTTTGTGTTTTGATTGGTATACTTTATCTTTTTGTTGTCAAACTGTATTTTTGTAACAATATTGTACACCCGAAATGGGGAAAACTGTTGATTCGTTATTTATACATTTGTATTTTTAGTAAGAACCCTGTACACAGTTTATACAATAAATGCTTTTCTATTTCTATTTCTATTTCCTAAAACTATATACAGCAAAGACCTAAGTTACCTACAAGTCATCGAGCTTGTAGGTAACTCAAGTGCTCAAGCCCACTACCAGTGGGTACCGTTCCCAACATGCTGGCGCCATTGTCTCTCTGAATTGCAATGCTAACACGTTGAGCCAAATAAGTGCCAGCATTTTGATCACGCGTCGCCTCAACCAGGCGCTCTGATAGATTTGTTGAAAATAGAATGAGCTCCCGGTCCCCACGGGCCCAAATGGCTCAAGTTACTTTATTTTTTCAGGTCTATTGTAACTCTTAGACATTGTCAATTTAAACATATAGTTTGGGTAATATCACGGGTATTAATCGCGTAATAACTATTTATTTATCTCGACTAACTCTATATCTCCCAAAAAATTATATGTACTATTTCTGCTGCTTGCATATAATGTAGTTTCAAACTGTACTAATAAATTTCATAAAACATTTGTATTTATGTATTATTTACTACATTACAGCATTTATTTTGTATATGTAACGGCCCGAAGTGTAGTTGGGTGTGCATTTGCCTTCGGAGCAGAGGTATCGCGTTCGATTCCCGGCTGGAACACAAGTTTTCTACACAAGGGAAATTTGCGTTTCTGATTCTGGTTGTGATTATGTATGTGATGTGAATGTTTCCGGCACCCACGACACAAGTCGTTCAATTTAGTACGGGGCTGTGAGAGTGAAAGCGTTTATGTTTATGTCTCCCATAGTTATTAAACTTTAATTGTACACTCCTATTTTTATTTAACACTAGCCGTGCCCTGCGGCTTCGCCCGCTATTATCAAGTCAAAAAGTAGCCTATGTGTTAATCCTAGGTATAATCTATGTACATTCCAAATTTCATCCAAATCCGTGCGTCCAAAGCGTGAAGAGGGAACAAACATACTTACACACAAACTTTCGGATTTATAATATTAGTAGGATTATGTTTCAATGTTATATTCGGCTTAAAACACGAAAATTTCGACTTACTTTGTAGTCAACTAGTTTCGTTTTGTTTTAAGCCGAATATAACATTGAAACATAATGTGTAATACTCACGATAGTTTTAATATTACTAGGATGTTTAAATTTAGGGTTGTATGGTAGTTTATAGTAAAATGGGAGTCTGCATTTTCTTTTACATGCGCACGTTTCGATATTGCTTTCTTAAATCTAAATTATGACCATTGGTATTCAATTGCGAACAAGCCTAGAGGCAACACCTTGTCTATAAAATATTTATTACTTCAATAAATGGGTAGTAATATTATAGCAACTCGCCCGTAGCAGAAATCATAAAAACAAATTGTCTATGTTTACGATTTATTAACTTAGGTAGAGCTGGCTCTCCCAGATACCTGTGGGATAAGAAGCCTTTTTTTATGCCTGATAGGCAAGCATTTGATCACAATCTCACCTGATGGAAAAATATAAATAATAATATATACCTATTGTACCTATTTGTGAGATGGCGGGAGAGCACTGATATCCTACACACAGGGCAACCTAGTTAGGAGTTAGGGTTTATCCATGTACACAACAAATATCTGATCAGCTTAGTTTATTTATGAACCACCTGTATGAGCCAAGTTATAATATAAGATGCTGTGTTGACACACAATAGTGTTCCTAATATTACTATAGCTAGTTAGTACATGGAGTGTTACAAATTAGTTAAGTTTTTGTCCAAATAATTTTTTTTTCATTTTCATATATCTTATCTTTTTTATGTCGATATCGTCGAGTATCTCGTTATCCTTACTAATATATATATATAGGTATATATAAATATAATATTATATATTATTAATATTATAAACGCGAAAATAACTCTGTCTGTCAGTCTGTCGCTCTTTCACGCCAAAACTACTGAAACGATTTAAATGAAATTTGGTACTCAGATAGTCTAGAGCCTGAGAAAGGACATAGGCTATTTTTTTATGCGAAGAAAGAGTTGTAAAGGGTTGAAAGGGGGGAATATTACTATTCCAAGCGGACGAAGTCGCGGGCTCAGCTAGTTTTATATATATATATATATATATCCTACTAATGTTATAAATCCGAAAGTTTGTGTGTAAGTGTGTATGTTTGTTCCCTCCTCACGCTGTAAAGGCTGAACGGATTTGGATGAAATTTGGAATGTACATAGATTATACCTTGGATTAACATATAGGCTACTTTTTAACTTGATAATAGCGGGCGAAGCCGCGGGGCACGGCTAGTATATTATATTTTAGACTCCGCCCCTCATTAGTGGCATAATACTTGTGTTGCCATGGGAAATCGAGCCCGATACCCTTGCTTAGAAGGCGAACGCTCAACCAACGGGCAGTTCAAATACGGTGTTCCGGCAGTTATCCTTGAGAGCCTGCGTATAGTGTGTTTACCAGCTTCGATCACATCGTCACTTACCATCAGGTGAGATAGTGGTCAAACACTAACCTGTCACAAATAAAAAAAAAAAATGCGAAAGTTTTTGTGTGTGTGTGTGTGTGAATGTATGTTACCACGTATCTCCGTAACAACTAAACCGATTTTAATGAAATTTTAAATTTAGGTAGCCTATACTCTGGATGAGGACATAGGCTACTTTAATCATCATCATCAGCGGGCAAAGTCGTGGTCAACTAGTATTATATACGTAACGAAAATTGATGAAATTTAGAATAGAGATAGTTTAGGTTCCGGAATAACACATAGGCTACTTTTTAACTACATATACATTTCTAACTATAACATTTTTATTTAAGTATAAATAATTTTCAAGAATTAGTAAAGGAGTTAGTTGGTACCTAGTAGGTATTCTTAAACGTATCGTGTGTTAAAGCGAACCGTGACGTCATAGTATACCTGCTACTGACTGCCAAAGGTCAAGCTGTTTAGAATAAACGGCATTTTTGACAAAGCACTTATATACAGTACCGGAGGCGCCGGTGTAGATCTCCGATAGGTACCGATGAGGGTGACTATATCGAATAATTAAATTGTTAGGACAATTTTTTTTTTTAACTTTTTTTTTTTGACACATTCACACTCACATCCCCACACTAAGTTCAAATACTTGTATCGCGGGTGCCGGAAACATTCACATCACACACACATTACACCCAGAACCAGAAGCACAAATACCCCTTGAGAAGGAATTTGTGCTCCTGCCGGGAATCGAACCCAGGATCCACGACGCAGAGGGCGGAGACCTGTCCACTGCACCAACTGACGACCCAGTTGGTGCAGTGGACAGGTCTCCGCCCAACAATACTCGGGCGCCCGCACTAGACACATGCTTTTTTTTTGCGGCCATAGAGAATTACAATTTGTACTATATGTTTTGTGATTACTCATATGTGTTATCTGTAGTAAAAATAATGGTTATGAAAAAAATAGGAATTTTGACTATCCCTCGTTACTACGATGATAAGTGATAATATGTTCAAGGGTGGTAAGTCTGGTCGTGTTATCATCGTATTCAATAAAAATTATAATAATCAAAACTAATAAAAAATTTGACATCATAATTTTTACATTCTAGTGACATAATTTGATTCACTTACAAGTAACATTTTTGTATTCCTTTGGACAGAGATTGAGCATTGCCATTCAACGTGGCAATGCTGCCAGTATTTTGGGTACTTTGCCTACTGGTAGCGGTCTATTAGATTAAGTTTCGTACATATTTATATCTAGCTATAGTTATTTTTTTGGTTAATTATAATTTAGTTTTTATTTTCAATGTAATATATAATGTATTTAAGTCTTAAATAATTTATTTAGTTATTATATTAGTGACATAATAATTATATTAATTATATTTAAACAAATAGATAAATAATTTAATTTAATAACTGACTTCACCGCTTTATCTTCAGAACCTTGAACAAATTAAATGATTTAAATACGCATTATTGCGGTGAGTAAGTACAAATTTATGAGAAAACTAGCATACCCGGCGGACTCCGTTTCGCCACTATATACCTCACGGAGCCCGAGACCTTTCCAACGAATGCAAAACCGTGGAAATCGGTTCGTGCGTTCTGGAGTTATAGCGTCAGGAAGGAAAACCCGACTTATTTTTATATAGAAGATAAAATATATACTAAGGTTATTATATACATACTTAAATAAAATTCATTCTATAAAGCAATAATAATTGACCGAGCGAGCGCGAAGTGCGAGCGAAGCATCTCCCTTTTAGCTTGGGCAAAATTGCATTCGTATTTCCGGATTTCCGGTTGTTCTCCTCAACAGGTCGCATTTTTTAATCGATAATTATACAATACAATACAATACAAATACTCTTTATTGCACACCAAGAAAAATATTAATTAACAATAGAAAAAAATTACAATATAGCAGTACAATCGGCGGCCTTATCGCTAAGCAACGATCTCTTCCAGGGAACCTTAGGATGGAGAGGATAAAAAAGTTTAACAAAAAGTGATTTTGTGAATTATAGTGGGTTTTTTTTATTTAATTTTTAATTGTTTTCAAAATGGCGGAGATATAATTTATATAGCAAAGATTTACCCAATTGACCAACAAGGTCATCACAACACTTTGTCCGACAACCTGTCTAACCCGTGGTGACCGTACCACGAAGGTGTCAGTCCGGCCGGGTGGACGACCGGGCCGTTGACCCGGCGCCGGCGCATCCGTCGGGAATGTCTCCCACTATGTTTGTTTGTCTTATTGTGGCAAAAATATGAGATAGTTTTGCTAAAATACAAAACTGATGCCTTTAACATTTATTAAACAGCCGTGGCTCGCAGCATCGCTCACGTTATTTAAGTTAAAAAGTAGCCTATGTGTTATTCTGGAACCTAAACTATCTACATTCTAAATATCATCAAAACCGATTTATTCGTTATGGAGATACGTAACGATTAAGCGGTTCGTAATACGTAACAAACATTCACACACACACACACACGCAAACTTTCGCATTTATAATATTTAAGTAAGATCTACTTACTATTCTATACTGTTTTATGTGTTTCACCGATTTCTCTCCCATTTGAAGACCGATTCTCTAAATTATTTGTTTGTTTAGTAGATTACATTGTTGGTCCCATATAAATTTAATCGAAATCGATTTAGCCAAAACCAAAATATAGCGGTAAAGTGAGGTTTCGGCGGTTGTCGGCTTTGCTTACGTTTAAATTATTTTGTTTCGAATGGGTGTTTTTCTCATTATAATTTCATCAACATCTAATGAAGAGATTCAGAGATATTTGCGATTGAAGTCAGAAGTTTTTTTTTTTTTTAAACTCGTATATTTTATTACTAGTCGTGCTACGCGGCTTCGCCCGCTATCATCAAGTTAAAAATAGCCTATATGTTAAACCTAGATATTTAATTCCAAATCCGTTCAGCTGTTTTAATTAAAGCATGAAGAGGGAACAAACATACTTGCACACTTACACACAAGCTTTCGTATTTATAATACTAGCCGTGACGGCTTCGCACGCGTTGGTCAAGTTAGGATTAACGCATAGGCTACTTTTCCTAGGTGTTTTTTAATCGGAGGTATAAGCTAAGTACATTCCAAATCTCATCAACATCCGTTCAGCCGTTACAGCGTGAAGAGGGAACAAACATACAAACAATCTTTCGGATTTATAATGTTAGTATGATTTGTAGGATAAGTAGGATATATATCCTATAGAACTTTTTTTGGCAGCGTTTTGCTTCTGCTTTCATCATTCGTACAGCGAAGGACTGAATCGCACTGGCAATGTCAAAGTTCCCTAGACTGCTTGACCTTGTTAGGATCAACCGTGCAACAAGTGTTAGTATTATACAGGGTGATTTGTAAGATACCAAAAGCTATGAGACCCTGATTTCTATTCTAACCCTTAGCACAATTCGTTTTACGACTTACTTCTGAATGCTATATTTTCCGTTA
The DNA here is from genome assembly GCA_948107665.1 of Lomographa bimaculata. NCBI lineage: Eukaryota > Metazoa > Arthropoda > Insecta > Lepidoptera > Geometridae > Lomographa > Lomographa bimaculata. The sequence continues at coordinate 5,657,998 of OX403612.1, read as the reverse complement.
TAATTACAATATTACTTTACAATACGAACTGCCCGTTGGCTAAGTTGGGTGAGCGTTCGCCTTCTAAGCAGGGGTACCGGGTTCGATTCCCGGCGAGAACACAAGTTTTCTCCCCAAGGAAAATTTGTGTTTCTGGTTCTGGTTGTGATTGTGTGTGTGATGTGAATGTTTCCGGCACCCACGACACAAGTCATTGAACTTAGTGTGGGGCTGTGAGTGTGAAAGCGTTTATGTTTTAATACAAATTTCACTTGCAATACACTTTTAAACTAAGTGGTGACAAAAGCCTAACACTGTACCTTGGTTCCATCCATTTTCCAAAGCTTTTTGTAAACTTAAAGTACCCATAAGCGTTTACTTATATGCTCTGTACTTAACTAATTACTCTATTTTAATATCAGAATTTCATGTATAATATAAGTGTTTTTAATGAAGTCTTCTAAACTGTGTTAATAAAGGTATTATTATTAATAGTTGTTTAAACTATACTGTCCCGCAAAGAACGGTGTCGCCGCGCCGCACCTCCTAATATGCATACTAACTTAACACCTTAGACAACAAAAAAGAAGGCTGTAATTTTGCGAATCTGGCAGTAGAGTCTTAACTTTTACGAGTGCCTCTTTGGGGCCCATGTAAATAAACGATTTTGATTATGATTTTGAAGAATATTTTATAACATTTATTTGGAAAATCATAAGAGAGAATTTGCAATAGCCATAACACGAAAGACCTTGATTTCAGTGGTTGGAATTGAGGAGAGGTTTCTAATATTTTTAACCTACTTCATAAAAGGAGGAGGTTCTCAATTCAATTGTATTTTGTTTTTATTTGTATTTCCTCAGATATTTTTTCTAGGTGAACCGATTCGGATGACTATTTTATTCTAAAGCTAATCCCATGTGGTCCCATTTAAATTTGATTGAGTTTTCCTCAATAATGCTCCTCAATAATAAATATTTAATTCGTTAAATCTAATCAAAGTTCCAAAGATAAAGCGGTGAAGTTGGTTTTTAAGCTTTGCTTGCGTTTAAACTATGCCAATAACCCAGTATATTGGTAGGAGAGTTACCTGTGCTAGGCGGTAACTGCTTGGAACGCGCGGTCGCGAGCAGCGCCGATATCACCAGTAAGCTCCACATTTTCAGTCTGAAACAATAAATACATATATAAATACAATACTCTTAATTGAACATCTTAAAATAACAAAAAAAATAATGGTTGTCTGTAAAGTCGGTTTTCGGACGATAATTTTAAGTGATCGTGCCTCTCTATCGCTTCTATCCGCGCTCTCGCTTGCACGCTCAGGCTCAGGCGGAACGTGACAATTTTTCGTGCGTCGGCTGCACGCACGAAAAAGTGTTTATCGATTTATAAGACGTTATCACGTCAAAACCATAATAGAAACAACAATAAATAATTGTATGTAAGTGTTACAATAGCGGTTTTATCGCTGAGAGCGATCTCTTCCAGACAACCTTTGAATAGATAGTAATAAAGTACAGAAGTATGATTTAAATAAAGATATAAGTAAATAATAATTCATTTTGTTTAATTAATTTTTTATTTTTTTATTTATTTAATTGTATAATCAAAAAACAAACTCCTAAAACACTGTTTTAATCTGATTGTACTAAGTACGGTAGTGGTCGAGTTAACCATCAGAAAATAAAACAAAAATTTAAGTTGGCAACTCGATCACGTGGGCGAGTTCTCTAGACCGAGACGTCTACCACGGTAGCTTTAGATAATTATTTCTAGAAGATCCTTGTTGTTTTTAACCAACTTCAAAAAAAGGAGGAGGTTCTTAATTTGACTGTTTTTTTTTACTAGTCATGCCCCGCGACTTCGATCACGTTAATTAAGTAAAAAAATAGCCTGTGTTATTCCGGAACCTAAACTATATACATTCTAAATTTCATAATAATTGATTTATTTGTTACAGAGATAGCAAACATTCACACACACAACATTTCAAATTTATAATATTAGTAGTAGGTATGTGTATTCGACCGATATTCCTGATTCTTTTTTATTTGAAAGTGCTTCCATTGTTGTCCCATTTAAATTTGGTCTACATCTGACCGGTAGTTTTGAGTTATCCTAATATTATAAATCTGAAAGTTTGTGTGTAAGTGTGTGTGTAGGTATGTTTGTTCCCACATACTTACACACAAACTTTCAGATTTATAATATTAGGATAACTCAAAACTACCGGGCAGATGTAGATCAAATTTAAATGGGATCACAATGAAAGCACTTTCAAATAAAAAAGAATCAGGAAAATCGGTTTTATACCTAGAAAAAAATATGAGATAAATAATTCTTCACGCTTTAACGGCTAAACGGATTTGTATGACATTTGAAATGTACATAGATTATACCTAGGATTAACACATAGGCTACTTTTTAACTTGATAATAGCGGGCGAAGCCGCGGGGCACGGGTAGCCCTCAATAATGCGAATTTAATTAATTTAATCTGATCAAGGGTTCCGGAGATAAAGCGGTGACGTCGGTGTTATAAAAGATTCATCCCACACACTTCCAACATTAAACCGGAGTTAATATCAACAAGTAATTAACATTACAACTAAATCAAGGTTATCACGCCCTTAGAATAGTCACGAAACAGTGAAAGGTTTCGTGCCAGTTTATATAGGTTGGTCAAGAGCTGTTAAATTTGGTATCCGTGAACTAAACGCAAAACTCCTACTATACGTACTGCCTAGCCTTTCACTACAACGCCGTTTGACAACCAGTTGAAGCAGTGGGCTGATCTGCCCTAGCCTAAAAGAACCCAAAATCCACCCTGGGTACTTTTCTACCGACTACTCAAAAAAGGAGGAGGTACATAATTCGACTGTTTTTACCGACTTCACAAAAAAGGAGGAGGAACTCAAGTCGACTGTATTATTTTTTTTGTGTGTTATGTGTGTTACCTCATAACTTCGTTCCACGTGAACCGATATTGAAATTTTTTTCTTTGTATGATGTTGCTTTCCAATTGGTCCCATTTAAATTTGATCAAGATCTGACAAGTAGTTATTGAGTTATCCTCAATAATGCGTATTCTGTGGACTACATTGACGATATTTTTAATTTTAACCGACTCAAAAGTTTCCTCATAACTTCTTTCTTTGTGCGCCGATTTTGATGATATTTTTTTTATTTGAAAGCTGGTGCTTTCCATGTGGTCCCATTCAAATTTGGTCAAGATCTGATCACTACTTTTTGAGTTATTGTTAATAATGCGTGTTTAATACGTTAAATCAGATCAAGGTTCCGAAGATAAAGCGGTGTAGTCGTTTTTTTAAGATTTGCTTGCGTATTATTATTTATGTTATGTTACTTCATAACTTCTTTCCACGTGAATCGATTTTGTATAATTTTTTATGTTTCAAAGTTGTTGTTGATCAAGATCTGATTAGTTTTTAATACACAACAATTAAAGTTGTGGCAAATCGCTTTGTTCGAATCGGAGGAATGTGAACCATGAAAGGATAGTAAAAAAAAGGATGGCTCGATTCCCGGTAAAACCGAAATTTTCCTTCCTTTGGACTTTTGTGCTTTTGACTCTGGGTGTGATTCGGTGCTTTGCTTGCTTTTCAATTATATTTTAAGCTTTCTTTCCCATTTCACTGATTTGGACTTTACCCGTGGTAATTCAGTATATTTACAATTTTTTTTATACACTCACAGCCCCACACTAAGTTCAAAGACTTGTATCGTGGGTGCCGGAAACATTCACATCACACACACATTACAACCAGAACCAGAAGCACAAATATCCCTTGGGAAGAAATTTGTGCTCCTGCTGGGAATCGAACCCAGGACCCACGGCGCAGAGGGCAGACACCTGTCCACTGCGCCAATTGGGTCGTCAATTATAACAATATTTTTGCATTTATCATACTTTTACTTTTGAAATATAATATAGACGACTGGCACTAAATGGTATTCTATCATGAAGTCCATGGTGCTGTTTTATGTGCAAAATTTTACAATTTTTTTTTTTTTTAATATGTAATGTGCTTATTACTCGAAAACTTATGCAATTAGCCAATGTGTTGTTACAAAACGTTGTCCTACTTGCCATTAAGGCCACATCCTAGTCTATTTGGCTAGCTGCCCTATTTCCCAACATATGAACAAAGAGTATTATGTATACAAGAATACCAATACGTCTAACTGAATGTGGTAATGTTTAACTGATTACAAAAATGCGGTATTCATCTCACTCTCTGATGGAAATTGACGATGTGGCTGACGATGTAGCATGCTTGCCTAGAAGTGTCTATTTTCTTCGGACTTGAATACTCCCAGCCTAACCAAGAAGCGTCTTAATCGAGACAAAAAGCAACTTTTGAACCTATCTACATACCTTTTTCATTATGACGGCAGTATACTAAACGGCAGTGCAGGGATGTTAAAAAATTATTAAAAATAACATTATTATTATAAAAAATTATTATTATTATCACAAAGTACATTTGACCCTAAGTAAATTTTCAATGTAAATTAAAGTTATTGTATTGTTAGTAATTTTAAGAATTCCTTCTATTTTTATTTTCATTATTTTATTATTTCTTGCTTTTTGAGTACATTTGGCAAATGATAGGCACGCCGAAATTGTCATGCATATCTGAAAATTCCCTTGTAGTTAATTTTAAGTTTAATTATAATATGTATGATGTGGCAGTGCTATATTAATAAATAAATAAATAAATTATTACACACTCATATACACTTTCGGAATTTTATTTGTACGATAGTGCAAATATGTAAAACAGTTACGTACATACATAATACATGTTTGGACATCTGTCGCGAATAATATCAATGGGTTGCATGACATTGGCAACACGACCTTGCCCGTTTATATTCGATGAAGTTTGTATGACCTCGATGATTGTATGGTCTATTTGCATTACTAAGAATAAGAACTAAAATTTGGTTGGACTAAAATTTGGTATACTTATGTATCTTCCGTGACAATACAATGATATGGTACCATTGAGCTGGTATGATGATGGAGACGGAAGATGACTATCGGAACTTCTGAACTAAACAAGGAAATCCTATCGAGTTTGGGCGCGTTTGATTTTTTTAACAACTTCAAAAAAGGAGGAGGTGCTATGTTTGACTGTATGTATTTTTTTATGTATGTTTATCGATTTCTCCCCCATTTGTGGACCGATTTTAAAAATTCTTTTTTAGTTTGGTAGATAATACTTTAGAGGTGGTCCCATATATGATTGACATACGTCCAGTTCACTTAAAGCGTTTCGCTTCTACGTTTATCATCCGTACAGCGAAGGAGTGGAACTCATTGCCCTCGTCTTTGTTCCCTGAACGGTATAATCTGGGAGTCTTCAAGTCAAGAGTGAACAGGTATCTTCTAGGTAAGCACGTTACATTTTCGGCCGCATCATCACTTTCCATCAGGTTAGTGAGGTCAAATGCTTGCTATCGGGCATAAAAAATATATATACATTTTATCAAAATCGATCAAGTTAAAACCAAAACATAAGCAGTGAAGTCGGTTTCTTAAGCTTTGCTTACGTTTTATTTATTTGTAACCGGTAAAACCTTGATTTAAAAAGCTTTTTAGAGTATCACTTGTTTTGATTACATCAAATTTTTTTTTTTGAGAGTTTCGTCTCTATCTCACATGTTAGTAAGTCATGATGAAATAAAGAAAAAAATAGCGCCACCGGGATTCTTGTCATATTCTTCTCGAGATGGTTGTAGTTTTGCGAATCTGGCAGTAGAGTCATTAACTTTTATGAGTGCCCTTTTAGGGCCCGCGAATAAACAATTTAAACCTATCCCCATGAAATTAATGAGTCGACCTATGTTGCAACCTTCCACGCGTGATCAAACTTACCCAACTGCGTCCTAAAAATGATAGCAAATATTTAAACATCTGACTATTGAACAAATATTTAAATTAAGAGAACGCCTCAAGGATTGTGATTGTGTAATTATTTTGTTTAATTACTGTTTGTTACTGCTATTTTAATTAGTGCTCGAAACTTTCAGAATTTATGCACAAATTCCTATGCAAATACTTTTGTTTCGCGATATGGTCCAAGTATTACTTTGTGAAAAAGTGCAACGATAGTTTAAGAAATAACTGTTGTGTATGAAAATGATACACAATATTTTAAACATAGAGATTCTTTACTCAACATATTATTATTTTATTTTTAACATATAAACTCATATTAATTTTAACTTACAGCCTTATACTTGTGTCATTGGTGCCGGAAACCGTCACATACACAATCACACCCAAATATATAGATATATTGTCTATGTGATGTGATTGTTAGCAATCAAAAAGCAAGTCTTAAAAGCATAAACTTGTAGTATATGTATATATTTTTTATTCTCGATAGGCAAGCATTTGACTATATATCACCTGATGGAAAGTGACGATGCGGTCGAAGATGGAGCATGCTTACCTAGAAGATACCTGTTTAAGATTTAAAGACTCCTAGATTGTACTTATCGAGAAACACAGACTCGGGCAATGAGTTCCATTCCTTAGAAGTACGTATAATAAATGTGGAAGCAAAACGCTTCGTACGTACTTGGAATATCAACCATAAACCCATGTCGCGCTGATTGTTTGGTGGTCCGATGGTAAAAGCGGGATGGGGGAATTAGATCATGCAATTCCGTGGCACACTCAGAGCCAATACAAACATCGGCAGCGCGGGGGGAAGCGTTGCAGGCACGCGCTCGCTGCTCGGCCGCATACATTTTAGACGCCATACATTTTATCTTTAAAGTCCCCGGGCCATATCAAGTCCCTAAATAGCGTAATTTTGACCGAACAACGTATCGTATGCCGTATACAGTATTCCTGATGCGGGTAAAGCTGAGAAGCTAGTCGATTTACATAATCTTTGGTTATATCATTATAGACACATTATTCACTGTCGCATAACGGAAACGCAATAGCTTCCGTTATTAGAGAAACTTGGCACAAGCGACGACGACGATCGACTGTCCTCTAGGGATGGGACTTTCGATTTTCTTTTAAGACGGATAGCGGTAGCGCCTAGTGACGTCATCGATAATACAGATAACTTATTTTTGCTATCAATAAAAAAATTAACAATATTCTTATTCGATGCATTACTCGATGGCTTAGATGCACGTTCGCCTTCTTAGAAGCGGGTATTGGGTTCGATTCCAAGCGGGAACACTAGTTTTCACCTTATGGAAATTTGTGTCTTTAGTTTTGTGTGCGATTTGATTTTCCGGTACCCACGACACAAGTCATCAACTTAAGGCTGTGAGCGTAAAAGCGTTTTTTTTTATTTGACACGCATTTCGAATATGTTTCGCTTGTTATCGATCTACCGCACCTGTCACACACCGGAAACGATCCGTTTCCGTGACTTCCTTTGCCTGACAGGTGACTCATCGGATGTCAGATGTTTGAAACGTGGTGTCTGCAAATTGTTTGATTGTTGGAGTTAGACAGTATATTTCGTTATCTACAACACCCATGACATAAGTAATTGTACTAAGTATTAGGCTGTTAGTGTGAAATCGTTTATGATTATGTCATATTTCGACGACCTGTGGGTTCAATTCGTGGGTCAGGACCCACGAATTGAACCCACAGCCGGTCCTGCCAATTGTGGTTTCGGCACCACAATTTTCCCTTCCAAGGAACATTTGCACTTCTGGATCTGGGTTTGATTGTGTGTTTGATATGTAAAATATGTTTCCGGCACGATATAAGTACTTCAACTTAGCGTGGGGACGTGAGTGTCTGTGCTCTAGTCTGTTTTTTAGATTATTGTTTATACTAAAAAATGCTAAGCGAAAACTATGCTCTTGCCGTGAATCGAACTCAGGACCCACGACGCAGAAGGCAAACATCTGCCCAATGCACCAACTAACACTAGCCTATCTATATAAAGAAGTTAACGAGTACCGATGTACGTGTGTATGTGACTGAACTCCTCCTAAACGGCTGAACCGATTTTGATGAAATTGTTTGTGTGTGGTGGATTCAAGAATAGTTCAGATTCATAATTCAATCCGATAAAAAAGTTTACATTAAATTACGCGGGCAAAGCCGCAGGAAATAACTAGTCAATAAGTAAGTGCATTATGAAATAACTAATAACTAACAACACAAAATACAAAGTGTTATAACAATTACAACGCTTCATGAAGAAATAAGACATAAGCGATGTAACCTTACGGATCTGTAAGTGAATGGAGCTGACGTAAGCAGGAGCTTTCCCTACCTATTGTTGCAATGAACTTAGTGTCATGTTTAGCTATTTTAGCTATTGTAGAGTGGTATAAATGAGACTGTGGATCCTTATTAGCAACGTTTGTAACGAATATACAGCGGCTATGCAAGTTCAAGGCTTTCTGCACCTGTACATATGTATGTCAGCGTTTCGCTTACTATTAGACGAACGTTCTGCTTGACTCCTTTCTTACTAGCATAAAACAAGCTATGACTAGAGAAGTCGACACAGCAATCACATCATAATCACACTAATATTATAAAGCTAAAAGTAAGTGTATACAAATTTTTGTTTTCTCTTCAAGCTATACCGGCTGCCTACTTAGTTTGGCCTTATAAGTAAGCTCAGAGTCGCACAACGAGCTATGGAAAGGGCTATACTCGGAGTTTCTCTACAAAATCAAATCAGAAATGAGGAGATCCGTAGACGAACGAAAGTCACCGACATTGCCCGGCAGATTAGCAGGGCACATAGTACGCAGAACTGATGGCCGATGGGGCCGAAAGGTTCTCGAATGGAGGCCACGGACTGGCAAGCGCAGTTTCGGGAGACCGCCCACAAGGTGGACGAACGACATAATGAAGGTCGCAAGAAGACGCTGGATGCAGGCCGCTAACAACCGTTCTTTTTGGAGATATTTGGGGGAGGCAGCAGTGGACTTCTTGTGGCTGAGATGATGATGATGATATAACGGCTGAACGAATTTGGAATAAATATAACTTTTAACATATAGTCTACTTTTTTACTTAAACGCGGACGAAGCCGCGTACCTTCCACTGAGCTGAGCTGACGTAAGCTGGAGCTTTCCCTACTTATTGTTGCAACGAACTTTGTGTCATGTTTAACAATAGTTTAGCTATTGTAGAGTGGTATAAAGGAGACTGGATTCTAAATTAGCAACGTTTGTAACGAATATACAGCGGCTATGCAAGTTCAAGGTTTCTTGCACGTTTACCTATGTATATGAGCATGTCGCTTACCATTAAACGAACCCTCTCTTTGACTCCTTTTTAACCGACTACCAAGGGTGAACGCGCGTATATTATATGTATGTATATTTGTAAATTCCTTTATAACCTCGTATCTTCCAAACGGCTGGGGGATTTCAACAGTTAAGGTATCATTATATTCGTCTTAAAAACTAGTGTCTTTAGACAGATGTATGAAGAAAAAAAAAGGCGGATTATTGGCGCGAAACACTAATCCTACTAATATTACAAATGCGAAAGTTTGTGTGTGTGTGTGTGAATGTTTGTTATCACGTATCTCCGTAACGAAAAAACCGATTATATAACCGATAGATAGTTTCCACTTTTGACAACTATCTCACCAGATGGAGAGTGATGATGCGGCCGAAGATGTAGCATTCTTGCCTAGAAGATACCTATTCACTCTTGAATTGAAGAGTCCCAGATTATACCGTAATTGTTATTATTATTATTATAGGCGCAAGATCTGAGTTCGGGGCGAACGATTAGTAACATAAGTGTGATTCTCATTAACGTAGGCGGAGCCGGGCACAACTGTTTATACATTTCCACCAGTTCAAAACATTTCTTATAACTGGAGAACTATTAAAACTGTACTATAACGACTACATAAGACATTAGATGTCACGCTCTACGGACCTTGACTAGTTCCGGGTGAAGACACTATATTTATCTTTATTTTTTACCGACTTCCCAAAAAAGGAGGAGGTATCAAAACTTCTCTCCACGCGAACCGATTTCGAATTTTTTTTTTTAGTTTGAAAGATTTTGCTTTCTTATTGGTCCCATTTAAATTTGATCAAAATCTGATCAGTAGTTTTTGAAATATCGTCAAAAATGCCTATTTTGTACGCCTACTTCGACGATGTTCTCGTTTACCCGACTTCAAAAGTTACCTCATAACTTCTTTTGTTGTGAGCCGATTTTGATGATTCTTTTTTTATTTGAAAGCTGGTGCTTTTCATGTGGTCTCAATGAAATTTGATCAAGATCTGATTTCTTGTTTTTGAGTTATAGTCAATAATGCGTGTTTAATACATTAAATCTGATCAAGGTTCTGAAGATAAAGCGGTGAAGTCGGTTTTTTTAAGCTTTGCTTGCGTTTAATTATTATGCCTCTATATTAGGATTATGTCATGATAAATATTACATTTTACAATTCTTGATTTTATTAAAATAACTGTGTCCCTCCTACCTATGTTAAAATCCAGGGTGTCTGCTACTTTCATACGAGGTGTAATGCGTGTGTGATGTGAATGTTACCGGCACCTACGATACAAGTCTTTGAACATAGTACGGCGCTGTAAGTGTGAATGTGTTTAAAAAAATTAAACTAAATTTCATCAAAATTGGTCCCGCCGTTTGAACGTGAAGAAGTAACAAGCATACAAACAGACTTACAAACTTTCGCCTTCATAATATTAGTAGGACTAGTCGTGCCCGCGGCTTCGCCCGCGTTAATCAAGTTTAAAAGTAGCGTAGATGAACTTTACCAACGGAGTAGCCAAAGCAAGCAAGCACAAAAAACATCAGAGAACCGTATAACATGTATTATGACAAAAGTACAACTTGAACGTTTCGATGGTACGGCGTAATTATAGGTTGTATTCCTAAAATACGGGACAAAAAGCTGTTTTTTTTGTGAACAGATGGAACTAAAAAATACACGTGAGAACATAACTAACAATAACTTAATGATTCCAAGTCACGGAAGGTTGCTGGGATATAAGTTTGGTGTTATTTATAAGTTACTCAAACTGCGCGTAAAAAAGACTTCAACGCGCTCTATTGGTCTTTAGGCATTTTGAAATAATAGTGTATTTAAAGTTGAAACACAACACCAATTTTTTTATTAATAGGCTGAAAAGTATCGAAATTACGAATGTAAATAATTGTATATATGCTTCGGCATATTAATATTGTATCGTTAAGTCTTTTTAAAGTTATTTTTATTGTAAATTCAAAGAGAAAATATGCTCCACCCTATCTTATATCTTTGCTTCACCCTTACAGGGACTATGTTTGTATCTTATTTGTAAGTTTTAATATTTCAAATGTATAGATAAATTCATTTAAAACCTGTCTAGTTTTTGCTTGACACTGGCTCAATGCAGAATGCATGCGCGAAGCATTTTTATTTTTATTATTAACCTATGAATAATTTTGTATATTTATTTCAAGCAGTCTCTTTTAATTCAGCTATTAGTATCCAAATATGTAGCTTAATAAACTGCTCTTTGGCGGGTAAGCGATCGCTTTCTAAGCAGCGGGTATCGGGTTTAATTCCCGGTGGAAACACAAGTTTTCTCCTCAAGAGATTTGTTTCTGGTTCTAGGTGTGATTGTGTGTGTGTTACGTAAATGTTTCCGGCACCCACGACACAAGTCATCGAACTTAGTGTGGTGTTGCGAGTGTGAAAGCGTTTATGTTATTTCTTCATCCATGTTATAAAAGTTTGTATGTAATAGTTTCCAGTGAAATTACAGGGGTTAAAGAGATTTAACATCTAATATCTCAGGGTGATGAGCGCAGTGCTTTGCCGAGCAGGAATTTGATCTATATAAGTTTATAACTCTGGGTAGGACTAAATGTAATGGGCAAGCGTGACGCTTACCATCAGGCGAGCAACTTGGTAGTCTCATCACTCAATAACATTAAAAAAAAAGACGTGTGGCACTCGGGGACTGCCGCGGTAAAGCTATTGCATAGCATTTTTTATCAACTTATGCAATTATAATTATTTATTTATTTTATTTATGCAGTTTTTTTTTTCCGGCCACCTAGAGGCGAGTTGCTGAACCAAAGAGACAAGCGTGATATTTAAAAAAAGTCATTAAAAGTTCTGCTATTCATCGATAGATGGCAAAACTAAAAAGTATCACCGCTGTGCCGGTCGGAGTGGGGGGTGTTAGGTTATTTTCGTTACGGAATTTCTGGGTTCGGTCTCCACGCTCAAGGCCCGCGATAGAAGCTATGCAATAGCTTAAAAATAAACAACGGGTTGCACTCCGGGAGTGCCGGCTGAAGTGAAAACTTGAACATTAACGTTGTAAACAGCAGGAGCAGGCATACATTTTCGCAGCACGGTAGAAAGAGAGGGGGATATTACTTCCTCTCCTACGCCGCGCCGGCGATCTACTCTCCCTTCGTCTTACGAATTGTCGATCAAGTCACGTGTCCTGTAGGTCTATTCTGGTCGTCAAAATACGATTGTTCGAATTGATGCCACGTCGATACGACAGTCGATTGGTTAAAATTACAGTTGATTCGATGTTCATATAAAAGAAAATCGTTCGATTTCGACGTCGATGTGACGCCCGGAATAGACCTCCTGACGCGAGTTTAACATTTTTTAACCATCCCAAAAAGTAAAGAATTTTCCCTTCAAAAATCCGCGGTCGCAGTTTAAATCAATCTTATTGTATGGAATTAAAAAATGTCATACAAGTGAGCACTGCATTACCCTAAGTCGTAATAACGTTGCAGAAAGTGTGCCGACTGCCGTCAGACATGGCGTGCTTACGTAACGAAGGACGAGTTTTATCTGTGTCGACGATAAACCACAGTGCAACCTACTTATGGGTTTTTTATCTGTGTTGGTAATGTGTCAACCCGATACCTACGGTTTGCATGTTTATGTTTTATATGTGTAATTTGTTTTCCAGTAAATTGTAGGCTCAAGGAGTAGATAGTCGTTCCTTTTTTAAGGTGATAATTGAAATTTGACTTCAAAAAGGAGGAGGTACTCAATTCGACAGTATTTTTTTTTTTTTATTTGTTAACCTCATAAATTCTTTCCGATTTTGATGTTTTTTTATTTCAATGCTGGTGCTTCTCGTGAGGTCCAATTTAAATTTGACCAAGATCAGACCAATAGTTTTTGAGTTATCCTGACTTATCCTTAATAATGCGTACTTAATTTATTTAATCAGGGGTTCCGAAGATAAAACAGTAAAATCAGTTTTTTTACAAGCTTTTATTTAACTTGCACTGTATGTACTTATGTATGTTTGTTCGAGTGGAATCTTGCAACTCAATTTTGAAGCAGATATCTTCAACCGATTGAGCTGAAATTTTGTGTTCACGTTTAGTTTGGATGACAATGCATGGTTAGTTGTATGACGTCATTCTAAATCCAACATGGCGGAACACCCAAAATGGCGGACAAGTAATTTTTAATGCACTCTTACAATATGTGTATCAAATGAAAGCGCTTGCTGAAAATAACTCGAAATATAAAGTAACGTCACTTTAAATCCAATATGGCGGACTTCTAAAAGCTTGTCTTTAAAAAAGTTTTTAGCAAGTAACTTATTTAAGCTTTGCTTGCGTTTAAATTAATAAGGCAACAGTTAAGATGACAAGCGCAGACCAGTGCCGCGCTGGATTTGTAACTACTACAAATATTTATTACCTGTTGAAATTGTAAATTCACAGAGCTTAAACTCGAAACAAAGGCTGTTATCAGTTCTCGTAACGTACTTGAACATATTCCGTTTTCGTAACAGTTTGTAAGAGGAAATGATACTCAATGCCTTGTCTCTTACTTTTTACCTTTCTATATCTGTATGCTATTATTTAATATTACGCAGCGGCAATGATTTTCTTGATAAGTTATGTGCTACTTTAGAAATACTCAATAGAATGCTAGCTGTGCCCCGTGGCTTTGCCTGCAATAAGCCATAAGAACGCACGTTGTAATTAGGTATTCTGTTATTTTTAATAATATGTAGTTTAAAATATTAGTATTTTTATTATAATTTTTTTACAAATTATTTCATTCATTTTATCGCGCCACCATCCCTACTTTCACTTTTCGTTTATATTTCCATCCAAAGGTTGTCTGGAAGAGATCGTTCTTAGCGATACGACCGCCCATTGTACCTTTATTTTATAAGTTTCTCTGTAAGCTGTATTTATCTTTTGGTGTCAATAAAGAGTTATTGTATTGTATAGTTGTATTAAAATTTTGGGTATAAGTTTTCTTTGCTCTGTAAATGTGCAAATATAAAACTATTCTCTAGACATATATATAGTCTAGACATTTGATGGATTTCTCTCTACTTTTTTTTTCACTCCGTCACTCATGACAGCAATTGCTGGGATGGATTATATTCCATTCCATTTTATATTACATACTAATCCATTGCCGGGATGGATTCAATTCCATTGCTTCTCACCTAGCCTATCAGTCATGATGATGATATGATAATCAGCACCGTCACGGCTGAGGAGGTGGCATACGGCTTAAGATCAAGAAGGTAAGGGTCAAACTGTTTTGTGCTACAAATGCCAGTCCAATTATGACCTTCAAATGGTGTTCTGGCCAAAGAGTGACCTGTTTCGATGATTCCGAGGCCAATAACCGGATACCGCGTGATTGCTTCACCTATCGCTAAAACGTGCTTGCTATATGATTTAGATAATCATATTTAATATTATAAATCCGAAAGTAAGTGTGTAAGTATGCTTGTTCCCTCTTCACGCTTTAACGGCTTAACGAATTTAGATGAAACTTAGAATGTACATATAGCTTATACCTATGATTAACACATAGGCTACTTTTTCACTTGATAATAGCGGGTGAAGGCACGGGGCACGGCTAGTTAGTATATGTGTAATGTAGCCTTAAAGTATACATTTACGAGAACATGGGCCATTTTTTTTGGTATCGCATTTTTGTGCTTTTGGTCTGTCTCAAGTCATAAAAAAATTTCAAGTTTTTTTTCAAGCAGTTAGTTTTTAGGGTTCCGTACCCAAAGGATAAACACGGGACCCTATTACTGAGACTTCGCTGTCCGTCCGTCCGTCCGTCTGTCTCTGTGTATTTCTATTATTTGTTATTTCTATGTGATGTATTTCTATTGCCACTATAACAACAAATACTAAAAATAAAATAAATATTTAAGGGGGGCTCCCATACAACAAACTTGATTTTTTTACCGTTTCTTGCTCGATACTAATAACGGTGACAGATAGACGCTTTAACTATCCACAGAATATTTAGTTTTATGTTCTCTTTAAATAAAATTAATTAAAATAAAATAACAATGATAATGGTACGGGCCTTCGTGCGCGAGTCCCACTCGCACTTGGTCGGTTTTTCGATAATATTGAAACTAGTTCTAGTTCAGTCAAGAGTCAAGAAAAATCAAGTCAATGCGAAATTTCGGAGTGAAAATAATCAAGTTTAGTTCAAGTTGCTTGAAAAATTACCAACATAAAACATTTAATCTCCCAGGATTAAATGTTAATACATTATACAATTTATATACACAAACATTAAGTTTTTCTTAAAGACCTCATTCTTATCTGATATTTTGAAATTCATTTTAAGTGGCACAATAACTACTGCTTATTTTTTTTAATTATGTCTTTGGTTGCTGTCATTTTTGATGACGCGTGAACACTAACCACGTTTCGTGAGAAAATCAACAATATTTCGACTATACCTGCCAACAAACTGACGTTCATTCAAAAACAGTCTAATTTAACCATATAAAGTCGAGCGTGCCATGTTATATGCATAAATGATATTCTGTTATATGTAACAAGCGTAGAACCAATGTCATTAAATAATAGAGACAAACAGAACTGCTCTACGGTATTGGTAGAGCAGGTATCATCGCGAAGACAATAGTTACCCAAACTTAATTTATTTTTTTAGATATTAAATAATGTTTTGTTACATTAAAGTTTTCTATAATTTTTTTATCTTATTTTGAATAGCTTCAGTTATAATAACCATGTGTCAATAAAGATTTTAAATTTTGTCTTTGAACTTTCATGTCTTGTAGGATAATTTTATGATTTACATCTCTTATGAGATGATACTATAGGATAATATGGATATGCTGTGAGTGTGAATGCGTTTGTTTGTTTGTTTGATATTTCGGGAGACTATAATAATAATATATTACTAGCCAACAAGTGTTGTGTGGACTTGCCCGCGTACGTGACCTGGCATTACATTTTGGTATATCTAACAAGTCGGAGTACATTAATGAAACACACTTTATGAATGAATAAACCTGTCTAAATCTTTTCTTACACGTATATCACAAATTCAACTACTATATATTCATCCATTGGTAGAAAAAGCGGCTTTGATGGTGGAGTATTTATATCCCTGACTATACGTTCCCATAAATTATATATAAAAAAAAAAAAAAAACCAGTAATTACTTATTTCGTAGTAATACTTTGTTACATTTTGAATTTAACACATTAATATTTTTTTAACTGTCTGGGACAACTGCATGTTTTGTGCAAACTCTTCAGCCTTAACGGGTGGGAGTTCGAGCTCGGATGGCACTCAGTAGCAAATGAGAAGGCAACTACCACAAGGCCTATTTTGGGCTTTTGAATCTCAGCTTCGGCTGTTGCCAGGATGGGGAACGGCAGAAAAAGTACCGAGTCGATCTCTGTCATTCAAAAACTATAGTTTAATTACAAAACGATTTTTTCATAGCACTTGTGTGTGCGACTGTCTGCACCGGTACTAGTTGCACAAGGCAAGGCTGGGTTACGTCACCGTACGTTTTCGGCATTCGACGTGCTTCGGCCTCGACGGAGAAAGAATGGTAAGCTGCTGTGATTATAAGTAATTATATTCATACTTATTGTTATTAACTGCCCGTTAGCGAATTTGGTCTGCCTTTTAAGCAGCGGGTATCGAGTTCGAATCCCGATGGAAACGAAAGTTTTCTCCTCACGGGAAATTTATGTTTCTGGTTCTGGATTTGATGTGAATAATGTGTACATGTTATGTGAATGTTTACGGCCCCACTACACAAGGAGGTAATTTAACTTTGTGCGGGGCTGTGAATGTGTGTATATTTTTTATGTTTTTTTATCTGGACGACGACGCCTGGCGGGTAGTGTCATCTTTGAACATTAAACTATAATAATATAGTGAAGGTACCTAATCTTCTAGACAAGCATGTCTCATTTTCGGCCGCATCGTCACTTTCTATCATGTGAGATAGCGGCCAAATGCTTGCCTATCCTGGATTATGTATTTATGCTGGATAGCCTATCCAGAATTAAGACATAATAAAAAAAAAAACTGCCCACTGGTGTAGTTGATTCCGAATTCGCCTTCAAAGAAAACAAACATAGAAGTTTGTGTTTCTGGTTCTAGGTTTAATTCTACATTTAATTTTTTTTTTCTTCATTTTAGTTGCTTCTACATTCATCATCCGTACAGCGAAGGAGTGGAACTCATTGCCTGCGTCTTTGTTCCCCGAACGGTATAATCTGGGAGTCTTCAAGTCTCGAGTGAATAGGTATCTTCTAGGCAAGCATGTCACACCTTCGGCCGCATCATCACTTTCCATCAGGTGAGATAGTGGTCAAATGCTTGCCTATTAAACATAAAAAAAAAAAAAAAAAATGTAAATGTTGTGTGTGTTAGTGTGTACGGCCCCGTGACACTAGATTTTTTGCAAATGTAAAAGCTTTAAAAATAAATGTTTCAAATAAGAATGTTTCTGAATGTGAAAATTAACGATTGAGATAAATGCTAAAAGAATAACATTTACAGGGAAAATAAAACTAGAAGTAAAATTGGTAGCACGGGCTCGGAAATTGGTCTGCGGGCAGGAGCATCCACACAATCACAACCCCACACTAAGTTCAAAGACTTGTATCGTGGGGGCCGGAAACATTTACATATCACACATTCAAACCCAGAACCAGAAGCACAAATCTCCCTTGGGAAGGAAAATTGTGCTCCTGCCGGGAGTCGAACCCATGACCCACCGCGCCAACTGGGTCGTCAACTTGTAACCATCTTAAAAGATTAGACTTGCCCCATATTCTGTCTCTTACCAGACAAGTCTGGTACCTTATCTAATCAGATACGACGTAAAAAATGAACAACCGCAAAGTTTTACGAAAACATGACCTGAGTAAAAATAACCTTGTCGCGATAAAAAATATCATCAAATAATGACTCGAGTGCTAAGCGCTATGACCTTTGAAGCTTTTGTCAAAGCATAGTTTTATAAGTTCACTAGGTAGGGTCTAAATAGAGTTAAGTTAATTTGATGAATGAAAAAATGCGCCGCCGAGTTTCTTGCCAGGTTTTGGGGGCTGAGTCACCCACGTCCGTAGGAGGATACCCCTTAAGTCTGACTCCCTACACGTGGTCCCCGGGTGGTGCTAATCAGGTGACATATGAGAGGTGGTAGAGCATTTTGTGAGTTGCTCGCCTGGCTTGCTACCAAAGTAGCTTACCACCATCAAGTTGAAAGTCTGCCGCCAAGCCAAATACGGTGTTCCGGTAGTTATCCTTGAGAGCCTGCGTATTCCAGGTCTAGTGTGTTTACCAACTTCGATCACATCGTCACTTACCATCAGGTGAGATAGTGGTCAAACACTAGCCTGTCACAAATAAAAAAAAAAAAAAAAAAAAAAAGTCTAAACTATTTTTATAAAAAAAAAACATCTAAATTAGTCAGGCTGTTATAAATATATTTATTACTAGTCGTGCCCTGCGACTTCACCCGCTATTATCAAGTTAAAAAGTAGCCTATGTGTTAATCCTAGGTATAAGCTATGTACCATCCAAATTTCATCCAAATCCGTTCAGCCGTTGAAGCGTGAAGAGGGAACAAACATACTTACACAACTACACAAAAACTTTCGGATTTATAATATTAGTAGGATTTATGGACGAAGATAAAGAGTGAAAAATGGACCTCACTTACTCGTGAACCTAATTAATAAAATCTGGCAAAACAATTAATGACCGGCCTCCTTAACAGGTTATCTAAAAAAACCGGGATGGGTCTTCAAGTAGAAACTAAGTTCCTTTTGCTCTAAATTTTAAATTGTTGTAAACAAAAAAAACAACAGGTTGCACTCCGGGAGTGACGGCAGATGTGAAAACTTGAACATTATCATTGTAAACAGCAGGAGCAGGCATACATTTTCTCCGCGCGGTAGAAAGAGAGGGGGATATCTACTCTCCCTCCGTCACGAATTTTCGATCAAATCTCGTGTCCTGACGCGAGTTTAACATTGTTTACCCATCCCAAAAAAAGTGCACAACGCAGTTAAAGAAGTTTTCACTTAAAAAAAAAAAACTGTAAATTTATAAAGAATAGAAGATTTAGACACAAACATTGTTTTAATTTGTTTACAATACACTTAATTAGTACACTTATTTTGTGAAGCTTTTGTGAAACCCGAGATCCATTTGTTTGTAGGTCGATTGATTCCGTAGACTATTAATGGTAGTCATGGCATTATTATAGACATTGCAATTTCATGATAGAAATAAACAACCATTGAGATCCAATCTCAAGAACCACATCTCAATAAAAACTTCAACTGTATCTCTTCCACACATAGATAATAATCAAATATTTTTATAATGACAAAGTACTTACAAGCTCCTGTATTTGTTTCCATATAAAAACACCACTCTAACGGGCGATGCCTTGTAAGTACCGCTACCTGATTTGGGGCAGATTTCAATTTGTTTTAGACGCAAAATATGCCGTTATGTCTATTTAGCTAGGGTTTCTTTTGGAGTGTTTTGTACTATTATAATTTAACAGTAAATTACTATGTTCAAAAATTTTGGGTGGGTCTAGATCACAGAGCAAGAAACTTGCTTGCGCTGCTACGAGCGAATTCCCTGTTCTGTGGTCTAGAATACTATTTAGCCATGCTAGAAGAAACAAGTTAGTAATAATTAAACATAAGCAAAGCTTAAAAAACCGACTTCAACGCTTATATTTTGGTTTCGGCTGGATCTGAATATGGGACCACCTCTAAAGTATAATCTACCAAACATAAAAAATCATCAAATATTTATTATTATCATTTATTTAAATAATAATAATAAATATATAATTATATATACTAATTATACGTACTAGGTATAAGTTTCACAAAATAAATTATGTTCTATTGATTTGCCTAGTCACACACGTAGTGCACACGGTTACGATGATTGCGCGTACATACATACCATATAGATAATTTAACAATAATTACACAGTGTAGGTACATGATGATTGCGTCCAGTCATGTAAGTAGCTGTTGACCTCCAACCTGGGCGTCTTTATAAGGAAATACTGGTATTAAATTCTTCTGTCCAACTAACTGATAATTACGCCATTACACGTGATGAATGAAAAAATGCGCCGCCGAGTTTCTTGCCAGGTTCTTCTCGAGATGACTGTAATTTTGCGAATATGGCAGTAGAGTCCTTCACTTTCATGAGTGCCTCTTTGGGGCCCATGTGAATAAACTGTTTTGATTGTTTGATTCAATAGGATATCAGGTTTTTTTGTAAAGGAAAATCGGTATGCTATCGCTTACATTTCAGATCGCGACGAAGACTGATCTCGCGGCGTCAAACTCATCACGTCAAACTCATCACGTCGGTAAACTCATCCCGAAGTAGTGTTGTGTAGGACATGAAATTAAAATGAGTTTGTAAGAGTTGCCTCTTTTTTGTACTGAGCCAGTACAATGTCTCACTTCAAAAGAGGCGAGGCATGGCGCCTCATAGCGGTGTATTTGAAATAACGAGTAATTGTGTTATTTCGTACTGGAGCGTTTATTATGTACCTTACAAAGTGTATTTGACGTCGTACTTATCACTAACTCCACAACGATATATGAATCGAATTGATAAATGAAAACTGAATATATTATTGTAAAATTTGAACAAAAAGTCTATGTATGTAACAGTGCCTGTTACTATTTTACGAAATACGCAATAAAACAAATTTATTTTAATAAATGTATGATGTAATAAAAAAAAAATACATTATTAACATTTAAAAATAATATTTGCGACACTTTTTTACTGTTAAAAAACTGTTAACCCACTATATTATTAATTACAAACTAATCAAAACAACATGCACTCGTAATTGTTATGGTACGCGCCAAAATCCAAATTATCCAAATGACATCAACATTTGCCGCACTTTGAGACGCGCCACTTGCGATGCCCAACTCCGATTATTTTCTAGCATAAACTGGTCGACGAAAGTGAACTAAAGCGTAATATTGCTGTCTCACTCCGTGACATATAAAGCTGGTGAGATAGTACACGCATTGTACTGAAGTATAGCATACATACAGCAACGAGACGAGGTACGTACGGTACGACGCGTTTTCTCTCACTCACTCTATGCTAAAGCTTGCACGACGAGCGTGACATACAATTTGAAGTAGTACATGTAAAAAATTTGAACCGCTCTTACAATAGTACGTCTTGTACGGGACAAATGTCATGCCTCTTGTATGTCCTACTCAACACTATCCCGAAGAAGAGCATCGTACATGCTCGAAACCTAGGTCGACAATATCGATCAAATGACGTGAGGGATAGCCGTATTTTAATGATATTATAATGTCTAATTCACACGAAAACTTTAATAGTAAAATGTAAATATAGATTATTTTTATATATGTTTATAGACTATAAGAACAATTATCCACAATTTTTAACAGTATTGTTTCGAGTTCTATGATAAACAGTTTGCGAAGAACGTGACTGTTACTACATCTTTTGCCGGAAAGGTCTGCAAGCTCAGCATAATGCTGAGGATAGAGCCTCAGCGCTGGTTTTCATCTCAGATCTAAGTGCTACAGAATACGATCGTACGATCTATAACCGCCTGTGATGACAGGCGTGCTTGGACAGCACAGCCTGCTCTTAATATAAGATGCCCTTAATAGTCTAAGATCCCAAATTAGATCGACCTTCACTTTTTCTGGCCCCACTGTTTGGTTGCCGTGTGTACACAGGTAACTAAATAGTAGTCAAACAAAAACAAACAAAACAAACAAACGCATTCACACTCACAGCCCCACACTAAGTACAAAGACTTGTATCGTGGGTGCCGGAAACATATACATATCACGCACACAAATACACCCAGAACCAGAAGCACAAATATCCCTTGGGAAGGAATTTGTGCTCCTGCCGGGAATCGAACCCAGGACCCACGGCGAGGGCGGACACCTGTCCACTGCGCCAAATGGGTCGTCATTGCGCTCATCTGCTTTCCGCTTTAAAATTATGTAAAAATGAAGGAAAATTTTATTGCGAATTTAGTAACATAGGGTTGCCTATGAACATCTGTTCATGAATAATGGTAGCTCGTCTTTGAAATCCAAAAATCGCAGCAAGTCAGTAAAATTAGATTTTTTTTTGGACCGAAAGTTCCTTGTCGCTCGTTGCGATAGGGGGCTAGACGGAAAAAATTAAAACCAAAAGTTGTAACGACACATTTTGCTATAGTCGTAAGCCATACCACGTTCTCGTCCGATCACCGAAGTTAGCAACGTCGGGCGCGGTCAGTACTTGGATGGGTGACCGCCTGGGAACACCGCGTGATGTTGGTTTTTGCATGTTTCTTTTAATTTTGGAACGAAAGTTCCTTATCGCGCGTTGCGAAAAGGGGCTAGACGGAAATTGAACTTCGTTCCATCCGGGTGTCTCTTGACACCTCTCAAGTTTTTTAAATTAATTATATCCTTGACCATATTTTTTAGGCAACCCTATTGGTATGTGTTCAGCAACACATTTTATTCGCAAAAATATATTTTTCATTCGGTAAACAGATCGAACAGGTTGATCTTAATTGGGATCCTCTTTTTTTTTTTTTATTTGTGACAGGCTAGTGTTTGATTACTATCTCACCTGATGGTAAGTGACGATGTGATCGAAGCTGGTAAACACACTAGACCTGGAACACGCAGGCTCTCAAGGATAACTGCCGGAACACCGTATTTGGCTTGGCGGCAGACTTTTAACTTGATGGTGGTAAGCTACTTTGGTAGCAAGCCAGGCGAGCAACTCACAAAATGCTCTACCACCTCTCAAATGTCACCTGATTAGCACCACCCGGGGACCACGTGTAGGGAGTCAGACTTAAGGGGTATCCTCCTACGGACGTGGGTGACTCAGCCCCTAAAAACTATAATAGTAGCTCACTTGCTGTATACACATTACGAATGCGTAACAAAGTCCCAGCATCCCGGCCAGCATTGTGTCATGAGAGCCTTGTAAGCTAAAACACCATTGTGTAGTAAGTAGGTGTTCATTTTGTAACGTTGGTATAACAGTTGGTAATAGCTTGACTTTGTCAGAAATGTAGAAAAACAAGGCGTTGGACTTGTACCGGGTTACGTAGATAATGACACACTTGACTGGTTTTACTATTATTATAATTTGTTGTTTTTTTTTTAATTATTTCATGACCATGGATGCATAGTCCTTCAGTCGAAATACTAAACAAATATTAACAATTTCTATTCTTCATAATAAAAGTCTTAGTCACAAGTCACAGTCAAAGTCAAGTAGTCAGTCATAGTCAAGTCATGCCCTAGTAAAGTGGTAGAAACTTTACTAGAACTTCTATTGGAGTTTTGGAGTGAAGGCGAAAATCACGTTTTTCAACTTTGTATGACTTGCCTACATTTATGAACATTTACCAAGTATTAACGGTTAATAATCCACCATTATTACACTCGAAGAATCACAGGTTTTGGAAAATTATACAAAATCAACAACGCCATTTTTTCACGTTCGCGGCAAAACTCTCTATAATTTGTTGATTGAATTAGTGTTGCTATTCAGTGTGATGCAGGTAATGGGTACTTTTTTGAAGTGAAAACTTCTTTAGCGGCGTTGTGCACTTTTTTGGGATGGGTAAAAAATGTTAACCTCGCGTCGGGACACGTGACCTGATCGAAAATTCGTAAGATGGAGGGAGAGTAGACCGCCGGCGCGGCGTAGGAGAGGAAGTAATATTCCCCTCTCTTTCTACCGCGCCGCGAAAATGTATGCCTGCTCCTGCTGTTTACAACGTTAATGTTCAAGTTTTCACTTCTGCCAGCACTCCCGGAGTGCAAACCGTTGTGTGTTAAACGGGACCCTATTACTAAGACTCCACTCTCCGTCTGTCAACAGACTGTATCTCATGAACCGTGATAGTTAGACAGTTGACATTTTCACAGATGATGTGTTTCTGTGGCCGCTATAACAACAGATACTAAAAAATATAATAATATAAATATATAAAGGGGCTCCCATATAAGAAACGTGATTTTTTTGCTCGTTTTTGCTCGATATTGAAAACTGCAACAGGTAGAAATATTCACTTCTAAAATAAATTATAAACAACAAAATAAATTTTTAAGGGGGTGCCATACAACAGACATGTTTTTTTTGCCGTTTTTATAGATAACGGTACGGAACTTATTTGCATTTAGCCAGTGTCTAGTAATAAAATATTTCAAATTATTTAACTCAAGCTTTTAAAACTAGTCCAAGTAAAAAAAAAAGTCATCAATTAAAGGTTAGTATTATAAATTATAGTTAGTAATATATAAGTTGTAATTAAATAAGTTTAGTAATATAAAGTATCTTTTGGGCAAGCATGTTACATTTTCGGCAAAATCTTCACTTTCCATCAGGTGTCATCAAATGCTTGCCTAAAAAAACTCAGACTAGCACAAACTTAGCACTATTAGTACTAATTATATTAGTCACAACAAATCACAAACACAAAAATCATTGGCGCCTACACGGAACAAAATTCAATGCCAGTACCAACATCACTAGACCTGCCTATCGTTACGTCTAATCAACAATTACTTCTCAACCGACAGTTCTTCTTAACTGGTAATCCTCTCTCACCAGTTTAACAAGGTCTATTGTATTAGCAGTAGATTCCTGCAAAAGCTCAAGTTGACAGGTCAATTTATTATGGTCGCGTGACCTTCCTTGACGGCCTCATGTTATGTCAATTGTAGACACGTAACCTTACGTAATACTTATCGATAAGTGTACAAAAGCAGTTTTGTCGCGAAAGTGAAAAAATGGCGTTGTTGATTTTGTATAATTTTCCAAAATCTGTGATTCTTCGAGTGTTACTGTGTAATAATGGTTGATTATTAACCTTTAATACTTAGTAAACGTGCATACATGTAGGCAAATCATACAAAGTTGAAAAACGTGATTTTTGCTCTCGCTCCAAAACTCCAATAGAAGTTCTAGTAAAGTTTCTATCACTTTACTAGGGCATGACTTGACTATGACTGGACCTTGACTCTTTTACTTGACTTTGACTAGGCCTTTTGATTGAAATACACTTAATGAAAAATATATTATTACTTGACACTGGCTAAATGCACAAGATTGCGAAACCAAAATTATAAACAAAAGTTAACAAAATTGTTTTGATTAACTGTGACAGGAAATAGTCAAGCACTTTACTTGTTGTAATGTACACTTATTGGTTGAGATCTCTGTGTTGAATTGGGTGATTCAGCACCTTTCCGTCCGTCCGTCAGTCCATCTGTCCTCTGTCAGGCGAACTGACGGACGGACAAAATCAAAATCGTTTATTCACATGGGCCCCAAAGAGGCACTCATGAAAGTTAATGATTCTACTGCCAGTATTAGTAAGTAGTAGTAATTGCCTGCCGTTTATCTAGTTTTAAAGTAGCTTATGTGTTAATCCTAGGTATACCATATGTACATTCCAAAATTCATCCAAATCCTTTCAGCAGCGTGAAGATACATTATTAAAACTTTAAGAAACTCTCTACTGCCAGATTCGCAAAATTATAGCCATCTCGAGAAGAACCTGGCAAGAAACTCGGTGGCGCATTTTGTATTTTAATTTTCCCTTAATACTAATACATAATTATATAAACCTAGGTATATCTATATTATGTAGTCGCTAGAAACCGTCCTTATCATTTATATAGTCGATCGTTTTATAGTAAGCTTTCTTTATTAGATTTATATAGATTAGTTAAATAAAATTTTTGTTTAGTTTTAAGAAATATAGGCAATTGTCCCGTATATTGATTGTTAAAAAAGTAATTACAGATGTAGATTATGCCATTTAGACGGTTGTTAACTTGGTTATTAGGTGCTATATCGTAAGACCATGAAACCCAGTGTTATTACATAGACAGATGGCATCATGCGCCCGCAGATGACATCATATTGCGAAGGTAATGTCTGTCGCCATAAAACAATACTGTTTTATAATAATTTTATTACCTATATGCTACCTTTGACAATCATAATTGAGATACTGTAAGATTTTTATTGTCTGTTTTTTTATTCTATGACGATGATGATCTATATGACGCGGCTGAAGATGTGACATGCTTACCTAGAAGATACAATACAATACAATACAAATACTCTTTATTGAAAAACTAATTAAAAAATCTTAAAAACTAACTAAATAAATAAATCTTAAAGAGGTTTCACAATAGGCGGTCTTATCGCATAAAGCAATCTCTTCCAGACAACCTTAGCATGGATGTATACATTTTTTTTAGATACCTTTTCACTCTTGACTCAAAGACTCCCAGATTATAACCCCTCAGGGATCAATTACGCAGGCAATGAATTCCACTCCTTCACTTTACGGATGATGAACGTAGAAGCAAAACGCTTCGAGCGAACTGGATGTCAACCATTAATGGATGACGTTTGACAGTTTTTCTGGTTGTTAGATGGTAAAATGGGCATGGTGGAATTAGCTCGTGTAATTCCTGCGCATACTTTCCAAAATGCAAACGATAGGATACCGATAGACTTGCGACCATACGTCTGTGACACTACGTTTATGTAGTTGTCTTGTGACTCCACTTGCTTATGAGTAGCCTGGTTGTAGGGTTAATAATGGACCCTGCTAGCATCGCGAGCGAATCGTCTTCGTTTCAGTATAGGCAAAAATGCTTGTGATTTTACTTTTCGCTCCAAAATTCTAACAGGTAGAGAAAAAGAGACGCAAGGTCGCAATTCGGTATTGTATCGGCTACATTTCGGCGAATTTGCGCAGGAATTACACGAATTAATTCCCCCATGCCCGTTTTACCATCTAACAACAAGACAAACTGGCAAACGTCATCCATTTATGGTTGACATACCTCCGGTTCGCTCGAAGCGTTTTGCTTTTACATTTATCATCCGTACTGCGAAGGAGTGGAATTCATTGCCCGCGACTTTGTTTCCCGAACGGTATAATCTGGAACTCTTCAAGTCAAGAGTAAATATAATAGGTAGGGTATAATAGGTATCTTCTAGGCAAGCATGCCACATCTTCGGCCGCATCATCACTTTCCATTAGGTGAGATGGTGGTCAAATGCTTGCCTATCAAATATACAAAAAAAAAAAGACGTGTGGCACTCGGGGACTGCCGCGGTAAAGCTATTGCATAGCATTTTTTATCAACTTATGCAATTATAATTATTTATTTATTTATGCAGTATTTTTTTTCCTGCCACCTAGAGGCGAGTTGCTGAACTAAAGAGACAAGCGTGATATTTCAAAAAAGTCATTAAAAGTTCTGCTATTCATCGATAGATGGCAAAACTAAAAAGTATCACCGCTGTGCCGGTCGGAGTGAGGGGTGTTAGGTTATTTTCGTTACGGAATTTCTGGATTCGGTCTCCACGCTCAAGGCCCGCGAAAGCTATGCAATAGCTTAAAAAGTTTGCGAACGCTCACCCAACTGAGCCAACGGGCAGTTCATCATTACATACTATTATTTAACTAACTCAATTTATTTAATAAATTGACAATTTTGTCATTATTTTTTATGTGTGAATAGATAATAGATTACATTTGACACGGGTTGACACGTCGTGATAGTTCATGGCCTGTAACAGAATTCTGTTACTCCCTTGTGGCAGATTGTAAAAAATAATTTAGAATATGCTTACTAATTGCTGATATACTGTTTGGCTTCAGCTAGTTTATTGTTGTTATATAAGACGACCGGTTACGAAGGCACTCGGTGCCTCATCGTAAGGTGAGGATGGTGACGTTATTATTAAAGCTGTCCAACCAACATATGGTTGACATACCAGATCGCTCGAAGCGTTTTGCTTCTACGTTCATCATCCGTACAGCGAAGGAGTGGAAGTCGTTGCCTGCGTCATTGTTTCCCGAGGGGTATAATCTGGGAGTCTTTAAATCAAGAGTGAATAACAATCCTCTAGGCATCATCTCTTTACCACAGGAGAGATAGTGGTCAAATGCTTGCCTACTAAGCATAAACAAATAAAAAAACGCGTACAGCTCGAACGAAGGGCCTAGAACTACTAATTTAAAAAAAACATAGACGTCAGTCTCGAAATTAATGAGTAATCGGTGTACATAAAAACTAAGTGCATACATATAACCTCCTTTTTGGAAGTTATGACGTCCAATATCATATATATTTCCCATTTTATTATAAAATAGCTGTTCCCCGCGGCGCGCGGCGTCGCCTGCGTTTATCTAGTTAAAAAGTTAAGTTAATAAGTTATGTACATTGCAAAATTCATCCAAATCCTTTCAGCCGTTGCAGCGTGAAGATAACTTAAAAAAACTTTCAAAAACTCTCCATCAACAATTTTGTTGCTGACTTTACAATAACACTAATAATACGATTGTTAAGATTTTGCCGCGAAAGTCATCCAATATAATTTTTTTTTCAATTCAAGATAGGCAAACTTTTGACCGCAATCGCACATGATGGTAAGCGATGATGTGGTCGACGATCGAGCAAGCTTGCCTAGAAGATACCTATTCACTCGCGACTTCAAGACTCCCATATTGTACTCTATCAAGAAACACCGACTCAGGCAAGGAGTTCCATTCCTTTGCAGTTCGCACAATAAACGTGTAAGCAAAACGCTTCGTGCGCATTTGTCGAATGTCTACCATATAGCGGTGTCGCTTAGCAGTTTTTCTGCTTGTCCGATGATAGAACGTACCTCCAATTCGCTCAATACATTTTGCTTCTACGATTATCATCCGTACTGCGAAGGAGTGGAACTCATTGCCCGCGTCTTTGTTCCGTGAACGGTATAACCTGGGAGTCTTCAAGTCAAGAGTGAATAGGTATCTTCTAGGTAAGCATATCATGAGACAACCTTGGCGTCTGCGTCTGGCATACCTTGCATGCAGCATAAGATTGCAGCTTAAACGCCGTGACTTAAAATTTGCATAAAATGAAGTCACTTGTTTGTAAGGTAAAGAATAAATCTTGGTAGTTATCCTTGGCCTTAAAACTCAGGATTTTCCAATTACTATGATGAAAATGCTTTAGGTCCGAGTTCTCCAAAGTCCATTTAAGAAACGTTCTTTTAACTGATTAATGTCGTTTAAATCGGTGCTCGATCCTATTAGATCCTGTTTTCAACCGACTTCAATAAAGGAGGAGGTTCTATGTTCGACTGCATGTATTTTTTTTATGTATGTTCACCGATTTCTCCCCCATTTGTGGACCGATTCTCAAAATTCTATTTTTGTTTGGTAGATTATACTTTAGAGATGGAAGATTCTGAAATATTTTTTTGTGTGAGAGATGTTGCTTTCCAATCGGTCCCATTTAAATTTCATCAATATCTGATCAGTAGTTCTTGATATATCATCAATAATGCGTGTTTAGTACATCTAATCTGATAAAAGTTCCGAAGATGAGGCGGTGAAATCGGTTTTTTAAAGCTTTGCTTGCGTTTAATTATTATATTTTTGATGCTCTACATAATTATCTTAAGATTTAACCGGAGAGTTAAGTAATGGACTGTTAAGATATCTTGATGAACTCCACCTATAAACCGCACTAAATACCAAAACAAATGGATATAACCAGCGACTATATAAAACAGACTTAACAATGACGACAGATCACATGACATCTCACTCGACCAAGCGATTAACGACTACAATGGGAGTGAGATAGCTATATGTCTATGTTATCAATACTAGTCCATTTCTCTATTAAGGTAGATTATAAATATTTGTAACAATTTAAAACTGAAATTTTATTCTTAAGCAATATTGAGTCTTTTTACCGATTTCCCAAACAAGGAGGAGTTACTCAAGTCGACTGTATTTTTTTATGTTTGGTATCTCATAACTTCTTTCCACGTGAACCGATTACAAAATTTTTTTTAGTTTGAAATGTGTTGCTTTCCAATTGATCCCAATTAAATTTGATCAAGATCGGATCAGTATTTCTTGGAATATCGTCAATAATGCGTATTTTGTGGACTACATTCTCGTTTTTAACCGACTTCAAAAGTTACCTGATAACTTCTTTCGTTGTGAGCTGATTTTGATGATTATTTACTCGAAAGCTGGTGCTCTTCATGTGGTCCTATTGAAATTTGATCAAGATCTGATCAGTAGTTCTTGAAATATCGTCAATAACGCATGTTTAGTACACCTAATCTCCGATCAAAGTTCCGAAGATAAAGCGGTGAAGTCGCTTTTTTTTAAGCTTTGTTTGCGTTTAATTATTATAACTAACTGCTTATTATTTCTTGTGGTCTTGTCGAGACTTATTATGAAATCTGTAGCCGACTGTACAAAAACCTACTTACCTTGACGTAAGGGAGGGTCATGTGTTTATTAGCCTATGTATTAATGTGAGCTATATTGTAGATACAATCTTGATGTCTTCAATTTGATAGTGAATAGGTATTTTACAGACAATGCTCCATAGTCGACTGCATCGTCACGGCAAGTTAAAGTATAGCTGTCGAAGCCAGCAGCTAGGTGTTATTTTTGTTTGACGTATCATGCAACGAACTTCGTATAAAATTCTTCTTATAAACCCCAAAAAAGAGGAGAAGGTTGTTCGACTGTTTTTTTCTTCTTTTTTTGTGTTACCTCATATCTTCTTTCTTTTTCTGTGGACTACATTGATGGTGTTTTCGTTTCTAACCGACTTCAAAACTTATAACTTCTTTTGTTGTAAGCGGATTTTGATGATTTTTTATTTAAAAGCTTTTTTTTTATTTGTGACAGGCTTGTGTTTGACCACTATCTCACCTGATGGTAAGTGACGATGTGATCGAAGCTGGTAAACACACTAGACCTGGAATACGCAGGCTCTCAAAGCTGGTGCTTTCTATATTTCGTCCCATTTAAATTTGATCAAGATCTGGTAGTTTTTGATTTATCCTCATTAATGAAAATAAAACTTCTTCACCTTGTTAAATTGTTGTCTTCACTTGCAAACAATCGCCATCTCTATCTCGCTCATAAGGACAACTACGTGCGAGCGAGACAGATAACATTATCCTCATTTGTTCGTATTAATGCAGTGTAGGCTACAAGGTCCAACTAGTCCATCTTTGAAGCAATATGCTCTTCTATCAATCTCCTCATGTCGCACTATGTAAAGGCAGGTGATTATACGCGACCTCGCTTCGAGGCCAGAATAACCAACTTAGCTAACTACCTTATCAACACTAAATAAAGCTTAATATTGCTTGACAAGTACGTGTGATAACGCAACGCGTGGATGAACCACGCTTCACCAATTTCGCTCTACACTTCATCACACCCTATTGTTATTGAGATAAAGATTATATTTGAATAAAATGCTATTACGTAAAATTGTTAACGACAATGCAGAGATTAGCAAGCTTATGTTTTGCGTTCCAAAAGAACCTTACATTGCTAAAAATAAAACACAATCTAGCATGGTATTGAAAATATATATAATTGTTGAAGAATCGTAAGATTAACAATTTGTTTTACGTGCTTTGTAATCTGTATGACAATTGCATAAGATCGGTTTTCGCGTGTCACGGTTGTTTTGGAAGGTTGAATTTGGTGTTGGACATTAATATTCTGAGGAGGCGTTGTGATGTAACTCGTGAATTTATTAGTTTGTGGTAATTCTGAGCTTCTTTGGACGCGGGAAATTCCTATGAATGTTTTGAGGTAAAAAATAGTTTTCTTTGAAAAGAATGGAACGCTTTGCAGTCACACACGTATTTCCCGATGAGTGCAATTTGGGCGTGTTCAAAAGAAAAGTGAACATCGTCACTTTCCATGAAGTGATTGGAGGCAAAATATAAAATAAGTCATATTTGTGGAGTTCAATTGAATTTATTTTGTATTGTTTATCTTTATAAATAATAATAGTGAATAAGATTATTGAAACGCAAGCAAAGCTTAAAAGAAATTACCTCACCGATCGTCTTCATAACCCTTGATATTATTAAATTAATGAAATACGCATTATTGATGATAACTCAAAATCGACTGGTCAGATCTTGATCAAATTTAAATAGGACCACATGGAAAGCGTTAGCTTTCAGATAAAAAAATCATCATAATCGGTTCTCCGAGAAAGAAGTTATGAAGTAGAACATATAGAAAAAAGAACAGTCGAATTGAGAACCTTCTCATTTTTTGTGGAGTCGGCTAAAAACTATTATAATATTTTACTCGTAAAAGCTCTTACAAAACTTTTATGCGAAAATTCAGTAAAATGACATTTATTTTTAAATTTAATTATAGGCAATTTTACTGAATTTACAATAAAACTTAACATAAACGCTTTCACACTCACATCCCTACACTAAGATGACTTGTGTCGTGGGTGTCGGAATCACACACACAATCACAACCAGAACCACAAACACAAATTTTCTTCGGGGAGAAAAATTTTGTTTCCGCCGGGAAGCGAACCCGATACCCCTGTTTAGAAGGCGAACGCCACCCAACTAATTAATCCACATATTTTTTTGTGTTTCTCGTTCTAGGTCTGATTGCGTGTGTGTGATGTGAATGTTTCCGGCATCTAGTCTTCGAACTTAGTATAGGGCTGTGAGTGTAAAAGTGTTTATGAGCAAATAAATAATTAGAGATATCTAAAATCAACAGAAACCCACGCGTGTCGTTGTTGCAACATACAAGCTGACGCGCACGCCTCCGCTCGTCCTTGTATGCCTTACAGGTGCTTGTGACCTCTGGATCATCTTGGGTCAGTGTTGGGTAATGTTTACTACCACAGAATAAATAATACGCTCTTAAGGCACAGATAGCATACTGTGGTCGAATATGCTAATTTATTGTATTGTATATATTTAATACATAATTTTAAACGCAAGCAAAGCTTAAAAACCCGACTTCACCGATTTATCTTCGGAACCCTTGATCACATTAAATTAATTAAATACACATTATTGTTAATAACTCAAAAACTACGAATTAGATCAAATTAAAATAAGGCTACAGGGGAAGCACCAGCATTCATATAAATAATTAAACGCAAGCAAAGCTTAAAAAACCGACTTCACCGCTTTATCATCGGAACCTTGATCAGATTTAATGTATAAACACGCATTATTGACTATAACTCAAAAACTAGAGATCAGACCTTGATCAAATTTCAATAGGACTACACAAAAAGCACCAGCTTTCAAATAAAAAAAGAATCATCAAAATCGGCTCACAAAGAAAGAAGTTATGAGGTAACTTTTGAAGTCGGGTAAACGAGAACATCGTCAAAGTACGCATTATTCGTCACAAAATAGACATTATTTACGATATTTCAAGAACAACTGATCAGATCTTGATCAAATTTAAATGGCACCAATTAGAAAGCAACATCTTTCAAACTATAAAAATTTTTTCGAAATCGGCTCACGTGGAGAGAAGTTATGAGGTAACAAACATTAAAAAAAAATACAGTCGACTTGAGTACCTCCTCCTTTTTTGGGAAGTCGTTAAAAAAGGTTTTTTATCTTCGGAAGATAAAATGAAATACACATTATAGAGGATAACTCAAAAACTACTGGTCAGATCATGGCATCAGGTGGCATCAGGCACCACCTTCCAAATGCCCGATAGGCAAGCATTTGATCAAAAACTCACCTGATGGAGAATGATAATGCGGCCGAAGATGTATTCCCACGATATGATTTGAGCAATCAACTAAAGATTAATAAAAAAAAAACTAGTCCATCCATATTAAGATGGTTAGTAAACTATACACGATGACGAAACTTCCTTTATAAGGAAACTTGCATCTCATATTTATATAATACTAGCCGTGCCCCGCGGCTTCGCCCGCTATTATCAAGTTAAAAAGTAGCCTATGTGTTAATCCTAGGTACAATCTATGTACATTCCAAATTTCATCCAAATCCGTTCAGCCGTTAAAGCGTGAAGAGGGAAAAAACATACTTACACACTTACACACAAACTTTCGGATTTATAATATTAGTAGGATATATATATATATATAGGCATCTTGCACGCATGTTTAAACAACTTTTTTGTAACTACCCGTTGGCTTAGTTGGGTGAGCGTTCGCCTTCTAAGCAGAAGGTATCGGGTTCGATTCCCGGCGGGAACACAAGTTTTCTCCCCATGGAAAATTTTTGTTTCTGGTTCTGGGTATGATTGTATGTGTGATGTGAATGTTTCCAGCACCCACGACACAAGTCATTGAACTTAGTGTGGGGCTGTGAGTGTGAAAGCATTTATGTTTATGACTTTAAAAAAGAGGAAGTTCTCAATTCGACTGTATTTTTTTTTTAGTTTGTTACCTCATAACTTTTTTCTAGGTAAACCGATTTTGATGATTCTATTTTTACCTAGCTATATAGCCGACTTCAATATAAGGAGGATGTTTCTCGATAACTCGATTGATGTCTCGATTAATATGGCGTCTTGTTGTCGCCATATTAAAATTTGATTACTGTCATGTCTTCAGCGACAATTAAGACAAATCGAATGACGTAAGAATCATCAAAATCGATCTATGCGTTTGGTATCTAAATCGCCACAAAGGAACAATGTATTTATTTATAATACATAGTACCTGGATGACCAAGCTTTGCTCGGTTTTTTTTTTTTTTTAAATAAAATAATAAAAGATTGGAAAAAAAAATCACCTGGACTGGAACGGGACCGCCCGTTTTCTCACCGGAGCTAATATAACCTTGTAGAGGCGAAATTTACCTTCGTTTTCTAATGATATTGTAGCAGGTTTGAGAATGGGACATACAGCGAATGGAACCGTTTGAGAATGGGACGTTCTGCGAATGGGACGAATTGAGAATGGGACGTTTTGCGCTGCGTGACCGAATGCGAATGGGACGTTCTGCGAGTAAACCGTTTGGAGAGGCACGACATGTTATCGTAGTTTGTCTCTACATGTGCTGATAAACATATTTCCCTCCGTTTTTACCCGCAGTCGGGTAAAAAAGAGAATGCTTCAATACGTAGTCGGTTTTCCTTAGAAGAAAAAGGTTACATAGTGATTCATTCAGACCTATAAATTATTGTTATATTAATACCGCCCCAAAAGGAAGTCGATTTCAAGGCACATTTTTCGCAAAACGAATGTAGGAGTCGATTGCCTTCCTTCCCACACCAAACAGTCACCTATAGGTAGTTTCTTAATCAGTGAATGATGTTAAATAGATATTTACCATAAAAAGTCTGTTTTTGATTGGGTATTTAATCAAAGCATTTAGATTTATGTGTGCGTTGAACCTAAAAAATTGTGGGTTATTGTGACTATGTAAATCTTTCATACCAAACCAAAATTTAC
The DNA here is from genome assembly GCA_948107665.1 of Lomographa bimaculata. Taxonomy (NCBI): domain Eukaryota; kingdom Metazoa; phylum Arthropoda; class Insecta; order Lepidoptera; family Geometridae; genus Lomographa; species Lomographa bimaculata. The sequence goes on along the minus strand of OX403612.1, from coordinate 5,622,361 downwards.
TACTTATAAAGCTGGTAGATAATGCTTCATAGCGTTAAGCTATTCCTTGTACACTGTTTTGTGTTAAACTATTAAATAAATACTTACCTGGAGTGAATTGGTATAATATCTTCTAGGTAATAACGATCTTTGGCCGTATGATTGCTTTTCATCTGGTGAGATGTTTTTAATTTTTAAGCGACATAACAAAAATGAGTAGGTAGGTTCTCAATTCGACTGTATTTTTTTAGTTGTTACGTCATTACTTCTTTCTAGATGAACCGATTTTGATGTTTGTACAAGTCGCGAGAGAATAGGTATCTTCTAGGCAAGCTCCATCGTCGACCATGTGGCAAGCGACGACATCGTCAGGTGAGATGGTGATCAAAAGTTTGCCTATCTTTATTCAATAATAAAAAAAACATGCAGTTCTGTCTCACTCTCCGAAATGCGTTAGCGATCAAACTACTGAACGCAGACGTCAAACGCCTGATTTACTGCCCGTCTCATCATGGGCTTTTAATTAAAAGAAGTTTTGAATGTCTGGCAGTGGTGCAAAAGATTCCAACCACTAATATATACATAACATCATTACAGATATAATTTATATCACCACGCCTACGTGAACATCTTCGATTCGTTACAACACGTCCTATTACATGCAAACATGTATCATTCAGTAAAGTACTCTTACTCTCTGTACATACACGCAAGTCACAGAAATAGCAGTAAGAAGTGTATGGTAACAAACCAAACAGTAAACTAACAAACGGGCAAGTCGCGCCTCACTTTATTGAAAGAAAGAAATATATTGATTGCAAATAAAAAAAACATAAAAACAACATATTTTTAAAACTGGTAGTGGGCTCGAGTTACCTATTCGCTCGATGACTTGTTGGTAACTTGGGTATTTGCTGTATAGATATAAATAATTTTAGTTTAGTTTTAGGAAATATAGGCAATTTGGCCGTAGATTGTATAGCAACCTACGACCAGGATACTACGATTCAGGATAATAATACCATTTTAAAAGAAACTATTGTATTAAGTTTAGATATCACTTTTAAATTAATACCACTTTTCATGGAGCAGTTGGAATAAATTCTTGTTGTACTGCGTGTTCATATAAATGTGCACACAGTGCTGATGTGTCGGCTGTCAGTGATGATCTCGGCCTAAGATTTGTACTAGAATAAAGAGTGCATATACATTAGAAAGACAGAATTATGCATATCAGTCGGTATAGTACACAAGCCGTGCCCCGCGGCTTCGCCCGCTATTATCATGTTGAAAAGTAGCCTATGTGTTAATCCTAGGTATAATCTATGTACATTCCAAATTTCATGCATATCTTCAGCCGTTAAAGCGTGAAGAGGGAACAAACATACTTACACACTTACACACTTACTCACAAACTTTCGGATTTATAATATTAGTAGGATTATTAGGTAAAATGAGTAAATAAGGTGGGGAAGACAGAATTTAATCTAAAACGCGTGTTTTTGTAAGCGTTTTACTCAACATTCATAATGAAACCAAATTAATAAAAATCCTCGTAATGTGTGTGATACGATAAATAATGCCTTCTTCTTAGAATATTTATAACGTTCATATATATAAAGGAAAAAAATATCAAATCTCAAGCAAATAACATCAATTTGTATTTTTGTAACCATTTCGTTCCGCTATTTTATATCAAAGCACTGTGAAAGTTATATTGATATATATATATATATATACGCATATTTACTAGACAAATGATTACTTCAGCTTATTTTTTTTTAGGCGTGTTTTAACGAAATTTTAATAAAATTATAAAATATCAAAAATTGCCACGCGTGACCTTGCGTAACCGCTACGATGTAATTTACGCAATATGTGTGTAAGGGGGATAATTGGTTGTGGTTAAAAAAAATGCTAGCATTGACGTATACCTGCCCCTTAAATGGAGATTTTCAGAGATAACGACTGTCTGTGCGAAGTAGATTAATCTATGGCACATCTACCCTCATGCCCTACGTGCCCTATTACGCAATAAGAGCTCATGGACGCCGTATTTATAATGAAATATATGAATATATATATATAAATTATTTTTTTTGACGACCCTGTGGTCGCAGTGGACAGGTGTCCGCCCTCTGCGCTGTGGGTCCTGGGTTCGATTCCCGGCAGGAGCACAAATTCCTTCCCAAGGGATATTTGTTCTTCTGGTTCTGGGTGTAATGTGTGTGTGATGTGAATGTTTCCGGCACCCACGATACAAGTCTTTGAACTTAGTGTGGGACTGTGAGTGTGAAAGCGTTTGTTTGTTTGTTTGTTATATATTCAGGTGGAACATTATACGAATAATTACCGTGCGCAATAGTTGTCCAAAACGCAAACCAGAAAACAAAGGAAAATGTCGTATTACTTTTGAATGGACTTTACCTACTACAAAGCTTGCACTGTGACTCAATGTATTTTGTAAATTAAAGTGAACGGAAAGAGTAGGTATTTATGTAACGATAGGTCAACTATGTTAGATTCGATGATTGCTATATTAAATTTTCGAAATATGCCTGTTACCGTGGGATACATCAAGAACCGGCATTTTATATATACTTAGACGCAATGTCTATTATGGATGTACCATGTAGGAATCACCCGGTTCAAACGGAACGCGGTCCCGTCCGCACCCGCAAATCACGCCGTTCCGTTTGAACCAAATGCGTACTGCGTCACGAATTATCACAATTTAATGGTCAGAACTGGGCACATGTATTGTAGTGTTTCTCCAAAGAAAAATTGTTTTTCTGGTTCTGGGTGTAATTGTGTGTGTGATGTGAATGTTTCCGGCACACACGACACAAGTCCTCGAACTTAGAGTGGGCTGTGAATGTGAAAGCGTAAAGTAGAAAATAATTAAACGCAAGCAAAGTTTAAATAAAACCGACTTCACCGCTTTATCTTCAAAACTTTGATCAGATTAGGTAGATGTACTAAACACGCATTATTGACGATATTTCAAGAACTACTAATCAGACCTTGATCAAATTTATATGGGACTAATTGGAAAGCAACATCTTTTAAACAAAAAAAAACTTCAAAATCGGTGGACGTGGAAAAAATTTATGAGGTAACACAAATAAAAAAATACAGTCAACTTGAGTACCTTCTCCTTTTTTGTGAAGTCGGTAGAAAAAAACAAACAGTAGAATTGAGAATCTTTTCCTTTTTTTGAAGTTGGTTAAAATGACAATGTATTATGAAGTCAATTAAAAATGACAATGTATTCCCACGATATACCTTGAGCAATCAACTAAAGATTAATTGAAAAAACTAGTCCATCCATATTAAGATGGTTAGTAAACTATACACGATGACGAAACTTCCTTTTTAAGGAAACTTGCATCTAATAAAAAAATATCTAAATCGGTTCACGTGGTAAGAAGTTTTGAGGTAACACATTAAAAAAATCATTCGAATTGAGTACCTCCTCCTTTTTTGTGAAGTCAACAATATTTTGCAAGAAAGACATCGAAATTTTTATTTGTTATTTTTTTTTCGTAGGCAAACTTTTTACCACCATCTCACCTGATGGAAAGCGACGATGTGGTCGACGATGGCGCAGCCTGCTCAAAAAGAAACTTTCGAGCGACAAAGAACGAAGCGTATGTAAGGGTGGTATACAAGTTCCGTCTACGTATGACGTCATCCGTGGGCAGCCGTGGGCGACAACCTTGAACGTTGGCGCTCGGCTGTGACGATTCGTCACCAGCTGGCTTCGTTGTGTACATGGAAGGTTGGGATCCTTTTGTGTAATACATTCCTTGGGTCCATTTGCTTGGGTGATTCAGCACTTTGTCCGTCCTTCCGTCTGTCATAGGCATCTAGCGTCTAAACCATACAAGCGAATAACATTTGTTTTTATTCTTTCAAAATCAATCAAAATCAAAATCGTTTATTCACATGGGCCCCAAAGAGGCACTCATGAAAGTTAATGAATCTATTGCCAGATTCGCAAAATTACAGCCATCTCGAGAAGAACCTGGCAAGAAACTTGGCGGCGCATTTTTTTTTCATTCATTTTATTAATTTTTAAATTTAAATTCTTATAGAAAATTAAAAGCTGTGGCCCAGCCACAAATGGAAATTAAAATTATATAAATGACTAGCCGTGCCCCGCGGCTTCGCCCGCTATTATCAAGTTAAAAAGTAGCCTATGTGTTAATCCTAGGTATAATCTATGTACATTCCAAATTTCATTCAAACCCTTTCAGCCGTTAAAGCGTGAAGAGGGAACAAACATACTTACACACTTACAAACAAACTTTCGGATTTATAATATTAGTAGGAAGTAGGATGATGAAAATACTAAGGGCGACCCAAATAAATACGGTACGTAAATGGGGAGTAAAATATTTTTATTTTTTTATCTATCTTTGAAGGGGGTATCGTTGAAAAGGGCTTGGAAAGTAGAGTACAAACCCGTTAAAAAAAAAATGTAGACGCGAGATCTCAGTTCGGCGCGAACGAGTTATTAACAATTTTGCGAACATGCATAATATTTTCAAAGATGTACAGCGAAGGCATGGTAGGTATGCCTGTTCCTTTAAAGAATTCCCTGAGAGATATCACCAATGATTGGACTAATATTAATTTATTTTTAGACGTGTATTATATTATTTATATATTTTGTATATATCTTTCATTTATTTATGTATGGAACTGTATGTATATTTATTAAATTACATATAATAATTATATGTATGTTTAAAAGAATGCATGCAATGATCATTGCCGCACCACCGATCACTTTTTATTAAACTTTTTTATCCTTTCCATCCTAATGTTGCCTGGAAGAGATCGCTGCTTAGCAATAAGGCCGATTGTACTGCCAAATTGTTATTTTTTTCTGTTGTTAATAATTATTTTTCTTGGTGTGCAATATAGAGTATTTGACGTTTTGGACGAGTTTAAGTCAGTATATCTTTGAAGTCCGTGGTCTCTTTCAGTTCCATAAAAGAAAATAATTTAAACGTAAGCAAAGCTTAAAAAACCGACTTCAACGCTTATATATTTTGGTTTTGGCTTGATCGATTTCGATAAAATGTATATGATCCCATATCCTCTGAAGTATAATCTACCAAACAAACAAATAATTTTGAGAATCGGCGCACAAATGGGGGATAAATCGGTGAACATACACAAAAAAAACATACAATCGAACATAGTACCTCCTCCTTATTTGAAGTCGGTAATCACATTGAATTCGTTAAACAGCTAAAATTAAGAGTTGTGATTTCTTCCTCTATTGTGGTTTGACGGAGTCCATTTAAAAGAAGCGTTTCCTCCCTAATTTAAACCCAAAATTTTAATCTCAACCTAAAAGCAACAATAAGATAACACGTGGCTAAACAATGGCATCTAAAATCTAAATTAATTTATTAGAATAAGGAAATAACTATGTACCAACGTATTCCATTGTTCGCCCAAGGCTCTTGGTTATGCAAGACAATGCTATCAGACTGTTGTGGAGGTATCTTAATAATCCAAAAACAGCTGTTTTGTAAATTTTATCTCTCGTATATACTAACGCTATATGAGCACTATCTCAGCTGTTGGTAACTGATGGTGTGATCGATACAGCACTGTATTTTTACCTAAAAAGAAGAAGGTACACAAGTCGACTGTTTGTTACCTCATAACTTCTATCCACGTGAACCGATTTCGAAATTGTTTTTTAGTTTGAAAGATATTGCTTTCCAATTGGTCCCATTTAAATTTGATCAAGATCTGATCAGTAGATCTTGAAATATCGTCCATAATGCGTATTCTGTGGACTACATTGATGATATCCTCGTTTTTAACCGACATCAAAATTTACCTCATAGCTTCTTTCTTTGTGAACCGATTTTGATGATTCTTTTTTTATATGAAAGCTGATGCTTTTCATGTGGTCCCTCTAAAATTTGATTAAGATCTGATCAGTAGTTCTTGAAATATAGTCAATAATGCGTGTTTAGTACATCTAATCTGATCAAAGTGCCGAACATAAAGCGGTGAACTCTGTTTTTTAAACTTTACTTGCGTTTAATTATTTGTAATTTATTTAAGAGGCTTCTTGACCATATTTGTCAAATACTACTTGACCACTATCTGATGGTAAGTGACGATGTGGTTAAGCATAGGAAAAGCGATGGGCCTAGAATGACAGGCTCTTATGACTTTCGGATCTTCACTGAATAAAGTTATCAAATAGTAGCCTCTTCACCACTGTCTTACCTGATGGTAAGTAACGATGTGGTGAAACATAGGAAACACGATAGGCCTAGAATGTCGGGCTCTCAAGGACAGCTGCCTGGAACATCATTTTAAAAGGAGACCAGAAATTCGTTTGTCTGATAGTAAGTGACATCATCACTTACTAACAGATTAGGCAGTGATAAGACAATCTGCAGGGGCAAGATAGGAACTGCTACCGCGTCTGCTATCTTGCCCCATCTCGGCGAGAGACTGCTCACGGGGTGTTTAAGTGGGTTCGTGCCTCACACCCCTTCCTTTTACCCCTGGGAAGGAAAAGAAGTGTAAGGCAATTTCCATTCCAAAAAAAGTGGCAAACCCATTTTTTTTTAAATGCGATGACAATTTTGATAAGAAGTCGACGGTCATCTTACCTGGAAAATGACTGCACCGATTTTAACCAAACTGTGAGCTTCACCCGAAAACGTAGTTTTACAGTAGTATCGTGTAAGTAAGTAGTGGAGGGGTGCAGGGGGGTGTTTTTTACCGACTTCACAAAAAAGGAGTAGGTACTCAATTCGACTGTATTTTTTTATGTGTGTGACGTCATAACTTCTTTCCACGTGAACCGATTTTGATGATTGTTTGTTTGATAGCTGGTGTTTTACCATTTAAATTTGATCAAGATCTGATCAGTAGTTTTTGAGTTATCATTAATAATGCGTATATAATACATTTAATCTGATCAAGGGTTCTTAAGATGAAGCGGCGAAATCGGTTTTTCAAGCTTTGCTAGCGTTTAATTATTTAGTATAATTTAACAATTTACATCACGGCTCTTAGCGAAGAGCTCTATAAAGCTAAGGACAGACAGCTTATATTAGGGTCCCGTCTGCACCCTTCTAATACTAAACAAAAAAACATAATGCATCTGTGGCTCAGATTCAAACGTCATTAAATTCAAATAATTAAATAATGATAATTCAAACGTCATTAAAAAACATAATGCATCTGTGGCTCAGATTCAAACGTCATTAAATTCAAATAATTCAATAATAATTATTCAAACGTCATTAAAAAACATAATGCATCTGTGGCTCAGATTCAAACGTCATTAAATGCAAATAATTCAATAATAATAATTCAAACGTCATTAAAAAACATAATGCATCTGTGGCTCAGTTTCAAACGTCATTAAATTGATCTGTCAAAGTCAACATGTTTCAGCCATTACTAATTTCATTGACCAAAACAAAATAAAAAAATACCGTGGTCACTCGACCGAGCATGACCTTTGCCTCTAAGTTTTTGTCTTAATTATGAATGGTTAGAGAATTACTTAATCTTTGTAGATTTAAGAGATAATTCAAGTATTTTCACTAAACAAGTAATACTATAAAAAAATTCAAGCTTTTTCCAGTTGAAATAAATAATTGAAACGCAAGCAAAGCTTAAAAAATTCGACTTCATCGGTTATATTTCGGTTTTGGCTGGACCGATTTCGATAACATTTATATGGGACCACCTCTGAAGTATACTCTACCAAACAAAAAAAAATATCAAAATCGATTCATAATTGGCGGAGATATTGCGTAACATACATACAAAAAAAAAAGCATACATTCGAATTGAGAACCTCCTTTTTTAAGTCAGTTGAAATGGACTAAAAAGTTATATAACCAGAGAACTTGTCAAGACGAATCGAACGAGCCTGAATTTAATAGGTTTATCTTGCTGTGTTCAGAAAGTCCTATCTTCCGTCTCCATCATCAGACCAGCTCCATGGCACCATATCATTGTATTGTCACCGAAGCTAAGACATTTTTATCAGTTGAGGCAGTGGTCATTTGCTTGCGTATCGAGAAAAAAAAAGGATTTTTTTTTTTCAAAAAATCTTATTTGGTCTTGTTAATACCAACATTTTCTAACCTTATATTAAACATAATTTCTTCTTTCGGCTCTCACGATACAAGTCTTCGAACTTGTGCGAGGCTGAGAGTGTAAATGATATTTTTTTTCCATTGAAAGATAGATTGATAACGCTTTATTGTCATACCTTACATAAATCACTCAAAATAACTTTAAAAAAAAAATATAGTGTACAATCGGCGGTCTTATCGCTAAAAGCAATCTCTTCCAGACAACCTTTAGATAGAGAAAAATTAATCTGATAGCTGCTAAAAAATAAAGGTACTCTCAGTACCTTAAGTCCATTATTAGTCTATTTGTAAATACATTATTCTTAAAAAAATCTGGATTTCAATATTGTAAGGTTATATATTTGTTTATTTCCATGTTTTTGCAAAGTAAAGTTGTAAATAATAATGTACCTGTATCAAAAAAACATCTTACAATCGAATTCGCAAACAAAATAATATTAATTGCAATACCACGTACCTTTTAAATATCCTTATTTTAATTCTGACTCAGTGGACACTCAAAGGCTCCGCGAACACATCGAAAAATAAAAAAAAAACTACACTCAACACTCGTTCTTTTTCTCATGGACACTAAAACCACATTCCTTTGCGCACAAATAAATTAATAAAATTCACATCCTCAGCTTTAAATATATTATATAGAATTTTACACACGTTCGTCCAAAAATTAGCTTCAATTTGAAATGTTAGTTTAGTTTGAATTTGGAATTGTTTCGTTTTCGTTTTTTGAATTTGTTTTCGTTGTCATGGCGGCCGCGCGTTCTCTCGTCGATAGCGTACTGGCTGGTAAGGTTGCGCGGGCGCCGACGATCAAAAAAGGTTGTATATAAATCGATATTTTAAGCGAAAATCGACTTTATTACATTTAATCGACATTTGTCGGAATTGGAGATGATGTCAGAAGGATTTTTAAACTTGTTTTGCCTTAACGGGATTAACTTGAGAAATGTTACTTGAAGTATAAAGTTGTATGAAATATGAATTGACTAACAATTTTAACAAATGAACTGCCCGTTGGCTAAGTTGGGTGAGCGTTCGCCTTCTAAGCAGGGGTATCGGGTTCGATTCCCGGCGGGAACACAAGTTTTCTCCCCAAGGAAAATTTGTGTTTCTGGTTCTGGTTGTGATTGTGTGTGTGATGTGAATGTTTCCAGCACCCACGACACAAGTCATTGAACTTAGTGTGGGGCTGTGAGTGTGAAAGCGTTTATGTTTATGTTTATGTTTAAACAAATGTTATATCGATTAGTTATATTTGCCTAGCTGTTTCCCGCGACTTTATCTGCATTAGAATTCCTTTTAACTAACTTCAAAAAAGTAGGAGGTTCTTAATACGACAGATTTTTTAATTTTTTATTTATGTTTCTTTTATTATCAAACAATCCTACTAGGTAATATTATAAATCCGAAAGTTTGTGTGTAAGTGTGTGTGTAAGTATGTTTGTTCCCTCTTCACGCTTTAACGGCTGCACGGATTTGGATGAAACTTGGAATGTACATAGATTATACCTAGGATTAACACAAAGGCTACTTTTTAACTTGATAATAGCCGGCGAAGCCGCGGGACACGGCTAGTAGCCTATATTTCCTAAAACTAAACTAAAATTACATACATCTATACAGGAAAGACCCAAGTTACTTACAAGTCTTCGAGCTTACCTCAACTAGTAACTCAAGTGCTCAAGCCCACTACCAGTGTTACCTCAGAATTTTTTTTAGATGAACCAACTCTGGTAATTTTTTATTTGAAAGCTGGTGCTTTCCATATGATCCCATTTAAATTTGATCCAGATTTGACCAATAGTGCTTGAGTTATCCTCAATAATGCGTATTTAATCTGAGGGTTCCGATTTCCGAAGATAGCTAAAGTGGTGCGATCGTTTTTTGCTTTGCTTGCGTTTAAATTATTTAGGCTCCTCTTCTAAATGAAACTATCCTGAAAATTTCATGCCTCTATCAATTATGGCTTAGGCTGTACGTTGATAGTCAGTAGACATGACGGTTTTAAAGTTTCAAACTGTGTTAAAAATTAAAACTTTTAGAAAAAGTGTGGAGCAGTCCTAAGGAGCTCAAGACGAACCGTTGTATTACTCGATTATAGTAAAGCACTACCAAAATAATTGAAACGCAAGCAAAGCTTAAAAAAACCGACTTCAACGCTTATATTTCGGTATTGGCTGGACCGATTACGATAAAATTTATATGGGACCACCTCTGAAGTATAACTCTACCGAACAAAAATAATCATTTCAAAATCGATTCATTTTTGGCGGAGATATCGCGTAACATACATACAATAATTAAACGCAAGAAGAGCTTAAAAAAATCGACTTCACCGCTTTATCTTTTGAACCTTGATCAAATTTAACGTATTAAACACGCATCATTGACAATAACTCAATAACTAGTGATCAGATCTTGGCCAAATTTAAATGGGACCACATGGAAACCACCAGCTTTCAAATAAAAAATAATCAACAAAATCGGCGCACGAAGAAAAAGTTATGACGTAACTTTGAAGTCGGTAAAAAACGAAAACATCGTCTATTTAGTCCACAGAATACGCATTATTGAGGATAACTCAAAAACTACTTGTCAGATCTTGATCAAATTTAAATAAGACCAATTAGAAAGTAACATCTACCAAACAAAAAAAAAATCAAAATCGGTTCACGTGAAACGTAATGTGGCAACACAAATAAAAAAAATAATGCAGTCGACTTGAGTAGGTACCTCCTCCTTTTTTGTGAAGTCGGTAAAAAAAGGAGGGTGTCGATTTCAGCAGCCTATGTATGTTCTATATCTATCAATGTTCACTTGAAAATTTCAAGAACCGTTGGGTTAGTTGGGTGCACGTTCGCCTTCTAAAGAGCGGGTTTGGTTCCCACCGCAAGTTTTCTCCCCAAGATAAATTTGTGTTTATGGTTCTGGCGATTGTGCGTATGAATCCGTATGATGTGAATGTTTCCGACACCGACGGTAGAAGTCATCGAGCCTAGAGTGGGGCTGTGAGTGTTAAATCATATCTTATTATTTTTTAAATACTAGCTGCGCCCCGTGGCTGTACCCGCGTAAGTCTCGGACCCGCGGGAATTCCGGAATAAAATTTTCTTTCATAAGAACCTTCTTCTGACAATAATTAACACAACAAAAAAAGAATTGGCGAAATTGTTCCATCGTTCATGCGTGAATCGATGACTGAGGGAAATCTGGGTGTCTTCAAGTCTAGAGTGAGTACCTTCTATGCAAGCATTTTCCATCTTTGGCCGCATCGTCACTTTCCATCAGGTGAGATAGCGGTCAAATGCTTACCTATCTAGAATAAAAAAAAAATAGAGATTCTTGTTTACCGAGTTCACAAAAAAGGAGGAGGTACTCAAGTCCACTGTATTTTTATATATATAGATATTAAAAGATTCCCAATCTTTACGACCTTTTCTTTCAACATCCATCCATCCATATAAAATATATGTTTAATAAATATAGGTGAATCCATGAATCCAATCCAACCACACAACTTGAAACATTTTGCAAGACAATAGTCTTCTTTTTTTCTGTCTCGAGCAATCAGGTTCCTAACCACAGACTAAAAACAGCTTAAACCACTTTACGGGAAATGAATTGTAAATTCTATACCCTTGAGATACGGGTTGTTTTTGTTTGTTGTTGTAAAGTTTTGTTTTTTATTCCTTGTGTTTGTAGATGAAACGTGAATTCGAATATTGGTGTAAAAGGATAATATATTTTCTACCGACTTCACAAAAAAGGAGGAAACTTAATTCGACTGGTTTTATTAATTTTTTATGTGTGAGTACCTTTGTTCCACGTGAACCGATTATTTAAAATATTTTTTTTTGTTTTAAAGCTGTTGCATTCCCATTGGTCCCATTTAAATTTCATCAAAATCTGATCAGTAGTTTTTGAGTTATCGTCAATAATGACAGTCTTATCCCCTCTTACAGCCTAACTTATAAACAATTTTTTTTTTCTTAGTTTTGGCTTCGCAATCTTGTGCATTTAGCCAGTGTCAAGTGATAATATATTTCAAGTGTATTTCATATTATAGGTCCTAGTCACAAGTCACAGTCAAAGTCAAGTAAAAGAGTCAAGGTCCAGTCGTAGTCGAGTCATGCCCTAGTAAAGTTGTAGAAACTTTACTAGAACTTCTATTGGAGTTTTGGAGCGAAGGCGAAATCACGTTTTTCAACTTTGTATGATTTGCCCAACACTTATGCACGTTTACTAAGTATTAACGGTTAATAATCCACCATTATTACACATTAACACTCGAAGAATCACAGGTTTTAGAAAATTTTACAAAATCAACAACGCCATTTTTTCACTTTCGCGGCAAATCTCATAAACAATATTGCGCCTTACGTAAAAAGTTTTTACACATTTATTATTGAAAGATATAAATCGCGCCATTTTGCCTCTTAGCAAGTTTTGAACTAGGTATTGGCGGTGTTTAATTTTAACAACTATTCAAGCATTACTTAACGAAATCGCATTTATATTGCTTATATCTTTAAATAATAAATGTCTTTTTTTTTTACGTTAGGCGTTACGTTTTTACTTCGATAACCGTTGAATGCCACCTGTCTTTTTTTTTATTTGGCTTCACAATTTTGTGCATTTAGCCAGAGTCAAGTAACAATATATTTCAAGTATATTTTAAAATAAAAGTCCCAGTCACAAGTAACAGTCAAAGTCAAGTAAGAGAGTCAAGGTCCAGTTATAGTCAAGTTATGCCTAAGAAAAGTGATAGAACCTTTACCAGAACTTTCATTGGAGTTTTGGAGCGAAGGCGAAAATCACGTTTTTCAACTTTATATGATTTGTCTACACTTATGCACGTTTACTAAGTATTAATGGTTAATAGTCCACCATTATTACACATGAACACTCCAAGAATCACAGGTTTTGGAAAATTATACATAATCAACAACGCCATTTTTTCACTATCGCGGCAAAACTCCGCCACCTGTCTCGCATTTTTACACACTAAGTTCAAAGACTGTATCGTGGGTGCCGGAAACATTCACATCACACACACATTACACCCAGAACCAGAAGCACAAATATCCCTTGAGAAGGAATTTGTGCTCCTGCCGGGAATCGAACCCAGGACCCACGGCGCAGAGGGCTGACACCTGTCCACTGCGCCTACTGGGTCGACTATATTGTTGATAAGCCTCCTATGTTATGTTTAAGATTTCCTTGTACAAACTCCTGTTAGAGTCATATAAGATTGCAAATAAAGCGTTTAGATATCTGTTGATGCGAGCGATCATTATCACCGTTGCCCGAATGATGGTCAGAACTCAGAAGTTTTTTTTTATTTGTGACAGGCTAGTGTTTGACTATCTCACCTGATGGTAAGTGACGATGTGATCGAAGCTGGTAAATACACTATACCTGGAATACGCAGGCTCTCAAGGATGACTGCCGGAACACCGTATTTGGCTTGGCGGCAGACTTTCAACTTGATGGTGGTAAGCTACTTTGGTAGCAAGCCAGGCGAGCAACTCACAAAATGCTCTACCACCTCTCAAAGCTGTGCATGTTTGCTCAGCACTCGTTGAAATCTTTTATGTGAAAGCTGTGCATGCTTGCTCAGCACTCGTTGAAATCTTTTGTTTGAAAGCTGTGCATGTTTGCTCAGCACTCGTTGAAATCTTTTATGTGAAAGCTGTGCATGCTTGCTCAGCACTCGTTGAAATCTTTTGTTTGAAAGCTGTGCATGCTTGCTCAGCACTCGTTGAAATCTTTTGTGTGAAAGCTGTGCTTACTTAGCACACGTTTAAGTCTTTTTTGTGAAAGCTGTGCTTGCTCAGCACTCGTTAAAGACTTTTAGTATATACTAGCCGTGCCCCGCGGCTTCGCCCGCTATTATGAGGTTAAAAAGTAGCCTATGTGTAAATCCTATGTATAATCTAAATACATTCCAAATTTCATCCAAATCCGTTCAGCCGTTAAAGCGTGAAGAGGGAACAAACATACTTACACACTTACACACAAACTTTCGGATTTATAATATTAGTAGGATTACATTTATTGCCCCCGTAATTAAATTGTGAGTAAATTTGCTGTCGCGTTTATTTTGCAATTTAAAGGCCAAAGATCTCAAAGGCAATGTCAAAACATTAATGACAACAAAGTAAACACATTCAATTATCAATATCAAATTCTATAAAAAAAATATTCTAAGCTTTCAGAACATGGGTATTTAGAAATAAGATTAGTTCATGACGAGTTTGACTAACATAAAAAACAAAAAAAATAGGAGTCTTCTACTATACAATTATTATGTCTAATATAAAAAACTTTGACTAATATAAAAAACAAAAAAATATATGAGTCTTCTACTATACAATTATTATGTTAAATTAAAGAAGAATGAAAGAGAAAGAATGAAAATTAAAGAGGTAAAACACTTTTTCTTTACGTGGCATTGCAATGCATGCCGGGTACAACTAGTTGTATATCTACAAACGTGTATAATAATTTTGGTTAGCGTTTTTCAACGCCATCTCACGAATATTCACATAAATATTTATTCAGCTTGATAACAGTGCGATGCCGTTGTTGAAACGAAGTGAAATATTTATAACACAGCTGGGTTTTAGAAGTTCTCTTGAGTTAGATGCAAGTTTAACTAGATGGCACTTTGAGCAATTTGAACTTAATAATGATGAATTCCAGACAGAAATTAACAAAACCTTAAATATATTAACAGAATGGTTACAACATATAGATTTAATAGTAAATGTAGACAAAACAAAAATAATTCAATTTAAAAATTATAAGCAAGCAACTATACCCCTACAAATAATTTTCAAAGGTAGTCAAGTAAATGTAGTTGGCGAAACAAACTTCTTAGGTGTCACTATTGATATGCATCTAAACTTTAAATCCCACGTAAATAAAGTAAATTGTAAAATATCGCAATATTGCTACTTATTATCAATATTATCTGAGGTCTCTTCAAAAAAAATTGCTATTAACGCTTATTACGGATTAGTTTAT
Source organism: Lomographa bimaculata (assembly GCA_948107665.1). Lineage (NCBI taxonomy): Eukaryota > Metazoa > Arthropoda > Insecta > Lepidoptera > Geometridae > Lomographa > Lomographa bimaculata. Next base: position 5,607,191 of record OX403612.1, on the reverse strand, counting down.
CCTCAATTAAATTATGGAATTATCTTTTGGGGCAACTCAGTTGAAATTAGTTCAACTTTTGTATTACAAAAAAGGTGTTTAAGAATGATTTTTAGACTGCACAGCACTGATACTTTACGAAATATCTTCAAGTCCAAAAAAATTCTAACACTTACTGATATTTACATATACGAGATATGTGTATTCGTCAAATATAATACAAACATATTTTTTGATAAAAAATCTTGTCGTGCCAATAATTTGAGGACGAAATATAAATATAATGCATGTATTCCGCAAGTTAATAACACTATGTACCACAAAAGTACTTATGTCATGGCAATCAAAATCTACAATAATTTGCCCGTAGATCTCAAAATGTTAAGTGGTACCATCTTTAAAACCAAGCTAAAGTCATGGCTCATATTTAAAACTCATTATAATCTTGGGGAATACTTTAATTTATAAATTGTATAAGATATATATATATATATATATTTTAATAATAAATATCAATATCGTCCATTAGAGTGTTAAGAAATGTTTTAATCTATAATATAATATTGTAAATACTTGAGTATACTTAAGAAATGTTTTAATTTGTAATATAATATTATTAATACTTAAATATAGAATGTAAGTAATTACAATATTGATAGATGCTACTGTCATAAATGTAAACAGTAAACACAGTATTTTTGTTTAAGTACTTGTTATTGTACGCCCGTAATGGGCAGACTGTTGTTACCAATACCAAACATGTTTTTTTACACCTTGTTTACACAGTTATACAATAAAGACTATTCTGATTCTGATTCTGATTCTGAAACATTCACTTATATTTTTAACTGACATAAAAAAAGTTCACTGATTTCCCCACTATTTTTCTGAAAATTATTTTTTTGTTTGGTAGATTATAGGTGGTCCCATATAAATATTATCGAAATTGATCTAGCCAAAACCAAAATATAAGCGATGTAGACGATTTTTTAGCTTTGCTTGCGTTTAATTATTGTTGATGGAGTCAGTCAGGAACATTGACATGGAATAATAAATGGTATAAGTTTGACTTTTAATTTCATTAACCTTTGCTAATATTTGCATTCTTCCTTTCTAATTCAACGTGTACTGTTTCTTTTTCTGCTGTTAGTATCGAATATAACATACTTGTTGTAACATAGTATGTTGTTAACTTGTAAAATAGGTATAAGTATATAATTCAAGTATGTATCGTTACAATTTTATGTTGAATAAATAATTATTGTTATTAATATGTATGTATACAATTTTTTCAAATATAATCGACAACAAAAGTTAGTTGAATCGAGTTTGTATAATTTTCCATTCTTTGAACGTTAATATGTAATAATGGTGGATTATTAACCGTCAATACTTAGTAAACTTGCATAAGTGTAGGCAAGTCATACAAAGTTGTAAAACGTGATTTTCGACTTCGCTCCAAAACTCCAATAGAAGTTCTAGTAAAGTTTCTACCACTTTACTGGGGCATGACTTGAATACGACTGGACCTTGACTCTTTTACTTGACTTTGACTGTGACTTGTGACTAGGACCTATAATATGAAATACACTTGAAATATATTACCACTTGACACTGGCTAAATGCACAAGATTGCGAAGCCAAAACTAAGGGAAAAAAAAACTTTTACTATACATATATACATTTACAAACAAATAACCTAATAGGCTCAAACCGCTCAAACTCTGTGTTATTTGTTTTTCAAATTATATTTGCAAAATATAGCGTGAAGGTGTCATTAATGTTGTATTTAACAATTTTTTAAATAATTAAATAATATTGTGATTAATACTTTAGGAGAAAAATGGTTATTAGTTTAAAATAGAGGTGACTTTGATATTTTTTATTTAACATTTAATAAAAGTTTTCTCAAATTTTGAGAAGAAGGTCCCATGCTTCACATGATGAAAAATTACATACTTTTTTTTGGAGTTTTTACTATTACGGTTTCGTAGAATAACGGTTACAATATCCTCATATTTTCAGCCGTTTGAGGGAAGCGTTACCTTAACTTAATGATACCTACTTGTATTATTATACGTGTCTAATCTGGGTCCATATTGGCATACATAAAATTCTAAATCCTATTATTTGTCTTACTACCGATTTGTGTTCATAATACTCACTCTTCATAATTTTATTTTTCATATATTTTTTTATTTATACATTTATATTAATACCAACGGAGTTCATAGTTAGTGATCATATTTTTTTATTAATACTGTTACTACCACTACAGACATTTACTACAACTAGAACCAGTTTAAATTCTTTTTTTTTTCAGTTCATTTTTCTACATAACATACTAATAATACCAAATAATGATAATACCACTAGCCGTGCCCCGCGGCTTCGCCCGCTATTATTAAGTTAAAAAGTAGCCTATGTGTTAATCCTAGGTATAATCTATGTACATTCCAAATGTCATCCAAATCCGTTCAGCCGTTAAAGCGTGAAGAGGGAACAAACATACTTACACACTTACAAACAAACTTTCGGATTTATAGTATTAGTAGGATAGGCTAGTAGAAATATATTTCTACTATGATAATACTAAGAAAATATTATATTTTTATGTTGCTGAATCTGTCTACTTTTCTAAAAAAAATTGTTTCCGGCGGCGGCGCTTCGCCGGCCGCTGCCGCGGCACTACACGCTACTGAATGGATTTTGATGAAACCTTACAATAATAACAAACGCATTCACACTCACAGCCCCACACTAAGCTCAAAGCCTTGTATCGTGGGTGCTGGAAACATTTACATCACACACACACACATTACACCCAGAAACAGAAGCACAAATATCCCTTGGGAAGGAATTTGTGCTCCTGCCGGGAATCGAACCCAGGACCCACGGCGCAGAGGGCGGACACCTGTCCTCTGCGCCAACTGGGTCGTCAAAAAAATAATATAGCTTAAACATCAGAATAACACATAGGTTATAAATAATTTATAAAGATATAGTGTGGACTATCCAAAATATAACGATAAGTGTCAAGTAAGTAGGAAAAAAATCTGCCATCTGCGAGCTATTCTGACGTGCGCCGCAAAAACCGTTGGAGTAACACGTTGTATCCTACTAATATTATAAATCCGAAAGTTTGTGTGTAAGTGTGTAAGTATGTTTGTTCCCTCTTCACGCTTTAACGGCTGAACGGATTTGGATGAAATTTGGAATGTACATAGATTATACCTAGGATTAACACATAGGCTACTTTTTAACTTGATAATAGCGGGCGAAGCCGCGGGGCACGGCTAGTTAGTATAATATATAATATAAATGTTTATCTACTATGCAAGTATGCAGCTAGTTTCCAGTGTTTTCACTTAGTCAGTAACGATTTACAAAAATCGCATTCAAAAATCAGTTCTCAAATATAGTCATTATAGACAACAGTGAATTTTAGTTCAGTACATTTATGGGAAATAATTTTTAGGTATATGATGGATCAGAACAAAGTGATTGCGAGTTTTAAGGGTTCTCAACGCCATCTAGTTTACCGTTAGCTAACTACTAAACTAAGAGAGTAAACGTCTGTTGGCGGGAGTTTTGCCGCGAAAGTAAAAAATGGCGTTGTTGATTTTTTTGTATAATTTTCCAAACTGTGATTCTTCGAGTGTTAATGTGTAATAATAGTGGATTTAAATATCTCGGTTGTTGTAGGGGAGCCCCCTTGAATATTTGTTTTATTTTAATTTAATAATTAATTTTTTTAGTGAATAAATTATAGCTAAATATTCTGTGAATATTTCAAGCGTCTACCTGTTGCCGTAATATCTAGCAAAAACGAGCAAAAAACGTACGTTTTTGTATGGGAGCCCCCTTAAATATTTATTTTATTCTATTTTTTAATATTTTTTGTTATAGCGGCAACAGAAATACATCATCTGAGAAATTTTTTACCCTTTGGGTACGGAACCCTAAAAATGAACTAAATCCTGTATAGAGAATGTTGAAAATTAGTCCCGAGCGCATTGCTTATGCTTTTGTTAGGCTGCGGCTGGTGACTTGTTTCTGTTGTTTATTTCCAAGTTCCTACCTATGCATAGTTGAGCCAACGACTTTGTACCTAATATTCTTTTATTCTAAGTTGATACGTGTCGAAATAAACTGGATAAAGCCTTTTTGGTTTTTAGGTGTCACAAAATGTGTACTTATTATGAAATAAAAAAAATATACTTGCTCGGTAATAGGTTAACTTCAATTACAATTATTCTTAATCTAACCCTGATCAGTTTACAAATAACGTAAATTTTACAGTATACTTAGATTACTTAGTAAAACCACATCACACATAACTATAATATTATAAATTCGAAAATTTGTGTTACAATCGCTCAGCCCCATACACCGCCCGACGACGCCATCGCGGTCGCCCTCTTATCGATTGAATTAGAATGAACCCTTCTGGACCACAATGTTGAATTTGCAAAATGTTGGATACTTATGATGTTGAATTCGCAAAATGTTGAAGTCGTAAAAAGTTAAATTTACTAGACCCACAACGAATTCCTAAAAACTCACTATTTGACGATTTAAAAAAATCGCTTTTTAAAAACGTTCGTGCGAATACGCTTATCTCGGCTTGTTAAGTGCATCGCACATTCGAACACCCAGATGTTCGAAATTTAAAGGAAATTGTTTTCAAACTACATTAAGGATCTGAACTAAACAATTGCGAGTTTTAAGGGTTCTTAACGCCATCTAGTTTACCGTTTGGTGACTACTAAACTTTTAGAAGGGAGCTTTTCGCCGCGAAAGTGAAAAAATGGCGTCGTCAATTTGGTACTTTATCTTAAACTTGTGATTCTTCAAGCGTTAATTTGAAAAATATCTGCCACTATAATAAAGTCGTCTCACTACGACAGCTATTAGTCGCAACAGTATACTAAAAATCATAGCAGATAAGGCAGATTGTCCTATTCAAAATAAGTGGGTAAAGGTAATTATGGGAGAAAAGTTATAATGTTTTTAATGAATTTATTTCTTTATGGTTTTGTATTAGTTTAGTCTGGACATGCTGAATTGTTTGTATTATTATTATAATTTTTATATTGATGACATTTTCATTTAATTTATTTTGATTTTTGATATGTAATATGGTGTACCTAATACTGAAATAAATGATTTATTATTATTATTATTATATATTTAACTATTTACTATAATTTACTAAAACTTATACTTTACATAAATAATACGGCTTGACTCACGATTTAGGGTCGACTCTTGCGACCTAGGTTTCGGGGATGTCTGATCCCCATCATCATGCGAGTTCACGACGGAAGGTCACGGCGCTCACCTTCTTCACTTCCGACTTCCTTCTTTTACCGAATTCAAAAAAGGAGGAGGTACTATGTTCGACTGTATTTATTTTTTACCGATTTCCCAAAAGAGGTACTCAAGACAACTGTTTTTTTTTTTTTTTTTATTACCTCCTAGTTTCTCTCCACGTGAGCCGATTTCGAAATTTTTTTTTTAGTTTGAAATATGTTGCTTTGTAATTGGTTCCATTTAAATTTGATCAAGATCTGATCAGTAGTTCTAGAAATATCGTTAATAATGTCTATTTTGTGACGAATAATGCGTACTTTGACGATGTTCTCGTTTACCCGACTTCAAAAGTTACCTCATAACTTCTTTCGTTGTGAACCGATTTTGATGATTCTGTTTTTATTTGAAGCTGGTGCTTTTTATGTAGTCTCATTGAAATTTAATCAAGGTCTGATCGCTAGTTTTTGAGTTATAGTCAATAATGCGTGTTTATATACCGTCCGGGGTAAGTAGTGCACAATACTGCAGGGGGTGGTTTGGAAACGATAAAGGAGCAAATTAAAAAAAAAAAAAAATTTTTTTTTTTATTTGCTCCAAAAAAAAAATTTTTTTTTTTTTATTCGACTGGCCTGCTGGCAGTTCAGTAGTAATTGTCAAGTAAAGTATGCTGCCGTACAGCCGCTACAACAATAGCTTCCAGAGTAGGTGAGTGCTACGGGGTCATTGAACTAACATGTGACGAGAGGTCACACTGAAAGTTCAATGACCCCGTAGCACTCGTAGCACTCACCTACTCTGGAAGCTATTGTTGTAGCGGCTGTCTACGGAGGGCCATACTTTACTTGACAATTACAACTGAATTGCCAGCAGGCAAGTCGAATAAAAAAAAAAAATTTTTTTTTTTTTTTTAATTTGCTCCTTTATCGATTCCTAACCACCCCCTGCAGTATTGTGCACTACTTACCCCGGACGGTATATATTAAATCTGATCAAGGTTCCGATGAAAAAGCGGTGAAGTCTTTTTTTTTTTTAGCTTTGCTTGCGTTTAATTATTTGTTGGTAAATGTGTTATTTCTTATCTTATTGAAGGATATGAAAGCGAAAAGAAATTTGAAACATCCTTGTATTAATGTCCTTATAGTAGATCGAGCGAAGCGAGATCTCTAAGTTGACTTGGGTCGTTCAGCACTTTGTCCGTCCGTCCGTCTGTCAGAGGTATCTAGCGTCTAAACCATATAAGCGAATGACTTTAATTCTCATAGAATATGTAAAACTACGGCCCAAAGCCAAAAATGACATTTAAAATTATATACATGAAAATATTAAAAGGACTCCCATACATGTAAGTGGGGAGCAAAATATTTTTTTATCTGCCTTTGTGGGGTATCATTGAAAAGAACTAGACAAGAAGAGAACGAAAATTAAAAAAAAAATCTCTGTTGGAATATAACGATTTCAAATGTCACAGTCAAAGTCAAGTAAAAGGTCAAGGTCCAGTCATAGTCAAGTCATTCCCCAACAAAATGGTAGAAACATTAATAGAACTTATATTGGAGTTTTGGACCGAAAGCGAAAATCACGTTTTTCAACTTTGTATGATTTGCCTACACGCGCACGTTCACTAAGTATTAACGGTTAATAATCCACCATTATTACACAAACTAACACTTCGAAGAATCACAGGTATTATATATTGATTTGGGTAGACGTTATCAACACAACGTTGAGCTAACTGCAATGTTAGACTCGTTGGCCGTAGTAGTTTCTATAAACTGTTTCGGTAGATGACGTCACACGTCCCCGTAAGACGTTAATAATAAGGAAAGGTTAATTTCGTCGCTTCAGGCGGGGCTTGAGTAGCTCAGCGGTTAGAGCAATAGGGCATGAAACCCTATGGCCGCGGGTTCAAATCCCGCCTCAAGCGATAATTTTTCCTTTCCAAATTTATCACTATAGTTCTGCCTAGCATGGCTAATGCTATATAAATAAAATCAATTAGAAAATTATTCAATATCTACAAACTCAATGATATTCGTTTTTCAAGTACATAACCTTAAGAGTACGTAGTTATTACTATTAATAGAATCAACCCAATTATAACGATTTACAAAAATCGTTTATCAAAAATAGTTCTACTATTATTGTAGTTTGTGGCATTGTAGAAATAATATCTTCAACTTCTATTTTTAGGTATATGGTGGTTCAGAACAAAGTGATTGCGAGTTTTAAGGGTTCTCAACGCCATCTAGTTTACCGTTAGGTAACTACTACACTAAGAGAGTAAACATTCAAACCAACCTCCCGGAGACTTTGTGAAACGAGTCGATTGCAGAGTCCGTCGCTATATATATAGGCTGTCTCTGTTTAACTGGCAAACTGTTCCCATGCTTGATGCGATAGCACTACCGACTACTTTTGTTAGAAATTAAGATAGCTGCCGGAGTTTTGCCGCGAAAAAGAAAAAATGGCGTTGTTGATTTTGTATAATTTTCTAAAACCTGTGATTCTTCTAGTGTTAATGTGTAATAATCGTGGATTATTAACCGTTAATACCTAGTAAACGTGCATAAGTGTAGGCAAATCATACAAAGTTTAAAAACGTGATTTTCGCCTTCGCTCCAAAACTCCAATAGTAGTAAAGTTTCTACCACTTTACTAGGGCATGACTTGACTATGACTGAACTTGACTCTATTACATGACTTTGACTTGTGACTAGGACTTTTAATATGAAATACACTTGAAATATGTTATTATTTGATACTGGCTAAATGCACAAGATTGCGAAGCCAAAATTAAAAGAAAGAAAAAAGATAGCTGCCGTAATACCAAGAATTATGAATGAAAATGTTATGTTTAGCCATTGTTTTTTTGCATGAATAGATGAAAAATGATAAACTATGTTCCTGTTGTAATGACAAAAGAAATGTGTCAGCTTTTAAAACAAAACGAATAAGTTAAAGATGCGACATTTACGTCGTAATAATGTGTGAAAATCAAATGGATTATATTTCGTTTTGGGTAATTATTTTGGAATAAAAACTATCCAGGAACCTAGATTAATACGTTTTTAATCTGAATAACAGCACAGTATGGTGGTAAAATGCTTGAATTATAAATAATTTCGGTATTACGATTTTATGGACAAATCAACCACCGGGCCCTTTAGGGTCTGTCGGCAACTCGGCACACTTGTGAATCTGTGCTGTCTTCTGTCAAATCTTTTTAGGCCGTCTGCATGACGTCAATAGCAATCCTTCTGTGATTTGCTGGAGTTGCGCCTTTTTATCGGCAGTGGCACCACGTGCCGGTCAAGTAAAACTTGAGTTCCTGGTTATACTCTCTAGGTATATTTATTTCAACAGAATTTGAGTATAAATAAAACTAAAAAAATTAAAACGAAATTTTATTTCACAAAACATAAAAAAACATTTGTTTTATAAATCTAATAATAAATAAACTTAAAAAAACAAATTCGGACCACATAGTCCACTGGTCCTAATTTAGGACTGAGTATATTTTCTTATAAAATTAATATATTTTTTTATAATAATTAAATTATTTATACACACCTTACATAAATATTTTAACTAATTAAAAAGCTACCTATTTATAAACATCTTAATAGTAATTTAAATTAAATTTTATAAAATTTTGGAAGTAGATTGAAACCTACTTTTACAATTGGCGCAGTGGGCAAGTCTGCTTCTGCGCCGTGGGTCCTGGGTTCGATCCCCGGCAGGAACATAATTTTCCAAGGGATGTTTGTTTTTTACCGACTTCTAAAAAGGAGGAGGTACTCGACGACTGTGTGTATTTTTTTTAATGTATGTTCACCGATTTCTCCCCCATTTGTGGAACGAGTCTCAAATTTTTTTTGTTTGTTAGATTATACTTCCGAGGTGGTCCCATATAAATTTATCGAAATCGATTAAGCCAAAATCAAAATATAAGCGGTGAAGTCGGTTTTTTAAGCTTTGCTTACGTTTCAATTATCTGGTTTTGCTTAGGTTTCAATTTTATTCGCCTTCTAAATTTTTTTCTAAAATTTATTTAGTGATTGTTCACGGGTTGATGACATTATCGACCCAGGGCACAAACTTCTGTATTTAAGTATATTTTTTGTTTATTTTTAATCATCGTTATTATAATGTTTAAATTCGGAATTTAGTTTGACTTAAACATTTATATAAAAACTAGCTTTTGCTCGCGGCTTCGCTCGCGTTAAGAAGTATTATTTTAAAATTGACAAAGTTTCATACAAACTTTCATCCCCTATTTTTTCCCCTTGGGGGTAGAATTAATCAAAATCCTTTCTTAGCGGATGCCTACGTCATAACATCTACCTGCATGCCAAAATTCAGCCCGATCCGTCCAGTGGTTTGGGCTGTGCGTTGATAGATCACTATGTCAGTCAGTCAGTCAGTCATCTTTGAGTTCTATAAAATTTTAGAAATTTTCAAAGATTTGTCTAAGAGACTGATTGATTCGGCACATAACCAAAATGCTGGTTTGTATTTGGGGCAGAGGATAAGCCTCGCTATACAGCGTGGTAATGCAGCAAGCATTTTGGGAACTTTGCCGAACATTAAAGAACGTCTAAACCATCTTTAACCTTTTTTTTATAACTTGAATGTTTTAAAGTGTTTTTAATTTGAAATTTTATTTATCTCATATCATTTTTATAATTTTTTTTTCACGGGTTGATGATCTTATCGTAAGCTTCTAAATGTTAGTTTTTTATTTATTTTAAATTGACAGAATTTTGTTTGTCTTCTAAAATTAAAAAAACCTCAAAACTTTGGGTGGCAATGAATAACTAACGCTTAACATCAGGCGAGCGACTTGCTCGGCTCGTTTATCAAAAATTAAAAAAAAATATTAGACACTTTTTCCTTTTTTATACATACACAATGTCGTTTGACCCCGTGAAGGGTTGATGACCTTTTCGACCCAGGGCACAAAATTATTTATGTAAGTATATTGTATTTATTCATACATTCGTTTCTTATAGTATTTTTTATATATGTATTACTATTTGTCTTATACATTTTTTAACCTTTTGATAGATTTCTATATTTTTTTTGTTCATTTATGTTTAATTAAGTTTGATCATTCGTTTTAAAGTCTTTTTAATTCGGAATTTGTATTACAAAATTCTTCAAAAAATAAATGTCTCTTTTTTTTCACGGGTTGATGACCTTATCGACTCAGGGCACGAACTTCTGTATGTTAGTATATTTTTATTTCGTTTTATTAATGTTTTTAATTCGAAACTGTACACTTTTTTACCGACTTTTGTTTTTTTTTATGTGTGTTGCCTCACAACTTTTCTCCACGTGAGCCGATTTCAAATTTTTTTTCTAGTTTGAGAGATGTTGCTTTCTAATTGGTCCCATATCAATTTGATCAAGATCTGATCTGTAGTTTTTGAGTTATCGTCAATTATGCGTGGTTAGTACATCTAATCTGATCAAGGTTCCGAAGATAAAGCGGTGAAGTCGGTTTTTTTAAGCTTTGCTTGCGTTTAATTATCGTATGTTTATGTTTGTTCACGGGTTGATGACCTTATCGACCCAGAGCACGAACTTCTGTATGTTAGTATATTTTTTATTTAGTTTTAAGATTCATTTTATTAATGTTTTTAATTCGGAGCTGGACACTTTTTGTATGTTTATGTTTGTTCACGGGTTGATGACCTTGTCGACCCAGGGCACGAACTTCTGTATGTTAGTGTAGACGCCGGGGAGGTGCTCGCGGCCGCAGCCGATGCCCCACGACACGAGCCCCACGAGGGTGCTGCGCCCCTCCAGCTTCATGGTGAGCGGCCCGCCGCTGTCGCCCTGGCACGAGTCACGCCCGCCCTGCAATACGTAACACATTAACTGACTTCGAAAAGGAGGAGGTTCTATATTTGACTGTATGCATTTTTTTATGTATGTTCACCGATTTCTCCCCCATTTGTGAATCGATTCTCAAATTTGTTTGTTTGGTAGATTATACTTCAGAGGTGGTCCCATATAAATTTTATCGAAATCGATCGAGCCAAAACCAAAAATAAACGCATGCTCACTCACAGCCCCACGCTAAGTTCAAAGACTTGTACCGTGGGTGCCGGAAACGTTTACATCACACTCACATTATACCCAGAACCAGAAGCACAAATTTCCTTTGGAAAGGAATTTGTGCTGCTGCTGGGATTCGAACCCAGGACCCACGGCGCATAAAGCGGAGAGCTGTCCACTGCGCCAACTGGGTCGTCAATATTTATATAAATATAGGTTATTGTCACACCTTATATTAATCACTTAAAATAATTAAAACAACTTAAAATGTTCACCTAAATGTTTTATTAGTATAATATATATTAGTGTATTTTATTGTTTTATTTATGTATTAGTATCTAGAGTAGGTGTGAATAATGATGTACTATTTTATATATATACTAGCTGCGCCCCGCGGTTTCACCCGCGTTGATAATGATGAAAAGTGATGATGATGATGATGATGAAAAATAGATGTTGGCCGATTGTCATAGATACCGGATAAGCACAAAAAATTTCATCAAAATCGGTCAAGCCGTTTCGGAGGAGTATGGCAACGAAAACTGTGACACGAGAATTTTATATATTAGACTAGCTGCGCCCCGCGGTTTCACCCGCGTTGATAATGATGAAAAGTGATGATGATGAAAAATAGATGTTGGCCGATTCTCATAGATACCGGATAAGCACAAAAAAATTCATCAAAATCGGTCAAGCCGTTTCGGAGGAGTATGGCAACGAAAACTGTGACACGAGAATTTTATATATTAGATATATTATATTTTATTGTACACCACCGTCGATTCATTCTTCGATTACTATCCATCCAAAGGTTGTCTGGAAGAGATCGCTTTAAGCGATAAGACCGCCCATTGTACTACCACGATGATTGTAATATTTTATTTGTCATTGTTTATAATTGTTTTGGTATACAATAAAGTGTTGTGTATTGTATTGTAATGTTCAAAAAGCCGGTTGAAAACTAAAACCCGACACCAGAATTTAACGGACTAGTGTAGTCGGGTTTTATATTTTTAATTTTCGTTTCTCGTTTATCATTATTTATTCAAATTCAAATTCAAATAAATTTATTGCCATTCTTATGCTATATTCTTACCTAGGTATAATCTTAAATATGTAATGTTGTAAGTTGGAAGACTTATTAATTAGAACCTATTTAAGATTATTAAAAAAAAAAGCAACAAATTCAATAGCACAAGAGTCAAGGTGGTGCTAGGTTGCCCTGTGTTACGAATGCTAAGTCTTCCGTATCTAAGGTACAATAATACAATAATATTCTAAAGTAGGTAGATGAAAAAAACTGGTCGTCATAACAACAACATGCGCTTCTAATGGCGCACAGCGCTGAACAAGAACGCAAGGAGCAGCAATGATAATATATATATTTTTTTGTAATATTTTTTACCTCTTTATATCCAGCACAAAGGAACACGTCGTGTATGGTCTCCCTCCTCCCAGCTGCTCGGAACCACCGCTGGCATCTCTCATTGGGAATGACTTCCACATCCACCTCCTGGAACAAATATCTACCATGAGCTAAATCGAACGTAGAAGATAAGTAGAAAAAAGTAAGTTTGAAGACATAATTGGCGCAGTGGGTAGGTATCTGCCCACTGCAAGGTGGGTTCGATTCCCGGTAAGAGCACAATTTTTCTTCCCAAAGGACATTTATCCTTCTGGTTCTGGTTGTGTGTGTGATTTGAATGTTTCCTGCACCCGCGATACAAGTCTTTTGAACTTAGTGTGGGGCTGTGAGTGTGAATGTGTTTGTTTTTGTTTTGTTGTTTGTAAGTTGGGTCGCAAAAATTAATATCCAGCTGATTTATTTCTATACTAGCCGTGCCCCGCGGCTTCGCCCGCTTTTATCAAGATAAAAGTAGCCTATGAGTTAATCCTAGGTAAAATCTATGCACATTCCAAATTTCATCCAAATCCGTTCAGCCGTTAAAGCGTGAAGAGAGAACAAACGTACTTACACACAAGCTTTCGGATTTATAATATAAGTAGGAAGTAGGATTGTTCTCAGAGGCTTCCTCCAATCGAATTGTGAATCTAAAACTTTCTTGAATCCACCTGAAAAATTTCATCAAAATCGGTCCAGCCATTTAGGAGAGGGTCAGTAACATACACACGTACAGAAAAATCATATATGTGTATGTTGGTAAGTTACCTGTAGAACCGAGGGCACAGTACTTTGACCGTGTCTCGTTCTGCCCCATCCAGCGACTGTCGCCATCTTGCCAGCTAGCTTCACTTGCTTCTGAGGGAGACAAACCTGAAATAAAATAAAAAAAACGATTATTTTAGAGATTAAACCACGGACGAAAAAAAACAACGGACGCAATGCCTCAAACAAAACAGGTGAAGCACCCTAGGTCCTACAAAATACAAATCTCGCTTGTCATAACGCGAGCTACACACAAATACATCAAAGGTCCGACAATCGGCGCCAATATAATTGTAACTATTTAGTAGTCTGTGACAGTTTGCAGCGATGCACGCACACATGGACACATTCTTATTACACTATTGGTCAATCTGTCTGACGAGTTCTTGTAATTTTAAAAGGTACTATTATTTATTATTAATCAATTTATTTCAGAAATTATCCATAAAATCACAATATAAAAAATCATCTATAATAATTAAACATAAGCAAAGCTTAAAAAACCTACTTCACCGCTTATATTTTGGTTTTGGCTTGATCGATTTGGATAACATTTACATGGGACTACCTCTGAAGTATACTCTACCAAATAAAAAAAATCATCTAAATCGATAATTGGCGGAGATATCGCGTAATATACGTACAAAGAAAAGCATACAGACGAATTGAGAACTTCCTTTTTTGAAGTCGGTTAAAAAATACATAGCGGGGTCGCTGAGCATTTTGTTGGGTGCGAGTGTGTTTATGGTAGTGTTTGTAGTATAAAGCGTTACTACTCAATCTCTATCTCTCTCTCTCTCTCTTTCTTACCGGTAAAATATGTTGTTTAAAAACTACAGCTCGATCTAACTGCACTAAAGCGACATCGTTTCTAAAGTCAGCGGGCTCGTACGAAGGGTGGACTTCTTTCCTCTGCACTGTAAACTCTTCGTGAGAGTATCTCTCTCCTGAATCACGGACGTCCCATTCTCCCAAACGGACGCGTAGCTGCGAGTTTGGTGTGCTGGAAAGAGATAGCAAGAGTTTCGTCAGGTTTGAAAGACCACTAGGTCTACCTTCATTTTGTAGATTTCATCGGCGGAAGTACCGCCATTTTTGGTAGTTATTTAAGGACCATACGTTTGGAGAAGTTACTGTGTCGTGGTTTAATAGCAGTGTTTGCAATGAAGTTATAGATTTAATATATTACATCTCACGGTGACAATCGAAGTATTTTTTTTCTTTGAATATTGCCTTCACAATCTTGTGCATTTAGCCAGTGACAAGTAATAATATTCTATTTCAAGTATATTTCGTTTTAAAAGTCCTAGTCACAAGTCACAGTCGAAGTCAAGTTAAACAGTCAAGGTCCAGTCATAGTCAAGTCCTGCCATAGCAAAGTGGTAGAAACTTTACTAGAACTTCTATTGGAGTTTTGGAGCGAAGGCGAAAGTCACGTTTTTCAACTTTGTATGATTTGCCTACACTAATGCACGTTGCCTAAGTATTAACGGTTAATAATCCACCATTATTACACATTAACACTCGAAGAATCACAGGTTTTGGAAAATTATACAAAAACAACAACGAAATTTTTTCACTTTTGCGGCAAAACCTCTGCAGTATATTGTCGCGCAGGACTTTGATTTTTTTTACTTTGAGTGTGACTAATATTATAAAAGGAGATTATCTCTCAGTTGCTTCAAACTTGTGGCTTTGTAAGCCGAAGGCCACGCGTATTTTCGAAATGGCTGAAACATTGAATATTTTTATGATTTCAACTCTCACATCTCCGCCATTTTGAAAAAATTCTAAAAGTGAATAGACAAAGAAATTCTAAATAATTATTGCTCGAGCCGCTGAGCTACTTAAGCCCTGCCTGAAACGACGAAATTATCCTTTCGTTATTATTAACGTCTTACGGGGACGTTTATCAATATAGTTCTGCCAAGCATGGCTAATGCTATACAAACAAAATCAATTACCCGATGGTTAATAATAAGATATTAATAGTTCTGGGACAATAGAAGACTTAGCGATAGCAAGCCTCCCAATTTTCTACAAATTGCACTACGGAGAGTGTTTAAAGGAATTGCATGATCTTATTCCCGCATCACCGTTCTACTACCGAACATCTAGACAGACGGCAAGGCGGCATTCGCTAATGGTAAAAATACCGCCCATTCGCACGAAGCGTTTCACTTTCATAATGAGAACTGCCAAGAATGGAACGCCCTGCCGTCTACTGTGTTTCCCGAAAAGTATAATATGGGGTTGTTCAAGAAGAGAGTGAATAGGTATTTACTGAGCAAGCGTGCTCCATCTTCGACCGCATCGTCGCTTTCCATCAGGTGAGATTGGGGTCAAACGCCAGCTTAGTATCAAATATTAAAAAAAAAAACTTACTTAGCAACACAGTGAGCAGCCGTGATCACCCATCGGTCGGATATTAGCGCTCCGCCACACGCCAGCTTTTTGCTGAAAATACTCGACTTGATCAGCGCGGCTTGCCACGGGTGTGACCCGAAACCGGTCGAGTGTCCGCCCACTATCCGGTTTGACCGGGTATAATGCTCACCGCAACCTGAAACATTAAGTTTGGAGATGTTAGAAAGTACATAAAATATTAGAAATGTGCATGTGAAATTAGCGCGGATCAAATATATCGTCTCCTGTAAGACCCAGATAAGTAGAGATAACATGGCCCGCCTCCAAATTACTGTTTCAATGTGTGTAGTCACATCTTTAGAAAAGCTTTTGTATGTATTTGTAAGTATTTTTTTCTTTTAATTTCGACTTCTTCGCATTCTTGTGCATTTAGCCAGTGTCAAGTAGTAATATATTTTAAGTGTATTTAATATTAAAAGTCCTAGTCACAAGTCAAGTAAAAGAGTCAAGGTCCAGTCATAGTCAAGTCATGCCGTAGTAAAGTGGTAGAAACTTTACTAGAACTTCTATTGGAGTTTTGGAGCGAAGGCGAAAATCACGTTTTTCAACTTTGTATGATTTGCCTACACTTATGCACGTTTACTAGGTATTAACGGTTAATAATCCACGATTATTACACATTGACATTCGAAGAATCACAGGTTTTGGAAAATCATATAAAATCAAGAACGATTTTTTTCACTTTCGCGGCAAAACTTCTATTTGTAGCGTCTTCAGCAGCACGCACGCACACATGCGTTGCGATTCTTGGCGCTTTGTAAATACTTTCACAAATACATTCAAACGTTTTGGAGGGGCGCGACATAATATGTTATCATAATTAATTTCTACAATTCACTGCTGGGTACATCCATACCCCGTTATTGTGGGTTATGTAGAGCACGTGAATATTTATTAAAAGCTGTTTAGTGAACAACTGACGAACTCGGATTGGATCCATTGTTCACCAAACAACGAAATCTCACATTCTTCAAAGTTTGGATCCATTAACATAGATTGGCACTTTACATTGTTTGGTGTATATAAACAGTGGCGGATTTATCAGCAGGCTGAGTAGGCTGGAGCCTAGAGCGGCAGATTTTAAGGGCGGCAAATTTGGGACCATCTCTTTTTACCTTGTACACATTCATGCTAATTGGGGCAAAGGTGGTGTAATATAGAGCCCACACTATCGTCCTAATTACACCAACTTTCTTAATGAAATTGTAACTTTATGACTTGGGAATCGTAATATTTAATTGACAAACATATTGTAATTAATATGATTTTGAACTAGGATTGTACAGGTCGGAAAGGGCGGTAAAATTTGAGTAGCCTCCTTGCGGCAAATGTGTAAATCCGCCACTGTATATAAATGTAAGAGTAGGTAATTCAAAAAACAACATATTTAAGAATATGAACAAACATACATTCACTCACTATTTGAGTTGAGATAGAGTGTAAAAAAGTGAATGAAGAGAATTTACTGGAGAACAGTGAACCTTGTTAAAATCCGTGAACATACGGATTTATAAAATAGAGTAAATGGTTGTTTGTTGAAAATCAAATTTATTCCAATCTATGAAAACAAACCATTTAACTTTGATAAATATTGAATGCGGAAAAAAGGTAACCATGAAAGAGTATTAAAAAACTGTTTTTTATTTTATTTAATGAAGACTAATATTGTTAACTTTGAAAATTATATATATATGTGGATAGTATAGTGTTACTGATAGATATATGGTTATTGATAATGGTGACATAGGTGATCGATATTCCAATTTCGACACTTATTTTTTCTAAACACAATAAATATAACTTTTACCATTTTTCAAGTAGGTACCTACCTAGTAGGTACTACTAAGTAAAAAATATATGAAACGTGGCAAATTAACAAGTAAATAAACTAATTTGGAATCACGTTCAAATAATAACTAAGTGAATACATTATTTCAGATATACAATACTATAATATTTTATACTCTGTTTGAAATTCTATTAAATAACAACTTATAATAAATAAAATACATAAAACATTATTAAAAACAACAACATTAAAGCGTGGTGCTGTACAGACAGGGTGCGGTGATGATCATGAAAACGCAGTGCTGGTTTAAAAGCGAGAAAGATACAGTTTTATAAGGTGATGAAACTCAAATTCTGGTACAATTTCCTAATACGTCTTCTAATCTAAATATATTCTATATTCCGCCAAGATGTCATAAACAATGAGGTATACTCAAAACCTTGAATTGAATTGATGTGTTGTAAGAATTCCTTCAATTGCACTTCAAAGGAATATCGTCAATTGATACAATTGATCGCCTCAAGTCAAGAATTTGACTATTTTAAGTTTCCTTGTGACATGAACTGAAACTCCCTACGACCCTATCTTGCCCAACCTCGGCGATGCGCATGGGAAGGGGTTTTAGTAGGTTCGAACCCCACACTCCTCTTTCCTGTACTGCTGGGAAAGAAAAGAAGTGCTAGACATTTTCCCCTCACAAATAAGACGCCAGGGTAAAAAAAATTGATTATTCCGTCAGTTAGAAAGCCTGTCTGTCGTCAATCTGATTTCTTCTTCTGGGGGGGGAATACCTTGGCTTCCTTCCCAGGGGTAAAGGAAAGGGAAGTGAAGGGCTCGAACTTCTTGCCTCGGCGGTGGGCTCGGATGCATACCGAGCCACTGCGCCAATTAACTCTTTGACCACCATCTCACCTGATGGTAAGCGACGATGTGGTCGACAATGGAACAAGCTTGCCCAGAAGATACCTATTCACTGGCAACTTGAAGACTCATATTGTACTCATTAGGAAACATACACAGGCAAGGAGTTCCAGGAGTCCTTTTGTCCATGTGGAAGCAAAACGCTTCATCAGAATGTTTACCATATAGCGGAATCAGTTAGCAGTTTGATGATAGAACGACAAAAAAAAACATCTAGATTGTTCCAAAAATTTTAGTTTCACCACCTCCAAGAAAATTCTAGCAATCCACAAATATCTCACCCGGAAAACTGGGTCTTTGTGGCTTATGACTGTTCGTATGCACAGGCACATAATCATCATCCACCCCTGTGTACACGTCTGGTTTCTGAGTCGTTGGTTTCTCGTAAGGTTTCTCATAAGGTTTCTCATAAGGTTTCTCATTGTAAGAAGGTTTCACGTGGTAGTAGTTCCAGTCCTGGTTTGCTGGACCCGGTCGGTTGGATTCAGTATAAATGATGACTGGGTCTTCGTATTGGTTCGTGTTGTAATCATACTCGTGTGGGAATGAACCGATTAGTTCTATTAGGTCACCTGTGTGGAAGTGAGTGTTAGTGACAATGTGTGTTAACACACAACGTGTATGGTTGGTAAGTAGTACATGTATAAAAGCAGCACATAGATAGATGGATAAACATTAGCATTCATTAGTAGCACATACCAACCTAGCACGAATGCTAGTGACTCTTGTGCTATTGTTTTTTTTAATAATCTTAAATAAGGTCTAATTAATAAGTCTTCTAAGATTATATCTAGGTAAGAATATAGCAAAAGAAAATTTTAATATTTTTGGCAATCAATTTATTTGAATTTGAATTTTATTGAACACCTTATTTATAATATAAACTTATTATTTAAGTTCATTAATCATTTTTTGTATAATTATGTTTCCATGTGGTAATTTATAACCGACTATTAATATGTATAAAAAAAGTTTATGTATGAAGTACACATTATTTATAACATAAACTTTTTATTTAAGTTTACTAATAACTTTTTGTATATGTTTCCATGTGGTAATTTATAACCGACTATTAATATGTATAAAAAAAATTCATGTATGAAAGTTATAGTTTGAATATTATTTAAAGATTTGTACGGTAAAACTCATGTTTGTTTCTTAAACAATTTTTTACCGACTTCACATAAAATGAGGAGGTACTCAATATGGCTGTATTTTTTTATGTATGTTACTTCATAACTTCTTTCCACGTGAACCAAATTTGATGTTTTTTTTTATTTGAAAGCTGGTGCTTTCCTATCAGGTCCTATTTAAATTTGATCAAGATATGATCAGTAGTTTTTGAGTTATAGTCAATAATGCGTGTTTAATAAATTTAATCTGATCAAGGTTCCGAAGATAAAGCGATGAAGTCGATTTTTAATTATTATATGTAAACACATTTTTATCTTTTGTTTATGTTTTTCGACTTGCGTATTGAGTTCATAATAATATGTAAGTAACTTAAAATACTATAGCTTAATACTGAAAAGCACTATATTTATATGTAAAAACAAATTTTCGGTAAAGTTTCGTATTGTGTAACATAATATATACGATTAGATAGATAAGATACGATAATTTTTTCATGAAAAATATAAACTATTTTAAAACTCAACTATAAGTATATCTACATACCATACTATTTTCAGTTAACAAATTAGGTAGGTAAAGTAGGTAGGTACACTAATCTGTGGTGGCCGTGCTAGGTCATACCTGTGTTACAGCCATCAGGCTCCTATTCCAGTGCACATATTTAAAATTAGGTAAGTATTATAAAGTATTAGAATATAGATTAAGTCACTTGTGTTAATATTGGTATCATTAGGTTATAGTGTGCAGTTGATTAATAGAAAAATATAGTAAAGTATTCCTACATTTCGGGCGAGATTATTAAATAACTCCAAAAAAGGTTCACAAGTCGACTGTATTTTTTGTTATGGTTGTCAACTCGACCGCAAATTTTCGACCACGAGGACGAGTTATTTTTTCACTCCTTCGTACAGCGAAGGAGTGGAACTCATTGCCTGCGTCTTTGTTCCCTGAACAGTATAATCTGGGTGTCTTCAAGTCTAGAGTGAATAGGCAAGCATGTTCTTATCTTTGGCCGCATCGTCACTTTCCATCAGGTGAGATAGCGGTCAAATGCTTGCTTATATATATTAATATGCTTGAGTACAGTCAGGTTAAGAGAATACAGCCAGGAAAAAAAACGTGTCACTAAACGTTACAAAAATAAAAGTTACTATACTATTCGTTAGGTCCAAAATAAGGTCTCCTCTCCTCGTAAGACGTAGATAATAAGGTACCTACAATTCACGGCTGGCTACCTCCATGCACCGTAATTAGATAAAGGTATTGGACCTCTACTTCACTCGGACAGTGAAAACTCGAGTGAAAGTGAAAACTAAACCTATTGGAGCGAAAAGACAATGGTAATGTAATTTAGTAAAAAAATACTGTTTATATCCGTGTTGGTGCACGTGGGGCATCTCGTTTGTTAAATGAATAAAGCTCGCCTAGTTTACCCCAAACTCTTGTTTATCTCTCTTATTATTGTTTGGGGGCTGAGTCACCCACGTCCGTAGGAGGATACCCCTTAAGTCTGACTCCCTACACGTGGTCCCCGGGTGGTGCTAATCAGGTGACATTTGAGAGGTGGTAGAGCATTTGTGAGTTGCTCGCCTGGCTTGCTACCAAAGTAGCTTACCACCATCAAGTTGAGAGTCTGCCGCCAAGCCAAATACGGTGTTCCGGCAGTTATCTTTGAGAGTCTGCGTATTCCAGGTCTAGTGTGTTTACCAGCTTCGATCACATCGTCACTTACCATCAGGTGAGATAGTGGTCAAACACTAGCCTGTCACAAATAAAAATAAAAAAACATGTCCCATCTTCGCCCGCATCGTGAGACATAGAGGTCAAATGCTGCCTCGAATGCAATGGTCTGTCACTAAGCGCTTGTGTTACGGCAGCAATCCCAGAGTTAAGGGACTTGATACACAAAGCGACCAGGGCGCGCGCCCGGACTCTCGCCCATTACGCGCGCCTTGGCCGCCGCTGCTTTAGTTTTCCGTGTCGAACATTGTCCCCGCACAAATACGCGTGTCCTGTCCTTTTTTTATGTATTATAGACACTTTTGACCGATATCTCACCTGATAGAAAGTGATGATGCGGCCGATGATGTGACATGTTTATCTAGAAGATACCTATTCACTCTTGACTTGAAGACTCCCAAATTATACTCCTCGGGAAACAAAGACACAGGTAACTTCGCCGTACAGATGATGAACGTAGAAGCGAAGCAATTTTGCCGCTTTGTATATTTTGTTACACTACACCGCACGCCCGCGACGCCATGTATATTTCGTTCGTTATACATTTAATCTTCACAATGGCGCTTTGTATTTCAAGTCCCTTATTATGTATGTATATTAGTCGTGGTATATTGTGTATCAATTGTGACAAGACCTTTAACTAAACCCTAACTTACCAACAGGCCTTTCGCCCCAAACTAAGATCTCGCGTCTACATTTTACAATTAGGTATGTTGGGAAATAACAATTTGGTGGGCCACTAAAGTCACTGTTTTAGACCAATTTTGTGCCGGGGTCTGACTGAAAAACGGCTACAGATATAAAGCTCAAACTTACTTTAAAATGCCCTTTATATTATCTTGTTAAATAACAATTACAAAAGACAGAGACTCTCAAAAGGCGCAAATATAGTAATCTTGATAGTGGTTATATATTTGTGCCTTTTGGGGTTGAGACGTTGGGACCGTGGGGACCGGGAGCACATACATTCTACAATGAATTAACAAAGCGTTTGGTCGAAGCAACTCGTGACCAAAATGCTGGCAAATATTTTGGACAGAGATTGAGTATTGCCATTCAACGTGGCAATGCTGCCAGCATTTTGGGTACTTTGCCTACTGGTAGCGGTATATTAGATTAAGTTTTGTACATATTTATATCTAATTATAGTTTTTTTTTGTTTAATTTTAATTTAGTTTTTAGTTTAATGTAATGTACAATTGCTACTTAAATTATGTTATTACAAAATAAAACATTTTTTTTATATGTTTGATAGGCTAGCATTTGACCACTATCTCACCTGATGGAAAGTGATGATATGGTCGAAGATGTAGCATGCCTGCCTAAAAGATACCTATTCACTCTCGACATGAAGACTGCCAGATTATACCGCTCAGGAAACAAAGACGCGGGCAATGAGCTCCACTCCCTCGCAGTGCGGATGATATATAAAAAAAACTTAAACAATTTATTTACTTCAAACTTTTCAAAATATCTTTATATCCGCCGAGCTTAACACTTTAAAATCAACAAAGAATCGTAGACGCGAAGAATCGCGACAAAATAAGTCAAAAACAAAAACATAATTCTTATGATCCGATGAGAAGGTATAACAAATATTTATTTAAGTTCCAACAGATCCTATGATCAGTTGAGAACAACAATATATAATTTACTGGAGTCCCAACGGATCCTAAGATCAGCTGGGAAGAATAATATATAATTTACTAGCCGTGCCCCGCGGCTTCGCCCGCTATTATCAAGTTAAAAAGTAGCCTATGTGTTAATCATAGGTATAATCTATGTACATTCCAAATTTCATCCAAATCCGTACAGCCGTTAAAACGTGAAGAGGGAACAAACATACTTACACACTTACACACAAACTTTCGGATTTATAATATTAGTAGGATTTTAGTTGCAACTGATCTTATGATCAGATGGGAACGACTGTTTTGATCGGTTAATGTGAAAATCCGATACTATGATCCGTTGGGAAGTACCCGTTTTAAAAGGCGGTGCGGCGGTTACGTGTCGAAGAACTCAAACTTTACAATGTAAAGAGATTCTCGTAATTTATTATTGTAAAACGTTCACGTGTTGCCATCACATCACGACTGCCAATCTGCTTAGCAAATATCGCATTTAACACGCAAATGATATTCATTTAATCCTATAATTCTGCTAGCCAGTACTATTAGATGCTACCTATTAATGAGATCGTTAAAAGTAATCGACTTGCTAGTATGCATTGATAACATTTTCTACCGACTTCACAAAAAAGGAGGAGGTACTCAAGTCAACTGTATTTTTTTTTCTTTTTTTATGTTTGTCACCTCATAACTTCGTTCCACGTAAACCGATTTTGAAATATTTTCTTTGTTTGAAAGATGTTGCTTTATAATTGGTCCCATTTAAATTTGATCAAGATCTGATCAGTAGTTCTTGAAATATCGTCAATAATGTCTATTTTGTGACGAATAATGCGTACTTTGACGATGTTCTCGCTTACCCGACTTCAAAAGATACCTCATTACTTCTCTCGTTGTAGCCGATTTTGATGATTCTTTTTTTATTAGAAAGCTAGTAGGTACTTTTCATGTAGTGTCATTAAAATTTGATCAAGGTCTGATTTCTAGTTATTGAGCTATAGTCAATAATGCGTGTTTATATATTAAATCTGACCAAGGTTCCGATGATAAAGCGGTGAAGTCGGTTTTTTTAAGCTTTGCTTGCGTTTAATTATTTAAAGCTTCGATTACATATATCGCATAACATACATACAAAAAATAATCGTTTCAAAATGTTCTTTTTATTTGAAATGATATATTTTGTGATTGGTGCTTGTTATGTAGTTTGGTATTGATATTAAACAACTTAAATAATTGTAAACAGAAGGAAACGCTTTTAAATGAGAAAATATTTCGATTATTATTCCTCATTACATCATAAATTATAAATCATAAATCTAAATTTTTTTGAAAAGTATCAACATTAAATGCGCGCTACCTAGTAGTGGGCTTGAGCACTTAAGTTACCTATATTCTCGAAGTTGTTGTTACGCTGTTTGTGCTCACTCTTCGGAACAGTTAAACCGATTTTGATGGGGTTAGTTACCGGTACCTTCTGTAAAATGATCAAGCGGGCAAAGCCGGGGTGGGTAGGCTAGCAATAATATAACCTACAAACGAAGTCATGAAAGTGTGAACCTCTTGTTACGAAATAATCTTATGATTATGAATGGCGAGGAAGTAGCGATCATTGTTGAATTATCAGCGCGGAAACTTGTTATGTGTAAGTTATGAGAGGCAGCGGGTTGACTGTGCTTTAGACTCTTTACCCGACTACGGTGAAGCGAAAATGAGGGTTATGAGATCTTCAGAAAAGTCAATGCAACAGATATCAGCGTAACAGATCGTTAGGAGTAGAAAAGAACTAGCCATATTGAATTTGATAACAGATATCTTTAGTGAAATAAAATAAGATAAAAGGTATCTTCTAGGTAAGTTTGCTCCATCGTCGACCACATCATCGCTTACCATCAGGTGAGATAGTGGTCAAACGCTTGTCAATATTGAATAAAAAAAAAAAACACTCGAAACTGAAAAAAGTTTGATAGAAAAAAAAGTCTGAATACATAATACATATATTAAAACTAGCTTTTGCCCGCGGCTTCGCTCGCGTTAAGAAGTATTATTATTAATTAGGTATAGATCCCCCATTTTATCCCCTTGGGGGTAGAATTAATCAAAATCCTTTCTTAGCGGATGCCTACGTCATAACATCTACCTGCATGCCAAATTTCAGACCGATCCGTCCAGTGGTTTGGGCTGTGCGTTGATAGATCACTATGTCAGTCAGTCAGTCACCTTTGATTTATATATATTTATATTATATATAAATATATATATATATATTTAGATATATATATATAAGAAGATTACACATTGATAGGAAAACTGTTTCTTCTAATGTCCCATTTTTTTTTTCTATTACAACCCCACACTTGTTCGATGACTTGTGTCGTGGGTGTCGGAAACACATCACACACACAATCACAACCAGAACCAGAAACACAATTTTGTCTTCGGGTGAAAACTTGTGCTCCCGCCGGGAATCGAACCCGATATATGTTTAGGCGAACGCTCACCCAACAAGCCAACGGACAGTTCTACTTAGTAACGTATCCAAAGAGTCTAGTGTTACATATAGACTCTTTGGGTACCTTACTCTAAGACAACGCTTGCCTTTCATGCCTTGAACGTTATGAGAGAGAGAGTGTGGACTGTAGGTGCATGTCGTAACGTAACTCACAACTTCGAGCAAAGAATGACAATGCATTTCGTAGTAGTAACCTTCATGGATTCCTTCGTTATGTGGCTGAAGTACAGTCAGCTTGAACCAACAAGTTAATCCTACTAATATTATAAATCTGAAAGTTTGTTTCTAAGTGTGTGTGTAAGTGTGTAAGTATGTTTGTTCCCTCTTCACGCTTTAACGGCAGAACGGATTTGGATGAAATTTGGAATGCACATAGATTATACCTAGGATTAGCACATAGGCTACTTTTTAACTTGATAATAGCGGGCGAAGCCGCGGGGCACGGCTAGTATACTATAAATTAAAAAATCTGACCCGTGGGGACCGGGAGCTCATTCTATTTTCAAAAACCTATCAGAGCGCCTGCTTGAGGCGACGCGTGATCAAAATACTGGTACTTATTTGGCTCAACGTATGAGCATTGCAATTTAGAGAGGCAATGCCGAGAGCATGATGGAAACGCTACACACTGGTAGTGGGCTTAAGCACTTGAGTTACTTATAAGCTCATGTCTTGTTGGTAACTTAGGTCTTTGCTATATATAGTTTTAGTCTAGTTTTAGGAAATTACAATTGGCACGTAGTTCGCGTAATTTGAATTCACTTGAAAAAACCCAACTACGAAAAATGTGAACCTACTTTTTATGTAGTTTTATGTATTCCCCTTTTAATTTCCTTCATTTTGATATCGTTATCGATATGTATGGGTATTTTTAGGGTTCCGTACCCAAAGGGTAAAAACGGGACCCATTACTGAAATTTCGCTGTCCGTCCGTCCGTCTGTCACCAGGCTGTATCTCGAGAACGGTGATAGCTAGACATTTGACATTTTCACAGATGATGTATTTCTATTGCCGCTATAACAACAAATACTAAAAATAAAATAAAATAAATATTTAAGGGGGGTTCCTATACAACAAACTTGATTTTTTTACCGTTTCTTGCTCGATACTAATAACGGTGACAGGTAGACGCTTTAACTATTCACAAAATATTCAATTTTATGTTATTTTTAAATATAATTATTAAAATAAAATAATAATGATAATGGTACGGAACCCTTTGTGCGCGTGTCCCTTTCTCATTTGGCCGGTTTTTTTAATATTAACGTTTTAATATTTAGCAAAATAGGTCTAAAAACAGTGATTTTGGTTGACTACCAAATCGTTATTTTCCAGGATATAACAAAATAATATGTAAGTTTTAAATTTGTAGCTATTGTTTAGAAAAAAGTTATAATCGATTAACCTGAAAAAAAAATCTCTATAAGGTAATACGCGAAAACAGTTCGTGGCGAATTATTAGTTTATCTGTTTTATTATACTTAAGTTTTTTGATAAATAAATATTTGAATATTTTAATTATCAGTATGTATTATCTGCAGCTGACTGTACATACTAGACGTGCTTTGCATTTGAACGGAATACGTTGCATATATTGCAACATTGTGATATGGTATGTTTATGACGTGGCATTGAATACAATACTTTAAAGTCATGTCTAAATAATTATTACGATTTAGGGCGTGACCACATTTTGGTCAGCTTTTTTATTGCTGAAATTGGAGTGATTTTTTTTATTGCGTTTTGTATGGACCATTTCGAAAAGGTATAAATCTGATATAAAAATCTCGTGTGACGGTGTTTGTAGTTGAACTCCTCCGAAACGGCTCGATTGATTTAATTGTTTTTTTTTATATTGGTAGGTATGAGAATATGTCGTAAAGTATTACTGTTCCTCTTACCAATTATCGTGATTTTTACCGACTTCTCAAAAAAGGAGGAGGTATTCAAGTCGACTGTATTTTTTTTTTTTATTTGTTTTACTTCATAACTTCAATCCGCGTGAGCCGATTTCTAAAATTTTTCTTAGGTTGAATGATGTTGCTTTCTATCCGATTTAAATTTGATCAGGATCTGATTTGTAGAACTTGAAATATCGTCAATAATGCCTATTTTGTGAACTACTTTGACGATGTTCTCATAAATTCTGTACCTCATAACTTCTTTCGTTGTGAGCCGATTTTGATGGTTATTTTTTTATTTGAAAGCTGGTGCTTTTCATGTGGTCCTATTGAAATTTGATCAAGATTTGATCAATAGTTCTTGAAATATCGTCAATAATGCGTGTTTAGTACATCTAATCTGATCAAAGTTCCGAAAATAAAGCGGTGAAGTCGGTTTTTTTTAAGCTTTGCTTGTGTTTAATTATTGTATTTTTGTATGAACAATATCCAAAAAGTTTTAAGTAATGTATTAAAGTACTAGGGGACCATAAACGTGAAAGAGGTTAAATACTTTTTCTACAGCTTGCAACGCATGTCGGGTACATGATGTCTGGATATGTCTACCTACCTGATTTTTTTTCTACAGAAAGAAAATTTTGTTCTAGAGAAGTTTTATTTGTGTTGCTGAGGTTCCAATATTAGATTTTTGTGTGTGGATTTGATTTAGGCTATAAAAGTGATGATGCAACCGAAGATGTGACTTGCTTCAAAGAAAATACCTATGCATTCTTAATTTGAAGACTACATACTAGATTACACCTTTCGGGACACAAAGATTTGTGGTGACATGTGTTGCATTGAGTTCTAACTTCTACAAAGGTATACCTTGTTATACGGTGTTGTACTACTGGGTTGTTTTTTTTCTTTATGCCAAATAGCCAAATGCTTCGCAATCTTGTGCATTTAGCCAGCGTCAAGTGATAATAAATTTCAAGTGTATTTCATATTAAAAGTCCTAGTCACAAGTCACAGTCAAAGTCAAGTAAAAGAGTCAAGGTCCAGTCATAGTCAAGTCATGCCCTAGTAAAGTGGTAGAAATTTTACTAGAACTTCTATTTGAGTTTCTCCAAAGGCAAAAACTACGTTTTTCAAGTTTGTATGATTTGCATACACTTATGCACGTTAAGTATTATCGGTTAATACTCGACCATTATTACACATTAACACTCGAAGAATTACAGGGTTTTGGAAAATTATACAAAATCGATAACGCCATTTTTTGCCTTCGTCCATGTTGGTTACCAGATTTACCTAACCAGTTACGAGAGAAGATTTTTCTTTCGCTGTTTTGTAACTATCACTTTCGCGGCAAAACTCTACTGAGTTGTTCTACAGTTGCAACCTTTGTTCTACACAGGCATCCCTTATTCTACACATTCATCTCTCATTTTAAGAAGGTAGTATATATTACACAAAGATGATAATTGTTCTACAGAGGTAAAATTATTTAACTAATATTCTACAAATGCATTAACAAGAAAATTATTTGTACACTTACTGGCATTATGTACTACTGGAGCTATCTCACTGGGGCGTTCTGTGGTGTCCTTGTCCACACAACAGGCCCAGATCATGCCCCCAGAACAGAGGTCCATAGGCTTGCCTCCCCCTAGGACGCAGGATATGCTGAGACCGCAAGGGTAGCGGGCACCCCGGTACCGGCATGTCTGGGGTATCACTGGAAAGAAGAAAATATGGTTGAACTAGCTGACCCAGCAAACGTTGTTTTGCCATATACATTATTACATGATGAATTATAAAAAAAAAAAAATTTGGGTTGGACCACCCTTAACATTTAGGGGTATGAAAAATAGATGTTGACCGATTCTCAGGCCTACCCGATATGCACACAAAATTTCATAAAATCGAGCCGTTTCGGAGGAGTTTTTTAACAAACACCGCGACACGAGAATTTTATATATTAGAAGATATGTATAATTTGGAAGCAGTGATAGTAGTAAGTAGCAGTAATAGTGGATGCAGGTCTTATTAGGTCTCGGTTTCCAATCCTACTACGGACTGACCTACTACTGAGCTTTTTGAGAAGGTAACATCGTGATGATACGTTATAAGTAGTGAGGTATTTTATATATCTTGGCTACCAACAAATGTACACTAGTAGGTACAACTATAAATTATACATCGATAAACTCTTTATAGAATACCTTAGGAAATACATGAAAATAAAAAACAACAAAATAGGAAATAAGTGTAACAATACGCGGTCTTATAGCTAAAAGGAGTGGAACAAAGTTTCAAAAGAAACATTTTTTACAACTCCTAAAATAATTTTATGCATCATCATAAGATCATTGTCGACCACATCGTCGCTTCTTAAATAAAAAAAAAACATTGTATACGCATTGCCAAACCACAATCTTACATCAGATTCGGAGTGTTAGGGTTTCGACCCTTATACACCGAATCTGATGAAAAATTGTCAATGACCGGCCCAATGCACCGTAGGTCCTGGGTTCTATTCCCGGCAAGAGCTCAACTATCTTTTCTAAGGGAAATCTATGCAAAACGATATAAATAAGAATATTACCCAAACACGGAAGGGAGGGAAAAAAAGCCTTTCAGCCCTTGGGGAGTATCGTTGAAAAAAACTTTGCAAGTACGAAACCGTTTAAAAAAAACTATATTAATATTGGAAAATAACAATTTGATAGGGCACCAAAGACACTATTTTAGACCAATTTGTCCCGGGATCATCTTCAACGACTACGCATTCAAAGCTGAAACTTACGTAAAATATCTGTTATAGCTTGCACTTAAACAACAAATACAAATTCAAACAATTATTGTTAAGAGCCCTTCGGCCGTCTACGAAACCATAGTTTAGTAACTGGTTTCGGTGGAGGAATTATTCTTCCTTAGACGTAACTAGTTTCGATGGAAGAACTTTTCTTCTTTTTACGAAACCACGGTTACGTACAAGGAATTTTTTCAATACTATAAAAGTTTGCTAGTTACGTACAAGGAAGAATAATTCCTTCATCGAAACTAGTGGTGTAAGTCAAATTACAGTATGAAACCTCTTTGATTTGTTATAGAGGGTTTATTCCTTTTGCCTTCTGTCTCGCTCGCACATTTCAATATTTTTTATTAATACAATTAGCTACGTGTGTTTTTGAAAATGTTTTCAACTTTAATATGGACATTAATACAATGAATGTTTTAATCTACCTTTCGTTTTTCATATCTTTAAGTTAAACGAAGAAAGCGTGAAAAACAATAATATTTGGGAACTCAGTTTTTTCTCATCTTATTGAAGGATATGATAGCAAAGAAGTTTGCAACATCCTTGTATTGATGTCCATATAGTTAGTTAAAACATTTTCAAAAACACACGTACATAATTGTAGCGGGGCCGGCCCCGGCTCGTGTTGGCTTCGCCGTTCTGTTTGTTATCATAGTGTGCGTGCTGAGGCACGTGCGTACGGCCGTGCACACATACAAGCCGCGTTTGGTACCACTCTATGAAGATAACTTACTTATATATTTCTACTATGGTAGGTATCTATCTACCTGCGTCCCGCGGCGGGCGGCGGCGGGCGGCTTGAATGAGTGCTTATGACGATGGCCAATAAAATTTCTATCAAAACTATCTCATTACTTGTATGATTATTGTGTATGTTAATTTTAAGTTAAAAATTTGATTAAAATCTAATAACTGCTAAACAGTGTGAATCTGTGCGAATGACTGTACTAACACAAACCTCTTTTGGTTTAATGGTACTCTACCTACTATAAACTGTATGTAAAATTTTTATTAGATAAATTAAAAAAAAAAAAAGATTATTAAAAATATCGAATTGTGCGAGCGAGAGAGAAGACTAAAGGAATAAACCCATTAAGAAAAAGTTATAAGCTATTTACCTCAAAAGTGTTTCTCTACTAGGTGTAGGCGCGAGATCTTAATTCAAGGCGAACGACAAGTACCTTTTGTTCATCTTGCTACAACTTTGTGTGCTTAACACGTAGCGTGCACGCATGCACGTTCATCATCCGTATTTCGTGACGAGATCAATGCACACCCATGCGGATGGCACGCGAGGGTTTAATGGCCGTTTCACTTACTTTTACTCTCATTGAGATGTTCGTTTCATGTAAAACAGATTAAAATAAGGTCGCTTATAAAAGAACCGCCCAAGTGCGAGTCGGACTCGCGCACCGAGGGTCCCGTTCATACCTGTAGGTATATAAGTGAAATTTATGGTATTTTTATTGCTAAATGAAATTATTATATGATGTAACAAAAAAATTATGCTTTTCGCAATTTTTCCTTTATCTGTGCTATAAGACGTTGCTTCGTACCAAATTTCAAGATTCTGATTTCACGGGACCCTGTAGGTTTTGATTCCCTTGCGAGTGTCGAAAATGTGCAGCATAAACGGCTGTATCTTTTGATTGCGTTGCCTTAGAATTTTGATTTTTTCACAGCTCCGGGACAGTATACCTGGGCGTCAAGTCCTCTATTCCAATTGTTTAAAAATTGTTAATGGCTTGTACAATTATTGTCATTTTTGACACTATTGGTAGTCTGTTAACAATTGCTATCTTTCGATTGCATTTCAATTGCGACCATTGACAAACAATAACAAAATCCGTAGTCTGCAAAGCAAATTGTTTATCAATTGCATTGTGCGCCATTAAAATTGGTAGTCTACTAACTTTTTGACAGTTCTTTCAATTGCATCATGTCTATGGAAAGACAATTTTTCGACAATAGCTTTTAAATGAATTGTTTGACTGTTGTGTATGTAAAAGTAAACGGAGTAATTACATTATTTTTGTGTAAAAGTATCTAAGACGAGCTTAAAGTTAAGAATATAACAACGAGTGCGATATTACGGTGGCAAATGTTGGAGCTAGCCGACAACATCGATGCGCGACGAAGAAATAGTAGACGGCGCCAGGCTCGAGCGATCCTAAGAAGCGCCACAGACTCCTTCGGCGATCTTACCAACGCAGAGTTTGTCAAGACTTTTCGCCTTGACAAAAAAAACAGTAAAGGATCTGGCGAAGGACCTCGTACGATGAAGGTAAAAATATAACTCATTATAACCTCAAAATCTTGTATACCTATATATATTCGCATACTTGCTTCCACCAAAACTACTATTTATTTCCAGATCCTGAACGCTCTCGCATTCTATGCCACGGGGTCTTATCAGACATTGGTAGGACAAAGTGCCATACACACTGTGTCCCAAAAGTCTGTGTCCCAGGCAATTAACGAAGTGACAGAGCCAATCAATAAGATATAGGAAAAAATATGTGAGATGGCCTTTACTTCATGAGGAAAGAAATCTCATTAAGGCAAAGTAAGTTTGTATTAGTAGTTGCAATAATGTTTATGAAGTGTTGGTCGACTCTTAGTTGCCTCATATTTTAACATTGTATTGATTCTGGGGAGCAACTACTAATAGGCCACTATACAAAGCCATTCATAAGTTCTTTACTTACTGCTTACATTCACGTTCTAAACTATTTCATTCCTACTTGCCACCCATTTATGTAATGTCTTTTAAACTTATATTTTAACTGTGTAATATTATTCGAATTTAGGTTCTATCAGAAATATAAATTTCCTGGGATGCTGGGTTGCATTGATGGGACACATATGTAAATTTTACGACTCCATATACATGAGGAACCCTATTTCAACATTTTTATTGCCACTTTATCTATTATAACTGTCACTAATTTTACAGATTTGCGATTCAGATCTTAACCTCCTTTGTGTTGATCCCAGTAACCCAGGGTCAGCTCATGACTCCAGTGTATGGAGGAGTCACCCCTCTAATTCCCACTTGAGCGAATTAACAAGCAATGAGGAACAAGTGTTTTTGTTGGGTAAGAAATTGTTTATAATGAATCACAAACAAATCACAAAGTACAAGAATGGTAATGATAAACATGTTTTAAAATTACAGGAGATAGTGGTTAGTCAGATATTTGATTGCAACGCGGGCATTGCACTATGAGCCAATCAAAGCTGCTAATTTTGTAAATGCTTGCTGTGTGCTGCACAACTTAGCCTTTAAAGCCTTTGGTATGCCAATTATGGCATTGGCACCTGAAGAAAGTCAAGCTGAAGCTGAGCTCAATCTTCAACAGCTCTATGTAATATTATACATAAGTGGTTTATAAAACATTGACTACTTTGTGTTATCCATATAATTTAAGAGTACAATTTTCTGCATTTTAGGTTGAAGAAGATATTCAATTGAGAGCCAGCCATTTATTGGATGGGACAACGAACACTAGGCCTAATCCAGAATGATTGTAGAAGAGCGAGCTATACAGCACGCAATTCTTAATAGGATATGGATGGAAAGAAACTAATAAATGTATGTATTCTTACATATGTGCCTAAATATTTTTATAATTATCAGGTGTTATTATAAATTATTTATTATATTTTGTTGTTTTAGATGCTTGCTTGACCAACACTGGACTGGAGAGGCTGTGCCAGCAACACTATTAATACTAGATATATATAAATTCCAACCTTAATTTTCAATTATTGTATTTTATAAAAATGGAAACAACATTTTTGGTTTTCAATCATTATATTCACCTAGTAATACATTTCATTTTGCATGCAAACACAGCAGGCAAATCAGTCTTCATGAATCAAGTCTTTCAATTCTGAAACAAAAATAAAATAAACTCAATGGAAGTATAGTTAAGTAGTTTTAATCTAATAATAAATTCTTACCTGTGGCACTCTGTACAGCTGATTGAGCTTTAATTTCTTTTTAAGTCTTGAATTAATCTCTATTCATTGTAAAACTGAAAACAAAATTAAAAGAAACTTTTTAATTGTTAGGAAATGATTTGTTACTTTTAGTATTTTTTAAATATCATAATAAAGTTCTTACCGTTCTACACATATTTGCTGTTTTTGTTGGGCAGTATCGTCTACTCAAACTTCTGCCCTCTTTACTTTTATTAAAATGACCAAGGGCCAGCTCTGGTTTGCCTTCTAAATAATCCAGAAGCGCCTCAATTTGCTCCATTATAACCATGTTTGAGTTAGAAAGTTTTGTTCCTCGAAAGTTTAACTTCGGGTTTCGTTTCATTCTCGGCTTTTTTAAATTTTTTCACGATTCGATTGACTCGTGTGACATTTGACATTGACATTTGAAGATGTGTCTATGTCGAATAATGCCTAGTCCACACTTATTTGCGTGGTAGTTGTAATTTTTATTATAATGGCTACATTAATTACAATTCTACTAACAAGAGGAAAACGAGACAAGAGCAATGCAAGAGAAAGTGAATTGTTGGTTTAACAGACTACCGATTTTAGCGTAAATTGTCATTGAATTGCTATTGCATGGTTTATCATTGGTTTTTCTTGACAAATACCGGACTTGACGCCCTGAGTATTTGATATGAATTTCAGCTTGATACCTCCACGTGTTCCTGAGAAACGGGTCTTGACATACAGACAGACGGACAACAAAGTGATCTATAAGGGTTCCGTTTTTTCCTTTTGAGGTACGGAACCCTAAAAACATTATTGAAGTGAAACTTCTTATGGAACAGCTTTGAAATATTCTACCGCAACCTTTTTGTGTGACGAAAGGTGAGGGTAAACATTGTGATGAATAATAAAAATAGTTCCTTGTTAAGACATAATTTAATTGGTCAACTGTGATGGGAGAAGCCACTGGCTCCTGAAATACAGTTTAAGGGTGCTTTTCTACCAGAGATGTGCTATGCAGCTATGCTGCGAGGATGTGGACGCTCAGCTACGGAACTATGTGACCGTTTCCATTGAGTTTCGTAAGCAGCGGAGTGAGTAAGATGTGGTAAGATGCGCAGCTAGAGCTATTTGATGCATTGTCAGCACGCGCACCTACTGTAGGTACTCTGCTCACATAGTATAGCTACAACACTCGCAACCATCCATAGCACACATTCATAGCACGCATCCATAGCACGTATCCATATAGCATAGCTTCCATTTTTTTATTTTTAAGCTATTGCATAGCTTCTATCGCGGGCCTTGAGCGTGGAGACCGAATCCAGAAATTCCGTAAAATAACCTAACACCCCCCACTCCGACCGGCACAGCGGTGATACTTTTTAGTTTTGCCATCTATCGATGAACAGCAGAACTTTTAATGACTTTTTTGAAATATCACGCTTGTCTCTTTAGTTAAGCAACTCGCCTCTAGGTGGCAAGAAAAAAATAGATAGATAGATAGATAAATTCTTTATTTGCACACCAAAATAAAAAACACTTACAAAGGAATCTTAAATATAACATAGGAGTACAAAGGGCGGTCTTATCGCTCAAAGCGATTTCTTCCAGACAACCAAAGGGAGATGATAAAAATATTACAAACAGGGACGGAAAAACACTGCATAAATAAAATAAATACATAATTATAATTGCATAAGATGATAAAAAATGCTATGCAATAGCTTTACCGCGGCAGTCCATAATGTGCCACACGTCTTTTTTTATACTAGATATGCAAGCATTTGACCGCTATCTCACCTGATGGAAAGTGACGATGCAGCCAAAGATGGAACAAGCTTGCCTAGAAGGTACCTATTCACTCTAGACTTGAAGACACCCAGATTATACTGGAACAAAGACGCAGGCAATGAGTTTCACTCCTTCGCTGTACGGATGATGAACGTTGAAGCAAAACGCTTCGAGCGAACTGGAGGTAAGTCAACCATAAATGGATGACGTTTGACTGATTGAGTTTGTCTTGTATATAAAAAACATAGCTTAATTGAACCCGTTTTCATCAGTGCTTTGCTATGTGGACCAATAAATATGATTGGTGGATATCAAACGTATCCATAGCAACGTAGCATAGCACATCTCTGGTGAAAAGCAACCTAAGAGTAGTTCGGAAGCCTATGGATTCATTATAATAATGTTGTTAATATATCTATTATCTATTTGTAATACAAAATATTCACTTCTACGGTGTGTCTTTACGACACACCCTGTTTTTTTAATATTTGTTACGTCATATATCCCTCATTTATATAGGTACTGATTAAAAATTTCTGACGGAAAATTTCTTCGAAATCAGTTTTAAAGTCAAAATTACTAGAAGAAATATGTAATGAGAGTAAACTAAATTGTATATTTTGCTTCCCTGACTTTTTATATTTCGTGGGTACCACATATATCCAGAGTATGTTTTGAGATATGGATTTGTTGTTTGAAAGAGTGTCTTGTTGGTCCCATTAAAAGGTAATCATAATAAGTTAAAGAGTTTTGGAAATATTGCCGGAAAAGTCGCATAATCGGATAAAAAGACAGATTTTACATAAAAACATAAACATAAACGCTTTCACACTTACAGCCCCAGACTAAGTTCGATGACTTGTGTCTTGCGTGCCGGAAACAGCCACATCACACACACAATCACAACCAGAACAAGAAACAAATATTTTCCTTGGGGAGAAAACTTGTGTTCCCACCGGGAATCGAACCCGATACCCCTGCTTAGAAGGCGAACGCTCAATCTACTCGTACTAAGCCAATGGGCAGATCAATGGATGGAAATGTAAGATGCGAAAGAGATTGGAACAGTAGATAGTAAGGGCTATTTAGATTATGATAAAAATGATAGTAAGAAAGCTAGCCTTATCTTAAGTACATCTACGTGACTAGAATCTTATTTAGAAGTTAACGATTTCACTCGTGGTTAGTTTGTAGCATTGTTGCACTGCCCGGTGACTTAGCTTTTACCGACTTCAAAAAAGGAGGAAGTTCTACGTTCTACAATATGTTTTTGTTTATGTATGTCCCTTATTTCTCCCCCATTTGTGGACCGATTCTCAAAATTCTTTTTTTGTTTGGATGATTATACTTCAGAGGTAGTCCCATATAAATTTTGCAAGCCAAAACCAAAATATAAGCGGTGAATTCGGTTTTTGTAAGCTTACGTTTAAATTATGAAATGTCCGTTGGGTAAGTTGGGTGAGCTTTCGCTTACTAAGCAAGGGTATCGGGTTCGATTCCCGGCGGAAACACAAGTTTTCTTCACATTGAAAATTTGTTTCTGGTTCTGGTTGTGATTGTGTGTGTAATGTAGTCTTAAAACGACCGACAGATAGAAAACGGGATAGGTGAAACTATATAAAGCTTGTAAATATATGAAACGACAAGATAATAATATGAAAGTTTGAG
Organism: Lomographa bimaculata; assembly: GCA_948107665.1. Lineage (NCBI taxonomy): Eukaryota > Metazoa > Arthropoda > Insecta > Lepidoptera > Geometridae > Lomographa > Lomographa bimaculata. The sequence continues at coordinate 5,569,388 of OX403612.1, read as the reverse complement.
ATGCTTGGAGAATATTTAATATCCACTTTGTACTCTTAACGACTTCCTTGAAGAAAACTATGGCCGCCATTTGCTATCATATCTCGACTCGTGAGTAACTTACTAATGGAGTACAAGATCATCTTTAACAAAACTGGCTAAGGGCGAGTCGACCTCGCACACCGATGTATCCGTTCTACTACAAAACAGCACGAGCCTAATCTGCACCTAGCTTTATCTCGAAGCGAGATCTCTAAGTTTACTTGGGTATTCAACACTTATTCCGTCCCTTCGTCCGTCTCTCAGAAGTATCTAGGGATAGATTAGGGTTTAGGTCTTAGTTCTAAGCAATGCAACCAAATAGCTTCAAATTTTCAGAGAATATGTAAAAAATTGCTAAAATTATATTAACTAAAATTATATAAATTCATTTTTTTAGGGTTCCGTACCAAAAGGGTAAAAACGGGACCCTATTACTGAGACTTCGTTGTCACCAGGCGGTCTCAAGAACGGTGATAGCTAGACAGTTGAAATTTTCACAGATGATGTATTTCTATTGCCCCTATAACAACAAATACTAAAAATAAAATAAAATAAATATTTAAGAGCCCCCCATACAACAAACTCGATTTTTTATAGATAATGGTACGGAACCCTTCGTGCGCGAGTGTGTTTTTTTTTATTCTGCCCATTTGTAGTTAAAAAGAGAAAGAAAGAAACCGTATTACAAAAATATTTAAAAAAATTGGTAGGACATCAAAGTCACTGTTTTGACCTATTTTGTCCCGGGATCTACCTCAAAAACGGCTACATATTATTAATAAGAGCTCAAACTTGCATACAATATCCATTACCTTCTCTAATCCTGCTATAATACTATAAATATGAAAGTTTGTGTGTGTCTGTATGAATGTTTGTGTGTGTCTGTGTGAATGTGATGAAATTTTGAATGTAGATAGTTACGGTTCCGGAATAACACATAGGCTATTTTTTAACTTTTAACGCGGGCGAAGCCGTAGAATAGTTAAACAATAAAAACAAAATTCAAACAATTATAAGAAAGAGTTTAAGAACAATTACAAGAAGATAAAATATTATGAAAATTAGAAAAAATTTTTTTAAAGCGATTAACCTCAAAAACCTCCTCTTTTAGGGAAAATGAAGGCGCGAAATCTTTGTTCGGGGCGAACAAGTTACACTAAGTTTATAAATTGTTATTTTCTTTTCTGTTTTTTGTTACAATTAAGGTATTCGATCAAGAGTTTATTTATCACTAGCCGTGCCTCGCGGCTTCGCCCGCTATCATCAAGTTAAAAAGTAGCCTATGTGTTAATCCTAGGTATAAGCTATGTACATTCCAAATTTCACCCAAATCAGTTCAGCGGTTAAAGCGTGAAGAGGGAACTAACATAATTACACAGTTGCACACACACTTACACACAAACTTTCAGATTTATAATATAAGTAGGAAGTAGGATATAAGTAGGATTCTTGACACACCACTCCATCACAACCCAACATATTAGAGCTTTCACTGTTTTCATAACAAATCTACCTTTACCAAAAGTCAGAACCCGTGGTAGGATTTGAACCCGCACCTGAACACCGCACTGAACCATCACTAACATTATGACTACCATCAATATGCCATTATTAGTATTAATGTATGCCCGTTCTACCATCTAACAACAAGACAAACTGTACCTCCAGTTCGCTCTAAGCGTTTCGCTTCTACGTTCGTTCCCCGAGCGGTATAATATGGGAGTTTTCAAGTCAAGAGTGAATAGGTACCTTCTAGGCAAGCATGCTACATCTTCGGCCGCATCATCACTTTCCATCAGGTGAGATTGTGGTCAAATGCTTGCCTATCAGGCATAAAAAAAAACATTAACTTTCATGAGTGCCTCTTTGGGGCCCATGTGAATAAACGATTTTTATTGAAAAAGAATTCATTAGGCCTGAAATGTCCGTAAACAAATCTAATAATTAGCTTATAAATGAAAAGTGGGCCACACAAAAAGGAAATAACTTTAAGCTAGACCTCCATAGAGTTATTACAAGAATTACTTGTCTTAACATATAATTAATTGAATTACAAGTGAAATTCACAAATATTTAGCCTCGAATTTTATGTAGCTATTTTATTTACCAAGGCTGAGACATTATTTATGCAAGTATGCATCGTTCTAATCAAATCCACTCCACCCAAAGGTTGTCTGGAAGAGATCGCTGTTAGCGATAAGACTGTCGATTGTAAGCTTTAACTTCGCTAATTTTATTTATTTTTACGTGTTAGTAAGGTGTGTCAATACAGAGTTATCTATCTATCTATATATAGTAATTTGTAACATACCAAAAACCTCTTGGGACATCATTCCAACCATTCGACGGCAAGATCTTTCGTGGCACGGGTATTGCAAATTAAGTTTTTTTTTTAATCGCTCAATATTGATAACGGTAACAAGTAGACGCTTGAAATATTGAAATATTTCAAATCAAATCATTTATTCGTTAGAATGCAGGTGTATATTAATAAATCAATAAAAGATATTGAATAAAACAATATTGGTTGCCATTTACATTCTCGCCCTTGTTAGGCATAAAATATCAAAATTACAATTATAAAAATTAATAATTAATATATCATGTCAAGCATTACAGAAATAATTTCTAACTAGGGATTCATCATTTATATTATAATTACAGAGTTACAAAAATATATTATTATGTCAAGATAATTATAGTAATAATGTGTTTAAAGTTTTATCATTTATAAATTCAATGATGTTATAATAACATATTTAGTTATATGTATGATCACTTTACAAATAAATAATTAAATTGAAATAAAACAAATATTTAAGGGGGCCTCCCATAACAAACAGTTTAACAGTAACAACAAAAGTTTTTATTGATAATGGTACGGAACCCTTCGTGCGCGATTCGGACTCGCACTTGCCCGGTTTTTTAAATAAATTGTAATATGTAGTATTTATCTTCTCTGTTAAGTGTAAGGTGTCAACTGGCGTTGTTACGTGTTACGAGGCGCGACGAGGGATACCGTTTTGTTTTTTTTATAATTTTGGCTTGGCAATCTTGTGCATTTAGCCAGTGTCAAGTAATAATATATTTCAAGTGTATTTCATATCAAAAGTCCCAGTCAAAGTCAAGTAAAAGAGTCAAGGTCCAGTCATAATCACGTCATGCCCTAGTAAAGTGGTAGAAACTTTACTAGAACTTCTATTGGAGTTTTGGAGTGAGAGCAAAAATCACATTTTTCAACTTTGCCTACACTTATGCACGTTTAATAAGTATTAACAGTTAATAATCCACCATTATTACACATTAACACTCGAAGATTAAGGTTTTGGAAAATTATAATAAATATGCCATTTTTCACTTTCGCGGCACTTTCCGGGGATGCCGTTCTGTGCGGGACAGTGTAATTTAAACAACTATTCATGATAGATTGTATTTAAAATACTAGGTTAGCCATAATTCTCACTTACATTTTCAATACTTATATTAATGAAAAAAATAAAAATAAATTAATAAAACCCGAAAGCAAAAAGCAAGTCAAATAAGGACTCAATTGTAAATATTGGAAACATGACCAGGTCAAAAATTTAAATGGGTTATGCCTATTAATTAAACGAGTACCTATATCCTACCAATATTATAAATCCGAAAGTTTGTGTGTTACTTACACATTGTGATTGTTCTCTCTTCACGCTTTAACGACTGAACGGTTTGGATGAAATTTGGAATGTACATAGCTTACATCATTACATAGCAAGAGTGAATAGGTACGTTCTAGGCAAGTATGCTACATCTTCGGCCGCATCATCACTTTCCATTAGGTGAGATTGAGTTCAAATGTTTGCCTATCGGAGCATAAAAGTTAGACACGTGATTTTGAAAAAAGTAACTTTTAAAAAAAATAAACAATCTTGTTTTTTTTATTGACTTATTTTACAATAGGTTATTTACGGGCATTGCCTATATTTTCCTTAAAATAATACATGGTATATTTCCCTATTAATAGATATTTATAATTTCAGTTTAGTTTTAATTGCATATATTTCGTAAAATTGGTCCGTAGATAGCCGATTTTATTATTAATAATAAGTCAAAAATAAAAAAGCTTTTTGGCGCGAACGTGTGATTTACTCATTTACGATAAAAAATTACAAAGTTTGTAAATCTTCGTGATGGTAATGTGTATAATAATTGTGGGTTATTATTTACCGTTTAAAGGAGAACGTGCATAAGTGTAGGCAAATCATACAAAGTTGAAAAACGTGGTTTTCATTTTCATTCTAAATCTCCAATATAAGCTCTAGTACCGATTCTACCACTTTACTAGGGCATGACTTGATGTCACTGGTGACTAGGACTGGTCTTATGGACTACATATATACCTTAAAAATATTGATAATATCCATTAATTAAGAAAAAAAATAACACTCTCGTTCTCACCGCCCCACACTAGGTTCGATGACTTGTGTCGTGGGTGCCAGAAGCATTCGCATCACACACAATTACAACCAGATCCAGAAACTCAAATTTCCCTTGTGGAGAAAACTTGTGTCTTGTGTCCACCAGGAATCGAATCCGATACCCGTAGCACGCCCACCCAACTTAGCTAACAAGCAGTTTAAAATGTTCGAATGATCTGATTTGATATGTAATGTATATAAGTCATCGAACTTAGTGTGGGGCTGTGAGTGTGAAAGCGTTTCAGCGTTTAGAGCGAATACAGAGACTATAAATACTCACGTTCATAAATCAATGTAGAACTTCTATGTAATCAAATACAGGTATAAATACTCACTTTTTCCCAGTAAATCCATAATGGAGTCATCTTCTTGCGACGAACTATATCCACTATTATAAGATCCCTTTCTCCTCCCTAACGCGTCTAACAACAAAATGTCCTTTTCTTGACCATTCGCTGGCCTCCGTCTATCGGAAACGTCATCCTCCAACTCCAAATCATCTTGCAAAGTCAACACATCGTTCTCACAGCGAGCAACATTTAAAAAATTAAAAAAACAAAACACAACCGCGAACGTCAACATAACTTCGAGTCTTCTGCGGATCTTAAAGTTTTTCTTTTCAATTTTTCCCGCCTCATTCCGTCCGAACATTTCACTTTTTGACGTTTACTTTTTTTGGCACATTGTTTACCTTTTTTTCGTTTTTTTTTTAGTTGGAACACGTCTTCGCGCGTGAAGGCGTTTTTCGGAAGTAAGCGCGGGCGCGCGCGGTGCCTTCCTTTTCACTTAGTTTGTAGTTTACATTTTCTATTAGTGTGAGTCATAAGTTAGGTAATTACACTTATTACGGTAACAGCTGATCGATAAATAAATTGTATAACGTTAATCGATTAATTTGGGTGGTGAAAGTTTAATTAGTACTCATAATTTTTGAGGCGTAACTAGGTATTTCATAATTGTAGCTGTAATAATATAATCTTTAGGTAATACAATATTTCTTTGCATTTTATATAATAAAAATCAAATATCTATATTTTGTATGTTACCTCTACATAGTATAAAACAAAGTCGCTTTTCGCGTCTGTCTGTTTATACTGTAACTGAACAAAGGATTTTGATGCGAATTTTTCACGGAAGGTTTACATATATTAAAATATATATATAATCTAATTAAGTTTTATATGCAAGTATAAAAAAACAATATTTTACAATCGAGTCGCCGATAAATACATTTACATGACTTATGTAGGCTTAACCTTAGATACATGAAAATAATGTACAAGAGTAGTTCTTCTAAAATCCTAAAGAAAACTCTGCGATGGCGTATCTCTATCTGTTACGGTTGACTCACCGTAACCATTTCTTCATTTTATTTTGCTCAATTACACCCGTGCGAAGCCGGGGTGGGTCACTAGTATACGATATTTGGCTTAGTAACCACATCTCTGATTGGATAAAAAAAAAACTTGAAATAATTATAGCAAAATAATGTTCTTTACATTTTGTCACAAATGTTTTATAGTCTGTGCGCATTGACATTGAAGTTAGCGTGACAGATTGTTGTAGGTCATGTGTGCTGAAGAAATTAGAACGTGGTGCGTCAATTTTCGTTATATTACTAATAGATAAGATTGAAAATGAAATATGTTTGACATTTTAAGTGAAATTTCCTATTTCTTCTTCGATCTTTACTATTTTATAACAATCAACAATTTTAATTCCTTTTATTGGTGAAATGTAACTGAACTGTAATCGGCAAGCGGACCGCTTACCATCAAGCGAGCGACTTGCTCTTTCTTTCGTCTTTCAATGAGATAAAAAAAATATATACATATGAAAAAAATCAGAATCAGAAAATTACGTAGAAATTATTAAAAAAAACTACAACATTAGTAAAATATTTTAATAATATTATTTAAAAAAAAACACCTTTGCTCCTGGAACTATCAGGGGCGGCCTATTTGACTAATATAATTGTAAATTGTTCAATTTATATGCCTAATGTTTATGACAATAAATAAAAATATTAATATTATACAATAAAAAAAATACATATTTTTTACATCTCTATTTTTTCTTCTATATCGTTTATGTTATTCTTGATATAGTTGGATCAGGCATGCCGAATGGCAACATTGATATATGATAATGATCACTAATATGAGCTAAAACTTTTCACTCAACAACTTTCAAATTCGGGATGCCTATCTGTTCAAGTTTAATTTCCCTATTATGGCTATAATTATATAACCGGCCAGTTGACTGTACAAATGGCTTAATTCACTCTAAAGTATCAAGATTAAGTGGTCACACTCCAGTCGCAAGGCGCCAACTTTCGCTTCAGCTTTCCAAAACCTATAGATTGAACAACGACTTATGTTATCAAATCGTTATAAGAATTTTGGACCTTAACTTTCTCTTGACAAAGTCTATAGTTCAATGCGTTTTTGTAAGGACTTATTTCGGGATTTTGTTGATTATTTTGATGTGACTGCGACTTACGAAATTGGTATTTGATGGGATAACTTTAGAGTTTGATTTAGAATGTTTCTGTTTCTTGGTAGTGGTCAGTAATTTGACAAAATGGACGGCTTTCTTTACTAATGACATTTGTTAAGGTAAATAATTTCTCGGTAATTTATGAAACGTAGCGTTAAATTTGCGACTAATAGGATTTTGATTGGGTATGCGAGATTTTGTCAAATTATAAAAAAGATGGCGGAAGTTTCTCACGTCGGAGTTCTTTTGTTTTTGTTTTAAGGAGAACAATTTGCGAATCGTTGCGGAAACAGATTATGTAAAGATGCTAATTTTAACTGAATGTGAGGAAGTAGTATTTTTTTTTATTCTGAATGTAGGTTATGCTCTCTATAGTAAAGTTAGTATGCTTCCGCTGAATTACAATTAACTTTAAGATATATCTTCGAGGTAGAGAACTATCAATATATCTATATATACAGAAGTAGGTTAATATAATTAATTTGCATAGAAATAATAATATTTTTGATTTTTTATTGGTTTGTCTTTTTACTTCGCAAAAAAAATGTTTTATTTTTAATTAAAGATTGTATATTATTATATAAATTGATTTCGTACTGGTCATTTTGATCTATAATAAGATATAATTAAATAAAATATATTTAATATATTTGTGTAGAATTCTATATCATCAAAAATTCTATATCCGTAATATCTTAAATTTTTAGGTATAACAATACAAAAAGCATTTTTTCAAAAATACAGTTAAAGATAAAACTTTTTTTAAACATTAAAGAAGATTAGATCGCCAAAACACCATATTATTTGAGCTACTGGTTTATTGTTGTAAAAACTATTAAACATAAACATAAACGCTTTAACACTCACAGCCCCACACTAAGACTTGACTTGAGCCGTGGGTGCCAGAAACATTCACATGTCACACAAACAATCAAAACCAGAACCAGAAACACAAATTTTCCATGGGGAGAAAACTTGTGTTCCCGCCGGGAATCGAACCCGATACCCTGCTTTGAAGGCAAACGCTCATCCAACTAAGCCAACGGGCAGTTGAGTATTGAGTGGATACAATAGATAAATAAATAAAAATACTTTTTTTTTAATTATTTCATGACCGTGGATGCATAGCCCTTAAGTCGAAATATTAAACATAAATTACAAATCTGTACTTCATAAAAGTCCTAGTCATAAGTCACAGTCAAAGTCAAGGTCTTCGTTTATGATGGCAACATTTTCGTATTAAGTAATTATTTTTTATAAAATTTCTAGTAATGTTTTTACCACTTTACTAGGACTTTTTTTGACACTTTTTAACAGGTGGTAGAGCATTTTGTGAGTTGCTCGCCTGGCTTGCTACCAAAGTAGCTTACCACCATCAAGTTGAAAGTCTGCCGCCAAGCCAAATACGGTGTTCCGGCAGTTATCCTTGAGAGCCTGCGTATTCCAGGTCTAGTGTGTTTACCAGCTTCGATCACATCGTCACTTACCATCAGGTGAGATAGTGGTCAAACACTAGCCTGTCACAAATAAATAAAAAAAAAAAAAAAAAAAAAAGACTTGACTTGACTATGACTGACTCATAGTCAAGTCAAGTCCTAGTAAAGTGGTAAAAACATTACTAGAAATTTTATAAAAAATAATTACTTAATACGAAAATGTTGCCATCATAAACGAAGGTCAACTTACCTAAGCACCTAAAAAAACCGGGTTTCATCTCTCACGTCGTACCAAACAGATCGTGAAAATAACCACATGCGCAAGCGCGTATTTTGTAACTGCCTTTTGGAGTCTTGCAACGATTGTTCGTGAGAACCGGACGTCTGAGTGACGTGTTGTATGACTTGTATGACAATGGATGAAGTTGCGAAATAGAGATGCGACGACCGTGTCTTGTAAAATGTGATTTACTACTTCCGCGGAAAACTTTCAAAGTTTTCGCAACTCTATTGTCTGGCGCCAAAAAGTTGCTATGTATGTGGCCTATATATACACTTGTAATATACCTATATATATATATATATATATATATATATATATATATACTTATATAATTTGCTAGTCCTACTTATCATAATCATCTTTTATTCACCTTATAACAAAGTACGTTATAACAGGATGTCAATTACAATTAATATATTATTATTATTATTTAACAATTAATTACAAAAATTATAAAAACAATAAATTATATAAATAAATGCATTTAAAATGAGCAGAAAAACAAATAGTAACAAAATTAAAGACAGTATTTATGTTGTGTATTCATGTACATTGCAATAAAATAATAATAATCAGAGAATACATTTAAATCAATTATTTTATATTATAAATCCGAAAGTTTGTTTGTAAGTGTGCAAACTGAATAGGGATTTACTAAGCGTGGTCCATCTCAGACTACATCGTCACTTTCTATCAGGTTTATGTGTAACGTTTGCTTAGTCTGTTGTAAAAAAATCATTGCATTTTGGAGAGTATGCGCAGGAATCCTTCTAATATTATAAATCTGAAAGTTTGTGTGTATGTTCATTCCCTCTTCACACTTTAACGGCTGAACGGATTTAGATGAAATTTGGATTGTACATAGCTTATACCTAGGATTAACACATAGGCTACTTTTTAAAATTGTAATAGCGGGTATTCTTACAACTTCCGCGGAAAACTTTCAAAGTTTTCGCAACTCTATTGTCTGACGCCAAAAAGTTGCTATGTATGTGACACTTGCAATCCTACTAATATTATAAATCCGAAAGTTTGTGTGTAAGTGTGTAAGTATGTTTGTTCCCTCTTCACGCTTTAACGGCTGAACGGATTTGGATGAAATTTGGTATGTACATAGACAAAAAGTCCAATTATTTCATATTTGTGCTAATTAAAAATAATTATGTAATATAAAACTTCAGAACGGCTCGACCGATTAGGCTGATTCTTTTTTTGTTGTGATCTTTATTGTTAGGGCAAGGTTAGGTTAGTGTTATACTTTTTTATCGTTTTCCTAAACCTAACCTAAACAATAATTTTATAAACTACCAATATTAAGCAATTTTTGTTACGGACAGTATTTTTTTTTAATTTAAATTTTCTGAAACGGCTTTTGTCATACATTGTCTTTTAACGAATAAAAGAAATAAAAAATAAAGCACGATAGAGGCCTTTCACGTTACACTTTATGTGGTAAATTGTTGCAACTTAAGTAAGTCTAAGCAATTTAATAATAATTTTTCTCCCGATCATATTTTGTTGGGTTAAAAAATCTAAGGCACATCTATACAATTATTGTTGTCTTTACAATTTAATCGATAGTTTGAATTTGAATTATTTATATTTTTCTAGCAGTGCCTCGCGGCTTCACCCGCTATTATCAAGTTAAAAAGTAGCCTATGTGTTAATCTTATGTATAAGCTATGTACATTCCAAATTTCATACAAATCCGTTCAGTGGTTAAAGCGTGAAGAGGGAACAAACATACTTACACACAAACTTTCGGACTTTTAATATTAGTAGGATTGTAATTTTTTTTCTACTTTTTATTTGATTGTATTTTTCGTATAATTTTTACACTGTTTAATGTAATTCTTAATAAATGCTGGTTCACGTTTAAAGTTTCCCTTTTGTGTCTATTTCAGCTAATAATGTATGTATCATAATAAATATTAATTATATAAAACAAAAATATTTAAAAAAATATGAATATGATTTTGCAAAATTTGTTTTGAATTAGAGTATGTCACCGAAAGAGTACAAAAAAAAATCCCATGTTATAATTGTCCAAATTAATTAAAAATAATCCTCAGTTTCGCAGCAATGAAACACCAATTGCACGTTAATTGTTTATTTAATTGATTCCAATGATTAATTTTCCGACTTTCGTAATTGTATTGTTTTGTAACAGATGATGCAAATGGCGCGAACCTAATTTCACGGGAGTTTGGTTGCGCGCCAACGTCAGTGAAAAAAGCGGGAACGATGAGCTGTCAAATTGTTTCGTTCGGATACAGACGGATAGTCTGTTTCCATTGGTCAAAAAAAAAAAAAATACTTTCGAATTCAGATTGTTTATTTCATGCATATACAGTATATACAAGATGTTACATTCCAAAAGGTAGGTACAATGTCTCATATGGAACCAATTAAATAAATAAACTTGTGTTCTCGCCGGGAATCAAACTCTATACCCCTGCTTAGAAGGCGAACGCCACTAAGCCATTTAAACATAACGTGAGTACAACCGGAACTAAATTAATACAGAAGATCTAAGTTATATAACATTATTTGAGAATATAAAAAAAAAATTACATGAGGTCACAATATTCCTTAACTCTACATAATTATAATTAAACGCAAGTAAAGCATAATAAAACCGAATTAAACCCTTATATTTTGTAAATTTTCTCAAAAAGCGCTAAATCAATTTCGATAAAATTTATACAGGACTACCTCTGAAGTATGATCTACCAATAATTAAAATTATTATCCTCAAGATTGATTCATAATTAAAAAATAAATTAAAGTGACATACGTGTACATAGATAAAAACAACATACAGTCGAATTGAGAACCTCTTCCTTTTTTGATGTCAGTTAAAAACAAATCAAGATCGAATCGTTTTTCTTTATTTTTAGTTTGTTTTTATTTTATATTGGGTATCTTTAATTAACTTATTTTTATTTGCATGTTATAGTTAGTTATGTTGCATGTGCAGGAGTTAACATTTTCGGCAAAACGTAGGTATTAAGTAAAATTTTAGTTTTTAAAAAAAAAAAATTTTTTTAATTACAACAAGTACGCATCTTATATTCACTTACCACCCAAATTACGAAAACGTAAAAAACAAACAAATAAATAGAACCTACTCGGACACAAAATTCAAATTTCGAACGTGATATTTTTCCGATCGGTCATAGTTTTTTCAACGCGTGCTTCAGTTTTTAGCAGCGGCGCGGCACTGTTTCTCAGAAGACTGAACGAAACGTAAGTGTGTGGGGTAACCAACATTTTACTTTCATCGTGTCGAATGCAGATTGTATCTATTATCTGCGCATAATAATTTCAGATTTATGGGTTAATGCCGTGTGAATCGTAATGCATAATCTTGCTATTAATTACGTTTAATTACGTAATTAATAGCAATATTATGGATATATCTTTGAAAAAAATTGATAATCAATTGCAACATCATCTTTTTCACTTGAGTTGCAAAAACTTCATCAATGCTTCGTTATTGTACAAAAACCATCAGTCTATTAAAAAATACACAAAAAAATGATTTATTTTTTATTTTGACTTCGCAAACTAAAAACACAAAAAAAGATATTTTTTTTATTTTGTGCGTTAAGTCAGTGACAAGCTGTAATTATTTTTCAAGTTATTATTTTATAAGTATTTGTTAAAACCAATCCTAGTCAATAGCCACAGAGTCATGGTCTTGTCACAAATCATGGTCCTGTCACAGTCAAGTCACGCCAGAACTTCTAGTGAAGTTTTGGAATAAAGTCGAAAATCACGTTATTCAACTTTATACGATTTCCCTACACTCATTCACGAGTAGTTCATACTCGTTTTTTTTTTTTTTTTTTTTAATAATAATAAACCTTTACCTTTATTTGCACAAAAAACTAAAACACAAAACTGTAGATCCCTGGGTCCCACACTAGGACGACCTGTGTCGTGGATGAGTGTAAATTTTTTTTTTATTATAATTATAAAATTATATATTAATTTTAGTATAAATTAATAAAATATTAAATTCTTTCTTAAGTTTTCAAAACAAATGCTATTATAAATCCACCAATAACACACATCACTCGTCTCAACCTCAAGTTTTAGAATATAATACAAAATCGACAACGACATTTTTCACTTTCGCGCCAAAACTCCAAAAAAATTGTTTGTCTGACAATTCTTTTTTCTTTTTGAACAAAAAAATGTTGACGCCGCCATCAAGCGTCAGAGAGAGGTGGCGAGAGCGGCTGGAAAGCTACCTCCGGTTTTACTTTTTAATTTTTATATTTAGAACATGACACCCGTAAGTGCAGTAATACCAGTATTCAAGGAGAAGTGGATTAGGACACAATTAGCATAGTAGCTATTTTATTGGATAAGCTGTTTATCGATTAAATGATTATAATTTGTTCTATAGACGGTTTGTGATTCTTTTATCAAACAAACAACAACAAACAAACAAACAAACGCTTTCACACTCACAGCCCCACACTAAGTTCAAAGACTTGTATCGTGGGTGCCGGAAACATTCACATCACACACACATTACACCCAGAACCAGAAGCACTAATATCCCTTGGAAAGGAATTTGTGCTCCTACCGGGAATCGAACCCAGGACCCACGGCTCAGAGGGCGGACACCTGTCCACTGCGCCAACTGGGTCGTCAATGGATAGCAAACTTGTCTTAATAGATACATCATTCACTGATAAATTTAGATAGGAAAAAATATCGCTTGATTATTGAACCCGCGGCCATAGGGCGTCATGCCCTATTGCTCTAACCGCTGAGCTACTCAAGCCTTGCCTGAAGCTGCGATATTATCCTTTCCATATTATTAATATCTTATGTCGGACGTGTAACGTCCACCGAATATTTATATTTTTTTTGTCTACCGAATATTTTTTTATAAATAACTACGGCCAACGAGTCTAACATTACAGTTAGCTGCACGTTTGTGTTGATAACCTCCACCCAAATTAATTGATTTTTGTTTATAGCACTAGGCATGCTCCGCTGCTTCGCCCGCTTTTATCAAGTTAAAAAAAATAGCGTATGTGTTAATCCTAGGTATAAGCTTATTTATATATATATATATATATATTATTTATTTTTTTAACTGTGATAGGCAAACATTTGACCACTATCTCACCTGATGTTAAGTGACGATGCGGTCGACGATGTCGATTTCAAATTTCATCCAAATCAACCTAGCACGCATTAGCCTAGCATGGGTAATGCTACATAAACATAAATCAACATCATTAATTCCTCTCATTTTAGTACAATTTAGTTGACGTAGTGGGCTCTGGGTACGATTCCCGGCAGGAGCACAATTTTCCTTCCCAAAAGACATTTTCTGTGCTTGTTATGTATAAATATTTCCAGTACCCACAATACAATACTTTGAACTTTACGCGCAGTTAAATTGCTTTCGTCCGGATGTCCGGTTGTTCTCATCTATAGGTCGCATTTCTCAATTGGTTCTTGTGAAATTTTGTTGAGCAGGTTCGATAATCATATAGATTTCAGTTTTTAAAGGGAAATTGCCAACGCTCCCTGGTACGTCAGAAATGACGATCTTAGATAAATAGATAATTTTTTTATTTACACACCAAAATAAATAACACTTAGAAAGAAATCTTAAATATAATATACACATAGGAGCACAAAGGGCGGTCTTATCGCTCAAAGCGATTTCTTCCAGACAACCAAAGGGAGATGATAAAAATATTACAAACAGAGACGGTGGTGTAACTCGACACGTATTTAAATTAATAAATGTACTTATATATACTTATTAATATTAAATACATAATATACATACAAAATCCTACATAAATAATAATCATATATTATAAACATACACAAACTAATAAATATTATTATATATACATATATATGACTAATAAGGGACATTCATAGCTTTAACTTAATTGAGAGTGATACCATTTTTTTATTTGTTCTTTAAAAGTGTGTAGTGATTGAGAGCGACGTATAGAGACTTCATAGGGACCTTAAGATAGAGATCGTTGAAAAAGTAATAAATACATACGCAGAAGCTCACCAATATAGACTTCATCATCACGTTAATGTCGAGGCAATCCAGCTCCTTGACGTAACAGACTTTGTGAGAAGACTTAAAAGAACTAAGCCATTTGAAATTGTGTAATGTTAGTATATATCAGTGTAATATATAGTGAGAGTGCTGCAAAAGAACACATGAACAAAGTGTCTTACCCTTAAATAGAGACAATAAGAAAAGTGTTAATGGACACATTCTTAGTTTAGCAATGTAGCAGTTTAAGTTAAAGTTAAATTACTGATTAGCCATAGTTTGGCTAGATTGTAATTATAATAGTGCACTTTGTAAGAAGTACTCTAGAAGTAAAAAAAAAAACAGTTTTTGGTCAATTTTCAAAAGGCAAAAAAATTTTCAACCCTCATATCTCATATATGGGG
The DNA here is from genome assembly GCA_948107665.1 of Lomographa bimaculata. Classification (NCBI taxonomy): domain Eukaryota; kingdom Metazoa; phylum Arthropoda; class Insecta; order Lepidoptera; family Geometridae; genus Lomographa; species Lomographa bimaculata. Next base: position 5,554,230 of record OX403612.1, on the reverse strand, counting down.
GTTGAAAACTGAAAAAAACATATTATATTTCAGCCATTTCGATAATACGATATTCTCCAGCTCGCAGAGCCACACGTTGTAATCGTAACTAGGTTGACTAGGCTAAACAAAAATGACTACGATTTCGATTGTCAATCAAACTTGACATTGACATTGAAAGCTGGACAAACTTTCCATGTAACTGTCATTATAAACATGGTCAAGTCATCCAGTTAGATAATATAGGATTAGATGAAACTGTTCGACATACCTCCAGTTGACTTTTTACTCGATTGCGCTAAACAAAGGACTGTAATGTGTTTATTACCCTATGTATATACGTATATATTTATTGACGACCCAGTTGGCGCAGTGGACAAGTGTCCGCCCTGTGCGCCGTGGGTCCTGGGTTCGATTCCCGGCAGGAGCACAAATTCCTTCCCAAGGGTTATTTGTGCTTCTGGTTCTGGGTGTAATGTGTGTGTGATTTGAATGTTTCCGGCACCCACGATGCAAGTCTTTGAACTTAGTGTGGGGCTGTGAGTGTGAATGCGTTTGTTTGTTTGTTTGTGTACCTTTGTGAATCTCAATTAGGGACCAAACGAGCGAGCTGATTTTGATGATTCGCCATTTGACGCCATACTTGTACACTAAATGAAACGTAAAAAGTAATTTCACTTATTACGCAATCAGGACTTTTTATTTTTAATATAATTACTTGTTTTGGAAGTTGGTTAAAAATATACCAATTGTATTATTATAGTAATGTTATAATGTACCAATTTAGTAGCTTTATTTTTCGAATTGGTATTATTTACGTAACTATGCAATGAATGCTCCTGGGCGTACCGTTATTATAATACGTTTATGATAACAGCAATTTGGTAGCTTTTCTCTTATTAAGTGGGCAGTTAAGTCATTGTCAGAAATTTTAGAGTGCTCTGTTTATGTAACAAAAATCTCAACTTATTACCTACATAATTATTAACTAACTACGACAAAGCATTATGGAGGGTTATATTTTTATCACCGTATGTATAAATAAGCTTCCACACTAAATTCGATGTTAAAAATTTAGTGTCGTAAATTTAAGTCAAATACCTATTCAATGATATCCAACTTAATACAGTTTGTCTTCGTGTGATTATATTATGTTTTGTATAGTTATAAATAAATAAATATTAATTAATTAAAGACCTTTTCTTATATACGAAAAAAACTGACTTCACCACTTTATCTTCGGAACTTTGATCAGATTAGATGTACTAAACACGCATTATTGGGTTATGCAATGTCCATACTTTGTATCCATTGGGCTCCACGGAACAAAAATTGACGATATTTCAAGAACTACTGGTCAGATCTTGATCAAATTTAAATGGGACCAATTGAAAACGGAAAAACAACATATTTCGAACGAAAAAAAATTCAAAATCGGTTCGCGTGGAACGAAGTTATAAGGTAACACAAATAAAAAAAAATACAATCGACTTGAGTACCTCCTTTTTTGTGAAGTCGATAGTAGTAAAAACATATTTTAAATATCACATGTTTTATAAGAACTAGGTCCACTATAAGTTTTAAGAAAAAAAAATGCTTTATTGCCACCGCTCAATAATAATAATTGTGAATAAATATTATAACCCTGTTTATAGAAACAATTAATTTATAAGTGGCCAGTGTTATCAAAAAGGTTAAACAAGTACCTACATTGTATAAATCAAAAGATGAAAGTGGGACTAAACGGAGTGATTAAGTTATCTTTGAGTGTGACTGTGAAGAATTTATTTATCGAGTGTCACACTGGTGTAACTATAAAGAAAAAATATCTTCTGTTCCACACTGGTGTGACAAAATGGAGTGACGGCGTGCGATTATACGGGGCAAACTCACCGCTACAAGATACAAGACTAGAGCTTAGTTTGTGGCTCATAGGTAAGATTTATTTAATTGTAAATTTGTTTTTTCTACCAACTAGGTACACAAAAAGGACTCAAGTCGATTTTTTTTTATGTGTTTTACCTCATAACTTTGTTCTTCGTGAACCGATTTAGAAATTTTTTTTTGTTTGATAGTTGTTGCTTTCCAACTGGTCTCATTTAAATTTGATCAAGACCAGTATTCTTGAAATATCGTCAATAATGCGTGTTTAGTACATCTAATCTGATCTAAGTTCCGAAGATAAAGCAGTGAAGTCGGTTTTTTAAGCTTTGCTTGCGTTTAATTATAATAGCGTCTAGTTTAACATCTTAAAAAATCGGATAAAAGATACTAAAAGTATTAGATTATTAAACGATCCAAAGTTTTAAGAGAATATTTACAGGTAAAGTCAGTTTGGATAACTAGTTTAAAGTAAACAGTCTTCTCTACGTACGTAATTGCAGCTATCAAGAGGTACCAAATAACCGTTATCAAGTAATCACTAGTACCATTACGTTATTACATAACTAATAAGCAGATAACGTTATTGCGTCACTGCGTTTGAAGGTTGGAGAAAGTAAGTGCGTGCCTTGAGCAGGCTTGAGCCGTGTTCACAATAGTCTACGTTTAGCGGTGCGGTTTGGTATGCTAATGCTGAGATTATCGTGGCACTTTATAATATACATATATAAACTGTGCCCGCGACTTAACCGCGTTAATAAGCATAAAATTACCTCTGCTCCTTTTAGCATCTCGATAGATAGATTATATTTTCATGTCAAATTATCCTGTAATATCTGAACGAGTTGACCTTGGCTATAAGACCGCCTATTACATAACATAACTGACGTTCGTATTCATAAATGATTTTTAATTATTTGGGAATCAAGTCTAGAGATTTCAACAGATATATTTTTTCTGGTTTTATCTACAGGCTTATTGCTTATAGTTGTAAAAACGAAACTAAGTCGGGTATCGGGTTCGATTCCTGGCGGGAACAAGAGTTAAATCCCCAAGGCAAATGTGTGTTTCTGGTTCTGGGTGTGATATGGATGTTTCCGGCACCCACGAAACAAGTCATCGAACTCAGTGTGGGGCTGTGAGTGTGAAATTGTTTATATAAATATATATAATACATATGTTTTAAACTGCAACATCTTCAGCTGCATTGTTTCCATCAAACGACATAGTAAATGCTTTCCTTAAATAAATAAAACCTATATAATCACACTACTAATTAATATTAATATTGTATACTATTATTATTTTAACAAAAATAAAAACAAACATTCCAAACCAGCCTAACAATGACTAATAAACCGCGATTACCGAAGACGAAACACTTTCACCGGAACCACGCCAAAACCGTAACGTTACTAAATAACTGGTTATATCGTTCGCGGATAACTGTTATTCAAATGTTATGTAACGATAACTAGTGCTATTTAATGTTATGTTATATGTATCTGGGTCTTCCCTAAATGTGGATCGTTTTAACTGATTTTCGAATAGTTTGATTTTCGAAAAGTTTTGCCGCGAAGTTTTTCCACGAAAGTAAAAAAATGGCGTTGTTGATTTTGAATAGTTTTCTAAACCTGTGATTCTTCGAGTGTAAGTGTTAATATGTAATAATGGTGGTTTTTTAACCGTTAACACTAAGTAAACGTGCATAAGTGTAGGCAAATCATACAAAGTTGAAAAACGTGATTTCCGCCTTCGCTCCAAAACTCCAATAGAAGTTCTAGTAAAGTTTCTACCACTTTACTAGGGCATGACTTGACTATGACTGGACCTTGACTTTTTTACTTGACTTGTGACTTTTAATATAAAATATACTTTAAATATATTATAGACTTCAAATAAAGGGCGAGGTTCTCAATTCGACTGTATTTTTTTTAAAGAAAGAAAGAAGAAAGAAAATTAATTTATTATACACAACAACGAGTTAACACTTTCTATAATCACATTGTAAATATAATATACAAAAATATTTTATTTACAATGTTAAAATTTTTCATGTGTGTTTCCTCATAACTTCTTCCGTTGTGAGCCGATTTTAATAATTATTTTTTTATCTGAAAGCTGTTGCTTTTCATGTAGTCCCATTTAAATTTGACCAAAATCTTATCACTACTTTTTGAGTTATCGTCAATAATGCGTGTTTAATACATTAAATTTGATCAAGGTTTCGAAAATAAAGCGGTGAAGTCGATTTTTTTAAGCTTTGCTTGCGTTTAATTATTAAGTTTACATCAATAATACATAAATTATCTTAACCTATATCTATATATTGCTATATCTATATGTTGTAGTCGCCAGTAAGCGCTTGCGCAGTTTACCTCCATTTATCATTTGTCATTAATTTAGTCATTAGATTTATAATGATCTTTCTTAATGAATATCTATTTTATTACTAATTATATTATGACATAAAACTACTATAGTCCGGGTCGTGCCGAGAATCAAACCCGGTACTTGCAGCGTAGTAACTAATGTGTCGTACTACGTCGGTAGGTATTTTTAATATACGCATTACGCACTCTTACTCCAATCCCAATTTTTAAACTAACAAAACGTCTTCACACTCACAGTCCCTCACTAAGTTCAAAGACTTATATAGTACCGGTAACATTTATTGTCGTATTAATATTTATTTATTGTTATATGTAATAGTAACATATTAGTAAAATGCATATTACTTAGTTTTAAAAAAAATGGTGTAATATTAGGCACAGCTCATTATAGAGCTGTAGGGTTCAGCAGGGTTCAGAGGAACGCTTTCATAGAGTTGGTTGTTAACTCGGCCGCGAAAAACTCTACTACGTGGTCGAGTCGCCACTTTTAATTTTCATATTATTTATAGCAGTTTTTTTTTAATACAGAATAGGCAAGCATTTGACCACTATCTCACCTGATGGAAAGTGATGATGCGGCCGAAGATGTAGCACACTTGCCTAGAAGATTAGGAGTCTTCAAGTCAAGAGTGAATAGGTTCACTCTTGACTTGAAGACTCCCAGATTATACCGTTTAGGGAACAAAGACGCGGGCAATGAATTCCACTCCTTCGCAGTACGGATGACAAATGTAGAAGCAAAACGCTTTGAGCGAACCGGAGGAATGTCTACCATAAATTGATGACGTTAAATCGACCACGCATACAAAATACAGGCGAAGGGTAAAGTGGTGTAGGTATACACACAATCACTAACAGAACCAAAAGCACTAATGTCTCTTGGAAACGAAAATAGTGCAACTTGGCCAGTGCACCAAGTACTACGAGTAAGTACTTATAAACTTTTTTTTGGAGTTTGCGAGGAAGTTTGTGTACAGTCTTGAGATTACTATGAATGTTCGAAACTCTCAGGTTTTTTTAGTTTTGGCTCTGCAATCTGTATACATTTAGCCAACTAATAAGTAATGTTCAAATTAGTTAGGCATTTCATAAAACCAGTCAAAGTCAAGTAAAAGAGTCAAGGTCCAGTTATAGTCAAGTCATGCCCTAGTAAAGTGGTAGAAACTTTACTAGAACTTCTATTGGAGTTTTGGAGCGAAAGCGAAAATCACGTTTATCATCTTTGTATGCTTTGCCTACACTCATGCACGATCACTAAGTATTTACGGTTAATAATGGTACCATTACACATTACCACTCGAATAATTACAATTTTTTTAAATACAAAATCAACAACGAAATGTTTCACTTTCGCGCCAAAAACTCTAGAATCTAGCTATCTACGGGCCATTTGCCTATATTTCCTAAAACTAAACTAAAATTATATACATCTATACAGCAAAGACCCAAGTTACCTACAAGTCATCGAGCTCATAGGTAACTCAAGTGCTCAAGCCCACTACCAGTGGGTAGCGTTCCCATCATGCTAAATTAGTTACTTCAAATTTAGTTAAACTTCAAATGGTATTTTACTTGATATTGGCTTAATGCACTTAGATTGCAAAGCCAAAAAAAACAGTACTTACATCCTTCAAGTTCATCGAAGAACTTAGACTTATTCTTAGTTGTGACACTCTCCACCGGTGACTCCACTTGATTCGCCAACTTGTCACTTTTCACTTTCACAGGCACTCTATTCTTCGAGGACTTATACTTCAAAGTTTTTATCTGTCCATCATCGTCTAAAATTTGTATATCAGCATAATGATCACTATTTCTCACTTTGTCACTGAATTTTGAAACAACAGATCGATCGGATACACGAAATTTAGTTTCAGACAAGTCACTGTTCAAAATTGAATTGTCTAAATCACAGCTCACGTTTATTAAATGTATAATTATTATCACTTTTGTGAATAAAATTTTGTTTTGCATTGTTATTCTTACAAAGAGCTTATTTAAAAAACTCTACTTGTTCATCCAATCACAGCAACTGTCAACTTTTTTTATTGCAATATTTATAAAAGCCACGAGAATAACAAGGCGTAAATCCTTAGCAAAATATTTTGTATCTTACAATAACAATAATCATATATTCTTTACGTAATAAATGTGTTTTTATTATGTCAGCAATGGCTGTTTTGTTATACCCTAACCAAACATGGTATTCAAACTGTCAAAATATGGCGGGAAGGCGTTATTTTTTCACGAAACGAAAGTTAGACCGCGTTGGGGCGAGACATTCAGCCGAATGTCGGAAATCGAACAGTTTAAGTTGGTGAAATGGTGTTTTTACTTATGTAACTGTTCTTGTGATAGGTCCGGCTAAGGAGTGTTCTTATTTCGTAAGAGAAGTCTTTTATTTGTTTACGAGGCAGCCTCCGAGTTGGCTTTATACGTTGGTATGTATGTACCAACCAAGGAGGATGGATTGGATGTATGTACCTATTTAGTTAAGGCGGGCGTCTGACCATGTAAGCAGGTTTGTTACCGCAGTTGATATTTATGATAACTGTACATTCTCACTCATTTAACACATACTATTATAATAAACACTTATGGAGTTACCGAGAACTATGAGATAAACATGTTTATTTTTTTTCAAATTTCTCTAATACTTAGTCAGAACGGGAACCGCATTCACGTCATGCTACCAACAATTTCGATGACAAAACCTAATGTAGCTTAAATAATGTTATTTATTGTTAATAATTTTATTTTTTTATTTAAGGTTTATATGTACCTAATATACATTTTAAAACCCACCACTATATATTTTTATGCTATGAAGCAATGTGACTTTACTTAACCGTATCTAAACAGTCGAAATATATTTTTTTTCTATATGATTTTTTAATAAAAACACGAATATTGTTATTGACTAATCCACAGTTCTTATGTTCTGAAAATAAATAAAAAATATTTTTATTTGTACATCAAAAGAAACAATACGAAAATAACATAATATAATTATATATTTTTCAATAAATCTATAAGCTTGTTTTCGCGGCAGGCCCGCCTTAAGTAAACAAACAGGGAACACCGCCGTTATTTATGTTGGAAAATGTATTTGTTTATGTAAAATTATTACCATTTATGTTATGTTTATTGAAGAAATGTCTTCTAAGAATTTGGAGTCTTCCTTATTATACTTCTGGAAAATTTAGGCATTCGACGATGCCTTTCTATAACAGAGTCTAGAGTAGGTACTAGTCATTCGCGCCAAACTGAGATCTCGCACATACATTATGACTATTTTTTTTTTTTAACAAACAATCGCATCCACACTCACAGCCCCACACTAAGTTCAAAGACTTGTATCGTGGGTGCCGGAAACATTCACATCACACACACATTACACCCAGAACCAGAAGCACAAATATCCCTTGGGAAGGAATTTGTGCTCCTGCCGGGAATCGAACCCAGGACCCACGGCGCAGAGGGCTGTCCACTGCGCCAACTGGGTCGCCAATTGAAAAAACTGTTGAGGTTAATTGCTTATTATTTTTTTTTGTGATTCCGTGTTTATTGTTCAAGAACAGGATATAACATATATTATAGGTAGGGGAAGGTTGCCGTCATTGGACTAGCTCTTTCATTGGACCACCAAGGTATTTTCAAAACTGTGCAACCTAGCAACACCCAAACTAGTCGAAACAAGACCGCGGCGATTCAGTTGCACCCCTCTCTAACCTCAGTGACGCTGCGGCACGTGGCGAGGAGTGACGCGTGTGTGTGTGTTTGCGGTGGTCAAAATCTAATAATTTGACTCGGGACAATTTGACGTAAGTATCGTTGTTTCTTATTAGTCTGCGTGCACGGTTATGAAATATTAGACAATTTAATAGTGATTCCATGTGTATTATTCAATTGTGTCTAATCATGTCAATGTATATTTGTAATATTGCTAATTTTAATAAGTTGCCTTAATTGGACCTCTAGAACAAATTTCTCGAAGTCCATTGATAGCAACCTGATGGTTCAATGAAGGTGCCCATGGTCCAAAGAAGGCAACAGCTCAAGATTTCGTTTTCTTCATTTATATCAAACAGTGTAAGCCCGAATTATTTGTGCGTTTGATTATCCTACTAATATTATAAATCCGAAAGTTTGTGTGTAAGTGTGTAAGTATGTTTGTTCCCTCTCCACGCTTTAATGGATGAACGGATTTGGATGAAATTTGGAATGTACATAGATTATACCTAGGATTAACACATAGGCTACTTTTTATCTTGATAATAGCGGGCGAAGCCGCGGGACACGGCTAGTTTTAAATAAAGGTTTAACTAAATAAAAATAATAAACTGGTTTCATTTTATCACTTATACTTTTTGAGATATGAGGTCTTAAAGTTAAGTGGTCCATTCATAGCAACCTTCCCCTAAGAATCGGCTTTAGATGTAAAGTCGTTTTTTATAGATAGATTCCGGGACAAAATAGGTCTAAAAACAGACTTTGCTGGCCTACCAAATGTTATGTTCTATCATATTGTTTTATTAAAACCGGTTTAGTACTATTTTATGCTGGATAGGCAAGCATTTGACCACTATCTCACCTGTGGGAAAGTGACTCTACTTGCCAAGCCCTTTTTAAAGATAACCCACACGGGCAGAAAAAAAATGTTTCTGGTTCTGGGTGTCATTGTTTGTGTGATATGAATGTTTCCGGAACCCACGACACAAGTCATTGAACTTAGTGTGGGGATATGAGTGTAATAGTGTTTATCCTACTAACTTACTAATATTATAAATCCGAAAGTTTGTGTGTAAGTGTGTTTGTTCCCTCTTCACGCTTTAACGGCTGAACGGATTTTGATAAAATTTTGAATGTACATAAATTATACCTAGGATTATCACATAGGCTACTTTTTTACTTGATAATAGCGGGCGAAGCCGCGGGGCACGGCTAGTTTGGCATATATGTTTGTAGTCAGCAGAGTTCAGACAACTTTTATTGGGGAGTTTTGCCGCCAAAGTGAAAAAATTGGCGTTGTTTTGATTCTTTGAGTGCTAATGTGTAGGTATAATGGTGGATTATTAACCGTTAATACTTAGTTGAAGTGCATAAGTGTAGGCAAATTTTACTTTCGTTCCAAAACTCCAATAGAAGTTCTAGTAAAATTTCTACCACCTAACTAGTACATAATCAAGTCATGCCGACATGACTAGGACTGGACCTTGACTCTTTTACTTGACTTTGACTGTGACTAGGACTATTAATACGAAATACACTTGAAATATATTATTACTTGACACTGGCTAAATGCACAAGATTGCGAAACCAAAATAAAAACAACATTTTTTGGCGGTACGAAGTTCGCTGGGTCAGTTGTATGTTGTATGTATGTATGCATAAAAATCAATTGACGTTAAATTAGCCTCAGATAAACTCGGGAACGGCTCGACCGATTTGGCTGATTCTTTTTTGTAGTGTTTGTAATTGTCAGGGCAAGGTTTGTATGTAATTTTTTTTAATCCACCGGTAATTGCACCCGCTTGAAGCCGGGGCGGATCGCTAGTTATTTTATGAATATGTAATAGAGTACAATTAAAATTAAAATGTTAGTATTGATCGAGCAAGCGCGAAGCGTCTCCGTTTCAGCTTGAGCTAAATTGCTTAGGTATGTCCGGATGTCCGGTTGTTCTTCTCTACAGGTCGCATTTCTCAACCGATTCTCGTAAGATTTTGTAAGCTGGTTCCATAATGAAATAGAATATTTTTGTTGGTTCAGTTTTTGTTTTTTTTTTCAAAATGGCGGAGATATGAATGTTGAGTATGAGTGTAAAAAAAGCATGCTTCAGCCGATTTTTTTTTTTCTTTACTTTACTTAATTATTTTGAATAACCGCAAGGTGTTCGGCTCACATCGCCTCTACTCATAATAATACATAGGTAATCATGCATAGATCATTTTATTTATTTTTATTTATCATCTGACCAATCATCATCCTTTGATGTTTGACTTGGGAACTTCACTATCTCAAAGACAGATCGTCATCAGGTCCTGTGGTCCTATAGTTTGCTCTTCCCTTCAGCCATCTTCTTCAACTCCTTCCTGAGGATCTTGCCGCTGGGACTCTTTGGTATCTGACTCACGAAGCGCACACCTCCACGAAGATGTTTGGGGTTTGATAACTGTAATAGGAAGTATTATGAAAATTAAAACTATCGTGAGTATTACACATAATTTATGTTGTACACGGCTTGAAACACGTAGAACATGTTAACTTACTTTGTAGTCGACTAGTTTCGGACAAATTAGTTGTCCTTCATCAGGATGAGTCAGACGCGGCTCCCGCGCTCTCACGTCGCCAGTCACGCGCCGAGGCCCGAGCCGCTCGCCTCCGCGTATCGCGCGTCTGACTCATACTGATGAAGGACAACTAATTTGTCCGAAACTAGTCTAAACTAGTCGAATACAAAGTAAGTTGATATTTTCTACGTGTTTCAAGCCGTATACAACATACATTAGGAAGTATTATTTGATGAATAGGTATCTCGGAACTTAATCGCGCTAAAAAACTATTTTTATTTATCTCGACGTTTCGGCCAAGTTGCATTGGCCATGGTCTCGAGAAGACTGGAGAATGCAGGTGTCAGCGTGGGAAAGGGCGAGTATTGTCTCCAACTACCCGCACTTGGTCTTGTAAAAAATAATAGTCACGACACACAACACTCAGGATATCAGCAGATTTATCGCGGGATAAATTGCGACGTGAACACTTATTTATAACTGGATTCCACGCGGCAGCCAGCTTAAATCCATCTTCCCGGTTGAAATTACGATGTTTCTTAATTAATTAATTAAGTCCCGAGATATTACCTAAACTATGTGTTCGAATCGCGAAAGTTTAAAAGTTACAATTACATAGTGTAAACGCGCTAAATTTTGCATAATGTAAGGCACCTCACCCTTTCAGCCACAAATTTCTTCAGTTCCTCTTCACTGACTGTTCCTTTCTTCACGACGAACGCAAGCGGCACTTCCCCACTAGACGTATCGGGAATGCCGATCACTCCCACATCGTTCACAGCTGGATGTGTGAGGAGTAGGGCTTCTAATTCTGCTGGAGGCACCTGAAGATTAAATAAATTATACCTTTTTGGAATGAAAGTTCCTTATCGTGCGTTGCGAAAGGGGGCTAGACGGTAAAAATTAAGACCAAAAGTTGTAACGACACTTTTTGCTATAGTTGTAAGCCATACCACGTTCTCGTCCGATCACCGAAGTTAAGCAACGTCGGGCACGGTCAGTACTTTGATGGGTGACCGCCTGGGAACACCGCGTGATTTTGGTTTTTGCATGTTTCTTTTAATTTTGGAACGAAGTTCATTTTCATTCGGCGGCACAATTCATTCACTAATTAATAGAAAGGAACTTCGTTCCATCCGGGTGTCCCTTGACACCTCTCAAGTTTTTTTTTTTTTTAATTCAAGACCGGCTAACTTTTACATCTTTCTCTTTTTTTCCTAATTTACCACTACAATGGAAAGTTAAGATGCGGCCGAAGATGTAACATATTTACCTAAAATATTCCTCTTCACTCTAGACTTGAAGATACCCAAATTGTACCGTTCGGAAAATAAAGACGCAGGCAATGAGTTCCACTCTTTCTAAGTAAGGATAATAGGTACACGTAGAAGCGAACGGAGTGAAGGAGGATGTACTCAAGTCGACTGTATTTTTTATGTGTGTTACCTCATTATCTTTGGTTACCTCATAACTTCTTTAGTCCGAGTTTTGCCGCGAAAGTAAAAAAATGGCGTTGTTGATTTTGTAAAATTTTCCAAAACCTGTGATTCTTCGAGTGTTAATGTGTAATAATGGTGGATTTTTAACCGTTAATACTTAGTGAACGTGCATAAGTGTAGGCAAATCATACAAAGTTGAAAAACGTGATTTTCACCTTCGCTCCAAAACTCCAATAGAAGTTCTAGTAAAGTTTCTACCACTTTACTAGGGCATGACTTGACTACGACTGGACCTTGACTCTTTTACTTGACTTTGACTGTGACTTGCAATCTTGTGCATTTAGCCAGTGTCAAGTGATAATATATTTCAAGTGTATTTCATATTATAGGTCCTAGCTATAATATGAAATACACTTGAAATACATTATCACTTGACACTGGCTAAATGCACAAGATTGCGAAGCCAAAACTAAGGAAAAAAAAAAAAAAACTTCTTTAGTCGTGTACAGATTTTGAAAAAAAAAAGACGTGTGGCACTCGGGTACTGTCGCGGTAAAGCTGGCAGTCCGTCCAGTATTTATTTATTTTATTTATGCAGTAGTTTTTTTCCTGCCACCTAGAGGCGAGTTGCTGAACTAAAGAGACAAGCGTGATATTTAAAAAAAGTCATTGAAAATTCTGCTATTTATCGATAGATGGCAAAACTAAAAAGTATCACCGCTGTGCCGGTCGAAGTGGGGGGTGTTAGGTTATTTTCGTTACGGAATTTCTAGATTCGGTCTCCATGCTCAAGGCCCGCGATAGAAGCTATGCAATAGCTTTAAAATTTGTTTGAATGATATTGCTTTCCAATTGGTCCCATTTAAATTTGATCAAGATCTGATCAATAGTTCTTGAAATATCTTCAATAATGAGTGTTTAGTATATCTAATCAAAGTTCCGAAGATAAAGCGGTCAAGTCGGTTCTTTTAAGCTTTGCTTGCGTTTAATTCTGTTTTGAATATAGCATAAATGATTTTTCTATTCTATACCGTTGAAACCTATCAGAGATAAAATGTTATTACATACCTGATAACCCTTATATTTGATGAGTTCCTTCAACCGATCTGCGATGTAAAAGAATCCTTCCTCATCATAGTATCCCACGTCTCCTGTCTTGTAGAACCTGTCACATCAATACAATTAATAGCAATGCTTTTTTAAATTTTGGCTTCGCAATTTTAGTGCATTTAGCCAATGTCAAGTAATTAATGTGTTACAAGACAATTGTTTTCAAACGAATTCAAAAAGGAAAGAAAGAAAAAAAAACAATCAGTCGAATTATGAATCTTAATTCGACTGTATGTTTTTTTATTTATTTTTTTGTATTTATGTTACGCGATAATTCCGCTAATTATGAATCGTTTTTTTTTTGTTTGGTACGAGTAGATTATACTTCAGAGGTGATCCCATATAAATTTTATCGAAATCGTTATAATCATATTTTTTTTCGATAGGCAAGCATAAGACCGCTATCTCACTGATGTTGAGGCCGAAGATGTAGCATGCTTGCCTAGAAGATACCTATTCACTCTTGACTGTTCTTATACTTTCCCTTGGAGAGAAAACTTGAGTTTCCACCAGGAATCGAAATGAAATGAAATATATTTATTACAGAAACTGTGTTATAAATGTTTTTATACTTTGATTATTGAATCAACAGCTTGACCATTTCAACGTGTACTTAATCTATCTAAATATATATAACTCAAAGGTGACTGACTGACTGACTGACATAGTGATCTATCAACGCACAGCCCAAACCACTGGACGGATCGGGCTGAAATTTGGCATGCAGGTAGATGTTATGACGTAGGCATCCGCTAAGAAAGGATTTTGATTAAATCTACCCCCAAGAGGATAAAATAGGGGATGAAAGTCTGTTGTACTTCTAAACGCGAGCGAAGCCGCGGGCAAAAGCTAGTTATAAATAAAGTTAAACATAATTTTGAATGAATTATTCACAATGTCAATGTTAATATTATAAATGTCAGCACAATGAATTTCATTAAATAAAAACGAAATGTATTAAAAACAGATACCGAACCCGATACCGGCTGGTTAGGAAGCGGATGTGCAACCATCTACGCCAGCGAGCAGTTAAATCAGTATCACGTAGTTCTTACCCTTGGTCATCAAAGTAGTCTCCACGCCCGATGCCGACGTAGCCCTTCATGAGGATAGGTCCTCGAACACAAATCTCCCCCTGCTGGTTCGGACCTAGGGGCTCGCGTGTGTCTATATCCACCACCTGTGGATTGTAAGTTTTAAAATATGTAATTTGTATTTAGGGACAATACAATACAATAAAAAAACTCTTTATTGACACCAAAAGATAAATACAACTTACATAGAAACTTATAAAGATAGGTACAATGGGCGGTCTTATCGCTAAGAGCGATCTCTTCCAGACAACCTTTGGATGGAAATATAAACGAAAAGACAATGTAGGGTAGTGGTGCGATAAAATGAATGAAATAGATTTAAAAATAATAGAAATACATTGTTTAAACTACATAAACAATACATACCAATAATAATATCAGAATATACTTACATATAATAAACAAACATTTACATATAAGTACCTATAATACATATTATTAAACATATATAATTCACACACATATTATAGTAGCGTTTACAGATTGGATAAATAAAAGTTTTTGACTTGACATTTAAATGACTCTTGAGTTTGCGCGCGTTTGACTTGATATACTGAGCGCCCGAGGAGCGCGTACAGGGTGCTTTGTATATTTTGTTACACTAGAGCCTATAACTATACAAAACGTCAGCAGCGCGAATTATTTTTTTTTGTTTCTCTACATGTAGTTCCATTAAAATTTGATCAAATTTAGTTTTTTTTTTATTTTGACGCATTTTATCTGTTTTTTGACACAGTGTAAATAATTTAACGCAAGCAAAGCTTAAAAAAACCGACTTCAATCATCGGAACCGCTTTATCATCGAAACCTTGGTCAGATAAAATGTATAAACACGCATTATTGACTATAACTCAAAAACTAGAGATCAGACCTTGATCAAATTTCAATGGGACGGAAGTACGCAATATTCGTCACAAAATAGACAATATTGTCGATATTTTAAGAACTACTGATCAGATCATCAAATTTAAATGGGACCAATTAGAAAGCAACATCTATCAAACTAAAAAAAAAAAAAATACAGTCGGCTTGAGTACCTTCTCCTTTTTCGGGAAGTCGGTAAAAAGATATGTGTACCTTGACAGTGGTCGTCGGAACGACGCTCCCGACGCTACCTGGCTTTCGTTGAGCTATATGCACGTCCTCGATTTTGAATCGTGTGACAGACATCGTCGTCTCCGACGCTCCGTAGCCTTGCGACACTGCCTGACAATTTGGAAACCTGAAATACAATACAATACAAACACTTATATGTAATATAAACATTTTTTTTTTTTTTGACTTCTAGTGTACTTCTTACAAAGTGCCCTATTATAATTACAATCTAGCCAAACTATGACTAATCAGTAATTTAACTTTAACTTAAACTGCTACATTGTTAAACTAGGAATGTGTCCATTAACACTTTTCTTATTGTCTCTATTTAAGGGTAAGACACTTTGTTCATGTGTTCTTTTGCAGCACTCTCACTATATATTACACTGATATATACTAATATTACACAAGTTCAAATGGTTTAGTTCTTTTAAGTCTTCTCACTAAGTCTGTAACGTCATAATATAAACAATGACAAATAAATATTACAATCATCGTGGTAGTACAATGGGCGGTCTTATCGCTTAAAGCGATCTCTTCCAGACAACCTTTGGACGGAAATACATTGGACCAAAACACTAAGAATCTGGAAGAGATTGCTCTGAGCGATAAAACACTTTGTAGACATCATTTAAGTTTTCTTTCTTATGCCTCTATTGTAGTTTGGTAGTTAATAAAGTGTTATCTATCTATCTATCTAACAGTCTATCTATCTAACAGTATCTCCGGAAGCTTCCATCCAATCTTAAACAGATTTGTTTAATCGAGCAAAGCGAGATCACTTAGTGGGTAACCTGGTAGTCCATTGAAATGTTACAATTTAAGGACCGAATATTGCATTTTTTAGAGGACGCAATTTTATTTTTGGGACATGTTTGGGGGGTCAATAGAAGCTTAACCTCAAGTTTGTGGGGTCGCCACCCTTGTCCCCCGGCCGCCATCTTGGAAAAAGGGGTGAAAACGCTTTTTTCGCGATATCTCGGAAACTATGCGTCTTACAAAAAATTTGTTAAAACATAATTTGTAGCAAATTGTTTTGCCTACAAATATGTTTATATAACTTTTTGCCCTAAATTAAAAATTAAAGAAGTTATAAGCAAAAAAGAGAGATTTTTTTTTTATGAAAATTTCCTTTTTTGCTATATAACTTTTTTTTAATACATTTTACAAAAACATTACCCCAAACCAATCTTGTAGATGATCCTTTGAGGAAAATTTTTCCCTTTTTATTTTTTTAATTTCATTAATTTAAAACGCTGTTACAGCGCTCCAAAGTTGACTGGGTTCGTCAATGCTCACGAGAATCCGGTCAAAATGAAATGTTTAACTTATTTTTTTATTATAAATATATTCATACAAAATTCTTGTTAAATTCGTACAACTTTACTTATTCATTTCTAATTCTTTTCCGTACCATAGAACTTACCAAATTTAACTTACCGAAGGTTAAGCAGGTAGAAAAGGTTTGAGTTCAGCACCCCCCGATATCATGAAATACCGTATGCCTCCATTGTTCTGGCGAAACATGCAGCAACATTAAGGAAATGTCAAAGTTAAAGGAAGAAAATTAATTTGAAGATGAACTTCCAACTATGACTCCAATTTTAACTCCTGTCATTCTTCAAACTTTCACATTTGACGTAGTTTTAGAATCTGAACCACAGCCTGGACCATCGAAGAAAAGTCGATTAGAGTAGCTAACTAATAAGTGATTAAAAATATTGTGATGTCGAGGATTACCTTATAAGCTAGATGTCCGTGGAGTAGGCCTCTACCTCATAGGTGGTGGGGAAAAGAGTTAGGAATGAATAAGTAAAGTTGTACGAATTTAACAAGAATTTTGTATGAATATATTTATAATAAAAAAATTAATAAAAAATAAGTTAAACATTTCATTTTGACCGGATTCTCATGAGCATTGACGAACCCGGTTAACTTTGGAGTGCTGTAACGGCGTTTTAAATGAATGAAATTAAAAAAAATATGGGAAAAATTTTTCGTAAAAAGATAATCTACAAGATTGGTCTGGGATATTTTTTTTGTAAAATGTATAAAAAAAAAGTTATCAGCAAAAAAGAAAATTTTCATAAATAAATTCTCTCTTTTTTGCTTATAACTTCTTTAATTTTTAATTTATGGCAAAAAGTTATATAAACATATTTGTAGGCAAAACAATTTGCTACAAATTATGTTTAAACAAATTTTTTGTAAGACGCATCGTTTCCGAGATATCGCGAAAAAAGCGTTTTCACCCCTTTTTCCAAGATGGCGGCCGGGGGACAAGGGTGGCGACCCCACAAACTTGAGGTTAAGCTTCTGTTGACCCCCAAACATGTCCCAAAAATAAAATTGCGTCCTCTAAAAAATGCAAAGCTCATGTAACATTTCAATGGACTATGGGTGGTTCAGCACTTTGTCCGTCTGTCTGTCTGTCTGTTGAGGATAACTCAAAAACTACTGGTCAGATCTTGATTAGATTTAAATGGAACCACATGGGATGGACCAGCATTCAAGTAATAAAATAATCAGCAGAATCGGTTCACCTAGAAAAAAGTTCTGAGTTAACACACATAAAAAAATACATCAAACCTCAATTTTTAAAGTCGGTAAAAAAGGGAAGTATGATAGGCGCCACCATATGGAATATTTTTAGTCGCCATTATTTTGCTCCGCAAATTGCAACCGTATAAGCTACACTGTAACAGTTATAATAGCCTGCCGTAATCAACGTGTTATTATCCGCTAGAAACCATTACTGTAATATTCAAAAGATGTATGAAACTATATTTTAATAGACTGAGAAAAGCGTCTCCGTTTCAGCTTGGGCAAAATACTCGTAGCTTTCGTATGTCCGGCGGATTTCCGGTTGTTCTTATTTACAGGTAGCATTTCTCAACCGATTCTCGAGAAATTTTGTGAGCGTTCGATAATTATGTCGAATTTTCAAGTCTATTCAGATTTCGGAATTTTTTCAAAATGGCGGAGATATGGTTGAAAATTAAAAAAAAAAACAGTTTTTTTTTTAATTTGTGACAGGCTAGTGTTTGACCACTATCTCACCTGATGGTAAGTGACGATGTGATCGAAGCTGGTAAACACACTAGACCTGGAATACGCAGGCTCTCAAGGATAACTGCCGGAACACCGTATTTGGCTTGGCGGCAGACTTTCAACTTGATGGTGGTAAGCTACTTTGGTAGCAAGCCAGGCGAGCAACTCACAAAATGCTCTACCACCTCTCAAATGTCACCTGATTAGCACCACCCGGGGACCACGTGTAGGGAGTCAGACTTAAGGGGTATCCTCCTACGGACGTGGGTGACTCAGCCCCTAAATATATTTCAAAAATACGCGAGGTCACTCACATAGCCTCTAGTTACTAAATGTGTTTGTGATACTCACTTTTCAAAGACAGCTTGCAGTGTTTCTTTATGTAACGGAGCAGCACCAGAGTAAATCAGTCGCACAGAGCTCAAGTCATACTGGCTAGTAGCCTTGAAAGCGGCAATTAGTACCGGAGGCACCAACGATAGTTGACCCACCTGAAAGCAGAGGGTTATACACGGTGCTATTGAAGTCAGTGTTTTCCCGAAATGTAAGTACTCAGAACATACTTTAGAATGGATCTATGGCACTTAATATTATTAGTACATAAACAATTAAACTTGATATTAGGCATTATTCGAACTGCCCGTTGGCTACGTTGGGTGAGCGTTCGCCTTCTAAGCAGGTATAGCAGGTATAGGTATCGGGTTCGATTCCCGGCGGGAACACAAGTTTTCTCCCCAAGGAAAATTTGTGTTTCTGGTTCTGGTTGTGATTGTGTGTGTGATGTGAATGTTTCCGGCACCCACGACACAAGTCATTGAACTTAGTGTGGGGCTGTGAGTGTGAAAGCGTGTATGTTTATGTTTATGTTTATTATTAAGCTTGACAAAATTCAAACTCGTTACAATATCTCTACGACATAAGCAAGCAATAATAACATCGGTAGAAAATACTTTTTGTTGTGCGACCGCAATCAGGGTGCCTATTGACTCGCATAATTTTCCAGTTCCTAGTTTAATTTGGCCGAAAATATTTCGCATAACAAGTTTTGGCATATTCATGATTTGGCATAATAATGTTAGGGCATACCGTTTATTTTTGCATAACTATTTGTTGGCCTAATGTTTTTAGGCATAATATTTGCATACTATTTGAATTGTTAGCTAAGTCATGTAGGTATAGGTGCGATGAGGAGTGAAGCGAGGAGGAGCGTTAGGTTACTGGTGACCACAAAAACGCGCGAGCGTGCCGCGGCAGCGGCCGGCGAAGCGCCAGGATATAGTTATGCACATTTGTTTAAGGCAGTGGCGGATTTACACAATTGCCGCCAGTAGGGTATATCATTTTTCCGCTCTTACCAACCTCTACAATTCAATTACTTAGTTCACAAATATTAATTGCAATGTTTTCGTCAATGAAATATTATGATTCCCAAATCATAATGTTGCAATTTCAATAAAAGGTTAGTGTAATAGGATGATAGTATATATTACACCATCTTTTGCCTGTAATTAGTATGAATGCAAACTAGTAAAAAAAAATTGGTCCCAAATTTGCCGCCCCTAAAATCTGCCGCCCTAGGCTCCAGCCTACTCAGCCTGCTGGTAAATCCATCACTGGTTTAAGGCCACTTTATCATTATGCTCAATATTGTTATGCGGAAAATCAGTATGCCTAAAACGTTATGCTTATCATCATGTGGCGTATATTGATGCGTGGGCCGAAAGTTGTTTTGCCACTTTAAATTATTTAACACTCTAATTTAGATTATTTTATTAAAGACCGACAGACAATAAGACAGGTAACAAAAGATTGTACATTTTGAGTGTGTCAAAGATTGATCACACACAAGATTGTGTGTTTGTGTGTGTGTGAATGTTTGTTGCCAACGAATAAACCGATTTTGATGTAATTTAGATTCAGGAATAACACATGTGCTACTTTTTTACTTAATAAACGCGGGCAAAGCCGCGGCGCATGGCTAGTAATATATATTCACCTTGTACTTTTCGATGGTTTTCAAATACAAGTCCACATCAAACTTGGGTATGTAGATCCCAGTGCGACCAGACGCAAGTCCTATGAGGAATCCGATTAAGCCCATGACATGGTACCACGGGCTGACCGTCAAAGTTGATATCGACGGATCATGTGATAAAGGCCTGAAAATTAAAATTAAAATACAGTCGGACATCGAGACAGTCTCTTAAGCGACACCGCTTTATGGTAGATATTCCACAAATGCGGACGAAGCGTTTTGCCTCCACATTCATTATGCGGACTGCAAAGGAGTGGAATTCCTTGCCTGAGTCTGTGTTTCCTGATAAATACAATATGGGAGTCTCTAAGTCACGAGTGAATAGGCATCTTCTAGGCAAACGTGCTCCATCATCGACCGCATCGTCACTTACCATCAGGTGAGATGGCGGTCAAACGTTTGCCTATCGAGAATAAAAAAAAAAAAAGTCGACTTGAGTACTTGAGTACCTCCTCCTTTTTTGGGAAGTCAGTAAAAAAGGATTTAATAATGAAGTTCAAACTTACAAACAGCAGTTAACTATAACATTGGCGTGAGTTAGCATCACTCCTTTCGGCATCCCCGTGGTCCCCGACGAATATACAATAAACAGAGTATCCGTCTGTCCGTTAACTTCCACCGGTTCAAACTGGTCATAACTTACGTTATGAACTTCAATCGCTAGTTTATTAAAACTAAAAGCGTATCCGGGTATGTCGTCAGTACCAAATAATATAGTTCTTAGCTTGTAGGCTCTTAAAACGCCCTCGTGTTGTTTGAACACGGATGGAGAGCATATTATGTGTTTTGGCTTAGATATGTTTATTGCGTTGATGAATTCACCTGAAAAGTAAATAAAACTAAAATTAGTGTATATACCACAATTTCATGTTTTAAGTACCAAATCTGGAGGCTTACTTTTTTGTTTTTACCTCTCCACCATTACGGATTATGATGAGTAAACCATAAAATTTTACTTTTAATATACCTACATAATTTTATTCATGACAAATTTTCAACTATTTTATTGTACAAGGGTGAGGAGGCTTATACCATAATAGAAATATATTTCTACTATGCTTATACCCTGCAGTGGGTCGATATATATACAGGCTGATGATGATGATGATGATAAATATTTTTTTGTGATTTTATATACAAACGCAAACAAACAAACGCATTCACACTCACAGCCCCACACTAAGTTCAAAGACTTGTATCGCGGGTGCCGGAAACACACCCAGAACCAGAAGCACAAATATCCCTTGGGAAGGAATTTGTGCTCCTGCCGGGAATCGAACCCAGGACCCACGGCGCAGAGGGCGGACACCTGTCCATTGCGCCAACTGGGTCGTATATGGATATAATATCTGAAATTAAATTATAATTATTATTATTGACAACCCAGTTGGCGCAGTCGACGGGTCTCCGGCCTCTCCGCCGTGGGTCCTGGGTTCGATTGCCGGCAGGAGCACAAATTCCTTCCCAAGGGATATTTGTGCGTGTGGGTGTGTTTGTGAGTGTGATGTAAATGTTTCCGTCACCCACGATACAAGTCTTTGAACTTAGTGTGGGGCTGTGAGTGTGGATGCGTTTGTTTGTTTTACTACAACCCAGACCGAACAGCCTCAGCTAGAAACGTAATGGCGAGCGTAGGGGTTCGTCTGGGTCCTGACCTGATGGACCAAAGAACGTTTTCATGTGTGGGAATAGGGAACAGCTGGTAACAATTAGGTTCCTCTTACCTTCACCATAGCTATTGCTTATGGGAGTAACAGTAGCACCGGTGCTAGCGACACCGATGAGGGCGCTCCAGTACTCTTGCCTGTTTTCGGAGCAGAGTGCCACTGTGTGTCCCCTTTTAATACCCATACGTGCGAGCGAGACAGCGAAGTTGATGGATTGTTGCACTATCTCTCTATAGGTGATGGTTTCATTCGTTGCTGCGTTAATCTGAAAGATTGATGGCTTTAGCTGAGCTGGCCAATTCCTGGCCAGATTAGCGGACAACGCATTTAGAAATAGCCGTCATAATTTAAACGTAATCAAAGCTTAAAAAGAAACCGACTTCCCCGTTTATATTTTGGTTTTGACTTGATCGATTTCGATAAAAATTATATGGAACCACCTCTGAAGTATAATCTAACAAACAAAAAATAATTTTGAGAATCGGTCCACAAATGGGGGAGAAATCGGGGAACATACATAAAAAAACATACTGTCGTCATAGAACCTCCTCCTTTTTAAGTCGGTTAAAAAGCACTGAATTGAATCGTCAGATCATGTGCCCTTAGAACATATAACACTTTAAAAAGTCTTTTAAATCAAGCTATACACCAGTTGTAAATAAAAAAGGACTAAAAATTATGTCTCCAGAGAACCTGTCAAGACGAATCAAAAGAGCCCAAACTCGATGGGTTTATCTTATTTAGTTCAGAAGTTCCTTTGGCCATCTTCTATCTTCATCAATAGACCTTTTTTTTTTGGTCGGTGGAGGAAAATGCTTTCTCAGGGAAGAACGAAAGGAGTATGTAGGGCTCGAACCCACTAAAATCCCCCGTGAGCAGTCCCTCGCCGAGGTGGGGCAAGATAGGGTCGCCCGAGCAGTCATTAATGTTTTTTTCTTTTAATTTTCGCTTCGCAATCTTGTGCATTAAGCCAGTGTCAAGTAGAAGTAATATTTCAGGTGTATTTTATATTAAAAGTCCTAGTCACAAGTCACAGTGAAAGTCAAGTAAAAGAGTCAAGGTCCAGTCGTAGTAAAGTCATGCCTTAGTAAAGTGGTAGAAACTTTACTAGAACTTCTATTGGAGTTTTGGAGCGCAGGCGAAATTCACGTTTTTCAACTTTTTACGATTTGCCTACACTTATGCACGTTTACTAAATATTAATGGTTGTTAATCCACCATTACACTTTAATACTCGAAGGATCGTAGGTTTTGGAAAATTATACAATATCAACAATGTCATTTTTTCACTTTTGCCCCCATTTTAAGGTTTCACACTCGCTGCCACACTTAGGTAATAGCTGTGAGTGTGAAAGCGTTTATGTATGTTTACATTGCTTTGTTACATTATTTCTATAGATCGAAACGTACCTACAATACGTACAAAGTTTTATTATCTCAAAACAATGAATACGATATCTAAATTATCAGGTGAGATAGTGATCAAATACGGTAAATATTTGATCACTATCTCACATGATGGAAGTAAAGCCTAACTAAATAATATTAATAAATACTTAATTGAAGTAATAGATACTTAGTATCTGGTCTGCACCAATGATTCTCCCGTTACGGATAATTTAATATTTTGTCTGTTTTTTATGATAATAAGTATAATAATTTGCCATGCTTGTAAAAGGCGTAGCTTACCACCATCAAGTTGAAAGTCTGCCGCCAAGCCAAATACGGTGTTCCGGCAGTTATCCTTGAGAGCCTGCGTATTCCAGGTCTAGTGTGTTTACCAGCTTCGATCACATCGTCACTTACCAACAGGTAAGATAGTGGTCAAACACTAGCTTGTCACAAATAAAAATAAAAAAAGGCGGTTAAGTTTAAGTTCTGATTACTTAGAATAAGACCAATGTAACACTTCTTTGCAAATAAACGTATGAGTATGAGTAACCCTATAAAGCATAAAAAAAAACTTGTAAAATTTAGCAAGGTAACTTGATTTATTATACTTCAATCATTTAAACGTACCTAAGCAAAGCTTAAAAAACCGACTTCATCTATATCTATACTAATATTATAAAGAGGTAAAGTTTGTTTGTTTGTTTGTTTGTTTGTTTGTTTGTTTGTTTGTATGTAAAAGGTAATCTCTGAAACTACTGATCCGATTCTGAAAATTCTTTCACCAATAGATAGCTACACTATCACTGAGTGTCATAGGCTATGTTTTGTCGGGATAGAAGTTAGTTATCAGTTCGAAATAATAATATTCGTAAGACAAGTCGGAAAAAAATTTGCTAACTTTCCGCTTTATCGGCGTACGCTGACTAAACGGTAAGACATAGGTGAATACAATGTATGGCAAAAATGTTGGCCTTCATGAGTTTTACAAAAAAGTCCGCGACAGCATATATCTAACATGTATGTATAGCTCAGAAAAAATACTTTTCTTTGTTAAAAATCTGAAAAAAAAGCGGCCTCTGTTTAGTTGGCTTTTTGAGACATTCAGTATTAATCCTTATCAAAATAAACTATTTCATCGTCTTACGTAGTTCATGTAGATACATTTTGCTTTTTACTGCATATGATTTGGATAAATAGTCTATGAGAAATCGTGAAATTAGTTTCACGGGAGCCCGCCCGTGAACGGGACGGGTCAGAAATGTACAGAAACGTACTACGAATTCCTGCACTAAAAAATAGCGGCTTCTATTTCGTTGGCTTTTTTTAAGTATTTAATATTAATTCTTATCAAAAAAACCTATTTCATCGGCTTACTTAGTTCAGGTAGATGCAATTTGCTTTTTACTGCACATAATTTGAACCCATAGTCTAGGAGAAATCGTTAAGTTTATTTGAGGGTGAAAACGGTGGATCACAGAATGGAACAGTTACTGCGTAATCCGGCATACGTCTATGTTTTGAACCGACTAACATAAGAAGGGGGATATAAATTCGACTGTTTTTTTTTTGTTTAGTCTTATCTTTGAAGTTTGAACTGCCCGCTAGCGTAGTTAGGTGGGCGTTTGCCTTTAAAGCACCGGGTTTGATGCCCGGTGGGAACACAGGTGTTTTCCCACGGGAATTTGTGTTTCTGGTTTTGAGTATGTTGTGAATGTTGTGTGAATCTTGGAAGTTTACAGCCCCTTGATACAAGTCATTGAACTTAGTGTGGGGTTGTGAATGTGAAAGCGTTTATGGGTATGTTTTTTAATATTTACTACCCGGCCGACGCCGGGCGGGTCGTTCCTGAACTTTGAATTGCTCGCTGGCGTAGATGGGTGCGCGTTCGCCTTCAAAGCAGCGGGTTCGATTACCGGTGATAATTTACCTAGAAAATTTATCTCCACGATAAATTTGTGTTCCTGGTTTTGAGTATGTTGTGAATACTTTGTGAATCTTAGATGTTTACGGCCCCCCGATACAAGTCATTGAACGTAGTGTTGGGCTGTGAATGTGGAAGTGTGTTTATTTGTATTATTATTTTTTAACCGGGCGACGCCGGGCGGGTCATCTTTTGAACTATCTACTCGCGTAAATGGGTGCGCGTTTGCCTTCAAAGCAGCGGGATCGATTCGCGGTGGTAACAGAAGTTTTCTCCCTACGGGAAATTTTTGTTCCTGATTTTTAATATGTTGTGAATCTTGGATGTTTACGGCTCCACGCTACAAGTCACTGAACTTAGTGTGGGGCTGTGAATGTGGAAGTGTTTATGTGTAGATTTTTTAACCGGGCGACGCAGGGTGGGGAATCTTTGAACTTTGAACTACCCACTGGCGTAGATGAGTGCGCGTTCGTCTTTAAAGCAGCGGGTTCGAATCTCGGTGGGAACACAATAACAAAAGTTTTTTCCCCACGGGCAGTTTATGTTTCTGGTTCTGGGTACGACGTAAATGTTGTGTGTGTGGTGTTAATTGTTTACGGCCCCACGACACAACTTATAGTACTTTTACAGTGGGGCTGTGAGTGAGAAAGCGTTTATATGTAAGCTTTTGTTTACCCGGGCAACGCCGGGCGGGTCAGCTAGTCGCTTATATTTTCGTGTTGGCTTGATCGATATCGACAAAATTTATAAGGGACCACCTCTACATCTAGACTTAGTGAGAAGACTCAAGAGAACTAAACCTTTTGAGTTAGTGTAGTGATGTAACCTCAAGAACAAAGTGTCTTCCCTTTAATAGAGACAGTAAGAAAAGTGTTATTGGACACATTCTTAGCATACTACTCTACTTAGCAGTTTAGGTCAAAATTAAATTACTTATTAGTGTTAAGTTTAAGTTTTAAGTGTTAAATTGTAATTCCAATGGTGTACCAAATGAAATTGATATGTCAATATAAAAATAAAAAAATACCTCTACCAAACAAATAAAACATCAATATCGATTCATTAATATAATTGGCGGATTATCACGTAACATACATACAAAAAAAACATACAGTCGAATTGAGAACTTTTTTTTGGAGTCGGTTGAAAAATAGCGGATTATGTTAATTTGTCCTACTAATATTATAAATCCGAAAGTTTGTGTGTGTGTGTGTGTGTAAATGTGTAAGTTTGTAAGTATGTTTGTTCCCTCTTCTCGCTTTACTGGCTGAACGGATTTTGATGAAATTTGGAATGTACATAGCTTATACCTAGTATTAACACATGGGCTATATTTTGTAGTACTAGCACGGCTAGTACTTATATAAACAATCATTTGCCTCGCTACGGCGGCGGCGGCAGTTCTCAAATGTCTTAGTTATCACTAAATAAACATTATCAATGTTTATTCTCTCACCTGTTTGTTAGATAACTTTTGTAATTATCAGCGTTGGACTATGAGCTGTAGATAACAGAATTCATTACATTTAAATTTATAAAAATATCCTACTAATATTATAAATCCGAAAGTTTGTGTGTAAGTATGTTTGTTTGTTTGTTCCCTCTTCACGCTTTAACAGCTGAACAGATTTTGATGAAATTTGGAATGTACATAGATTATACCTAGGATTAACACATAGGCTACTTTTTAATTTGATAATAGCGGGCGAAGCCGCGGGGCACGACTAGTATTCTCGGACGTATTATTTTTTGGTGAGCAATTAAAGAATTTATCTATGTAGATCATAGACATACTCTGGTGAACCCTTCTGTTGTGTGAAAGCGTTTATGTTGTACCCGAAGAAGCGATTGGCAAGGGCAGTGTCGGAAGACCGCCCACAAGGTGGACGGACGACATAGTGAAAGTCGCAGGAAGACGCTGGATGCAGGCCGCTAACAACCGTTCTTTTTGGAGATCTTTGGGGGAGGTTTATATCCAGCAGTGGACTTCTTGCGGCTGAGATGATGATGAAGAGGCGATTTACTAAAATTCATTTTTAATTGCTCTCCAATAATACCAAAAGAAGCAGTCGTGAAAAATTCACGTCTCTATCAACTTTGTGCAATGCGTTAATTAACAGACAATCAGCGACATGACAACAGTTTTGTTTATCTAGAATTCTAGAAGATAATAAAGCTACCTTACAGTAAATATTGACTTACACATAATAATGGTGTATACCAGGGGTCGGGAACCTGCGGCTCGCGAGCCACATGCGGCTCTTTGGATGTGAAGCTGCGGCTCTTTAGTTCCACACGCAAATTATTTATTTAAAAAAACATTTAAAAAAACGTTCTGAATCGATTAACGAGGATTAGACACTATTTCTATCGAGCCATTGACAACCATTCAAAGGTAGCAAAAAAGTACATTTATACAGTTGAAACAAGTAAATTATGGGATGATATAACTAGGTATAACGCGTGCATAGCGTTTTCTATACGATACTCATAGTACAGCAGGTATTATTGTTGGCATTAAGGATTATTGTAGACAAGAAAAATTTTTGTGGCTCTATAAAACTATGGAATTTTGTAAATTGTAATTTTTGACTCTTCCGACTCAAAAGGTTCCCGACCCCTGGTGTATACCATTATTTACAATCAGTGACAGGAAAAGCCCGTCGGAGACTCGGGACGATAAAACTAATTAGGGAGTTTTGCCACGAAAGTAAAAAATGGCGTTGTTGATTTTGTATTATTGTCCAAAACCTCTTATTCGAGTGTTAATGTGTAATAATGGTGGATTATTAACCCTTCATAGGAATCGTGCATAAGTGTAGGCAAATGAAAAAAGTTGTAAAAAGTGATTTTCGCCTTCGCTCCAAAACTCCAATAGAAGTTTCTACCACTTTACCAAGGCATAACTTGACTATGACTGGACCTTGACTCTTTCACTTGACTTTGACTGTGACTTGTGATTACGACTTTTAATATGAAATACACTTGAAATTGAATTAATTACTTGACACTGGCTAAATGCACAAGATTGCGAAGTCAAAATTATAAGTAAAAAAAATAAATGAGGCATGCGAGTTTGTACAGTACATAAATGTAACAATAAAAATTGTTAACATCGATTGTGGTCAGTTACAAGAACTACTAATATTTTCAAACAAGCATCTCATATTAGTGACTTTTATAGTTGACGAGTTAATAATAAACGCTTTCACACTCACAGCTCCACACTAAGTTCGATGACTTGTGTAATGAGTGCCGGAAAAATTCACATCGCACACAATCACATCCAGAACCAGAGGCACAATTTTCTCTTGGAGAGATAACTTGTGTTCCAGCCGGAGTCGAATCCCTGCTTAGAGCCTGCCTGTTGGCTTAATTAGAGGCGGACGCGCATCTAATTAAGCCGACAGTTCAATAAGCCCTTTCACACACACACAACCCCACGCTCAGTTCGATGACTAGTCGTGGGTGCCGGAAACATTCACATCTAAATATATATAACTCAAAGGTGACTGACTGACATAGTGATCTATCAACGCGCAGCCCAAACCACTGGACGGATCGGGCTGAAATTTGGCATGCAGGTAGATGTTATGACGTAGGCATCCGCTAAGAAAGGATTTTGATTAATTCTACCCCCAAGGGGAAAAAATAGGGGATTAAAGTTTGTATGAAACTTTGTCAATTTTAAAATAATACTTCTTAACGCGAGCGAAGCCGCGAGCAAAAGTTAGTCACTCATATAATTGCACCCAAAACTAGAAGCACTAATTTTCCTTAGAGAGATTACTTGCAGCAGCAGGTATCGGGTCCGATACCCGGTGGGTATTGGACCCGACACCTGCTGCCTGAGTTCTGCATGGTTCTGGGTGCAATTGAGTTAACTCAAAAGTGAGGCAAACTGTGAGAGTGATTTCGGGTTAGTAGAGTATGGAGTCGGTTTTATATGATGGATTTATCAATAAATCCTTGGTTATTGTTGTTTACCTGGCATGCGCGTAAAGAAAACAAGAATTTTACCTCTTTCATGTTTATAGTTGCCTAGTACTTTTTACTATACTAAAAACTTATTGACTAAATTATTACCTCCTTCATGTTTATGTTTGCCTATTACTTTCCGAATCCGAGTGACACATTCCTGTACTTGAGATAATTAAACGCAAGCAAAGCTTAAACAATTAAACGCAAGCAAAGCTTAAAAAAACCGACTTCACCGCTTTATCATCGGAACCTTGATCAGATTTAATTAAACGCGCATTATTGACTATAACTCAAAAACTACTGATCAGATCTTGATCAAATTTCAATAGGACCACACGAAAAGCACCAGGTTGCAAATAAAAAAATAATCATCAAAATCGGCTCACAACGAAAGAAGTTATGAGGTAACTTTTAAAGTCGGGTAAACGAGAACATCGTCAAAGTACGTATTATTCGTCATAAAATAAGCATTATTGACGATACAAGAACTACTGATCAGATCTTGATCAAATTTAAATGGGACCAATTGGAAAGCAACATCTTTCAAACTAAAACAAAATTCGAAATCGGTTCACGTGGAAGGAAGTTATGAAGGAACAAACATAAAAAAAACAAAAAAAAATACAGTCAAACGCGCGAAATAAAACCTTTAACCTAAGTTTTCTAAAATATGGTAATTTTGTGCGTAATATTCAGATTTTTACAGTAAGAAACTTCTACAAAATATTAGGACACATGAATAAAATCGGTAAAGTCGTTCTCAAGTTATGGCGTGAAATAGGGATTCATTTTACTTACCATAGCTACCTTATCCTTATGCCGGCTCAGCTTTTTCAGTATGTACTCGCTGAAATTGAGGTGTCCCGGGATGTCCAGGTCTTTAGACCCATACACGTAGTTAGGATTCTTCAACATCTTGCTTCACTAAAAACAGCATCGCGTTCAAAATCAAACGCTTTCACATAAACGCCTTCACAGTCACATTAACTTCGATGACTTGTGTCGTGGGTGCCGGAAACATTCACATCACACACACAATCACAATCAGAACCAGATACACAAATTTTCATAGGGTAGACAACTTGTTTTCCCGCCGGGAATCGAACCCGATACCCCTGCTTAGAAGGCGAAAGCACACCCTACTGAGCCAACGAGCAGTTAAAATTAGTAGTTTATTCACATGAGCCCTATAGCATTCAAGAAATTTAATGCTCGTTCAAGAAAATAACTCGGCAGAAACATAAGTTTCTGGTTCTAGGCCATTGTGTGTGTGATGTGAATTTTTCCGATACCCACGACACAAGTCATCGAACTTAGTGTGGGGCTGTGAGTCTAAAAGGGTTTATAAATAAGTAAAATAAAAAATAAAAATTTCGGACATAAGCCATATAGTTGTTAGTAACAAATAAATTTAATAATTACAATTATTAATCAATTTGAATACAAAGAAAAAAATATAGGTAGGTACGTACTTACTAGTTAACCTACTTATTTTATTCTACCCGTGACTACATTCACCCAGTGTGTCTGAATTGGATGTTCCAGACGAGTTTATGTATATGCATGATAATAATAAACATTATTATCACTTTTCATCAGGTAAGATTGTGGTCAAACGCTTGCCTAACGGGCAAAAAAAAAATACTAAAAAATTCTGCCAAAACACAAAGTTTCGGATTTAAATTATGGTTAAGAGGGCTTATTCCTTTTGTCTTCTCTCTCGCTCGCACAATTCGATATCTATATATATAAAAGAAAGTCGTGTTAGTTACTCCACTTATAACTCAAGAACGGCTGAACCGATTTAGCTTAAAATTGGCAGGGAGGTAGTTTAGAGCCAGGAGAAGGACATAGGATACTTTTTAAGAACGTACATTTCTTTAAATTTTTTTTTTACATTTCGACATGCTTTCCATTTTCTCATACGTCACTCGGATTTGGTAAAGTACTAGGCAAACATAAACATGAAGGTTGTAATAATATAGTCACGTGTCATTGTAACGCATGCCGGGTATGGCTTCCTAAATATGCACATTCATTGACTGTTAGGCGGAACGAAGGTCGCCGGGACACCTAGTTTTTAATAAATACAATTATGTACATGTGTTTTTAAAAATGTTTTTAACTAACTATGTATATAGACATTAATACAAGGATGTTTTAAACTTATTTTCGCTAACATATCCTTCAATAAGATGAGAAAAAACACAGTTCCCAAATTTCAATGTAATTTTTAGACTTTCTTCGTTTAACTTAAAGATATGAAAAACAAAAGGTCACACGGTATTCATTAAAAATATTGAAATGTGCGAGCGAGAGAGAAAACAAAAGGAATAAACCCTCTATAGTGATATTAAGTGTGATAGTGTGATTGTAAACAAACACTTACCTTGAAATTATACAAAGGCCTCTCCGACACAAAAATACTGTACCTAAACTAACCAATCAGCCCAATGTTATCACAAAAATGGTATACTATACAAGATTACTCATTATCAAGTTTATTACAACTTTAAAATATCTTGTAATTATCAACGACACTAGTAGATAGACGAATGATATTCGCTCTACTAAATAACACATCTACTAGTATCGTAATAGTGCTGTAATGAGTATAGTGCAACCAAGATAAGCAGTGGCGGATCAGGGAGGTCTAAGGGGCTCAAGCCCCTCAAATTACCTGAGTTCTTCCGTGACAAATCAAAATCAAATATCCACACATTTCATTCACATTAGAATGTGCGTTACACAAGAACAATCAAAATAAATAAATAATATATTCTTATAGTTTATTCACATGTGCCTCAAAGAGACACTCATGAAAGTTAATGACTCTACTGCCATTTTCGCAAAATTACAGCCATCTCGAGAAGAACCTGGCAAGAAACTCGGCGGCGCATTCATAGTAATCATTTATCACATTTATGCAATAGTAGACGTGCCCCGTGGCTTCGCCCGCTATTATCAAGCCAAAAAATAGCATATGAGTAAATACCTAGATATAAACTATATACATTCCAAATTTCATCCAAATCCGTTCAGCCATTAAAGCGTGAAGAAGGAACAAAGATACTTACACACAAACTTTCGCATCTTGCTAATGTTATAAATGTGAAAGTTTGTGTGCATGTGTGTGTTAATGTTTGTTACCACATATCTCCGTAACTACTTAGCCGATTTCAATGAAATTTGGAACGTAGGTAACTTATACTTTGAATAAGGACATAGGCTACTTACTATCATCAGCGGGCGAAGCCGCGGGGCTCAACTAGTTTATAATATTAGTAGTAGGAAGTGGGATAAAAAGTCTTGTCCTTTTATAATTATATTAATTTTGTTATAATTATTCCTGCAATGGCAGCAAAATCTCCCCCTCAGTTGGGTCAAGAACCCCCCATAAAAGGCAAGCCTAAATCCACTACTGAAGATAAGTGTGTAGATTTATGAGTGCGTAACAAAGTTCCTTATCGCACGTTAGATAGGTCTGAAAACAGTGACTGGCCTACCATATTGTTATGTTATCTCCCATCATAGATTCAAACTAACTAATAACTTTTATTATGCGAACTGCAAAGGAATGGAACACCCTGCCTTCAATCTTGTTTCCCGATAAGTATAACTTAGGCCTCTTCAAGTGTGAACAGGTATCTTCTAGTCAAGCATATCCCACCGTCGACCGAATCGTCGCTTTCCATCAGGTGAGATTGCGGTCAAATGCTTGCCTATTGTATACTTTACTAGAATTTTAGGCTTTGTACCATAGCTTTTATTCTAAGATTTTTAAATTATTCGCTTGTATGGTGTAGATGCTAACGGCCTCTGACAGACGAACGGACGGACAGCGCTGAATCACACAAGTCAACTTAGAGATCTCGCTTCGCTCGGTTAATCATAGTGTCAGCGAAAATACCCAATAACCCAGAAGTAGTGTAGCTGGGCTAAGTTCAGTACCTGAGCTCTGGTTGAAACTTTCATTCTAGCCCGTTCGTTTTGGGGGCTGAGTCACCCACGTCCGTAGGAGGATACCCCTTAAGTCTGACTCCCTACACGTGGTCCCCGGGTGGTGCTAATCAGGTGACATTTGAGAGGTGGTAGAGCATTTTGTGAGTTGCTCGCCTGGCTTGCTACCAAAGTAGCTTACCACCATCAAGTTGAAAGTCTGCCGCCAAGCCAAATACGGTGTTCCGGCAGTTATCCTTGAGAGCCTGCGTATTCCAGGTCTAGTGTGTTTACCAGCTTCGATCACATCGTCACTTACCATCAGGTGAGATAGTGGTCAAACACTAGCCTGTCACAAATAAAAAAATAAAAAAAAAGGCTCGGTTAGAGCGTTATGTCACTGCGAATTGAAACCTTCTTCGGCCTTGGACTTCCCTTCCTTCCCAGGGGTGAAACTCATCCTGATGGAAAATCTTCACTTTACGACAAGAAAATTTTTCAACATTTCCTTGTTCCCCGAACAGTATCATCTGGGAGTCTTCAAATCTAGAGTGAATAGGTATCTTCTAGGTAAACATACTTCATCTTCGGCCGCATCGTCACTTTCCATCAGGTGAGATAGCGGCCAAATACTTACCTATCTGTCAAGAAAAAAAATGCCGTACCTACCTGTGTTTCTGGTTCTGGTTGTGATTGTGTGCGATTTGAATGTTTCTGGCACCCACGACACAAGTCATCGAACTTAGTGTGGGGCTGTGAGTGTGAAAGTGTTTATGTTTATGTTTTATACCTACATTATGTGTCATACTCACGATAGTTTTAATTTATCAAATTGTAGGCATTGAACGCAACCTGCAATTTATCGTAGTTTAACTGTATCACGCAGGTCATAGAACTTGATAAACATACTTACGTGACGATGTAAACATACTTGCCAGCATTCGTAACTCGTGTCTGAGCTATTTATCAATATACTTAAAAAAAAAACTATATACCCGTAAGAAGCGAACCTTTACAAAGCTAAAACTTTTTACGTTACAAAGCTAAAACTTCTTTTTTACTGTATATGTGTGTGTGTTTGTGCGTGTGTGTGTCTCAGTGTGTTTATTTAGTAATTGTTATAAGGTCTTGTGTCTTGATATGACAAGGATTGTAGCCATTCTTTACATTTAAGCACACAGTTATAAAAGACACTGATTTAAAGAGGCAGTTGTAAATAGCGGTTTTGTAAAGCTAAAAATGATAAATGGCACGTTTAATAACTAGTTCAGCAGTTAAAACTAAGCAGTAAAGTAAACAAAAATGAGTAATAAAAAATAATGAAATGGGTCAGTGTATATACAATGTGTAACAGAAAGGTGTAGTAATACTCAAGTCACACATCTAGCTCTATGTATGGAGTCTAACAGGAACTTCTGCATTCGCGACAGCACCATTAATATTGAGTTATGATGAATTAGTTTCACCCTGCAACATTTGGCTCGATGCACCTCAGTTATCCGAGGCACACCGACAGCCTACTCCATCCTTGAACTTATTTTAGAACTCCAGCGAGATTCTAAGTCTGTTATACTTCAGTGAATGAGAAGGGACTCATTGTAATGTTGGAGATAATGATAAG
Organism: Lomographa bimaculata; assembly: GCA_948107665.1. NCBI lineage: Eukaryota > Metazoa > Arthropoda > Insecta > Lepidoptera > Geometridae > Lomographa > Lomographa bimaculata. The sequence goes on along the minus strand of OX403612.1, from coordinate 5,519,341 downwards.
GTGGACGTACTTGCAAAACAAGCTTGTTATGATGGTTTACGTAATGATACCCTTCCAATATATTCCGATTGCTTCCAAATTATCAAAAAACAAAGCTACGATTTATGGCAAGAATACTTTGACCAACGTTCCAAGGAGAAGGGAATTTGGTATAAGACTATCCAACCACATGCTCCAAGAATACCCTGGTTAGTAGATAGTAAACTTAATAGAATAGATATGTTAGCAGCCTTCAGGCTTCGATCCGGGCATATACCGTCAAAGAAGTTCGCATTCTTAATGCGTAAGGTTGCTTCTCCGAACTGCCCTGACTGCGGGGTTCCGGAGGATGTTATGCACATCCTCACAGAATGTCTACGCGGTGGGGCTGTTCAGAGAGGCATCCCAATAGATCTTAGAAGAGTTGGTGATTGTAACAGCATTTTGTCTGATCCTCTCTCGAAAGAAGCCAAAAGGCTATATAAATTGTATAAGCTGGTGATGAAAAATGTGACGTCGCCTTAGGATTTTACAATGAGTATCAATTGATCATGGGGCTCATTGTCAACTCTTAAATAATATTATTTAGTTGTTTTCTTTTTATGTGTTACTTACATGTAATTTATCTCTTGTGTTTGCTTATAGAGCGACATAATCTTGTTGATTAAGCTCATTAAATAAAGATTTAAAAAAATAAAACCCTGTTTCATCAGCTACCGTTCTACACCAAATAGCCTTTGGACCTAGACGTCTGACAGTGGGGGCCATAACAAAGGTCAAGGTCACGCGCCACAGACGTAATCGTAGGGTTGGCAAAAAAATGTTTTATAATTTTTGTACGGAACAAATATCTCTGATTGCCGAAGTAGTAACTGTAGGGTTGTCAAAAGTATTTTAAAAATATAATTTTTAATTTTTGTACGAAAAAAATTTGTTCGATTTCGAGTTTCGTTCTCTGGCAGACGATTCCTGGCACGATACACATACACACCACCAAGTATTACTACACCTTTTTGTTACAGGTTATATAACTGAGCAGGAAAATAATTAAATGCGTCGCTTCGCTCGTCGTACCTATTGAGCCCCCTTTACGACACCCTAACCCACAAATTGATTTTTTATTACTGTCCATGTTTTATTGTCGCAATAATTAATCAACCGCCATTAAATTAAATAACTGCTCAATATGTCTTTCAACTGATCATAATAACATCTCGAATATTTAAATAACAGCTCAAAAAATTTGTTCGTTATAAAATACAGCGTAGTTACGCAGTGTTTAGACGCACACACGATAATCTCTAGTGAGGGGCATTCATTGGTAAATACTCGAAGCTTTTTCGTAAATATGCGCGAGTTACTGTGCGATTTGGGGCTGAGTCACCCACGTCCGTAGGAGGATACCCCTTAAGTCTGACTCCCTACACGTGGTCCCCGGGTGGTGCTAATCAGGTGACATTTGAGAGGTGGTAGAGCATTTGTGAGTTGCTCGCCTGGCTTGCTACCAAAGTAGCTTACCACCATCAAGTTGAAAGTCTGCCGCCAAGCCAAATACGGTGTTCCGGCAGTTATCCTCGAGAGCCTGCGTATTCCAGGTCTAGTGTGTTTACCAGCTTCGATCACATCGTCACTTACCATCAGATGAGATAGTGATCAAACACTAGCCTGGTATTAAAAAAAATAAAACTTTTCTGCCAGATTCGCAAAATGTGGGATGAAAGTTTATATGAAACTTTGTCAATTTTAAAATAATACTTCTTAACGCGAGCGAAGCCGTGGGCAAAAGCTAGTTAATAAATAAAAGTCAGTATTATCTGTGTACATATCGACGTATATTATATTAGCTACAGGATCACGCTAGGTAGCTATAAGTGTCCTTTTCGCCTTCCGTACGTTCTAAATATTCCTTCTCGATCAATATGTCGATGCATTTCTGTAACAAAATAAGTAAATTATATTATTATCAGTCGAATTGAGACCCTCCCCCTTTTTTTTGAAGTCGTTTAAAAATATTTTGCTCCCCACTTACATGTATAGCCCCCTTAATATTTGAATTTATATTAATTTAAATGTCATTTCTGGCTTTGGGCCTAGTTTTACATATTTTATGAGAATTTCAAGTCATTCGGTCATATGGTTTAGACGCTAGATGCTTCTGACAGATGGACGGACGGACGGACAAAGTGCTGAACGACCCAAGTCAACTTAGAGATAAAATAAAAATAAATTGAAAACAATTTTTTTCGACAATTTTTTTTTTTCTTTATTGACCAGTAAATGATGGCGCAGAAAGTTTAGAAGTAACTGTTAAGTAAACTATAACAACTCTTAGACAGCTGCTAAAATAAAAACATCATTGAAATGTGACGAGAGATCACGAGAGGTCACAGCTCTGCCCCCGTTAGTTGAAAAGCAACATGAATGCAACAGGAAGTCAAAACAGAGAAAAATTAAAAGTAAAATAATTAAACGCAAGCAAAGCTTAAAAAAACCGACTTCACCGCTTTATCTTCGGAACCTTGATCAGAATTAATGTATAAAACACGCATTATTGACTATAACTCAAAAACTAGAGATCAGATCTTGATCAAATTTCAATGGGACCACATGAAAAGCACATCAAAATCGGCTCACAACGAAAGAAGTTATGAGGTAACTTTTGAAGTCGGTTAAACGAGAACATCGTCAAAGTTGTCCACAAAATAGGCATTATTGACGATATTTCAAGAACTACTGATCAGATCTTGATCAAATTTAAATGTGACCAAATAGAAAGCATCTTTCTAACTAAAAAAAATTTCGAAATCGGCTCACGTGGAGAGAAGTTATGAGGTAACACACATAAAAAAAATACAGTTTGAGTACCTCCTCCTTGTTTGGGAAGTCGGTAAAAAATAAAGTACCTCCTCCTTTTTTGTGAAGTTCTATCTATAACCTTACTAGCGATCCGCCCCTGCTTCTCCCGGGTGTGATAAATGAAGAACCGCTCGACCGATTTTGTGCAAACTTCACATAAACCATCTACTAAATAGTCCGAACAAAGTCTAAACATTTGGTTTGCATAGGTGAGCCCGTTCTTGAGTTATAAAATAACAACGAAAAGTGGCATTGATATTTTTATATATATATAGATATGACAATGTGTTACCTTGATGACGGGAACGCGCGGCTTGAACCGGCTGGAGAGCTGGTTGAGAACTTCCACCACCAGATGTTGGTGCTTCAGAGTCTTGCGTGTCTTCATTATACGAACTATCGCCGCCTGGAACGTTAACCAAAAAAAAAAAAATTATTGACAAGATTTTTTTTAAATTCATTTTTATGAAATATACACCAAATACCATCAATGCGGAGAGTGGCAGCTTGAGGCTCTCGACACCATTGAGTTCCAAGAGACTCATTGGTAGCGAGCAGCTGACTAACTTCAGAGCTTAGGACATCGCCGCATCTTTCGGTTTTTTTATCGGATATATATATAACGAAGAACGAAGACGAATATATATAAGAAGGCGAACGCTCAGCCAACTGGCAGTTCAAAAACTGCCAGTTGGCTGAGCGTTCGCCTTCTAACCGCCGGGAATCGGGTTCGATTCCCGGCGGGAACACAAGTTTTCTCCCCAAGGAAAAATGTTTGTTAAAGGAAAAGTGGTTGTGATTGTATGTGAAGTGAATGTTTCCGGCACCCACGACACAAGTCATCGAACTTAGTGTGGGGCTGTGAGTGTGAAAGCGTTTGTGTTTTATATATATACTTATAACTGTGCTCAGAGAAGTTTGGTGATGAAATGGTGGTTAACTTTGATATAAGGGTCAAATGCTTGCCAATCGATCTTGTAAACTGACCTGTATGAGCATCTTCCTGTCCTCCTCGATGTGTTTATGCGTGGCTTCTTGCTCTACCTTCAATTCTGTCTTTAGAGGTATGTTTATGTTGACGCGCAGTTTTTTGCTAGAAATTAAAAAAAAAACAGTTAAACAACCCAGTTGGAGCAGTAGGCAAGTCCGCACTCTGCGCCGGGGGTTCGATTCATGGTTAGCTGTGTGACGTCATGCTTAATCCAACATGGCGGAACACCCAAAATGGATGACAAGTTTTAATGCACTCCTATAATATGGGTGTATCAAATGAAAAGGCTTGCTGAGAATAACTCGAAAAATAAAGTAACATCACTCTAAATCCTAGTAATATAGTGAGTGCTATTAACAAAGAACACAAGAACAAAGTGTCTTCCCGATAATAGAGACAGTAAGAAAAGTGTTATTGGACACATTCCTAATATACTACTCTACTTAGCAGTTTAGGTCAAAATTAGTCTTAAGGCTAGATCGTAATTCCAATGGTGTTCCAAACGTAATTGGTACATCATCATAAGAAAAAAAAAAAGAAAAAAAAAAACTCTAAATCCAATATGGCGGACTTCTAAAAGCTTTCATTAAAAGAAGTGTGTAAAAGTGTTTAAATTTAATAATTACAATAGGAAATATGCATTACATTTAAATATAGGTCATGTATAATTTTTCGATTATTAATATAGTAGTTGATCCCGGCTTTGCCCGCGTAAATTAATAAACAATCCGTTCTAGAAATATTATCAACAGCCTGATGAGTAAAGTGTATGAAAAAAAAATTTTATTAATACAAATATATTTTCGTGAATTTTCCAGATGTGTTAATAGTTATTCAGCATTCGGGGCAGATACATACCCAAAAAATTAAACACCATTAAAATCGGTTCAGCATTTCTTGAGTTAGAAAGTGTAACTAGCCCGACTCTGTTTGATTTATATAGATACTAGCCGTGCCCCGCGGCTTCGCCCGCTAATATCAAGTTAAAAAGTAGCCTATGTGTTAATCCTAGGTATAATCTATGTACATTCCAAATTTCATCCAAATCCGTTCAGCCGTTAAAGCGTGAAGAGGGAACAAACATACTTACACACTTATACACAAACTTTCGAATTTATAATATTAGTATATATAGATATTTATAGCTATAGAATCAGACGTATATAACATTATATTATTATATCAATGTTTTTTAGTTTTTTTTTATGACAAATATGCTAGCATTTGACCGCTATCTCGCCTGATGGAAAGCGACGATGCGATCGACGGTGGGACATGCTTGCCTAGAAGGTACCTGTTCACTCTTGACTTGAAGAGGTTAATTATACACTTATGTTATTCAAAAAATGTTCGTAAATAACAAGGCGGAGCGAGCCCCGAGTGCTACTTACTTCTTATAGCCCTCGAAGAGATGAATAGCAGACGACTCGGTCAATTCAGATTCGTCATCGGCGCATACAAGGAGTTTCGCCTTCAGCAATATTTGAAGTACCTAAATAAATATTCAATATTAAATAATTAATTAATATATAAATTCAAGACTAAAAAACGGAAGTAAAACTAATTTAATTAAACACAAGCTTAAAAGCAACAAAGCTTAAAAAAAACCGACTTCACCGCTTTATCTTCGGAACTTTGATCAGATTAGATGTACTAAACACTTTTTATTGAAGATATCTCAAGAACTACTGATCAGATCTTGATCAAATTTAAATGGGAACAATAGAAAACAACATATTTCAAACAAAAAAAAAAGCAAAATCGGTTCACGTGGAACGAAGTTATGAGGTAACACACAAAAAAAAATATACTGTCGACTATAGTACCTCTTCCTTGTGAAGTCGGTAGAAAACTCAAGTATGTTGTAAAACGCTGGCCGAAGGAAAAGTGCCCAGAATACTGGCTACGTTTCCACGTTTGCCTTCCAAGCAGCGGGCATCGGGTTTGATTTCCGAAACACAAGCTACCTCCCCAAGGGACGTTTGTGTTTTTAGTCCTGGGTGTGACTGTGTATGTGATGTGAATGTTTCCGGCACCCACGAGACAAGTCATCGAACTTAGTGTTGGGCCGTGAGTGTGAAAACGTTATCGTGTTGTTAAGAGTATTGTATCGTGCTATGTAGATTTACTTGTATTAGGAAGTCCCCCTTGATGCCGGTGTGTTGTTCCAGCTGGCGGACCGTCCAAGAAGTGTTGTCATTGTACTGCAGAAGAACTGCCATCTGGAAGGTGCTCGCTTGCAGCGTATATCTGTCAAACATACAATAAATAACTAGTCGTTCGCGCCGAACTGAGACCTCGCTTACATTTTGCCTCATAGAGAAAAACTTTTGAGACATATAACTTTGTTTTCTATACAACCTGTAACAAAAAGGTGTAGTAATACTTGGTGGTGTGTATGTGTATCGTGCCAGGAATCGTCTGCCAGAGAACGAAAGTCGAAATCGGACATAATTCAAATACTTTTGACAACCCTACAGTTACATGTGCGGCAATCGGAGATATTTGTTACGTACAAAAATTTAAAAATATTTTTTTGCCAACCCTACGATTCCATCTGTGACCTTGACCTTTGTTATGGCCACCACTGTCAGACGTCTAGGTCCAAAGACTATGTGGTGTAGAACGGTAACTGATGAAATAGGGTTGCAAATGACAAAATGTTTTAGAAACTTTAATTCATCATAACTCAATATTAATGGTGCTGCCGCGAATGCAGATGTTCCTGTTAGACTCCATACATGTAGCTAGATGTGTGACTTGAGTATTACTACCTTTCTGTTACACATTGTATAATAGTTGGATTTCTGTATTTGTTGTTCAAGTGCAGGATATAACGGATATTATACGTAAGTTTCAGCGTTCAGTGTGAAGCCGTTTTTTAGATATACCCCGGGACAAAATAGGTCTAAAAACAGTGACTTTGGTGGCCTACCAAATCGTTATTTTCCAACATAGATATTTTTTTAAACCGGTTTCGTACTCTACTTGTCAAGCCCTTTGGTCCCCATAGAAACTTTGTGTTTCTGGTTCTGGTTGTGATTGTGTGTGATGTGACTGTTTCCGGCACCCACTACTCAAGTCATCGAACTTAGTGTGGGGCTGTGAGTGTGAAAGCGTTTAATATGTTTATGTATCTTCTAGACGCATGCTACATCTTCAGCCGCATGTTGACTTTCCATCAGGTAAAATAGTGATTATAAATGCTTGCCTATATTAATCAAAACTCTAAATAATTGAAACGCAAGCAAAGCTTAAGAAAACCAACTCCATCGCTTATATTTCGGTTTTGGCTTGACCGATTTCGATAAAATTTATATGGGACCTCTGAAGTATACTCTATCAAACAAAAAAATAACATCAAAATCGATTCTTAATTGGCAGAGATATCGCGTAACATACATACAAAAAATTGTAAGTTAATTGTATAAATTGTAAAATTGTAATTGTAAAAAACCGACTTCACCGCTTTATCTTCGGAACTTTGATCAGATTAGATGTACTAAACACGCATTATTGAAGATATTTCAAGAACTACTGATCAGATCTTGATCGAATATAAATGGGACCAATAGAAAAGCAACATCTTTCACGTGAAACGAAGTTATGAGGTAACAAACACACATAAAAAAAAACCAGTCGACCTGAGTACCTCCATCTTTTTTGTGAAGTCGGTAAAAAAACCTGTCGAATTGAGAACCTCCTTTTATAGTCGGTTAAAAATGATTGAAAAATGATGAAAATTGACCTGTTTTTGAAGCAGTTAGTGACGAGTTCGCCCTTGCTCATATTGTAGAGCCAGTTGAGCTTGCGGCCCGAGTGTTGGGACGAGTAGAACGTGGTGAATCTGTGCACAGAACGCTCCAACTGGAACAACACACACAAAATATTATTAGACATTAAGACATATATTTATTTGTGGCAAAAAAATTCAATTGACAAAAGGTATTGATATAACAAATTGTTTTTTTTTTTTACATTTTTACCACAAACCGTCCTCAACTCGGCATAATGCGGGTTTAAAAAACCAGCGCTGGTCTTCCATTGAGAATTAAAGAAAAAAGACACAAAGACATAAACATGACCACCCAGTTGGCGCAGTGGAAAGGTGTCTGCCCTCTGCGCCGTGGGTCCTGGGTTCGATTCACGGCAGGAGCAAAAATTCCAACCCTATAGGGATATTTGTGCTTCCGGTTCTGGGTGTAATGTGTGATGTGAATGTTTCCGGCAGCCACGTACAAGTCTTGAACCTAGTGTGGGGCTGTGAGTGTGAATGCGTTTGTTTGTTCAGTCGTACCTCGGTCGGCAGTTGGAACGATGAAGATTGTTGGAACGGCCAGGACCCTGAAGACAGCACCTGCAAACATTTAAACATTTTAAAGCTAGTTTTTAACCAACTTCAAAAAAGGAGGAGGTTCTATGTTAGAGTGTATGTATTTTTTTTTTTTTTATGTATGTTCTCCGTTTTCTCCCCCATTTATGGAACGATTCTCAATAATATTTTTTTTTTGGTAGATTATACTTCAGAGGCGGTCCCATATAAATTTTATCGAAGTCGATCAAGTCAAAAAACTATAAGCGTCAAGGCGTTTTTTTTAAGCTTTGCTCACATTTAATTTATTATATTTTATTTTGACTGAGCGAGCGTAAAGCCCACACAGAACCAGAAGCACAAATGTCCCTTGGGGAGGAAAATCATGCTCCTGCCGGGAATCGAACCCCGGACGCAAGACGCAGAGGGCAGGGACTTGCCCACCGTGCGTACGTCGTAGTCACATCTATTTTTATCTCTGACTAGTTTTTCATCACTACTCACTTATCGGAATGTGAGGATACGATCGAAGATGTAAAAAAGAAAAAAATATTCCCGAACAAATAAAAATCTAACAAAACCAACAAACATTTATTAATATTTGAAAAAATCCACGCTAAAATAGTTGTTTAGTGATTAATAAAACTCGCTTTTTTTATGCTAAATGGCCAAGTATTTGACCACTATCTCACCAGATATGTGGGAAAGTGATGATGCTGCCGAAGATGTGACATGCTTGCCTAGAAGATACTTATTCACTCTTGACTTGAAGACTCCCAGATTACACCCCTCGGGGAACAATGACGCAGGCAATGAATTCCACTCCTTCGCTGTACGGATGATGAGCGTAGAAGCGAAACGATTCGAGCGAACTGGAGGTATGTTAACCATAAATGGATGACGCTTGACAGTTTGTCTGGTTGTTGGATGGTAACATGGGCATGATGGAATTAACTCATGTAATTGCTGCGCACACTCTCCAAAATGCAAACGATAGAACACCGATAGACTTGCGACCATACGTCTGTGACCGAGGCTCTACAATCTGGACTCGACTAGGTTATCATCGTCAATGAGTCTTTTTGCTCGACGGTCAATAGACTCAACACCAGGGCTTGAAATACCGGTAAAATGGAGGTAACGTTACCGTAATCAAACACGGTAGCGTTATTACTACATGTAACGTTTTATGGATTACCGTTCATCAATAGGCGTGTTACCGATAAATGTATATAACGTTAAACGTAATTTTATCGGTAAATGTAACGGTAATTGGTAACATTATTTCCTTCGACCCATATTTCAAAAAACAAGTCAATTTTTGTTTGCTGCTTTGTCGCGATTCGCGTCTCCGTTCGTCGTTAAGTGCATACTCCAAACAATGCTAGCTTAAGTTATTAATTAGGTAACTACTCTCAGATGCGATAACGATACTTTTCACTTCGTAACGTTATTTTATTGTTAATTACTATTGTAATTAACGTTATTTTATTGTTACGATACCCAGGTAACGATAATTTATATTACCGTTATACAGGTATTATTGTGAAAATAACGGTAATTAACGTTACTTTTTAATGTTATTTGGTAACGTTAACAAGCCCTGCTCAACACTCTCTCCATCTTTATTTCACTGGCATAGTTGTGTTTATTACAAGTGTCAAAGTCAAAATGTTGCTAAAACCCCGACGACGTATTGATGTCAACCCACCTGAATGCTAAAGTCAATGTGTAGTGGTTGCTCGGAGCTGTTGGACATGTGTTTGCGGAAGTTTTCGTTCAAATCCTTAGAAACGCCTATATCCTGGAAACAAAACAAAAATATATTAATAAACTATCCATTATATAAAACAGATCAATGCACGTAAAGATAGTAACTGAAACGCAAGCAAAGCTTAAAAAAACCGACTTCACCGCTTTATCTTCGGAACTTTGATCAGATTAGATGTACTAAACGCATTATTGACGATATTTCAACTACTGATCAGATCTTGATCAAATATAAATGGGACCAATTGGAAAGCAACATCTTTCGAACAAAAAATTTTTTTTCAAATCGTTTCTCGTGGGAAGAAATTATGAGGTACACATAAAAAGAAATACAGTTAAGCACCTTCTTTATTTTTTGTGAAGTCGGTAGAAAAAGCATTTTACTTCTTACTTTCCCTGCACAAACACAATTCCGAGGGTAGTGTATGTTTCTGGTTCTGGGAGTAAATTTGTGTGTTTAATGTGAACGTTTCCGACAACCACGACTCAAGTCATCGAACTTAGTGTAGCGATGCGAGTGTGAAAGCGTTTATGTACTCGTTACTTACTTGGAACATTCTCTGCAGTTTGCTTGTGTATTCGAAACCGCATGCTTGTTTCAATTTTGAGATCATGGACGCCTGAAAAGAAATAGTTTTTATAAAAATAAATAGCTAGATTTTTATTTAAGGAGCCTGCGGAGGTTGATTTGCCCATACAATCGTAATACAGAAATTATTCATAATTCAAGCATATTACCACCATATTGTGCTGTTATTCAGATTAAAAACATATTAATCTAGGTTCCTGGATAGTTTTTATTCATAAATAATTACCTAAAACGAAATATAAACCAATTGATTTTCACACATTATTACAACGTAAATGTCGCATCTTTTACTTATTTGTTTTGTATTAAAAACTAACATAGTTCTTTTGTCATTACAACAGGCACAATAGATTATCATTTCAAGGAAATATTAATGCAAAAAACAATGGCTAAACATAACATTTTCATTCATAATTTTTGGTATTACGGCACCTATCATAATTTGTTCGGTCGGTAGTGTCGCATCAAGCATGGGCACAGTTTGCCAGTTAAACAGAGACAGCCTATAGACTCGTTTCACAGACTCCCCGGCCTCTTAATGCATTCCTATTACTGCCACGGATTTGGAGCAAGTTGCTCGCCTGATAGCAAGCGTGACGCTTGTCAGGCGAGCAACTTGTCCTTATTACAGTTCAGAACCACCCAGAGCTTGACCATGACCTTATATAGGTCAAACTCCTGCGCGGCAAAGCACTGCGTTTATCACCCTGAGATATTAGATGTTACAATACAATGCAATAACTCTTTATTGACACCAAAAGATAAATACAGCTTACAGAGAAACTTATAAAATTAAGGTACAATGGGTTATCGCTAAGAGCGATCTCTTCCAGACAACATTTGGATGGAAATATAAACGAAAAGTGAAAGTGGCGCGATAAATGAAATAGATGTTAAATATCTTGAACCTTTTGGACGCCAAGGGCTTCAATGGAAGACAAAGATTTCCGTGCCCTCTACGTCGTGACTTTACTAGGAGACAAACATTGTAGGTGAGAAAATGAATAAAAGTACTTGTCAATACCTTTGTTCTTTTTATTGTATACCTATACGACTGTCTAAAAACACTAATAATTTGTGGTACTGTCCCACGCGGACTCTGCAGAAAGAGTCCATCTACAATACATTTTTTAAGCTATTGCATAGCTTCTTTCGCGGGCCTTGAGCGTGGAGACCGAATCCAGAAATTCCGTAACGACAATAACCTAACACCCCCCACTCCGACCGGCACAGCGGTGATACTTTTTAGTTTTGCCATCTATCGATGAATAGCAGAACTTTTAATGACTTATTTGAAATATCACGCTTGTCTCTTTAGTTCAGCAACTCGCCTCTAGGTGGCAGGAAAAAAAATGCTGCATAAATAAAATATTATAATTGCATAAGTTGATAAAAAATGCTATGCAATAGCTTTCCCGCGGCAGTCCCCGAGTGCCACACGTCTTTTTTTTATTTTACTTTGGCTCCGTAAACTATGTCCATTATGCCAGTGTCACGTAGCAAATACTACTCAAGTTTTTAAAAGTAGTCCTAGTCACCAGTCAAAGTCAGGTAAGTCATGCCAGTCATTGTCAAGTCATGTAAGTAAAGTGGTAGAGACTTTACTAGAAGATTTTTGATTGAGAGTGAAAAAATGGCGTTGTTGATTTTGTAAAATTTTCCAAAACCTGTGATACTTCGGGCGTTAATGTGTAATAATGGTGTATTATTAACCGTTGATACTAAGTGAACGTGCATAAGTGTAGGCAAATCATACAAAGTTGAAAAACGTGATTTTCGCCTTCACTCCAAAACTCCAATAGAAGTACTAGTAAAGTTTCCACCACTTTACTAGGGCATGACTTTACTATGACTGGACCTTGACTCTTATACTTGACTTTGACTGTGACTTGTGACTAGGACTTATAATATGAAATACACTTGAAATATAATATTATCACTTGACACTGGCTAAATGCACAAGATTGCGAAGCGATAACTAAGAAGAAGAAGACTTTACTAGAACTTTTTAAGAACACATTTCAACTGTATGATTTGCCTACACTCAAACACGTTCACGAAATGAACATAAGTAAATAAATAATTGACCATTAATATACATTAACACTCGAAGAATCACTAGTTTTGGAAAACAATACAAAATCGAGACAATTTTTTTTGCCCGTCATGTTAAACAATTATTTTCATAAAAAGAAAAACAAAAAAATATATATTGTTATTTTATACAATACAATACAAAATTATTTATTGTACACCAAAAAAAAAAAGACAAACTTATAACTACGAAATTAATATTTTAAGTCAGTACAATGGCGGTCTTATCGCTTTCAGCTATTTCTACCAGACAGCATTTAGGTGGACAGAAATTGTAGTAGCAACTGAGGTCGGTGGAGGTGTACAGTACAAATTTACATGAATATAATATTTGAGTTAATAAACTACATAAAATAATTAAAATGATAAAAAATACAAATAAAATACATATACTACATAAATGTAAGTTATATCATATATTCAAATGATAGATTTATTCAGTTATATCATATACAATAAAATACAATACAATAATTCTTAATTTGTAGAACTATAAAAATTGTAGAACTTAAAATAATACAGTTATATGAGGTAGTACAATGGGCGGTCTTATCGCTTTAAGCGATTTCTGCCAGACAACCTTTGGATGGACAGAAATATTGTGTTATTAAGAGACAAGACGAGCAAGCCCCTCGCCTGATGGTAAGCGTCAACCTATCGTTATTCACCTCAGCGTCGTCGCTAGCGGACATGTGTTGCACGAGTCGTTTGGCCAACATTTTGCTGTAAAACTTCTGGAAGACATCCTTGTCCTCTATGTATTTGAACACCACCATCTGTTAAAAGAAAAAATCAAATTAAATATCGTTTATTCACATGGGCCCCAAGGAGGCAGTCGTGAAAGTTAATCACTCTACTGCCAGATTCGCAAAATTACAGCCATCTCGAGAAGAACCTGGCGAGAAACTCTGCGGTATTTTTTTTGATAAATTTTAAAACATTCTTAAATTACTAATACTGGGGGCTGAGTCACCCACGTCCGTAGGAGGAACCCCTTAAGTCTGACTCCCTACACGTGGTCCCCGGGTGGTGCTAATCAGGTGACATTTGAGAGGTGGTAGAGCATTTTGTGAGTTGCTCGCCTGGCTTGCTACCAAAGTAGCTTACCACCATCAAGTTGAAAGTCTGCCGCCAAGCCAAATACGGTGTTCCGGCAGTTATCCTTGAGAGCCTGCGTATTCCAGGTCTAGTGTGTTTACCAGCTTCGATCACATCGTCACTTACCATCAGGTGAGATAGTGGTCAAACACAAGCCTGTCACATATAAAAATAATAAATACAGGAATTATATTAACTAGAAATAATGTATATGGCAAAACAACGTTTGCCGGATCAGCTAGTATATTATCCTATTTATAATATTAGTGTGATTATTCTTACCACTTGGTTCAGCGTATCTTCCAGCTCGGCTTCCTCCGGGTTCTTGCTCGATTTCTTGAGCAGCAAGTCACAATATTTAGCGAGCAGCTCGGGACTCTTCGACGAGGAGTTAGCCGCTTTTGTCACAGCATTGCCTGTGGGTAAGTTCGTACGTCATGTGGGCAAGAAAACTCACTGAAAATACCTCCAGTTCGCTCGAAGCGTTTCGCTTCTACGTTTATCATTCGTACAGCGATGGAGTGGGACTCATTACCTGTATCTTTGTTTCATGAGGGTATATATATGGGAGTCTTAAGTAAGGTACTTTCTAGGCAAGTATCTTCAAATCGAGATCATTTTTCTTCAGGTGAGATAGCAGTCAAATTCTTGGCTATATATATATATATATATATATTTAATATATATATAGTATAATTTATCTATATGTATTTTATATATTTTATTGTATCTTCTATAAGTCCTAACTTACTGTTAATAAATCTTCTACATGTCATAACTTACAGGCAATAAATCTTCTACAAGTCGTAACTTACTGTAAATTAATTTTCAACAAAAAAACTTACTGTTAATAAATCCTTTACAAGTAGCAACTTACTGTTAATAAATCTTCTAAAAGTAATAACTTACTGTTAATGTATCTACGACAAGTCAATACATACTGTTAATAAATCATCAACTAGTAACAACTTACTGTTAATAAACCCTTAACAAGTAACAACTTACTGTTAATAAACCTTCCGCAAGCCTTGTCGAGGGCGGCCACGAAGCCGGAGTCGTTGATGAAAGCGACCAGCACCAAAGCGTTGTACTTCTTGTGAACCTCCAGGATCGTCGACACGTACACTTTGGGATCCTGGATGAGAAGCATTCAGTCAACACAAGACTGATCGATGGGTGATCAGTTACATGTATGAGTGCCCCCTTTATATTTTCATTTATATCATTTTAACTGTCATTTCCAGCTTTGGGCCATAGTTTTACATATTGTCTGAGAATTTCAAATATTTCAAGTTGTACTTGTACGGTTTAGACGCTAGATGCCTCTTGACAGACCGACGGACGGATAAAGTGCTGAATCACCGAAGTCAACTTAGAGATATAGCTTCGCTCGATCAATAAATATATATGAATATGAAATATTCCATGCGTAATACAGTAAGACTCACCGTGTGGGCACATTCGCCACACTTGTCAATCGCCTGCAGCCCTTGCGCGTGTATGTGGTGCTCCAACAGGCGCCTCAGCTCGCACAGTCCGTCCGGTATGCGCGCCACCAAGTTGAACATACGACCCAGGTCGCTGTTCTTGTCGCCGTCCAGAAGTTTCTGGAAATTAATATGAAATACACTTAAGATATACTATTACTTGACACTGGCTGAATGCAAAAATGTATAATGCAAATTTCATCCAAATCCGTTCAATCGTTACAGCGTGAAGGGAAAAGAAACATACAGACAAACTTTCGGAATTATAATATTATTGTGAATAATCACAATATATACCTATATATACAGTACTCTCTCGCTAATCCGCCGCTCGATTATCCGACAAGTACTATAATCCGCCGTTTTTTGGACTCGAGATAATGCCCTGAATAGCGTAGATATTTGTATTAAAAGTCATGCGATATGGTTGCAAATTTACGTAAAATGCGCGATGAAGTTATCACGAAGAAATACTTTCGTAAAAAACAAGCAAAATTATACACATTTTTTTCGAAATATGAGTAATTACTTCAATAAAAGATTCATGTTTGTTGATTTCTTAAATACAATATAAAAATAAATCAAACATTTTGTTCTTTTTTTCAATTTGTTGTTCCTGTACATTATAATCCGCCGTTTTCAGTAATCCGCCGATGGTAAGGATTTTATGGTGGCGGATTAGCGAGAGAGTACTGTATAAGTATAGCCTACCATACCTGGAACTCGGAGTGGAATATCTCCAGATGTTTCTCGATGAGCACTCTGTCGCAGGTCTTGGCGAGGCGGTCCATGGTGGTCTCGTGTAAGTAAACTTGGACACGTCTCTGCTCCTCTTGTAACCTTTGTTCCGCCTGGAAATGTTAAAAAATAATTAAACGCAAGCAAAGTTAAAAAAAACCGTACTCCCAGATTCGGAAAATAAAAGCAATCTCGAGAAGAACCTGGCAAGAAACTCGGCGGCGCATTTTTTAGGGTTCCGTGCCCAAGGGGTAAAACGGGATCCTATTACTAAGACTCCTCTGTCAGTCTGTCTGTCACCAGGCTGTATCTCATGAACCGTGATAGTTAGACAGTTGAAATTTTCACGGATGTTGTATTTATGTTGCCGCTATAACAATATATACTAAAAAACAGAATAAAATTAATATTTAAGGGGGCTCCCTCAAGAAACGTGATTTTTTTGCTCGTTTTGCTCGATATTGATAACGGCAACAGGTAAACGCTTGAAATATTCACAGAATATAGTTGTATATTACCTTTAAAAATAAATTATAAAATTTAAAAAAATTGTTGTATGTAAAGTCGGTTTACGGACGATAATATTGCGTGACAACGTCATAAGACGAACGCTTAAGCTGAACGTGCCTCTCTATCGCTTGTTCCGCGCTCTCGCTTGCACGCTCAGGCTCAGGCGGAACGTGACACTTTTTCGTGCGTGCATCGATTTATAAGACACGTCGACAAGTTATCACGTCAACAAAACAAATATTTAAGGGACCTGTACAACAAGTGATTTTTTTGCCGTTTTTATAGATAATGGTACGGAACCCTTCGTGCGCGAGTCCGACTCGCACTGGGCCGGTTTTTTATAATGAATTCTTTACACACACAATTGAATTAATAAAGTTCTATTCTACTCTATTCTTCATAGATCACGAAGGTTCCATTCATACCTTGATCATGTATTCAGTGACAGGATTATTCCTGAGGAAGTCGGTGCTCTCCCTTGTGTAGAACCGTTCGGTGTCCTCCAAGAAGATGGCCTCGAAGGTGTCCTTGTAAATGACCAGGTTTTGGCCTCGAGCGCTCGGATCCTCCTCGTTAAGGCCCAGGGCTACGTAGCAGTTGATCACCTGGGGAGAATATTCCAGATTAGTCACAGGAGTAGAATAAGATGATGCATGATTATTTTCTTTTCGAAATGTGAACTGACATTTACCAATAAATAGATCATTTGGTTTTTCAAATTCAAAGGGGCAAACAAATCTACTACTTCTACTCTTTGTAAACTTCGATTGGGACACTCTAGCACTCCTGTCCATCTAGCCAAAATTAGGGTAAGGGATCACTCACTGTGCGAATGTGGATTAGATGAGGGCAATACTGATCATATATTTTTTAACTGTTCTAAAGTTCAACCATCTCTGTATGATGAACTTCCTCCTAAAAGCCCCGCCCTATTTCTTTTAAGTCTCTCCTTACTGTAGCAAATACTCCTCTTGTAAATATTCTCATTAAATATATAGTTAACCACAAGATAAAATTATAAACACTTTTTTATTACTTATATTCATATTCATCTGTACCTTCTCTCCATTACTCTCCCATTAGCTGACTTTGTACTAGAAGTAGAATTAGTAACTTGAAGTTACCGGGCATATTTTATAAATAATTTTTAATTTGTTTTAACTGCGCTCCTACCTATACGCGATATTGGCAGAATTATGGTGCGACAGCACTATAGTCGCCATTTAAAGAAGAAGTTGAAGTTGATTTGATGGTTCGTAAGTATAACACATTTATAAGATTTACGATTTCACTCACGGTTGGTTTCCCGCATTGTTGCGAGACTAGTTTCGGAGCAGTCGGTGCTCCTTCATCAGTCGAGTACGCGCGGCAGTCCGGCCTCTCGTAGACAAACCTCGGACATTCTTTGCGCGTACTCGACTGATACATACTTACACACTTACACCAGACACGTTTATTCACACGGGCCCCAAAGAGGCGCTCATTAAAGTTAATGAATAATAAGTTGATTTTGTGTAATATGTATGTTGCACCCACAGACAGACTCCTAAGCGACACCGCTATATGGTTGATATTCCACAAATGCGAACGAAACGTTTTGCCTCCACATTAATTATGCGAACTGCAAAAGAATGGAATTCCTTACCTGAGTCTGTGTTCCCTGATAAATACAATATGGGAGTCTTTAAGTCGCGAGTTAATAGGCATCTTCTAGGCAAACGTGCTCCATCGTCGACCGCATCGTCACTTACCATCAGGTGAGATGGCGGTCAAACGTTTGCCTATCTTAAATAAAAAAAAACCCACGATACAAGTATGTGAACTTAG
Source organism: Lomographa bimaculata (assembly GCA_948107665.1). Lineage (NCBI taxonomy): Eukaryota > Metazoa > Arthropoda > Insecta > Lepidoptera > Geometridae > Lomographa > Lomographa bimaculata. The sequence goes on along the minus strand of OX403612.1, from coordinate 5,501,090 downwards.
TGCGGGTCTGTGAGTGTGAATGGATATAAATGACAACTCACCCCAGAGACGAGCCTGGTGTTGATGGTTTCTCCATTCCTTTCGCGTTCAATCAGCTTCAGCACGGCGTTGGTGACCTGTTTATTCAAGCGCTGGAACAGGTTATCACGCCAGGTCACCAGCGCCAGCTGGTATATCTCGTATATACCCTGAAACAAGCATAAAAATATGTATAATCTTATATATAAAAATGAATCGCAAAATGTGTTGGTAAGCGCATAACTCAACAACGCCTGGACCAATTTGGCCAAATCTTTTTTTAAAATGTTCGTTGAAGTTCAAGGATGGTTTTTACGGCGAGAAAAATTTGAATTATTGCTGGAAAAACCCAAAAAATAGCCCTTTTCTTTTTCCCATACAAATGCACCCGGGCGAAGCCGGGGCGGATCGCTAGTAATCAATATATACAACCTGTAATAAAAAAGACGTGTGGCACTCGGGGACTGCCGTTGTAAAGCTATTGCATAGCATTTTTTATCAACTTATGCAATTATAATTATTTATTTATTTTATTTATGCAGTATTTTTTTTCCTGCCACCTAGAGGCGAGTTGCTGAACTAAAGAGACAAGCGAGATATTTCAAAAAAGTCATAAAAAGTTCTGCTCTTCATCGATAGATGGCAAAACTTAGGTGTTAGGTTATTTTCGTTACGGAATTTCTGGATTCGGTCTCCACGCTCAAGGCCCGCGATAGAAGCTATGTAATAGCTTAAAAAGTGTAGTAATACTTTGTGGTGTGTATGTGTATCGTGGCAGGAATCATCTGCTAGAGAACGAAAGTCGAAATCGGAGTTAAGTTTTTCCATTTATAAATAACATTTTTCAAATATTTTTCACAACCCTACCGTTACATCTGTGGCGCGTGACCTTGACCTTTGTTATGACCTCCACTGTCACACGTCTAGCTCCAAAGACTGTGGTGAAGAACGGTAGCTGATGAAATAGGGTTGCAAATGATATATTTTTTTACAAACTTTAATTCATCACTCATAACTCAATATTCACGCTGCTGCCGCGAATGCAGAAGTTCCTGTTAGACTCCATACATGTAGGTAGATGCATGGCTTGAGTATTCATACACCTTTTTGTTATTCATTGCATTTAAATCTAAGAAATATAAGAAAGAAGTCCTGTTGGATTAGTTGGGTGAGTGTTCGCCTTCTAAGCAGGGGGGTATCGGGTTCAATTCCCGGCGGAAACACAACCTACATACCCATATATAATTATTTATATTTTTACTGTTTTAGATCCGCCAACTGTGGGTTGTGACTGAAAATCAGCGCCTAGTGTTACACTTGGCAAAAATGCTGAGTCACGACCCTTTTGGCACTTTTTTTACTTATGCCTAATTAACTTTGTAAGTTGTTTTTTATCGTCTATTTCATGTTTGTTTATCTTGTCCTTAGTGCCATATAAATGTATTTAATTTCCATGTGCTTACTCTACATACCTTGGTATTTACATTACAAATCCGTGTTTACTTAACATACTCGTGTGCTTACTATACGAGTATACCCTCATTTACTTACACTCTATCCCTACGTTTTTACATTACACACCCATGTCTGAGTGTGCGCAGGAATTACACGAGTTAATTCCACTTTGTCCGTTTTACCATCTAACAACAAGACAAACTGTCAAACGTCATCCATATATAATTGAAATAGCCCCAGTTCGCTCGAAGCGTTTCGTTTTAGTGTTTAGAAATCTCATAAGAATTAACAATTCACTTGCTGAGATAAACTTATAATAAGTAAATAACGTTTTTACGATTATCATCCGTACTGGGAAGGAGTGGAACTCATTGCCCTCGTCTTAGTTTCCCGAACGGTATAATCTGGGAGTCTTCAAGAGTGAATAGGTACCTTCTAGGCAAGCATGCTACATCTTCGGCCTCATCATCACTTTCCATCAGGTGAGATTGTGGTCATATCCTTGCCTATCAGGCATAAAAAACACTACTCACATTCCCGTGTGTTTACTCAACATCCCTGTGTGTTTACTCAGCATCCCTGTGTGTTTACTCAACATCCTTTTGGATTTACTCAACATTCCCATGTATTTAAACAATAGCCCTTTGTGTTTACTCAATATCCCCGTGTTTACTTAACACCCCCGTCTGTTTACTGCAGATACCAGTATGCTTACACAAGATCCCCGAGTTTTCCGCTTCTTACCTTACGCCCTTCCTCGCATTCGCGTTTCACCCAGTGCCGGTTCAAATAAGAGCAAACTCCGTTAAGCACTCGAGAGAACTGATACTCCTCCCATTGCTTCGTGTAGTAAGCTAGGACATCTTCACCCATTAAATTGATACCATTAATATCCCTGTGATTAAACAACACCTCCGTAATCTCACTATTCTTACTTACATCCCCGTTCACTCTATCTCTACATATTTATATTCCATATCCGTGTGTTTACTCAACATCCCCGTGTGTTTACTCAACGTACTCGTGGATTTACTCAACATCCTTGTGTGTTTACTCAACATCCCTGTATGTTTACTGAAACCCATTGGGTTTACTCAACATCCCTTTGTGTTTACTCAATATCCCCATTTTTACTCAACATCCCCTTGGGTTTACTCAACATCCCTTTGTGTTTACTCAATATCCCCGTTTTTACTCAACATCCCTTTGTGTTTACTCAATATCCTCGTATAAACGCTAACCGCTGCTTACCTTACGTCCTTCCTCGCATTCGCGCTTCACCCAGTGCCGGTTCAAATAAGAGCAAACTCCGTTAAGCACTCGAGAGGAGAACTGATACTCCTCCCATTGCTTCGTGTAGTAGGCTAGGACATCTTCGCCCATTAAATCGGCACCATTCTGCAAATTAACAAATTTAACGGTCAACTAACGAACACACCAAACAACGAATGAAAATACAACTTTAACTTCTTCTATAAACTGAATTGAACCCGTTGGTTTAGTTGGGTGCACGTCCGCAGTCTAAGGGGTATCGGGTTCGATTCCCAGTGGGAACTCAAGTTTTCTCCCCAAGGGAGGTGTTTCTGGTTCTAGGTATGGTTATGTAATGTGAATGTTTCCGACACCCACGACAAAAGTCATTGAACTTAGTGTGAACATGTCATTGAACTTAGTGTGGGGCTGTGAGTGTTAAACGGCGACTATAGGCTGTCGCGCTGTAATTTCGTAAATTAATGTCACATTTGATTGCAAATCCTGCTATCATGGAGCAATGTTTGAGAAGCTTTATCTTTGGAACTTTGATCAGATTAGATGTACTAAACACGCATTATTGACGATATTTCAAGAACTACTGATCAGATCTTGAACAAATTTCAATAGGACCAAATGGAAAGCAACAGCTTACAAATAAATAATTATTTCAATATCTGTTCACGTGGAAAAGAAGTTATGATAAATCATTAAAAAAAAATACATTTAGTTATTTTTAGATCTAGAGTGTTTACGTTAATTATGATTATGCACATAAGCTGAGTCAAAAATAAGTTTGAAGACAAAACATCCAAGTTTGAAAAACCAAACAAACACAATAGTCACACTCACACGGATGATGTAAATGTATCCGGCACCAGCGATACAAGTCTTCGAACATAGTGCGGGGCTGTAAGTGTGAAATTGCGTTTGTTTTGCCGTCGAACTTAGGACGTAGGTCAATCAATAAGGATTGCTTCATGCTTCATGCATAAGTGTAGGGCCTGAGTGCACGCTCTATTCGAGCGTCGGGCGGGGCGGGGCGTGCAGCGTTCATGTTAAACACGTGCTACCCGTAGTGGCCGTCCTGAGTGCCGGCCGAGCGGAGCGTGGGCAGCAGCGGACTTGTTTGCGTCGAGCGGGGCGTCGCGTGCAAGTTCAAACCAGTTTGTGTTTTGCAGCGGTGATACGAGCGTTCTTGAAGGATGTCGTTTGAAGAAATAATTTCAGAAAAACGTAGAAAACTCTCCAAATTGTTTTCTTTGCTTCACAATTTTACTAGGACCTTGTCTTGACTCATAATTAAATTTTAGCCACAAATTTTCTTCTAAATACATTATCAATAATATCGTACGACGCAGACGCCATGATTGACACAAGCTACCGCCACCACAAACGCTGAGCGTGCACTGTGGCCACTTAAAGAACGCGCTTTCGACCGCTCTTCCCCGCCCCGCCCGACGCTCGAATAGAGCGTGCAGTCAGGCCGAACACTTAGGCTTCACATACCTGAAGCAGGTTGATAAGGTAACTCCTTAGGAACTCCTTCAGTCTCTTGTATAATTCAAGTCCGACCAGCTGGGCCCCGCCTTGCACTGGAGGAGTCTGGAAAAATTAATTAATTCAAATAAAATAAACATTATTACATTACAAAAAATAAAACTAGGTGACCCGGCAAACGTTGTTTTGCCATTATACATTATTTCTAGGAAATATTTGTTTAGTTCAATAAAAAAATAGGGGTTGATCATAGAAGGGTGACAATCTAGGGTTGTTGGTAGGTAGGATTATGTATTTTTCAATGCTGAATCATAAAAAAATAAAAACAAAAAATATGTCAAAAAAAAATGTTTTGGACCACCCATAACATTAGGGGTACGCAAAATAGATGTTGACCGCTTCTCAGACCTACCCGATATGGACACAAAATTTCATAAAAATCGGTCGAGCCTTTCGGAGTTTGGTAACAAACACGAGAATTTTATATATTTGAAAATTAATTAATATAATAGTAAACAAGTAATACTTTTAATTTTTTTTTTTAATTAATCTTTTTCCAGTTGTAAATAAAAAGGACGTTAAAAATAATATAAAAGGAAGTTGTGAATAAAAAGTCATATCACCAAAGAACTTGTCAAGACAAATCAAACGAGTCCAAACTCAATATCTTGTTTAGTTCAGAAGTTCCTATGGCCGTCTTCCGTCTCCATCATCAGACCAGCTCCATGGTACCATATCATTGTATTGTCACCGAAGATACATAAGAGGGTTTTTTGCCGCGAAAGTGAAAAAATGGCGTTATTGATTTTGTATAATTGTCCAAAACCTGTGATTCTTCGAGTGTTCAGTTGTAATAATGGTGGATTATTACCCGTTAATACTTAGTTAACGTGCAAAAGTGTAGGCAAACCATTCAAATTTGAAAAACGTGACTTTCGCCTTCGCTCCAACTACAATAGAAGTTCTAGTAAAGTTTCTACTACTTTACAAGGCCATGACTTGACTATGAATGGAATGGACCTTGACTCTTTTACTTGACTTTGATTGTGACTAGGACTTTTAATATAAAAAACTTGAAATATAATATAATTACTTGACACTGGCTAAATGCGCAAGATTGCGAAGCCAAAATTAAACAAAAAAAATTGATACATAAGTAAACCAAATTTGAGTCCAATAGGAATCGGGAACATCTAATTTAGCTTGCAAGATTTGATTACAGACCGACAGACAACGGGACCGATGAAACTAAATAACAACAAACAAATGTACCTGTGATAAATTTAGAAAGGAAAAAATATCGCTTGCGGCGGGATTTTTCAAACCCGCGACCATAGGGTGTCATGCCCTATTGCTCTAACCGCTGAGCTACGCAAGCCCTGAAGCGACGAAATTAACCTTTCCTTATTATTATTGAGTAGCTCAGCGGGCATGACACCCTATGGCTCTGGGTATGACACCCTATGGCCGCGGGTTCAAATCCCGCCTCAAGCGATAATTTTTCCTTTCTAAATTTATCACTACAGTTCTGCCTAGCATGGCTAATGCTATATAAATAAAATCAAAATATACCTGCTTTCTGCCGAGCACGGGGGCACTGGCCTTACCCCCGTAGACAGTCCGCGAGGACATGGAGGCAGCGCTCTGATGATGAACCGATGTACAGTAATTGTACACACCACTGATATGTAATGTAAGGAAAATCATTAATCGAGCGAAGCGAGATCTCCAAGTTGCCTTGGGTCGTTCAGCACTTTGTCCGTCCGTCCGTCTGTCAGATGCATCTAGCGTCTACACTATATAAGCAAATGATTTCAATTTCTCATAGATTATATAAACTACGGCCCAAAGCCAGAAATGATATTTAAAATTATATAAATGAAAACGAAAATAAACAAACAAACAAATAAACGCATTCACATCACAGCCCCACACTAAGTTCAAAGACTTGTATCGTGGGTGCCAGAAACATTCACATCACACACACATTACACCCAGAACCAGAAGCACAAATATCCCTTGAGAAGGAATTTGTGCTCCTGCCGGGAATCGAACCCAGGACCCACGGCGCAGAGGGCGGACACCTGTCCACTGCGCCAACTGGGTCGTCAAAATATTCATAGCACTTATATAATCAGATTAAATAAACTAAATAATAGTGCATTATTGCATTATTGAGGATTAGTCAAATACCACTGCTCAGTTCTTGATAAAATTGAAATGAGACCAGCTTAAAAAAAAAAAGATTCCTCAAAGTTCTGAGGTAACACAAAAAAACCACGATTTTTTAAGTGTTTCAGATATTTCAAAAGAAGGAACTCATTTAATCGAAAAACTTGCTCAATAATGAAAAAGAAAATGGAAATATTTCCAAATGTCACATAGAAAAAGTGATTGGGTTTTTTGCCGCGAAAGTGAAAAAATGGCGTTGTTGATTTTGTATAATTTTCAAAAACCTGTGATTCTTCGAGTGTTTATGTGTAATAATGGTGGATTATTAACCGTTAATACTTAGTGAACGTGCATAAGTGTAGGCAAATCATACAAAGTTGAAAAACGTGATTTTCACCTTCGCTCCAAAACTCCAATAGAAGTTCTAGTAAAGTTTCTACCACTTTACTAGGGCATGACTTGACTACGACTGGACCTTGACTCTTTTACTTGACTTTGACTGTGACTTGTGACTAGGACCTATAATATGAAATACACTTGAAATATATTATCACTTGACACTGGCTAAATGCATAAGATTGCGAAGCCAAAACTAAGGAAAACAAAAAAAAAAAGTGATTGTCACATTTTAATGCGTATTTGAATATGATACGTTTTGAGTGCTCTTAACGTTCCACCCACGTGACACAATCATCCGTGTGTGGGGCTGTGTTTGTTTTAAAAGGATACGTATACATGTCCATGTATCTCTGCTTGGGCATATGCTGTCTCTTGTACACTTGTTCTATGCCCTCCTGCAGATCGCCCCATATCTGGAAAAAATAACAAGGTAAAAAATTAATTCAAAATCGTTTATTGCCATGGGCCCCAAAGAGGCACTCCTGAAGTTAAACTAGTGGCTCTGTGAAGCCCTCGCGTATTTTTCGAAATGGCTGAGATATGTTTTTTTTTACATTTTCAACCCCCTTATCTCCGCTATTTTGAAAAATGTCTAAAATCTAACCAGTAGATGAGAACAATTGGAAATACTAACATACGAAAGCAATTTAAATTTATTTATTTTTAATCTTGTACGCAAGCTTGCTCCATCGTCGATCGCATCATCACTTACCATCAGGTAAGCGAGCAGTTCAAAATAGTTAAAAATGTGCGTGAGTTTTAATCAAATGATAATTTGGGCCCAAATAATAATTTGATTAAGCATGATGTTTTACGGTCCAATTCTGTCGAAAATGTATCATTCAACGTATACAACTATGAACTGTCCATATGATTGTCCACATTATATTTATTGTTGTCCACCCTCTGCGCCGTGGGTTCTGGGTTCGATTCCCGGCAGGAGCACAAATTCTTTCCTAAGGGATATTTGTGCTTTATAAATCTTTTATGGCAAATGGGGTTAGATTTTACAATAGAATTCCTAAAATCGTAATTGAATTACCACTGGGAAAGTTCAAATCTGTAATAAAACGGGCATTCAATAAGAAAGCTTACTATAAAACGATCGACTATATTAATGACAAGGATGCATGGAGGCAAACTGCACAAGCGCTTTCTAGCGACTACATAATAACACCTAGGTTAATAAAATTATTTATTAGAGATAAAGAATGTTTAAAAAAAATTAATGAAAAAAATGCGCCGCCGATTTTCTTGCCAGGTTCTTCTCGAGATGGCTGTAATTTTGCGAATCTGGCAATAGAATCATTAAATTTCATGAGTGCCTCTTTGGGGCCCATGTTAATAAACGATTTTGATTTGATTTGATCTGGTTTTGGATGTAACATGTGTGTGACGTGAATGTTTCCGGCACCCACGATACAAGTCTTTGAACTTAGTGTGAGGCTGTGCACTCACAGCCTCACACTAAGTTCATTGAATGCGTTTGCGTTTGTTTGTTTGTTAGATTAGTTAACATATTTTATGCAAAAGTAATTAATCTTTGAATACATAAGTTCACTATTAAAATTAATTGCATACTAATGTGACCTCAACGCTTATAGGAAATATAGCTTCAATGAGTTTTGTTACTTGGTTGCCTTTACCGGATATAGACTGACCAAGGTCTACATTTAGCTTAATTCTTTTACTTTAATTATTTTCTTTCATTTAGTGCTTTTTCATGCGTTTATCAACCTATGTACATTCCGCGTATTGGACATTCCAGAAGTTGGACATTCCGCGAATTGGACGTTCCGCGACCACTAGACATTTAACGATTTGGACATTCTGCTACTAAACTGTTTGTTCCTTTGTGGCTCTCTAGAGACCAAACGTGTGGACTGATTTTGATTATTCTTATGTTAATTTGTCTTCATTTGAGAGTGTCACTAGACATGACAGTAAACGAAATTCAATATGGCGACAGTCAGACGCCATATTCTGAAAACTCGTATCCTACTAATCCTACTAATATTATAAAGCCGAAAGTTTGTGTGTAAGTATGTTTGTTCCCTCTTTACGCTTTAACGGCTGAATGGATTTGGATGAAATTTGGAATGTATATATAGCTTATACCTCGGATTAACACATAGGCTACTTTTTAACTTGATTATAGCGGGTGAAGCCGCGGGGCGCGTTAGTATATTATAATAGTCGATTGACAGTGTTAAGTGGGGTTTCATTGAAAATGTAATTGAATAACATATTTAGGTTTCTGGTTGGCCAAGAGAGCGCAAAGCTCGAGCGAAGCGTCTCCGTTTCAGCTTAGGCAAAAATTCTTTAGTACGTCCGGATTTCCGGTTATTCTCCTCCACAGGTCGCATTTCTCAACCGATTCTCGTGAATTTTTTTTTATAATATTTTTTGTCGATCCCGTTTTTAGTTTTTTATTTCAAAACGGGGTTTGAAAACGTAATAAAACATATTTTAGCCATTTCAAAAATACGCGGTTTTCAGTTCACAGAGCCACTAGAATTATTGTCGCCTATGTTCCGTGGACATTTATGAGTATCAATTTTTGGTAGATCGATGATTACGCATCTAAAAATATGAACTAAAAATGCAAATCATTGTCTTTTGGCCAAGTGAAATACTTTACAATTATGGTAACTTAAATCATCCTTATTCATATTAACATTGAGTCGTGAATTCCACGAACGCTTTACGAGAGAAAGTTAAATCGATAATATTATGGGTTTATTTCTGTCGCTGATAGAGAATTATGGAAATTATAACGCGGTACTACCAGTAGCACTACGGGTAATTTAGTTATTCGATGGTACTACTGAAATACGTTACCTGTGGAACTATTATTTTATTAACCTTAGACCTACCGGCACTAATAGTATCAATAATACTTAGTATAAATGCACGCTTTTCATCAGGTTTCATAATAGTGAATAGCTTGAGCATAGATGATTAAACGCAAGCAAAGCTTAAAAGAACCGACTTCACCGCTTTATATTTGGAACCTTGATCAGATTTAATGTATTAAACACGCATTATTGACTACTAGCCGTGCCCCGCGGCTTCGCCCGCTATTATCAAGTCAAAAAGTAGCCTATGTGTTAATCCTAGGTATAATCTATGTACATTCCAAATTTCATCCAAATCCGTTCAGCCATTAAAGCGTGAAGAGGGAACAAACATACTTACACACTTACACACAAACTTTCGGATTTATAATATTAGTAGGATAAATCAAAAACTAGAGATCAGATCTTGATCAAATTTCAATGGGACCACATGAAAAGCACCAGCTTTCAAATAAAAAAATAATCCTCAAAATCGGCTCACAACGAAAGAAGTTATGAGGTAACTTTTGAAGTCGGTTAAACGAGAACATCGTCAAAGTAGTCCACTAAATAGGCATTATTGACGATATTTCAAGAACTACTGAAACTGGTCAGATCTTGATCAAATTTAAATGGGACCAATTAGAAAGCATAATCTTTCAAAAAAAATAAAAATTTGAAATCGGCTCTCGTGGAGAGATGAGGTAACACACATAAAAAAAAAAACGACTTGAGTACCTCCTCCTTGTTTGGGAAGTCGGTAAAAAATAATAGAAAAGCATAAACATAAATGCTTTGACACAAACAAACAACCGTGCCCCGAGCTTCGCTTGCGTTGACCAAAATAAAAAGTAAAAGAGGATTACCAATCCTAGGTATAAGCTATGTACATCCCAAATTTCATGCAAATCCGTTCAGCCGTGAAGAGAAAACATACATAATTACACACTTACATGACAAACATTTGGATCTATAAATATTAGTATGATTCGAGATGTCCTACTATTATTTTTTCTGTGTCATTTCGCGTGACATCATCACACAAGGCATGTTGACAGCAACAACGGTAATTTCATGGTCATGGAGAAAGGTAGCGGTCTTCTCAATGACTAGACAAGCGGTAGACGATACGTAACATGGTAATCGGGCTGTGCCAGGTCAGGGGAAGAACACTTCAATAAAAGATCATACATTTTGTGTGTCACGGAATTACACAATCTAATAGGGAACATGACGAACTGCACGTTAGGGTTAGTTGGGTGCGTATTCGTCTTCTAACCAGGGGTATCGGGTTCAATTCCCAGCGGGAACACAATTTTTTTTCCCCAAGGAAAGTTTCGTGTTTCTGGTTGTGATTGTGTGTGACGCGAATGTTTCTGGCACCCACACCACAAGTCATCGAACTTAGTGTGGGGCTGTGAGTGTGAAAGCATTTATATTTGTGCACATTTAGGGGTTAACTATTTCAGTCACTGTTGTATAGTTAATTAAGTACGGAAGTATTTTTGTCGAATTTAGTCCAAAACTAGTGTTACTAAGAAGCTTTTGTGGGTAGATTTGATTAATTTATATACATTTTGTATATAATTACCTACACGTAAACATGCTTCATCTACGACCACATCGTCATTTTCCATCAGGTGAGATGGTGGTCAAATGCTTGCCTATCGAGAATAAAAAAAAAAAAAAAGTAGACTTTTGAGGTGAAACTACTTATGGGAGGGCTTTGAAATTCAGATCGGCAACCTTTTTGTGTGACGTCACGGCTAGGCACTGTGACGAGTAATTAAAATGTTTCCCTGTAATACAAAAGTTTCACTTCTATCGTGTGTCTTTACGACACCGCGTTTTTTTTACTACATTAAAAAATCTACTACCACTAACCTCTATGAAAGTCAGTAATTTTCAAATTCAAATAAAACAAAAAAAAAAATGCTATCGACTTGAGTACCTCCTCCTTTTCGGTCGGTAAAAAAGTAGTCTGTGTTCTACCAGAACCTAAACTATCTACATTCCAAATTTCGTCAAAATGGGTTTATTTGTTACGGAGATACGTACCTATACCTTCTAAGCAGGGGCAACAAACATTCGCACGCACAAACTTTCACATTTATAATATTAGTTTGACGACCCAGTTGGCGCAGTGGACAGGTGTTCGCCCTCTGCGCCGTAGGTCCTGGGTTCGATTCCTGGCAGGAGCACAAATTTCTTTCCAAGGGATATTTGTGCTTCTGGTTCTGGGTGTAATGTGTGTGTGTGATGTGAATGTTTCCGGCACCCAAGATACAAGTCTTTGAACTTAGTGTGGGGCTGTGAGTGTGAATGCGTTTGTTTTTTTTGTAAGATATTAGTAATAGAGGCATCTGTAGCTCATGTTCTCGAATCACTTAACCTACCAACGTCCTACGTCGATTTTGAATTCATTATACGGCCTCTTTACATTTAACAGTATAATATAAAGATTGTAATAAACAGCGCGGCAAACGTAGGAGCTTTACACGGACTAGTATAAAAAAAAACAAAATCGTTTATTCACATGGGCCCCAAAGAGGCACTCATGAAAGTTAAATGACTCTACTGCCAGATTCGCGAAATTACAGCCATCTCGAGAAGAACCTGGCGAGAAACTCGGCGGCGCATTTTTTACATTCATTTTTTTTTAAACATTCTTAATCTGTAATACATAATTTTATTAACCTAGGTGTTATTATGTAGTCGCTAGAAAGAGCCTGTGCAGTTTGCCTCCATGCATCCTTGTCATTAATATAGTCAATCGATAGTAAGCTTTCTTAATTAATGCCCGTTTTATTACAGATATAAACCACATTTTGTTGTTTTTTTTTTATGCCTGATAGGCAAGCATTTGACTACAATCTCACCTGATGGAAAGCGATGATGCGGCCGAAAATGTAGCATGCTTGCCTAGAAGGTACCTATTCACTCTTGACTTGAAGTATGAAACTATTCTATGTAGTAATAATTGATCTAACGAAGCGAGTTTTATCTTTATGCCCGATAGGCAAGCATTTGACCACAATCTCACCTAATGGTAACGGTGCGGCCGAAGATGTTGCACGCTTACCTAGAAGGTACATTCAAACATTAAAAGAAATTAAGCATTCTACAACGAATTTCATGACTAATGTTTACTAACCGGCTGGTACTCGCGGCGGTTTTTGTCGGATTTTCCGACTAGTTTCGGGCATGTACGATGCCCATCATCTGGGAGGTGGCCGATCGCAACGTTCGCGTCGCCTCTCCGCGCGCACCTGACGAGCGCTGGGGGCCGGCGCAGGCGGCGCGGCTGGCGCCAAGAGTGCGGGTGGGGGTGCGAGGGGTTGCTCGGCTGTTGTCGTCGAGTCATCCTCCGATGAGTCATCACTGGGCCGGTATACCGTTAAGTTGGGCTGTAGGCACACTGCACTAGTAGTGTCTATATCGCGATAGTCCGGTACTGTGGTATTGGTGAAAGGAGTGTCAATAACGGTTTTCCAAGCCGGTGGTAGTATCCATCCACGATCACGGTTGAAATTGGGGTAGCGACTGATCTCGATAGCTTCCCGTACCTTACGTGGGATAAAATGTTTATCCCTCGCCAGTACGGAAACCTTATCGAATCTCAAATAATGCCTCGAGTCCTGGATGTGGGCGTGCTCTGCTACCGCCGAACGTACGGTATCCACATTTTTGACACTCCTTATGTGCTCCGAAATCCTGGTTGATACGTTGCGACGCGTCTCGCCGATGTAACATTTTCCACAGTCACAGGGGATCCTGTAGACACCCGGACCGCTCAGTGGCTCTCTGTCTTTGGGTGACCTTAGTAGGCGTCGGAGTTGTGTTAGTGGGCGGAACATAGTTTTAATTTCGTATCTACGCTTCAGATAGTGACCGATTTTGTCGGTCACCCCCTTGACATATGGTAGATATACTGGCAACCGTTCCACTGTGTCTGCTCGTTTTCTCGCACCCGTTTTTATAAAGCGAGAACATTGACGCCAGTTGTATCCATTGTTTTCAAGGACTCCCCTTACGTGATCCAACTCAGCTTCGACGTACTGGGGGTCGCAGATACCTAGTGCTCTGTTTATCAATGTTCTCGGCACGGAGGCGAGATGGGACGGGTGGTGGTGGGAGTCCGCCTTTAGGTACCTGTCCGTGTGTGTTGGTTTCCGATATACGGTATGCGCCAACGTGCCATCTGGCTTTCTTATGACCCGGACGTCCAGGAAAGGTAGGCTCCCAGCGGTTATTTTGTATGGCGAGGGGACTATTTCTTGCAGATTGATGGGGTGGCCATGGGATCGCCAATAGCGGGAACCGCAGCCAATATATTTATGGAATGGTTCGAAAATGCAGCGATGATAGACGCTCCTACGAAACCTAGATACTGGTGGCGCTATGTTGATGACGTATTCGCTATCGTCACAAAGGACGCACTTCATGATTTCACGTCATACCTGAACACGGTCCATAGGAAGATCAATTTCACAGTGGAAGAGGAGAAAGATGGGAGCCTACCTTTCCTGGACGTCCGGGTCATAAGAAAGCCAGATGGCACGTTGGCGCATACCGTATATCGGAAACCAACACACACGGACAGGTACCTAAAGGCGGACTCCCACCACCACCCGTCCCATCTCGCCTCCGTGCCGAGAACATTGATAAACAGAGCACTAGGTATCTGCGACCCCCAGTACGTCGAAGCTGAGTTGGATCACGTAAGGGGAGTCCTTGAAAACAATGGATACAACTGGCGTCAATGTTCTCGCTTTATAAAAACGGGTGCGAGAAAACGAGCAGACACAGTGGAACGGTTGCCAGTATATCTACCATATGTCAAGGGGGTGACCGACAAAATCGGTCACTATCTGAAGCGTAGATACGAAATTAAAACTATGTTCCGCCCACTAACACAACTCCGACGCCTACTAAGGTCACCCAAAGACAGAGAGCCACTGAGCGGTCCGGGTGTCTACAGGATCCCCTGTGACTGTGGAAAATGTTACATCGGCGAGACGCGTCGCAACGTATCAACCAGGATTTCGGAGCACATAAGGAGTGTCAAAAATGTGGATACCGTACGTTCGGCGGTAGCAGAGCACGCCCACATCCAGGACTCGAGGCATTATTTGAGATTCGATAAGGTTTCCGTACTGGCGAGGGATAAACATTTTATCCCACGTAAGGTACGGGAAGCTATCGAGATCAGTCGCTACCCCAATTTCAACCGTGATCGTGGATGGATACTACCACCGGCTTGGAAAACCGTTATTGACACTCCTTTCACCAATACCACAGTACCGGACTATCGCGATATAGACACTACTAGTGCAGTGTGCCTACAGCCCAACTTAACGGTATACCGGCCCAGTGATGACTCATCGGAGGATGACTCGACGACAACAGCCGAGCAACCCCTCGCACCCCCACCCGCACTCTTGGCGCCAGCCGCGCCGCCTGCGCCGGCCCCCAGCGCTCGTCAGGTGCGCGCGGAGAGGCGACGCGAACGTTGCGATCGGCCACCTCCCAGATGATGGGCATCGTACATGCCCGAAACTAGTCGGAAAATCCGACAAAAACCGCCGCGAGTACCAGCCGGTTAGTAAACATTAATAATGAATAACACTCGCGATAGTTTTCAAACTCGAATTTCATGACGATGCAACTTCACCAGGAGGTCAAGCCCGTCGTAGGATTCGATACGGCGACCTCACAATCGGGAGGCGCGTCAACTACGACCGAGCTATCAGTGCTTCGAATCATGCCATTGTCAGCACTGTAATCTATCCTTACTTTATTATAATATATTGTATATATGTATTTATATTATAAACATATGTATTTATTATTATTGCCTTATAGAATATATTTTGTTTAAGTATGTTTACGTATATATCGTATATACCTTACTTTATATTTCTATTACCTCATAATCTTGTATTTACACCCCCGTTTTACCGAATTACTAAAAATCTTCTCCATCCAAAGGTAGTCTGGAAGAGATCGCTTCAAGCGATAAGACCGCCGATTGTACACTTAAATTTAAGTTTTTTTAATTATTGTAGGTAAGTTATTTATGTAAGGTGTGACAATAAAGCGTTATCTATCTATCTAACTAGGTCAAAGCCGCTAGTGGGCGGCTTTAAAACCTCATTGTACTTGCCATTTACAAATTACCTCTGTAATATAGACTTGACTACTTGCGTAATAGATGCGAAAATGAAGCAGTGTACATTGTAATTAGAGATGCAGTTAAACTAGTCGTTCGAGCCGAACTGAGATCTCGCGCCTATATTTTGCCTCATAGAGAAAAACTTTCGATGTTACTTGCTTATAACTTTTTTTCTTTATTATAATTGTTTTGGGGGTACAGGATATATAGGATCTTATACGTAAGTTTTAGCGTTCAGTGTGAAGCCGTTTTTGAGATAGGCCCCGGGAGAAAATAGGTCTAAAAACAGTGACTTTGGTGGCGTACCAAATCGTTATTTTCCAAAACAGATTGTTTTTAAAACCGGTTTCGTACACTATTTGTCAAGCCCTTTTCAACGTAGATATCGCAAGGGTAGATAAAACAATTAAAAAATATTTTGTTCCCCACATACATGTTTGGGAGAGCCCCCTTAATATTTTCATTTATATAATTTTAAATTTCATTTCTGGCTTTGGGCCGTAGTTTTACATATTCTATGAGAATTGTCCCGGGGTCTATCTTTAAAACGGTTTCACACTGAACGCTGAAACTTACGTATAATATCTGTTATATATACTTGAACAACAAGTACAGAAATAAAACAATTATTGTATAGAAAAAAGTTATAAGCAAGTAACCTAAAATGTTTTTCTCTATGAGGCAAAATGTAGGCGCCAGATCTCAGTTCGGCGCGAACGACTAGTTTAGTCAATAAGTTTTTAGTGTAGTATTAAAGTACTAGTACGTAGAGGTAAAATTCAGCTTTCTTTACGTGACATTGCAACGTATGTAAAAAATTGAAATATACCTTTCAATAATAATTGAAACGCAAGCAAAGCTTAAAAGAACCGACTTCATCGCTTATATTTCGGTTTTGGCTTGACCAATTTCGACAAAATTTATATTGGACCACCTCTGAAGTATACTCAATCAAACAAGAAAAATTGGTTGTATGTAAAGTCGGTTTAGGAACGAAAATTTTGCGCTATAACGTCATAAGAAGAACGCTTGGCCGCTCGTGCCTCTCTATCGCTTGTTCCGCGCTCTCGCTTGCACGCTCAGGCTCAAGCGGAACGTGACACTTTTTCGTGCGTGCAGCCGGTGTTCATCGATTTATAAGACGTTATCACGTCAAAAAAAAGAAACATAAAAATCGGTTAACCTAGAAAAAAGTTCCGAGGTAGCAAATAAAAAAACTCACTTGGTCAAAATCCTTCTGTCGTAGGGGCATCGTGGGCCGTGGCTGAGCCGACGAACTTGAGCTCATAATCTTCCTCTTCAGTATAATAAAGATACGCGAACATAAACTTTCCCGAAATATTCAATAAAAAATAATAATCTAATCAAGAAGAGATCACAGGATTCTTTCTATTTCACTAGCTGCTATTTACACATTTTTTTTTTCTCTATACACTTTTTTTATTCTATTGATTTACTACTTGAACGGCTTTGCTGCGACTAAGGTTGTCAAATCTGTAAAAGAAAAAAAACATTAAATTAATATTTGTGTAAATTTGAAAATAGAAGTTTTTTTTTTATTTTCGATAGGCAATTGGTTGACCTCTATATCCCCTGATGGATAGTGAAGATGTGGTCGACGATAATATTACGGCTGAAGGATGCATGTCATGAAAAAAAAATGGGTATAAATTCAAATTGATGAGTGGCCGATTGTCTGGTTGTCCGATGGTAAAAGGGTGGAGGAATTAGATCAAGCAATTCCATGGCACACTCTGTTTTTTTTTAATGCTCGATATGCTTTTTTTTTTATTACAGACGAATCAAGCATTTGACCGCTATCTCACCTGATGGAAAGTGAAGATGCAGCCGAAGATGTAGCATGCTAGAAGATACCTATTCACTCTTGACTTGAAGTCTCCCAGATTATACCGTTCGGGAAACAAAGACGCGGATAATGAGTTCCACTCCTTCGCAGTACGGATAATAAATGTAGAAGCGAAACGCTTCGAGCGAACGTGAGGTAAGTCAACCATATATGGATGACGTTTGACAGTTTGTCTTGTTGTTAGATGGTAAAACGGGCATGGGGGAATTAACTCGTGTAATTCCTGCGCACACTCTCCAAAATGTAAGCGATAGAATACTGATATATTGAATTTATCCTATAAAAGACCGATAGACTGCGACGATTTTCTTTGGAGCTTCGCATCAGATAGTTCTTTGCAGTTTATTAGTGTCTTACCTCTGCGTTCAATAGTCAGGTAAATAGTGAAAGGTAACTTGATTGAGTGTGTTATTAGCTATATGTGGTGAATATTGGTGCAGCCATTTTTACCGACTTCAAAAAAGAAGGAGGTACTATGTTCGACTGTATGTATTTTTTTTATGTATGTTCACAGATTTCTCCCCCATTTGTGGACCGATTCTCAAAAATATTTTTTTGTTTGGTACTTTAGATGTGGTCCCATATAAATTCTATCGAAATCGATCAAGCAAAAACCAAAACATAAGCGGTGAAGACGGTTTTTAAGCTTTTCTTACGTTGAAATTATTTCAGATATGTTTTATTTAAAATAGGCAAACATTTGTCCGCCCTCTTACCTGATGGTAAGTGACGATGCGGTCGACGATGGACCACATTTGTCTAGAAGATGCCTATTCACTCTGACTTAGACTCGCATATATGTCTTCGAGGTTATTTTCGACATCTTGTTAACAATTGCTACCTTGCTGGCCCAGAGGGCAAGTCATTGCTTTCTACGCCGCGGGGACTGGCTTAGATTTCCAACAGAAGCAAACTTCTCATTCCAAGGGGATATTTGTGTCTTTGGTTCTAAGTGTGATTGTGAGATGTACATTTTTAACCACCCATGATGTCTTTGTGATGTGGGGCTGTGAGTGTGTTTTGTTTGTTATATTTTGATAATACGGTTAAGAAATACATTTGAGTATCCTGTGGAACAAAGCAAATTGCTAATGTAACCTAGTAAGATGTTCTATTAATAGAAACATTGTGTGCTCTAACTGACCCCCAGATAAGAAGCAGCAAAGTCCAGGGCTCAGTCTCTAGAGGCTCAGGCTTGTCCTTTTTAGGATATAGACATAGGCCAGGTAAAAAACAGACTAGTATAGACTTTAGAAAATGTTTATGCATATTTTCTCGAAAATTAAAAACCTCATATCAAATAACTTATATATATATTTGTACTTATATATAAACATAACGCTTTTACTCTCACGCACTGAGATCCAAGACTTTTTTTTTTTTTTTTATTTGTGACAGTCTAGTGTTTGACCACTATCTCACCTGATGGTAAGTGACGATGTGATCGAAGCTGGTAAACACAAGTCATCGAACTTAGTGTGGGGCTGTGAGTGTGAAAGCGATTATGTTTCTATGTCTTTAAGAGTTTATATAATACTCCAATGCAAGGCTACAGAGGAAATTTGAACTAGAAATCTTTTAGAATGTGATGGATGGAGAATGGGGGGGCCAATTCTCCACCCCAAAAAAAAACATCATAAGACCAGACTTCCCTCAGTCATCCACATCATATCACGCATCAGCATCTACTCAGCTTTCATCATCATAATCTAAAACACCCACTTTGGAACAGCTTAATCGGCAACCTAAAGCCATTCTTCGCTACATGAAGAAGCTAGGATGGCTTGAGTAGTCGCCACCAAATACACCCCAAGGGGTATGTCAGTGCATCGCATATCGCCCCAAATAAAACAAACCATTAGGTGAGAGTGGTCAAATGCTTGCCTATCTAGTATTAAAAAAAAATCAGCCTAACATCATACAGACTCAGATCAGGTCAAACTTATAACACCTCTATTTGTGTGGTGTGTTAAAAATACTTTACTAGATCACTTTGGCCATACCAGTGTGGGAACATTTTGTGCTTAAACCTTTTTACCCCATAATCAGATGTTCAAACACACTTTTACAGGATGTAGCCAGTCAACTGTGACAGTTATGCAATTCACAGGGTGTTCAATATATACAATTACTAGCCATGCCCATGGCTTCGCCCGTTATTATGAAGTTAAATAGTAGTCTATGTGTTAATCCTAAGTATAAGCTATGCACATTTTAAATTTCATCCAAATCCCCATTCAGCCGTTAAAGCGTGACGAAACAAACATAACAGAAACTTTCAGATTTATAGTATTAGTAGGATTCTAAGACTAGACTAGCAAGTTCCTCTGTTGCTAATAAAATTTAAATGTTCCGGCAGCTACAAGCCCGTCGACATTATGTACACCTCCATTTTCTCCACTGGAACAATTGTACCAGCGATCCATCACACTTTGATAGATGTAATGTACAATACACCCCAAGCGGGACGTTAGAGCAGTTTCCCCCACTCAGATTTAAAAAATTTGCATGTGCACCCCTACAATAATTGAAAGCCAGTCATCAATTATTGTTGGGGTAGGACTTTGCGTCGTCCGCCTAGGGCAGTACATCACAGCCTGACATTCAACCGCCAAGCAGTAGCGTGCAAACATTACTGTATGCAAGATTGAAGGGCAACGTTTCCAGCGAAATTACAGGGTATATAACGATTCAACGTCTAATATCTCAGGTTGACGAGTGCAGTGTATCTTGCTACTCAGGATTATGACAAATGGGTGGCACTGTACCGTAACGGGTAAGCATGACGTTGACCTTGAGGTGCTTGTCTCATCTCTCAATTACATAAATAAATATAAACACACTTAGTTTGTTGCATGTTTTGTTTACCATCTTAGAACCAATTCATTTTGTTTATATAGCATTAGACATGAACTATATTGATAAAGTTATATTTACCCCACCTCAAGTGATAATTTTCCTTTTTCAATTTATCAATCTTAGAACCACATCACCACTTAATATCAGGAGAGATAGTGATCAAATGCTAGCTTATCGGGGATAAAAACAAAACACATAATACCAGATAAGCACAGGGTTTCAAAACTAAAAATAAGTACCTAATATCAGACAAGTACAATACTTGCTGTGCCCGCTGTTTAAGCCGCATAAGTGCCTGACACATGTGAATTCCAGGATAAAAAGTAGTATATGTTCTCTCCAACAACGGATTGTCCAGGGTGTCAGCTACCTCCATACCAAATTACATCAAAATTTGTCTAACATGAAGAGCATGAAGGAGTAACAAACACACTCACAAACTTTCGCCTTTATAATATTAGTTTGAAGTATGATAATTATGTTTTTGGACCAGTATTTTTGGTGATCATTTGTTCCTAAAATTTAATGTAAAAAGCTCTGATCAATTTTATTAATTATTTTATTAATTTTATTACTGGTTATCTGCTGTGATCTTGGGCTCATGTAATCTTGATGAAAAGCGAAAGTCAATAGAGAAATTATGAGCCAATAAATCTTGAAAAATCAAAATTTCCAACAGGCAATTATCACATCAGGAAGCTCCTACATTATTATAACGATCAAGTATAACAGCTTGTTACGTTAAAAACAGTGAAATGTGCAGTGGACTAGAAACTGTGTCTTATTATCATAACGCCTTTGCCACAAAATTAGAAAAAAAAAACAGATACTATTGCCCAACCACCAAGCTACCCACTTTCTTCATGTAAAAATATATGTTACGAAAGAGGGAAACCGTGTAACGCATCTGATGATTACAAAGCTGATGCGAAAAAAGTAAAAGTCTATGCATCTGACAAAGGAATCGAGATTTTGCAATCCAAACAAGGGCAGACTAAAACATGTTTTTCTCTACATTTAAAATACGCAAGATATGAACGTACCTGATTAGTTTCTGTAGAATAAAACATGGCACTGTTTCTGAATACTAAATAATCATAAAATAAACGATTTACATTAAATAAATTGCTAAATTACGACTGATTTCTTTTCATTGACAACGCTAGGGTAGACACATCTGTGTACCTGACAAACAACTGACAGGTAATATTACCCTACCAATTTTACTTCACAAAAATGGCTACAAAAGTGGGAACGAAGCTTAACAACAAGTTTTGGTAGGACTATACTTACGTAGCACTATTTTCACGCTGTCATCGACCACATTTCACTTGAAACTTGTACGACACGATTTAGTTTGATAGGCTCACACTGCACATTGAAATCGATGATTATATTTTAGTTATGGAACTGCTTCCCTTTGTTCAAAAGCAAATCACTTTTAGCCCATCAAATCAAACACATCGAAGAAAAGAAGTAACAAGGAAGAAGACAAAACAATGTTAAATTATATTTTTATTTCTTTCTCCGCCCGCCGCCAGATGGTGCAGCAGACAGAGAGAGAAAGACAGAAGTTGATTTTGACATTGACATTTATTTGGACGCGTTCTATCATCATTCGTTTTACTCTCCGCATCATCCAAGAAAATATTTATTGTAGTATATTTTTATGCATGATAGGCAAGAATATGACCACCATCTCACCTGATGGAAAGTGATGAAGCGGCCGAAGATGTAACATCCTTGCCCAAAAGATACCTATTCACTCGAGACTTGAAGACTCCCAGATTATACCGTTCGGGGTTCGAGGAACGAATTTATATAGGTATGGCTGCAATTATGTCTTACATTCTTCTCTTAATACATACACAGTGGCTACATAGTAATAATATGCATTTGTTTCACAGGGATAGAGTGCAGGATGTGGGAGACGGGAGTTGTCGCCACCGCACGCCAGTCCGTGCGAACGTAAGTGTGTGAAAGAACAACCACGAATTTTCAAATAAATAAGCTTACTATAATAATATAATAGATGTCTTAAATCCAAAATTTTAATTTTGACGAATATGTATAATTACAGTAACGTACTTGTGAATGGCTCCCCGGAGTCGAGCATTGAAAATGTTAAGTGAAAACTAGGTTCCCAGTCTGAAATAAAATAATAAGTGAAAATTTATTTATTTCGATGGAGGGTGCATTAGCAGCTTACCATATTATGATACCTTTATGTGTGATATGTATTCTGGCAAAGAAGCGTTTGAGTTTAAATAAAATTAAAATTGTTGGCTTGTTCATTTCCAGTGTGAGCCACGGTAACTATGCATTATTTATTTAATTCGATTATAGAATCAGTAATGACTTTATGATCTAAGTAATGAATAATAAAAAACATAATAATTGCATGTATCTTATAATAATTAATTGAAAATCTTTTAGCCTCATTGATCCTACTATGCAAAACTAAAAAAAAAACGTATTATATCAACATATCAAATATCTCTTTTTTTCTCTTGTTTTTTATATACCAAAATCGTTTAATGATGAGAAACAAAAATTACCATTTTTGTTTCTACATAATAATCACAAGTTTGAATCACATTATTTCTTAATGATTACAAACGAATAAAAATAAAAATTAACACCTTATTGATTATGAAAATATTTTTTATAATCATAATGATTAAATATTTTATTGCAGGTTTAACTGTTTAGGTGGTAATACTAACTGGTAATTTTCTGTATTCTGAGCTGGTAATACTTCCCAATCGCGCCCACATTTATTTTATTATTTAATTTGAATTAAGTTGTTCATGAAAGAAATAACACACGTTATAATTGTCTGCATTATAACTGCGCGATCTTGTCTAATTTTAAAACAATAAGCACTCTAACAACGGAATGGACAAACAGCAACGAAATAATAAACAAACCAGAATTGTATAGTCAAGAGTGAATAGGTAGCCTCTAGGCAAGCATGCTACATCTTCGGCCGCGTCATTACTTTCCATCAGGTGAGATTGTGGTCAAATGCTTGCCTGTCGGGCTTAAAAATAGACCTACGGTTTGTTTTTAAATTACTTTGGTTGCTAAATCTTTGACAAGCCAATTAACTTGGACATTAGTATGTACCGATGACGAAGAGCGACAGCCCTACAGATGCTATTTAAAGAAGAAGTTGATAGTTATTGACATTGGCATTGGACAGTAAATGACAGTAATTTACAGTATTGTTTAGTAGTGTTTTGGACGAGTTAGAGATGCGAGTCTGATTTGTTTTATTTCTATTTATTTTAATTCTCCGTACAAAAACAAAACTTTTATTACACAAAACTTGCTCAAAACAGCAAGGAATCTCGGCGGAATTTTAAAACTACTACATCTCGATCCTCAATAATGTGCTACGTGATAATAACCGGACGTAGCCTCGCATGGCTACTCTTGAGTCTGATTGCATTTATGTTCATTTTAGTAGGTATAATGACGCCGAAATGGTTACTGGGACAGCCCGTGGTCAGTAACGAGAACAATGTGACTAGTTTTTACGTTCCTAGCGTTGGGATTTACAATCGGTGAGTAAGTTTTTCAAACTTGTTTTTAAAGTAATACACACTATTCTAAGAGTTCTTAATAAGTCAGCTTACTAAGTGTGTATGCTAAACAGGTCACGTAGATATGTTAATTATATGGTACGTTTTGATTTCCCTATCTTATTGCAACAATAGTTAAAAGTCACTACAAAAATAGTTAAAAGGCACTGCATATACAATACATATATTACAATATACTGTTTAGTAGTCTAAAGCATACAATTATAAGCCACCGCAATTTTGTGGTTATTCTATTAACTGCTTTATTTATACTTAATATAGTTCGGCTTTTTTCATAGTTACATAGATACAAACCGCAAATTTTTATATGAAATATGAATAAAACCCAAATTAGATAGTTTTGTGAGTGTATGTTTGAAGTAAATGTTGCCCATTGCCGTTGCTGAAGAACTGCCCCTTAGCTTAATTGGGTGAATGTTCGCCTTCTAAGCTGTGGTATTCTGCAGTATATCTGACAGTTGAGTCATTAACTTTCATGAGTGCCTCTTTGGGGCCCGTGTGAATAAACAATATTGTTTTTTTTTTTCTTAAATTACACATATACTAAAGGTTTTGTATAACCATTTCAGATGTCTCCGTATGTCTCACGACCCATACAATTGTGCCTCATTCTCATTCTATGGACTCTCAACGGATCCATCCATCTACCCGGGGCCTTGGAAAGCTACTATGTTCTTCTTGTCATTATGTAAGTCCATAACGGTGAATTGTGGTAATAAAGTATAGACTAAAGTCGAGTTCTATCGAAGTAATGAAAGGATACTATGATATAGTATTAAGGTATACATATTCCTTTGACACTGCATTCGCCTTAGCAGGGGTATAGGGTTCGATTCCTAGTGGGGTTACTATGATATAGTATTAAGAGATACATATTCCTCCATATTTTAGTATATCAATAGTAATTATTTTGTTTAGTATCTTAATCCATTATTATAAAGTTTGCGTAACTATGTGGTACACCTGAGTCCCAATACATTTTGCCATCTCCTCTCCATCCAAAGGTTGTCTGTAAGAGATCGCTTTAAGCGATAAGACCGCCCATTGTACTAGCCTAAGTTCGTTTTAATGTATTTTCCTCTATTTCTGGTGTACAATAAAGTGTTATCTATCTATCTATCTATTCCTTTGTCACTGCATTCACCTTCTAAGCAGGGGTATAGGGTTTGATTCCTAGTGGGAACAAACGTTTATGCTTGAAGGGTTATGCTTTACATCCGTACAGCAAAGGAGTTGAACTTATTGCCTGCTTCATTGTTCTCCGAGGGGTATAATCTGAGAGTCTTCAAATCAAGAGTGAATAGGTGTAAATACTTGCTTGCCATCTATGGCCCCATCATCACTTTCTATCAGGTGAGATAATGTTTGAACGCTTGTCTATTTAGCATTAAAAGCAGGCTAAAGGCAGACCAAAGACTTTCACGAAGACACCAGTCGTTACTCATCCGTGCACCATTAAACACAAACACTGCTTTTCATTTCCTGAGCAACAGAGTGATTAATAGACATAAAGACTCACCTAAAGACTCACAGAATTCAATTACAAATACAACAACTTCATCACTGGAACAGTTATGCCAGCACCCAAAAACCACACTCCGTTATTTTAAGGAGCTGGGGTGGATGGGGTAGTTCCTGGCAGGGGGAAATGTACAATACACCCCAAGTGGGACGTCCGTGCAGGCCTTAACGCCCCCATCTTATATATATAAAAGAAAGTCGTGTTAGTTACTCCACTTATAACTCAAGAACGGCTGAACCGATTTAGCTGAAAATTGGCAGGGAGGTAGTTTAGAGCCAGGAAAAGGACATAGGATACTTTTTAAGAACGTATATTTCTTTAAATTTTTTTTTTATATTTCGACATGCTTTCCTTTTTCTCATACGTCACTCGGATTTGGTAAAGTACTAGGCAAACATAAACATGAAGGTTGTAATAATATAGTCACGTGACATTGTAACGCATGCCGGGTATGGCTTCCTAAAATAATATGCACATTCATTGACTGTTAGGCAGAATGAAGGTCGCCGGGACAGCTAGTATTGAATAAGAATAACAATAAAGTGGTTCACAATTGGAACAGATTACCGGAAGATGTTGTTTCTGCTACCACAATAAATGGATTTAAAAACAAGCTTGACTATTGGTTGTGAATTAATGAACAATCTTTTTTAGAAAAGTGAACTGTTTTTACTTTTAACAGTGTGATATAGACATATCCGCATTCTTCTACTTGTCTATAAATAAATAAAAAAATATATATACATATATAAACAGGTGAGATCTAGATATAGTATAGAAGCCAAATACTTGGCTACCTGAGATATTTTTTTACCCGACTGCCAAGAAAAGGTTTTGTTTTTCTTTCACTAATGAAGTTGGTTTTTTTTAAGCTTTGCTTGCATTTAATTATCACTGTCCACAACTTTCCAGGTGCGGCAATCCAATTGGCCACAATAGTTTGTGGGATTCTCTCATGTTGCATCCAGTCAATCTTCAAGAAAAGTGTCATATCTCTCGCTGGAGCTACGCAGGCTTTGGGAGGTATGTCTTTTTACCTCACTATGGCAAAGCTAAAAGGGAATGATTTTTGCAGTGTATGTTTGTTTGTATGTATGTATCCACCGTAGCGCCTAAACCTCTGATTAATGAGGTGTGTCATACCTTATAATGGCATGAGTGACAAAGGTAATAAAAAAAAAAATTTTTTTAATTACTATAGTTTTTTTTACTTTATTTTAGAGTAGTGAGAAACAAAATAAAAATAGGTAATAAAAAAAAAGCAAACTCCTTGTGGAGAAAACTTGTGTTCCCTCCGGGAATCGAACTCGATACCTCTAGAAGACGAGCGCTCACTCAACCAAGCCAACGGGCAGTTCAAAAATAAAATAAAACATTTTATTTGTTTTGGTTTTAGTAGAAAGCCATTTAGTGGATAGATAGTAGTCGGGTTCTAAAAAAATTCCACCAAAACATTTTGTGTGACGTTAATGTTTCCCGCACACACGATCTTAGAATTAAGTAAAGATTGTCTTCCTTCTAAGCAGTGAGTATTGGGTTTTAGCACCACCCGGGGACCATGTGTAGGGTGTCAGACTTAAGGGGTATCCTCCTAAAGACGTGGGTTATCCCATTCGTGTGTTTCGATTCCCAGTTCGAAACAGATTTTTTCTTCAAGCGAAAGTATTTCTGGATCTAGGTGTGATTGTGTGTGTGATTATTTCCGTCACCAACGACAAAAAAAAAATCAACAAAACAAACGCATTCACACTCAGCCCCATACAAAGTTCAAAGACTTGTATCGTGGGTGCCGGAAACATTCACATCACACACACATTAAATAATAATAAAGTTAGTTGTATTATTTTGTTTGTACCCATTGTGGCTTCGTTACCATACCTATAAGTATTATTGTTTAATTATAATTTCTGTAAATATTGAAAGGTACCTATTGTGTGAATTGTGACAAATCATGCGCGGCCTCTTGACTTCCTTCTAAATAGGTACATAAGTATTATTGTTTCCTTTGTCCTGTAAATATTACAATACAATACAAAAACTCTTTATTGACACCAAAAGATAAATAAAACTTACAGAGAAACTTATAAAGATAGGCACGATGGGCGGTCTTATCGCTAAGAGCGATCTCTTCCAGACAACCTTTGGATGGAAATATAAACGAAAATACAATGTAGGGATGGTGGTGCGATAAAATGAATGAAATAAATTAAAAAATAATAGAAATTCATTGTTTAAACTACGTAAACAATACATACCAATAATAATATCAGAATATAACATAAAATAAATAAATATTTACTTATAAGTAACTATAACACATATTATTTAACATATATAATTCACATATAGTAACGTTTACAGATTGGACAAATAAAAGTTTTCGACTTGAGTTTTAAATGACTCTTGAGTTTCCGCGCGTTTGACATTTACAGGCTGAGCATTCCAGAGACGCACGGCTTCTATGGTAAAAGAAGAATTTTATCCTTGTGGATGTTTCTTGTACGAATTCGTCATTGCACTATTTTTAGTAGTGATAGGGATGTTTTGCAGAGTCCGCGTGGGGCAGTACCACACATTGGCAGACTTTGAACTCATAATAAACACTATTCAGACTTAGATTTCTTTCATGTGTCAAAAAATGTTCTAAAAAACAAATTAAAAAAAATAAATTTCTCCTACCTAAATGAAAAAATACCTAATGAATAATTTAACAGTAAATTTCTTAATGTAATACCTATACCTATTATATCAGAATATCTATATATCTATATATATAAAAGAAAGTCGTGTTAGTTACTCCACTTATAACTCAAGAACGGCTGAACCGATTTAGCTGAAAATTGGCAGGGAGGTAGTTTAGAGCCAGGAGAAGGACATAGGATACTTTTTAAGAACGTACATTTCTTTAAATATTTATTTTACATTTCGACATGCTTTCCATTTTCTCATACGTCACTCGGATTTGGTAAAGTACTATGCAAACATAAACATGAAGGTTGTAATAATATAGTCACGTGACATTGTAACGCATGCCGGCTTCCTAAATATGCACATTCATTGACTGTTAGGCGGAACGAAGGTCGCTGGGACAGCTAGTTATGTATATATGTAAGTGAATGATACATTGTATACACACACATATAGAAAAACGCTCTCATATAACTTTTATTTTTTCTAAACAATAGGGATTGTATGATTAGACACATTGTTCATATTATAAAATATGTAATCCTATTTTGGCTATACTATTAGAATATTTTTATTACCTATGTATATTTTGTAAACGCTGTTGGATTATGAAAATAAAAAAATAAAATAAAAATTCCAAAAGCAGTAGTGTACAAACATTACTGTATGTACTGTACGGCAATGTTTACAGTGACATTACAGTAGACATTAAAGAGATTTAAAATGTAATATCTCAGGGGGAGGAGCGCATTGCCGAGCAGGAAATTAACTATATTAGTTCAAAACTATGGGTGACACTGAACTGTTATAGGCAAGAGTGACGCTTACCATCAGGCGAGCAACTCGAAAAATAAGATTCATTCATATTTTTTTTTTATTCTCGATAGGCAAGCATTTGACCACTATCTCACCTGATGGGAAAAAAAAAAATATATACTCTTCATGTAATATCAAAACAAATCTAATATCTTTGAACGAGTAATTCTTGTATTTATATATGTGTAATCAGGATCTTGGAAACGGCTCCAACGATTTTCATGAAAGTTACAGAATAGGGGTTTTTCGGCCCAAGGAATCGATTTATCAACGTTCCAGCTCCGAGAAATGCTAGGTTCCCAAACTGCATTTGAAAAACTTCCCAAACTGCATTTGAAAAACCGGGTTTAAGAAACTATCAGCGCCACCTATTACGCCTTGCATGACCGATGTAAAAAACTGTTTCTACTCGACACTAGATGGAGCTTTCTGAGGCTACAAATTCAAACACATTCTACCAAAAACAAAAAACCGAGCAAAGCTCGGTCATCCGGACATATAAATTTAATAATAATTACATTTATACGGTAATTAACATTTCAGGCTTATTTGGCGTCCTAGGTCTCGTGCTGTACCCCTGGGGCTGGGGGTCTTCTAGAGTACAGAAGCTTTGTGGGAAAGACTCCGAGCCATACCTCCCTGGGGACTGCTCTATTGGTAACTATGTTTGTACTATGCTCTTGAATGTTTTTTCATTTATATCATTCATATATTATCATCACACTCCCACACTAAGTTCAATGATTTGTGTCGTGGGTGCCGGAAACATTCGCATCACATACACAGTCATACCTAGAACCAGAAACACAAATTTCCCTTGGGGAGAAAACCCCCGCTGCTTGGAAGGCAAACGCCCACCTAAGGAATCGGGTAGTTCAATATTCATTGCTATTTTTGGCTTTGGGCCATAGGTTGCTGCTCTGAGAAATTGAAGTTATCCGCTTGTATGGTTAAGACGCTAAATGTTTCTGACAGACAGACGGACGGACGGACAATCAACGACGTGCTGAACCAACCAAGTCAACATAGACACCTCGCTTCGCTAGGTCAATAATCATATAGACCAATCATGAAAAAAACATGCACCAATTATGTTTCCGCCATTAATTATGTCATCAAGACACATCCTACTAGCTGCGCCCTCTGGATTTACCCGCCATAAGTCTCGGATCCGCGGGAATTCCTGGATATACGTTACTTGTTAAAAACTTTTTAAAGTCAAGCTTTTAGAAGTCCGGCATAATCTGATTTAAAATGACGTCACTTTATTTTTCGAGTTATTCTTAGCGAGCCCTTTCATTTGATACCCATATTGTAGGAGTGCATTTAAAATTACTTGTCCGCCATTTAGTGTGTTCCGCCATGTTGGACTTAGAATGACGTCACACAGCTAACCACGCATTGTCATCCAAACTAAACGTGAATACAAAATTTCAGCTCAATCGGTTGAAGATATCTGCTTCAAAATTGAGTTGCAAGATTCCACCCGAACAAACATACATACAGTGCAAGCTAAATAAAAGCTTGTAACAAAGTAGCCTATGTCCTTTCCCAAGCTCTAGTCTATCTCTGTACCAAATATCATTAAAATCGGTTCAATGGCTTAGGCGTGAAAGTGTAGCAGACGGCTACTTTCGCATTTATAATATTATAGTAGAAACTAGTAGAGTTATATCCTCAATTATATATTGCCCAAATAATCTTGGCTTTACTGAATACGATTAATTCACCAAGCGAGCGCGAAGCACCCGCGTTCAGCTTGGGCAAAATTACTTTTGTATCTCCGTATGTCCGGATTTCCGGTTGTTCTCCTCTACAGGTCGAATTCCTCAACCGATTCTAGTGAAATTTTGTGAGTAGGTTCGATAATTATACAGCTATTTTTTGCCTGCTCAGTTTTTGGAACCATTTCAAAATGGCGGAGATATGGTGGTTGAAAACATAAAAAAAAATATAATTCTGCCATTTCGAAAAATACGCGAGATCTTCAGCTCATAGTCACTAGTTCTAGCTATTTTCTTTTTTAGTCACTAGTTCTAGCTATTTTCTTTCTCACCTGATGATAAGCGATGATGTGGTCGACGTTGGAGCAAGCTTGCCTAGAAGATACATATTCACTCGCGACTTGAAGACTCCCATATTGTACCTATTAGGAAACACCGACTCAGGTATTCTCAATCCTACTCCTACTAATATTATAAATCTGAAAGTTTGTGTGTAAATGTGTAAGTATGTTTGTTCCTTCTTCACGCTTTAACTGCTGTACGGATTTGGATGAAATTTGGAATGTACATAGATTATACCTAGGATTAACACATAGGCTACTTTTTAACTTGATAATAGTGGGCGAAGCCGCGGGGCACGGCTAGTACTCAATAAATATGCATTGCAGCTTTTTATTAATGCTAGATGCCTACGCCTTTGACCGCTATTTTACCTGATGGAAAGTGACGATGTGGCCGAAGTTAGAACATGCTTGCCTAGAAGGCTTACATTTTGGAGAGTGTGCTCAGGAATTACATGACATAATTCCTCCATGCCCTTTTTACCATCAAACAACAAGACAAACTGTCAAACGTCATCCATTTATGGTTGACATACTTCCAGTTCGCTCGAAGCGTTTCGCTTCTACGTTCATCATCCGTACAGCGAAGGAGTGGAACTCATTGCCTGCGTGTTTGTTCCCTGAACAGTATAATCTGGGTGTCTTCAAGTCTAGAGTGAATAGGTACCTTCTTGGCAAGCATGTTCCATCTTTGGCCGCATTGTCACTTCCCATCAGGTGAGATAGCGGTCAAATACTTGCCTATCTAGTATAAAAAAAGGTGCCTATAAATTGAAATAACTTTTTCCAGGTTGGGCGCTATTTGTGACAGCAACAGGAGTGGCCTTAATATTCCTATCTAGCGCGTTATCTAAGATAGCAGATAAGGCGGCGAACAGCGATAAGGTTCAATTTCAAATGGACGAAGGGAACAATCTCATTTGTTTAGCTTAGTTCAAATCTGCAGACATCCCAAGCTAAAACTGCGATATTCCACACAAATGTTGCAAATCACATAACAAGAATGTACGTGATGATAGCTTGTGTAAGCGGTGTATCCTTGAGAGCCAGTTTCCATTTGGGCCTGTCCTTACGACCCTCGACCTCAACAAAGCTGAAAAGTAGTCGGTAGCTAGCCTGTCAGACGTTTAAAAAGAAATGAGTTATAAAAAATATGGAAAATTATCCGAAATTATAACACGGATACAAAAAAAAATATGTTAGTTATATTGTTCAATTTGTTAATATGTTCCCATCGTGCCAGAAGTATTTTTAATCTGGTTGCCAGATTGGACGATCAAAACATTTGATATTCTAATATTCATTTTTTTTTTTAATCTTATAGGCTAGCTTTGCATCGTTATCTCATCTGATGGTAAGAGAAGTCGAGGAATGTCAAGGAAGTTAAACATCAGTTGAGATGCGTGCATTCATTTGTTAATCTATACAATTTTGACATTATTGATTTTGGATCCGACTCACTTTCCTTGGGCGTCCCTGACTTCTCTTTGTATTTTCTCCGACTCTCTTTTTCCCGACCTCGATTCAAAATGTTGGTGTTAAAATGTTAAACCATTTTCTGTCTAATGATGTACCGATTTATTAAATATACAATTATTTTTTTACAAGAAGGGTCATCAAAACGTATACAGTCAAAAAAGTTAATGAAATAACCCAACCCTTACTGTACCCGGGCAAAGGTGACCATGACGCTGGCAGATTACCACGCTGGATAGCAATGGCCAGTTTTTGCACCAGAAACGAGCCGGAGCGGGAGTCACCATTGGTTTCCCTTATCCGGCGCCCTATCTCACTGACCAAATGTTTGGCTTCGGCCCATGGTCTAAACGGCGATGGGCACAAAGTATAATTGTGGCTCCATCGCCGCATTGTACCGATTTAAATATGTTTTATTGTTTATTAGCTATGTTTGATGAACATTGGTGCAGCATATGTTTAGTTTGATTTGTCCTTCGGTACCTTAACTTATATTACTATTATTATTGTACATGTTATTATATAATACATGTATGAGTATGCTTTACGCTTACTACAGAGCTAATGTACCGCTTGTATCTCCAAATAGCTGTATAAGAGTATAATCTCAACTCTTAGACTATTATTACAGTATTTAATTCTATCTGAAAGGTAGCTTAAGTATTTTTAAGAGTATTTTTATATTTTGTACTCGCTAAGGCTTTTGCCGTCATTTATATAGAAAAGCTAGCTTCATCATCATTTAGCATTACATTATTATTACTGGTATAAGTTCAAGCCTCTTTTGGGTATGCCTATAAATGTTAAAATGTGAAAAAACGTATGATTCTAAGCTGAAAGTATTTTTTATATGTATTTTAACTGTTAAAATGTTTATTTATTACCAACTATTTATATGTATAATATAAATTAATATGTATCTATTGCGCTCTCATTTGATTCCGTTTTTGCCAGAATTGATTTCTGTCAGATGTAGATTATCTTCTTTGTTTGCCAGACACGTTGTAAAGAAGGAACGTCAAGACTGAATCGTGCAATCTTTTTCTGCTATTGGAAAATGACGCAGTTTTTTATGGTTGTGTGAAAAATACGAAAACGAATGTTGTATTAATCGTTCATTAATTATTTAATTATTATTAGTGTTTGTCTTACTCTCATTGTTATGTTTAACGAGTCCAGCGGCTTGTGTTTCAGTATTACAATGAATTAATTATAATATATGCTTTTAGAAACATCGAATTGTGCCTAAATTTTCTGTTTCGATGGTATTCTTCAGACTCGTTTATATTATAAATGTGAAAGATGTAAATCATATTCATGCAACAAAGTATATGTGATATGTGATAGTTTATTATATATATATAAAAAGCAGATAACAGTAATTTACTTCAAGATTTAATAAAATAATTCCTTTTTATTTAGTCAAATATAATATAGAAAAACTTATATTATAAGAGTTGAATAGTAGAAATGAATGACAACTGACTGAAAAAAATAAAGACTTAGTTAGAATAGTCATTTTTTGGCTACATTCGGTAGAGTTTTTAAAATTTTAACGAAGGTTTCTTAATTGATCTTCAGTCTGGCAATTCTGACAGTCTGGCAAGAACGGAATTTTGCAAATGAGAAATAAATTGATGGAAGCCATGTTTAAAATTGTCTGAAATTAAAATAATTTAAAAATAATGTAAAATATATTAAAATTTTACATTATTTATAATTAATTTGTATTATGTATATTAAATTAAGGAGATAAAACATCGTGAATTATCAAACAATTTATCTTTTTGAAATCTTTTTTCAGCATTTTGGTCATGTGCTGCCATTTATATAATTAAATGATGTTATATATTATTAATAGTAATTTATTAACTTTTTAATATTACAATGATTGTGAAACAAGGCGCAAGTAAAGTCACAAAGTAAATATAATCAAAGATACCTATTTTGTAATACTCACTTTCATGTTTATAATTACTGTTTACATATTATTATAGACATTTATTATTGTTATAGTATAAACAAGAAATACGTTAAAAAGTTTTTTTAAATCAAGCTTTTACAAGTTGTAAATAAAGAGGACTTAAAGTTATATAACCAGAGAACTTGTCAAGACGAATCAAACAAGCCCAAACTAGACGAGGTTTTGTCGATTCATTGCGAAGTTCCTTTGGCCACCTTCCAGCTCCATCATCAGAGCAGCACCATGTCATCATAGTATTGCATTGTCACGCGATTTACACATGTATGCAAAATTTCAGCTCAATCGGTAAACGGGAAGTGGATCAAATTTAGTTTGCAAGATTTGATGACAAACATCGGGACTGGTGAAACTAAATAAAAGCTTGTAAAAAAGGCTAGAAGTCTGAATAAAATTATTCAGTTTGTCATTTACATTATGAAAAAAAAAAAAAATGTGCTTGTATTTTTCATTTGTCCATTAACAAAAACATTACGAAGATATAGTGCATTGAAATTGCGCGTGACGTCACGCCTCAGTACACTTCTGAGGCATGTATCTTTGTATTTTTTTGTTTAATTTACAAAAGAAAAAATACGAGTCTAATATTTTTTGATAATCTAGTTGACGGACAATATAGTTTTTTTTTTTATCCAGGTATCATCTTCATCATCAGTATTTAATAATAAATACGAATATTAACTGCTTGGTATATAGTAAATATTTATATTTATGTATAATTGACGACCCAGTTGGCGCAGTGGACAAGTCGCTGCCCTCTACGCCATGGGTCCTTCCATTCCCGGCAGGGGCACAATTTTCCTTCGCAAGGGATATTTGTACTTTTGTTTCTGGGTATGATTAAGAATGAAATGTAAATGTTTCCGGCGTTTAAAAACGTATTTATGTACAGCTGCAAGTAAATGTTAAAAAAAAATATCAAATGTTACTCTAAAAGAGCTAATATCTCAGGGTGACGAGAACAGTGTTTTTTTTTTGTTTTGCCGCTTTGGATTCCGACCTATACTTGTTCAGAAATCTCTAGGTGGCACTGAACTGTCATGCCCATTGGCAAGCGTGACGGTTCCCATCAGGCGAGTGACTTGCGGGTTTCGTCTCTCAATTACATAAAAAAAGAGTAATTTCGGGACATTCGGTGCTCCTTCATCGGTCGAGCGCGCGTAGACCGTCCGACGTCTCGGCGTGTACTTGACTGATGAAGGTGAAGTAGGCTACAAATTGGACGATTCATCCTCACGAATATTAAAGATTTGACCTTTAAAAAACGGTCGTTTAACAGCATTTTTTTATGTGTAATAAATGTTCACAAAATATTTTATTCGGATATGTTCAGCGATACACGATTGAATAAATTTGGCTCGATAGAAAACATATTTAAACTTTACTAAAAAACACAAAATTTCCCGTTCCCGTCAGTGGAATGAATCCACTTTATTCTGTTTCTATAAAAGATATTCTTTACAAAAAATATTGGGCGTAATCCCAACAAACATTCAAACCTCGTTGTGAACTCAAGTTTTTTGTAAAAGGGGAAGATTAATTTAAAAAATATATGAAAGCGCGCACGCTGCCTATGCAGGCAATTCTACAAGGCTACAGTTCGACTCCAGTCCGCCAACTCGATACCAAGTCGTCTGAAGGAGCACCGAATATTCCGAAACTAGTCTAGTAACAATGCGAGCAAACAACAGTGAGTCAAGTCGTATAAATCGTTAATACTCATATATATATAAAGATGTACTCAGTATCGCTATAAATGCTGTTAGTTTATTTTTAATTCAAGATAGGCAAACTTTTGACCACAATCTCACCTACGTAAGCGACGATGTGGTCGACGATGGAGCAAGCTTGCCTAGAAGATACCTATTCAATCGCGACTTGAAGACTCCCATATTGTACTCATCGGGAAACACCGACTCAGGTAAGGAGTTCCATTCCTTTGCAGTTTGCACAATGAATGTGGAAGCAAAACGCTTCGTGCGCATTTGTGGAATGACTACCATATAGCGGTGTCGCTTAGCAGTTTGTTAGTGATCATCAAAGATAATTACAAAACTGTGAAACAGCAAAGTGTGGCCTTGTTGTTTATTATAATAAGATGCATTTTATATACATACCTATTATATTAATAATTTATAGATTGTATATTTAGATAGTGCCATAATAATTCGATTTGTTATTTTATAATTATTTATTCAGACCTCTGTATTCCATCTATACTTAAAAAAAAACATATTCATTTCTCTATGTTCCGTCCTCTATGTTGTGTAACTTAGTGACACTCGTAGCTCGGTCCGCCTGGTCGATCGTAACTGATTGACAATGTTCAGTCAGGCCAGTGCTTGGATGGGTGACAGTTTCAATTGAGTTTTACCGCGCTTAGGACGGCACTTTAAGCCGTCGGTCCCGGTTGTTAGTCGTAAGATAACAGTCATTAAGTTATGTTGGATTTCTTTGGGATGTTTTCAGGCGGCTTGGAAAATTCTGACAACAGCCTAATGAAAAGCAAGCAAGCAACTTTCCTACAGTCTTATATATGGATCTTGATTTTATGGACGTTTAAAAAAAACTATAATGAAAATGATTCCTTAATATTTTTTTTAAATACATACACACATTTCCCAGAACCCAGAAGCTTAAATTTCCCTTAGAAAGGGAAATCGCTGGGAATTGAACTCAGGACCTACGGAACAGAGTAAGGCCAAGCGCAAATGGGACAACATCAACACCTAATCAAACATAATACACATATGTTAGCTGGAAGAAAATGATAACTAGCGTTAAGTTCGACTTTGTACCAGTTTTATCTATATATATGGATAACCATAGATGGTCTGAACTGGTCAATAAATACGTATTATTTCATCGTAAATAGTTGTATTTGTTTTGTTTAAATTCGAAATTTTACAGTATTATTTTTAATTCAATGTATGCTTATTTTTTTATTTATATCGACTGATTGTTGTTTTGTAAAAGAACTGGCCTTATTTACTCTGAATTAAATATTATAATGTATTGTTTTTTTAAGCCTCGATTATCGATACATAAAATTTAAATGAAACTTTT
Organism: Lomographa bimaculata; assembly: GCA_948107665.1. NCBI lineage: Eukaryota > Metazoa > Arthropoda > Insecta > Lepidoptera > Geometridae > Lomographa > Lomographa bimaculata. Next base: position 5,463,335 of record OX403612.1, on the reverse strand, counting down.
CATATAAAGAATTTCAACGGAGTTTTGCCGCGAAAGTGAAAAAATGGCGTTGTTGTTTTTTTTTTGCAAAACTTGTGTTTCTTCGTGTGTTAATGTGTAATGATGGACTTATAACCGTTTAATACATTGTGAACGTGCATGAGTGTAGGCAAATTATACAAAGTTGAAAAACGTGATATTCGCTCCCAAAATACAATCGAAGTTCTAGTAGTTTCTATTACTTTACTACTCGTAAGCTTTGGATACGTGTACGCCCTCTAAGCAGGGGTATCGGGTTCGATTCCCGGCAGGAACACAAGTTTACTCCCCAAGGAAAATTTGTGTTTCTTGTTCTGGATGTGATTGTTTGTGTGATGTGAATGTTTCCGGCACCCACGACACAAGTCATAGAACTTAATGTGGGGCTGTGAGTGTGAAAGCGTTTATGTTACTAGGGAACACACGTTTTAAAACTTTGTATGATTTGTCTACACTCATACACATTCACTTATTATTAAACGGTTAAGAGGGTTTATTCCTTTTGTCTTCTCTCTCACTCGCAGAATCGATATTTTTAATAAATACAATTATGTATGTTTTAAAAATGTTTTCAATTAACTTTATGGACATTAATAGGATCTTTCAAACTTCTTTTTGCTAGCATATCCTTCAATAAGATGAGAAAAAACAGAGTTCCCAAATTTCAATGTATTTTTCAAGCTTTCTTCGTTTCACACAAAGATATGAAAAACGAAAGGTAGATCAAAACATTAATTGTATTAATGTCCAGATAGTTGGTTGAAAATAGTTTTGTATTTATTAAAAATATCAAAATGTGTGAGCGAGAGAGAAGACAAAAGGAATAAACCCTCTTAATAATTCACCATTATCACACATTAACACTCGAAAAACCACAATTTTGAAAAAAAAAAAACAAATTCATCACCGACATTTTTTCACTTTCGCGCCAAAAGCTAAAAGATCTTGTCAAGTGTCAAACATAACAATTTACATTCAGCATTAGGCGTCTATTTAGGTTGCCGTAAAATTTGTATATGTACCTAGTTATTAAGAAGCTATATTTTTTAATGTATGAAATTGTATACACCTTCATATTTTTATACAAGTTTGATTGAATTTTTGTGTTTTATTAATTACTAGCCTTGCCCTGCTTTTTCCGCAATTATCAAGTTAAAAAGTAGCCTATGTGTTAAACCTAGGTGTAAGCTATGTACATTCCAAATTTCATCCAAATCCATTCAGCCGTTAAAGCGTGAAGAGGGAACAAACATACTTACACACAAACTTTCGGTTTTATAATATTAGTAGGACTTCTCTTCGCCCCGTGGTTTTACCCGCGTAAGTCCCGGACACGCGGGAATTCGGGAATAAAATAGTGCGATAATCCAGGGTGTTAGGTACTTCCATACCAAATTTCATCAAAATTGTTCCAACCATTTGAGCGTGAAGACGTAACAAACACAAATCGACGACGCCATTTTTTCACTTTCGCTGAAAAACTATTTTATATTTTGAATTTCCCGCTAAAAGTTGCGTGTAACGCGTTGCGTATAGTGCTTAACTAGATGGCGCTGGGAACCCTTAAAACGCGCATTCACAGCAAAATAGGTGATATTTAGTTAAATACATTTTCTTCAAAATAAAGGTTTGTGATTTTTTTGGATCGGCGATGGTTGAAATATACATTACAATACAATACAATTACTCTTTATTGACACCTTAAAAGAATTGGTACAAAAAAAAATACAATTTTACATGAAAGGCTACAATGGGCGGTCTTATCGCTTAAAGCGATCTCTTTCTGACAACCTTTGGATGGACAAGATGCAGATAGAAGGAGTAGTGTCGGGTGTACTATAATTGGCTAATAACTATAACGTTATAACAGATTACAGATAAAATAATATAATTAAATACAAATAACGACATATTACCTACTTAAATACTCTTACATGTATAAATATTAAATACTATAACACATAAACATACATAAATATTTACATACAATACCTACATGTGAGTATAGCATTAAACAATATATATATTAGTAGTTAAGACATAGATAATGCTCCTTAACCATATTTTTTAAAATGTCTAAAAATTTGGCACGTCTTATATCGATAGGCAGCTTGTTCTACAAACGTACATCCTGAATTGTAAATGACTTGTCATAAAAATATGAAGTATGCACAGGCATTTTTAGTTGCAAAGTGTATGTAGAACGTAGGTTATGAGAATATGCTAACATAGGTTATGAGAAGGGAAAGGATATGAGTGTTTCGGCGAAGACGGATAGGCAACCATTTTAGCTTACAGCGATACTCAGATACGTGGTCGTATTTTCGTAAACCAAATATAAAGCGAATACAAACATTCTGAAGGCGTTCTAATTTGCTGAGCTGATCTTCGGTTAAGTCCAGATAGATAGCGTCTGCATAATCTAAGACTGGAAGAAGAAGTGATTGTGCAAGCGCAATTTTGGTGGATATATGTAAGAAATTTTGTAATCTTAAGGAACCTACTGATGCAAAAAACTTTCGACTGGTTTCTGCTAGCTGGGGCCTCCGTGATAATTCCTTGTCTATGAGCACCCCTAAGTTTTTTACAGTCTCGCTGAACTTAATATGGGTCCCGTCGAAAATTATTTGAGGAAGGTGAAACCAATCAATCTTAGAGATCATCCTTGAGCTACCTATAGTCTGTGTTTTCAGAGCATTGATTTTAGGCCCATATGATTTACTCCAGTCAGATATGTGGCATAGGTCACGATTTGTACGTGCTATATCTGTATCATTAATAATCTTCTAATATATAAAATTCTCGTGTCACAGTTTTCGTTGCTATACTCCTCCGAAACGGCTTGACCGATTTTGATGAATTTTTTTGTGCTTATCCGGTATCTATGAGAATCGGCCAACATCTATTTTTCATCATCATCATCATCATCATCACTTTCATCATTATCAACGCGGGTGAAACCGCGGGGTGCAGCTAGTATCATATAAATATCTGTATCATTTAAGTAAAATAAAAAATGTGCTTTCTTGATTTTGTAATTTTTTGCAAAACTTTCGAGTACTTTCGACTCTTCAAGTGTTACTATACAATACAATACAAAATTCTTTATTGTACACAAAAAAAAAAATACAAACTTATTACTACGAAATTAAATAATAAGGCAGTACAATGGGAGGTCTTATCGCTTTCAGCGATTTCTACCAGACAACCTTTGGACGGACAGAAATTGTAGTAGCAGCTGAGGTCGGTGGAGGCGTACAGTACAAATATACATAAATATATAATGTAAAGTTAATTAACTATATTAAATAATTAAAATGATAAAAAGTAAAAATTAAATACATAATACGACATAATGTAATATATATACTACATAAGTAGTGTTAATGTGGAAAATGGTGGATTATTAACAGTTCATGGTTTTTTTTACTAGGCCATGACTTAACCTTGATTATGATCGGACTTTGACTCGTTTACTTGACTTTGACTGTGACTTGTGATTTCTATGAAATATATCTTGAAATATTTTATTACTTGATACCGACTAAGTTAGACTAAGATAGCGGAGCCAAAACGTTAATCTTGGCGGCATGTCGGCTTACCCTTTTTTTTTTTTTTGTGGGGGGGAAAATGCCTAAATATTGTATAGAATACATCATCTTGATTATTACAGAAAATTTTCTTCACAGCATTAAAAAAAGTCGTGGAATTAAATCCGCCAAGGGTTAGAACAAGAATCGGGGTCTAAGCTGTCTGGTATTAATACTATAGCTGCCCCCCGCGGTGTTACCCGCTGCGCCGGGATAAAAAGTAGCTATCCAGGGTGTCAGCTACCTCCATATCAAATTTCATCTAAATTGGTCCAGCCGTTTGATCGTGAAGAAGTAACAAACATAAACACACAAACTTTCGCCTTTATAATCTAATGTTGTAAAGTGTGATAGTAGGATTTACCTATTAGCATAAGATTTATTACCAAAAAAGAAGTACAATATTTGACGAAAACATTTATTTTCTACCGACTTCACAAGAAAGGAGGAGGTATTCTAGTCGACGGTTTTTTTTATGTGTACATCATAACTTCGTTCCACGTGACTTCTTTTGCTTTCTAATTTTTCCCATTTAAATTTGATCAAGATCTGCTCGTCTGATGTAGTTCTTGTAATATCGTCAATAATGCGAGGTACTTCCCAACGGATCATAGTATCAGATTTACACATTAACCGATCATAACAGTCGTTCCTATCTGATCATAAGATCAGTTGGGACTCCAGTAAATTATTTATTGTTGCTCTCAACCAATCATAGGATCTGTTGGTACTTAAATAAATATCTGTTATACCTTCTCATCGGATCATAGAAATAGTATAGTTTGGTTCACCTTGAATTTTGTGAACATTACATTATCTATTTTTAATGTGGATACATATATTTTCGATAGCTTAGGTAGGCTACGACAATTGTGGATGAAACTTTTCACATTACACTGCCAAATAATAAATGAAACAAATAAATGGTAGGAACAGTATATTGTTGAAAAATTACAAACATTATTTTATCAGGTTTATAAAATATTGTTATGCACCCATCACTGCTCCGCCATTGCCGGGATGCATTGTAAAATTTTGGTATACCTGCTTAATCTGTTAAGCGCAGCCACATTGTTTAAAGTTAATAAGTAGGTAACCATTTTACCAGCCATAGGTTATTCTTATGTAATCTGTGAATCAACTACAAGCAATATAAATAAGCAAGCAAAGCTTAAAAAAACTGACTTCACTGCTTTATCTTCGGATCAGATTAGATGTACTAAACACGCATTATTGAAGATATTTCATGAACTACTGATCAGATCTAGATCAAATTTAAATAGGACCAATTGGAAAGCAACATCTTTTAAACAAAAAAAAACATTTCAAAATCGGTTCACGTGGAACGAAGTCATGAGGTAACACACAATTTAAAAAATAAAAATACATTACATTACACAAGTTACCTCATAACTTATTTCGATGAGAACCGATTTTGATGATTATTTTTTTATTTGAAAGATGGTACTTTTCATGTAGTCCAATTGAAATTTAATTAAGATCTGATATCTAGTTTTTGAGTTATCGTCAATAATGCGTGTGCAATACATTAAATCTGATTAAGGTTCCGAAGATAAAGCGGTGAAGTCAGTTTTTTTAAGCTTTGCTTGCGTTTAATTATTTCAAACTTTGTTTGCGTTTAATTATACTTATAACATACTAGCCGTGCCCCGTGGCTTCGCCCGTAATTATCAAGTTATAAAGTAGCCTATGTGTTAATCCAAGCTATAATATTGTACATTCCAAATTTCATCCAAATCTGTTCAGCCGTTAAAGCGTTAAGAGGGAACAAACATACTTACATACTTACACACAAACTTTCGGATTTATAATGCTAGGATGTAAACATTAGTAATAGTTTCAGTTTTATTACACTCTTTAATAATGGATCGCGATGAGCGATGGTTTTCCCGCCATAGACGATGCCACCCTAAACCTTACACGCTCCTATTACTTAGTATCTATATATATCTAAATCAACCCCTATTCATAATAATATCGCTAACAAGGGGATGTCATTATTCTGTGGAAACCAGCGCACTTGTTTCGTAATGATGTATCATTACGAAACAAGTGTCCATCCTGATTAAGGATTTAATTTTTAAATAACCTCCATGTTGGATTTTCAAAATGGCCGCCATGATTAGTTCGTTCATTTTCCTCGTTTCAAATGTGTATTTAGATAGATAGATAATACTTTATTGATCCACTTCATAAGATAAGATAAAACAAAGGTAACAAACGAGCGTATATGTAAAGTGTTACAACAGGCGGCCTTATCACTAATAGCGATCTCTACCAGGCAACCTTTACTTAATGTTTTAATAAGTTTAATTTAGACGATCTAATTGGCGAAGTGGGCAATTCTCTGTCCTCTGCATCGTGGGGTCGATTACTGGCAGGAATACAATTTGCCTTACCAAGGGACATTTGTACTTTTGGTTCTGGGTGTGATTTTTTTTTTCCTTAGTTTTGGCTTCGCAATCTTGTGCATTTAGCCAGTGTCAAGTGATAATATATTTCAAGTGTATTTCATATTATAGGTCCTAGTCACAAGTCATAATCAAATTCAAGTAAAAGAGTCAAGGTCCAGTCGTAGTCAAGTCATGCCCTAGTAAAGTGGTAGAAACTTTACTAGAACTTCTATTGGAGTTTTGGAGCGAAGGTGAAAATCACGTTTTTCAACTTTGTATGATTTGCCTACACTTATGCACGTTCATTAAGTATTAACGGTTAACAATCCACCATTATTACACATTAACACTCGAAGAATCACAGGTTTTGAAAAATTTTACAAAATCAACAACGCCATTTTTTCACTTTCGCGGCAAAACTCCCTGGGTGTGATTATGTGTGTAATTTGTTTGAACTTAGTGTCGGGCTGTGAGAGTAAATTCGTGAAATAAAACAATTAAAATTGAGCTTAAATTGAGTAGATAACGCCAAGTTTATTGTTCCCTAGAAAATCTGGCTAAGTGTGTGTCGGCGTGGTGTCAGAGAGTATTATAGAAAAACTCACATTTTCCAAAAATCCAAAACGAAAAAAACAAAGCAAGGTCAATGTAATAAAAATTAAAAAACCAGACTGCGAAAACTGTGAACCTACTTTTTTAATTTTTTTGACGACCCAGTTGGCGCTGTGGACAGGTCTCCGCCCTCTGCGCCGTGGGTCCTGGGTCCGATTCCCGGCAGGAGAACAAATTCCTTCCCGAGGGTGTGCTTGTGATTCTGGGTGTATTTGTGTGTGTAATTGTTCCGGCACCCACGATACAAGTTTTTAAGTTAGTTTGGGGCTGTGAGTGTGAAGCGAAAAAATATATATATATAATAATTTCATCATAGCATGATAATAGTCATGTAATCATAATAATATTCATTTATTTCAAGTTACAAGGACTCATAATTATACGACACAAAATTTAACACACAAATTAATATTAAAAGGATCAGACAAATTAACAAAATTTAATTAAGTTGAATGATGGGAACGCTACACACTGGTAGTGGGCTTGAGCACTTGAGCTACTTATAAGCTCGATGTCTTGTAGGTCACTAAGATTTTTGCTGAATATAGTTTTAGGATAATATATAGATTGGCCCGTAGTTTGAAATTATTTCCAAATTACACGATATAATTCCTCCATGCCCTTGTTACCATCAAACAACAAGACAAACTATCAAATGTCATCCATTTATGGTTGACATACCTCCAGTTCGCTCGAAGCGTTTTGCTTCTACGTTTATCATCCGTACAGCGAAGGAGTGGAACTGATTGCCTGCGTCTTTGTTCCCTGAATGGTACAGTTTGGGTGTTTCTAGTGTGAATAGGTACCTTCTCGGCAGGCATGTTTCATCTTTGGCCGCATCGTCACTTTCCATCAGGTGAGATCGCGGTCAAATGCTCGTGGCAAAATGTGAACTTACTTTTTATATAATTTTATGTAATCCCCTTAATTTCCTTCAGTTTGATACCCTACTCGATAGGTTTTGATTATTTATTTATATTAACGTATAACTATTTCGCGCCAAAAATCCGCCATTTTGTTTTTATTTTTCAAGTTTTTGAGATAAATCTAACGATAACCTGTCGAACTCCAGCTTTTTGGAAGATATGCGATATAATAAAGAAATTTACAACATACGTACAAGATACACGCGAAGAACAACCCTTCCTTCTCAGTCGGGTAATAACGAAACATTAAAAATATATTTATCGGTCCAAAATTAAATCCAATTAGGATCCATTCCAAAATCAAAAATCCCTCAATCAATCAAACATAGAAGAGTGTAACAAAAAAACGCCGAGATCAACCTCAAAGTTCGTCGAAAACTGTATATATACTACGTTAAGGTTGAAAATAACCCTGTAGGTAATTAAATAGGTATTTTTTCGAAATGTAGATATAAATCAATCAAAGAAATGTTAAATGATTACATAGTATGAGAGATATTCGTTCCCCCGGCAAGGGTCGATATGGAGGAATCCATCAAAATTATTTTATTTTTGATGTTTTCATAAGCGTTTTACTTTTTTAACCGACTTCAAAAAAGACGGAGGTTCTTAATTGGACTGTATTTTTTATGCGTGTGGAACTTTTTCTAGGTGAACCGATTTTGAAAATTCTTCTTTTTGTTTGAAAAATGGTGCTTCCCCTTGATCAAGATCTGACCAGTAGTTTTTGAGTTGTCCTCAATAATGCGTATTTAATTATTTTTTTAATGACAAATAGGCTAACATTTGACCGCTATCTCACCTGATGGAAAGCGACGATGCGGTCGACGGTGGGACATGCTTGCCTAGAAGGTACCTGTTCACTCTTGACTTGAAGAGGCCGAAGATAAAGCGTTGATATGCAATCCCGCTTGATTGTATATAAACGCAACGTATTAGGTTCGATTTCCGGCTGGAACACATGTTTTCTCCCCAAGGGAAATAGTATCTGGTTCTGGTTTTCGTGTGGCCACCAAAGTCACTGTTTTTAGAGCTATTTTGTCCCGGGTCTATCTAAAAAGCGGCTACATATTTAAAGCTAATACTTACGAATAGTACATGCGTTATATCCTGTTCTTGAGGAACAAATACAGAAATCAAACAATTATTATTAAAATCAAAGTTAAAATAGGTTAAATGCCAATAACTTTGATTTTTAATTTAATTAATTGAGATCTAGATCATGAGGAAATGTGGTGTCACGAGTGCCAGAGATAAGCCACACTGGCTTGGGCTCCATTTTGGGCGGGTGTAGCCCATTCTGGGCCACTTGGACCCACCCATTCTCAGTAGAGTACGAAACTGTTTATAAAAAAACTAGCCGTACTCCGCGGCTTCGCCCGCTATTATCTAGTTAAAAAGTAGCCTATGTGTTAATCCTAGGTATAATCTATGTACATTCTAAATTTCATCCAAATCCGTTCAGCCGTTAAAGCGTGAAGAGGGAACAAACATACTTACACACTTACACACAAACTTTCGGATTTATAATATATGTAGGATGTAGGATATGTAGGATCTATATTGTATAATAGTAATTTGGACAGTCACTGATTTAAGACCTATTTTGGCCCGATGTCTATCTCAAAAACGGCTAAATATTTAAATGTGAAACTTGCATCTAATATCCGTTATATCTTCTAATTAAATAACAAATCCAAAAATTCAACAATAATTTATTTTTCTTTTAAATTTGGCTTCGCAATCTTGTGCATTTAGCCAGTGTCAAGTAATAATATATTTCAAGTGTTTTGTTTTTTACATTAAAAGTCCTAGTCACAGTCAAAGTCAAGTAAAGAGTCAAGGTCCTGTCCTAGTCAAGTCATGCCCTAGTAAAGTGGTAGAAAATTTACTAGAACTTTTATTGGAGTTTTGGAGCAAAAGCGAAAATCACGGTTTTCAACTTTGTATGATTTGCCTACACTTATGCACTTTAACTAAGTAGTAACTGTTAATAATCGACCATTATTACACATTAACACTCGAAGAATCACAGGTTTAGGAAAATTATACAAAATTAACAACGCCTTTTTTCACTTTCGCCACAAAACTCAATTATTATTTTAAAAACTGGTTAGAAGCTATTTATCTCAAAAGAGTTCCTATATTAGACAAAATGAAGGCTTGAGATCTAAGTTCGAGGCGAACGGCCTAGTATATTATATAGATATCCTATAGTTTCTAATAGTCCTGCTGATATAGTTCAAGCTAGTTACTACCAGCCGTGTATGTTCTAGGGGCGTAATTCACCATTATTTATTAAACCTACCAAGAACACAATACAATAAATCTTGTACCTCGAAGGCCGTACATTTCGCTGCGCCTGCGTCGCGTGTCGGCCAATCGCGTGCGTTCCCGCCCGCGGCCGGTCACGATTCGACAGATTCCATATTTGAAATCGTATATCCTAATGTTGCGTTCGTTTTTTGAACGTGTTTATGTATTTAGGTGACGTCATGGAATGTGGGGAAAGTGTTGTGCGGTTCTCTATTTAAAAATATAATAATTATTATTCAGGCTATTGACAACCCTACATTCGCACTGAACTGAGATCTCGCGCATACATTAAGCATAATAAACAAAATCTTTTGAGGGTAATTACCTATAACTTTGATTTGACCTATAACTGTATTTGTTGTTCAAGTACATATAAAACGTACTAGCCGTGCCCCGCGGCCTCACCAGCTATTATCAAGCTAAAAAGTAGCCTATGTGCTAATCCTAGGATGAAGGAATAAGATATAAACATTCTAAATTTCATCCAAATCCGTTCAGCCGTTAAAGCGTGAAGATGGAACAAACATACTTACTTACACACTTGCACACTTAAAAACAAACATTCGGATTTATAATATTAGTAGGAAAGTATGATTATACGTAAGTATCAAGCTTGAAATGTGTAGCCGTTGTTAAGATAGACCCCAAGACCAAATAGGTCTAAAAACAGTGACTATGGTGGCCTACCAAAGAAGTTTATTTTTAAAACGGTTTCCTACTTTACTTGCCAAAAACGCGCAGGGTTTTCACATAATTCAATTTCTCTTCTTCTGGTTCTCCAGAAGCTATTTCCCTTGGGGAGAAAACATGTGTTCCAGCCGGAAATCGAACCCAATACGTTGCGTTTATATGCAATCAAGCGGGATTGCATATCAACGCTTTATCTTCGGAACGCTTGTTCAGATTAAATGAATTAAATACGCATTATTGAGGATAACTCAAAAACTACTGGTCAGATCTAGATAAAAATTTTATGGGACCACAAAAGGAGCACCAGCAGGTTCACCTGAAAAAAAGATATGAGGTAACTCAAAAAAATATAGGTAGTTAAATTGATAACTTCCTCCTTTGATTTTGTTTATATAGCATTAGCCATGCTATAGGCAGATCTATAGTGATACATTTTGAAAGGAAGAATTATCGCTTGAGGCGGGGTTCGATCCCGCGGCCATAGGGTGTCATGCCCTATTGCTCTAACCACTGAGCTACTCAAGCCCCGCCTGAAGCGACGAAACTAACTTAATAATTAATTTTTCTTTTCTAAATTTATCACTATAAATTCCTCCTTATTTTGAAGTCTGTTAAAACACGTTTTATTTTTGAACTATCACGTTTTTTACCAACGTATTTAACAAAGGTCAATAAGGGTCAGAGAATACAGTACCTACTAACGTCATTCATTCATAAATTAATTACTTAATTAGCCATTGCAAACGTCGAGTACATAATTAAGGAACAATTAAAATTATTGTTTTTATTATTCGTTTATATACACAGATCGTAGTTAATTATAGCATAGGGTTTAGACGCTAGGGTACAACTTGGTCTAAGGGTTGGTTAAAAAGGAGTTTTTTGTTCCATTTTAACAATTTCTTGACTGTTTTAGTTTCAATAGAACTTCTTTTAACAAGGATGCATGGAGGTAAACTGCACTTTCTAGCGACTACATATTATAAATAATATAAATATACCTAGGTAAATATAATTAAGTATTAGTATTTAAGAATGATTAAAAAAATGCGCCCGAGTTTCTTGCCAGGTTCTTATCGATAGCTGCAATTTTGCGAGCAAATAAATAATAAGTAAATCAATTACGAACAAAATTAACATTTGCGGACAATTTTTTTAAGGAAAAAAGTTAGTCAATGGAACTACTGAAAAGATAATTAAACGCAAGCAAAGCTTAAAAAACCGACTTCACCGCTTTATCTTCGGAATCTTGATCAGATTTAATGTATTAAACACGCATTATTGAATATAACTCAAAAACTAGAGATCAGATCTTGATCAAAATTAAATGGGACCACATGAAAAGCACCAGCTTTCAAACAAAAAAATAATGATCAAAATCGGCTCACAACGAAAGAAGTAATGAGGTAACTTTTGAAGTCGGGTAAACGAGAACATCGTCCAAGTAGTCCACAAAATATGCATTATTGACGATAATTCAAGAACTACTGATCAGATCTTGATCAAATTTAAATGGGACCAATTAGAAAGCAAAATCTTTCAAACTAAAATAAATTTTCGAAATCGGCTCACGTGGAGAGAAGTTATGAGGTAACACACATAAAAAAAAAACAGTCGTCTTGAGTACCTCCTCCTTTTTTGGGAAGTCGGTAAAAAGGAGTTTTTGTTTTATTTTAACAATTTCTTGACTGTTTTAGTTTAAATGGAATTTTATTAACAAGGATGCATGAAGGTAAACTGCACTTTCTAGCGACTACATAATTTAAAAACTTATACCTAGGTTTAATATAATTAAATATTAGTGTTTAAGAATGATTTAAAAACGGAATGAAAAAAAAATGTGCCGCCGAGTTTCTTGCCAGATTCTTCTCGAGATGGCTGTAATTTTGCGAATCTGGCAGTAGAGTAATTAACTTTCATGAGTGCCTCTTTGGGGCCCATGTGAATAAACGATTTTGATTTGATAAGCAAATCAATAATAAGTAAATCCTTTAAAAAAGCAATTACGAACAAAAAAAGGCGAACGTACACCCAAGTGAGCCAACGAGCAGTTCATCAAAACACTATTAATTATCTAAGGGAAAAACCTAGGGGAGAAAACTTGTGTTCCCGCCGAGAATCGAACCCGATACCCGCTGCATAGCAGCAGGTATGTATGTTATGTACAAAAATGTTTTTTTTTGGTCTGACATTGTCAATTTTTTATATTTGAACGAGCGAGCATCGCAAGCGAAGCGTGCTCGTTTCAGCTTGGGCAAAAATGCTTATGTCCGGATTTCCGGTTGTTCTCCTCTACAGGTCGCATTCCTCAACCGATTCTCGTGAAATTTTGAGAGTAGGTTCGATATGTATATAGTCGAACTATATATATATTTTTCAGCTCATAAAGCCTCTATTATAGTTTTACCGTAAGCTAAATTCCTTTGGTAGGTTTCAAACATAAAACCTCCCGATCGGCAACCGCACCACTCAGTTATCGCTTCACCTACATTATTATATCACTGCCCACATTGTCCGACATCTATATATAATGTAGGTGATGTACAGTCCGTTCGTACCTCTAATTGCACTACGATTGGTTGATTACAGGGCTCAATGCTGGCCGTTCTCACGGCAGGTGGAGTAGGGTGCGCATGGCTTGCGGAAATTTGCAGAATTATGCAAAAATAACTATTTTATATGTGCAATAATATGTCTAATAGTTTAGGCATTATCTCACCTGATAGTATGGCCGAAGGGTGGCCTTTTTTAGTTGGAGATTTAAATAATTTTATATAAAGGCAAATTACTAAACAATTGTCTTAATTACTCGAGCATAAAGATAAATTACATAATATTATATATCTAGCAATGTTTCATGTACAAATATGGAAAAGAACAATACATCAGAACCAGAAACACACGTTTCCCTTGAGGAAAAAACTTGTGTTTCCGATTGTGTTTGTGGAATAGAACCCGATACTCGCTGCTTACAAGGCAACACTTAGTGGGAAAATTAATAATGTTGAATTTCTTGTACTGTGTTATTGTGGTATCGCTTCATTCGGTGATTTATTGACTCCACCATAAATCATGTATCGGAAACTGAAACAAAAAAATACGACACATATAATTATAAATAATTATTAATATTATAGGTACTTATACCTCCCTCCTGTAACAAGCTCCTGAAGCTTTCCTTTGCTTAATACGTAGCATATTTATTAATCTATACGCTATGGACATTTAAAATGTTATCCAAATCCGTTCAGCCGTTTCACTGACGTCAGAAATCAGTCTAGCCAATAACGAGCGTTATGCTATTACATTCTTGTGTATTTTTATCACTTATAATTAAAGTTTCTAATGAAGATGGTTAATTTTGTGTGTTTAAGGGTTAATTTAGGGTTCGTTATGTATGATTTTATATCTATAAATTGTTTATAAAATAAAAATTTACCTTTGTTTAAATCTCACGCGCATTTTCTCTATTGTGGAACTTGATGGAATGTGACACTTCTTTTAGTTTTCGAACTTAGTATGGGACTGTGAGTGTTTAATTTATGTGAAGGCTGTTTAGATTTATTTAACATTTATGTCATCTCTTTAGTATATAAAATACTAGCCGTGCCCGCGGCTCTGCCTGCGTTAATCATTTATGTGAAAGTAGCCTATAAGTTAATCCTGGGTATAAGCTATATACATTCTAAATTTCATCAAAATTCGTTGAGGAGCTACATCGTGAGGAGAGAAAAAACATACTTACACAAACATTACACACAACTTTCGCATTTATAATATTAGTGCTATTCTTAGAGACAGGATATTTTCAGCCAGAAAGTCCTATATTTCCGTTTTAAAATATGGTCACCCTAAGAATAACGCACGAGCCAAAAATATAGGTTACGAAAGCAAAAGGGCTTGCGAAAATTTCGGCTTGTTCGATTATATACGTAGAGAATGAAAAGGTGGCTGTCATTCAATGTGATGAATGAGCCTTAAGAATATTTTTTCCTATTGACTCAGCAGGGTGGTATAGCACTTCCGCCAGTCCGTTTGTCCTTCCGTCAGAGGTATTTAGTACCAGTAAAAGTAAACCAAGCAAATAACTTCAAATCCTTAGAGAATATGTAGAGCCACGACTTTACTTTAAAAAAATAGCAATTAAAATTATTTAAATTAATAAATTTTTTACTAATTTAAGTACATAATTTTAATTTCCGAGATGTATACCAGTAACTGACCATCTTGAGTTACTTGGTACCAAATTGGTTCAAAACTCAATTTTGGGTCTTACATTGAGACAAAAGCCTAACTTGCCGCCAAAAAGCTGGGAATCCTTGCAAAGCTACCGTCTCAGCTTCACCCGAAACAATTGCTCGACTTGTACCAAGCGCAGGTGCGTTCATGTATGGAGTATTGTTCTCATCTTTGGGACGGTTCAGCTAAATATTAACTTGAGGCTCTTGAAATCATTGAGCGAAGAGCCAAGAGACTTTATAACAGCGACTAGTTGACTGATGCAAAACTTCAGAGCTTAGGGCATCGTCGCATGGTGGCGAGTCTCGGTATTTAATCGGATACATTTCGGAGAGTGCAACGGAATTACACAATCTAATTCCCCCCATCCCCATTCTATTATCGGACATCGAGACAGACTCTTAAGCGACACCGCTATATGGTAGACATTCCACAAATGCGTACGAAGTGTTTTGCCTCCACATTCATTATGCGAACTGCAAAAGAATGGAATTCCTTGCCTGAGTCTGTGTTCCTTGATAAATACAATATGGGAGTCTTTAAGCGAGAGAATAGGCATCTTCTGGGCAAACGTGCTCCATCGTCCACCGCCGTGTCACTTAATCATACACTATTCATCTACTCTAGGTTGACAACGCCCACATTAAGTTCGATGACTTGTTGGGTACCGGAGACATTCACATTACACACAATCATAACCAGAAGCAGAAACGCCTTGGGGAGAAAACTTGTGTTCCCGTGCCGGGAATCAAACCCGATACCCCTGCTTAGAAGGCGAGCACGCATCGAACCAAGGCAACATACAGATCAGCATTAAGTTGTTACTCGTGGGACTGTAATAACTTATGACATAATTATATTTTAGTAACATTTTTATCTTTGACATTAATATTCTGCAATTTTGACATCTCTTGACAATATAAGTTTAATGATGATTTTTCCATTTTCACTTATTGTAATTGGGCCACATAAAGAATATATTAACAATATTCAAAATTATTATTATGACGCTATAAAGATATCTAACTACCTAGCCCTCAAATCAATATTTGCATGTCACTATTATGACCAAGTGTGTGAACTATATTGATACACTTAACCCTACATCTGTTTATACCTACACTTGAAGCAAATAAATGCATTTCATTTCATTTCATTTTGATTACTAATATACGCAACCTATCTTTCTAACTTTCTAAAACAAATCTAAAACAAAATATCACTGTCCACTAAGCACGAAATCTCAGTTTTAATAATACGTTCTATTCTATTATTATATGGTAGTACATAATTCGAGTTATTAATTACGTAATGCTTAATAACAGTGTTCTAGCCCAGGGAGCTTTCACTGATACATCTTTTGTTTTTTGGTTAATAATAGGTACTTACTAAGAAGCTTTTGTGGGTAGATTTGATTAATTTAAATACATTTTGTATATAATTACCTACATTTAGACTTTTGAAGTGAAACTACTTATGGGAGAGCTTTAATATTTTGAATTGCAACCTTTTTGTGTGACGAAAAGTGGCGGGGTTAAACACTGATGAATAATTAAAATGTTTTTTTTTTTTTTTTTTTTTTTTAATGCATTTGAGTGACGAGACTAGCGGGACGTTCGCATGGTGATAAACATCACGCCTGTCCATAACAGTAGCAGTGCCAGAATTAATGTAATAATATAGGAATAGTGAATAGGTATCTCCTAGGCAAGCATGCTACTTTCCATCAGGTGAGATTGTAGTCAAATGCTTGCCTATCGAACATAAAAATAATAATAATACAAAAGTTTCACTTCTACGACTAACCCTGTTTTCTACCGACTTCACAAAAAGGGATACTAGAGGTACTCAAGTCGACTGTAGGTATTTTAATTTTTTTGTGTGTGTTACCGCATAACTTCATTCCACGTGAACCGATTTTTTTTTTTTTTTAAAGATGTTGCTTTCCAATTGCTCCCATTTAAATCTGATCAAGATCTGATAAGTAAGTTCTTGAAATATCGTCAATAATGTGTGTTAAGTACATCTAATCTGACTTTGATCCGAACATAAAGCGATGAAGTCGGTTTTTTTAAGCTTTGCTTGCGCAAATTTTTTTTTGTGTATTACCTTATAACTTAATTCCACGTGAACCGATTTTGATTTTTTTTGTGTTTGAAAGATGTTGCATTCCAATTATTATTGGTCCCATTTAAATTTGATCAAGATGTGATCATTAGTTCTTGAAATATCTTCAATAATGTGTGTTAAGTATATCTCATCTGATCAAAGTTCCGAAGATAAAGCGGAAAAGTCGGGTTTTTTTAAGCTTTGCTTGCGATTCATATTTTTTTTATTTTGCTTCCTCTATCTTTGCGTATTTAGCCAGTGTCAAGTGATGAATATTTTTTCAGGTATATTTATATTAGTAGTCAAAGTCAAGTCAAAGAGTCATGGTTCAGTCATAGTCAAGTCATGCCCTAGTATTCCAGGTCTAGTGTGTTTACCAGCTTCGATCACATCGTCACTTACCATCTGGTGAGATAGTGGTCAAACACTAGCCTGTCACAAATATAAAAAAAAAAAAAACTTTACTATAAATTCTGTTGAAGTTTTGAAGGTAAGCGAAAATCACGTTGTTGTACTTGATGATTTGCCTACACTCGAACACGTTCACGAACGCATGGGATGGAAAATTTGTTTTCCATCCAATATGTTGTTATAATATTTTGTATAGGAATTGTCATTTCGGATTATTTTCAATAGATGGCGTGGTACGAAGTTCACTGTTTTATTTGTGTATAATGTCGAATTCCTTCAGGCGGTCTGAACAATCATGAAACTAGGACTCCCACTAGTCTGTACTCGTACGACAAACAAGCAAGCAAGTTATGTATCTCTGTATATATAATTCTTCTGTACATACACACACTATTAGACGATAAGGACGAGTTCAGTCACATACGGGTGTAAGTGACTGAACTCGTCCTTATCGTCTAAACCGTTTTTGATAAAAATGTTTGTGTGTGTTCAGGTGGATTCATGAATGGTTTAGATTCAAGCAGAATAAATATTAATTCTTGATACTCGTAACAAATAATTGAACGCAAGCAAAGCTTCAAAAAACCGATTTCACTTTTCCTTTATCTACGGGAGCTTGATCAAATTTAACGTATTAAACACGCATTATTGACGATGACTCAGAAACTACTGATCAGATTTTGACCAAATTTAAATGGGAAAGCAGCTTCCAAACAAAAAAAAAACAAATTCGGTTCTTTTTTTTTTCTTTTTTTTTTATTTGTGACAGGCTAGTGTTTGACCACTATCTCACCTGATGGTAAGTGACGATGTGATCGAAGCTGGTAAACACACAAGACTTGGAATACGCAGGCTCTCAAGGATAACTGTCGGAACACCGTATTTGGCTTGGCGGCAGACTTTCAACTTGATGGTGGAAAGCTACTTCGTTCTCGTGGAAAGAAGATATGAGGTAACATAAAAAATGCAGTCGAATTGAGTGCCTCCTCCGTTTTTGTGAAGTCGATAGAAAACAATTTCTTTTTAGGATATGTCATCGGATATGGTAAATAAAGTAATAGGCAAACATAAACGTAAAAGAGGTGAAATTTATTTATTATAATGCGTACAATTTTAAACAAAGAACTTTTTCTTCTAAGTAATAACGTTTTACAATATTCATTGAATACAGAAGGGTAGGTACAGAACACCCACCCTAAGTAAGTAGATAAATGCCTACTTTGTGCCCATAGGTAGTAATTTGTGGGATTTTTCCTTGACTAGATAATAAACGTGTGGGTGAAAAGTAGAAATTCATTGACAGTTAAGTATTCAGCACAGTTAGGTATTTTCTTTGAAAAGGGGTTTTATTTTAAGTGGTTGATCTATAATTTTGTGGAAATGTTTTTTAAGCCTATGTTAATGCTTTCTTCAAAGGGAATATGATAATGTTTTTAATTTTGTTTTGACTGGACAGTTGGCTTATAATATAGTACGTCACGTTATTTTTTATAGGTCTTTAGAAAAGAAGGTATTATATGGAAGCATCAGCTTTAAATAGACCTGGATGCGATCAACGCAATACAGAAGAGAGTGGCACAAGGGTGAGGAGGCTTATACCCTGCAGTGGGTCGATACAGGCTGATGATGATGATGATGATCAGCTTTCAATGAGCAGGCGATTTTGAGACAGACCCTGGGACTAAAAAGATCTAACAACAGTGACTTCGGTGATCTATCAAATTGTTCCCAACATAATATATTTTTTATGAAAAATGGTTTCATCCCTACTTGACTTTGGTGACCTATCAAATTGTTCCTAACATATTTTTCTATGAAAAACGGTTTCATACTTTGCATGCTCTTTTCATCTATACACCACACTGAGAGTAAAAAAAAATGTTTGCTCCTCACATACTTGTATGGGCCCCTTAATATTTTCATTTATTAATCGAGTGAAGCGAGATTTCCAGCAGATTTTCGAGATTTTCCTCAGCACTTAGTCCGTCCGTCCATCTGTCAGAGGCATCTAGCGTCTAAACCATATAAGCGAATGACTTCAAATTCTCATAGAATATGTAAAACTACGGCACAAAACCAAATAATTACATTTAATGAAAATATTAAGGGGGCTCCCATACATTAAGTGGGGACCAAAAATTTTTTTATCTGTCCTTGTGGGGTGTCGTTGAAAAGGGTCATCAAACAACAAATACAGAAATCTAATAATTATTATATAGAAAAAAAGTTATAAGCAAGTAAGCTCAAAAGTTTTTCTCTATGAGACAAAATATAGGCGCGAGATCTCAGTTCGGCGCGAACGACTAGTACTGGATAGGCAAGCATTTGACCGCAATCTCAGCTGATGGAAAGTGACGATGCGGCCGAAGATGGAACATGCCTGTCTAAAAAACACCCAGGTTGTAAAGTTCAGGAAACAAAGACGCAAGCAATGAGTTCTACTCCTTCGCCGGAAGTATATCAACTATAAATAGGATGACGTTTGACCGTTTGTCTTATTGTTAGATGGTAAAAAGGGCATGAAGGAATTTATAGAGTAACAATTATTCAAGCCACAGATTAGGAAATACTACAAATTAGTTCTGTGTGTATTTATACCTTTACGGTCAAAATATAGACACGTTAATCGTCGGATCATCAAGTGGAAAAAAAAAACTCGCGTAATCGTCTAGTCTCCCCAAATCTAAACCACCAATTTTCAAATAAAGAAAGATCTAAAAACCGTAAAAAAACCAAAATGGCGGTTTGTCGAAATGTGCAGATAATTGAGTCTAATTCCAGTGCCTGGGGGTGCGATTACGGGGATCGAACCCGCGGCTCATAAGTTAGGAGTTGATTTTGATTTATGCAGCGGAGGTGATAGAATGATTGTTGTAAAATCTCTTAAAAACAGTTTAAATCCTCGAAAACTTAAAAAAATCTTACATCTAATTTTTTTTTTTTTTTTTTTTTTTATTTGTGACAGGCTAGTGTTTGACCACTATATCACCTGATGGTAAGTGACGATGTGATCGAAGCTGGTAAACACACTAGACCTGGAATACGCAGGTTCTCAAGGATAACTGCCTAATCTC
The DNA here is from genome assembly GCA_948107665.1 of Lomographa bimaculata. Taxonomy (NCBI): domain Eukaryota; kingdom Metazoa; phylum Arthropoda; class Insecta; order Lepidoptera; family Geometridae; genus Lomographa; species Lomographa bimaculata. Next base: position 5,442,936 of record OX403612.1, on the reverse strand, counting down.
CCTTTCTTGTTTTTACCGACTTCCCAAAAAGGGAGAGGTACTGAAGACGACTGTATTTTTTTTTTATTTGTTTTACCTCATAACTTCTCTCCACGAGAGCCGATTTTGAAATTTTTTTTTTAGTTTCAGATATGTTGCTTTCTAATTGGTCCATTTAAATTTGATCAAGATCTGATCAGTAGTTCTTGAAATATCGTCAATAATGCCTATTTTGTGGACTACTTTGACGATGTTCTCGTTTACCCGACTTCAAAAGTTACCTCACCTCTTCTTTCGTAGTGAGCCGATATTCATGTTTTTTTTTTATTTTAATGCTGGTGCTTCTCATATGGTCCGATTGAAATTTGATCAAGATCTGATCTCTAGTTTTTGAGTTATAGTCAATAATGCGTATTTAATACATTAAATCTGATCAAGGTTCCGAAGATAAAGCGGTGAAGTCGGTTTTTTTAAAAAAGCTTAGCTTGCTTTTAATTATTGAAGTGAAAACTTCTTTAAGCGCGTTGAGCACTATTGGGCACTATTGGGTGAACAAAAATCATGGAACTCGCGTCTTCGCCACCGAACGCTTTCCATGAGCTATATGTATACTGTGCATATATGTGTACTTTTTGGGTGAACAAAAAGTGTGAAACTCGCGTCAACTTCACCGCACACTTCTAAAGAGTATACTGACTATAACTTGCACCTGTCTCTTTCTAGTTCTATACTCTATCACATATCTATAAGTATCAAAAATAATAATCGAATAGCTCGACGATACAATTCACAAGTTACTTAGTTTTCACTTCTATCGACAGTCCCCAAAGACTGCCCCCATTTTTTTAGGCATACTTTTGACCACCTTCTCACCTGATGGTAAGCAACGATGTGGTCGACGATGGAGCAGGCCTGCTTAAATCCTTTCTCACGTTTCATACTTTCAGGTCTTTTGACCCCGTTAAAATTTTTAAAATTGTTTGTACTCGCCAAACTAACCTGCAAAGATGTATGGTGTTATTTCTATGCTCGTTATCTTTCGACTATCTCACCTGATGGATGCGGCCGAAGATGTAGCATTCTACTCTAGAAAATACCTATTCACTCTTGACTTGAATACTCCCAGATTTTCCGTTCGGGAAATAAAGACGCGGGTAATGAGTTCCACTCCTTCGCAGTACGGATGATAAACGTAGAAGCGAAACGCTTCGAGCGAACTGGTATGTCAAGCATTTGCTTGACATACAAAGAAACAAGAAACTGTCAAACGTCATCCATATACCTATATGGATGATGTTTGACAGTTTGTCTTGTTGTTAGATGGTAAAACGAGCATGGGGGAATCAACTCGTGTAATTCCAGCGCACATTCTCCAAAATGTAAGCGATAGAATACTGACAGGCTTGCGATCTTACATTGTTAATCGACACTGCAATTTGGACTCGACTAGATTCATCTGATGCTGCGGAGGATGCTGCAGCTGTGATTGCCTATGCCTAACCATCTACGCTTGCTACGGAATGTGACCCCTAGCCAAAAACCAAAACGCTTCTTCTCTATTCTATCAGTAGAAACGCTTTCCAGAAGCCAAAAAAAAGCCAGGATTCATTTGGTTACCTGACATGCGTTTGTTTTTCAGAAATCATCTAATGGCTGATATTCCATCCACAAAAAATATTATCTCTATTCAACGTGGAAACGCTGCCAGTATTCTGAGTAGTTTCTTTCGGCAAGCGGTCTACAATTTTTATTAAGAACCCGTATACATTTTTATGTCTTTCTCGCTCGCACGATTCACTGATTTTGAGATATAAAACTGATGGTGTGAGTTATTGTAAATGTTGTCAATATAATTCCTAAATAATAATATCACGGATCTTATAAACTGATATTCGTTTTCTTAGCTTTTGGATTGGCGGAGAAAATCGATGTCAAATTGATTTTATATTTTTTTCACTCTTTCTTCGTCTAATTAATAGGTATTTAAACGAAAATTAATTTAAAGTATCCGTTACATAATTATTTAGTAAAGTTATTGACAACATTTTCCATAACTCGCTCCATAATTTTTATTTCTCAAAATGAATGAATTGTGCGAGCGAGACAGACATAAAAATGTATACGGATTTTTAACGGGAATATATATTTTAATAATAGATATTTGTGCTTTTGATTTAAATTTGTAAATGAAATTATTTTAAGACTGACTCTTGACAAACATTTAAATTAAATACAGGTATCTTCTAGATAAACATGTCACATCTTCGGCCGCATCATCACTTTCCATCAGATGAGATAGTGGTCAAATGTTTGTGTATAATGCAAAAAAAAAAATTTTTGGAAACAACGTCATATTGATATCATGTTGGGTGAAAAGTTGGAACGCTTTTTATTACCTTTTATATAAGCCAGCACGTGACATCTGCAGCCGTATCGTCACTTTCTATCAGGTGAGATAGTGATCGTATGCTTGCTCATCAAGTATAAAAAAAACCTTCAACATTGTACTAAAAATAGCAAGACATTCTATTAAATTACAATATAACTAGAGGAACCGTTAATTAAATAAATAAATTTAAAAATATTTTATCGGATCCAATTGTGAATCGAAACCACACAAAAAAATCATCAAAATCGGTTCATCCGTATAGGATGAGTTCAGAATAAAGTAATTAAGAATAAAATAATTAAGTTCATAAAGAAAGCCAATATTTCAAATTCCGTTTAAAAAAAAATTCCCTCAAAAAAAACTAGAGGAAGATGATTGTGAATTTTTAACAGAAGATTTTTAAAATTTTATAAAACTTACCATAATTTATAGGAAAAGTAGAGGTACACGACGATAACATGCGGCGCCACTCCAAAATAATATAATAGATTATAAATGATGTCACTAGTCGAGCAACAAATCCTTGGATTTGTTTTTCTTTGACAGCCGTCTCAGATAGATAGATAGATAGATAATACTTTATTGATCCACTTTATAAGATGAGATAAAACAAAGGTAACAAACAAGCTTATACGTAAAGTATCACAACAGGCGGCCTTATCACTAATAGCGATCTCTACCAGGCAACCTTCGGATGGAGAGAACTATAGAATGTAATAGACGGGGTATAATAAATGGCTGAATGGAATACCTAATTAACTTAATAAATATCATTACTTATACTATGACATAAATACAGTATGAATATACATAAACAAGTAATATATTACTATATAATACATAAAATAATTATATAAAATAAATAAATAACATACCTATGTATTTAAATATATATATATATATATATATAAAAAGGGACATTCAATATGACACGTTCTCAGCACGCACACATGTGTTGGGTTAGGTTTCCTATTGATTCGACTAATATCTTTAGCCCTAAAATTGAATCGCATAAGAATTTGCCTCCTAATATTAGTTACTACTAATCATCATTACATACAATATCACTGCCCCTAATATCACTAGTCATAATATTTAAAAGCAATAACCTTAAACGCCCTAACTATTGAGAAACATAAAGTTTTATGCCATAAATATTTAATGTCATTAGTTATAATTGCCCTAATATTATTCGACATATTGGTTATAACGAGATTTCCGGATGTATGTACAGTTAAGTATACGTTTTTGATATATGTAAGTTTTGTCTGCCTAGACTAGTAAACAGGGGCCAATTCGTTTCTAGTACTTCGCCGGCCGCTGCCGCGGCACGCTCGCTTCGCTCGCTCGGCTCGTGCGTTATGGTCACAAGCAACCTAACTAACCTAACCTAATGACTTTGCCCTAGAATCAGTTTGGGCAACGAAATCGAAGCTTTTTGCTTAATTGTTATAATATATTATATTATAACAATAAAACATTGATTAATTGATTAATAAATGTTTTCTTTTCATCAAAGTTAAGTTCATTAATTTGTTTACAAAATTGTATATATATTTATCTATATGTAGTTAAAAAACCTCGAAAGGTTAAGGCAAGGGAGCTCAGCTTCGCTTCAAATAAACACAAAGAACACTAGGAATATTAATTGTTAGGGCATGCAAATATAGTAAATTCAAAAATATGAACAAGAAATAGTATGACTAGGAACAATAGGCGTTTTAACCATTATGCACATGACATTTATTACAAGCAAATGATATGACAACATACAAGTATGGCTTTAAAAAATATGCGCATCTAATATTATGACTACAAAATATTATGACAAGATATGAATGCAGAACAACTTAAGGACTAAAAATATTATGCGAATGAATAGGACACGGTTGGGTTAGGTGGCGCTTTGTAAATAGTTTCACTAAATTAAAAAACATTGCTTTTGAAAGTGTTATAGTAGTTTATTTCTATATAAATTATATTTATTTCGTAGATAAATTACAACTGTAAATAAAACATATATGCTTACTAATATAAATAAACCTATTTGTATATATTTTGAATATAAATCTAACCCAAGCCCACAGGAATCTCGCGTGCGTTGCGTGACACGAACCAATTACTGTATTACCATGCTGCTTTTATTTGTTCTTAGCTAGAAACAATATGTATACTGGTAGAGATAACAGTCATCAACATTCTTTATATTAAGTTGCTTAAGTGATGGTAAGCTTATAACGCTTGCCCTTATTGCAAATCAGTGCCACCTAGAGTTTTTAAATTAATCTAAAATCCTGCTCGGTAAATCACTGCGTTCGTTACCCTGAGATATTAGATGTTGGATCTCTTTAGGACCTGTCATTTCACTGAAAACATTGTCCTTTAATCCGAAATTCAGTATTGTACACATGACTGCTTGGCGACTGAATGCCTGGCAAAGGTGAAGACGGAGAAGAAGAAGACTCTTCTTCTTTTTTTCGTTGACCGTGTATTCCATTTACTTGGGATCGGCCTTCCTTGCCTTTCTTTTTTATTGAGCTCGATTTTGTGCTGTATCGGCGAAGAGTTGAACTACTTGTAGGTTCTTTCTCAATCATCGTCAACCAAGTAGCGGGAAGTTCCATGAACACGTTTTTGTCGTTCTTCAAGCTTCACTGTGCGATCATCTGGGATATATCATAATCACAACCAGAACTTGAAACACATTTTTTTCTTGGGGAGAAAACTTGTGTTCCTGCCGGGAATCGAACCCGATACCACTGCTTAGAAGGCGAACGCTCACCCAACAGAAACAACGGGCGGTTCAAAAAATGTCACCCATTACCATCAGACAGACTGCATTGCGACACCGATATATTTATGTAGATATTCCTGAAATATAACTGACCGTTGGCTGAGTTGTAAGCAGCGGGTATCGGGTTAGATTCTCAGTCGAAACTGATGATGATTTTCATATAAATATTCTATGATATCGCTCTTAGCGATAAGACAGCCCATTGTACCTATATTTATAAGTTTCTCTGTATGCTGTATTTATCTTTTGATGTCAATAAAGAGTTATTGTATTGTATTGGTAAGGATAATCACATTATCTAGGTCTCACTTCGAAAATCTAAATACGTAAAATAAAAAAGTTAATTCACAGTTGATTCTTTACCATATTGACTTGATTGATACCTGATAGAAATACATAGATGGCTCATACTTACCGTATGCTCTAAAGCCATCGCAGAATCACCTGTCACCTCTAGTCAAGTTACGCAAGTAGCATAATGTTTTTTGCCCCCACATCCTTTTGTCTTTGTTGTTTTTGTGTGAAACGAGGGAAAGAAAAGAAACTGTAGAATGTAGGGCTTGGCTACGAATGTAAAGAGAGGTAGGTATAGTTAGGGTATATGTGGGGAAACCAAGATCGAATAGATATAGAAATCCACCATTTTGTTTTCGTGTCGTAAGGTACGAACTTACAAACTTATCTGGACTAATAATCAATATTAATTATTGAAAATATTTTATTCACATGGGCCCCAAAGAGGCACTCATGAAATTTAATGACTCCACTGCCAGTTTCGCTAAATTACAGCCATCTCGAAAAGACCCTGGCAAGAAATTCGGCGGCGCATTTTTTCATTCTATTTTCTTTTTTTATTATTTTATTATCGGTGTATAATAGTAGTCGTATACTACTTGTCGTTATACGTCGTATATATAGTCGTACACATTGCCTAATAAAATAAAACTTTTAAAGTTGATTACCTATTAACTTTTGTTTTCAATAATTATTGTTTGTTTTCTGTATTTGTTGTTCAAGTACAGGATATAATAAATATAGTTTAGGTAATATCTCGGGACTTAATCGCGCTAAAAAACTATTTTTATTTACCTCGACGTTTCGGCCAAGTTGCATTGGCCATGGTCTCGAGAAGATAGTTTTTTAGCGCGATTAAGTCCCGAGATATTACCTAAACTATGTGTTCGAATCGCGAAAGTTTAAAAATTATAACAAATATGATAACTAAGTATCAGCTTTAAATATATTGCCGTTTTTGAGATAGACCACGGGACAAAACAGGTCTAAAAACAGTGACTTTGATGACCTACCATATTGTTATTTTCCAACATAGATTTTAATAAAAAACGGTTTCGTACTCTATATGTAGAGATCTTTACAACGATATCCCACACGGGCAGATAAAAATAAAAAATATTTTGCTCGCAACTAACTTGTATTATTGTACGCTAGATGCTTCTGACAGACGAACGGACGGACGGATAGAGGAAAAAATAAGGGCCATGCATATACATTGTTATATACCTATATATGTAGTGTATATGATTTCACAAGATATCAAAGAAACAAAGCGGGTTTCTTGTTTCTATCTACCTACACAAATCAATCAAAAACTCCTTCAAGCACCGTCCTATCCTCAGAACTCTAATACTAGATCAATAGATTGTACACTTAATTATAATCCTGCAAGTTATTATTAAGTGTAATAATACGTTATTTATTGGGAAAAAACTAAATTTATTGGATGCACGATACTGATTGATCAGTGATGAGTCGACAGACAGGGGTGGCGTGGAGTAGCTCAGAGTTTCAATTTATTTATTTATTTATTTAATATAGCACTGCCACATCATAAATATTAAAATTAAACTTAAAATTAACAACAAGGGAATTTTCCGATATGCATGACAATTTCGGCGTGCCTATCATTTATAAATTTATTTCATTTTTTTTTTTACTTTTTTTTTTTTTCAATTTATAAAACTTGATATTATTTTCCAGAGGTAAATTTGTTTGTGAGTTTGGATGATGATGAGGTAATCTCTTAACTATAGATTTTATTTTAAAATATTTTTTGAACTGCTAGTTAGCTAAGTTGTGTGCGCGTTCGCTTTATAAGCAGATATTGTGTTCGATTCCCGGCAGGATCACAAAGAAAGAAAATAATTCTCCCCAAGTAAAAATTGTGTTTCTGGTTCTGGTTATGATTGTTTGTGTCATGTGAATGTTTCCGGCACCCACGGCATAAGTCGTCGAACTTAGTGTGGGGCTGTGAGTGTGAAAACTTTTATGTTTATGTCATGAGAAGCTGCAAAACTCTTGAAAACTGTAGGCTTTTTCTGACCGATTTCCAAAAGGACGAGATTTAGAGATGTATCAACATTCAAATTCAATCAATTAGTATTAGTCAGGTCGACATTTTTATAATATTTATGGCCGTAAAAACAATATACCTACTTCTAATTGGTTAGACTTTTGTATTTGGATACAAAGTTTTCTTTTGAACATGGATAAAAGCAAATCCTTAAATCCAAATTATTTCTACTGGAAAAGGATAAACACACGTACACAAAACATAAATCTATACTAATATTATAAAGAGGTAAAGTTTGTTTGTTTGTTTGTTTGTTTGTTTGTTTGTATGTAAAAGGTAATCTCTGAAACTACTGATCCGATTCTGAAAATTCTTTCACCAATAGATAGCTACACTATCACTGAGTGTCATAGGCTATGTTTTGTCGGGATAGAAGTTAGTTATCAGTTCGAAATAATAATATTCGTAAGACAAGTCGGAGAAAAATTTGCTAACTTTCCGCTTTATCGGCGAACGCTGACTAAACAGTTAGACATAGGTGAATACAATGTACAGCAAAAATGTTGGCCTTCATGAGTTTTACAAAAAAGTCCGCGACAGCATATATCTAACATGTATGTATAGCTCAGAAAAAATACTTTTCTTTGTTAAAAATCTGAAAAAAAAGCGGCCTATGTTTAGTTGGCTTTTTGAGATATTCAGTATTAATCCTTATCAAATTAAACTATTTCATCGTCTTACGTAGTTCATGTAGATACAATTTGCTTTTTACTGTATGTGATTTGGATAAATAGTCTATGAGAAATCGTGAAATTAGTTTCACGGGAGCCCTCCCGTGAACGGGACGGGTCAGAAATTTATCGACACGTACTACGTATTCCTGCACATAAAAATAGCGGCTTCTATTTCGTTGCCTTTTTTTAAGTATTTAATATTAATCCTTATCAAAAAAACCTATTTCATCGGCTTACGTAGTTCACGTAGATGCAATTTGCTCTTCACTGCATATAATTTGGACCTATAGTATAGGAGAAATCGTTAAGTTTATTTGAGGGTAAAACGGTGGATCGCAGAATGTAACAGTTACTGCGTAATCCGGCATACTTCTATGTTTTGAACCGACTTACATAAGAAGGAGGATATAAATTCGACTGTTTTTTTTTGTTTAGTCGGTTATAACTTATCATTGAACTTTGAACTGCCCGCTGGCGTAGTTAGGTGGGCGTTTGCCTTTAAAGCATCGGGTTTGATTCCCGGTGGGAACACAGGTGTTTTTCCACGGGAATTTTGTTTCTGGTTTTGAGTATGTTGTCAATGTTGTGTGAATCTTGGATGTTTACAGCCCCACGATACAAGTCATTGAACTTAGTGTGGGGTTGTGAATGTGAAAGCGTTTATGGGTATGTTTTTTAATATTTACTACCCGGCCGACGCCGGGCGGGTCGTTCCTGAACTTTGAACTGCTCGCTGGCGTAGATGGGTGCGCGTTCGCCTTCAAAGCAGCGGGTTCGATTCCCGGCGGTAATTTACCTAGAAGATTTCTCTCCACGGGAAATGTATGTTCCTGGTTTTGAGTGTGTTGTGAATGCTTTGTGAATATTGGATACTAGCTGACCCGCCCGGCGTCGCTCGGGTAAACAAAAGCTTACACATAAACGCTTTCACGCTCACAGCCCCACTCTAAAAGTACTATAAGTTGTGTCGTGGGGCCGTTAACAATTAACACTACACACACAACATTCACGTCATACCCAGAACCAGAAACATAAACTTCCCGTGGGGAAAAAACTTTTGTTATTGTGTTCCCACCGAGATTCGAATCCGCTGCTTTGAAGACGAACGCGCACTCATCTACCCAGTGGGTAGTTCAAAGTTCAAAGATTCCCCACCCTGCGTCGCCCGATTAAAAAATCTACACATAAACACTTCCACGTTCATAGCCCCACACTAAGTTCAGTGACTTGTAGCGTGGGGCCGTAAACATCCAAGATTCACAACATATTAAAAACAAAAATTTCCCGTAGGGAGAAAATTTCTGTTACCACCGCGAATCGATCCCGCTACTTTGAATGCAAACGCGCACCCATTTACGCGAGTAGATAGTTCAAAGTTCAAAAGATGACCCGCCCGGCGTCGCCCGGTTAAAAAATATACAAATAAACACTTCCACATTCACAGCCCCACACTAAGTTCAATGACTTGTATCGGGGGCCCGTAAATATCCAATATTCACAAAGCATTCACAACACACTCAAAACCAGGAACATACATTTCCCGTGGAGAGAAATCTTCTAGGTAAATTACCGCCGGGAATCGAACCCGCTGCTTTGAAGGCGAACGCGCACCCATCTACGCCAGCGAGCAGTTCAAAGTTCAGGAACGACCCGCCCGGCGTCGGCCGGGTAGTAAATATTAAAAAACATACCCATAAACGCTTTCACATTCACAACCCCACACTAAGTTCAATGACTTGTATCGTGGGGCTGTAAACATCCAAGATTCACACAACATTGACAACATACTCAAAACCAGAAACAAAATTCCCGTGGAAAAACACCTGTGTTCCCACCGGGAATCAAACCCGATGCTTTAAAGGCAAACGCCCACCTAACTACGCCAGCGGGCAGTTCAAAGTTCAATGATAAGTTATAACCGACTAAACAAAAAAAAACAGTCGAATTTATATCCTCCTTCTTATGTAAGTCGGTTCAAAACATAGAAGTATGCCGGATTACGCAGTAACTGTTACATTCTGCGATCCACCGTTTTACCCTCAAATAAACTTAACGATTTCTCCTATACTATAGGTCCAAATTATATGCAGTGAAGAGCAAATTGCATCTACGTGAACTACGTAAGCCGATGAAATAGGTTTTTTTGATAAGGATTAATATTAAATACTTAAAAAAAGGCAACGAAATAGAAGCCGCTATTTTTATGTGCAGGAATACGTAGTACGTGTCGATAAATTTCTGACCCGTCCCGTTCACGGGAGGGCTCCCGTGAAACTAATTTCACGATTTCTCATAGACTATTTATCCAAATCACATACAGTAAAAAGCAAATTGTATCTACATGAACTACGTAAGACGATGAAATAGTTTAATTTGATAAGGATTAATACTGAATATCTCAAAAAGCCAACTAAACATAGGCCGCTTTTTTTTCAGATTTTTAACAAAGAAAAGTATTTTTTCTGAGCTATACATACATGTTAGATATATGCTGTCGCGGACTTTTTTGTAAAACTCATGAAGGCCAACATTTTTGCTGTACATTGTATTCACCTATGTCTAACTGTTTAGTCAGCGTTCGCCGATAAAGCGGAAAGTTAGCAAATTTTTCTCCGACTTGTCTTACGAATATTATTATTTCGAACTGATAACTAACTTCTATCCCGACAAAACATAGCCTATGACACTCAGTGATAGTGTAGCTATCTATTGGTGAAAGAATTTTCAGAATCGGATCAGTAGTTTCAGAGATTACCTTTTACATACAAACAAACAAACAAACAAACAAACAAACAAACAAACAAACAAACAAACAAACAAACAAACAAACAAACTTTACCTCTTTATAATATTAGTATAGATTTACGGGCCCCCGATACAAGTCATTGAACTTAGTGTGGGGCTGTGAATGTGGAAGTGTTTATTTGTATATTTTTTAACCGGGCGACGCCGGGCGGGTCATCTTTTGAACTTTGAACTATCTACTCGCGTAAATGGGTGCGCGTTTGCATTCAAAGTAGCGGGATCGATTCGCGGTGGTAACAGAAATTTTCTCCCTACGGGAAATTTTTGTTTTTAATATGTTGTGAATCTTGGATGTTTACGGCCCCACGCTACAAGTCACTGAACTTAGTGTGGGGCTATGAACGTGGAAGTGTTTATGTGTAGATTTTTTAATCGGGCGACGCAGGGTGGGGAATCTTTGAACTTTGAACTACCCACTGGGTAGATGAGTGCGCGTTCGTCTTCAAAGCAGCGGATTCGAATCTCGGTGGGAACACAATAACAAAAGTTTTTTCCCCACGGGAAGTTTATGTTTCTGGTTCTGGGTATGACGTGAATGTTGTGTGTGTAGTGTTAATTGTTAACGGCCCCACGACACAACTTATAGTACTTTTAGAGTGGGGCTGTGAGCGTGAAAGCGTTTATGTGTAAGCTTTTGTTTACCCGGGCGACGCCGGGCGGGTCAGCTAGTAGACAATAATTTAACAATTTAAGGACCAGAAAAAAGTAAAGTTTGATAAAATTTGGATATAACATCTAGGAGTCTTCAAGTAAAAACTGAATAGGCATATCTTTCAAGGCATGCATGTTTGATTTTCGGCCGCATCGTTACTTTCCATCAGGTGAGATAGCGGTCAGATGATCGCTTATCCTGCATAAAAAAATCTTGCCTATTTAGCATAAATAATTCGTAACAGGCAGGCAGTAGAATAATGAACTTTCATGAATGCCTCTTTGGGGCCCATGTGAATAAACGATTTTGATTTTGATGCTAGCAATAGATGCTAGCAGGTTATTATGTATAAAGCTAGTTTTGATGTCAATAAAAGTAAATATACATCCTAGTTAAAAAATAGCAAAAAAAATTGTCCGAGGACGATCGCAGTGACCTCACTATACAGGTTTTAACTAAGATACGTTATTATATTGTTTATTTAACATTTGCTCTAATTATTACGATTATTACCATATAATATGTACCTATAATCCTTTGTGAGTAATAATAAACATATGTAAAGGAGCACATTATAGCTATCGCCTAACAGTACGTATGTATGGATAAATCACTTCCCGCGCTCCGCCCGTTCGACAGTCGACCTTCCGCCTTGCAATCCAGCGGCGTCGCGCGTCCTATATGTTCTATAAAATTACTATTAAGACCCTATTAGACTACTATTAACCCAATACTGCCAGTGTTTATATAATTACAATACAATACAATTACTCTTTATTGACGGAGACCTGAAAAGAATTGGTACAAAAAAATACAATTTTATATGAAAGGCTACAATAGGCGGTCTTATCGCTTAAAGCGATCTCTTCCTGACAACCTTTGGATGGACAAGATGCAGATAGAAGTAGTAGTGTCGGGTGTACTATTGACTAATAACTTTAACGTTATAACAGATTACAGATAACATAATATAATTAAATACAAATAACGACATATTACACAAATACTCTTACATACATAAATATTAAAAACCGTAACACATAAACATACAATTATTCTTGTATATTGTAATGTGTAAATGAAATAAATAGCCACAATCCATCTTACACATATTATTTATTTATATATCTTTCGGAAAAGTTTTAGTGGCGTCCTCTCCACAGTTTTCCCAATTAATATTTTAATTGATGCGCGTTTCCTTTATTCTCCATTAATATACAACACAGGTACCTGATTTATTGCCGCCAGCATTGAAGCCTTTAACTGATCGATCAGTTTTGATACAGAATTTGTTATCGCGATGCGAGGGACAAAAAATAACTTGGAAATTCTGAATACATTGTACTGGAATAAGTTGGAAATGGATTATAAGTCCTTATGGTGTCAGTGTAACCTAATGTGTCTTCAGTTCGATAGGATATTCCTTATATCAAGTATTTATAAATTACTAGCCGTGCCCCGCGGCTTCGCCCGCTATTATCAAGTTAAAAAGTAGCCTATGTGTTAATCCTAGGTATAATCTATGTACATTCCAAATTTCATCCAAATCCGTTCTTTCTAAATTTATCAATAAAAAAACACACAGTCGAATTGAGAACCTCCTTTTTTGAAGTCGGTTAAAAATGTTTGATAAACCTTCAATTGTTAAAATATGTTTTAACCTATTTTCACTGTTTTTTTTATTTTACTCGATAGGCAAGCATTTGACCACTAACTTACCTGATAGCAATGATGCAGCTGAATATGTAGCATGGAATATAGACGACTACTGCTTATCTAGTGTAGGTACGTATATTCCTAGCAATGCTGCGACTGAAGTATTTATTATACAGAAAAAACTCATACGTATCTTGGCTAATATTGAACAGACTGACAGTTGTAAACCTTATTTTATAAAATATAAAATATTAACCTTGACATGCATATATATTTTTGAAATTTGTAAATTTGTACGTAATAATCCCGACTTATATAAAACTAGACAACAATTAAAAAGTAAATTTACATTTCGTCACGGTAACCGGTTATTAATACCTACATGTCGACTGCAGATGCACTCTGCTAGTACATTGCCCGTGTCTGTAAAAATATATAATAAGCTACCAGCAGACCTTACAAATGAAATAAATAGCACGAAATTCCTGAAAAACCTAAAACAACTATTAATAACGAAAGCATACTACTCAATTTATGACTACTTAAAAGACAATATTTAAATTTTGTACTTAAGAATTGCGTCCTCTTCTCTCTGAAGTTGCTGCGCCCGACAGGGTTCATATGAGACATTGTACCTACCTTTTGGAATGTAACATCTTGTACTGTATATATGGAGGCAATAAACAATCTGAATCTGAATCTAACATAATATATACATACAATGAATAAAGTACTTCTCATAAAACATGACGAGAGCGTGGGATGTTCCGTGAAATTTTGCATATGGATGAATTGCTTTACATTTTAAGTTCAAGATCAAAATGTCAATAAAATACTAATTGTTAATGTCAGGGCTCTGACATGTTTGTTTTTTAGATATTGTTTAATTTTGGCTCCGCAAACGATGTGCATTTAGCCAGTGTCAAGTGATAAAAATATTTTTTAAGATATTTACTTGCTTTATAAACACACAAATTGTTTTAAATTCTTTAAACTTAAATAAATTATATATTATTACTAATAATTAAACTAAATTAACCAAAAAAATATGCTAAGATATAAACATGTACAAAACTTAATCTAATAGACCGCTACGAGTAGGCAAAGTACCCAAAATGCTGGCAGCATTGCCACGTTGAATGGCAATTGCCAAACTCTGTCCAAAATATTTGCCAGCATTTTGATCACGAGTTATTTTTAAAGTAATTTTCAAAATTTGTAATGAGACTCAAATGGAGATGGGCGGGACAGCAAGGTGGCCAAGATACAGTGGTGGCCAAGACAAGGCAAATGCAGCGTCGGACGTCCAGCAAGATGGGTTGATGATATCGTTAACAATGCGGGTCTAACCTGGACAAGACTAACTCAGGACCGAGGCGAATAGCATAACATGAGAGATGCCTATACCTGTGTGTCTTGGATTGGAATAAAAAGGACTGTGGAGGATGACGATGATAAAAAGTAGTCAAGTCAAGGAAGAGTCATGGTCTCAGACAAAATATAACCATGGTCCAATCACAGTTAAATTATGACAGAAAAATAGTAGAAACCATACTGTATTAAAGTTTTGGAGCGAAACAAAACGAAATTCTCGTTTTTTAACCTCGTATGATTTGCCTATAGGAACTGCGATCACCTTTGCCATGGATCAGTCAATTACGAGCTGGAAGCTTTTGACTCCATTGACAGGCGAGCAAAAGGACTCATTGCTGACTAACAAGATGATGTCAAGCTGTCTTAGACATTTGTCTCAGGCATCCATGTAGGTAGCCTATGTATTTGATCATCTTCACTGCAGAGAGTGCACAGGAATAATAGAAGCCACAATCACATTAAAAAAAACATATAAAATCTTGCATAGGAAAGCGATGATGTTGCCGAAGATGTAGCTGTGAAGATACCTATTCACTCGAGACTTAAAGACTCACAGATTTTATTTTATGCTCGATGGGCAAGCATTTGAGCACAATGAGCGCTGATGTAGCCGAAGATAGTATGCTTGCCTAGAAGATAGCTATTCCCTCTGGACTTGAAGACTCCCAGATTATACTGTTCGGGGAACAAAGACACGGGCAATGAGTTCCATGTGTTCTATACGGATGATAAACGTTATTCTTCGCGTTCTTCGCATTCTGCGCGTTGTTTATCGAACTACTAAACAAACCGAAAAAGGTCATAGAAGGAGTGGAGCTTATTGTCCGCGTCTTTGTTCTCCAAAATCTTTATTTTTCACACTCACATCCCCACCTTCTGTTTGAAGATTTGTGTCGTGGGTGCCAGAAACATAATCACACCCAAAACCAGAAACAAAATTTTGGGAAGAAACCTTGTGTTCCCACAGAAAATTGAACCCGATACCCGTTGCTGAAAAGCCAGACGCGCAATCAGTTCTCGAGCGAACTACCTTTCAAACAATTAAAAAAATTAGTCAGAAAGTTTTCACTGACAAACACTCAGATACACACATAAAATTTATAACACCCCTCTTTTGCATCGGAGGTTAAAAATATCATGCATGTCCCACTTTCATCTTTTTTTTTCATCCCAACAAAGTAACCTCATTTCTCTCCGAAAAGATTTTCGGTGGAAAAAATAGTAAAATAAAAAATTATCTGAATCTAAAACCAGAGCGGCGAAGATGTATTTTTTTTAATAAAAAACTTTAGTTCGGAATATGGCCGTCGGCTATCGGCAGTTTGAAAGTAGTGGTAGCAACAAAAGTATTCCAGATAAATAATTGTTTATTCGGTTTTAAGCTGTCTTCAACGAATAAGGCAATCAAACTTGAGACACAATGTTTTTTTATTGTTTTTTTCTGCATAAATAACTAATGTAACTAGGGCCATTTTTTTTATTTGTATAATATATTTATAATATCGAACAGTCTGTATGACGACCCAGTTGGCGCAGTGGACTGGTCTCCGCCCTCTGCGCCGTGGGTCCTGGGTTCGATTCCCGGCAGGAGCACAAATTCCCCATTTGTGCGTCTGGTTCTGTGTGTTATGTTAATGTTTCCGGCACCCACGATACAAGTCTTTAAACTTAGTGTGGGGCTTTTAGGGTACGATCGGGTATCGTATCGGGTACGATTCCCGGCGGAAATACTCATTTTTTCACAAAAGAAAATTTGTGTTTCTGGTTCTGGTTGTGATTGTGTGAGTGATGTGAATTTTTCCGGCACCCACGACTCAATTAATCGCACGAGCGTTTTATTTAATAATAGAGTAATAGTGTTTCAGGAAATATAATTATGGCATCTACAACGTTAACGGCAGCATTTCATAGATGTACTAGGACTTTATTGCAGAGTCCGCGTGGGGCAGTACCACGCATTGCCAGACATTCAACCAGCAGTAGTGCAGTGGGGACGACAGGGTGGAGACGACCGGGAATAAAGGATATCTCAGGGTGACGAGCGCAGTGCAGGGAACTTTGCCGCGAAAGTATTCGAACTATATAAGTTCATAATAAATAATTAACGCCAGTAAAGCTTAAAAAAATCGACTTCACTGCTTATATTTTGGTTTCAGCTAGATCGATTTTGATAAAATGTATATGGAACCACCTCTGAAGTATCTACCTAACAAAAAAATCATCAAAATCGATTCACATTTGGCGGAGATATCGTGTAACATACATACAAAAAAAAACGTGCAGTCGAATTGAGAATGTCCTTTTTTGAAGTCGGTTGAAATCTCTGGGTGGCACTGAATTGCAATGGGCAAGCGTGACGCTTACCATCAGACGAGCGACTTGCTCGTCTCTCTCAATGAAAAATAAAACATAATTAAACAAAGCTTAAAAAACCGACTTCGCCGCTTTATCTTCGGAACTTTGATCAGATTTGATGTACTAAACACGCGTTACGCCTCGCCTAAAAGAACTACTGATCAGATCTTGATCTAATTTAAATGGGACCAATTGGAAAGCAACATCTTTCAAACAAAAAAAAAGTTCTAAATCGGTTCACGTGGAAAGAATTTATGAGGTAACACACATAAAAAAAATACAGTCGACTTGAGTACCTCCTCCTTTTTTGTAAAGTCGGTAGATAAAACAATTTTAACGCACCAAAAGCTGTGTTACTTTTCTTAACGTTTTCTTTGCCAACCGTACACTCATACTTACTGAACGGTATATTTCTTAAAGTCATGATTATAATAATTTTCAAAATTTGTAATTACACAGTACGAGAGGCTACCGTTTCTACATAAATAATGTCTTTTAGCAACTCTTAAAAACATATCAAAATATAATCTGTACTTTAAAACGCGTCGTGGATTTCCATTTGACATACCTCCGGTTCGCTTGAAGGGTTTCGCTTCTACGTTTATTATCCGTCCCGCGAAGGATTGAAACTTATTACCCGCGTCTTTGTTCATTCGGAATAGGTATCTTCTAGGTAATCATGCTACATCTTCTGCCGCATCTTCACTATCCATCAGGTGATTTATATTCGATAGGCCACTTCACATGCTTTACCTATCAAATATAAAAAAAAAGTATGGCCTTATTAAATAACATATTTGCGTATTTCACTTTACTGTTATCATAGGAATAACTGGAATATTTGAGCAGGGAGACCACTGAGCTACCCAAGCCTTGTGACCAAATGGTTACAAAAAAGGGCATATCACTTTATGGCCACGCACAACATACAATAAGTTACTATACTATCGCACAATAAGTTGACTTAGGAGGGGTCCCACACTAAGTTGTGAGTGTGAAAGTGTTTATATCAAGTTAAAAAGTAGCCTATGAGTATCCTAAGTATAAGCTATGTGCATTCCAAATTTCATCCAAATCCGTTCAGCTGTTAAAGCGTGAAGAGGGAACCAATACACTTACACACTTACACACAAACTTTCGCATTTATAATATTAAAAGGATTATTTTTAGATTCATGCACTCTTTAAAATGTTGATTTTACACACCGACGTCCATCTCTATGGGGTAATTCTTCTCCATCCATAGGTAGTCTGGAAGAAATCGCTTTAAGCAATAAGACTGAATTAAAGTGTTTATCTATTTTAAGGACCCTAGCTGTCAAACTGTTAAAAAAACAACTACTTAGCGCTAATTAGAGTGTTATACATAGAACATAGTACATTGTGTCTGAGTTTCTTGCCAGGTTCTTCTCGAGATGGCTGTAATTTTGCGAATCTGATAGTAGAATCATTATGAGTGCCTCTTTGGGGTCCATGTGAATAAACGATTTTGATTTTGTTCAATTTTCTTAATTCGCAGTTAATCCAATTCGCGGATGTGGACCATTCAAGAATAGTCCAATTAGAGGTCCAATTCACGGACGGTTCAATAAAATCAATTTAATGTTTTTTTTTGAGAGCGACGATGATCAAGTCCGAAACACTGGAGTTAGAGAAAAGTCATGAAAGGAGTTAAATAACTGCATAGTTTGTTTTTCCTATCCTTTATCCTCTCACGACTTATCTCTCTCACTAGTCTTACTTTAGTGTTTTCGAAAGGACTAAGCCATCACCGCCCTCACCCTGTATTATAGTCGACAAAACTTGCTTTTCTACAGACTTCACAAAAAAAGGAGGAGGTACTCAGATGGACTATTTTTTTTAATGTGTAGCTTCGTTCCACGTGAACCGATTTTGAAATTTTATTTTGTTTGAAAGATGTTGCTTTCCAATTTGTCCCATTTAAATTTGATCAAGATCTGATCAGTAATTCTTGAAATATCGTCAAAAATGCATGTTTAATACATTAAATCTGATCAAAGTTCCGAAGATAAAGCGGTGAAGTCGGTTTTTTAAGCTTTGCTTGCGTTTTGAAGTCAGATAAATATTTCAACTGCAACAATGTAGAGTAGGTGTAACATCCATATAAAATTATAGTTGCTTGTGTTTTTCTATAGGTAGAAGTTATCTGCAATCTATTTTATTTGTTTATTCACACGATTTCATACAAAGTTGTATGAACTATCATAAAACTATACGTATGGTTCTGTTCATATTTATTATCTTTCAATGTTATATCATGAATAGGTTTTTAGGTAAGCATGCTCTATCGTCGACCGCATCGTCACTTAACATCAGGTGAGATAGTGGTCAAATGATTGCTTATCAAAAACAATAAAAAGAAGTCGGTTAATATGATTTAAGAACAAGCCACGGATGTTTGAGTCACCTCCAAACCCTCCACCACCATTCATCAACAATTTAAAACGAAGTCTCGAGACGATTTATTACTAAAAATCAAAAATCATGCAACAAAATGAAACAATAAATTCTGGATTCCTCTTTTCTAATTCATCGGTTGAAAACTAAAAAATATCCTCCGAGGATACGTGCGCCGGCGCAAGTGAAAACCTTCACGGCGTCGGCACTTTGATAGTTAAACACAAGCAAGGCTTAAAATAATTGAAACTTAAGCAAAGCTTAAAAAACCGACTTCATCGCTTATATTTCGGTTTTTACTTGACCGATTTCCACCTCTGAAGTATATTCTGTCTAAAAAAAAATCGATTCATAATTGGCGGATATGTCGCGTAACAAACAAAAAAAAAAATACGCGAGTTTTGCCGCGAAAGTGAAAAAATGGCCTTGTTGATTTTGTAAAATTTTCCAAAACCTTTGATTCTTCGAGTGTTAATGTATAATAATGGTGGATTATTAACCGTTAATACTTAGTGAACGTGCACGAGTGTAGGCAAGTCATACAAAGTTGAAAAACGTAGTTTTCGCCTTCGCTCCAAAACTCCAATAGAAGTCCTAGTAAAGTTTCTACCACTTTACTAGGGCATGACTTGACTACGACTGGACCTTGACTCTTTTACTTGACTTTGACTGTGACTTGTGACTAGGACCTATAATATGAAATACACTTGAAATATATTATCACTTGACACTGGCTAAATGCATAAGATTGCGAAACCAAAATTAAGGAAAAAAAAAATACAGTTGAATTGAGAACCTCCTTTTTGAATCAATTTCAAAAAAAAGTTACATAGGACCACCTCTGAACTATGATCTACCAAACAAAAAAGTATCATCAAAATCGATTCATAATTGGCGGAATTATCACGTAACATACATTAAAAAAAACATACAGTTGAAATCTTAATTAATTGACGATAGGTAAAAAGAAATATAAAATCATTTCATGAAAAAAGAAATTTGCTTAATATAGTAGTCGGGTAAAAATCAAGTATCGTAAATATTTTTCCCTGTATCTACCGACTTCACAAAAAATGAGGTACTCAAGACGAATGTATTTTTTTTATGTGTGTTATCTCATTACTTCTTTCCACGTGAAAATGATTTTGAAATTTTTTTTTGTTAGAAAAATGTTGCTTTCCAATTGGTCCCATTTAAATTTGATCAAGATCTGATAAGTAATTCTTGAAATATCGTCAAATGCGTGCTTAGTACATCTAATCTGATCAAAGTTCCGAAGATAAAGCGGTGAAGTTGGTTTTTTTAAGCTTTGCTTGCGTTTAATTATTATCTCTTCGCGGAGGTTTCGATTCCCAGTGGCAACAAAAGCTTTCTTCAAAAGGGAAATTTGTGTATCTGGTTCTGGTTGTAATTGTGTGAGTGATGTGAATGTTTCCGGCACAAAACAAATCATCGAACTTTGTGTGGGGCTTTAAGTGTGAAAGTGTAGAAGATGCGGTTTAGCCGATTCACAACTAAGCTTACCAATGCGCTGGTTGGCTTGTCGGTTCGAAATGAAAATGAAGGAAAACCTTATTATTTGGACAAAAACTTAAGTAATTTGTAACACTCCATGTACTTGTAACTAGCTATAGTAAGTAGGAACACTATTGTGTGTCAACACAGCATCTTTTATAACTCGGCTCATTCAGGTTCATAAATAAACTAAGCTGATCAGGTATTTGTCGTGTACATGAATTAAGTAAAACCTAACGCCTAACTAGGTTGCCCTGTGTGTAGGATATCAGTGCTCTCCCGCCATCTCATCGCCCGGTTTGTTGTGAACACTCCGTTTATTCGTGCCGTTTCTTCTGCCAACCAAAAGCCCATAAAGATAGGCTCGCGGATAACTTCATAATTACTGGTTGCACCGTACATTTATCGTATTAATCTATCGACTATATGCTGCAAGCTATTAAAACCAAGTTCGGCTTCCGATCATGTTTTTGTGAGGCGTGATGGATGTATCATAAAATCACGTTATGATCGTTTGACGGTTGGCTATGGAATGCAACAAAATCAGATTCAAAATAAAAAAAAAATTGTTTTATAATATCTATCTAATACCATTAAACGAGCAATTCTTGTATATATGTATATATATATAATCTGACTCTCGGAAACGGCTCCAATGATTTTTATGAAATTTAGTAAGCAGGGGGTTTCGGGGGCAATAGATCGATCTAGTTAGGTCTCATTTTTAGATAAATGAAACGCAAAGCTTCAAAATACCGACTGCTTTGCTTTTCGGTTTTGGCCTGACTGATTTCGATTAAATGTATATGGGACCACCTCTGAAGTATACTTTACTAAACAAAAAAAACATCAAAATCGATACGTATAATACGAAGGAGTGGAACTCATTTCCCTTGTCTTTGTGCCCCGAACGGTATAATCTGGGAGTCTTCAAGTCAAGCATAAAAAGGTACCTTCTAGGCAAGCATGCTACATCTTCGACCGCATCGTCACTTTCCATCGATTAAAATCTTTTTTTTTTTTTTTATTTGTGACAGGCTATTGTTTGACCACTATCTCACCTGATGGTAAGTGACGATGTGATCGAAGCTGGTAAACACACTAGACCTGTAAAATCAAAATCGTTTATTGACATGGGTCCCAAAAATGCACTCATAAAAGTTAATGACTCTACTGCCAGATTCGCAAAATTACAGATATTGTGGTCTAACGCTTCCCTATCGGTCATAAACAAAAAGTAATACTTAAATAAAAATAAAACCTAGGTCCGGCTTGTTAGGTATTTAGACATACGTTAGGAGACCTGTTTGATATTCAGTAGGTACCTATAGAATTGCAAATCGATTGGTTAGCCCGAGGCCAGGTTTATACATAATTAGCGCATGTATTTTAAACTTGATTGACATTGAGGTTGAAGTCATCGCTGGTTGATAAAATCAGCAGTTATTTTATTTTATTTTAGTTTGGATAACACCTTGAGCGTATTATAAAATACCTATAATATTTTTTTTAGCAAATCCTTTCATGAGTCTGTGTTTTCAAATTAGTTCAATCTGTAAGTTTTCAAATTGCGAGTGAATACGTGCGACATCCATACAAAGACGCTTATTCACTCGCGACTTAAATACTCTCACATTGTTATCAGGAAACTCAGACTCAGGTAAGGAATCCATTCCTTTGCATTTCGCGTAATGAATGTGGAGGCAAAACGCTTCGTCTGCATTCGTGGAATGTTACCATATAGAGTCTGTCTCGATGTCCGATAATATAATGGGGATGGGGGAATTAGATTGTGTAATTCCGTTGCACACTCTCCAAAATGTATCCGATAAAATACTGAGAGACTCACCACCATGCGACGATGCCCTAAGCTCTGAAGTATTGCATCAGTCAACTGGTCGCTGTTGATAAGCCTCTTGGCTCTTCGCTCAATGATGTCAAGGTGAAGGGCTACTTTTAAAACTCAAATATTTGTATAAATTCAGCTGTTATTATAAGCCTTTGTATTGCTTTACAATTATGAATGAATAAAAACTTTACATAACAAAAGCAGTCTTGGTATCTTTACAGCGGCTCATAAACAGAATATTTGTATTAATGTTCCAAAACTCGGAGGCTGTGAGAGAGAGTAGCTGATGGGTGCTTTACCACTTGACATTACACTACTAAGTATGAGCCTCCTGACAGACGGATGGACGGAGGGACAAAGTGATGAACCACCCAAGTAAATTAGATATCTCTCGCTATCTCGCTTCACTCGATCAATTTAAATGTTGAGTGAAACATTATTATTACTTTTTTCTTTTTTAATTAATTATTATAATACTCTGATTAAAAATGAATAACTATTGCCGGTCTAAATCTTCAAAATTAAAATTCGGATTAAAATATTGCTTTGGAGATCACGTTAAGCTGTCGGTCCCGGTTGTTAGTCGTAAAGAAAACAGTCGTTAAATGTCGGATGCCTTCAGGCGACCTGAAAAATCTTGACACTACGACTTTTTATAAGTTTTTGTTTAACTTGCAATGTATATTATGTATGTAACTAAGTTTGTTCGTGTGGAAATTTGCAGCTCAATTTCGAAGCAGATATCTTCAACCGATTGAGCTGAAATTTTGTATTCACGTTTAGTTTGGATGACAATGCATGGCTAGCTGTGTGACATGGCAGAACACCTAAAATGGCGGACAATTTATTTTTAATGCACTCCTACAATATGGGTATCAAATGAAAGGGCTTGCTGAGAATAACCCTAAAAGTAAAGTGACTTTTCTCTGAATCCAATATGGCGGACTTCTAAAAGTTTTTTTTTTAAGATTTTCAATGATTTATTTATTTATGTATTCCACCAGCCGTGTCGTCACCGTGTCGACACAAACATTGGCCAAGCGCCCGTCGGCCCGCGGCTCACCAGACCAATAATTACGCAGCCTTTCGGGGAACAGCGTTTATTATCCGCGGCTACCGTGATTAGATGGTGCACACGATAAGGAACGAAAAAACATTAAACACGGCTTAGTGTTTCTCTGTAGGTCAAAACGCGATGGGAACAAAGAAACTACTCAGATGGAGACCGGACTAAAATACTCTCGCAGGTTTGTCAACCAATTAGTTTGAAATTTCTTTTTTTAAAAACAATTTGATATACCTATATATGTTTTTTTTTTTTTTTTATTTGTGACAGGCTAGTGTTTGACCACTATCTCACCTGATGGTAAGTGACGATGTGATCGAAGCTGGTAAACACACTAGACCTGGAATACGCAGGCTCTCAAGGATAACTGCCGGAACACCGTATTTGGCTTGGCGGCAGACTTTCAACTTGATGGTGGTAAGCTACTTTGGTAGCAAGCCAGGCGAGCAACTCACAAAATGCTCTACCACCACTCAAATGTCACCTGATTAGCACCACCCGGGGACCACGTGTAGGGAGTCAGACTTAAGGGGTATCCTCCTACGGACGTGGGTGACTCAGCCCCCGAAATATGTATGAGTAAAAATGATAAATGAAATGAAAAATCCTTTTATTTGGACAAAAACTTAACTAATTTGTAACACTCCATGTACTTATAACTAGCTATAGTAATAGTAGGAACACTATTGTGTGTCAACACAGCATCTTATATTATAACTTGGCTCATACAGGTGGTTCATAAATAAACTAAGCTGATCAGGTATTTGTCGTATACATGGATAAACCCTAACTCCTAACTAGGTCGCCCTGTGTGTAGGATATCACTGCTCTCCCGCGTGTATGTGTATATTTTATATTATTTAGACTTATTTTATTTATTTATATGACATTATACATATATACTTTTTTATATTTTACTGTTTTAGATCCTCTACCTCAGGGTTGTGACTAAAAATCAGCGCCTAGTTTTACACTTGGCAAAAATGCTGAGTCACGACCCTTTTGGCACTTTTTTTCTTTTTTTATGTTTAATTACCTTTGTAAGCTGTTTTTGTTGTCTATTTCATGTTTTTGTTGTTTGTTTATCTTGTCCTTAGTGCCAAATTAATATATTTCATTCATTCATTTTAAGTCACCGATGTAAGGTAGCAAGCCTATCGGTATTTAACGCTAAAATTTTGGAGTTTGCTCAGGAATTACATGATATAATTCCTCCATGCCCTTTTTACCGTCAAACATAAAAAACAACCTGTCAAACGTCATCCATTTAAGGTTGACATAACTCCAGTTCGCTCGAAGCGTTTTCCTTCAACGTTTATCATCCGTACAGCGAAGGAGTGGAACTCATTGCCTGCGTTTTTGTTCCCTGAACGGTACAATCTGGGTGTCTTCAAGTCTAGAGTGAATAGGTACACTCAAGGCAAGCATGTTCGGTCGCTTCGACACTTTCCATCAGGTGCTATAGCGGTCAAATGCTTGCCTTTCTAGCATAAAAAAACTGTTTTTTTTAAAGGACCACCTCTGAAGTATACTCTACTCTGAAAGTATACTCCAAACAAAAAAAAACATCGGTTGAAAAACAAATAAATAAACGATTTAATATTTCTACTTAGAATTGGCCTCGATTCTGATATCACACATATTAAATTAAATTTAAACTATTCCTGTCTTTTACAAAATAGGAACACAAGACAGAGATAGCATACTGCTGTGCTGTCAAGTTAGTCAGAACTTAGATTTCTATGCAAGCTTAGTCGAGTATGTTTTTGGTGTTGACTAAAAACACGCGCCTTTCTGCTGTTCATATTTTAAATGATAAACTAGCTTGACAGCTCTAAAATGTATGCTATCTCTTTCTTGTGTTTCTATTTTGTAAGAGACAGGGATAGTTTAAATTTAATTTAGTGAGTGTACATCAGAATCGAGGCCAATATGCTATTGAA
This sequence comes from Lomographa bimaculata, assembly GCA_948107665.1. Lineage (NCBI taxonomy): Eukaryota > Metazoa > Arthropoda > Insecta > Lepidoptera > Geometridae > Lomographa > Lomographa bimaculata. Next base: position 5,417,097 of record OX403612.1, on the reverse strand, counting down.
TCGCATGCGTTTGTGTGAGTATGTCTCCGGTGAGTTCGGTGTGTGTATGTTTGTGTAAATGAATTAGTGTTTATATGTCCATGCCTGTGTATATGTATCTAAATGTGTAAACATGTGTTTTTACTTGTTTTATATTTTGTAATTGTTTAATATTTTCTACTAGAAGTCTCCACCTCGTCCTAGGTAATTAAAAAACAACTGGTCAGATTTTGATCAAATTTAAATAGGACTACATGGGAAGCATCAGCTTTCAAATAAAAAGGATTATCAAAATCAGTAGATAATAGGATAAGCCTTGCTTTACAGCGTGGTAATGCAGCAAACATTTTGGGAACTTTGCCGAACATTAAAGATCGTCTAAACCATCTTTAACCTATTTTTTTTTATAACTCAAAATCAGTTCACCTAGAAAAAAGTTCTGACGCACATACAAAAAAATACAGTCGAATTAGGTCTTTTTACCGACTTCCTAAAAATAGAGGAGGTACTACAAGTCGACTGTATTTTTTTTTATGTGTGTTACCTCATAACTTCTCTCCCGTGAGCCGATTTCGTATTTTTTTTTTAGTTTGGAAGATGTTGCTTTCTAATTGGTCCCATTTAAATTTGATTAAGATCAGTAGTTCTTGAAATATCGTCAATAATGCCTATTTTGTGGACTACATTGACGATGTTCTCGTTTAACCGACTTCAAATGTTACCTCATAACTTCTTTCGTTGTGAGCCGATTTTGATGATTCTTTTTTTATTTGAAAGCTGGTGCTTTTCATGTGGTCGCATTGAAATTTGATCAAGATCATCATCATCATCTGATTTCTAGTTTTTGAGTTATAGTCAATAATGCGTGTTTAATACATTAAATCTGATCAAGGTTCCGAAGATAAAGCGGTGAAGTCGGTTTTTTTAAGCTTTGCTTGCGTTTAATTATTTTTAAGTCTGTTAAAAATATATCTTTACTAGAACATATACTTAACTTGCATTTTTCTCCATTATTAACACATAAATAAATAATTACATGTCATCATTAAACGATAACATGTCCATCCCTTTAATATGCACCCCCTTTTACCCCAACCCCGAGGTGTGGCCTCCGACGCCATTTTTGGATGGTTTTTACCAAATTGTTTACTTATGTTAATTTGATAGATATTTGGAGATGGCGGCTGTACATATACGAAATTAAGTAGAAATGTTTTTAATTAACTTCTAAAATGGTATATTTCAAATGAATGTTGGTTTTTTAACCGACATTCAACAAGGTGAAAGTTTAAAAACGAAATCCTGTCTAGTACGAAACGGCTTCTTCTAGTTTTAAACCAAAAAAAATCTACCACGTTATACTGTATTACTAATCTAGCTGTGCCCCGCGGCTTTGCCTACGTTTATCTAATTAAAAAGTAGTCTATGTGTATTCTAGGTGGATAAGCTATGTAAGTTCCAAATTTTATCCTAATCTATTCAGCCGTTACAACTTGAAGAAAAAACAAACATAGGTAGGTACTTACACACTTACACACAAACTTTCGGATTTATAATATTAGAGTGATGTGTTACATATTTTTGAAATGGTGTTTTGAAGCTCTTTCATTTTAATACAAATGACGATTGAACTAGTTTTAACCTTCGACAAAAAGGGAGGTGTTATGCCATCCCGGAATATTCCCGAATTGGGATCTATTTGGGATCTCTCTATATCCAATCTGAGAGTCAGTGAATAGGTATTCTAGGCAAGCATGCTATATATCCGGTCACATCATCGCTTTCCATCAGGTGAGATAGTGGTCAAATATCGAGCATAAAAAAAAACGATTTCGAACCTCTACTTGTCAAGCCCTTTTCAACAATACCCCACAAAGGTGATAAAAAAACACTTACGTGTATTGAAGCCGAATGAATATTTTCATTTGTATAATTTTAAATGACATTTCTAGCTTTGGGCTCTCATATTCTATGAGAATTTGAAGTCATTCGCTTGTATGGTTTAGACGCTATATGCCTCAGACGGACGGATGGACAAAGCGCTGAATTGCCTAAGTCAACTTGGAGATCTCGCTTCGCTCGATCAATAATATTCGAAAGAGCGGAGCCACGTCAGACTAGTCTATTAACAATTAAACGCAAGCAAAGCTTAAAAAACTGACTTCACTGCTTTATCTTCGGAACCTTGATCAGGTTTAATGTATTTAACACGCATTATTGACGGTAACTCAAAAACTAGAGATCCTATCTTGACCAAATTTCAATGGGACATGAAAAGCAAAAACTTTCAAATAAAAAAATAATCATCAAAATCGGCTCACAACGAAAGAAGTTATCAGGTAACTTTTGAAATCGGTTAAAAACGAGAACATAGTCAATGCAGTCCACAGAATGCGCATTATTGACGATATTTCAAGAACTACTGATCAAATCTTGATCAAATTTAAATGGGACTAATTGGAAAGCAACATCTTTCAAACTAAATTATTTTTTCGAAATCGGTTGACGTCGAAAAAAGTTATGAGGTAACATACATAAAAAAAATACAGTCGACTTGAGTACCTCGTATTTTTGTGAAGTCGGTAAAAAATGCTTGTAAAAAGCATGCAATAGCTGTAAATGCTGTAAAACATGTTGGAATTACAACCGACTTATCAAATGTAAATTCAATTACACTAAAAGCTCTTTTATAGAGTGGTAATAACATTTACAATGCGTATTTGACAATAAACGACGAATAATAAATACATTTGTTTGTAAAACGTAATTATCAAAGTAAATTGCCCGTTGGTTTAGTTGGGTGGCCCTGGCCTTCTAATCAGGGGTATCGGGTTCGATTCCCGGAACACAAGTTTTCTTCTCATGGAAAATTTGTGTTTCTGGTTCTGGTTGTGATTGTGTGTGTGACGTGAATGTTTCCGGCACACACGACACAAGTCATCGAAGTTAGTGTGTGAGTGTGAAAGCGGAAAAAAAACTTGGGTCAGTTCGTTCGTTTTTGAATTCGACGCAATAAGAATATAATGAAGTTAAACGGGTATCTGTATATTGTATCTGTCTGAGGCTTCTTAGCTTCGAAACGGCTGGACCGAAATTGATTTAGTTTTTTTTTGAAAGATGGTTTGATGGTGAGTGTTATCTATGTTTGGTAGAATTCGGTGCAGCCGTTTTCTAGAGCGTCAGGAGTATATAACATTTATTTGTTGTTTTTGCCGCTTGTTTTTAAATAAAAAAGGGCATGGACTACCTACTTTTTTATCATTTTATGTAAAGTACCTGGATGACCGAGTATTGCTCGTTAAAACGACGTTTTCTAAAAATGAAACCTAGCTATATCGATTTATCGCCCCCGAAACCCCTGCATACTAAATTTCATGAAAATCGTTTCCGAGATTCAGATTATATATATACCTGAATTGCTTGTTTAAAGGTATTAGATTTAGATAAAAGTGTTCGGGGTATACCCACACTCCAAATTTCATCCAAATCCTTTCAGCCGTTACGGCGTGAAGAGAAAACCAACATAGCGCCTACTTACACATTAATTAACCGGTTGTAAATAAAAAATGCAGTTTAAGTTTTATAACAAGAGAACTTGTCAAGACGAATCAAACGAGCCCAAATCATTGTAACCAAAGATACAGTGCACCATAGTTGAGTCCAATCGCACATCGAAAAGTGAATCTAATTTAGAGTGCAATATTTGATTACAGACGACCGACAGATAGAACGGGGCAGGTGAAACATAGGTTGATACTGAATAAAAGCTTGTAAAAATAAGATTTGGTTTTAACGATTTGGTTTTCTACAATTGGGTTCCCACATTATTACAAAAAACTGCTACCCAATGTGTATAACAGTTTATAATAAAATACCACAGGCAATAAAAAACCTACCTATAGGAATGTTTAGAAAAAAACTGAAGTCGTGGTTACTTGACAAGACTTTTTACTGTCTGAAAGATTTTTTTCAATACTTAATTAGATTGACATCGTAATGTTATATTAAAATCAATAACTGTATTTCTACTTAACTCGTTATTATTATTTTTGACATTGTATTTTAATTATTTTATTGACATTTAATATAATATAATTAATTTAATGTAATATTGTCATTATATTAATTTAACATGTAATTTCACATGGCAAAATAGAAGGACGATTCAACCATGAAGACCAATATGTATACTCTATTTTGTGTGAAATATACTCATTTCATTTCATTTCACAATTTATAAATCTTTAAAAAGTAACATTGGTTATATACACGTTAATCTATAACTACATCTCTATTTCCCTTGGTCACATCACGCGTGAACAATATCGCTAATTCTTTTTTGTTGTGTTAATTATAAAATATGACCATGTGTCTGAATTCAGAAAAAAACTCAAATGGCTATCCGAGACCGACGGAATGTTAGAATATTGTGTCTTCTTTTTTCTATTTTAAAAGATCCGAACTCACCAAAATACCTCGAAGATAATTTTAATCCATTAGCTGATAGTCACAACAAACCGATTGTTCCCAGTTGTCCCCTCTAGCCCTGTCCCCCGGGGTGACAGCTGGGAATTGTCTTCCCAACTCTCACAGCTTCGTTCTACTGACTCACTGGTCCTCGCCACTCCTGTTTATTCCACTCTTTTGTAAATAACTCTTTCAGAGTTGTCGCAGTTCGCCTCTGGAACTCACTCCCAGTGGACATACGGAAATGTGAGACCAAAGAAAATTTTAAGCGTCTGGTTCGAAAACACTTTCTAGAAGTCATTCAAGGTTGAATCGTTACAGTAAAAACCGTTATGAACATCGAATTTATAGGTATTATTACTCTTGTATATGTAATTTATATTGAATATCTTATATATAATATATACGTATAATATTGGAATGTTTGTATCATATGATCTGTTGTATGTATGTTTATGTATTGAATTCTAAAATTTTTGCATAATAATATACATGTTTTATATTAAGTTTATGTATTATATTTTCATATACACATATATATATTCTTAAAATAAATTTTAGATTTCTGAACCTTTTCTTTATTGTATAGCTTCATTTATTGCACGCCGATATATCTCCTGAAATAGCAGGATGACTGGCAGAAAATGCTGTAGCATTAAGTCCTCCTATGTACATAGTATTTGTGCATGAAGTTTTTAAATAAATAAATTATTGTCATGAGCGTTCCCTTTCTTACGAAAGAAAATTTTATCCCGGAATTTCCGCGGGTCCGGGACTTACGCGGGTAAAACCGCGGGGCGCAGCTAGTACTTAATAAATCAAGTTCTACAAAATTATATAAAATTGTCATCGCCGTTTTTTCACTTTCTACCAAATTTCGAAAATGTGTGTACCGTAAACCATTAAAAAAAACTGGTTTGGATTCCACTATTGTGAATTAACGTAAAACATAAACGCTTCATAAAAAGCGCTTTTCCTCGCCGCCATTACAACTCCAGTTCCGCTACTCGCTGACAGATGGCGCTACTTGTACTTTCACTCAACAACACTTACATCAAATTAATTATAATTGTAACTGCTTTTAAATTAACTAACTGGCGGAATGGGTGGTTTTTGCCGAGGAAGGAATCTGTGGCACGACGGAATTGACGTATATTGAGTCATTAAAAACTATAAAGCTGCTTTAGTTTGCGGAGGCAGAGGGTTAACGCAATGAATCAATTTTGAAGTGGAGGAATGAGAATTTTAGGGTTAACATTGCGGTAATGCTAAGGATTAAATGAAAAGGGCGGTGTAACATCTATCCAGCCAAGCATGAGTATGATGCCATTTGCCTCTCAACGAACGAGGAGTGTTTTATAATAGTATTTTGTGCTTTTAAGTATATAGTTTTAAGAGAAAATCTTGTATGGAGCGTGATAAAGGCAAAGACGGTGATCGTGGTGTAACATCTATTGAAGAAAATACAATGTTATCTAATTTAGAATAACAATAAGAATATTTTTTAGTTCTTGTAACTTATTACTAATAACACATACAATAACAACAATGTTATTTTTGTGTAGGGGAGCCCAGTGTGGGACACTAGGAAAAATCCTGTGTCGTGAGATACAGTCTCTTCCGTCCACTGTTATATGTAAAATAAAAAAAAATAAGGAAAAAAAAATATATATCATTGTTTACATAATTGGGATTAATTCAATTTATTAATTACACTTCAATTGTCTCTAAATTTATTATAAATTGGAATTATTAACATTAATATTATTTTTATCAGATAATTAACAAAAAAATTTTCTTCAAAAAGTTTAAGAGAAAGGGACTAGTTAGTTATGTATAGTTATTCAAAGGGCTCTACATAGCAATCGAATTCTCGAACTGTAGAGAATGTATTCGAATCCATACACTTTTTACCGACTTCCCGAAAAAGGAGGAGGTACTCAAGTCGACTGTATTTTTTTTTTTTTTATAAATCGGGCTGAAAATGTATGGTAGAGTTTGAAATTGCATCGGATAATAGTTACTAGTTGTGATTTACTTGAGTTTTAGAGTTATTTAGACCAAAGTTTCTTTGTTTTTGTATTGCCTTTTGAAAGTGTCGAGTAATCAATATGTTCAACCGACTTCAAAATGAAGTTCTCAATTCGATTGTGTTTTTTTTGTTTGTATGTATGTTATGCGATAATTCCCCCAATTATGATGTATTTTTTTGTTTGGTAGTTCATATTTCAGAAGACGTAATTATTTAGTTTTTGCGTATGCATATTGCTGAAATGTTGATACAGAAAGAATATATTCATGTTCATACATTATATTGTATTCTTGTATTCGCCAAACTGTTTTATTACCCACCTTATGTCTGGAAGAGAACGCTCTCAGCGGTAAGACCGCCTTTTGTTTCACTTATATAATTATTACTGTCATTTTTTTTTGTGTTCTTTGTTATTTTAAGGTATAAATATCTATTTAAAATAGGTATTTTTAAAAGAAATTTGTATTTGCAATTGTTACTTGTACACTTTTGCGTTGGATATTAAATACAGTATCATTTACACTAACATACTCATCTATACATGGCAATGTATGTACCACTGACAAGCTGCTGGAATTTTGCCAGCAATAGGCATACATGTACTTGTTACTATGCGGTCGCGATGGACGGACATGCAAGAAAGTCTTGCTTTTATGTTCAGAGGAAGTACATAATTTTTCTATGAGTTGTCCTAAGGAATAGACATAGTCGGCCGCATCATCACTTTTCATTCGGTGAGATAGGGGTCAAATGCTTGCCTATTCAGTAAAAAAAACTATATGCAAAGTTTGTGTCATCTTTTTTTGATCTTGCTATATAAAACGTTTTCACAGGCTCGCACTAAGTTCGATGACTTATGTCGTAGGTAGCGGACAATCACATCACACACACAATCACACCCAGAACCAGAAATACGGATTTTCCTTGGGGAGCAAAACTTGTGTTCCCGTCGGGAATCGAATCTGATTAAGCCAACGGACAATTCGAATACAAAAGCTTAATTAATAATAATAATCATTTATTTCGAGTAACAAGGACTCATAATTTTACGACACAATATTTACCTAATACACAAATTATTAGATATGAAAAGGACAAGACAAATTAACAAAATTAAATTAAATTGAAATAAAATAGTCGAAACTTTAATATTATTAAAGACACAAATGAAATAAGTTGAAATAAAAAAATATATATATAATTATCATAGAAATTTAATAATTATCATAGAAAACAAGCCAATGTACTAAAAAGTAAAAAACCCGACTGCGAAAAATGTGAACCTACTCATTATGTAATTTTATGTAATCCCCTTTTAATTTCCTTCATTTTGATACTCACACGAAAAGGTTTGTTAATGTATTTGATGAATTTTTTGGTATAACTATTTCGCGCCAAAAATCCGCCATTTTGTATTTTATTTCAATCATCTGTCTAAACACACTTGCGTTTTTAAGACGATTATAACGATACCTTAACTATCGAAATCCGTTCTGCTGATAAACATACTGCAAATATACATACATACATAAAAGATACTTGCGAAAAACATAACCCTTCCGTGATAGTCAGGTAAATGTTTCAGTTGGTTTACTGATATTGTTGGCGCCATTCAAATAAGAGCTTAAACATCTTTTAAACAGGTGCGAAAATCACAAGAACACTAACCTCTACACATTCTGCTAAACGACCTAACATCAACAAATTATAAAAAAAATATTCACACGGGGGCCTAGGAAGACTAATTAATTAAAAACGAATCTAGGTCTTCGATGGACATCCTCTACGAGGCGCGGGAGTGGGCTTTTTGTCGCTACATCAAAGGAGCGGCGATTCGCTTGATGGCATAGAGTAGAGGGCAGAATGGTGACTTTGTTTGAAGTAAAAATATACCTACAATTTTTGTGGTTGAATTTTTGAATGGATTCTTCTTATGGAAGGGCTTTAAAATTATTATTATTATTATAATTTTTTTTATTTATTTGTGACAGCCTAGTGTTTGACCACTATCTCACCTGATGGTAAGTGACGATGTGATCGAAGCTGGTAAACACACTAGACCTGAATACGCAGGCTCTCAAGGATAACTGCCGGAACACCGTATTTGGCTTGGCGGCAGACTTTCAACTTGATGGTGGTAAGCTACTTTGGTAGCAAGCCAAGCGAGCAACTCACAAAATGCTCTACTACCTCTCAAATGATCCGCAACCGTTGTATGCCGAAAAGTCTTGGGTTAAAAAAAAAATTGGTTGTCTGTAAAGTCGGTTTACGGACGATAGTTTTACGTGATAACGTCATAAAGAAACATTGATAAAAATGTATAATTATGTGAATTGAACTATTATCACAGACTTAGGTCTGACGTCACTCGAGAAGAGAGATAAATGTGTACAAGCCGACGCGGACGTTTGGGCCGATCGTGCCTCTCTATCGCTTGTTCCGCGCTCTCGCTTGCACACTCAGGCAGAACGTGATACTTTTTCGTGCGTGCAGCCGATGTTCATCGATTTATAAGACGTTATCACGTCAATAATTAAAATGTTTCCCTGTAATACAAAAGTTTCACTTCTATCGAGTGTCTTTACCCGAGATACGAGTTATATCCACAGTCACATTAATTATAATGGTATCTCTGGATCGGGTGACTTATAGTGATGACGGTTTTTTTTTTAAAGTTTGAAAATTTTGATCATATTTTTTTACGATGTGCGTGCACATCGACACCTAATGGCGTCACCATGAAGTTGGTCGGTGATTGTATCTCAAGTTTTCGTGAGAACTGATAGCTATATTCAAGGAAAATCTATTGACGTTTGTTAGTCTAATAAAATCTCGAGAACAGCACGACCGATTTGCCTGATTCTTTTTTGTTTTGTTTGTTATTGTCAGGGCAAGCTTTGTATGTAAATTTTTTTTTTGACGCGATAACGTCTATAAATCGATGAACACCGGCTGCTCGCACGAAAAAGTGTCACGTTCCGCCTGAGCCTAAGCGTGCAAGCGAGAGCGCGGAACAAGGGATAGAGAAGCATGTTCGGCCTAGCGTTCGTCTTATGACGTTATCACAATTATCATCCGTAAACCAAATTTACAGACAACAATTTTTTTTTATTGTTACCAAAATTGCATCCACGCTATAATAGGCAATAAAAATGTACTTTATGAAAAATCCTTCTGCACCACATATTCTATACCACCACTTTCCAGATATGCAAGCGTCGCTGCGCCCGCGCAAGTTTTTCTCCGCGCTCTCGCTCTCACGCTCCCTATCTCGCTCTAACCAAAAGCGCCGCGTATAACTATGGGTGCACTGTGACGAAGGTTTTTGCTCTCGCGAAGGTTGCAGTTTTTCACGTAGCCCGGTTTGTTGACCGGACGCGGACAGATGGCGTGAGTGGACCTTTTGGAAATTGTAACAACAAAAATGGTATGGGTGTCTTCAAGTCTAGAGTAAGTAAATATGTCAAACGCTGTGAATGTCAAACGCGCGCAAACTCGAGAGTCATTTAAATCTCAAGTCAAAAACTGAGGCTGAGTCACCCACGTCCGTAGGAGGATACCCCTTAAGTCTGACTCCCTACACGTGGTCCCCGGGTGGTGCTAATCAGGTGACATTTGAGAGGTGGTAGAGCATTTTGTGAGTTGCTCGCCTGGCTTGCTACCAAAGTAGCTTACCACCATCAAGTTGAAAGTCTGCCGCCAAGCCAAATACGGTGTTCCGGCAGTTATCCTTGAGAGCCTGCGTATTCCAGGTCTAGTGTGTTTACCAGCTTCGATCACATCGTCACTTACCATCAGGTGAGATAGTGGTCAAACACTAGACTGTCACAAATAAAAAAATAAAAAAAAAAAAACTTTTATTTATCCAATCTGTAAACGCTACTATAATATGTGTGTGAATTATATATGTTTAATAATATGTATTATAGGTACTTATATGAAAATATTTATTTATTATATGTAAGTATATTCTGATATTATTATTGGTATGTATTGTTTATGTAGTTTAAACAATGTATTTCTATTATTTTTAAATCTATTTCATTCATTTTATCGCACCACCATCCCTACATTGTCTTTTCGTTTATATTGCCATCCAAAGGTTGTCTGGAAGAGATCGCTCTTAGCGATAAGACCGCCCATTGTACCTATCTTTATAAGTTTCTCTGTAAGTTGTATTTATCTTTTGGTGTCAATAAAGAGTTTTTGTATTGTATTGTATTGTAAATAGGTATACAAGATACTTCGGCCGCATCTTCACTTTCCATCAGGTAAGATAGTGGTAAATGCTTGTCTATCCAGTATCAAAAAAAATGTAAAAGACGTCAGTCAACATTTTGACCGGCTTCAAAAAGGAGGTTCTCGATTTAAATGTTTTTTTTGTATGCTGCCTCAATTTTTTTTGTAGGTGAACCGATTTTCATGATTTTTTATTTAAAAGCTGGTGCTTCACGTGTGGTCCTATTTAGTTTTTATCAAGATCTGGCCAGAATTTTTTTAGTTATCCTCAATAATGCGTATTTAATTCATTAAATCGATATTTTAAAGCTTTGCTTGCGTTTTAATTATTTCATACACCTCGCCTCACCCAAAATATCATAATTTAAGGAGCTTTATTAACGCAGACGGTGGTTTTCACAAAAACATTATAAATACGAAAGTTTGTATGTGGGAGATGCCGCGGGGCACGGCTAGTAATGAATATGTATTAATTTATTTTTTCCACCATTCACTAGACGCCCTTCAATCAAATCCAATTGTAAGGGACTCACCCTTGTGACGTCACCGTGACGTCACGCTTACAAGAAAGGGTGGAACCCTATTAGGATCTGTCCCCTATTTGTCTCTTTTACCTGTAAAGGCGTAGATTATTTTCAACGCATTTAAAAAATAAATTTAGAGACGACCCAGTTGGCGCAGTGGACAGGTGTCCGCCCTTTGCGCCGTGGGTCCGGGGTTCGATTCCCGGCAGGCGCACAAATTCCTTCCCAAGGGATATTTGTGTTTCTGGTTCTGGGTGTAATGTGTGTGTTGTGAATGTTTCCGGCACCCACGATACAAGTCTTTGAACTTAGTGTGGGGCTGAAAGTGTGAATGCGTTTGTATATATCTATCTCTAAAGTACTACAAACGAGTAAAAAAGTATTATGTGTATAGGATAAAAAGTACTATACCTTGTTCGTCGTTTAAACTATCTCCTTATTAAAATATCATTAAAATCAATGCAGCCTTTTTCTACCGAGTTCACAAAAAAGGAGGTGGTACTAAATTCGACGAATCCGAAATTTAGAATGTAGATGGTTTAGGTTCCGGAATCACACATAGGCTACTTTTAAACCTAAGTAGAGATTGTCTAAGCTGAAATGACGCGCCCCACCTTCGCATTTACGCACACTTTTTACTTCGGATACTATACGATACGACTAGTCGACCGTCTTGTACACGTGCAGATCCATTGTTCACTGAACAATCGGCGCTCCCATACAGATGAAGTGTCGTCATTAATATTTGCACTCACACATCTAAATAAACTAATTAAGTAGTGGGGCGCGTCATTTCAGCTTGGACTAACTGTAACGCGAAGTCTAGCCCTTAAATAAATGCACCCGATTTGCCTTCAAAATTGCGAATTAAGGCCCCTTCACACGCGCCCCCAATGATCCCAAGTCGCGTGCCACCGCTGGATAGTTTCCATCTCACTTGATGGGAACCGTATTGCATCAATATGTACAGGGTGTTCAGTTTATGGTCAACACTTTTCGAAAATAGTACCTATAATTTCGGTTCGTGCAATCTATGATATCCACGCGAATCTCTCAGGGAATTCTTTAAAGAAACAGGCATACTTACCATGCCTTTAAAAACAAAACAAACGCTTTCACACTCACAGCCCCACACTAAGTTCAAAGACTTGTATCGTGGGTGCCGGAAACATAAACATAAACATATACTGGGTCGTCCTTTGCATTACATCTTTAAAAATATTATGCATGGTCGCAAAAATATTGATTTTAAGTAGCTACGCACACAATCTTAATCTATACTTAATATTATAAAGAAGTAAAGTTTGTTTGTTTGTAAAAGGTAATTTCTAAAACTACTGATCCAATTCTCAAAATTATTTCACTAATAAATAGCTTCACTATCGCTAAGCTATGTTTTATTGGGATAAAAGTTAGTTTTCAGTTCGAAATAATAATATTCGTAAGACAAATGGGAGAAAAATTTGCTAACTGCAGGCCGCTTTATCGGCATACGCTGATTAGACAGTTAGACAAACGTAAATACTATGTATTATCAAAATTGTTAGCCTTTATGAGTTTTACAGAAAAGTCTGCTACACCGTATATCTAACATGTATATATAGCTCATAAAAAACACTTTTCTTTGTTAAACATCTAAAAAAAATAGTGACTTCTGTTGAGTTGAATTTTTAAGGCATTCAATATTAATCCTTTTCTAAATAAACTATTTCATCATCTTACATAGTTCATGGAAATACAATTTGCTTTTTACTGCATAGGTATAATTTGAACAAATAGTCTAGGAGAAATCGTTATATTTGTTTGAAGATAAAAGCATACAGAGTCACAGAATGAGTAACAGTTACTGCGTAATCCGGCATACTTCTACGTTTTGAACCGCCTCACATAACAAGGAGTACATAGATTCGACTGTTTTTTTGTTGTTTTGCCGGTTATAACTTATGTTTAAACTTAGGTGCGTGTTTGCCTTTTAAGCAACGGGTTTGATTCCCACGGCGAACACAAGTTTTCTCCCCGCAGGAAATTTGTTTCTGGTTCTAGATTTGGTGTGAATGCTTACGGACCCACGACACAAGTCATTGAACTTAGTGTGGGGCTGTGTATGTGAAAGCGTTTAAGTGTATGTTTTTTATTTAATTCTACCCGGGGAAAGCCCGCCGAGTCATTCTTGCCTTCGTATGCGGACATCCTGTATATATCCCCCGGACATCACTGATCCAATAAGAATATTTATCAATGAACAATGATTCTATTACAGTTTAGCGCGAATACGTTTATTCAATAAGGGAGTGATTTCATTGTATTTATTCAGTTTAGTTTGGTTGAGTGGATCTTTATAAACTGCGGTGGTGTAGTGTGAAAGGGCCTTGGGAATAGATGTGAATGTTTTGATTAGTTTTTGACATTATTATTTTGCGTTGTCAATTATTTTAGTCATATATAACAAATATAAGCATGTTCCATCTTCGGCCGCATCGTCGCTTTCCATCAAGTGAGATAGTGGTCAAATGCTTGCATAAAAAAATATCACGATGTAATTTTTGGTAAATTTGGTAAATTTGAAAAAGAATAATCCAGATCTTAAATACACCAAAGACGCAAAAGTTTTATTTAACTTGTTATCATTGTGCCGCGCGAGAGCAAATCCGGGGGAAATAGAAACAAAAATATTTTTCACAAGTGAAAAATGTTTTCGGCAACTGGCATGTCATTTTGACAGTGACTTTTCGTGACATTTCTTTGTTTACATAAAATATCTAAGATTTTGGAACAGAGTATACTTATCTCCAGCTAAACATAAGATTTCTCACAGAAATCTTGTGTTTCTGGTCTGGTTGTGATTGTGTGTGATGTGAATGTTTCCGACACCCACGACACAAGTCATCGAACTTAGTGTGGGGCTGTGAGTGCATTTATTATTTATTTGTGGCAAAAAGAAAAACACAATGGACTTTATCTAATTAATAAATTAATTGAAATAGATAATTTGTCTGAAATTAGTCGTCATTTTTTTCGTGTTTTAAGCCGTACATATATAACATTGAATAAATAAAATACTAAAAAAATATAATTATAAATATATATATATATTAAATACTCACAATAGTATCAACTTTCAAATTTGTATTGTTGTAAGTGCTAAACTCAAACTCAAACTTAGATTTTTATTTGCCAAAGAGGTCTAATAAATAATAATACGTACAATGTATTCAGCCTGCATTCACACGAGCAAATATTAAAATTTTATTGTCTCTAAATTTCATGAATTCGTAAATATTATAAAAATAATTACTTAATAGCCAGTCAATCAAATTCTTCTTAAAACTATTGCCTTCTAAAATTTTAATATCGTTAGGTGTTTTATTATATAAAGATAAACACATATGATATACATTCTTTTTATAAATAATATCCGGATGACCGAGCTTTGCTCGGTTTTTTGTTTTTGGTAGAATGTGTTTGAATAAGCTCCATCTAGTGTCGAGTATAAACAGTTTTTTACATCGGTCATGGCGTAATAGATGGCGCTGATAGTTTCTTAAAACCCGTTTTTTCAAATGCAGTTTGGGAACCGAGTATTTCTCGGACCTGGAACGTTGATAAATCGATTCCTTGGGCCGAAAAACCCCTAATCTGTAACTTTCATGAAAATCGTTGGAGCCGTTTCCGAGATCCTGATTACACACACATATATATACAAGAATTGCTCGTTTAAAGATATTAGATATTTTTGACAAGTAGTCGTAACTATCAATTCAGACTCAGTTTTAGTTATTCAAATAATAAGTGTTCTGTGTTATAGTTAACCCTACATCAGATCTGATAAAACCCTCAATAAAACGGAATTATATCATACTAGTACATAACGCAACTAATACTTATAAAATTATTCAATTCTGACATATCTTGTTAATTCCCGCGCAAGAAAATGACAGTAAATTGTCACATCGTTTTCATTTAAAATATTCAGAACCAATCTACCTAAGGATCGTCAATTATAGAAGAATTTGTTAGAAATACAACATATTATTCAATATAATTACACTACTTTTAGTTTGTAACAATGTCCAATTAGATACATTGTGGAACAGCCCTTGGCGTAACAATTAGGTATTCTAATTGGCTATTTTAAATTTAGAATTCGTATTGGACGCGCCTGATTGGATGTCGCGTGGCGGGCTCGTTTACAATGTCCGATAATTGTACTTAGTTTGTGACCCTTTTGGTTCTGTTTGGTTCGAGCCCGTTGGTTTAGTTGGATTTGTCGCGTTCGAAGCAATTGTATCGGTTTCGATTTCCGGCGGAACACGAGTTTTTTTCTCAAGGAAAATTTGTGTTTCTGGTTGTGATTTTGTGTGAGAATGTTTCCGGCACCCACGGCACAAGTCTTCGAACTAAGTGTGCTATCTTACTCAATTAAAGTCTAACAAAATTTTTTTTTCGTAGATTTTTAAGTATAAGATACTTCTCTAAGTATTTTTTTAAGCCGCATGTGACAGAAAATGTTCTATAAACAAGATTTTTTTTAAATTTTGTTTCCTCAAACTTGTGTATTTTAGTGCTAGTGTTAAATTATAAAATATTTACGTTTTATTTTATTCTGGATAGACAAATATTGGACCACTGTCTCACCTGGTGGTACGTGATACGATGGAGTATGTTTGCTTATAAGTGTTACATATTTCTATTAAGTCCTAGTCAAGAGTCAAAATCAAGTAAAACAGTTCAGGTTCAGTCAAAGTCAAGGCATGCCCTTATAAAGTGGTGGAAACTTAACTAGAACTTCTATTGGAGTTTTGGAGTGAAGGCGAAAACCACGTTTCCAACTTCGTATTTATCTCCACTTACGCATATTCAATAAGTATATACGGTTAAAAATCCATAATACACATTATCACTCGAAAAATCACAAGTTCTGGAAAATAATATAAAATCGACGACGCCATTTTTTGACTTTCGCGCCAAAACCAAGTATTTTTTTCTACTTCTAAATCCGTCATGGCGGAACACCAAAAATGGCGGACAAGTTATTTTTAATGAATTCCTACATTATGGGTAATTCATAATACATAATTAAACGCAATCAAAGCTTAAAAAACCGACTTCATCGCTTTATCTTCGGAACCTTGATCAGATTTAATGTATTAAACACGCATTATTGACTGTAACTCAAAAACTAGAGATCACATCTTGATCAAATTTCAATGGGACCATATGAAAAGCACCAGCTTTCAAATAAAAAAATAATCATCATAATCGGCTCACAACGAAAGAAGTTATGAGGTAACTTTTGAAGTTGGGTAAACGAGAACATCGTCAAAGTAGTCCACAAAATAGGCATTATTGAATATATTTTAAGAACTACTGATCAGATCTTGATCAAATTTAAATGAGACCAATTAGAAAGCAACATCTTACGAACTAAAAAAAAAATTTCGAAATCGGCTCACGTGGAGAGAAGTTATGAGGTAACACACATAAAAAAATTAATTGGGATGTCGGTAAAAAAAGGTTTTAACGTGTGACTGAAAATGGTCTCTGAAAGAGGTTTTCAATCAATAATTGATCCAATGATTTGACGTTGCATTATGAACCTGTCATCAAGTCCCACTGCAAAGGTCAACACAAAATGGCGGGAATGGTTACGCGGAAACATAAATTAAATCAAAGAACGTTTGAAGCCATTTTGTAGCCCGATTCTTGGAAGAATACGTTTCCATTGTTTGACGGCTTTTTGTTCGTGACTTTCTGAATTTAAGTGCAAATGGAATCTTACTGCGGCTAATAAATGTTAGTTTTTGTAAAAATAAAGTAATTATAAAACCAGAGAACTTGTCAAGACGAATCAGACGGGCCCTAAATCGATGGGTCTATCTTTGTTAGGTCAGAAGTTTCTATGGCATTCTTCCGTTTCCATCATCAGACCAGTTTCATAGTACCATATCATTATAGTCACAGAAGATAAATAAGTACACTAAATTTGAGTCCAATCGGACATCGGGGAGTGTGTCTAATTTAGCTTGCAAGATTACAGACCGACAGATAGACAACGGGACATGTGAAAGTAAATAAAACGCTTTCACACTCACAGCTACACACACAGTTCGAAGACTTGTGGTTGACGGAAACAATCACATAACACACAATCTAACCCAGAACCAGAGAGAGAAGAGATTAAGTGGAATGGAAAAAAATGTTGTATTAGTTTTTTTTTATTAGAAAGGTGACTTAATCGAGTGTTCTTAGCTACGTTTGATGAAAATCGGTGCAGCCGTTTTAAAAAAAACTTTTGTAGGTGATGTTTTTAAAAAAAATCTCGGTCTCTTGTTTTAAATTGAAAACCGATGCAGCCGTTTCCCAGATAGGTATCCCGGGGGTATTTGATTTAAAATAATTAGTAAATTAACATTTAATTTTAAATTTATTTTTAGTACATTATGGAAACGCGCACGGTTCAGTCAGCTTATTTGAATATTGCAAACCTAGATAAGTAGCGCCATTATCTGTGGTCGCTATAGATAGATAGATAGAAAAAAATAGATGGGTATTGTATTATGTACAATAACTCCCTTGTAGTATACGCTACGTTAGGCCTGTTATTAGTGGCTTGTTCTCACACCAGCAGGGCAGTAGACGTCCGCTCACATCCGTGGCTAGAGCGTGACTGTCACCCCACCGCCCGTGTGATCAAGACAACATTATACTATCATAGGTTATAGATTATAGAAACACTACATCCCTTTCTTATTTTAATTTATTTTGTATAATATTACAATAGGTATAATAAAGAAAAATAACTTCTTTTAATTACAATTATGATCGTTACTGTGAATCACGTTAACTTTAATTATAAGTAGTAATTTTAATTAATTCCCAATAAAATGTTAATCAGAATCAGATTGTTTTTCTTCTTCAACCTCCGTTTGAACTTTCCATTCACCTTCTATCTTTTTAAGGTGTATTACATTCCGTCTAAAGGTTTGTCCGGTTTCGTCATTCCTCACAATTACATCTGCTCCATCAGCCCGTTCAACAACATGAGGTGCTGATTTGAAATTAGCTGTCAATTTATTTCCTTTTTCCATGTCCTTTACATACACTTTATCTCCTTCCAATATTGTCGATTCTTGAGCCCCTCGTTTCCTATCTCCATATTCCTTTCCTTTTTCTTTCTGTACAGTATCCCTATCTCTAATTTCTGAGTCATCCATTTTATGGTCATTATCTATTAGTGAAGGGATTTTATCCCTGTTTTGTCTTCTGAAGAATAACTCAGCAGGTGACTTTCCCGTTACCGAATGCGGTGTTGAGTTATACATCATCAAGTACTCCCACACACTTTCCTTCAAATCTTTTTTATTAAGTTGACTAATCTTAAGTCTTTTCAAAATATCGCGATTCTGCCTCTCAACCTCTCCATTCGCCTGCGCCCAGTAAGGAATTGTATTAAAAAGTCTTATATTGCACTGACGGCAATATGTCCTAAATTCTTCGCTCACAAATTGACGGCCATTATCCACCGTCATCGATGTGGGGTAGCCGAGGCGACTAAAGATTTCTTTTAGAAGTTTTATTATTTGTGAGCTAGTGGTCGATTTAGTGAATTTTATTTCCTTGTATCGACTATAATAGTCTACGACCACTAATAAGTAGTCGTTGCTTGGCAGTGGTCCAAGTAGATCCATAGCAGTATCTACCCAAGGGGCTGTAGGGAGTTCACGGCGCTTCATGGGAACTGGTGGGCCAGGCATACCAACAAGGGTGCATCCTTTACATTGCTTGACTATGTTCTCTGCATCCTTATCAATCCGTGGCCACCAGACTTTTGTTCTCAACCGACTCTTCATAGCCACTATTCCTGGGTGACCTTCGTGCGCTGCGTTAAGAACGTCCTTCCTTAATTCCTTAGGAATAACAATTCTACTTCCTCTTAAGAGAATATTGTCATAAAACCCTAGTTCAGTTTCAAATATCTTATACCCTTTTACCGAATCGTCCCAGTCATTACTGTAGATTCCTCTTTTGACATTTTTTATTTCAGGATCCTTTTCCGAGCTCTTCACGATAACGTGTAAAGGTACAGCACAAGGGCAAGTTTGTTCCACAATTTGATGTACGTAGTCATCTATTTTACCGGTTGGGACGTTGCGGTACTTGCAAAGGCGTGACAAAGGGTCGGCAATATTTACCTTTCCTGGTTTGTATTTAATATCAAACCGGTACGCTTGTAATCTTAACACCCAGCGTTCTACTCGGGCATATGGTCGGGACTTTGGCCCAAATATAAATTCTAAGGGCTTGTGATCTGTAACCAGATCAAATTTCTTACCGAACAGAAATATATTAAAATGTTCAACAGCCCAAACTAAGGCAAGAGCTTCCTTTTCTGTTTGGCTGTATTTTCGTTCAATCTCTGATAACGTCCGGTTTCCATAAGCAATAATTCTCGGGCCTTTATTATCACTTTGAATTAAAACTGCTCCTAAACCTACTGGACTGGCATCAGCAATGACTTGGGTGTGATCGTCAGGATCATAGTAACCCAAAGTTTCTATTGAAGAAAGCGCTCGTTTCAGTTGCTGAAAAGCTTTATTCTGTTCTTCTTTCCAAGAATCTTCTATGCTCGTTTTTTTTCCTAGTTTTTGTCTCAACAGCTTCTTCAACGGTTCAGTCATTGTAGCAAGATTCGGCAGCCATTTATTGATATAATTAACTAGGCCCAGAAAGCTCTGGAGTTCTTCAATGGTTTTTGGTGCTCTAAATTCTGCAATACTGGTTATGTACTTCTCCAGTGGCTTAGCCCCATCTGGAGTTAATTCATGTCCCAGAAAATTGATTTTCTGTACTTTGTACAAGCACTTGCCTTCGTTAAGCAAAACATTATTTGCCTTTAGGACTCTTAAAACCTTTGCTAGACGTTCGTCGTGTTGGAATTCGTCCTCACCATATACCGAAATGTCATCAATGAAATTCATAACGCCTTCCGTGCCCGTCAACATTTCCTGCATAATTTTTTGAAATAACTCTGGTGCACAAGTGATTCCAAACATTAATCGTTTGTATCTATACAGTCCTTTGGAGGTTATGAATGTTGTCAAATGTCTTGAATCCGGGTGGATTTCCACTTGATGGAAAGCATTTTTAATGTCCAGTTTGGAAAAATATTGTGCTTTTTTAATCTTGGGTAAAAGGTTATCCATGCATGGAAGGGGATGATTTTCTCTCAAGATTGCGGCATTTGCTCGTCTCATATCAACACATAAGCGAATATCGTTTTCATCTTTAAGTATTGGGACTATAGGGGAAATCCATGAAGAAGGTCCCCGAGCCTCTTCGATAATGTCACTTTCGAGTAACTCCTCTATTTTTTGTTCAACTTTCTTTTCCATGGGAATTGGTATCCGCCGATAAGGTTGTGATACTGGTTTGCATTTCTCATCAACCGGAATTTCAATGAGTACGTCCTTGAACTTCGGAAATGGTTTGTGTGTTTTTACTACTGTATTGACTTCAATACCTAGTTTCAAAACTCCCAAACGAGTAGCAGTATCTTTACCCAACAAGTCACGAGACCCTCCATTGACGACAAAAACTGTGGCGTGCTCCGAACGGTTATTAACATTTATTGTTGTTTCGAAAGTTCCCTTCACATCCAAGGGTGTTTTGCTACCATATGAATATAAAGTTTTGTTGGTGCCTTTCTTTTGATTGGAAACTTCAACTTTTTTCTGTTTTAATATCTCCCATGTTTTATCCGTGATTAAATTCAATTCGCATCCAGAATCTATGAGTAAGTCCACTTTGACCCCTCCTATTTCACATTGAATTGTAGCGTCATCGTTCATATTAAATACATAGTGAGTATCTTCCTCTTCTGGTGATTTTTCAGTCACACTTATTGAATTTACGTCGTTACTATTCTTGTTCCTTTTAAATTTAAAATTTTCTTCTTGTTTTCCATCCAATGTTCGCTTTTGCGGTTTCGTTCTACACAAAGCACTGAAATGGCCCACTTTTTCGCAGGAATGAAATTTTTTCCGCTTAGCAGGGCATTCTTGATTGGTGTGCACGCTGTACCCGCACCGACCACATTTACTGCTTATACTTGATTTACTTCCTCCACTTTTATTATATTATTATTATCTTTGATAAAATTGATTTGTAAGGCAGTTTCCCAACAGAATTAATATCGTTTGGCACAGTTTTATTTCCATAACCTTCTTATTGATGTCCTACTATCTCTATCGTATTGGCTTCACTTATGACTTTGTCCAACGTAATATCATCACCTATTGTCAGTATTTTTTTTCGAAGATCTGAAGATAAACATTTTTCCACGATCTGGTCAATTAAGTGTTCTTCGGGGTTTGTAAATTTACATTTTGCTGCTTGACACCGCAACCGAACAACAAACTTTTCAAATTTCTCGCCTTCTTCCTGTTTAATTTGACGAAATATGTGTCTCTCGTAGGTTTTGTTTTGTTTGGGGAGAAAATACTCGTCAAGTCTTTCTAGAACTATTTTGAAGATCTCGACATTTTCAGAACACTCAATGTGAGCCCCAGGCAAATTATACACAATCTCCTGTAACCCTGATCCGCCCAAAAGTAGCAACGTTGCTCGCTTTCTTTCTTCTCCTGTTATACCGGTAGCTTCTATGTACAAATTAAATGACCTTTTCCATCGTTCCCAACGCAAAGCGACTGTAGCATTATCACCATCTAAGTCAAGCTTTTCGGGAGGTGGAAGCAAATTTGCCATTTCTTGAGCAGAATAGGGGGCGACCTGTAACAATAGACCACTTGGGTCACGTGGTCGTTCATGGTACTATTCATAAAGGTCTATACTTTTAAACACAAACATTCATCTTCTGTCTTATACCTACACATGTCCATTTGACAATTTCATGACAACCAAAACACGTATAGTTTTCAATTTCTTATAGATATATACTAGCATACACAAACCACATATAGTTTTCAATTTATTATAGGTATATACTATAACATACACAAAACACGTATAGTTTCTAGTTTCTTGTAGCTATATACTACCATACAAAAAACACGTATAGTTTTCAATTTCATGAAGGTCTATACTACCATACTCAAAACACGTATAGTTTTCAATTTCATGAAGGTCTATACTACCATACACAAAACACGTATAGTTTTCAATTTCATGAAGGTCTATACTACCATACACAAAACACGTATAGTTTTCAATTTCATAATCATTAATTAGCAGTGTAATAATTAAAATCTTGCAGTTACATTTACACTACCACTATTTTACACGTAATCAATACAAAAGGTGTGTGCGTCAAGGTAAGTAAATTATTAATTTACTCGCAGTATGAAAATATTACCGTTTATTATACTTACTATTTAGGTAGCAACTAAAAGATCACACGGATATACATCGCAGGCCGGGACCAGCAATATTACGTAAGAATCACAGAATTCCATATTATTTTATTATATCATAATTCTTCAAAATGGTTTAGTCACTGTACTATGCTTAGCTACTAATCAACGAGATTACATAGTTGTTGATTACAAATGGGTTACTTGCACTCGAACTGTAGGACAGCCGCATAGCCCCTTTCTATTTTACCTGCCAACACTTTAATCGTCAGTTTGACTGACAAACAGGAAAAAATACCTACAAGTATTTATCCATAAATTATCTAGTTACTCATAAATATTCTTATTAATTATTAGGGTAAATAGGACACATAACTACTAATTACATAAATCAATAGGAATACTTATACCTATTCAATTACGATATACATCACAGACAAGTAATACTCGTAATTATGATAACTTATTTTTTCATTACTGCACAACATCCGTCACTGCCGACTGTTTAAGTTAATATACATATAATAGGAACTCTAATTCCACTTTGTATTTGAACGTTTAATTAGCCAGAGTAATTAGATTCCTTTGCGATATGAATGTCTACCCTCAGTCTATTAATTTTAAATATTATGAGAGATGGACGTTATTAATTTAATGCACTAACCTTTTTGCTCGTCGCCACTTGTAGTATACGCTACGTTAGGCCTGTTATTAGTGGCTTGTTCTCACACCAGCAGGGCAGTAGACGTCCGCTCA
Source organism: Lomographa bimaculata (assembly GCA_948107665.1). Lineage (NCBI taxonomy): Eukaryota > Metazoa > Arthropoda > Insecta > Lepidoptera > Geometridae > Lomographa > Lomographa bimaculata. The sequence goes on along the minus strand of OX403612.1, from coordinate 5,393,731 downwards.
CATCCGTGGCTAGAGCGTGACTGTCACCCCACCGCCCGTGTGATCAAGACAACATTATACTATCATAGGTTATAGATTATAGAAACACTACATCCCTTAATTTCGATATCAGAATTTTTTAGGCTTATATGACCTTATTTTTTTTTTTTTAATACTTGATCGCAAAATAAGTTGTTGCTGTTTAAGTCGCAGGCGAAAAGGAGGGCTGAAAATTTAGTTAAATATTTTTATCTCTTCTTTGAATAAAAATTTTATGCCTCTTTTTCTGTGTATTTAACATATTTTAGTATTTTCTAATAACTTATTGTTTCTTAATGACAAAACTAAAAAGAATAATTAAACGCAATTAAATCTTTAAAAAACCGACTTCAACGCTTATATTTTGTTTTGGTTGGATCTATTTCGATAACATTTATAAGGGACCACCTCAAAAGTATAATCTACCAAACAAAAAAATCATTAAAATCGATTCATAATTATAACATACATACAAAAAAAAGCATGCAGTCGAATTGAGAACCTCCTTTCTTGAAGTCGGTTGAAAAAAAGTACACCATATTTTCGGAATTGAATCAAAAAGCTTTGGAGGTGCTGGGATTTGGAAGGAGCAAGGAAGCCAGTAACTGACGGCGTGGCGGGGCTCTGCCAACCATCTACAATGGAAGTAAGAGAGCTACTACGCCGTCATACGGAAAAAGAACACCAAAAACTGTAGGACAAGAGGACGGACTGCAAACACACAGCCGCCTTTCCATCGCCAGACAGGAAAATTACAAATAATTTGTTTAAGTAACAACGGCAACATCTTCTAATGGTAGGCCTACATAAATAGTTTTTAAGCTATTGCATAGCTTCTATCGCGGGCCTTGAGCGTGGAGACCGAATCCAGAAATTCCGTAACGAAAATAACCTAACACCCCCCACTCCGACCGGCACAGCGGTGATACTTTTTAGTTTTGCCATCTATCGATTAACAGCAGAATTTTTAATGACTTTTTTGAAATATCACGCTTGTCTCTTTAGTTCAGCAACTCGCATCAAGGTGGCAGGAAAAAAAAAAAAATTGCTATGCAATAGCTTTACCGCGGCAGTCCCCGAGTGTCACACGTCTTTTTTTATTCCTTTTTTAAGCTCGATAGGCAAGCACAGAGGTATCACAGATAGCCCTCTGTGTAGCGGATGTATGGAGGAAAGCGAAACCATATAACACGTAATAGCTCAGTGTGCTGTCACTGAAGAAATTAGAGTCAACACTGGAATGCTAGAGCAACATTCCACAAAACATAAAGACTCACAGAATTCAAATACAAATACAACAACTTCACCACTGGAACAGATATGCCAGCACCCAAAAACCACACTCCGTTATTTTAAGAAGCTGGGGTGGACGGGGTAGTTCCTAACAGGGGAAATGCACAATACACCCTAAGCGGGACGTCAGTGCAGGCCTTACCGCCCTCTCATTGAACAAGAATAAGAATAGTAGTCAAACGCTAGCCCATCCTCTGATGGGCTAGCGTTTGACTACAAGGAACAAGAATATAGCTTCTATATCTCTATATAGAAGCTATATTCTTGTTCCTAAAATGCTTTAGCAAACTGCTCGTTGGCGAACGCCAGCGTTCGCTTTCTAAGCAGGTGTATCGGGTTCGATTCCTACCGGGAACACAAGTTTTCTCCCCAAGGAAAATTTGTGTTTCTGGTTCTGGTTGTGATTGTGTGTGAGATGTGAATGTTTCCGGCACCCACGACACAAGTCATTGAACTTAGTGTGGGGCTGTGAGTGTTAATGCGTTATTTTTTATTTTTTTCTTTAGAAGGTACTTAAGCTAAACCCAAATCTTTCCCATGGTGTTGCCCTCAGAAGTCGTCCTAACCACTAATTACGAATGCTCTTTGCGGTTTTTATTAAATCATTACCTACCCTCCCCAAACTTTGTGCATCCCTAATCATTCGAAAAAGGATTTTTTTCGTAATTTTAAACCGAAATACTTCCAAAAATGACATACAGACGCCGTACGGTCGCCTTCTTAACCGCAATACACGCAGAGTGCAGTAACGACGACCTGTTTTAAAAGTTGGAAAAATATATATTCTAAAAGAGAAAAATCTTCAAATTTTACTCTTTCCTTAAATAGGAAGAGAAGATGGAATTCGACTAAATATTACTTAATTTGTTACGTTATATCGTAATAATTATTATATTCAGCGTCCGTTAAGCCTTACATTTGAAAATAAATAGTCTAGTTAGTCTTATTAACAGCATTAATCAAGATAACATTAAAAATACCGGAAGTAGTACCTAATATTTATACACGTCCATATACAAAAAATATAAACTGTGTTTAATGTTTACTCATATTTTTTTTCATATTTTATAGGGCAGCGTTTGACCGCTACTCACTAGTTAGGAATGTGTATGACTTAAGATAACTGACCTGAAACTTTGACTGTCTGTGTGCTCCAAGTAAACACGGCCCTTAAGAAACTTACTTTACATGTGAAATTTGAAAATATATATATTTTTTGGCATAAAAAAAGTCTTTGATTCTATTACTAAATATAAATATATGTACCAACCGGCCTGGTACCGGCTAGTGGGATAATATACGGCAGGTAAATATCCCACTGTCTAAATATTACGAAAATCTCGAATTGGAGTTAGCTACATCAATATAATTAATTAACGATTTCACACTCCTATTCTAAGTTCGATGGCTAGTGCCGTGGGTGCCGGGAACATTACATTACACAATTACAATCAGAACCAGAAACACAAATTATCATTGAGAGAAAACTTGTATTCTAGCCGGGAATCGAACCCGATGCCGAAAAGGCGATTGCGTACTCAAATAAGCCAATAGGAAAACTTCTCTAATTTTTATTATTCAAGATAGACACACTTTTGACCACAATCTCACCTGTTGGTAAGCAACGATGTGGTCGACGATGTAGCAAGCTTGCCTAGAAGGTACCTATTCAATAATTTCGTAACAGATCCCTTACTGTTAACACAACAACACAGTCTCCGGAGTCCGGCTACAGAAATTATACAGTTTTAGTACGGCCGTACATTTGAACTATAATTTGGGACTATAATTCGTACTTTTTGTTTGTTTGCCTCTAATTATGACGAAAAAATACGGATGGTCGTCGTCGCACAGGTTTTTTTACGGCTTTTTTTGGTTCGGCTGTTGTGGCTGTCCTTTTGCAATAGTAGGTTTTTATGTAATACCTGACCTTTTTAACTAACTTCAAAAAAAGAGGAGGTTCTCAATTCAAATGTATTTTTTAATGTGTTTTAGGTACTTTAGAGCTTTTTCTAGGTGAACCGATTTTGATGATTCTTTTCTCAATAATACGTAATTCATTTAATGAGATCAAGGGTACCGAATATAAAGCGGTGAAGTCGGTTTTTTTAAGATTTGCTTGCATTTAATTATTTATGTTACACCTGATTTTTTTAACCCACTTCAAAAAAGGAGGAGGTTCTCAATTCGACTGTATTTTTAACCGCTTGGTGCGAATTTGAGGTATATCCAACATATATCGGTGTCGCAAGCAGCCTATCTGGTGGTTCTATGATGGAATGGGAGGAATTAGATCGTGTAATTCCATAGAACACTCTCCGAAATGTGTCCGATAGAATACCGAGAGGCTCTCAATCATGCGACTATGTCCTAGGTTCTGAAGCCTAGCATCTGTCAGCTGGTCATTGTTAATGAGTCTCTTGGCTCATCGCTCAATGGTCTCTAGTGACTCAAGATGAAAAAGTAGAATTAAATGTACATTTAATTCTACATGCCTACCTATTAACGTATTTTTAAGCTATTGCATAGCTTCTATCGCGGGCCTTGAGCGTGGAGACCTAATCCAGAAATTCCGTAACGAAAAAACCTAACACCCCCCACTCTAGCGACTTCACAAAAAGTTTTCGGTCACGTTGAGATGCGAACTCCGTACCGATGCGTTCGATTCAGTAACCAATACCAATCGGCTACTGAGTCTTCTACCTATAATTTCGAAATAAGCGTATAGGTCTTGACGTTTACGTTTTTAAAGTAAACGTCAAGACCTATATGCTTATTTCGAGATTATAGTTAGAAGACTCGGTAGCCGATTGGTATTGGATACTGAATCGTTTGCATCGGTACGGAGTTCGCATCCCAACGTGGCCGAAAACTTTTTGTGAAGAAAAATGAAACTGAATGAAAAATAAAAAATGTTATGCAATAGCTTTACCGCGGCAGTCCCCGAGTGCCACACGTCTTTTTTTTTAAGCTATTGCATAGCTTCTATCGCGGGCCTTGAGCGTGAAGACCTAATCCAGAAATTCCGTAACGAAAAAACCTAACACCCCCCACTCTAGCGACTTCACAAAAAGTTTTCGGTCACGCTGAGATGCGAACTCCGTACCGATGCGTTCGATTCAGTATCCAATACCAATCGGCTACTGAGTCTTCTTACTATAACTTCGAAATAAGCGTATAGGTTTTGACGTTTACGTTTTTAAAGTACGAAGTTCGCATCTCAGCGTAACCGAAAAATTTTTGTGAAGAAAAATGAAACAGAAAATTAAAAAATGCTATGCAATAGCTTTACCGCGGCAGTCCCCGAGTGCCACACGTCTTTTTTATTTATAAAACTATTACAGTAAATCAAATACGATGCTATATCTACTCAAAAAAAAGTTGTACCTAATGTTTTCGACGGTTTAAGGCTCGCGATGATAATAAAAACTTTTTTTGTATCAACTTTCCTTTACTGCTGCCATTGGGTCGTAAACTCTGACGTCATAGAAAGAACTTCAAAATGGCCGCGTTTAACATAGACCGACACTGATAGCAATTTTAAAGTATCTATTTCGATATGAAAAATTGAAAACAATGAGTTTTCATTCCCTCGCGGTAAGGATTCTAAAGGTGAAAGCGAAATGCTTCGGTCGAACTGGAGGTATGTCAACCATATATGAATGACGTTTGACAGTTTGTCTTGTTGTTAAGTGGTAAAACGAGCATGGGGGAATTAACTCATATAACTCCTGCGTATACTCTCCAAAATGTAAATGGTAGAATACCGATAGGATGACGACCCAGTTGGCGCAGTGGACAGGTGTCCGCCCTCTGCGCCGCGGGTCCTGGGTTCGATTCCCGGCAGGAGCACAAATTCCTTCCCAGGGGATATTTGTGCTTCTGGCTCTGGAAGTAATGTGTGTGTGATGTGAATGTTTCCGGTTCCCACGATACAAGTCTTTGAACTTAGTGTGGGGCTGTGAGTGTGAATGTGTTTGTTGTGATTACGTACCTTATCTCAGTTAGTAACATAGTGATAAATTTAGAAAAGAAAATTTATCGCTTGATGCGGGAATTGAAGACGCGGCCATAGGGTTTCATGCCCTAATGCTCTAACCGCTGAGCTACTCAAACCCTGCCTAAAGCGACGAAATTACCCTTTCCTTATTATTAACGTCTAACGGGGACGTGTGACGTCATCTACTGTAACAGTTTTTTTAGAAACTACTATACGGACAACGAGTCTAGCATTGCAGTTAGCTACACGTTGTGTTGATAACGTCCACCCAAATCAATTGATTTTGTACCACCTATGACACCCTATGGCCACGGGTTCAATCCCCGCCGTAAGCGATGATTTTTCCTTTCTAAATTTGTCACTATAGTTCTGCCTAGCATAGCTTTTTTTTTTTTTTTTTTTTTTATTTGTGACAGGCTAGTGTTTGACCACTATCTCACCTGATGGTAAGTGACGATGTGATCGAAGCTGGTAAACACACTAGACCTGGAATACGCTAATTTGAATACGCCTGACTTACATATAGTATTATACAAGTTAAGTAAAACATAAACCGCTTTCACACTCACAGCCCCACATTAAGTTAACTGGAAACATTCACATCACACACAATCACACCCAGAACCAGAAACACAAATTTCCCTTAGGGAGAAATCTTGTTTCCGCCGGGAATCAAACCGGGTGCATCGAAGGCGGACGCGCTAAGCCTACAGGTGGTCCAAGTCATTTTCAGTTCAGTTATTTTAAAGTGTCTAAAAAGATGTAACTAAACACAATTATTTAATCTAGTTTATTTATTCTAAAAATCTAATTTTTTTTTATGTACGCGTATCTTTTAGCTGCACGCCCAAACACTTTTCTTACACGCCCAGGAAAGCTGGTCGATAATGCTTCATAGCATTAAGCTATTCCTTGTACACTGTTTTGTGCTAAACTATTAAATAAAAAAATAAAAAAAAACACTGTGCAGTGTCCAACAGACCACAATGTTCATTGAACTGTACAGACAGACAAATTATACGTTTGTTATTAGTTACTACATGAGTGGGGTTGGGGGGAGGAAGCTAGTATGTACCTGTCAGCGAGGGGAGTTGTATATAGAACCTTTTTGGTCGGTGACGGATGACTGTGAAGTTTGAAGAAGAAGTATTTATTACAGGCATCGACTGCAAAAAATGTTAACCTACTTTTTATGTAATTTTATGAAATCTCTATTTAAGTTTCTTCATTTTGATACCCTACTCGATAGGTTTTGGCTCGATTTTTCTACTCACAAAAAAGGAGGAGGTACTTAATTCGACTGTATTTTTTTTTCTTTCCACGTGAACAGATTTTGTTTTTTTTTTCTTTGAAAGCTGTTGCTTTCCCATTGGTTCCATTTAAATTTGATTTAATTACTTTTTTTTCCCTTAGTTTTGGCTTCGCAATCTTATGCATTTAGCCAGTGTCAAGTGATAATATATTTCAAGTGTATTTCACATTATAGGTCCTAGTCACAAGTCACAGCCAAAGTCAAGTAAAAGAGTCAAGGTCCAGTCGTAGTCAAGTCATGCCCTAGTAAAGTGGTAGAAACTTTACTAGAACTTCTATTGGAGTTTTGGAGCGAAGGTGAAAATCACGTTTTTCAACTTTGTATGATTTGCCCACACTTATGCACGTTCACTAAGTATTAACGGTTAATAATCCACCATTATTACACATGAACACTCGAAGAATCACAGGTTTTGGAAAATTTTACAAAATCAACAACGCCATTTTTTAACTTTCGCGGCAAAAACTAGTTTAATTACTTATTAACTCATAAATCCGTAATTTTTTTCTAACTTTTGGGTATCCAGAGACAGGTTATGTTAAGAATTAAATTTGTGAGTATGAACTGGTGTAACTATGAGAAAAAAAATTGGAGTGAGAGAGTCAGTATTTCCCTTGAGGAATCTTGGCGGGAGCTCCTTGCCTATATTGTCTTGGACTTATTGAGTCTTCCAATCCGTCTCTGTCGTCTTTTGCTCTCAAGTCTTCGTCGTCACCCTTGAGAACGACGTCGCAAGAATGGAGTGACGCGCGGTGAGTCTGCCCCCCATTTTACTTACCCAACAGCTCAAAAATTTAACATTTCCACCTCCAACGCTACAAATTGTTCTAGTGTCCTCAAAATATCCAAAAGTGTACTCGAAATGTGACGCGAATCTGGAAAGCACTTGAATCAGGGTAACCCTAACCTCTTGTGGCTTTTGTTGTCGCTTAGGGCTGTAAAAATAATCGATTAATATTCGATTCTTATTTTAGGATAATCGATTATTGCTGAATTTTTTTGAGAAGTCAATTTGTATTGAGTTAATTTTTTGTGAACGAGCGAGCGATTCTTCGTTTCAGCTTGGGCAAAAATGCTTTCGTATGTCTGGATGTCCGGCTGTTCTTTACAGATCGCATTTCTCAACTGATTCTCGTGGAATTTTGTGAGCAGGTATAATAATAATTATGTTTTTTTTGTGAATTCAGATTAAGGATTTTTTTCAAAATGTATGAGATATTATGGGGATTGAAAAAAATAATATTTCAACCATTCGAAAAATACCTATTATTTTAAAGCTTTTGTTTCTAAAGCTTATTAGTATATTAGTAGTATTAATTCTGGGTAGCCACTGTAACCTAGCGTAGCGTTAAATATTATAACTATGTGCAAAGCTTAGCTTTTTAAAAATGTGATTCCTTTGCGTTTATTACCAGGTGATAAAAAATCAAACAATCAATATTCCAAAAAACGAATAATAAGATCGAATATTAAAAATCGCTTTTTCGAAGAGTCACATCACTATCGACTCTTGAAACTTGTAAGGTCTGTGGTTGTATTGTCTTGGCGGGAGTTCGTTACTCCATTGTTTTAGTAATTTTTCTGCGGCTGGGGTTGGGGTGTGATTATAGTGATCGGAGTAGCGGGTAAAGATTGTGGACATTCTATAGTGCCGTTAACTTCCTCTACGGGACCCATGTATAGAAGAAGTTTTGAATTTTTTTGAAGCCCAATGTTGTAATGCAATGTGGTTTATTCCTGAGAATGTCTCACATTTTTTTAGAAGGGGTTTTGGGGGAGTGTAAAATGCTACATGCTTAGGTGTGCTACGTCTTCGGCCGCATCAGAGCTTTCAATCAGGTGCATGGGTAAATAAATAGGTATATTTGTATTATTTCTGAAGTTTTGCGGGCGCCTGACAAGATATTTAAGTTCAGACGTCATTTTAATATCTTGAGTAGACGAGGGACAGCTCAATGTATTGTTGAGTAAAAACCGTGCTTGTCGCATTTGTTAGTCGTAAGACAACAGCCGCTAAGCCATGTTGGACGTACAAAATCTTTTAGCGTAAGATTTTTTTGCGAGAGTGTATACATAAATAGATAACGAGAAAATGCTTTGCCCGCTTCGCCTATCACCAAACCTGATCTACAGTAATCGCCCTCTTAATTACGCCATCTGTGGTGAATGTCAACTGACATGTGGTCAAAACGTCATTTATTACTTTTCTTTTTAAACTTGAAGAACTAATACCCTTTCAAACATTAAGTTTCAATGTTTGAATATAGTTAAATGGAACTGATAAGTGTCATTACTTATTAGTTATTCAAGGATTTCTATGAAAGTGCCTTGCAAATAGTATTTGTATTCTCTTTGCACGTAATGCAAGCATAATACTGATTAAATGCTCTATCCAGTTTTTGCGGTTTCGAATTATTTGATGGTTATTTTTCGGACAACAAAACATTGGTAGAATCATAGACTACTTGGGTAGAAAGACTATGGGTAGAATAGATGAGATTTTTTTTCTCGTGAAGAGAAAACAAATATACTTACACACTAACAAATTTACACAAGACCTTTCGCATTTATTATATTAGCCGTGCCCCACGGCTTCGCCCGCTATTATCAAGTTATAAAAGTAGCCTATGTGATAATCCTAGGTATAAGCTATGTACATTTTAAATTTCATCCAAATCCATTTAGTCGTTACAGCGTGAAGAGAAAACAAACATGCGTATACACTTGCACATTTACACACACACAAACTTTCGAATTTCTAATATTAGTATGAATGAGTGTGATTAAAGTACTAGGCAACCATAAACGTGAAGAGGTAAAATATGTACTTTGTTTCTTTACGTGGCATTGCAACGCATGCCGGGTGTATCTAGTAAAACAATTTAACCAAAATAAAACCTTATTCTCTTGTAAAATTACTAAAACGTGATATTGGAGCACTCCGAGTAGAGCGCTCTACATTTCGAGAGCACTCTAGGCATCTCACTTAGACGGTTTATTTCTTATAGAAATGCTTTTAAAATGTACGACACGACACTATTAAAGTGATCCTTATATGGAAGGGCTTTGAAAAATTGATCGAGCGAAGCGAGATCTCTAAGTTGACTTGGGTGAGTCAGCACTTTGTTCGTTCGTCCGTCTGTCAGAGTTTGTCCGTCTGTCTTGATCAGTGTCTAGCGTCTAAACCTTGAACTAAACTTTAAATTCTAAGATAATATGTAATACTATGACCTTTATAACGGCAATTAAAATTATATAATGAAAATGTTGAAAGCGCAATCATACACGTAAACGGGGAGCAAATATTATTTGTAATTTTTTACCTACCCCAGACGCATCGTTGAAAGGAGCTCTGCAAGTGGATTACGAAACCGATTAAAAAAATCCATGTTGGAAAATAACAATTTGTTAGTCCACCAAATAGTTTTTAGACCTACTTTGTCCCGGGGTCTATGCCAAAAAAAAAATGGCTTAACATAAAGCATAGTTGTGTAAGTTTCAGACGTTTAATATCCGTTATCCTGTATTGAACAGCAAATACAGAAATCAAACAATTATTTAAAAGAAAAAATGTTATAAGCAGTTAAACTCAAAAGTTTTTCTCTATTAGGCAAAAGTAGGCGCGAGATCAGTTCGGCGCGAACGACTATACTAGTCGTTTCAGCTTTACTTTAGTTTTAGCTTTAAATATGTAGCCGTTTTGGAGATGAACCCATCTGGATCCCCAGGTTTACTCGCAGAACGTCCCATTCGCAGAATGCCCCATTCTCAAAACGTACCAAACCCACAACGTTTATGTATTCTATATCATTATATAGGTATATTATTGTTTATGTAAGTTTATTTTATTTTCTATATGATATACAAAACACCGACGTCTAATTTCATTGCTTACTCCTCTCCATCCAAAGGTTGTCTGGAAAAGATCGCTCTTAGCGATAAGACCGCCTGTTGTTACACTTATTTTCTAGATTAATATTCCTTGTCATGTATTTGTTAAGGTATTCAATAAAGTGTTTATCTATCTATCTACCTTTCTCTAATCCCAATCGAAGAACATCCGTTTCTCAAAATGTCTCAATCGCAGAACGCCCTATTCTTGAAACGTCCGATACGCAAAATGTCCCATGCATACTTAAGTAACCACGAACTTCCACGACCCCCTGATTGTGCAAGGCAGGCGTACCACGCTTACTATCGTACTATCGCATGTTGTAAACACCCGCATTGATTTTCCGTGTCGTCGAGTGCTGTAAAACTCAACGGATGCTTTTAGCGGCATTAGGGACGAAACACTACGGATTCGTGATAATGTAGAAGCACTTTTATTTACTAGCTTTTTATATATTTTAAAATGTTGCAACAATATCACTTTTATGTCGAAGTTTTGCCACGAAAGTGAAAAATTGATTTTGTATAATTTTCCAAAACCTGTGATCCTTCAGTGTCGGAAGACCGCCCGACAAGGTGGATGGACGACATAGTGAAGGTCGCAGGAAGACGCTGGATGCAGGCCGCTAACAACCGTTCTTTTTGGAGATCTTTGGGGGAGGCCTATATCCAGCAATGGACTTCTTGCGGCTGAGATTATTATGATGATGATGATGATGATGATCTGTTCCTTCGAGTGTTAATGTGTAACAATGGTGGATTATTAACCGTTAATACTTATAATAAAAATTAATAAGTGAAGGCAAATGATACAAAGTTGAAAAACGTGATTTTTGCCTTTGCTCCAAATATCCAATAAAAGTTCTAGTAAAGTTTCTACCATTTTACTAGGGCATGACTTGACTATGACTGGATTGGACTTTGACTGTGACTTGGGACTAGAGACTTTTAATTTGAAATACACTTGAAATATATTATTACTTGACACTGGCTATTTTTGCACAAAATTGCGAAGCCAAAATAAAAAAAAATACTATTCACACTTTTAAAATGTTGCAACAATTTCATTTACAACTATTACGTCAACAACCGTTAGTCTACATCTTTACCGACCTCCCGTAAAAGGAGGAGGTACTCAAGTCGACTCTATTTTTTTTAATGTGTTTTTCCTCATAACTTCGTTCCACGTGAACCGATTTTGATTTTTTTTTTGTTTGATCGATGTTGCTTTCTAATTGGTCCCTAATAAAGATCTGACTAGTAGTTTTTGAGTTATCCTCAATACTGCGTATTCTGTGGACTACATTGACGATGTTCTTGTTTTTAATTTCGATGTTCGACTTCAAAATTTACCTCATAACTTCTTTCTTTGTACGCCGCGCCGATTTTGGTTATTTTTTTATTTGAAAGCTGGTGCTATCCATGTAGTCTCATTTAAATTTGGTCAAGATCTAATCACTAGTTTTTGAGTTATTGTCAAATAATGCGTGTTTAATACGTTAAACCTGATCAAGATTTCGAAGATAAAGCCATAGTAGAAATATATACTATGATAAAGCGGTGAAGTCAGTTTTTTTAAGCTTTACTTGCGTTTAATTATCTTACAAGCTTTCGTTTAGTTTAATTTGTCCCGTTGTCTGTCGGTTTGTAATCAAATCTCGCAAGCTAAATTAGACCCACTTCCCGATGTCCGATTGGACTCAAATTTGGTGTACTTATGTATCTTCGGTGACAATACAATTATATGGTACCATGGAGCTGGTCTGATGATGGAGACGGAAGATGGCCATAGGAACTTCTGAACTAAAAAAGATAAACTTATCTAGTTTGGGCTTGTTTGATTCGTTTTGATAAGTTTTCGGGTTATATAACTTTTTAGTCCTTTTTTATTTATAAATTATAGAAAGCTTATTTAAAAAAATACTCTTAAAAGTATTATTTGTTTATTTTGGCTACGCAAACTGTGTACATTGTTGAGTTATTATTGATCTTTAACCTGAACGGAGATCTCGTGCCTACATTAGAGAAAAAAAATTGAGGTTAATTGCTTATAACTTTTTTCATAAAAATTGGTTGACGACCCAGTTGGCGCAGTGGACAGGTCTCCGCCATCTGCGCCGTGGTTCCTTGGTCGAATTCCCGGCAGGAGCGAAAATCTTTCCCAAGAGATATTTGTGATTTTTATGTGCTTCTTGTTCTGGGTGTAATGTGTGTATGATGTGAATGTTTCCGGCAACCACGATCCAAGTATTTGTGAGGGCTGTGAGTGTGAATGCGTTTGTTTTGATTTCTGTATTTGTTGTATAAATCACTTATAAATATGCAGCCGTTTTTGAGATAGACTTCGAGACCAAAAAGATCTAATAATAATGAGTTTGATGTTTTACAACATAGATAAAAAAAAACGGTTTTGCAATCTACTTAGACGAGCAGATTTTTTTTTTAAATATTTTTGCTCCTCACTTACGTGTATAGATGCCCCCTTAATATTTTTATTTATTTATAGTTATACATATTTTTTTGAGAATTTGAAGTTATCGCTTAGACGCTAAATGCCTCTGATAGAAGGACAGACAATCTTTAAAATCGACAACGCCATTTTTCATTTTCGCGGTAAAACTCCCAAGAATGTTCTATTTTCATGTTGCCAGTAAAAACAAAAGAAAATAATGAAAAAACTCCCAAATTTTGTACCTACAGTAAAGTCGAAGCCCCGCTCCCTTTCCACCCTATTTCCCCGCCCCGTCGGTTGCCATGCCAACGGGGTGGAATAGGGGTGAGTTAATGATTTACGTATTCACGGTTGTCATTTTTATATGTATTTTTATGGCGAGGGAAAGTCCGTATCAGATTCTTATGCTGTTATTATTTATTTGAGGAAAAATGGTTTTTTTTACCACCATCTCACCTGATACGAAGTGATGATGCGGACGAAGATGTGACATGTTTGTATAGAAGGTACCTATTCACTCTTGACTTGAAGACTCCCAATTTACACCCCTCGAAAACAAAGACGCGGGTAATGAGTTCTACTCCTTCGCCGTACGGGTGATGAACGTAGAAGCGAAACGCTTCGAGCGAACTGGAGGTATGTCAACCATAAATAGATGACGCTTGACAATTTGTCTTGTTGATTTATAGATAGTGATTGTAGATTCGTCACTTACCATCAGGTGAGATAGTGGTCAAACACTAGCCTGTCACAAATAAAAAAATAAAAAAAAATAATTATCTATCGGATTTATTTAAAGTAACAGAGATATTCTGCTGTCACTGCTCATATTTAAAGAACGCGTCAAAGTGACTTGTTAAAACATATAAACATAAACGCTTTCACACTCACAGCCCCACACTAAATTCGATTTGTTTCGTGGGTGTCGGAAACATTCACATCACACACAATCACAATCAGAAAGAGAAACAGTTTTTTTCCTTGTGTAGAAAACTTGTGTTTCAGCCGGGAATCGAACCCGATAGCCCGGCTTAGAAGCTTACCTACCCAATTTGCCAAGGGGCAGTTCACATCTTTGAAAATGTTATGCATGTTCGCAAAACCATTTATAAATAGCTATTTATAAGTATCTAGTATTAAGATTGTGTGCGTCGCTTCTTAATTTATATTGAGAAGCAAAAGCGACGCACACAATCTTAATCACATTATCATATCCTACTAATATTATGTATGACTTTAATTCCATGGAAGATGGGACGGCCTTTAGTATGGGATGCAACTTGTGTCGATACTTTAGCTCCGTCACATCTTCCTGAAACACAGAATGGGGTTGGCGTCGCGGCAACTTCGGCAGAGCAGCGTAAACGGCGCAAATATGGAAACCTTGGCAGTGGTTACATATTTGAGCCGTTTGGTGTTGAGACACTGGGTCCGTGGGGACCGGGAGCTCATTCTATTTTCAAAATTCTATCTGAGCGCCTGGTTGAAGCGACGCGTGACCAAAATGCTGGCACTTATTTGGCTCAACGTATTAGCATTGCAATTCAGAGAGGCAATGCCGCCAGCATGATGGGAACGCTACCCACTGGTAGTGGGCTTGAGTATTTGAGTTACCTATAAGCTCGATGTCTTGTAGGTAACTTAGTTCTTTGCTGTACATAGTTTTACTTTAGTTTTAGGAAATATAGGCAATTGGCCCGTAGTTAGGCATGAAAAAAAAAACTAATATTATAAATACGAAAGTTTGTGTAGGTATGTGTGAATGTTTGCTACCACGTATTGCCGTAACGAATAAACTGATTTTGATGAAATTTTGAATGTTTTTTTATTCAAGAAAGGCAAACATTTGACCGCCATCTCACCTGATGGTAAGTGACGATGGAGCACGTTTGCATATTGTAATGTAGATAGTTTAGGTTCCGGAATAGCACATAGGCTACTTTTTAACTTAATAAACGCGGGCAAAGCCGCTGGGCATAACTAGTAATTACTATTATAGAGCCGAGAGTTAGTAAATCTGTTTGTATGTTTGTTACTTTTTCACGTTCAAACGGCTGGAGCTATTTTCATGAAATTTGGTATGGAGATTGCTGACACCCTGGATTAACACATAGGATACTTTTGATTCTGGAATTTCCGCGGGTCCGGTACTTACAAGGGTAAAACCGTGAGGCACAGCTAGTACCTAGATTTAAGTATAATATAGCGGTGCGTGCATTTAGATTATGCAAAACGAATAAATCTTTTATGGCAAATGGGGTTAAATTTTACAATAAAATTACAAAAATTGTAACTGAATTCTCACTGGGATAGTTCAAATCTGTAATAAAACGGGCATTAATTAAGAAAGCTTATTATAAAACGATTGACTACATTAATGACAAGGATGCATGGAGGCAAACTGCACAAGCGCTTTCTAGCGACTACATAATATAGATATACCTAGGTTAATATAATTATGTATTAGTGTTTAATAATGTTTAAAAATAAAAATGATAAAATGCGCTGCCAAGTTTCTCGCCAGGTTCTTCTCGAGTTGGCTGTAATTTTGCGAACCTGGCAGTAGACTCATTATCTTTCACGAGTGCCTCTTTGGAGCCCGTGTGAATAAATTATATAGAATTGATTGATTTGATAGATCTAGTTAACGACGAGCCAGTTGGCGCATTAGGCAATCTGCCCTCTGGGTCTTGGCTTTGATTCCCGGTAGGAGAACAATTTTCCGTCCCAAAGGACATTTTGTCTAGTTTTGGGTGTGATTGTGTGTGTGATATGTAAACATTCCCGGTACGATACAAGTCTTTGAACAGCCCGTCCCTCTAAAATAGTTGAAAACAACTTTAAACCGATAAATATTCAAAATGATAATTTGAAATTTAAAATGGTAAAATAAACCTTAAGATTTCAATAAAACTATCTATACTTGAACAGTTGCTCGATTTTTTATTTTTCTACCGACTTCACAAAAAAAGAGGAGGTATGCTCAAGTCGACTATATTTTTTTTATGTGTTACCTCATAACTTCGTTCCACGTGAACCGATGTTGAAATTTTTTTTGTTTGATAGATGTTGCTTTCCCATTGGCCCCCTTTAAATTTGATCAAGATCTGATCAGTAGTTCTTGAAATATCTTCAATAATGCGTGTTTAGTACATCTAATCTGATCAAAGATCCGAAGATACAGCGGTGAAGTCGGTTTTTTTTAAGCTTTGCTTGCGTTTAATTATTATAATATGGCTTCTTGTTGTCTCAACTCTTATGTCTTTAGTGACGTTCACAAGATTAAAACAAATGCATGCGTTTGGTCTCTAGAACGCCACAAAAGAACAAACATACATAAATACATAGCCTAATAAATACAATAACCTCCTCTGCGTCGCGCAGTCGGGTAAAAAGCGACGCTGGATCATGATGATAGATCATCAGTGAAGCCCAACTACTAGGATAACAGCAATGAGAAGAAAGTAACAATCTAATGAGGTCTTTATTACAAAATTACGTGGTTAAAAAAATCACATCACTAGGTTCAAACAATTGCACATTCCCAAGAAAAGAAAATAAAGGCTGAACTCTGACGTAATTTACATAAAAATACTAATAAATGATTAAACCTACTTATTAATGCACATCAGAAATGTAATAAATTTTAATTTATCACATCTCTCCTACAAATGAATAACTCGGGATAATATCACATTATCCATCTCTGTCATTAGCTTTAAATTATCGTATTATAGAAAGAGACAAATTACGTTCTGTTATTCAGTGCTCGCTAGTCTCATAATCATATGCAATGCGACCCCTTTCGCGCTATCTCTGTCTCTCCGCGCTGTTTTACTAATAGATGAAAGAGATGGAAATGAAACTTCAAGTTTCGATTTCAATAGCAACAGCTAGTATACGTTGAGCTGTGGATGTTCATACAAATTATATTTCGAACGGATTTTTAAGGTTGTTTGTGAGCTTTGGAGGTCATTATTCAGTGGTTATGTTATAATTTTTCATGGCGACAGTTCTGTTGGCGGGAAATATTTATTTATTGGGTGTGCTTGACAGTTACTGTTGTAAATGGATGGTTGATGGTGTCGCATTTATTTATGTGGTGTTTAATGTAGTTTTTGATTTCCTTTAGCAGGCAGAAGATTACAGGTAGATATTTTAGTGCTTTGGCTCACCTATGAAACTTTACGGGCAGAATTTGTAACTTAGTGGATCAATGTTATATCGGGAGTTTTGCCGCGAAAGTGAAAAAATGGCGTTGTTGATTTTGTATAATTTTCCAAAACCTGTGATTCTTCGAGTGCTAATGTGTAATAATGGTGGATTATTAACCGTTAATACTAAGTAAACGTGCATAAGTGTAGGCAAATCATACAAAGTAGAAAAACGTAATTTTCGTCTGCGCTCCAAAACTCCAATAAGTTCTAATAAAGTTCCTACCACTTTACTAGGGCATGACTTGACTATGACTGGACCTTGACTTTTTTACTTGACTTTGACTGTGACTTGTGACTAGGATTTTTAATATCAAACCATGAAATAAGTTTGCACACTTTATATATATTTTTATTGATACTGGCTAAATGCACAAGAATGCGAACCCAAAAAAAAACAAAAAGAAATGTATTTTATTGATATTACCTATCTGCATAGAGGTCATTGCTTGATGAACCTTTAACTTTTGAAAATGTATGCAAGAGGCAAAAAACTAAACTAAAACTATAAAATCTATAATAAAATTACCTTCCTACTACAAAGACCTAAGTTCAAAGTTAAGACAAGGCATCAAGCTTATAGGTAACTCAAGTGCACAAGCCCACTACCAGTGGGTAGCGTTCCCATCATGCTGGCGGCATTGCCTCTATAAATTACAATGCTAATACGTTGAGCCAAATAATTGCCCGCTTTTTGCTTGTGCACTTCAGTTACTTATAAGCTCTATGCCTTTTAGGTAACGTCTTTGCTGTATATAGTTTGTTTACTTTTAGGAAACATAGGTAAAAACTTCATTTTAATATTCGTATGTTGGAATATTGGTCGTAAAAAATATACCTACTATAAAATAAAAACCTTCCCTCCAACATTAGCATAAAAAACTCAAATTAACAACAATAGTCATAACAAGCACTGTTTCCACTAGTTTGAACGATAAAATTGTCTTGAAAGCTACAAAAGGACCAATTTGCTTATTGTAGTCGCGTCAAATTGCGCGCGAAAAGAGGGTAGTCGGAAAATTGCAAAATCAAATTGTATTGTGCGCGGTCAGTCGACCGAGAGACGCGGCGGGGTGAAGACGTGTGGCGAAAATTGGGGCTTGTAGTTTTGGTCTTTGGACAAAGATGGCTTGATCAAAAGGATAGGCTAATTTTCGATGCTTGTGGGAAAATGGTTGGGTACTTTATTATACGATGAAAATTTAAACTATCAGATATATAAGAATAGAGTGAGATTATTTCTGAGAATTTATACTGTATTTTAAGTAACGAAAATTTAAATATTTATACGCGTATTCTCATATTTATAAACTAATACTAGTTGTTCGCCTCGGCTTAGCCCGCTAAATAATAAAAAAACATGATTTATCGGATCAAATTGTGAATCTAAACCATTCTTAAATCTATCTGAACATATACAAAAAAAAATATCCAGCCGTTTAGCAGGAATCCAGTTACACACACACGTACAGATGAATTATAGATATAAAGATTAGCCGCTTGACGACTCAGTTGGCGCGGTGGGCAAGTCTCTGCCCTCTGTGCCGTGGGTCCTGGGTTCGATTCCTGGCAAAAGTACAATTTTTCTTCCCAAGGGAGATTTGTGCTTCTGGTTTTGGATGTGATTGTGTGTGATATGTAAATGTTTCCGGCACCCACGATACAAGTCTTTGAACTTAGTGTGGGGCTGTGAGTGTGAAAGCGTTTGTTTGTTTGTTTCCCTCGGCTTCGCCTGCGTTAATCAAGTTAAAAAGTAGCCTTTCTGTTAAACTTAGGTATAAGCTATGTACATTTCGAAATCCGTTGATCCGTTACAGCGTCAAGAAAAAACAAACATACTTACACATTTATACACTTACATACAAACATTAGGATTTCAAATATTAGTAATTTCATATTATATTCATTTAATATTGTTATTATTTTACTTAGCTGTTCCCCGCGGCTTCGACCGCGTAAATAAAAATAACATTTATAGGATTAAATTGTGAATCTAAACCTCATCTAAACATGTGACATCTTAGCCCGCATCATCACTTTCCATTAGGTAAGATATTGGTCAAATGTTTGCCTGTTCAGCATAAAAAATCATTCTTGATTCTACCTAAACACATAGAAAATTCATCAAAATCGGTCCAGCCGTTTAGGAAGAGTTTAGTCACGTATACATGTACTTATAGAAGAATATTATATAGGTGCATGAGAATAACGATGACTTTTTTTTCTTACACTTATTTATTGATAAAATTCTGAAATATAGTACATGACATAGTCTGTACGTAGAGTTAAAATGTATTCCAAGGGAATGAAAAGCTGGCGCTTACCTTTGTCAGATAATAAGCTATTTTCTTTTTTAGATTTGGCTTTGCATACTTCGTACATTTAGCCATAAAAATTTCAAGTTTCTAATTTTGTAAGTGGTAGAAACTTTACTAGAACTTTATTGGAGTTTTGGAGCGAAGCGAAAATCACGTTTTTCAACTTTGTTTGATTTGCCTACACTCATGCACGTTCACTAAGTATTAACGGTTAATAATCCACCATTATTACACATTAACACTCGAAGAATCACAGGTTTTGGAAAATAAGACAAAACCAAGAACGCCATTTTTCACTTTCACCGTAAAACTCTTGCTATTTTTTTTTATCGTCTACAGATAGCCTAAATATTGTTTGTAATAGAAAAAAAATAATTATGTGTAGCAGAACAGTTACTAACATTACAATCGGCGGCCTTATCGCTAAGCAGCGAACTCTTCCAGGCAACCTTAGGATGTACAGCATAACAAGAAAAAAGTAATCGGTGGTGGGTGGTAACTCCAACTCTGTCCAGATGTCACACATTGTCATATCATACAAACTCATACATACTTTTTTATCACCGATGGCTAGCGTTTGACCACTATCTAACCTGGTGGTAAATGACGATGCGGTCGAGGGTGATAGACACGATAGGTCTAGAATTACTGGCTCTCATACACACTCAAATGGTAATGTGCCAGCCTAAAAATGAGTAAACTTTTAATTTTTGACAGAATTGATATTAAACTTTAACCGCAGGTCAAATTTAAAAAATAAATAACAAAATCCACAATACAAGAATCGATTTGTTACATAACAGTAATTATTTTCAAATTTGACAGGCAGTGACACGAGGGGTAGAAAACCAACCCCAAAAAACACCCCTATTTACAAAACCGGAACAAGAAATGACTCTATATTTTTTTTAAACCGCAGACGTGCGGCGCCTACGCATCGAGACGTTCGAAAATTTGAATTTGAAATTGGAACGTAATGGCGGACCTGGCGGCCATCATTAAAAATAGATCATATATGTTGTGATCCGAATTATTTTGTATAATTTTATATCGCTTAATTCTCGATTTCCTTGTAGGATTTTTTGGATCTTTTGTTTTTTTTTTATGTTTATTTTGTTCTTGTAAGTTGCCGGCAGTATTCTGTGAAATAATTTAATCCGACACTTAATATATTATTAGTAACACATAATTATATGGAAATTTATTGCATCTTATAATTTTGTTACATTGATCTAAAAAAAAATATGGGCGAAAGAAAGATATCCTACTATAATATTATAAATCCGAAAGTTTGTGTGTAAGTATGTTTGTTCCCTCTTCACGCTTTAACGGCTGAAAGGATTTGAATTAAATTTGGAATACATAGCTTATACCTAGGATTAACACATAGGCTACTTTTTGACTTGATAATAGCGGGCGAAGCCGCGGGGCACGGCTAGTATAGTATATAGTGGAGTCCAAATTGCTAAGTCTTATTCAACGTAAGGTCGCTAATCTATTAGTATTCTTTTTTTTTTTTTATGTACGTTAGGCAAGCATTTGACCACAATATCACCTGATGGAAAGCGACGATGCGGCCGAAGATGTAGCATGCTTGCCTAGAAGGTACCTATTCACTCTTGACTTGAAGACTCCCAGATTATACTGTTCGGGGAACGAAGACAAGGGCAATGAGTTCCACTCCTTCGCTGTACGGGTGATAAACTATTGTTTATAATTATGCCGTCATAAGGAAAAAAAGACGTAACTGCATTTTTGACAAAATTTTGTTACATACATTATCGGAATCAGGAAAAATAGACTCGTCTTCTATTATTATATTTATTTTAAAATATTCATACGCAACCTACTAAATCTTACTTTTAATTTAGACGCATCTGCTACAAGTCATAACATATACTAATTAGTGAAGACATTTCTGATGTATATAACTAAATTTTGTCAAAAATGTCAGTTACGTCTTTTTTTCCTTATGACGGCAGTATTTGGGAGAGTGTGCGTATGAATTTTCCCCCATGCACGTTTTACATATACATTTATGGTTGACTTAACTCCATCGCTCGAAGCGATTCGCTTCTACATTTATCACCCATATGGCGAAGGAATGGAACTCATTGTCCGCGTCTTTGTTCCCTTAAACTGTGTAATCTGGGAGTCTAAAGTAAATCTGATAGGATCTTCGCCCGCATTTCCATCAAGTAAAGATGAAGATGGTGGTCAAATGCTTGCTAAACAATTTTTTTTTTTTTTTGTGACAGGCTAGTGTTTGACCACTATCTCACCTGATGGTAAGTGACGATGTGATCGAAGCTGGTAAACACACTAGACCTGGAATACGCAGGCTCTCAAGGATAACTGCCGGAACACCGTATTTGGCTTGGCGGCAGACTTTCAACTTGATGGTGGTAAGCTACTTTGGTAGCAAGCCAGGCGAGCAACTCACAAAATGCTCTACCACCTCTCAAAAATAAAAGAGATATCGAAAACTAGTGTTCCTACCGGAAATCGAACCCGATACCCCTGCTTAGAAGGCTTGCTGCCTATCAAACATTATATAATTAAACGCAAGCAAAGCTTAAAAAATCGACTTCACTGCTTTTATTTTGGTTTTGGCTTCACCGATTTCGATAAAATTTATATGGGGCCATCTCTGAAGTACCTATAATAATTTACAAACAAAAAGAAATATAAAAATCGACTCATAATTCGCGGATATATCGCGTAACATACATACAAAAAAATCATACAGTCGAATTGAGAACCTCTTTTTTAAATTCGTTGAATTTTTTCGTTTGGGGGCACGTAGGAGGATACCCCATAAGTCTGACTCCCTACATGTGGTCCCCGGGTGGTGCTAATCAGGTGACATTTGAGAGGTGGTAGAGCATTTCATGAGTTGCTCGCCTGGCTTGCTACCAAAGTAGCTTACCACCATCAAGTTGAAAGTCTGCCGCCAAGCCAAATACGGTGTTCCGGCAGTTATCCTTGAGAGCCTGCGTATTCCAGGTCTAGTGTGTTTACCAGCTTCGATCACATCGTCACTTACCATCAGGTGAGATAGTGGTCAAACACTAGCCTGTCACAAATAAAAAAAAAAAAAAATATTCATAAGAAAATTAGTTTCTGTGAATTTTCGTAGTCTTGTTGTTTTTTTTTTTCTCTATGTATAGCTTTAAAAACACTGTAAAGATAGTTATTATTCCCAACAAGTTAAAAGCATCTTCTTTCATAAAATATACTATTACAAATAGGCAACTATAATGTCTCATAAATATTAAATTACATATTTTAGTGGTTCTCATGTGATGTTAGTTATGTTTATGCATCATGGCGCCTCAGATAATTATGTAAATTAGAATAGTCTAGACAATTTTTGAGGATTTTTCCAAGATATTAGACAAGTACCTATATCGATTTATATATTAATAGCCGTGCCCCGCGGCTTCGCCCGCTATTATCAAGATAAAAAGTAGCCTATATGTTAATCCTAGGTATAATCTATGTACATTCCAAATTTCATCCAAATCCGTTCAGCGGTTAAAGCGTGAAGAGGGAACAAATATACTTACACACTTACACACAAACTTTCGGATTTATAATATTAGTAGGATGTTTAATTGTATGTAAGTAGTATTTAAGAGGCCGGGGAGGCTTTGAACGAGTCTATAGGCTGTCTCTGTTTAACTGGCAAACTGTGCCCATGCTTGATGCGATAGCACTACCGACCGAACAAATTATGATAGGTGCCGTAATACCAAAAATTATGAATGAAAATGTAATGTTTTGCAATTGTTTTTTGCATTAATAGAACCTTGAAATGATAATCTATGTTCCTGTTGTAATGACAAAAGAAATGTGTTAGTTTTTTATACAAAACGAATAAGTTAAAGATGCGACATTTATGTCGTAATAATGTGTAAAAATCAATTGGTTTATATTTCGTTTTAGGTAATTATTTTGAAATAAAAACTATCCAGGTACCTAGATTAATATGTTTTTAATCTGAATAACAGCACAGTATGGTGGTAATATGCTTGAATTAAAAATAATTTCGGTATTACGATTGTATGGGCAAATCAACCTCCGCAGGCCTCTTAAGTTGCATATTAGTATTTAATTTGTTTTATACTGCATGAGTTGTATTAATGAGAAAACCACCTACAGCAAAATATTTCTACTATCCTGTCCATCCAAAGGTTGTCTGTAAGAAATTGCTTAAAGTGATAAGGCCGCCCATTGTACAACAATTATTTTTTTCGGTAATTTATTGTTATTGTTTTTAACTACTTATTGGTGTTCAATAAATAAATATTGTATTGTATTTTATTGTCGATCTATAATTGACGACTCAGTTGGCGCAGTGGACAGGTCTCCGCCCTCTGCGCCGTGGTCCTAGGTTCGATTCCCGACAGGAGCACAAATTCCTTCCCAAGGGATATTTGTGCTTCTGGTTCTGGGTGTAACATGTGGGCATCCACGATACAAGTATTTGAACTTAGTGGAGCTGTGAGAGTGAATGCGTTTGTTGTTGTTTGTTTGTTTGTTATACAAATACTTAGGTGCTTTTAGCTATATCTTGCCCCACAGTTTTACCCGCGTAACTCCAACACCCGCGGGAATTTCGGGATAAAAAGTACCCTATGTGTTAATACAGGGTGTCGGCTACCTCCAAACCAAACTTCATCAATATTGGTCTAGCCGTTTGAGCGTGAAGAAGTAACTAACATATAAACACATTTACAGACTTTCGCCTTCATAATATACATGTGATGTGAAATCAAGTCACTAGATTTAAAAAAAGTTTTATTTACTAACCACTTTTTTTTATAATAAGACCTATAAACGATATATATAAGAACTTTATCACAGCTTATATAGAAGTATTGAAAATGTTAGTGACATGGTTGGTAACCAACTTAAAATTGTTATAGATCCTGATAGTAGAGGATCCCAAGTAAGATCGACCTTCACCCATCTGATTACCGAATGAAAAAAATATTTTAGCGAATAAAATGTGTTACTGAACACATACCAATAGGGTTGCCTAAAAAATATGGTCAAGGATATAATTAATTAAATTTTGAAAAAAAAATTAAATTTTTAGTTTCTCTTACTTGCTTACTAAATAAAAATAATATTCAATGAAAAGTATACAAGTCAGTGCCATTAGAATAAAAACAATTTTTCAAAATTTTAATTTATTTATTTCCTTGACCATATTTTTTAGGCAACCCCATTTGTATGTGTTTAGCAACATAATTAGTTCGCTAAAATATATTTTTTAATTCGGTAAACAGATGGGTAAAGGTCTATCTTACTTGAGATCTAAGACTATTAATGATAATTCAAAATGAAAAAATGATAAAAAAAACCTAAATATGGCAGATAAAGCAAAGCAAAGATAGCAGAAAAATGTCTGGAATGTCTCCCATTCAAAATTGCACTATCACACTTATATTATTAAACCGAAAGTTTGTATGTACGTGTATATAATGAGTCCATCGACCGACGAGCAAAAATACTCATTGGCGATGATAAGCTAATTGGGTCCAAATTGCAGTCTCGGTCACCGACGTAAGGTCGCAAGCCTATCGGTATTCTATCGGTTACATTTTGGGGAATGTGCGCAGGAATTACATGAGTTAATTCCCCCATGCCCGTTTTACCATCTAACAACAAGACAAACTGGCAAATGTCATGCATTTATGGTTGACATACCTCCAGGTCGTTCGAAGTGTTTGTCATCCGTACAGCGAAGGAGTGGAAGTCATTGCCCTATTCTTTGTTCTCCGAAGGGTATAATCTGGGAGTCTTCAAGTCAAGAGTGAATAGGTATCTTCTAGGCAAGCAAGTAGCATCATCGGCCGCATCAATTCTTTCCATTAGGTTAGATTGTGGTCAAATGCTTGCCAATCGAGTATAAAGAATAATAGTTTTTTGTCACTTTTCCAATCGATATTCACCAAAATGTTTACGGTCACTTGATAATAACAGTTTACCTTATGTTTTATACGTTTCCTTCAATTTTCACTAAGAATGTTTCATTTCACTTTTCATCTGTCATCATTTCACCCGTCATCATTTCACCTTTCCATTTTACATTTTTCACCAGATTTTCTAGTTTCAATCACACACACATCTGTCTACCACCACAACCCACTGCATAATGCTTTGACACTACGAAATGTGGTTTTGAACCAATTACATGAATTTGTATGGCTGATGGGGTCAATACAAATTGTTTTTGTAATTCGACCAGTGTACGTAGACCCCTATGCAAAATTATTGGGTATCAGATATGTTCGGACATCGGAAATTGGTTGGGTTAGAAAAAATATTGGTAACTAAGTAGAGATAAGCTAATCTAAAACTGAACGCCTTGACAAGAAGGCGTTCAGTTCGATCTGTGAAATATATTTATTTTTATCGAAAAATCATAAATAATTTATTGCAAAAATTTAGTACATTGTCAAGGTATTTTTTTTTATGCTAGATAGGCGAGCATTTGACCGCTATCTCACCTGATGGAAAGTGACGATGCGGCCGAAGATGGAACATGCTTGCCTAGAAGTTACCTATTCACTCTAGACTTGAAGACACTCAGATTGTACCGTTCGGGAACAAAGATGCAGGCAATGAGTTCCACTCCTTCGCTGCACGGATGATAAACGTAGAAGCAAAACGCTTGGACTGGAGGTATAAATGGGTGTTTGACAGTTTGTCTTGTTGTTTGATGGTAAAAAGGGCATAGAGGAATTATATCATGTAATTCCTGAGCACACCCTCCAAAATGAAAGAGATAGAATACCGATAGGTACAATACAAGTAGAACAATATCGAATCATACATTCTACTTACCATGAAAATGGTGTGCAACAATCATACAAGGTTGCAAGCAGTTATTTCTATTATAAATTTGTTATAATAATTTCTCAAATTGAATCAAATCCAAATGTTTTTATTTCGGATAACATGATCCATTTGTTTCATTTAATTTTTGTAGGAAGACTAACAACTATTGTAATATAATATGGCACTTTTAGTATATAGCAATGAGTTAATTAAAAGTCTCCACTTATACATTTAGAATAACTTAAAAAATCATGTAGGAAATAACAATTATCCAAGTGTTTTTTCCGTTTATTTAATAATTAGACGCAAGCAAAGCTTAAAAAACCGACTTCATCGCTTTATCTTCGGAATCTTGATCAGATTTAATGTATTAAACACGCATTATTGACGATAACTCAAAAACTAGAGATCAGATCTTGATCAAATTTCAATGGGACCACATGAAAGCACCAGCTTTCAAATAATCATCAAAATCGGCTCACAACGAAAGAAGTTATGAGGTAACTTTTGAAGTCGGTTAAAAACGAGAACATCGTCAATGTAGTCCACAGAATACGCATTATTGACGATGTTTCAAGAACTACTGATCAGATCTTCATCAAATTTAAATGGGACCAATTAGAAATCAACATCTTTTAAACTAAAACAAACGAAATCGGTTCACGTGGAAATAAGTTATGGGGTAACACACATAAAAAAAAATACAGTCGACTTTAGTGAAAAAAAAAAGTAGCATCGCTGGTGAGGAGGACTCGAGGGAGTGGCAACAATATCCTGAAAGTAGTGGCTGATGACCCGAAAGCGCCTGTACTGAGGCATCTAGTGCAGACAATGGTACCTCACGGGATGCTTCGTAAGTTTATGACGCTCTAATTTTAATTTTAATTGTATTTTATTTTATTTTTTGTGTACTAACAAATAGCTTGTAGGCCTTATTTTATAATGTTTTACTAACAATATTGTATGGATCCCTTGTTGTTCCGAAATAAACAATAAACGATTATTACGTGTAGGTATCTACAATAAATACTGATTGTTGTCTAATGAATAAATGTAACTAACTTTAAACAGAAGTTGCTTTTTTTTAACCTTAAAGTCAAAATGATCCGATTCGCCTCGGTCTACCCTAACATAACGTGTGATGTAGTGCTAGTTGTGTTTAAATATTTAAGTGTCAATGAAAGAAAATGTATATACTTATATATTAATTTCATTTGAAAATATAATAACATATATTACATTAAACTAAAAACGAAATTAAAATTAAACGAAAAAAACAAAATAAATTATAATTAGATATAAATATGTACAAAACTTAACCTAATAGACCGCTACCAGTAGGCAAAGTACCCAAAATGTTGGCAGCATTGCCACGTTGAATGGCAATACTCAATCTCTGTACAAAATATTTGCCAGCATTTTGGTCACGAGTTGCTTCGACCAAACGCTTTGTTTATTTATTGTATAATTTCATTGATAGAAGTGACGATGTGGTCGAGAGCAGTATTAAACATACTAACCTAGCATGATTAGCTCTCATAGATAGTCTGAACATCATTGAACAAAATTCTAATTATTACAAGCTTTTATTTAGTTCTAGCTGTCCCGATGTGTGTCATCAAATCTTGCAAATTAAATGTGATCCACTTTCCGGTTACCGATTGAGCTGAAATTTTGCATAGGTACGTGTGTAAATCGCGTGACAATGTAATATTATAATGACATGGTGCTGATCTGATGATGGAGCTGGAAGGTGGCCAAAGGAACTTCGCAACCTCATTTGAATAATCTCCACATGAAAAGCACCAGCTTTCAAATTTAAAAAAAAATCATCAAAATCGACACACAACGAAAGAAGTTATGAGGTAACTTTTGAAGTCGGGTAAACGAGAACATCGTCAAAGTACGCATTATTCGTCACAAAATAGACATTATTGACGATATTTCAAGAACTACTGATAAGATCTTGATCAAATTTAAATGGGATCAATTAAAAAGCAACATCTTTCAAACTAAAAAAAAATAATTCGAAATTGGCTCACGTGGAGATAATTTATGAGGTAACACACATAAAAAAAAAACAAGTCGGTAAAAAACATCAAAATCGATTCATCATTGGCGGAATTATCGTACATAAAAAAACATACAGTCGAATTGAGAAACTCCGTTTTTGAAATCGGTTAAAAAGGATCAGAATTACAAAGCCTAAGTTTCACATCAAAGATCTGTTTTGTTTTAATCTGTATGACGTCATAAGCTAAATGCAACAAAACGGCTCGCAGCCTTATTATAATAAAGTATTGGAGTGGCCGAGACCTATATTCAGTGAAATTGTTTTCGGCAGGACAGATGGGTATCGACTCTAATGCTTTATTAGGACCTAGTCGGAAACCGCCGTATTAACATAATCATATGGTTGTGTAGAGTAGCGACTAGCAGAGATTACTAACTTTTGAAAATTATTTGCATTGGCAGAATCCAGATGTTGATCCAGGTGGTGGTCGAATGCTAGCCCATCTAGCATATTATAAATCACATATTATAAAGCATGTTAAAAAATACTTCTATATACATATAAAAATCAATGCCACTTTTCGTTGTTATTTTGTAACTCAAGAACGGGCTCACCTATCCAAACCAAATGTTTTGGCTTGCTTCGGACTATTTAGTAGATGGTTTATGTGAAGTTTGCACAAAATCGGGCGATTCTTCATTTATTACACCCGGGCGAAGCCGGGGCGGATCGCTAGTATATTATAATGTTTATATGAGATAGCCGGGTCTTTTCGCGCTTTTATTTTCAAACGCTCGATCTGTGTAACTCGTTTACCGGTTTTGTGTCTAAGCACGAGTATCGAGCGAACATGACGTCAAACTATTTCAAACTACCCTACCAAACAACATTAAAATGTATTCTACTTCAAAAAAATTAGCTATTAAATATCCCCAACAATTAGATGTTACTAAATTACAATAATTTCTCATGTGAGTGAATTATGTATTCTTATGAGAAATAAATAATCTCAAACCACGAACCACAAAATAGCAAAATATGTTGACTAACTAAGCACGAAAAGACCCGGCTTTCTCATATAAACATGATTGAATTTCGGGAAAGTTTAACAATATTTATATTATAAATATGAAAGTGTGTGTGTAAATGTGTATTATGTAAGTATGTTTGTCTTCTCTTCACGCTATAACAGCTGAACGGAATCGGTCGAAATTTGGAATATACACAGCTTATACTTAGGATTAACAGAAAAACTTTAAAAAGCGGGCAAAGGCGCGGTACACGGCTAGTTTACAATATAAATGTTTTGAATATTTAGACATATATATCTAATTATCTAAAAAATATATGATAAAATTTATGATTTTGATGTATAATTTTATCAATTAATGTTTTCCTGGATTAAAGTATAAACTAATAGCTTAATATAAAACCTTTATCTTTTCTTGTTTATGAATATGACTAGCTATTAGTGGCAAATAAAAAAAATCTAATTCTATAAATAAAAAATAAAAAAACAGGGCGTGTCGTAAAGACACAAGACGGGTGTGAAACTTTTGTGTTTCAGGGAAACATTTTAATTAATTATTACAGTGTTCAAACCACTACTTAACGTCATACAAAAAGGATGAGGATAAGGATTTCAAAACCCTCTCTCAAATATTAAAAGACTTTTTAGTATTGATTTGTGACATGCTTGCCTAGAAGATTCCTATTCACTCGAGACTTGAAGACTCCCAGATTATACCGTTCGGGGAACAAAGACAAAGGCAATGAGTTCCACTCCTTCGCTGTACGGATGATGAACGTAGAAGTAAAACGCGAGCAAACTGGAGGTATGACGGCCATAAATGGATGACGTTTGATAGTTTATCTTTCTGTTAGATGGTAAAAAAGGCATGGAGGAATTATCTCAGGTAATCACACAAACTTTCAGATTTATAATATTAGTAGGATGATTAGTCCAAGTTACTTGGAAAAAGTTAATTATTATTGTAAGACTTATAAAATCACTTATAAAATTTGATGTCTCTAAACTTACTCTACTCTACAAAATCCGTTTCTTACTCATGTCAAATAAAACTCTACAAGCTCCAACATACATACACATTATACACATACATACATAATTATTTTCCTCTACATTATACGGGCATGAATACAAAATTATGAATATTAACAACGGTATAACATTATGATGTTCGTAACGATATTTAATCATAATCATAAAATACCTATTATATTTAGGTTTTCGATTTTTAAGGTTTGAAAAGCAGTTTGAGATAAGATTTTTATATCTCTGAATGGTTAGCGATTGACCACTGTCTTCGCGGAGATAAAATTTGGACGACAAAAGTTTTCAGAAACGTATTTCCTAGTCAATATTACAGTTACTACACGTGGTCCCCGGGTGGTGCTAATCAGGTGACATTTGAGAGGTGGTAGAGCATTTTGTGAGTTGCTCGCCTGGCTTGCTACCAAAGTAGCTTACCACCATCAAGTTGGAAGTCAGCCGCCAAGCCAAATACGGTGTTCCGGCAGTTATCCTTGAGAGCCTGCGTATTCCAGGTCTAGTGTGTTTACCAGCTTCGATCACATCGTCACTTACCATCAGGTGAGATAGTGGTCAAACACTAGCCTGTCACAAATAAACAAATACTACGTTCTTTTTACAAAATAAGCTAGTTATTACTAAATAATTTTGTGATGGTTACTAAATAATCGTTACTAATATTATAAACACGAAAGTTAGTATCTATGGATGTTTGTTACTCTTCACGCAAAAACTACTGAATGGATTTTAATGAAACTTAACAATAATATAGCTATTACATCAGAATAACACATAGAGTTACACGTATCTAAAGTATAATAGAAATGTTCATTTAAAAAGATCTACAAAAAAGCCCGCAACAGCATATATGTATGTTTTATGTGTAAGCCAAGTATGTGTTCTTATTGTATTTATGGTTCACTATTTTGGCGATAATGCCAAGATAGTGAAGCATAATTACATTAAAAACTTATAATTTATTTCTAATGCAACGGCTGAACGGATTTAAAATGTGCATAGCTTACTTATATTCACACATAGGCATTTTTAATTAAAAATTGGTCAAGTGCAGGCTTAGATAGATAGATAGATAGATAACGCTTTATTGTCACACCTTACATAAATCACTCAAAATAACAAAACTTAAATTATAGTGTACAATCGGCGGTCTTATCGCTAAAAGCGGTCTCTTCCAGACAACCTTTAGATAGAGAAGATTTTAAATAATTCGGTGAAACGGGGGTGTAAATACAAGTTTAGGAAAAAATATATGTAAATATAAAAATATAAAGTAGGATATATATATATATATATATATATATATATATATATACACACATATTGAACTAAATAAATTCTATAACGCAATACTTATGAATACATATGTTTATAATATAAATACATATATACAACATTGTTATTGGGAGAGAAAGAAGCCTAGTTATGTATGTAAATATTGATAAAAAAGTGTCAGTTACATAGCACTTTTAAATTCTTTTTATTACTTATTTCATTAAGAATATTCTGTAAATTTATATGGTTGTTTTTAATTCGACTTGCTTTGCTTGCGTTTCAATAAAATTTAAGTATTTTATTATATTTACTAAATAATCATAGTTGACACATATGACACTAGAATGTTATTAGCAGCAAACAAGACATTTTTCTTAGTATTATCTGTTGATGTACGAGGGTGGTAAGCTCGCCCTCCGCCAGGTCCACAAGTCCAGGGGGTGACCTTGGTGAGCAGCCCATTCGGGCGCTCAGGCCTGGCCTCGCCGGGACAAGACAGTGACTGGTAGCGCGACCCTATCTCGCCCCACCTCACTGATCACGCGGGGGATTTCAGTGGGTTCAAGCCCCTCACACCCCTTCACTTTAATCCTGTTAAGGAAGTTCACAGCGTTTTCCCCCCACAAAAAGGGTGATAATCACGCTAGCCTTTACTTTGTGGGGTTGGTAAATGTCTAGGCAAGCATACTTCCTCGGCCGCATCATCCTTTTCAGGTGGGATAGAGATATAAAAACATAAACTGAGTTGCCGCGAAAGTGAAAAAATGGCGTTGTTGATTTTGTATAACTTTCCAAAACCTGTGATTTTTCGAGTGTTAATGTGTAATAATACAAACAAACAAAACAAACGCATTAACACTCACAGCCCCGCACTAAGCTCAAAGACTTGTATCGTGGGTTCCGGAAACATTCACATCACACACACATTACACCCAGAACCAGAAGCACAAATATATCGCTTGGGAAGGAATTTGTGCTCCTGCCGGGAATCGAACCCAGGACCCACGGTGCAGAGGGAGGAGACCTGTCCACTGCGCCAACTGGGTCGTCAATAAATGGTGGATTATTAACCGTTAATACGTAGTAAACATGCATAAGTGTAGGCAAATGATACCAAGTTGAAAAACGTGATTTTCGCCTTCACTCCAAAACTCCGATAGAAGTCCCAGTAAAGTTTCTACCACTTTACTAGGGCATGACTTGACTATGACTGGACCTTGACTGTTCTACTTGACTTGTGACTAGGACTTTTAATATGAAATATATTATTACTTGACACTGGCTAAATGCACAGGATTGCAAAAAAACATAAACTTTAAACATAAAAAGCCCAGCAATGTGGCATACAAGCCTAATGTTTGTGATACCAATACTCCGAAATAATTTTGTACCCATGTTTTGTGAGAATCTCTATAATAATCCGTAGGTATAATTATGTTTAATCTTTTATATAAGTTTTGTTAGGGTGACTTACCGGCAACACAATATATATAATAATATCAAAATACAATAGTAAGTACCTACATTACTGGTTTTTTTTGCCTCGAAAGTGAAAAAATGGCGTTGTTGATTTTGTATAATTTTCCAAAACCTGAGATTCTTCGAATTTTAATGTGTAATAACGATTATTAACCGATAATACTTAGTAAACGTGCATAAGTGTAGGCAAATCAGACAAAGTTGAAAAACGTAATTTTCGCCTTCGCTCCAAAACTCCAACTCCTGCCTGGTAGAGATCGCTATTAGTGATAAGGCCGTCTGTTGTGATACTTTACGTATAAGCTTGTTTGTTGCCTTTGTTTTTTTTTTCTCATCTTGTAAAGTGGATCAATAAAGTATTATCTATCTATCTATCCAATATATGTTCTAGTAAAGTTTCTACCACTAGGTATACTAGGGCATGACTTCACTATGACTGGACCTTGACTCTTTTACTTGACATAGTGACTAGGACTTTTAATAATAGGAATAACACTTGAAACAAGATTGCAAAGCCAACATTAAAATACTAAAAAAAGAACATATTTGTATTTTTTTAAATGTCATTCAGATACTGGACGTGCAGCTCGCTTGATGGTAAGCGTCACGCTTGACTGAGAAAAATGTTTTTTTTATAGTCTTGATAGGAAGCATTTGACTATCTCACCTGATGGTAAGTGAAGTAAAATTCTCGTTATTTTACGAACGTTATCGTGCTATTGGTGACAGCAATATTTATCTAGTAACAATAAAAAAAAGATAGTCTGGTTATTAGTGTTAAGGGTGTTTTGTTAATCTAACTAGGAGAATTAACGCAAGCAAAGCTTTAAAAAACCGACTTCAATGGTTATATTTTGGTTTTGGCTTGATCGATTTCGATAAAATTTATATGGGTGGTCCCAAAGCACCAGCGTTCAAATAAAAAGAAAATCATCAAAATCGGCGTAAAAGTAAGAAGTTAACTATGAGGTAACTCGGTCGGTTAAAAACGAGAACATCGTCAATGTAGTCCACAGAATACGCATTATTGAGGATAACTCAAAAACTGCAAGTCAGATCTTGATCAAATTTAAATAGGACCAATCGGAGAGCAACATCTACTAAACAAAAATGAAAAATTCTAAATCGTTTCACGTGGAACGAAGATATGAGGGACACACATAAAAAAATTCAAATAAATACAGTCGACTTGAGTACCTCCTCCTTTTTTGGGAAGTCGGTAAAAAAATAATAGACTCTATTTATTCTTCTGTCAACTAAACAAAAATGACGAAGATATATTTTTTGATATTCTAACTGACAGAATAATTAGATTTTTTTACCTTACCACTTTGTAGCAAATAAGGTACAAAAGCTGTAGTTTTTACTTTATCTTCTGGAAACCTCTGTTAGAACTTCATTTAATAGGTGATTCCAGCGCGTATCTGCAATAAAATATACAAAACGCAACCCAACACAAAATCCAAACTAAGATACGAACCCAAATCAATAAACGCAGCGCGCCATCTAGCGTCAACTAGCGACACTATCGTCATTAGCGCTATTTCACGCCGCGGCGATTTCCCGAACTAACCCGCCATACATCAAAATAGCCTTAACGTAATTGCTTCAACAATTTGCCTTAAATTAAATAGATTTATTGATGTAAACGACTCATTAAGCATTATTTAACTGTTGCTATGTGGTTAGCGAGTTAAATACTGTGTTCGACGTTCAAGTTACAAGTTAAGTTGAGATATGACTTTAATTTCGGTGATTAAAGTTCTGAGGTTGAGAGTTGCGACGCTTTGTAACTTAGTGCTAACTTTAAGTGTATAGGTATATGTTGTAAAGAGAATACTATGGCTAACTTACTCCTAGAAAGATAGCAAGGTTACAATTTTTTTAACGACTTCAAAAACAGAAGGTCCTTAATTCGACTGTATGTTTTTATGTGTTACTTCCGATTTTTTTTTGGCAAACCGATGTTGATGAGTCTTTTTAAATTTGATAGCTGGTGCTTCTCATGTGGTTCTATTTAAATTTGATCAAGATCTGAGCAGTAATTTTTGAGTTATCCTTAATAATGTGTATTTAATTGACTTCGACTAAGTATATAATTGTTATTTGAAGGTGTCAAGTTTGTCCTTAATAAAAATTGGTAAGATCTCACCAAGGGTTCCGGAGATAATGTGTGAAGTCGGATTTTTGAAGCTTTACTTGCGTTTAAATTATTTTATTGGTGGTAGAGCATTGATACCTATTATATAATACATTTTATTTTATTCTTCAAAAAACCAATAACCAATTGACAGCCAGTTACCGTTCTGATCCTATGGTGCTTACCATTTGAGTCCAAATGACTTAATGAATTACATAGTGGCCAAATGCATGCAAGCATATTTAAGAAATATAAAAATAATAAATAAATTCGCAATTTTTTTTTTAATTAGATTTATGAGTAATTAGCCATGCTCCGCGGCTTCGCCCGCTATTATCAAGTTAAAAAGTAGCCTATGTATAATCTATGTACATTCCATATTTCATCCAAATCTGTTTAGCCGTTAAAGCGTGAAGAGGGAATAAAGATACTTACACACACATTTACACACAAACTTTCGGATTTATTATATTAGTAGGATCTGCACACATAGCTGCAAAATTGCAAGTCCCGACGGCAAAAAAAGCAGTGTGTATCGTGAAGACACGATAGATGTGAAACTATTGTATTACAGGGAAACATTTTTAACCGACTTCAAATAAACTAAAAGAGGAGGTTCTCAATTCAAATGTATTTTTCATGTCTGTTACCTCAGATTTTTTTTCTAGGTCAATCGATTTTGACGATTCTTTTTTTATTTGATAGCTGGCGCTTACCATGTGGTCCTATTGAAATATGATCCAGATTTGACCAGTAGTTTTCGATCGATCCTCGGTAATACGTATTTAATTCATTTAATCTGATTAAGGGTTTCGAAGATAAAGCGGTAAAGCCAGTTTTTTATGCTTTGCTTGCGTTTAAATTATAATTATTCATTGCAATGTACTCCCACCACTTTTCGTCACACAAATAGGTTGCGGATTACAATTTCAACGCCATTCCGTAAAAAAATTGGCTTCTATAAATTCTCATAATATATGAGTATCTTATGTAATTTTGGAAGGGTTTTTGCTAAACCTTCTTATCGTCACACTGATACTTATATCTATATATAGTCTGTGTGTGTGAGAGTAACTGTCAAATATTGTATAATATCCGTTGATTATTTTGGTAGATTCGAGTTGCATTAACCAAAATTAAAGGTTATTCATCCACTATTAACGATACGTGTGGTTAGTATTTTAGCTTTAGATTTTATTATATTTTCTTGAAAATTCGTAAGTTTTACTGGTCTATAAATTAAATGAATAGTAAACAGTTTTAATAAATTTTTTTTTGTACATCGGCAACTACACGTTTAGGAATCGGGTCAGTGCTAAAATCAGCGCACTGCTAAAAATCAGTGCATTATGCTGAGCATTTACCTATTTGTAGCCAATTTTTACATTGAAATTTTATGTATTTGTCTCTAGTAGGTAATTGTATTTTGTTGGTTATAAATAAATGTATTTTATTTCTTTCTTACTGTATTTATGTAGCTTATATACTATATTGATACATTTAAAAAAGAAAAATTATCGCTTAAGGCGGACTTTGAACCCGCGGCCATAGGGTGCTATGCTATATTGCTCTAGCCGCTGAGCTACTCCAGCCCTGCCTGAAGCGACGAAATTATCCTTTCCTTATAATTAACGTCTTACGTTTGCTTTTTAAATTTCTCAATATACGTCCTATTACTTTGCGTTATTCCTATCCATCCAAAGGTTGTCTGGAAGAGATCGCTTTCAGCGGTAAGACAGCCTATTGTTACACTTTTCTAAAAATGTATTGTTAAAATTTTACTATTTGTGTTATTTATTATTTAAGGTGTTCAATAAAGAGTATATCTATCTATCTATCTATCAATATAGTTCTGCCTAGCATGGGTAATGCTACATAAATAAAATCAATTTATTTTAAATGTAATGAGAACCCAGGCGCAGTGGTCAGGTCTCTGATTCGATTCCCGACAGAAGCACAATTTTCCTTCCCAAGAGACATGACATTTGTGCTTTTGTTTTTGGTTGTCTCAATCTTGAAAGTACCCTCGAAGCCAACGGCTGGATCGATTTTCATCAAAAGTAGCTAAAAATACTCTCCATGAACTCACCTTTCAAACGTAAGATCTATATTAAAATCAGTTTAGCCATTTGGGAGCTACTTACCACAGACACACATACACGTTCAACTTATACTTAACTAGCCATGCCCCGCGGCTTTGCCCGCGATTATCTAGTTATAAAGTAGCTTATGTGTTAGCTAGGCTACGTACGTTTCAATTTCATCCAAATCCGTTCAGCCGTTACAGCGTGAAGAACGACCAACATACTTACACACTAACTTTCGGATTTATAATATTAGTATGATAATAACTTATCTTTTTTTATACATGATAGGCATTTGACCACTATCTCACCTGATGGAAAGTTTAGATGCGGCTGAAGATGTAGCATGCTTGTCGAGAAGATACCTATTCACTCTTGACTATTTTATCTTCTTTGCTTTTTCTATTTCATTTTGATTGTTGATTTTGTTCTATTGGGTGGTGTTGTCGCTCAGCGACAAAGACCTAAAATAAATTAAAAAAAAGTTTTCTGTGTCGAGGGTAAATAACGAGCAATACTAGTCAAAACTGATATTTTAGTTAGTTTTCTTTATTTTGTTGTTAAAACATGGACAGTTGTCGTGTTATGAAATCAGCAAAGTGCAAAAGAGAAAAATGCATCCAAAATGGCCGCCGTTCCGTGAAATGTCGTGTGTCAAATGGCAGGTCCCACGGTATTTGCAGGTACGTACTAAGGATAAAGTTAAGTTTATTATTAGTTATGTTTTATCAGAAAACCTCTCGTGAGCCCGTGCAGCCCTACCAAAACGTCGAGGTTAGTCAAAATAATTTTTAAGTATTTCGAAAATGAAAGCGCTGTTAGATCCGATTATCTCATAAAAAAGTTAATTAAAGTTAAGAAAAACGATTACTTAAGTTAATTATTAAGTTTTTTTACCATTAGTAATCAATTATTAATGATTTAAGTTATTAAGAAATTTATGTTAAAATTTCTCTTTGTCTTATAAGATAGCTGATAAATAGGTATAGGATAAGTAGGCAGTCTTATTGTATTTACAGAGATGGACCCATTAAAATAATAAAAATGATATACTACACAAAAAACTAGGTTGATTTGATTTGGTTTTATTTGGTATTTCGAGCATAGCCATAAGAAATGTAACAATTTTACATTAAAAACTATTTGGGAATAAAAAAGATTCTGTGGCACTTTAAATATTTTCTAAACTAAACTGACCCAGTTGGCGCAGTGGGCAGGCTCTGCTCTATGTGCCGTGGGTCCTTGGTTCGTGGCTATTCCCGGTAGCAGCATAATTTATTCCTTCCCAAACGACATTTGTGATTCTGGTCCTGGGTGTAATGTAAAAGAAAGAAAGAAAACACATTTATTTGGCACTATAAAAAATAAATAACAATTAACTTAAAATCTAACATTAAAAATAAAGTTATTTTATCATTAATGTGAGTATTTGTATGCCAAAAAGGTTTAACTCAGGTTTTATGCCGAACAGAGAACCCGACAATAATTTTCTGTTAAACCTGAACCAAGCGGGAAGTATAAAGCTTAAAAAAAACAAAGTAAAAATAAATAGAAAATAGAATCTTAACTTCAAAATACAATATATCATACATACATGATTACACATACATACATATTATTATAACTTTCTATCGACGTACAAAAATACTTTTATAACAATATCAAAAAAGAACCTCTTGTCGGTTCCATGACTAAAACTAAACGCATCAACATTAATTTGAATAATATTGACATTTGAAACTTGGTTAATCATTTAAGAAATTAGGCAGAGTTTGTTATTAAAAAAACATAAACCAAGAATAGATTAGAATAATTATTTATTTCGAAAAACTTTCACAAACATAATTATAACACTTTGCACAGAATTTAACTTTAGCAAAAATAATTATTACACTTTGACAATCATTATAAAGTTTTAATAAAAAAAAAAAGTATTGTTTTTTTTTCTTATTCAACATAGGCAAACGTTTGACCACTATCTCACCTGATAATAAGCGACGTTGCGTTTGACGATGGAGCACGCTTGCCTAGAAGATGCTTATTCAGTCGCAATTTAAAGACTTCCTACTATTTATTCGATAAACTTGTTTGATAACTGTTTGCAAAAAATGTTACTATTTAGCTTTTGCCGGACTCTCAGCGCTGGTGTTCAGCTCCAATCTTCAATTGATTTAGTTTCTATAGCATTAGCCATGCAACGCAGAACTATATTGATAAATTTAGACGGGAAAAAAATATTTGGGTGGACGTTATCAACACAACTGCAATGTTAAGTAAGTGAATAGGCATCTTCTGGACAAACGTGCTCCATCGTCGACCGCATCGTCACTTACCATCAGATGAGATGGCGGTCAAACGTTTGCCTATATTAAATAAAAAAAAAAAGTTAAACTCGTTGGCCGTAGTAGTTTCTAAAAACTGTTTCGCTAGATGACGTCACACGTCCCCGTAAGACGTTAATGAGAAGGAAATATAATTGCGTCGCTTCAGGCAGGGCTTGACTAGCTCAGCTGTTAGAGCAATAGGGGATGATACTCTATGGCCGAGGGTTCAAATCCCGCCTCAAGCGATAATTTTTTTTATCTTCAACTTCTTTATATCCTTATTGCAACCCTGTGCATGTCGCCCGACATTTCATTTCGTGAACATTCCTTATGTTACAACTTGTTTGTACGGAATAAAACAAAAAGATGTCTACGAATTTTACTTAGGAGTGTACTCCTTACTAATATTATAAATGTGAAAGTAACTCTGTCTGTCTGTCTGTCGCGCTTTCACGCCAAATCTACTGAACCGATTTTAATGAAATTTGGTACACAGATAGTCTAGAGCATGAGAAAGGACATAGGATACTTTTTAACCCGGAATTCCGGCGGGTCCAGGACTTACGCGGGCACAGCCGCGGGGCGCAGCTAGTCTACTATACAATATACTTAAGTGCCCGTTGGCTTAGTTGGGTGATTCGCCTTCTAAGCAGAGGTTCGATTCCCGGCGGGAACACAAGTTGTCTCCTCAAGAAAATTTGTGTTTCTGGTTCTGGTTGTGATTGAGTGTGATTTTAATGTTTCCGGCACCCACGACACAAGTCATCGAACTTAGTGCGGGGCTGTGAGTGTGAAAGTCTTTATTGTGTTGTCCTACTAATATTATAGATCCGAAAGTTTGTGTGTAAGTGTGTAAGTATGTTTGTTCCCTCTTCACGCTTTAATGGCTGAACGGATTTGGATGAAATTTGGAATGTACATAGATTATACCTAGGATTAACACATAGGTTACTTTTTAACTTGATAATAGCGGGCGAATCCGCGGGGCACGGCTAGTGTTTAATACAATGCAATAACTCTTTATTGACACCAAAAGATAAATACGTTTAATGCCAATGCTCAACGTTTGGTATAAGTTACTTGAATGACAAAAACAAAAAAAAAACAGTTTTAATTATAAAGAAAATAGTTAGGAGCAATTAACGTCATAAGTTTTTTTTACTATGAAAAACATAGGCGCGAGGTCTTAGTTTCCGGTGAACTAGTTATAAATTAGAAATAAAGAGAGCTACAAAATGTTCTAATTAGACACTGCTAATTAATAAGTAAAATTGCTCTCGTCTTTGTTCCACGAACGGTATAATCTGGGAGTCTTCAATTCAAGAATGAATCAACCTTCTAGGCAAGCATGTTACATCTTTCGCCGCATCATCACTTTTCATTGGGTGAGATTGTGGCCAAATGCTTGCCTATCGGGCATGAAACACACATAGGCTACTATTAACTTAATTAACACGAGTGAAGCCGCGGGGCACGGCTAGTATAGATACTGTCTATTTAATAAGTATAAAGATTTGTAGCGTATAGTTAGTTCTTCTATTCGTCGCTAGATGGCGTGTCTAGTTTATTTGATTCTAACTGTAGAGAGCAGAACTGCGTGAAATTTAAATTTGTTTGTATTTAATTACAAAAACGGGTCAATGTATTAAAATTCAAAATAACCCGACTGCGAAAAATGTAAACGTCTTTTTTTTTATCCACTTTAACTTAAGTATGGTAATAAATAAATATAAAAAAATAACGTACGTAATTTCCTTCATTTTGTCAATCCACTCGATTGATCTGCTTATTTTTTTTGTTAATGTATTATTATTACTATTTCGCGACGAATATCCGCCATTTTTTTTACTAAACACAGTTTTAAGCACACTTGCTTTTCTAATACGTATATAACGGATACCTAAACTGTCGAAATCCATCCGTTTGGAAGATACCAGGAAATAAAGAAATTTACAAATATACATATAAACCCCTTCCTTGGCGTCGGGTAATAAGTTATAACTTTTACATTGATGAAATTCTTATAGCAATTATTAACATGAAAAACACAAACGCTTTCACACTCACAGCCCCACACTAAATTCGATAACTTGTGTCGTGGGTGCCGGAAACATTCACACCACACACACAATCACAACCAGAACCAGAATTAGTAAATTTAATAGTTTATCAATTAACATTAGAATTTCATGCAAACTGTTCGCCCCGAACTGAGATATCGAGCCTCATAGAGATCTACTTTTGAGGTTAATTATTGGTCATAACTTCTTTTCTTATGTTTATGTATATATATTTATATACCTTACTTTATATTTATATTTCCTCATAATCTTGTATTTACACCCCCGTTTTACCGAATTATTAAAAATCTTCTCCATCCAAAGGTTGTCTGGAAGAGATCGCTTTAAGCGATAAGACCGCCGATTGTAAACTTACATTTAAGTTTTTAAAATTATTGTAAGTGATTTATGGAAGGTGTGACAATAAAGCGTTATCTATCTATCTTAATAATAATTGTTTGATTTTTGTGTTCGTTCAAGTACAGGATATAACGGATATTATATGTAAGTTTCAGCTTTATAAGTGTAGCCGTTTTCGAAATAGACTACCAAGGGTCTATTTCAAAGACGGCTTAAAAAAAAGTCAAAGTCACTGTTTTTAGACCTATTTTGACCCGACAAAGTAGGTCTTAAACAGTGACTATGGTATCCTACCAATTTGTTATTTTCGAACCAAGTGTTTTAAAATGGTTTCATATTTTACTTTAAAACCTCTTTTCAATGTAATTGGCAACATTGATGTTTTTTTTAAACAGTCATTTATTCTACTTGCAAATCTCTTTTCAACGATGCCCAACACAAGAGCAGGAAAAAAAACCCAGTCCCCACTTAAATGTATTTGTTCAATAATTTTAACATTTATATTATATATTTGCAATGTTTGGCTTTGGACCATAGCTTCGAACATTCTCTAAAAATTTTAAAGTCTTTGTCTTGTATGGTTTAGACGCTTAGTGCCTCTGACAGACGGACGGACGATCGGACAAACTGCTGAACCATCCTAGATAAATTGAATAGTAATAGTAACAGGAAAATAAAATAGTTGTTTTTACGACTTTCCTTACAATTTCTTTATATTTTTCTCATCTTTTTTACCGACTTCCCAAAAAAGGAGGAGGTACTTAAGTAGACTGTTT
Source organism: Lomographa bimaculata (assembly GCA_948107665.1). Lineage (NCBI taxonomy): Eukaryota > Metazoa > Arthropoda > Insecta > Lepidoptera > Geometridae > Lomographa > Lomographa bimaculata. The sequence continues at coordinate 5,350,798 of OX403612.1, read as the reverse complement.
TTTATGTTTAATTACCTCATAACTTCTTTCCACGTGAACCAATATCGTATTTTTTTTAGTTTGAATGATGTTGCTTTCCAATTGGTCCCATTGAAATTTGACCAAGATCTGATCACTAGTTTTTGAGTTATCGTCAATAATGCGTGTGCAATACATTAAATCTGATGAAGGTTCCGAAGATAAAGCGGTGAAGTCGGTTTTTTTAAGCTTGCGTTTAATTATTACCCTTCCTTGGACTTCAACAAAACAAAAATTAGGCAAATCGGTTCAGCTCTTTTCGAGATTTTGTGATAGATTCGAGTGAGTGTGAGAAATTAGAATTATATATTTTCTTTCTCAACCAACTGACACTTTTTTTTTCTTATAGTTTTGGCTTCGCAATCTTGTGCATTTAGCCAGTGTCAAGTAATATTATATATTACATATTAAAAGTCCTAGTCACAAGTCACAGTCAAAGTCGAGTATTAGTCAAAAGAGTCATGGTCCAGTATATTCAAGCCATGTCCTAGTAACGTGGTAGACTTTTTATTTTCGAAACAGAACTGTTTTGTATTCCAATAAAACAGATCAAAGGGATCGAACCCCATACCCCATACATTGGCTAACTTACTCCTAGAAAGATAGCAAGGTTACAATTTTTTTAACGACTTCAAAAACAGAAGGTCCTTAATTCGACTGTATGTTTTTATGTGTTACTTCCGATTTTTTTTTGGCAAACCGATGTTGATGAGTCTTTTTAAATTTGATAGCTGGTGCTTCTCATGTGGTTCTATTTAAATTTGATCAAGATCTGAGCAGTAATTTTTGAGTTATCCTTAATAATGTGTATTTAATTGACTTCGACTAAGTATATAATTGTTATTTGAAGGTGTCAAGTTTGTCCTTAATAAAAATTGGTAAGATCTCACCAAGGGTTCCGGAGATAATGTGTGAAGTCGGATTTTTGAAGCTTTACTTGCGTTTAAATTATTTTATTGGTGGTAGAGCATTGATACCTATTATATAATACATTTTATTTTATTCTTCAAAAAACCAATAACCAATTGACAGCCAGTTACCGTTCTGATCCTATGGTGCTTACCATTTGAGTCCAAATGACTTAATGAATTACATAGTGGCCAAATGCATGCAAGCATATTTAAGAAATATAAAAATAATAAATAAATTCGCAATTTTTTTTTTAATTAGATTTATGAGTAATTAGCCATGCTCCGCGGCTTCGCCCGCTATTATCAAGTTAAAAAGTAGCCTATGTATAATCTATGTACATTCCATATTTCATCCAAATCTGTTTAGCCGTTAAAGCGTGAAGAGGGAATAAAGATACTTACACACACATTTACACACAAACTTTCGGATTTATTATATTAGTAGGATCTGCACACATAGCTGCAAAATTGCAAGTCCCGACGGCAAAAAAAGCAGTGTGTATCGTGAAGACACGATAGATGTGAAACTATTGTATTACAGGGAAACATTTTTAACCGACTTCAAATAAACTAAAAGAGGAGGTTCTCAATTCAAATGTATTTTTCATGTCTGTTACCTCAGATTTTTTTTCTAGGTCAATCGATTTTGACGATTCTTTTTTTATTTGATAGCTGGCGCTTACCATGTGGTCCTATTGAAATATGATCCAGATTTGACCAGTAGTTTTCGATCGATCCTCGGTAATACGTATTTAATTCATTTAATCTGATTAAGGGTTTCGAAGATAAAGCGGTAAAGCCAGTTTTTTATGCTTTGCTTGCGTTTAAATTATAATTATTCATTGCAATGTACTCCCACCACTTTTCGTCACACAAATAGGTTGCGGATTACAATTTCAACGCCATTCCGTAAAAAAATTGGCTTCTATAAATTCTCATAATATATGAGCATCTTATGTAATTTTGGAAGGGTTTTTGCTAAACCTTCTTATCGTCACACTGATACTTATATCTATATATAGTCTGTGTGTGTGAGAGTAACTGTCAAATATTGTATAATATCCGTTGATTATTTTGGTAGATTCGAGTTGCATTAACCAAAATTAAAGGTTATTCATCCACTATTAACGATACGTGTGGTTAGTATTTTAGCTTTAGATTTTATTATATTTTCTTGAAAATTCGTAAGTTTTACTGGTCTATAAATTAAATGAATAGTAAACAGTTTTAATAAATTTTTTTTTGTACATCGGCAACTACACGTTTAGGAATCGGGTCAGTGCTAAAATCAGCGCACTGCTAAAAATCAGTGCATTATGCTGAGCATTTACCTATTTGTAGCCAATTTTTACATTGAAATTTTATGTATTTGTCTCTAGTAGGTAATTGTATTTTGTTGGTTATAAATAAATGTATTTTATTTCTTTCTTACTGTATTTATGTAGCTTATATACTATATTGATACATTTAAAAAAGAAAAATTATCGCTTAAGGCGGACTTTGAACCCGCGGCCATAGGGTGCTATGCTATATTGCTCTAGCCGCTGAGCTACTCCAGCCCTGCCTGAAGCGACGAAATTATCCTTTCCTTATAATTAACGTCTTACGTTTGCTTTTTAAATTTCTCAATATACGTCCTATTACTTTGCGTTATTCCTATCCATCCAAAGGTTGTCTGGAAGAGATCGCTTTCAGCGGTAAGACAGCCTATTGTTACACTTTTCTAAAAATGTATTGTTAAAATTTTACTATTTGTGTTATTTATTATTTAAGGTGTTCAATAAAGAGTATATCTATCTATCTATCTATCAATATAGTTCTGCCTAGCATGGGTAATGCTACATAAATAAAATCAATTTATTTTAAATGTAATGAGAACCCAGGCGCAGTGGTCAGGTCTCTGATTCGATTCCCGACAGAAGCACAATTTTCCTTCCCAAGAGACATGACATTTGTGCTTTTGTTTTTGGTTGTCTCAATCTTGAAAGTACCCTCGAAGCCAACGGCTGGATCGATTTTCATCAAAAGTAGCTAAAAATACTCTCCATGAACTCACCTTTCAAACGTAAGATCTATATTAAAATCAGTTTAGCCATTTGGGAGCTACTTACCACAGACACACATACACGTTCAACTTATACTTAACTAGCCATGCCCCGCGGCTTTGCCCGCGATTATCTAGTTATAAAGTAGCTTATGTGTTAGCTAGGCTACGTACGTTTCAATTTCATCCAAATCCGTTCAGCCGTTACAGCGTGAAGAACGACCAACATACTTACACACTAACTTTCGGATTTATAATATTAGTATGATAATAACTTATCTTTTTTTATACATGATAGGCATTTGACCACTATCTCACCTGATGGAAAGTTTAGATGCGGCTGAAGATGTAGCATGCTTGTCGAGAAGATACCTATTCACTCTTGACTATTTTATCTTCTTTGCTTTTTCTATTTCATTTTGATTGTTGATTTTGTTCTATTGGGTGGTGTTGTCGCTCAGCGACAAAGACCTAAAATAAATTAAAAAAAAGTTTTCTGTGTCGAGGGTAAATAACGAGCAATACTAGTCAAAACTGATATTTTAGTTAGTTTTCTTTATTTTGTTGTTAAAACATGGACAGTTGTCGTGTTATGAAATCAGCAAAGTGCAAAAGAGAAAAATGCATCCAAAATGGCCGCCGTTCCGTGAAATGTCGTGTGTCAAATGGCAGGTCCCACGGTATTTGCAGGTACGTACTAAGGATAAAGTTAAGTTTATTATTAGTTATGTTTTATCAGAAAACCTCTCGTGAGCCCGTGCAGCCCTACCAAAACGTCGAGGTTAGTCAAAATAATTTTTAAGTATTTCGAAAATGAAAGCGCTGTTAGATCCGATTATCTCATAAAAAAGTTAATTAAAGTTAAGAAAAACGATTACTTAAGTTAATTATTAAGTTTTTTTACCATTAGTAATCAATTATTAATGATTTAAGTTATTAAGAAATTTATGTTAAAATTTCTCTTTGTCTTATAAGATAGCTGATAAATAGGTATAGGATAAGTAGGCAGTCTTATTGTATTTACAGAGATGGACCCATTAAAATAATAAAAATGATATACTACACAAAAAACTAGGTTGATTTGATTTGGTTTTATTTGGTATTTCGAGCATAGCCATAAGAAATGTAACAATTTTACATTAAAAACTATTTGGGAATAAAAAAGATTCTGTGGCACTTTAAATATTTTCTAAACTAAACTGACCCAGTTGGCGCAGTGGGCAGGCTCTGCTCTATGTGCCGTGGGTCCTTGGTTCGTGGCTATTCCCGGTAGCAGCATAATTTATTCCTTCCCAAACGACATTTGTGATTCTGGTCCTGGGTGTAATGTAAAAGAAAGAAAGAAAACACATTTATTTGGCACTATAAAAAATAAATAACAATTAACTTAAAATCTAACATTAAAAATAAAGTTATTTTATCATTAATGTGAGTATTTGTATGCCAAAAAGGTTTAACTCAGGTTTTATGCCGAACAGAGAACCCGACAATAATTTTCTGTTAAACCTGAACCAAGCGGGAAGTATAAAGCTTAAAAAAAACAAAGTAAAAATAAATAGAAAATAGAATCTTAACTTCAAAATACAATATATCATACATACATGATTACACATACATACATATTATTATAACTTTCTATCGACGTACAAAAATACTTTTATAACAATATCAAAAAAGAACCTCTTGTCGGTTCCATGACTAAAACTAAACGCATCAACATTAATTTGAATAATATTGACATTTGAAACTTGGTTAATCATTTAAGAAATTAGGCAGAGTTTGTTATTAAAAAAACATAAACCAAGAATAGATTAGAATAATTATTTATTTCGAAAAACTTTCACAAACATAATTATAACACTTTGCACAGAATTTAACTTTAGCAAAAATAATTATTACACTTTGACAATCATTATAAAGTTTTAATAAAAAAAAAAAGTATTGTTTTTTTTTCTTATTCAACATAGGCAAACGTTTGACCACTATCTCACCTGATAATAAGCGACGTTGCGTTTGACGATGGAGCACGCTTGCCTAGAAGATGCTTATTCAGTCGCAATTTAAAGACTTCCTACTATTTATTCGATAAACTTGTTTGATAACTGTTTGCAAAAAATGTTACTATTTAGCTTTTGCCGGACTCTCAGCGCTGGTGTTCAGCTCCAATCTTCAATTGATTTAGTTTCTATAGCATTAGCCATGCAACGCAGAACTATATTGATAAATTTAGACGGGAAAAAAATATTTGGGTGGACGTTATCAACACAACTGCAATGTTAAGTAAGTGAATAGGCATCTTCTGGACAAACGTGCTCCATCGTCGACCGCATCGTCACTTACCATCAGATGAGATGGCGGTCAAACGTTTGCCTATATTAAATAAAAAAAAAAAGTTAAACTCGTTGGCCGTAGTAGTTTCTAAAAACTGTTTCGCTAGATGACGTCACACGTCCCCGTAAGACGTTAATGAGAAGGAAATATAATTGCGTCGCTTCAGGCAGGGCTTGACTAGCTCAGCTGTTAGAGCAATAGGGGATGATACTCTATGGCCGAGGGTTCAAATCCCGCCTCAAGCGATAATTTTTTTTATCTTCAACTTCTTTATATCCTTATTGCAACCCTGTGCATGTCGCCCGACATTTCATTTCGTGAACATTCCTTATGTTACAACTTGTTTGTACGGAATAAAACAAAAAGATGTCTACGAATTTTACTTAGGAGTGTACTCCTTACTAATATTATAAATGTGAAAGTAACTCTGTCTGTCTGTCTGTCGCGCTTTCACGCCAAATCTACTGAACCGATTTTAATGAAATTTGGTACACAGATAGTCTAGAGCATGAGAAAGGACATAGGATACTTTTTAACCCGGAATTCCGGCGGGTCCAGGACTTACGCGGGCACAGCCGCGGGGCGCAGCTAGTCTACTATACAATATACTTAAGTGCCCGTTGGCTTAGTTGGGTGATTCGCCTTCTAAGCAGAGGTTCGATTCCCGGCGGGAACACAAGTTGTCTCCTCAAGAAAATTTGTGTTTCTGGTTCTGGTTGTGATTGAGTGTGATTTTAATGTTTCCGGCACCCACGACACAAGTCATCGAACTTAGTGCGGGGCTGTGAGTGTGAAAGTCTTTATTGTGTTGTCCTACTAATATTATAGATCCGAAAGTTTGTGTGTAAGTGTGTAAGTATGTTTGTTCCCTCTTCACGCTTTAATGGCTGAACGGATTTGGATGAAATTTGGAATGTACATAGATTATACCTAGGATTAACACATAGGTTACTTTTTAACTTGATAATAGCGGGCGAATCCGCGGGGCACGGCTAGTGTTTAATACAATGCAATAACTCTTTATTGACACCAAAAGATAAATACGTTTAATGCCAATGCTCAACGTTTGGTATAAGTTACTTGAATGACAAAAACAAAAAAAAAACAGTTTTAATTATAAAGAAAATAGTTAGGAGCAATTAACGTCATAAGTTTTTTTTACTATGAAAAACATAGGCGCGAGGTCTTAGTTTCCGGTGAACTAGTTATAAATTAGAAATAAAGAGAGCTACAAAATGTTCTAATTAGACACTGCTAATTAATAAGTAAAATTGCTCTCGTCTTTGTTCCACGAACGGTATAATCTGGGAGTCTTCAATTCAAGAATGAATCAACCTTCTAGGCAAGCATGTTACATCTTTCGCCGCATCATCACTTTTCATTGGGTGAGATTGTGGCCAAATGCTTGCCTATCGGGCATGAAACACACATAGGCTACTATTAACTTAATTAACACGAGTGAAGCCGCGGGGCACGGCTAGTATAGATACTGTCTATTTAATAAGTATAAAGATTTGTAGCGTATAGTTAGTTCTTCTATTCGTCGCTAGATGGCGTGTCTAGTTTATTTGATTCTAACTGTAGAGAGCAGAACTGCGTGAAATTTAAATTTGTTTGTATTTAATTACAAAAACGGGTCAATGTATTAAAATTCAAAATAACCCGACTGCGAAAAATGTAAACGTCTTTTTTTTTATCCACTTTAACTTAAGTATGGTAATAAATAAATATAAAAAAATAACGTACGTAATTTCCTTCATTTTGTCAATCCACTCGATTGATCTGCTTATTTTTTTTGTTAATGTATTATTATTACTATTTCGCGACGAATATCCGCCATTTTTTTTACTAAACACAGTTTTAAGCACACTTGCTTTTCTAATACGTATATAACGGATACCTAAACTGTCGAAATCCATCCGTTTGGAAGATACCAGGAAATAAAGAAATTTACAAATATACATATAAACCCCTTCCTTGGCGTCGGGTAATAAGTTATAACTTTTACATTGATGAAATTCTTATAGCAATTATTAACATGAAAAACACAAACGCTTTCACACTCACAGCCCCACACTAAATTCGATAACTTGTGTCGTGGGTGCCGGAAACATTCACACCACACACACAATCACAACCAGAACCAGAATTAGTAAATTTAATAGTTTATCAATTAACATTAGAATTTCATGCAAACTGTTCGCCCCGAACTGAGATATCGAGCCTCATAGAGATCTACTTTTGAGGTTAATTATTGGTCATAACTTCTTTTCTTATGTTTATGTATATATATTTATATACCTTACTTTATATTTATATTTCCTCATAATCTTGTATTTACACCCCCGTTTTACCGAATTATTAAAAATCTTCTCCATCCAAAGGTTGTCTGGAAGAGATCGCTTTAAGCGATAAGACCGCCGATTGTAAACTTACATTTAAGTTTTTAAAATTATTGTAAGTGATTTATGGAAGGTGTGACAATAAAGCGTTATCTATCTATCTTAATAATAATTGTTTGATTTTTGTGTTCGTTCAAGTACAGGATATAACGGATATTATATGTAAGTTTCAGCTTTATAAGTGTAGCCGTTTTCGAAATAGACTACCAAGGGTCTATTTCAAAGACGGCTTAAAAAAAAGTCAAAGTCACTGTTTTTAGACCTATTTTGACCCGACAAAGTAGGTCTTAAACAGTGACTATGGTATCCTACCAATTTGTTATTTTCGAACCAAGTGTTTTAAAATGGTTTCATATTTTACTTTAAAACCTCTTTTCAATGTAATTGGCAACATTGATGTTTTTTTTAAACAGTCATTTATTCTACTTGCAAATCTCTTTTCAACGATGCCCAACACAAGAGCAGGAAAAAAAACCCAGTCCCCACTTAAATGTATTTGTTCAATAATTTTAACATTTATATTATATATTTGCAATGTTTGGCTTTGGACCATAGCTTCGAACATTCTCTAAAAATTTTAAAGTCTTTGTCTTGTATGGTTTAGACGCTTAGTGCCTCTGACAGACGGACGGACGATCGGACAAACTGCTGAACCATCCTAGATAAATTGAATAGTAATAGTAACAGGAAAATAAAATAGTTGTTTTTACGACTTTCCTTACAATTTCTTTATATTTTTCTCATCTTTTTTACCGACTTCCCAAAAAAGGAGGAGGTACTTAAGTAGACTGTTTTTTATGTTTAATTACCTCATAACTTCTTTCCACGTGAACCAATATCGTATTTTTTTTAGTTTGAATGATGTTGCTTTCCAATTGGTCCCATTGAAATTTGACCAAGATCTGATCACTAGTTTTTGAGTTATCGTCAATAATGCGTGTGCAATACATTAAATCTGATGAAGGTTCCGAAGATAAAGCGGTGAAGTCGGTTTTTTTAAGCTTGCGTTTAATTATTACCCTTCCTTGGACTTCAACAAAACAAAAATTAGGCAAATCGGTTCAGCTCTTTTCGAGATTTTGTGATAGATTCGAGTGAGTGTGAGAAATTAGAATTATATATTTTCTTTCTCAACCAACTGACACTTTTTTTTTCTTATAGTTTTGGCTTCGCAATCTTGTGCATTTAGCCAGTGTCAAGTAATATTATATATTACATATTAAAAGTCCTAGTCACAAGTCACAGTCAAAGTCGAGTATTAGTCAAAAGAGTCATGGTCCAGTATATTCAAGCCATGTCCTAGTAACGTGGTAGACTTTTTATTTTCGAAACAGAACTGTTTTGTATTCCAATAAAACAGATCAAAGGGATCGAACCCCATACAACAGCTATGTAATAGACAAATTTCTGAACGCACCTATACATTTTTGACAACCAAGTGACACAATTTTTTTTCTAAAAAGACAAAAGAGATCGGACTTCCCGAGTTTACCGTACCGACAGGACGAACATCAAATGTTTCACAGGTAGGAACAGTTTGTATTGGAAAATTAAATTGTCGTTTTTAGTATTTTCCTACTTATTTTTTTTGGTTTCTCACCGTTTTAGCCTTTCCTGAACTCCCACAAATATTTCAAGATCAAACATAGCCAAATCGGTCCAGCCATTCTCGAGATTTAGCGAGACAAACGAACAGCAATTCATTTTTATGTATATAGATAGATATAATATAAATTAAGAAGCGACGTACACAATCGTAATACTATATATAAGCATAAAATTACAGTGCGCGCATTTAGATTAAGCAAAACGAATAAATCTTTTATGGCAAATGGAGTTAAATTTAACAATAAAATTCCTAAAATTTCTGAATTACCACTGGGAAAGTTCAAATCTGTAATAAAACGGGCATTTATTAAGAAAGCTTTTTATAAAACTATTAACTACATTAATGACAAGGATGCCTGGAGGCAAACTGCACAAGCACTTTCTAGCGACTACATATTATAGATATACCTAGGTTAATATAATTATGTATTAGTGTATAAGAAAGATTAATAAAAAAAAAATGCGCCGCCGATATTCTTGCCAGGTTCTTCTCGAGATAGCTGTAATTTTCCGAATCTGGCAATAGATTCATTAACTTTCACGAGTGCCCCTTTGGGACCCATGTGTATAAACGATTTTGAATTCGATTTATAAATATTAAACATTCATAAATAGATGAAAAGTTTACGACTGAGTTTCATTGCAGTTTACACGGAGGTCCAACAACAGTTAAGAAACAATCTCAGCACCTAACTATCTTCTATAATGTTATCTACATCAGAACATCTTACATTTAATCGGATTCATTCGTTTGCACCCCTTATCCTGTCTCTCAGGACAAACCGAACTAACAAAGAAATATCTACCATATCCTCTATACTTTAACAATCAAAACTCTTTGACAAAAATCACCTATCTTCGCGTACAAAATGTCATAAGTGTACAAAATAGATCTAAGCAGTTTTGAGTTTTATAGTTAGAAAGCTAAGGTGTATTTTCGTGTATGTTGAGGTATTTAGGATTCAAGTACACTGGAATTGAAAGGAAGGCACAATTACTACCAATTTAGATGATTTAGACAAGTATCATGTGGGATTTTGGTGGTCAGAGTTTGGACATGCAGGTAGGATAATCTGTGGCACGGTTTATCGGATATTTCTAGTTGGTCCTAGTAATTCGCAAAATAGTATAATAATTTCGAAAGTTTGTATGTATGTTTGTTCTCTCGTCACGTTTTAACGATTGATTTGGATGAAATTTGAAATGTACCTACAGCTTAGACCTAGGATTAAAACATAGGTTACTTTTTAACTTGATAATAGCGGGCGAAGCTGCGGGGCACTGCTAGTCTGTCATTATTTTAACATAATTATTTTATGTATTATATAATTATATATTACTTGTTTATGTATATGCATACTGTATTTATGTCATAGTATAATTAATGATATTTATTAAGTTAATTAGGTATTCCATACAGCCATTTATTATACCCCGTCTATTACATTCTATAGTTCTCTCCATCCGAAGGTTGCCTGGTAGAGATCGCTATTAGTGATAAGGCCGCCTGTTGTGATACTTTACGTATAAGCTTGTTTGTTACCTTTGTTTTATCTCATCTTATAAAGTGGATCAATAAAGTATTATCTATCTATCTAAGTTATTATACATAAATATTTTTTAGACTGAATCCAATCGGATATGTTAAGATTTGTTTTGAGAAAATAATCATTAGGTAGTTATATTGTGCAAAAATAATTAAACGCAAGCAAAGCTTATAAAAACCGACTTCACCGCCTCATCTTCGGAACTTTGATCAGATTAGATGTACTAAACACGCATTATTGACGATATTTCAAGAACTACTGATCATATCTTGATCAAATTTAAATGGGGCCAATTAAAAAGCTACTTACTCGATGTCTTGTAGGTAAGTTAGTTTTTTGCTGTACATAGTTTTAGTTTAGTTTCAGGAAATATAGGCAATTGGCCCGTAGATAGATAGCTTTCTATTAGAAAGCAACATCTAACAAACTATTTTTTTTAAATTCAATATCAGTTCACGTGGAAAGAAGATATGAGGTAACACATAAAAAAATACAGTCGACTTGAGTACCTCCTCCTTTTTTGTGAAGTCGGTAGAAAATAGAAAAAAATCGCTATAATCTGGGTGTCTTTAAGTCTCGAGTGAGTATGTCACATCTTCGGCCGCATCATCACTATAATGCGAATAAATAGGGTTTTTTTTAGATTTGTAGAAAGAAAGAAAGAAAGAAAATACATTTATTATTAATGACACACACAACATTTACACTACAAACAAACAGCAAAATAAATAAAATAAACAGACATATACATACAAAATAATCAAAAGCAAAAGAAATAAAAGAATAAGAAGTGTGAAATGCTGTGAGTGTCATGAATATGGGTTACGACTCAGCATACGACTGAGGTTAGACCTTAGTCAATAATTTTCATTCGCAACCCATAGCCATGACTTCACGAACTTCAGGACAAAACAATACGTAAGTTTTAGTGTCACTAGTACCATTAATGATGCTATAAGTAAACCCTGGAATCTGTTACCAGTGTTTTATTTAATGGAACTGGTAGAGTGCCTGGTAGAGATCGCTATTAGTGATAAGGTCGCCTGTTGTGATACTTTACGTATCAACTTCTTTTTTTTTTTTATAATATTTTTTTTTTTTTTTATGTGTGACAGGCTAATGTTTGACCACTATCTCACCTGATGGTAAGTGACGATGTGATCGTAGCTGGTAAACATACTAGACCTGGAATACGCAGGCTCTCAAGGATAACTGCCGGAACACTGTATTTGGCTTGGCGGCAGACTTTCAACTTGATGGTGGTAAGCTACTTTGGTAGCAAGCCAGGCGAGCAACTCACAAAATGCTCTACCACCTCTCACATGTCACCTGATTAGCACCACCCGGGGACCACGTGTAGGGAGTCAGACTTAAGGGGTATCCTCCTACGGACGTGGGTGACAAGCATTTGACCGCTATCTGTCCTGATTTCTTTGTAACCTTTGTTTTATCTCATCTTGTAAAGTGGATCAATAAAGTATTATCTATCTATCTATCTATCTACTGGAGATATAAAGTAGTGTCACTAGTAAAATACCAGGGTGTTTTACAAATTAACCTATATCTAAGAACACCTAGTGATACCTGGTCTACCCTTAGAGTTAGGACTATTTAAAAAAAAACCGACTGCGTATACAATGCAATCGGTTTATTGATTGAAAATTCTTTATTGCACAAACAAAACAAATTGTAGGTACACAGGCGAACTTAATGCTATAAAGCATTATCTTCCAGTTAACCTCGGTGTATCGTGTGAATTTTAAGTGGTAGTGCACATGCTATGGAGAAGTAAGTTTATTTATTATTTAAACATATTAAGACATAGAATTATAAGTTTAAAATATATTACAGTATTTCCTTATCTACATATAAAATATAAATACATACATAAATATACCTATATAGCAATATACATACATAAACATAATTAAAAAGTTACTAAAATATGGAAAGATTTTGTTGCTCAACTTAATTATTCTGTAGAAAAAGGTAGTGGTTGTTAACCTTTGTTTTAAAAGTGTCAATAGATGTAGCTCGACGAATATCAACTGGGAGACTATTCCATAAGTGAATAGCTGATACTGTGAAAGAGTCCGAGTAAGATGCTGCTTTATGTTTGGGGATCATCAATCGGAACTCTTGAGACAAACGCTGTGGTCGCCCCTGAGAGGAGAGAAAGATAAACCGTTCTTTCAGATATTTAGTCAGTAGTATTTCAGTTTATTCGTTTGGAGTTATGATTTTAGCACCGTATGTATTTATGTATGTTCGTTTGATTCGGTGTCGAACGAACATACATAAATATATACGGTGCTAAAATTATAACCCTTATTTTTGCTTCACCGTAGTCGGGTAAATCACTTTAATTGAACACAGTGGAATATTAATAACAGATGTTCAAAATCTCTTTAATACACATTAATTCTTGGTACTTGATGAAAGTACACTTGAGTACAAACCAATTTCAAAATTATATGTAACGACCTTATTTTATTAACATTTAGAGTCATTTTTGTACAAATTATTACAAAACAGTTCAAACTTGTGGCAAAGAAATAAACAAAAGCTAAAGGGAAATAAGCTCTATGTCTTTTGTTATAGGAGTTAATTTGAAATACAGATTAATGCTTATAAAAAATGTTTTGAAGTAGGTTTCAATAGTTTCAAGTTAAGAGTACTCAGTATTTTGTATGGACTTGTATGAGTGTCAATTGTATGAGATCGTAAATAGTTAATAAATAGAGTATTGTTCGCTTCGAGAACCCTCAAATTTTGGTTTTTGAGAGGTTTAAGAGATTTTGAGATGGGTTTGATTGCTAGAGTTTATGATATTGTCAATAGAAATCAAGATTATTATTATTACGTCAGCCATGGTTGACATACTTCCAATTCTCTCGAAGCGTTTCGCTTCTACGTTTATGTTCCGTACAGCGAAGGAGTGGAACTCATTGCCTGCGTCTTTGTTCCCTGAACGGTACAATGTGGGTGTATTCAAGTCTAGAGTAAATAGGTACCTTTTAGGCAAGCATGTTTCATCTTTGGCCGCATCGTCACTTGCAGGTGAGATAGTGGTCAAATGCTTGCTTATCCATAAAAAAATATATTAACAGTAAATAGTTGAAACGCAAGCAAAGCTTAAAAAAACCGATTTCATCGCTTGTATATTGGTTTTGGCTTGACCGATTTCGATAAAATTTATATGAGACCACCTCTGTCAAAACACACAGTCGAATTGAGAACCTCCTTTTTGAAGTCAGTTAAAAAATAAGTATGTGTTTTATTAAGGAATTTCTTTAGGGGCCTTATAAACGGGGGTAGCAAAGCTCCCTGGACCACAAGGATAATTATTAATTCTACGGACCAATTTCCTATAGTTCCTAAAACTCAATTGAAACTATATACATCTATACAGGAAAGACCTAAGTTACTTACTAGGTATCATAGGTATGCTCATAGGTAACGCCAAAGTGCTCAAGCCAAGTGGGTAGAGTTCCCATTATACCGGTGGCATTGCCCCTTTGAACTCTGAATTGCAATGCTAATTATTTGTTATCTGAACGGTATAATCGGAGTCTTCAAGTCAAGAGTGAATAGGTATCTTCTAGGCAAGCATGCTACATCTTCGGCTACATCATCAATTTCCATAAGGTGAGATTGTAGTCAATTGCCTATCGAGCATTAAAAAAAATCTTCTTCATCTAATATATAAAATTCTCGTGTCACAGTTTTCGTTGCCATACTCCTCCGAAACTGCTTGACCGATTTTGATGAAATTTTTTGTGCTTATCCGGTATCTATGAGAATCGGCCAACATCTATTTTTCATCATCATCATCATCACTCTTCATCATTATCAACGCGGGTGAAACCGCGGGGCGCAGCTAGTCTTCTAATATATAAATATCTTGTGTCACAGTGTTTGTGGTCGAACTCCTCCAAAACGGCTCGACCGATTTAAATGTTTTTTTTTCGTATATTTGGTAGGTATGAGAATAGATCGTAAAGTATTTTTCACCTGCGTATTCCAGGTCTAGTGTGTTTACCAGCTTCGATCACATCGTCACTTACCATCAGGTGAGATAGTGGCCAAAACACAAGCCTGTCACAAAAAAAAAAAAAAACCCTCCACCCATTTTACCATCCTGATTTTAGTATTTTTGTATGGGTATAATTTAGACGGCCACCAAAAATTCTAAACGGTTACCAGAATGGATAAATGGTCACCAAATTACGTTTCCTAAAATAAAATTTCCTGTGACAGAACCGAATCAGATAACAGAAGGTTAAAGTAATTTTTTTTAAATAATTAATTAAAAAAAATTTTTTTTTTTTATTTGTGACAGGCTAGTGTTTGTCCACTATTTCACCTGATGGTAAGTGACGATGTGATCGAAGCTGGTAAACACACTAAACCTGGAATACGCATAATACGAAAAAATTGATTTATTTCATAATATTTTAAGAAACGTAATTTGGTGACAATTTATCAGTTTTGGTAACCGTTTAGAACTTTTTTGGTAGTAAAATAGGTACTATTTTGGGCGGTGTTTAAACACAAGCCTTTTTGTATGAACAAGTGTGATTTAGTGATTTGCTATTTGTGATATAAACGCAAGCAAAGTTTAAAAAATCGACTTCACCGCTTTATCTTCGGACCCTTAATCAGAATAAATGAATACGAATTATTGAGGACAACTCACACAAATGGAACAACATAGGAAGCACCAGCTTTCAAATAAAAATAATCAAAATCGGTTCACCTAGAAAAAGATCTAACACACATAAAAAATACAGTCGAATTGAGAACCTCAAAGTAGGTTTTTTTTTTTTTTTATTCGTGATAGGCAGTCTATTGACCCCTATCTCACCTGATGGTAAGCGACGATGTGGTCGACGATGGAGCAAGCTTACCTAGAAGATACCTATTCACTCGAGACTTGAAGACTCCCATATTGTACTCATCAGGAAACACCGACTCGGGTAAGGAGTTCCATTCCTTTGCGGTTCGCACAATGAATGTGGAGGCAAAACGCTTAGTGCGCATTTGTGGAATGTCCACCATATAGCGGTGTCGCTTAGCAGTTTGTCTGCTTGTCCGATGATAGAACGGGGATGGGGGAACTAGAACGTACAGTTCCTTAGCACACTCTCCGAAATGTATCCGATAAAAAACCGAGGTTACAAATATTTATTGCTGAATGAAATTGTAAGTGTCATTAATCCGAACTTACAAATGATTTGTACTCTATAAAACCTTTTTTAAATTGACTACAAATTCCGAAGGCAAAAAGGGTAGAGTTTGACAAATAATATTATTTGCAAAATATTTGCTTTATCTACTTACGGACCATTCGATGTAGGATATTGTGCTTTTGTGGACCTCAAGGTTGGATTACACGAGGCGATTATTGTACGCATAAATATTAAGTTTGATAAATTTTGTGAGTGAATATCATCATAGTTATGAGTATAGTATTATAAAGTAAATATGTTATCTATGGATTTTTTTTCTATATCTATACACCGATTTGATCAATAGACTATACAAGCGAATGACTTCAAATCATCAGAGAATATGTAAAGATATGGCCCAAAGCCAGAAATGGCAATTAAAATGATGTAAATTAAAATGTAAGGGGGCACCTACACGTAAGCCCAAAGCAAAATAATTAAAAAAAATTACTACCATCGTGGGGTAGTAAAGAGCACTACAAGTAGAGTACGAAACCAAAAAAGAAAATCTGTGTGAGAAAATAACAATTTGGTAGGCCACCTAAATCACAGTTTTTAGACCTATTTTGTCCCGGGGTCTACCTCAACAACGGTTTCACATTTGAAGCTGAAACTTACGTATAATATCCGTTACATCCTGTACTTGAACAACAAATACAGAAGTCAAACAATTATTTTAAAGAAAAAAAGTTATAAGCAATTAACATCAAAGTTAACTCTAGGGGGTTTTACCGCGAAAATAAAAAAGTGGCGTTGTTAAATTTTCCAAAACCTGTGATTCTTCGAGTGTTAATGTGTAATAATGATGAATTATTACCAGTTAATACTTAGTGAACGTGCATAAGTGTAGGCAAATCATACAAAGTTGAAAAACATAATTTTCGCTTTCACTCCAAAACTCCAATAGAAATTCTAGTAAAGTTTCTACCACTTTACTAGGGCATGACTTGACTGTGACTTGTGAGTTAGACTTTTAATATGAAATACATAATTACTTGACACTGGCTAAATGCACAAGATTGCGAAGCCAATATTAAATGAAAAAAAAAAGCTATCTATAGATCTCGCGCCTACATTTGGCCTGATTGAGTCAGGCCAAATGTAGGCGCGAGATCTCCGTTCGGCGCGAAGGTCTAGTTTTTAAGAAAAAAAATGTAAGCAATTAACCCGAAAAGTATACCTATCTCTATCTGGCAATAGTAGGCGCGAGATCTCAGTTCGGCGCGAACGACTATGCGTTCATTCAAGAATGATTGTATGATTTCACCCCGTGTGTAACACATGGCCTGCTCAGCGCAGGTAGTACAGTTAGCGACAGAATACAATGTGCTCACTGGCTCGTGTAGCATTGTGTATTTGCCAGCAATACGGGGTTCGAAGGTTCGTACTGTTGAAAAGAAAAGTGATTAGACAATTTTATTTTTATCTCTCATAGCTGCCCGTCAGATTAGTTGGTGTGAGTTCGCCTTTTAAGCACGCCTGCTTAATAATCGAACCCGATACCCCTATCGGGTTCGATTCCCGACGGGAACACAAGTTTTCAAAGGAAATTTTATGTTTCTGATTCTGGTTGTGATTGTGTGTTTCCGGCACCCACGACACAAGTCATCGAACTTAGTGTGGGGCTGTGAATGTGTAAGCGTTTATGTTTATGTTATACGCTAGAGTATAACCACTTTCTCACGTGGTGGTGAGAGATGTGAAGATAGTGTGATTAACACTCACTCTAGGCCTAGAATCCAGGGCGTCAGCTACCTCTATGCCAAATTTCATCAAAATTGGTCCAAACGTTTGAGCATGAAGTAGTAACAAACATACAAACACACCCACAAACTTTCGCCTTTATAATATTAGTATGAAGTGTGATATTTATGAAACTCATTGGTTAACATGACGACACATATGGCGCGGTGGGCAAGTCTCAGTTCTTTGTGGATCCTGGGTTCTATTCCCGGCAAGAGCACAATTTTTCCGTTAAGGCATTTGTGTTTCTGGTTCTTAGTATGATTGTGTGTGTGATATGTTAATGTTTTGTCACCCACGAGTCTTTGAAGTTAGTGTGGGGAAGGGAGTGTGAATGCGTTTGTTTGTTGTTTGTTTTGTAAATATGCTTTTCTTTAACACTTGTCTCCTTGTTTGTACGTACTATTCGCTATTGGTCAAATAGATTATGACGGATTTTGAAATATAAATAATAATAATATGTTAGTATCCATTGTGTATGTGGGAGTCGGGAATACCCTTTCATACCCTTGTATGATGTTTTGTATGAATGTTATGTTCAAAGAGTTTGAGGTATGTCGTAGAAAAAAACTGAATTATATTATACTTTATTATGCCTATATGTAACCGAGTGAGACAATAATTATAATTAAACGCAAGCAAAACTTAAAAAAACTGACTTCACCGCTTTATCATCGGAACCTTGATCCACCAGCTTTCAAATAAAAAAAGAATCATCAAAATCGGCTCACAACGAAAGAAGTTGTGAGGTAACTTTTGAAGTCGGGTAAACCAGAACTTCGTCAAAGTACGCATTATTCGTCACAAAAATAGACATTATTGACGATATTTCAAGAACTACTAATCAGATCTTGATCAAATTTAAATGGGACCAATTAGAAAGCAACATCTTTCAAACTGAAAAAAATTTTCGAAATCGGTTCACGTGGATAGAAGTTATGAGGTAACACACATAAAAAAAACAGTCAACTTGAGTACCTTATCCTTTTTTTGGGAAGTCGGTAAAAAAACCGACTTCACCGCTTTATCTTCGGAACTTTGATCAGATTAAATGTATTAAACACGCATTATTGACGATAAGTCATTAATGACTGATCAGATCTTGATAAAATTTTAATGAGACCAATAGGAATTGGCCATTGATCGTGGTGGTCATTTTCAAACAAAACAAATATTATAAAATCGGTACACGTGGAGTAGAAGATATGAGGTAGCACACATAAAAAAAATAAAGTCGAATTAAGGTACCTAGTCCTTTTTGTGTTTTTTTTATGTCCTTTTTTGTGAATTTTTAAAATGTTTTACCTCATATCTTCTTTCCACGTAAACCGATTTTGAAGATTTTTCGCAGATCCAGATCCAGATTGATGCAGATCGTTTGAAAGCTGGTGCTTTTCCATTGGTTGCATTTAAATTTGGTCAAGATCTGCTCAATAGTTCTTGAGTTATCGTCAATAATGCGTGTTTAATACATTGAATTTGATCAAGGTTCCGAAGATAAAGCGGTGAAGTTGGTTTTTTTAGCTTTGCTTGCGTTTAATTATTAAGGGTATTAATTGAACTACGACTGCAGTACAGGGTTAAGCTATTAAGAATTAAATCATCTAGTATAATGCACTAACCCCGCGGCTTTGCCCGCTATTATCAACTTAAAAAGTAGCCTGTGTTAATCCTTCGTATAAGCTAAGTAAATTCCAAATTTCATCGAAATCCGTTCTATTGATACAGCGTGAAGAGAAAAAAAAATACTTTTACATTTTAATTTTTTTAATACTCGATAGGCAAGCATTTGACCACTATCTCACCTGATGGAAAGTGACGATTTGGTCAAAGATGGAGCAGGCTTGCCTAGAAGATACCTGTTCGCTCGAGATTTAAAGACTCCTAGATTGTACTTATCGGGAAACACAGACTCGGAAAAGAGTTCCATTCCTTAGCAGTACGTATAATAGATGCGGAAGCAAAACGCTTAGTACGGACCCTTGGACTATTACATATTTACATACTTACACACAAACTTTCGGGTTTATAATATGTGTGATTTCAACCTGTGGTGGGGTTTAAAATAACAACCACTGAACCAGTACAACGTATACTACTACTATGTCGTCATTTTTGCTAACACATTTCATAAAAATTCTAATATCCCAAAAACTGAAAATTTCATTGACAACTATTACTTAAGTAGCCGTGCCCCGCGGCTTCGCCCGCTATTAACAAGTCAAAAAGTAGCCTATGTGTTAATCCTAGCTATAAGCTATGTACATTCCAAATTTCATACAAAATCGTTCAGCCGTTAAAGCGTGAAGAAGGAATAAACATACTTACTCACACACAAACTTTCGGATTTATAATATTAGTAGGATTAAAATAAATAACACATAATAAAATAAAAAACTGCTAACACATCCGCTGATCACTAAAAACATAAAGGCGCGAGCACACCGCGCGCAAAAACTAAAATCATTAAGATTAGGACACAATAGTTGTAAACACCTTGATGTCCCGTGGGGCTTCATAAAGGACATAATAAAACATTAGTGCCACTGTGGCAAAAAGAACAGCGGCCTTTTTTTAGGCGGCGCAAGTAAGGAGCGGGAGCGTGGTTCGGGCGGAAGTGTTCCTATACCACCCCAGAACGGAGTGAGGCCGACTGACAATTGGCCTGTTGATACGAGTGATAGTCGTTGTTTTGAACATACTTCAAAAAAAGAAAGAGGTTCGTCACTCCACTTTTTTTGTGTGCTATCTCAGAAACTCAGAACATTTTTCCTAGGTGAAACAATTTTGATGTTTCCTTTTATTTGAAAGCTGGTGCTTTCCATGTGGTTCCATTTAAATTTGATTTAGATCTGACCAGTAGTGTATGAGTTATCCTCAATATTGCGTATTTAATTCATGTAATCTGATCAAAGGTTCCATAGATAAAGCGGTGAAGATGGTTAAAAGGGTTCCAAAGATAAAGCTTTGCTTGCGTTTAAATAATTTTCAGTGTACTCTATAACCAGTCCAAGTTTTTAGTTTTTATGTATTACCGTTTTAACCATAAACTTTTAAAAAATCATTTTACTGATCGGATTGTACACTTTAGGTAAAAAATCTATAATTACGCTCGAAAAAAAAAACTAGACTATTTTTCTACAGTGATAAATTTGGAAAGGAAAAATTATCGCTTGAGGCGGGATTTGAACCCGCGGCCATAGGGCGTCATGCCCTATTGCTCTATCCGCTGAGCTACTCAAGCCCCGCCTGAAGCGACGAAATTAACCTTTCCTTATTATTAACGTCTTACGGGGACGTGTCACGTCATCTATCGAAACAGTTTATAGAAACTACTACGGCCGACGAGTCTAACATTGCAGTTAGCTCAACGTTGTGTTGATAACGTCTACCCAAATCAATTGATTTTATTTATATAGCATTAGCCATGCTAGGCAGAACTATAGTGATAAATTTGGAAAGGAAAAACTATCGCTTGAGGCGGGATTTGAACCTGCCTCAAGCGATAATTTATATTTTTCTACACTTAGAACAAGGCAATGTCACAATAGTGTCGTGACAGTAGTTCAGATTGTGTGATTGTGCGTGTGTTGTGAACGTTTCCGGCACCCACGACACAAATCATCAAACTAAGTTTGGGATTGTAAGTGTTAAAGCGTTTATTATTTTATTTTTTTTATTTAAGACTAAGCTAGCCTTTGACCACAATCTCACCTGATGGAAAGCGGCGATGCGGTCGAAGATGGAGCACGCTTGCTTAGTAAATACCTATTCACTATCTTCTTGAACAACCCCATATTATACTTTTCGGGATGTTTGAAGGTGATTAAAAAGCTCAGAGCTTCATTGGTAATTGCCGAGAGCTTTCTTAGCTTAATTCTCTCTCGTCCATACTTTACACCACATCCTAAAGCAGTGTTCACACGTCTCCCGCAGCGCGCATTAGCATTGTGTCTCGATAAGCTGGCGCCCCGCTGTCTCATTGTAGCCGCGGCCTAATCGAGATTGAGTGTGCCTCCGGTCTTATATAGATGAGGGTTCAGTATGTTTGACAAATTTTATGACATGTCCCCTCTAGTCCCATTTTATGACTTTATTAACTTTTTTTTATGACTTAATAGAGGTGATACTCAATATATTATTATGTTTAATACCTGACTGCGCGACGCAAAGGACAGTAATGTGTTTATCAATACCTATATTTGTTCCTTTTGTGGCGTTCTAGGGACCACGTGGTCCGATTTTGATGATTCTTCAATCGATTAATCTTGCGAATATCACTAAGACATGACAATAATCATAATTAAACGCAAGCTAAGCTAAAAAAACCGACTTCACCGCTTATATTTTGGTTTTGGCTGAACCGATTTCGATAAAATTCATATGGGACCACCTCTGAAGTATAATCTACCAAACAAAAAAGATCATCAAAATCGATTCATTTGGTGGAGATATCGCGTAACATGCATACAAAAAAAATATGTACAGTCGAATTGAGAACCTTTCTTTTTTGAAGTCGGTTGTAAAAACAGAATTCACCGCTTTATCTATGTACTAAACACGCATACAGTGCAAGGTTAAGACAAATCGATTGACCTAAGAATCATCAAAATCGACTTACGCGTTTGGTCTCTAGAACGCCACAAAGGATCAAACCTACAAAGGGTATCAGACACACAACCCTTTTGCTTAGCGCAGTCGGGTAAAAGGATAATAAAATCAATTGACCTACCCGATGGCTTAGTGGTTACGCGTTCGCCTACTTAGCAGGGGTGTCGAAAATATGTATGTATATTCATGTGTTTATGATATATTGTATTTATTAATTTTTAAGTAAAGATTCTGTTTTTTTTTTGGGCGCTGAGTCACCCACGTCCGTAGGAGGATACCCCTTAAGTCTGACTCCCTACACGTGGTCCCCGGGTGGTGTTAATCAGGTGACATTTGAGAGGTGGTAGAGCATTTTGTGAATTGCTCGCCTGGCTTGCTACCAAAGTAGCTTACCACCATCAAGTTGAAAGTCTGCCGCCAAGCCAAATACGGTATTCCAGCAGTTATCCTTGAGAGCCTTTCATTTCAGAGTTTTCTTTCATTATCGGGTTCGATTCCCGGTGGAAACTAACGTTTTTTCCAAAGGAAAATTTGTGTTTCTGGTTCTGGTTGTGATTGTGTGTGTGGTGTATTTTTTTAGCAATTAAGTATACTTATTAAAACTAAGGACCATGCCTAACCTACTTCCTACTAATATTATAAATCCGAAAGTTTGTGTGTAAGTGTGTAAGTATGTTTGTTCCCTCTTCACGCTTTAACGGCTGAACGGATTTGGATGAAATTTGGAATGTACATAGATTATACCTAGGAATAACACATAGGCTACTTTTCAACTTGATAATAGCGGGCGAAACCGCGGGGCACGGCTAGTATTTTCTAAAACTAAACTAAAACTATTTAATTTTTTATTAGGGAAATCCTCTTACATTAGTACAGCAGATCTCCAATTCTTATTCAAATAAAAAGGCTGCGAGCGATTCGCTCCCGTGCAGCTTTTAATTTACTCTTGATGGATTCTGATATATGAAATATATTAATATACCGTTGATATATTAATGTATGGATGCACTAATGTATAAAAATGTTTTTGATGGCATATCGCTTTTCGGAAACTCAGTGTGTGTTCCACTTGGAACTTTTATATCCTTGGCTTTAACCTGTATGTTCTTTTATAGAAAAAAAATATTTATTTATTCGCCTTATAACAAATCCTACTAATACTATAAATCCGAAAGTTTGTGTGTAAGTGTGTAAGTATGTTTGTTCCCTCTTCACGCTTTAACGACTGAACGGATTTGGATGAAATTTGGAATGTACATAGATTATACCTAGGATTAACACATAGGCTACTTTTTAACTTGATAATAGCGGGCGAAGCCGCGGGGCACGGCTAGTAATATATATTATAATTCTTCTGTATGTGACGGAACTCCATCTAGACCAGGGTCGGCAACCTTTTGAGTCGGAAGAGTAAAAAATTAGAATTTACAAAATTTCTAAGTTTTTAGAGCCACAATTTTTTTTCTTGCCTACAATTAAATAATCCTTAATGCCAACAATAATATCTACTGTACTATGAGTATCATATAGAAAACGCTATGCACGCGTTATACCCTTTTTTTTTTTTATTTGTGACAGGCTAGTGTTTGACCACTATCTCACCTACCATCATTCCATAATTTACTTGTTTCAACTGCATAAATGTACTTTTTTGCTACCTTTGGAGGATGGTTATTGGCTTGATAGAACTGGTGCCTAATCCTCGTTAATCAGAACGTTTTTTTTAATAAATAATATTTACGTATGGAACTAAAGAGCCGCAGCTTCACATCCAAAGAGCCGCATATTGCTCGCGAGACGCAGGTTGCCGACCCCTGAGACAGATGTACCGATTTTGATGAAATTTGTTATGTGTGTTCGAGTGGATTCAAGAATTGTTAATATTCACAATTCTATCTGATAAATAATCTTATTTAATATTATAAATGCGACAGATTGTGAGTGTGTGAATGTTTGTTGCCACGTATCTCCGTAACGAATAAACCGATTTTGATGAAATTTAGAGTGTAGATAGTTTAGGTTCCGGAATAACACATAAGCTACTTTTAAACTTAACGCGGGCGCAGCTGCGGGGAATAACTAGTATTTTTGTATTTTATAAAAAATCTTAAATAATGGGCTTCTTGGCATACTATTTAAGATTTTTCGTCTTGTCTCCCGGGAGCCAAGTGCAACGCACCCACAAGGACGTTTTTTTACCCGCCTTTATTAATTCTTACATCCAAAAACAAATCGTCTGTATTTTCCTTTTGTAATTATCCCTTTGCGCGTGAATCCGGTAGCAGAAATTAGTTTTTTGTTCATGCGGCACGTGATGCGGTTTTTTATAGATACGTGACGCATCGTCACATCCTGTTGTAGATATTTATTGTTTTTAACCCCTAAGCCGAAATAATTGAAACCGCGGAACAGTGGCGTTGTTCATTTTGTTAACCGACTTTAAAAAACGGAGGTTCTCAATTCGACTCTATACAATACAATACTAACTATACAATATTCTTCATTGAAAATCAATCTTAGATTAACACATTTAATAAATATTTAAAAAAAAGTACTACTACTAACTGGACTGGATGTTTTTTTATGTGTCACCTCAATTTTTTTCTAGTTTAACAGATTTTGTTGATTTTTTATTTTATTTTAAAGCGGGTGCTTCCAATGTTGTCTTGTTTAAATTTGATCAAGACCTGAACAGTAGTTTTTGAGTTATAGTCCATAATGCGTCTTATTAATTTAATCTGATCAAGGGTTCCGAAGATAAAACGGTGAAGTCGGTTTTTGTTTAGCTTTGGGCTCGTGAGATATTTCCCAGAAATACGAGAGATCCTAATAGGATTGTTTTGCCAAAGGTGCCTAAAACTACTTTGTATAAAAAGAACTGCTACGCTAGATGTGGTCAAATCTATAACGCATTACCCATCAGTATCAAAGACTTACCGTATAGCAAATTTATAAATAAACTCAAAGAATGGCTGCTAGAAAAAACCTACTACACTGTAAATGACTTTCTTGACAATTGTAAACATCATTAAAATTATACTTATATTCAATCGTGGGACTGTAATAACTTATGACATAATTAAATTTTAGTAACACTTTTATCTTTGACATTAATACTCTGAAATTTTGACATCTCTTGACATTATAAGTTTAATGATGATTTTACCATTCTCCCTTACTGTAATTGGGCCACATATAGAATATATACAATAACCAACATTATTATTATGACGCTTTAAATATATCTAACTACCTAGCCCTCAAATCAATATTCGCATGTCACTATTATGACCAAGTGTGTGAACTATATTGATACACTTAACCTTACATCTGTTTATACCTACACTTGAAGCAAATAAATGCATTTCATTACAGCAAATAAATGCATTTCATTTCATTTCATTTGCTTTAAGTTTTTTTATTTTGTGATTCTTCAGTTTCAATTCAGTGTTAGTAATCGTTATTTATTAACAACTAGCTGTCCCGGCGACCTTCGTTCCGCCTAACAGTCAATGAATGTGCATATTTAGGAAGCCATACCCGGCATGCGTTGCAATGTCACGTGACTATATTATTACAACCTTCATGTTTATGTTTGCCTAGTACTTTACCAAATCCGAGGGACGTATGAGAAAATGGAAAGCATGTCGAAATGTAAAAAAAAAATTTAAAGAAATGTACGTTCTTAAAAAGTATCCTATGTCCTTCTCCTGGCTCTAAACTACCTCCCTGCCAATTTTCAGCTAAATCGGTTCAGCCGTTCTTGAGTTATAAGTGGAGTAACTAACACGACTTTCTTTTATATATATAGATAGAAATTAGTGAACGTGCGTGAGTGAAAATCATGCAAAGTTGAAAAACACGATTTTAGCATTCGCTCCAAAATACAATACAAATTCCAGTAAAGTGTCTACCACTTTAATAAAGCGTGAATTGACTCTGACCGGACCTTGACTATTGACTTTGACTGTCTCTAGGTCATTATTGTGAAATAAGTATGTAAGTACATCTTACTCCGCGGCAACTTCGGCAGAGCAGCGTGCAATTCTCTGTCTTCTCGGGGGAGATGGAAAGGGGCATGTGGGGCACCCACTAAACCCCCTCCCCCCGTGAGCAGTCCCTCGCCGAGGTAGGGTAAGATAGGGTCGCACTAGCAGTCACTATCTTGCCCTGGCGGTAGGACTACAAACCCCACCTAGATAGATCCTCGCCAAATTAAGCTCATTCTCACTCGCCTTAACAATCTGCTTCATTATATAATATTCGTCCAGTTCACACAACGTTATTGTATATCTTGAACTGCTCATATAGTTGGTGGTGTTCGCCTTCTTAGCAGGGGTATCGGGTTCGATTCCCGGCAGAAACAAGTTTTCTTCCTAAGGAAAATTTGTGTTTCTGGTTCTGGGTGTGATTGTGTGTGTAATGTAAATGTTTCCGGCACCCACGACATGAGTCACCGAACTTAGGATGGGGCTGTGAGTGTGAAAGCGATGTTTAATCGGAGATTGGTGAACTCAGACCTAAAATACTTTTGGTGGTCTCATTAATGAAATGTCACTACAAAATTAAATATTAACTACTTTTCTTATTAAAATAACTCGTTAGTCAAGAATCTGACGAAATGTAAGCTTTTGACGCGGCTTTGCTTACGAACTCAGAAAATAATTTTAAAATCATTAAAAAGGCTTTCACACTCACGATCCCACACTGAGTTCGATGACTTGTGTCGTGGGTGCCGGAAACATTCACATCACACACAATCACAACCAGAAACACATATTTTCTTTGGGGAAAAACTTGTGTTCCGGCTGGGAATTGAACCCCTGCTTAGAAGGCGAACGCTCACTCTACTAAGGGCAGTTTAAATATGAACTACTTTCAACCGACTTCAAAAAAGGAGGTTCTCAATCCAACTGTTTTTTTTTTGTTTGTATGTTACGCGATAATTCCGCTCATTATGAATCGATGTTGATGATTTTTTCTTTTGTTTTTTTTTTTGCTTCCCTTATGAATTTTATCGAAATCGATCCAGCCAAAACCAAAACATAAGCGGTAAAGTCGGGTTCTAAGCTTTGCTTGCGTTTCAAATATCTTGTTACAGAAATACATAAACAATTTCATACATACATACATACACTCCCACAATTCGTGTCTACAAGTATAATGAGTTCGATAATATATCCGCCCTGTATATATTAATTATATCATTTCTCACTGACAGCAAATTATAATTATCAATTTATACATGTCTTAATTAGCTATTTTAAATCGTAAATGCATTTTTTATACTCGAATGTTCACTTATTATACTAATTGACAGCTCGGATGAAATATTAAGTTTGTTTTACAATAACTTGTTCGGATACAGACGGTCAGGTGACCTACATAAATGGTTGTTTTTAATGGTTGTTAAATTTATATATATATATATATATATATTTAGTGTCAGTGTTTGTTACCATACTCCTCCGAAACGGCTGAACCGATTTTGATGAAATTTTATATTCTCACTTGGTAGGTCTATTTTTATCCCCCTAAGTGACAAGGGCACCAAAAAACAACAAAAAAATCAAACACAACACACCAAAAAAAATTTTTATTTTTTGGTATTGTAAAATACATACAAAACTACATTTTCACCTCTCTACGATCAACTCCTATTTTTCAATTGAACTAAAAAATATTTTCTAGAAATAATGTATATGGCAAAACAACGTTTGCCGGGTCAGCTAGTCTTTTTATAAGAGTTGCCTGGAAGATATTGCTTTGATTTTTTAGGAAGTTTGTATCCCATTTCTGTAACATAAATAATTTAAACGCAATAAAAGCTTAAAAAAACGTTTATTAAATAAATATGAATGTAAACGGGTTTTTAAGCTTTGCCTGCGTTTAAATTATATATATTGCAGAAATGGGATACAAACTTCCTTAAAAAATAATTTAGCACATTTTTAAAATATCAACTAAAGATATTTAGTAGATTTTTCATAATCATAATAATCATAATCATAATCATTTATTTGCTTAAAATGAAGCTTAGTAGGTAAGATGGAAATTGTTAGTATGGTACCAGATACATTTTGCCGTGTCACGGCGTGCAAATTTTAAACATTTCAATTATATTATTTGAATTTGAATAATGTTACAATTAATTCTATTTCAATTTATATTAAATATTAAAAATTATAGATTCAATGCCATATAATAGTCTTTACAATGTCAAGCAGTTAAATTAATATTATTTAGATTATTTTTTCAAAAAGAGCTAATCCTAAAATTCGATTCATAATTGGCGGAATTATCGCGTAACATCCATGCAAAAAAAAACATGAAAGTCGAATTCCGAACCTCATCCTTTTTTGAAGTCGGTTAATACTAATAATGTGTATTGTATTTATTAAATAAATATGGCCGTGGGTTCAGTCTCCGTCTCAAATGATAATTTTTCTTTCTAACTTTACCACTTTAGTTCTGCCTCTACCTATTCGACCGCATCGTCGCTTTCCATCATACTACTATTATAAATGTGAAAGTTTGTGTGAATGTTACCAAATATTTCCGTAACGAGTAAATCGATTTTGATGAAATTCGGAATGTAAATAAGTTAGGTTCCGGAAAACACATAGGTTACTTTTCAACTTAATTAACACGGGCAAAGAAATGACAAGGATGCATGGAGGCAAACTGTACAAGCATTTTCTAGTGACTACATAATATAGATAAACCTAGGTTAATATAATTATGTATTACTGTTTAAGAATGACTAAAAAAAAATAACGGAAAAAATGCACCGCCGAGTTTTTTGCCAGATTTTTCTCGAGATGGCTTTTATTTTGGAAATCTGGCAGTAGAGTGTTTAACTGTCATGAGTGCCTCTTTGGGGCCCATATGAATAAATTTTCATTTGATTTGAAATTAACACGGGGCACAGCTAGTATTAGATAGTACGAAAATTTGAGATACGGTCATATGCTTGATTATTTATTGCAGCACATTCATAGTATTTTTTATATTATAGAAATGGGATACGTACTTCCTAAAAAGCTATACACCTTTGTCATTTTTACTTGTATGGAGGCGTGGTCATACAAAAAAGTTGCATGGAATGAATGGGAAGTAGATTTTAATCCTGTGTTGGTAGGAAATGGAGACATCGCGTTTTTTGGGGTAGTGGTGATTGAATGGTGTTCACCAAATTGTATGATCTAAAAAAGTTTAATAATAAAAAAAATACAATATAATATATGGTTATAAAAATTAATATGATTAAAACAAATATATACTGACCAATGTCTTTTTTTTTCTTATTCTTTCTTTTTTTTACTTATTTTTCAACGTATTAGGATTGCAATTCAGAGAGGCAATGCCGCCAGCATGATGGGAACGCTACCTACTGTTAGTGGGCTTGATCATTTGAGTTTCCTAAAAGCTCGATGTCTTGTAGGTAACTTAGTTCTTTGCTGTATATAGTTTTAGTTTAGTTTTGGGAAATACAGGCAATTGGCCCGTATATAAATGTCTTTATGTATTAAGTAAGTTTATTTTGTATATAGATGATTATTTTCTAACAAATATTGAAATCGATTACATTTAGGTCATATTTTTCTTTCAAATTGTCGCTATCTACGGGCCAATTGCCTATATTTTCTTAAACTAAACTAAAACTATATATACAGCAAAGACCCAAGTTACCTGCAAGGCATCGAGCTTATAGGTACGTAACTCAAGTGCTCAAACTCACTACCGTAGCGTTCCCATCATGCTGCCGGCGAAAAATAACTACAGACATCTCCCTATAAAAGTTTCCCATGTTAATATATTTAGATCCTCGACACCATCACTTACCATCAGGTGAGATAGTCAAACGCGAGCCTATCAGAGATTGAAAAAGTACTTTGCATCAGGTAAGATGGTGGTCAAACTTTTTCTTATCATAAAAAAAAGAAACTTTGAATGCCAGACGCATTTTAGCGTGCTTACCAACCTCGACCACATCATACACGATTAATAGCAAATTCGCAAACCACCCCCATTCAGGTAGGTACTTACGGTCCCCCAAACAACGTTTCAATAGGGTAACTATACACCTCTCTTCCGCGTCTTTGTCGAAGTGGGTGTGGTCAGTCCGTTAGCAAAAAATAAAACCGATAAATGCGTGTATGACTCGCGCACCGAAGGTTCCGTACATACTTGTATGACAGTTTGTCCATTACAGAATCGAATCGAATTTCAAAGACTTTTGCGTGAGTTTTTCATTTATTTTTTATATCATTTTTATTATAATAGTGGTTCGCCCCGCACTGGGACTCTCGCCTTAATTTTGCTAAATAAAGAAAAACTGCGGATGTTAAAGCTTATAACTTGATTTATATAATAATTGTTTGACTTTTGTGTTTTTTGTTCAAGCACAGAATGTACCGTATATAACATGTAAGTTTCTGCTTTAAATGTGAAGCCGTTTTTGAGATAGATACCGGGATGACATGGTTCTAAAACAGTGACTTTGGTGTCCTACCAAATAGTAATTTTCCAGCATAGATTTTATTGAAACGGTCCGTAGTTTTACTTACAAAGTTCTTTTCAACAACGGGCAGAAAAAAAGGATCTTAAACTTTTCTATTATTTCATATTGAACGCCTTATATCATTTTAATTTATTTAAATTTTTGGTTTAGGGCCACCATTTTACATAAATTGATTTTGAGAATTTGAAGTTATGCGCTCGTATGGTTTACTTTAGATGCTAAATATCTCTGACAGATGGACGGACAAAGTGCTGAAACACCCAAGTCAACTTAGAGACCTCGCTTTGCTCAGTCCATTACCAAATTTAAGTTGTTACCTAGGAGTGGTATTAGACCTTGCGTCTTACCAAATTTTATGATTTTTTTATTATTTTTATTTGTGACAGGCTAGTGTTTGACCACTATCTCACCTGATGGCAAGTGACGATGTGATCGAAGCTGGTAAACACACTAGACCTGGAATACGCAGGCTCTCAAGGATAACTGCCGGAACACCGTATTTGGCTTGGCGGCAGACTTTCAACTTGATGGTGGTAAGCTACTTTGGTAGCAAGCCAGGCAAGCAACTCACAAAATGCTCTACCACCTCTCAAATGTCACCTGATTAGCACCACCCGGGGACCACGTGTAGGGAGTCAGACTTAAGGGGTATCCTCCTACGGACGTGGGTGACTCAGCCCCCATATTAATAATATTTTACCTCCCGCGATGTTGGATTTGCCAATATTGGCTAGTTTTGCCGCATAATTGGCTGTATTATTTTATTACGTTACTTAAAAGCTTGATATTTTACAGCGCCGAAAAAATAAAGGCCTAAGTATTTAATACTAATTTTAACTTGATATCTCTACGCGGTCATGAGTAAAATGTTCTTGACAGACACATAGACAGACAACGAAGTAATCCTATAACGATACTTTTTTTCTTTTTGAGGAATGGAACCCTAAATAAAAAAAATAACGGTTGATATCGACCTTCAATGGATTAAGCTATGGGGATTGAAATATTTTGTTTTGTTATCTCCAAAATACAGAATAACTTTACGACAGACCTATGCGCCACTATTTAAACTAAACTAAAATTATATTCACCCACATTGATGATAAGTAATGATGATGATGAAAGTTATAATCAATTCTACACTACACGCACTCCGGTATTCTCCAAATCAAGAACGTCCTTTTTTTAAGTCTGTTAAAAATGTAGACGCTGTAAACGCTCATGGCAGAGCAGGCCTTCAAGGATAGCTGCTGGAATACATGCAGCGATTTTCAACTTATCCATACGTAAATGGGCGGTGTATGTGTGTGATTATTTGTAATCCAATACATTGATATTACGACGTTTTTAAAGTGCGATAAGTTCATTGAGTACGCGTGCCTATAATCTGATACTTAAATTACTATACTTTTTGTTGTGTTCCTGCTTTATTATGATTCGTATTATTACTATCCGACTTCAAAAATAGGAAGAGGTTTTTTACTAGCTGTGCCCCGCGGCTTCGCTCGCTTTTGTCAAGTTAAAAAGTAGCCTATGTGTCAATTACTTACACATTTACACATAAACTTTTAGGTTTATAATATTAGTGTGATTTTTCGTGTTTGTTACCTCAGAGCTCCATTATTTATTGACTGATTTGGTTAAGTTATTTTTTAAGGATATATTTTCATATTTATCAATAGATATTTCATGAATAGGTTTAATAGTTCCAGTTTTAAATCAAAATTACTGGAAGTAGACGGAGTTCTGCGGCGAAAGTGAAAAAATGGCGTTGTTTCATTTTCCACAATCTGTGATTCTTCGAGTGTTAATGTGTAATAATGGTGGATTATTAACCGTTAATACCTAGTAAACGTGCATAAGTGTAGGCAAGTCATACAAAGTTGAATAAACGTGATTTTCGCCTTCGCTCCAAAACTCCAATAGAAGTTTTTTTTATTCAAGATAGGCAAACTTTTGACCACTGTCTCACCTGATGGTAAGCGACGATAATTAATAATTTCTAGTAATGTTTTTTCCATTTTTCTAGGGCATGACTTGACTATGACAGAACCTTGACTTTTTTAGTTGACTGTGACTGTGACTTGCAACTAGGACTTTTAATATGAAATGTACTTGAAATATAACATACTAATAGATGCAGCATTAAAATATTACATTATTATTACATTTAAATTTAATTTGTTAATTGTATAACATACTTGACACTGACTAAATGCACAAGTTTGCGTAGCCGAAATTAAAAGAAAAAACGAAAGAAGACAAAAAACACATAGAAATAAACGAACTTGCATATTTTGCTTTTGTGACTTTTACTATTTCGTGGGTACCACATATCTACGTTATGAGATAAGGATTTGTTGTTTCAATGAGTGTCTTATATCTCTATAGGTAAAATAACATGTTGACTGTTCATATCTCTTCCCTCCTCACGAAAATAACATGCTTTTTGAAGCATCAATTCAAATATGGTTGATCATTTCTCAACTGACGACACTGACAACTTGCGCATCGATCAGTCACAAGCATACAATAAACGCTTTCACACTCACAGCCCCACATTAAGTTCGATGACTTGTGTCGTGGGTGCCGGAAACATTCACATCACACACACAATCACAACCAGAACCAGAAACACAAATTTTCCTTGGGGAGAAAACTTGTGTTCCCGCCGGGAATCGAACCCGATACCCCTGCTTAAAAGGCGTACGCCACCCAATTAAGCCAACGGGCAGTTCAATAACCGCGCTTCTTCCCCCACTGGTGAGTTTTGTTATTAAGGAAAATTACTATCATGCTCTATAAGCTTGTTTTTTAATCTTTGCTAACATCCTAATTATCCTCGTTAAAAAAGTCAAATCACAACAAGGGGTGATCAAAAACTGCTAATTTTGTAACGCGTGCCTTACGCCCGGGTTCCAAACCCGCTGCGAAGATTATTAGTAAATTACAGCAATTACAGAGCCCCCCTTGCATAGCTTGGTTATTTTCAATTTAATGTGATTTAAAGAGGACGCGTGAATAGGTCTTTAAAAATTATACAGTTAATCGATAATAGACATCTATTGGTAAATCTTTCTAATACCTTTAAATGAGCAATTTTTGCATATATAATCTGAATTTCGGAACCGGCTCTAACGATTTTCATGAAATTTAGTACCTATGCAGGGAGTTTCGGGGTCGATAAATCGATCTAGGTCTCATTTTAAAAAAACGTCGTTTACCAAAAAAAGAAAACCCAGCAAAGCTATGATCCAGGTACTATTTGTTTACACGTCAAAACATACTAGCTCTTGAGTCTATTAACCGGCGAGCCAAAAGACTCATTGGCGATTGTAAACTAGTTGATCAAATCTCGGTCACCGACGTAAGGTAGCAAGCCTATCGGTATTCTATCGCTTACATTTTGGAGAGTGCGCTCAGGAATAACATGATAATATAACTTCTCCATAACCTTTTAACCATCTAACAACAAGACGAAGTGTGAAACGTTATCCATTTATGATTGACATACCTCCAGTTCGCTCGAACAGTTTTGCTTCTACGTTTATCATCCGTACAGCGAAGGAGTAGAACTCATTACCTGCGTCTTTGTTCCCTGAATCTTGCAACTCAACTTTGAAGCAGATATCTTCAACCGATTGAGCTGAAATTTTGTATTCACGTTTAGTTTGGTTCAATGCATGTGAGCTGTGTGACGTCATTCCTAATCCAATATGGCGGAGCACCCAAAATGACAAGATATTTTTAAAGCCCTCCTACAAATGGGTATCAAATTAATGAGCTCGAGAATAACTCGAATAATTAAACGCAAGCAAAGCTTTAAAAAACCGCCTTCACCGCTTATATTTTGGTTTTGGCTTGACTAATTTTGATAAATTTATATGGGACCACCTCTAAAATATAATCTACCAAACAAAAAAAAAATCAAATCGATTCATAATTGGCGGAGATATTGCGTAACATACAAACAAAAAAAAACATACAGTCGAAT
This sequence comes from Lomographa bimaculata, assembly GCA_948107665.1. Lineage (NCBI taxonomy): Eukaryota > Metazoa > Arthropoda > Insecta > Lepidoptera > Geometridae > Lomographa > Lomographa bimaculata. The sequence goes on along the minus strand of OX403612.1, from coordinate 5,315,834 downwards.
TGAGAACCTCCGCATTTGAAGTCGGTTGCAAATAACGTGACGTCACTCTAAATCCAATATGGCGGACTTCTAAAAGCTTGTTTTTATAAAGTTTTGAACGAGTACTTGGCTTATTAATATTTACTTTGAAAGGTGTGCCATTTACATTCTGCATAGATACATAGTAGATCAAGCGAAACGAGATCTCTAAATTGAATTGGGTCGTTCAGAACTTTGTCCGTCCGTCCGTCTGTCAGAGGCATCTAGCGTCTAAACCATATAAGCGAATGACTTCAAATTCTCATAGAATATGTAAAACTACGGGCCAAAGTCAGAACTGACATTTAAAATTATATAAATGAAAATTTTAGCGGACTTCCATACATGTAAGTGGGAAGCAAAATATTTTTTACTTTTATATCTACCCTTGGAAATCGTTAAAAAGGACTTAATAAGTAGAGCACGAAACCGGTTTAAAAAAAACTTATGTTTTTAGACCTATTTTGTCCCGGGGTCTATCTCAAAAACGGCTTCGACCGAACGCTGAAACTTACATAAAATATCCGTTACATCCTGTACTTGAACAACAAATACAGAAATCAAGCAATTAATACAGAAAAAAAGTTATAAGCAAATAACTTCAAAGTTTTTCTCTGTGAACAAAATATAGGCGCGAGATCTCAGTTCGGCGCGAACGACTAGTTACATATAGTTACATATATTCCCAACTATTTTATCTGTACTCCTATAACTCGTGGAGGTACAATTTATAGAGAAGCAAGTATCATGTCCAGGCTGTGAAGACACTGAGATGCTAACGCACTGGAGTTACGAAGAAATGGACGCGTTATATTGAACTGCTTGACTTCGGTGCACGTTCGTCTACTAAACAGTGGGGTTCGAATCCCAAATTGTAAAGAAGGGATTTTTTTCTTGCTCTGGGTATGATTGTGTATGTTATTTGAAAGTATCTGGCACCTACGATTCGAGTCTTTGAACTTCGTGTGGCGCAATACGTGTGATAGATAATACCGTTTTAAATTTAGAAGCGCACTAAACTTAATTACACTCATATTATTATGGACACCCAGCACAATATTTCCTTTGGGAACAAAAAAATGTGCTCCTTCGAGGATACGAACCCTGTATCCCATTATTCCCAATATTAGCCAGGTTTTTGTTGTTTTCGGTTCATAAATAGATAAAACGTTTGATAATCAATTAAAAAAAAAAATGTCTTATTTTTTAATAAACGGTTTCTTACTCAACGTGCAAAGATCTTTTCAACGATGCTATGACGTGAAAAAAAGCCGCGATGTAAGTCCTCAGTCATAACATAACATCAGAACAACCGCCACATCCACTCGTCGTACATCCTCCTACCAGGCATGCTTTGACGTCGCCGCGGCCATCCTCAGTATTTCTGGTTTTTTCAACAAAAATATCTTTTCTTACGCCAACCGGCGATGGGTCGAATATCTTGCTTTTTGTCGTAAACGCGGAGACCCGCGGAATGTACTGCCATTGTGACGGGAGTGAGTGAAGGTGCATGCGCATTTTAGGGCTTGAAACATTTTTTTATGCAATTAAAAGTGGAGATATTCTGGTCTTTCGGACGCGCGTCACACCTCATTTCACTTAAACAGAGGCCAACATAAACTTTTTTTTTAATATTGAATAGGCAAACATTTGACCACTATCTCACCTGATGGAAAGTGATGATGCGCTCGAAGATGTGACACGCTTTCCTAGAAGATACCTATCAATCGAGACTTGAAGATTCCCAGATTATACCGTTCGGGGAACAAAGACGCAGGCAATGAGTTCCACTCCTTTGCTGTACGGATGATGAACGTAGAAGCGAAACGCTTCGATCGAACTGGAGGTATGTCGACCATAAATAGATGACGTTTGATAGTTTGTCTTGTTGTTAGATGGTAAAAAGGGCATGGGGGAATTAAGTCATGTAATTCCTGAGACCACTCTCCAAAATGTAAGCGATAGAATACCGATAAGCTTGCCACCTTACGTCGGTGACCGAGACTTTGCAACTCCGCAGTGAAAAGCGCTTTGGTCAGAATCTCATTGCACGGGGCACTTTATTCCTCTGATATAAGTCGTCATCATCACTGAGGCTTGATTGTGATCTATTCTTGGATCCCCTCGTCTCCATTCCTGGCGCTCTTGTCCCCGAGGCGACACTCATATAAGTAAAGTATGAAAAATTGTGTGCACTATTGGCACTTATACCGAAGTCAGAGCTCAACTGGCTGCTAAGAAGCTGGGCAGTACTTCACACCACTTTTAAGTTTATATCAAGCTCAAGTCCGATCGTGTATGGAGTACTGTGGCCACCTCTGGGATGGATCGGCTAAGTACCAGCTAGAGGCTCTTGAATGTATTGACCGGCGACCGAAAAGGCTCATTGGCGATAGTAAGCTGGTTGAGTCCAAATTGCAAAGTCGCGGTCACCGACGTAAGGTGGCAAGCTTATCGGTATTCTATCGCTTACATTTTGGAGAGTGTGCACAGGAATTGCACGAGTTAATTCCACCATGCTCTTTTTACCATCTAACAACAAGACAAACTGTCAAACGTCATCCATTTATGGTTGACATACCTCCAGTTCGCTCGAAGCGTTTCGCTTCTACGTTCATCATTCATACAGCGAAGGAGTGGAACTCATTGCCTGCGTCTTTGTTCCTCGAACGGTATAATCCAGGTGTCTTCAAGTCTCGAGTGAATAGGTATCTTCTAGGCAAGCATGTCCCATCTTTGGCCGCATCATCACTTTCCATATGGTGAGATAGTGGTCAAATGCTTGCCTATTCTGCATAAAACGAATGTGTGTATAATGTTGAACTGCCCGCTGACTTAGTAGGTATGCGTTAGCCTACTAATAAGCAGTATATCTACCAGTATATTATTTATGGGTAACTGTAAGTACTTACCGTCCAAATATTACAATGACTTGTTTGTGCCTAAACATTTTATTTCATTCACATTATTAATAAAATATTGGACCCGTATTTTTTTCTTTCCTACCGACTTCACAATAAAGGAGGACTCAATTCAACTGTATTTTTAATTTTAAGTGTGTTTCCTCATAACTTAATTCCACGTGAACCGACTTTGAAATATTTTTTTTGTTTGAAAGATGTTGCTTTCCAATTGGTCCTATTTAAATTTGATCAAGAACTGATCAGTAGTTCTTGAAATATCGTCAATGATGCGTGTTAAGTACATCTAATCTGATCAAAGTTCCGAAGATAAAGCGGTGAAGTCGGTATTTTTTAAGCTTTGCTTGCGTTTAATTACGAACTTTGATGCTCTATATCTCTTTTGAATTGTATAAAAAATACATGTCCAATGTTATTTAATAATGACGGACTGCCTACAGTCGTTACTTTGGAGCTTTCATGAGAGGCTCTTGACTCCATCGACCGACGAGCAAAAAGACTCATTGGCGATGATAAGCTAGTCGAGTCCAAATTGCAGAGTCTCGGTCACCGACGTAAGGTCGCAAGTCTATCGGTATTCTACCGTTTACACTTTGGAGAGTGTGCGCAGGAATTATACGAGCTAATTCCCCCGTTTTATCATCTAACAACATGACAAACTGTTAAACGACATCCATATATGGTTGACATACCTCCAGTTCGGTCGAAGCGTTTTGCTTGTACGTTCATCATCCGTACAGCAAGTGGAACTCATTGCCTGCGTCTTTGTTCCCTGATTTGTACAATCTGGGTGTCTTCAAGTCTAGAGTGAATAGGTACCTTCTAGGCAAGCATGATCTATCTTCGGCCGCATCGTCACTTTCCATCAGGTGAGATAGCGGTCAAATGCTTGCCTATCTAGCATTAAAAAAAAGGCCTTTGTAACAGTTTACTAACATATCCAATTTCTGAAGGAGCAAAACGTTTATATTGTTTGTACGAATTAGCTTTAGTTAACAGCATTATATTATATTATTATGTTGAATTTTCTTACAGGGCAATTTGGTCGCTAAGCGACAAAGCCTTTCAAATAAATAAAAAAATAAAAAAATTACTATAGTTCTGCCTGGCATGACTAATGCTATATAAATAAAATCAATCATCATTATTAAGTAAGTAAAGATTGTGGTCCCAGAAGCACAATTGTATGAAAATTTATGCTTCTGTCGAGAATAAAACCAATCGGTAACCAACAGCCGGACAGCCGGACATTGATACAAATACTACTATGTATATTAATACTTCACTGCCCGTTGGCTTAGTTTGGTGAGCGTTCGTTTTTTAAGCAGGGTTCGATTCCGGCGGGAACACATGTTTCCTCCCCAAGGAAAATTTGTGTTTCTGGTTGTGATTGTTAGTGATGAGAATGTTGGCACAAGTCATCGAACTTTGTGTGGGGCTGTGAGTGAGAAAGCAGATCTACCTTCCAAGTAAATCCAACCTTAGAACAAAACTTAGGTACATTAAGGTCAAAAAACTGTTTCATAATAAAAATCAATTAAATAATTATAGTTAATTATTTAATTGATTAATAGTTTATATATTAATCAATATATTATTGTTTATGTATGTTTATTGTATTTGAATATTATTGTATTTATACAAAATACCAACTTACAATTTCATTGCTTTACTCCTCTCCATCAAAGGTTGTCTGGAAGAGATCGCTCTTAGCGATAAGACCGCCTTTTGTTACACTAATTTTCTAGATTACTATTCCTTGTCGTGTATTTGTTAAGGTGTTCAATAAAGTGTTTATATATCTATTTATCTATCAATTTGGATTAAAAAGCACATCGAAAAAGCCGAACATTTCACTCACCAAAGCCAGATGTCTAGCAAAAAAAAAAACAAAAACTTTTTAAACATTCTTTTGTAACAAACAGCATTATACAGGACCCTTCACAAGTCTGTTTTATTATTTTTAAAAGGGTTCCGTGGGCGGGAGTTTCCGTTCTCTCGTCATTCAGAAGTTTTAGGGGTTGTTTTTTTAATTCTTCGTTTTTACGTTAAAATTTGACACTTTAAAGCATATGGCAGTTTCTGATTGTGCGTACGGAAGTGCAGAATTTTATTCTACATGGTAAAAAACTATATTGAGAATATCGCAAGAAACAATAATAGTGGAGTTTTGCCGCGAAAGTGAAATAATGGCGTTGTTGTTTTTGTATAATTTTCCAAAACCTGTGATTTTTCGAGTGTTAATGTGTAATAATGGTGGATTATTAACCGTTAATACTTAGTAAACGTGCATAAGTGTAAGCAAATCATACAAAGTTGAAAACCCGATTTTCGCCTTCGCTCCAAATCTCCAATAGAAGTTCTAGTAAAGTTTCTACCACTTTACTAGGGCATGACTTGACTACGACTGGACCTTGACTCTTTTACTTGACTTCGACTGAGACTTGTGACTAGGACTTTTAATATGATGTACATTTGTAATATATTATTACTTGACACTGGCTAAATGCACAAGATTGCGAAGCCAAAATTAAAAAAAAAAAAAAAACAATTAGGTATAGTAGAAGAAGTTTTTGGTTCATAGAAGGATTTTTTCGCTAATCTTAAACAATTTGATAGGACGCTTACCATCAGGCGAGTGACTTGCTAGTCAAGTTTCTCAAAAACATAAAAAAAAACAGACAACCTTTTTTTTTTTTTTTTTATTAGTGACAGGCTATTGTTTGACCACTATCTCACCTGATGGTAAGTGACGATGTGATCGAAGCTGGTAAACACACTAGACCTGGAATACCCTCATTCGCTGCACAGATGATGAACGTAGAAGCGAAACGCTTTGAGCGAACTGTATGTATAACAAACAAACAAACGCATACACTCACAGCCTCACACTAAGTTCAAAGACTTGTATCGTGGGTTTTGGAAACATTCACATCACACACACATTACACCCAAAAGCAGAAGCACAAATACCCCTTGGGTAGGAATGTGTGCTGCTGCCGGGAATCGAACCCAGGATCCACGGCGTAGAGGGCGGACTGAGCCAACTGAGTCGTCAAACCATAAATGGATGACGTTTGATAGTTTGTCTTGTTGTTAGATGGTAAAACGGGTACGGGGATGAAATTGCTAAGTCTAAGTAGCACTGTCTAAGTAGGATGTTTCAGGGAGAGGAGTGCATTGTAGTGCCACGCGGAACAATGTTATTTATCTGTGATGGGCAAACATTTGACCACTATCTCACCTGATGAAATCATGACATGCTTGCCTAGAAGATACCTATTCACTCTAGACTTGAAGACACCCAGATTGTACTGTTCGGGAAACAAAGACGCAGGCAATGAGTTCCACTCCCTCGCTGTACGGATGATAAACGTAGAAGCAAAAAGCACCTGATGTTAAGTGATAATGCAGTCGACGATGGAGGACGCTTGTTTAGAAAATACTTATTCTTGAAGATTCCAAGGTTGTAGTTATCTGGGAACACAGACTCCGGCGAGTAGTTTCACTCCTTTGCAGTGCGCATAATGAACGTGGAAGCAAAACGCTTCGTGCGCATTTGAGGAATATCCACTATATGTCGGTGTCGCATTCTGTTTGGTGGTTCTATGACGAGATGGAGGTATTAGACCGTGTATTCCATAGCACACTCTTCGAAATGTATCCGATAATAATTGAAACGCAAGCAAAGCTTAAAAACCGACTTCACCGCTTATATTTTGGTTTTGGCTCGATAGATTTCGATAAAATTTATATGGGACCTCTGAAGAATAATCTACCAAACATAAAAATTACCAAAATCGATTTATAAGCGGCGGAATTATCGCAAAAAAAAAACCATACAGTCAAATAAAGAAACCATAATTATTGTAATATTTTATTTGTCATTGTTTATATTTTTTGATATACAATAAAATGTTTTGTATTGTAAAGAGCCTCCGTTTTTGAAGTCATTTGAAAACCAACTCAAATACCTGTTATCCAAAGTTTTGATTGTAAAAGTTTAATTCCGGCATAATGCTTACTATCAGGAGAAAGACTTGCTTATCTTCTTTTTGAAAAATCTATAGAACTGCTCGTTGGCTTGGTAGTGTCTTTTAAGTGTCGGGTTCGATTCCCGATGGAAACACAACCAAAGATAATTCTATGGGTTTCAGGTTCTGACTGGTTACAACATTTTGATTATTCCATTTATGTTGTTTATTGTTTATTTGCAGAATTCTTTACTTATTATATTGTGGATTAAAAGTTATCGTTTCTCACAAGCTTATGCCTCACCTGCGTATTTTTATTATAGGCTTATAATTGTTGCAGTTTAATTACACTTAGCGATTTTTTCGCAGATGTTAGCGAGTCCATCCACTTTCAGCTGAAAGGATTAGAAATGGGACACCCCTATCGATAACTCAAACATATTATACAATAGCTCCGCCCCACGGTTCTACACGCGTAAGTCCCTGGATCCGCGGGAATTCCGGGATAAAAAGAAGCGTATGTGTTAACACATCCAGAATCCAGGGTGTCAACTGCCTTCATACCAAATTTCACCAAAATTAGTCCCACCGGCCGTTGCAGCGTGAATAGAAAACAAACATTTATACACACTTACATACAGACTTATTATTGTTGTATGATATTATTGTGATTTCATTATTTCTCTCAACTCGTAATTTGACGGTTTATGACAGGAAGAATCTTAGTTTTATATACTCACTAGCAGTGCTCCGCGGCTTCGCCCGCTATTATCAAGTTAAAAAGTTGCCTATGTGTTAATACTAGGTGTAATCTATGTACACTCAAAAATCATCCAAATCCGTTCAGCCGTTAGAGCGTGAAGAGGGAACAAACATACTTACACACTTACACATTTACACGCTCACACACAAACTTTCGGATTTATAATATTAGTAGGATTCCTTAACATACAACTAATACTAGGCATTAAAAATTATAATTATTTCAGACTAGTCTACTATTTAAAAACTTCATGATACGTCTGAAATTAATTAAAGTAGACAAGTAAAATTAAACATACCAACATATAGATAAGCTAAACTTGAGCTCTTCTACAGCAAAACATATTTTTGAAGTAAACACTTCTTTATGCGCGTAGCACTTTTTGGGTGAACAAAAATTATGCAACTCGCGTCATCGTCACCGAACGCTTTCCATAAACTATATTATAGGTATATATGAATACTTTTTGGGTGAACAAAAAGCGTAAAACTCGCTTTATCGTCACCGCACACTTCCCATTAGCTATATGTATACTGTGTATACATATATTACCTATATATAGTTTTCACTTCTATCGGCAGTCCCCAAAGACTACCCCGCATGTTTTTTTCTGGTGTTCTTCACCCAATAATTATGCTTTACCCAGATAACATTTCATACGACTAGCACAAGCTACAAATAATAAAAATCATTCAAACCCATCTAAATATATAGTTTATAAATTTTGGAAAACCAAAAAATTTCCTAAAAACCATTCGGTAAGCAACTTTAAAAATGCCTCGTAAATATCCAACTTAAAAATACAAATAAAAAAACAAAATCATCGACACTCCGTATCGATAACATTACCGACAATCGTCCATCACTAACACAAACGGTGTTCAATTAAAAAGCACCAAAACGGAATAATAGCATCAATTGTTAAGAATATTTACGCTGATGGGTCATAACCTATCTTTGGTTGAAAGTGATCACCCGACCATCCCTAAATGGGGGGTATTGATTGATCAAAACGATCGCTTCTTGGCTTAATCAGGTTGTTATAAAAAGATACTCCCGGCTAACTGCCTTACGCTTTAGCCACACACCTGCATCGGACAATCTGCACGTTTTAGTCTTTTAGTTTATTTTGCATTGCACATTGATAAACAGAAGCTACATTTATGTTGAAACTATTTTTTCTTTCTTAACGTGGTCGTTGTCACTGTTTCACCTTTTAGTTTAAATTTTAAACGGTATTTGACGTGATTTACGCATTATTGAAAAATAGATAAAAAAAAGTATTGAAATTTCAGCTATTTATATATATGTGGTTAATTTGATTATTTGATAATTCTATTAGAATGTCTACTTATAATTTAGTTTATCGATAAAAGGCTTATAAATACTAGCTGTGCCCGCGACTTCGTCCGCGTGGAATAATGTCTTTGGGTGCTACCGTTAAAAAAAAATATTTAATTATTTAGGCTAATTATTTTACAAATTAGACACATACGTATAAATACTTTTGATGAGCTACTTGCATTGTTTCACTGCAAAGAGCTTATTAAATTATTTAAGTATATAAGTACATATAATAAACATTACATATTTCCATACACACTTTCATTCTCTACTCCCTATTGTTATTTTACACCCTTGAGGGTAAAACTTTTACATAAATTTAATGTCATATTATTTATATCAAATCAACAGCCTAAAAAATAAGTTTCAAGCTTCTAGCTCTAAAAAAACCTTTCATCCCCCCTTTCAATCCTTTACAACCCCTTTTTCGCATTAAAAAGTATGTCTATAAAGCCTATGTCCTTTCTCAGGCTCTAGACTATCCGTGTTCCAAATTTCATTTAAATCGGTTCGGTAGTTTTGGCGTGAAAGCGCGACGGGCAGACACACATACAGAGTTACTTTCACATTTATAATATTAGTAAGGATTTTAAACAGTTTTTGTGTTATTCTATATCTATCTCTAATAGTACAAGAATGTATCAAAATGAATGTGTAGGTACTAGATAACTAGAAGCTTCGTGAGCTGAATACTCGTATGTATATCGAAATTATTGTTAAATAATATGTTTTTTTACATTATACAGGGTTGAAAATGTAAAAGACAATTGTTTCGATTCAGTTTTCGGTAATGCGGCGGCGATATGATCCGTAACTCCGCCATTTTGAAACATATTCAAAATTTAAATCGAAAAGAAAATCAGTATTATTGACGAATCTGCTCACGAAATTCGCTTGACAGCCGGACATCCGCCGGACATACGGACATACAAAGGTATTTCTGCCCAAGCTGAAACGAGGAAGCTTAGCTCACGCTGCTCGATCGGTTATTTAATGACCGATTAACCAACTTTTTGAGCATATGTTTTACAATGATAGCGTGTCTACCATCTCATCACTTACCATCAGTTAAGATAGTGGTCAAATGCTAGCCTTTCATATATAAAAAACGAGACAAGCGTCGCGTACCCATTTCATACTTCCACACTTTACATACCACTTTCGCATTTGTAACATCCTAATATGAGTATTATTACTATATACAGCCTTTAATGTTTTTTTTTTGTCAATCACAGACTTACACTAAACTTGATATTAAACTAAATGGTAGTAAAATAAAAACACAGAAGTCACGATATTTTTCTCTTTTTATTTGACAAAAGAAATAAATTCATTTTTTTTTCTTAATCCGCTTTCCTTATTTATAATACATTGTAGTTATAAAGTAATTATTCTATCTAGCTATATTTATATGTATAGTTTTATATATCTATATGTTACAAATAATATTTACAAAATGTATTTATTTTCCCGTAAAGACCCATACATTTAAAAATATTTATTAATTAATCATAGTCTATTCAAATGATTTTAAATACCATATAAATAACGCAAAAAGTTACATATATTCTTGTTATTATATTTGTGTAGGGATGCCAAAAAATCTTAATTTGTAAACAATCAAGGGTTTTATAAACAATCCTAATTATGTAATCATATTTTTTTTCCGTTTAATATTTTTTCTTAATTTATATAATGAACAGTGGACTGTAAGATACAGTATCTCACGATACAGGACTTTTCTAGTGTGGGATCCTGGGCTCCCCTACACAAAAATTACATTACATATATGTATATACATTTAATTCACATACATTAGATTTCCGAGGCAGAATTGTTGTAGGGCCTTATATATTAGGACATACGTAATATTAATAAATTATTCCCTTCTTCAAAAGTGTTTTTATTTATATGAAGCTGTGTATATTATAATCTTTATATTATAAAAATCATGTGAATAGATTATGAATAAAGAAGACATAAATTAAATAGCAATAAAAATATCAGCTACAAAACTTGTATTCAGAACACATTTATTGCAAATAAAATAAATATATTTTCCAAATATTAAAATGAAAATGAGAAAAATTCTTAAAATATTTATCACAACAGACTGGTTAGTGTTCCCGTTTTGTTTTGAAATTTATTAAAACCTAAATAAATAGAAAAATACCAATTAAAGCTTACATTATGAATACATTTTCATTTATTTTAAATAAGCTGTAAATTCAATTGTAACATTTACAATACTTTTAATTTTACAATTAATTATAATCAGTATAATAATAATAATCAGTAAAACTGTTTATTTCTGTCAAACACCTTTTTTTACATTTTGTAACGTCACCTATTTGTGTTAAAACCCAAAATTGTTTTGAAATGCAGTTATTTTAATAACTGACTTTTTAAACATTAACAAAACACAGAATATATTTGCATATATTTAAAAAGATATGGACATAATTTTTCAATATCCTCCAAGATCATATTTAATTGTAAATTGGGACACAGTAATAGTAATATTTAACACATATGTATGTAAATAAAATAAGTAAATCTATTGCAACCATAGAAAATATTATATAGAGGACGGGAATAACAAAATCTACCAAGATTTATTTATGTAATTATTTCACCAGCAATTAATCCTATTAATATTTTTATTAGCATTATTTAACTTTTATTTCACCTTTATGTAAGCAAAATAATTTAAGAAAAAAAGCTGGTAGAAATAGGCACAATTCCTTATAGTACAATCAAAGTGCGTATCTGGTCTTACTTGGTCTTTGCGAGGTTCGCCGTAGTCACGTGATATTCGACCTATCAGAGATAAGGACCACTGACGATCTCATCTCTGATTGGCCACGGATTAAGCCTGTGCTGTAAGCGCAATAGATTATGCAATTGACTAGAACCGTCATTTTTATTAATAGTATTTTGAAGCACACACTAAATAGTAAAAAACTGTTGAAATCAATTGCATCAACTATTTTGTGGCTTAGAAAACTGTCTGGATCAAAGAATTTATTAATCCAAAGTATCTACTTAAACCTATATATCTATAATTCATTTATTTTAGTAGTATTTTCCCAGTTTGCATAAGAGATTGTGCTAAATATTATTTTGCATGAAATAAATTCTTTGACCCTCAATTTACTTAATCTAAAAATTTACAAGAACCATTATGAACAATATTAAAACCTATTCACTAACTTTTTAATTATAAAAAATTTACAACTTTTTTATAATTATTATCTATTAAATAATTTCCCTTAACAACTACAGTTGGTTGTGCCGATACAAGTAACGTTATATTTATAAAAAGATTGGGCGCCATTTTGATTCACGCGTTTGATCCGCCATTTTAGAGTGATTCACACTTAATGTTTTTAGGTAATCTATCCAATGGCTGTTAAACTGCTGGCCATACCCTGTTGAAGAAAAATAAACTTTGTTATTACACAACTAAAGTCAACAATAGAAAAAAATATTTATAAAGTTAAATTGAGCAAATCGAGCGTAAACATTCTCGGCTTCAAAGGGGGACAGTTCTCTCACAACCTTCGCTCCTTTTCTTAATGTACAAGGTACTTACGTAAGCAGTCCAGGGTTGGCGTCGGTCTGGTACCAGGAGTACTGCGGCACGTAGGGGGGGTGCGGCTGCGGCGCCCCCTGGTGGTGGAGGGGATGCGCGTGCGCGCCCTTCATATCCCACGGGCCGGGTGGCGCGCCCTGAGACAACGGAGAGGAAGTTTAATATACAAATTATATCAGAGGCTATGAGGTACTTTTTGGACGCCTAAGTACGAAAAATTAAAAAAAAATGCAACATTTTTTTTTGTTTTACTTCTTTATCCGCTTTCATTGATTTGGTACAGTTAAGATAGAACCAAAATAGTGTACTTAAGAATATTGTTTTTTAATTGATAAAATGAGGTGCAAAATTTTTCTAAAAAAAATCTCATTGAAAAAACAATTTTTTTTCGAATATTAAAAAAAATGAGGTTTTCTTTTCATCTTTGAGTTTTTTCGTATAATATTTATTACGAATTGGTAACTTAATTCTTTGTAGTCAGTCGGTTATCTACAACTAGCACAATAATATTGAATATTTGATTAATATTAATGTCTTTAGAGATTTAGTGGCCAAACGATAGCCTATCACAAAAGATATACGATTTATGTAGATCGTATATTTTTAAAATTATTTAATTCCAAGCAAAAAATGCAAAAAGAAATTGGCCCATGAGGGGATCGAACCCGCGACCTTCGCGTTATTAGCACGACGCTCTAACCAACTGAGCTAATGGGCCGATGCTTTAGTTCACAAAATTATAATGCTGACCAAATTTTCTATAGAAATTTCACAAAGTTAATACTTTTGTTGGCCTTCATTTATTTTTATTCTACACGTAGACAGGTGACGTATACTTTTTTATGTAGACGTTTTTTATTGATTGATAAAATTAAGATATTTTATCTTATTGGATTAATAGGTATAGATACCTAATACTATATTCTATATTACTAGCTGCGCCCCGCGGTTTCACCCGCGTTGATAATGATGAAAAGTGATGATGATGATGATGATGAAAAGTAGATGTTGGCCGATTCTCATAGATACCGGATAAGCATAAAAAATTTCATCAAAATCGGTCAAGCCGTTTCGGAGGAGTATGGCAACGAAAACTGTGACACGAGAATTTTATATATTAGATATATACTATATTATAGTTCGGGTGTATTATTTTGATTTGATAATGTACTGGTTTAGCTTATATTTATAATTAAAATTATTTCTCAGTTATTTAGTTTTTTTAGATACTGTAGTAGCATTTTAGTAGTATCTATTCTATAGTGTGTAAGTAATTCTTCTTACCTTCTAATGAAAATAGATACAGTGTGTATCTATCTAATACCTTTAAACGAGCAATTATTGTACCTATATATGGGTCCATCCAAAGGTTGTCTGGAAGAGATCGCTTTCAGCGATAAGACCGCCTATTGTTACACTTTTCTAAAACTGTACTGTTAAAATTTTACTATTTGTGTTATTTATTTATTAAGGTGTTCAATAAAGAATATATCTATCTATCTATCTATATATGTATAATATATAATATGAATTTCGGAAACGGCTCCAACGAAATACATGAAATTTAGTATGTCCCCTTACATACTTCCGGGGGCGATAAATCGATCCAGCTAGGTTTCATTTTTAGAAAGCGTCGTTTTAACGAACTAAGCTCGGTCATCCAGGTACTGTAAATGTGGTACCAAATATTAAAATTTTATTTTTTATATTATTAAAAATCCTAATAATTCAAGCAGTAATGATGAATAAATACAATAATAAAATGAAATTTCATTTAATTTTTTTTTCATTTTTAACCTTGAAGTAATTTATTAGACATTTTACATTTATTTTTTTTAATATTGCAATATTTTGGCTTTATGTTTCCTAAAGCGATCTAAAGTCTTCGTGTGTACCAAAATAATAAATTTAATTAAATTAATAACAAAAAACTAAATTTTCCGTAACTTGTTGCGTGTCAAGGAATTATAAAGGTTGCTATTGGAGGGCGTGTAGACGCACCCTTAACTTAGCTTGATTAGTTTTAACACTTACACCAATTTCGTTATATTGCTTTCATTAACCGACGGCAGTAAATAGAGGGTTGCAATTACACAAGTGTTGCCTACACGCGTAACTTTTAATATTAATAAATAATGCAGTTTTAAGCCCGATGGCGTAGTTGGTTACATGTTTGGCTTCTAAGATGAGGATGCCGGGTTCGATTCTCGAAGAGTAAAACACATTTTATCCCCAAGAAACTTTGTGTTTTTTGGGGATAAAAGTTTTGGTTGTTATTGTGTGAGATGTTGTTTCCGGTAACCGCGATATAACTCTTCGAATTTAGTGCGGGACTGAAAATGTTTATTTTTAGTTTAAGATTCGAGTTTATCAACCACCAACCTTTATATTGAATAATTATAAATGTAATATTTTTTTAAGACCTAAGTAAGCCTTTTTTCAGATGTTGTGTTTATGGGACAAACTAGTCGTTTAACACTTTTTGTAACATAAATTGGCTCATAAAGAAAAAATAAATAAAGCAATATTCTTTTTTGCCACTGTATGTATGTTCGTAAGTAAGTATGTATGTCCGTTTGTTCCTTCACAGCGTCGTAACAAATACTTAAACCAATGGAATTGTATTAAAGGATATTGTAAAATTTGCCTTAACTCTACGGGTGTCATAGACTAGGGCGTTTCCTTATAATACCAAATGGCGTACGTTGCACTCCATAAAATAAAGAAGAAAAAAAACTTGATTTCCGTGATGGGTCAGCTGTCTTCTCTACATACAAGTTTATACGGAACCCGTGGTACGTGAGGCAGGCTCGCACCTGTCCAGTTTTTTTTCTTAATCTAGGCTACCTTCCCTTACCTTGAGCATCCAAGGCATGGCTCGCCTCATGTCCGCTGGGGTCTCATGCTCCTCCTGGTGCCCGAAATAACTCTCCTACGGCGAGAAAAGAGAGGCTTTCCTCATCAATGGAAAAGGATTTTTGCAAAAAAAAATAAGCATAAAGTATATATAGATCCCGGTTTAGAAATATTGATAATTTATATATAGATATAATATACAGAATAGGATTCGTGTTGGGGTAGTAAATACTGTATTTGTAGCTAACTATAACCAAAATCATAATAGAGATTATGTAATTGGAAATAGTGATTTTATTATGACTAGTAATATAAATAAATATAATATACAAAAATGGGATTCGTATTGGGGTAGTAAATATAGTAGTATTTTTTCTTTGTAACAAAATCATAATAGAAATGTTGTTATTAGTGCTATGTGTATATATGTGCAATTTTATTAATCTGCTTATTCGTAATGGGGTAGTAAACGAGAAGTCAGTGACTATGGCTGTCTAAATGATAGCATATATTATTGTATTGGAGATAAAGATATTTAAATATTTGTATTACTCTACCATAGAATGCTATTTTACTAATAACATAACTTAAAATTTGAATTCAGGTAAATTATAACGAGATATTATTTGTAAATTCCCAACGGGGTAGCATAGAAATTATTAGTAGTTATAGATAACTACCCAAATGTGAAGCGTTACAATTTTAATATTACAATATTATTTGATTTGTTTGTTACTCTTAATGCCTAAAGTATTTATTTGAGGATTTTAGTAATAAAGATAAAGATATTGTTATAAACTGAAATGACTTTGCAAGCATAGTTTAATAATTATTAAGGAATCCAAACTCATATTCTCTATCAAATATTTATACTGGATTACATGTCTTCCGAAGAACGGCCGCACTGTTATTTGAGGAAAGTAATGAGTAAGTAAAGTAGTACATGAGAAAAACATCTTCGAATGTTAATAAAAATGAACAAGAAGATAAAACAACATAAAGACAATCATATGGTCTTAAAGTGACCTTATGTATGATTTGTTTTTTGTGCATACTGTTAGGTATTTCTAAGAAGGTGTACATTTTAAGGAAGTACATTTTCTAAAGATTTGAGAGAGTACGATGAGCTTGGTGTATTGAAGAGATACTCACGTATCCGACCCTGGGGTCCCAGGACTGCTGATGAGGCTTCACGTCACAGGAACTGCCATCTGGCGACCGGCCTGCTGAAGGCTGCAACAAGGAAATTTAGTTGAAATTTTGTAGAAAAATCTATCTAAATTATTATAAAAGCGAATTTCACCCACTGATTAATCACGTAATATCAAAATTTACTTGATACAGATACAGATGGAAGGTGGATCACAAAATATATATATATCGAAAAAAAATATCCTAATTTGTAAGTGTAAAAATTTTATAATTTTTTTTTTCTAAAGAATTTTGTTTCTTATTAGTCAAAATAAGCTGAACTTAATATTATTTTAGCTTAACCAGAGTAGTTAAGTTACAAGAAGTATGGGGCTGGGCGGGATTCGGACTAGGGTAGGATTTAATGCGAAGGCGATATAAACTCGCCCGTGCTCTCTATCTAAATATCTCTTACATATCCGACCTTCACATCCCAGGCCTGCGGCGGGGGCTGCTTCACATCCCAGGTGGTCCCGGTGGGAGAGAGCCCGGGGGACAGCTCGGAGACCGGGGTCGAGCTTGGAGTGGGGGAGTGCGCCTGCGTCGGACCACCCGATTGATACGCGGAGGGGGAGTGCTGGGAACCGCTTGAGCTGCCACCACCACCTGTGCAAGGGGTAAGTTACTTAGTTAAAGAAGAAATAAAAATAAAAACAGATTGAAGTTAAACATTTTTATAAGAGAATAGAGATAGAAGCAAGAAGTATTTTTGATAGGCTAACGTTTATAATAATTATAATAAACGCTTTCACACTCACAGCCCCACGCTAAATTCGGTGATTTGCGTCGTGGGTGCCGGAAACATTTACATCACAACCAGAACCAGAAACACAAATTTTCCTTGGGAAGATAACTTATGTTCCCGACGGCAATCGAACCCGATACCCCTGCTTAGAAGGCGAACGCTCACCCACCCAACTAAGCAAAAAAGGCAGTTCGAAAAATAAACCATCAAATGCAAGTAAAAAACAAAAGTTTGACCCTTTCTCATGTTACAAATTATAACCAAGACTTTGACTATCATGCGTAAAACTCACCATGCAGGAGCTGGTTATTCGTGGGCGGGCTGCCGGGCGGTAGACCGAGGCTGGGCGGTGGCGCGCCCACTTGGGCGGCCTTCATCATCTTCTTGTACTTGCTGCGCCGGTTTTGGAACCAGATCTTCACCTGAAAATAAAATAGAGTTTTATTTATGCTGGTAATATACATTTAGTGTATATATTTTAAAGAGTGTGTGTGTGCAGGTATAACAAGCCAATTGCCTATCCCAATAATATTATAAATCCGAAAGCTTGTGTGTAAGTATGTTTGTTCTCTCTTCACGTTTTAAAGGCTGAACGGATTTGGATGAAATTTGGAACGTACACAGATTATACCTAGGATTAACTCATGGCTACTTTTTAACTTGATGATAGCGGGCGAAGCCGCGGGGCACGGCCAGAATTTCATAAAACTATATACATCTCTATTGCAAAGACTTAAGTGACCTACAAGGAATCGGGTTTATAGGTAACTCAAGTGCTCAAGCCCTCTACCAGTCAGTAGCGTTCCATCATGCTGGCGGCATGCTGTCTCTGAATTGCTATGCTAATACGTTGAGCCAAATTTTGATCACGCGTCGCCTCAACCAGGCAGTTGTCAGCTAAGCGATCAAACTTCAATCCTTTCTCAAGAACATAAAAAAATCAAAAGTAAATAATTATACTCTAACTATACAACACCCATATTTTAAATCCGAAAGTTTGTGTAAGTATGTTTGTTTTCTCTTCACGCTGTAACAGCTAAACAGATTTGTATGAAATTTTGAATATAAATAGTTTATACATAGGATTATAAGTTTAAAAGTACCCTATGTTTTTATACACTTGATAAACGCGAGTGAAGCCGCGGAACACGGCTAGTTTGTTCATTAAGTTACATATTCAAGTATTTTCACTAAGCTTTGACATCGGCTAACGAACAAAGCATTGGATAACAAACATCTATAAAATTGATTCATTCAAACCTCCCATCCCAGACTACATACATACACACATACATATAATAGGGGTAGCGTGAACGGGGGCGGAGTCAGCCGCTACCGTTAGTGTACCGTTACGTAGCTAGAGATGGAACGTGTCGATAGATGATATCGATAAACTGGACATAAATTACAATTAAATTAAAATCGATGCAAAAAATGTTTGACCGCTATGTGTGTGTGTACACTTGTGTTTTCGGTATTGTAGCTCCCAAAAGACTAAACTGATTTTGATTAAGTTTTTTTGTTTGAAAAGTAAAAGTTACTTAATCGAGAGTGTTCTTAGCTATGGTGAAATTTGGTGCAGCTGTTTTTCAGATAGGGTGTTGACAGCTGCACCAATATGCAACAAGGGATTTTTAAAATTTTGATTTGGCATAAAAAAAAGTTTTATGTATTTATTTAAAGATATCAAAAGATAGGGGCGTTGTTTATATGAATTTGAAGTATCGTGAATAGTAGTAACTTGTATTCGTTTTTGATTATGTCATATGTTATGACTTTGTCGTCATCAAATTAAAGAGGAATCGCTACACGGCGGGGCAACGCAGCCAGCATTTTGGGAACATTGCCGACTCACGATATGTTTCGATTATTTAGTTACTTTCATTATTAAGTTTTAGGATTACAATAACAAAATTGTATTTTAAAGAAAATTGGTTCTCTAAACTACGTCTAAAATATTATTGCATGGAATGGATAGTCACTAATAATAAATATCTAATAATTTAACCGAAATTTACGTACGAGTCCTATCAATATTGTTTAAATTCAATGTTTTTTTATTTTATATAAGTAAACTTGGCTCTTATGCATAATTTCTTCCTTATTTAATTTATCATCAGTAACTAGTTGAGATGTTTTGTTTAAAGCATGATTTAAGTAATGACAACATTTTTATTTATATTTTTGTAAATATTTAAGTTATATTAAGAAAAAAGGAGGTTAGTAATTAAAGAATAGGTTAATATATTTATTTTAAATAGAATTCGATATAAATAAATTTTAACTAGTGTGGCGATTTCTATTCAGTCATTTATATGCTATTCACATCAAAATAAAAGTTTACATATGTACCTACTTACTATTTTTATAACATTTAAGATCTGCTCATGTTTACAGTTTCGTAATCTCTAGAACATGTTACACTATACAGTACATAAAACAGGTACATAGTATAGAAATATACAAGCGTTAATATTTCCTACTTGTACACGTGGTAAAGATTTAATACCTCAGTTATTTTATTAAACATGCAGTTCAATAGCAAGTTATTATTACACATGGTAATACACTCACGGTATGCGACTTGATCTTGTATGACGGGTGATGTGTATGGGAGCCTGTCGGTTTTGTATGTAAGGTGTTTTTTTCTGTTTACAGTATATAATTTGCATAATATAAACTTGCCTATTTGTGTATAAGAATTCTAAATGTATAATAATAAATTTGAACAGAATTTTGAACAGTCTTACTTAATAAATATTCAAAAAACGCGACTGCAAGAAACGTGAATATTTTACACTTTCGTTAATAAGACCTAATATTTGATTATATAAGAACTTTATTACAGCGTTATTATAAGTATTAAAAATTTAAAGTTGCTAACGAATTTTAAATCGTTATAGGTCCTAAACGGTCATTTGAAATGAAAAAAAGAAACTTTAAGATGATTTTTAAATATCTATTCAACAATACTATACCAATAAGAATTAATTTATTTTTATTTATTTTATGTAGGTATTTAGTGACACCGCACAATTTCGAAAAATCGATTGACGTAAGAATCATCTAAAACGGCACGCGTTTGGTCTTTAGAATACCACAAAGGAACATACATATATTACTCCTTCAGTCAGGTAAAAGAAAAAATATTCGCGTGTTCGTGCAATTACTTATTTTCTATATAGAGAAGTATTTGATAAGTATTTCATTTGTTGGAAAGCGATGATAATTCTACTTCTAGTGCTACTTAATAGGAGCAAAACTTGATCTAACAAAAAAACGGCTTTTGAAGTCGTTATTTAGTTCAATAGAAATATAATTATTTTAGTTTCGATTTCGTTTATTTTGACTCAAATTACTATTGACCAGTTACATCACAACATGAGACCTTACTTGAACAAGCCGACATCTCCCATATTATATCTGATAAGTGATCAATTTATATCGACAATTCGCGTAATCAATGTGCAAACCGGTTTGAACCGGTGACATCTTGTTTATAAAAACTTATAAATGGTTTATTATTAGTTTATTTGCGCCTGCTTGAATGCATGTGAATTATTATGTTGGGTTCTTGTATCATGTTTTGGGTTGAAATTTTTATTTTTATTTTGAAGTATTTTTTTTTTCAGTGTTAGTAAAAAAAAATACTTGATCTTAAAAAAAATGTTTTATTTACACGTTCTAATAATAATCAACTTTTTGGAATATTCATATTCATAATTATTTCTTATAAACATACACTACTATCTTCAAATCAAAAGTGAATAGGTATCTTCTAGACAAACTATCATCTTCATCTTTGGCCGCATCATTACTTTCCATCAGGTGAGACAGTGGTCAATTGCTTGCAACAAGTTTTAAAATTCACTTAAAAAAACTTATAATAAAGAACTATTTCTATAGTCTAAAAAAATACTACACACAGATCTCTTTCCAGATTGCTTGTAAGTTTTTGGTTGTGACAATAAATATTGTACTACATAAAATGTTTATTGCATACGTTGTTTTTTTTTTGTTATTTCATTGTTTACTTATTATCTTTACGATAATAGCGCCAAAGTGAACGTGACATAAAAATAAAATTTCCCAACAATTATTCCACAAAATATCGATATCGATATAACACTCAAAATAAAGTAATCCCATCCCTAACCTATTCCACCCCTACTGATTAGCCGGGTCGCAGTTCACGTTATAACTTAACCCTGAGTCACAACTACCCTATTTCACCCTTATATCAATGCAATATGAACGAAAACGTGACGTCTATCAACTTTATGTCAATATGAAAATATAGCACTTATTACTAAAACGATAGGATTGAAAATAAATTGAACTTTTGACATTGAAGTTTTTAGATAGTGTTGATGTTCAGAAAATAAGGTACAAGTAGATTGAAACATTTCGTTGTTGTAAATTGAAAGATTGGAAACGGTTTTGGTGTAGTGAAAATTGGTTTGGATTCGATTCTTGAATTTGGCACGAAGTGGTCGTTATGTACATATTGTGGCTGAAAATATGTGTAAAAGTTGTGGAAAATGTAGAAGAAACACAGCTTGAGTATATTAAACAAACAAACACACACAATGATGACAGGAATTGTTTGTAAATAATGCTATTAAAAACAAACAGCATTAAGCTTTTTTCTTTTGATTTTGGCTTCGCAGTCTTGTGCATTTAGCCAGTGTCAAGTAAAAATATATCTCAAGTGTATTTCATATTAAAAGTCCTAGTCACAGTCAAAGTCAAGGTCCAGTCATAGCCAAGTCATGCTCTAGCATAGTGGTAGAAACTTTACTAGAACTTCTATTGGAGTTTTGGAGCGAAGGCGAAAATCACGTTTTTCTACTTCATATGATTTGCCTACACTTATGCACGTTTACTAAGTATTGACGGTTAATAATCCACCATTATTATACATTAACACTCGAAGAATCACAGGTTTTGGAAATTTTTACAAAATCAACAACGCAATTTTTTCACTTTCGCGGCAAAACTCCAGCATTAACTTTTAAAACGTGGCACATATTTATTTAAAACAACTGCCAAATAGCAACAGTGTTCCATTTTTAAATAAAAATATTTTAAAGCAAGATGGCGACGGCATATGGCAAAACCGCAATGCCACAGTTCCGTTCGAGTGTTCGTACATTCGTTTTGAAATGTATTTTGTCGGTCACGCAACGTTTGCGGTATTTGTATATAAAAAATGGTTGTATACTTTAAATAACAATATAAATGTTAATAATACTTTTTATGAAGATGTCTAAAGTAGGTTTGTATTTTCTACCGACTTTACAAAAAAGGAAGAGGTACTCATGTCGACTGTTTGTTTTTTATGTGTTCTGCCTCATTTCTTCTTTCCACGTGGACCGATTTTGAATTTTTTTGCTTTGGTCCTATTTAAATTTGATCAAGATCTGATCAGTAGTTGAAATAACGTCAATAATGCGTGTTTAGTACATATAATCCAAAGTGACTAATATATTATCAAATAGTCCATTCAACTTTGGACTCATCCGTGTATCATCAAACGCCCCAGAGGCCACCGATACCACACGAATAGCCCTAGAAATATCCCAATAAGAAATAGTTACATATCACCACAATCACCACTGCAATAACATTGTGCAATTCCGTCCTGTCTATCTTCATCAGCAAAAAACAACAATATATAAAAATCCTACGATTCCCACAGCGAGTTTCGTCAGAGGACGGCGGTATGCAACACATCCGCGCGTATCTATAGCCAGTATAGGTATGGTATCCAGTCGGCAAGTACAAAGAAATGTCGGACATAGGCCGCATAGCACCAAGAAACTTGGTGCCCTCGCGTATACAACTATTCCGCCACGTACTGGACAGGTTTGTGCTTGTGCGAGCAATTCTATGAATCGGGATCTTGTTCTTGCTGTTCAGATCACTGTATATTCTATAGATACGGTTGATATTCTAGGTGTTAAGATATATTTATAGGTTTCTTAGATTGATGCTTGAAATGCTCATTATTTTCTTGAGGTTGTGAGTTGTTATTTATACATTTAAATTTGTCTAGGTATAAGGAAGAATTATCTTTTGCTATATTTGCAACAAAATTTATTATGGCAACAGAGCTAATTAATATGAGTTATAATAAGGTTAATAACTGCTTATATTCATTAATAGCTTGCCTATATTGTACAAAACATTTACTAAGATGATATAAATTTCAAATATTTGTTATTATAGATAGATAACTCTTTATTGTACACCAGAAATAGAGAAAAATACATTAAAGACATTAAAACAAACTTAGGCTAGTACAATTATATTTTATTTTATAATAGTAACATGCGTAAATAATTAACAATTGCTAGCACTAAGTACGTTAGTGACTGGATTCAAACTTCTAATCTGTATACTAGTACTAGGACCTCATAAATAACCTTATTACTAATCAAAATCACACATAGAAACATATAGCGCATTAATGATTACAGAATAACATCGTCCATTCATAAAATCATAACTCAACAAACAAAGAAAGTTTTATCTCAATAGAGTCAAATTAAGAATCAAAAGTATCAATCACTTTACAAACCACTCAATTTGTGAATGAAAAAGAAAATATAAATAATTAATTAAAAGTTATTAATATTAATGCTGTGTTCGGTCTCGCATGAAGCGGTTCTCGTTCGAAAAAAGACAGTAGCTTGTATAAAACTGCAAGGATAGGGAATGCGTGGAGACGAATTTATATGTAATTATTTTTGCAAGTGAAAGGTGAATTTACATTACGCTCGCTGAAAATTTTTGTTCTGTTTAGAGTTTATAACCACAACAAAAAAACAAAGTAACAGATATCTGACCGCCCAAAAGTATAATAAACAGTTAGAAGTTTTTATGTTGTTTAATAAACGCTTTCACAAACTCAGCCCCACACTTTAATGACTTGTATCGTGGGTGCCGGAAATATTAACATCACTCACACATTACACCCAGAACCAGAAGCACAAATATCCCTTGGGAAGGAATTTGTGCCCTAGCGGGATCGAACCCAGGACTTACGGCGCAGAGGGCGGACACCTGTCCACTGCGCCAACTGGTTCGTCAAGTTATTAATAAATACCTAAAGTTATATAAGTTGTATAATAATACATAATATTATCATCCTAAAAAATTGCATAAAAAAACTAGATATCATGTGTCTCAAGGACTCGTGTTGATCGGGATTTAAACACTATTCTTCTTTAAACTTCTATTTCTATCTATGTATATCTACTAAAAATATATCGCCAAAATCCAACCGACCTATACAGATATATCTCTATAACATACATACACGCTCGTACAAGCATACGGATTTATAATAATATATGTGTTGTTACACTATTGGGAATTATTAAGCATCAGTGAAATTTAAAAAAAAAGTTACATTATGAACTGGATGATGAGATGATTATAAAGGTTAAAGCTATTTTGAGAAAATAGCGCAGAAAAAAAAGTTATAGATCCGTAATTTTTTAAATTATAAAAAAAGCATGATTCCTACACCAACCATACTAACTCAGAGTGACTACTGTCTTGTTTTTTTATGTAAATAATGTAACTTCGCGTGTTGTCTCGAATAAATGTATTTTCTTTCTTTCTTTCTTTCTTACTTTCTCATTGCATAGAATTATGATTTGGAATCCTTCAAAGGTGTTAAACTTATAAATGATATAGTCTACGTGAATACATTTGCTATAATTTTAAGATTTAAGCTTACATTGCTATTGGCTGCTAATGTTGGAGGCAACTCTATGTATCTCAAGGGGCGGCTCTGGTGAAGCTTAGAAACGTCACTCGTCACCGCTGACAAAGACTTGCCGCCTCTAGACATTGGATACTCACTGGTGGAAAGTTTGCAGGAAGAACTAGATATAACAATTACCTATTTATGATAATTATAATCTAATCAATCTCATATAAAAATTATTTTGAAAGACCATCCGATGGTTTTTTTGTTATTTGTTTTTTTTGTATCATTCAATTTAATTATTTTTTAAAAATAATATTTATATTAATCTGACTATTTCATAGTATTATTTTGTAAAATGGAGCAAAATTATATTTACAATTTTTTTATAGATTTAGATTTTTAATTTATCTACGAGCCTATTGCCTATATTTCCTTAAACTAAACTAAAACTGTATACATCTATTTGTGTAGACCTAAGTTACCTACAAAGCACGGAGCTTATAGGTAACTCAATTAAGATAAATATAAATGAAGTGATTTTTTTAAAATTGCTTGACTAAAACAGAATATAATTTTTTTCTTCAATAAACAACAGTTTTTATAAAACATCGATATGCAAAAAAAAAACTATATTTACAAAATATTGACATTGACAAAAATCGATATGTATAAAAAATCAATGTTAACAAAACATCGATATTCCAAAACATTTAAAAGGCAACTCTATGCCTTCCGGCGGGCGCGGCACCGATACGTCACTCGTCACGCCGACGCCAAGGACTTGCAGCCTTGCAGCCTCTACACATCTTACAACTCACTGTCGGAAAATCTACAGTTAAAACTACTTTAAAATAAACTACAGTACTTATAACAATTTCCTTAAATAAGAAGGTATAATATATTAGAAAAAACGTATAGTAACCTATACATTTCTTTGAATTTGGTATAGTCTTACCTAACTATTTTCTATTTTCCTAAATAAATAAACAGCCCCTTGGCTTAGTTTAACGCTCCCCTTTTTAACAGAGGTATCGGGTTCGATTCCTGGCGGAAACACGAGTATTCTCCCCAAGGAAAATTTGTGTTTCTGGTTCTGAGTGTGATTGTGTCTGTGATTTGCATGTTTCCGGCACCCACGACACAAGTCTTCGAATTTAGTGTGTGAGTGTGAAAGCGTTAAATTACCTAATTTAGTCAAATATATTTTTGTCGCAAAATATAATCGTGCCCCGCGGCTTCGCCCGCTATTATAAAGTTAAAAAGTAGCCTATATGTTAATCCTAGGTATAATCTATGTACAATCCAAATTTAATCCAAATCCGTTCAGCCGTCAAAGCGTGAAGAGGGAACAAACATACTTACACACAAATTTTCGGATTTATTATATTAGTAGGATACGTAAAATATGTACTTTTGGGGGCTTATTAAAATGGGTCAAAAACACTATCAATTTGTTGTCCTTCAAAAAGAAATCCTTACTCCTTACCAATATTATAAATGTGAAAATAACTCTGTCTGTCTGTCTGTTGCGCTTTCACGCCAAAACTACTGAACCGATTTAAATGAAAATTGGGACACAGATAGTCTAGAGCCAAAGGACATAGGCTACTTTTAAATGCGAAAACAGGGTTGTTAGGCGTTGAAAGGGAGGGATGAAAATTTGTAAGGAAATATCGTCAGTTTTAGAGCTAGAACCTAGAAACTTATTTTTTAGGCTGTTGATTCGATATAAATAAATATGACATTCAAAGTTTGTATAGAAATAAGCGGACAAAGTCGCGGGCACAGCGAGTTCCAGCATAAAAGGACATAAGCTACTTTTAAAAGCGAAAAAAGGGTTGATAGGCTTTAAAAGGGGGGGTGAAAAGTTGTAAGGAAGTATCGTAATTTTTAGAGCTGGAAGCTAGAAACTTATTTTTAGGCTGTTGAAACGATATAAATAAAAATGACATTCAAAGTTTGTATGAAAATATGCGGACGAAGTCGCGGGTACAGCTAGTTCTAGCATAAAAACAGTATAAAGAACTCCTTCTTCATCATAAGACAACCTCAATGATTTTATAATAATAAACCGTAATTATAATTAATTAACTCGACAGACATGCTAAAGGCTAACACAACTGAACAACGACCACTAGGTCAAAATCAGCTTACAAGATTTGAAGAACACATACAAAGTAATTTTTTTTATGACAGATAGGTAAGCATTTGGCCGCTATCTCACCTAATGTAAAGTGACGATGCGGCCGAAGATGAAGCATGCTTACGTAGAAGATACCTATTCGCGCTAGACTTGAAGACTCTCAGATTAAATTGTTCGGGGAACAATTCATATATACTAATATTATAAATCCGAAGCTTTTTGTGTAAATGTGTAACACTACATACAGCAAAGACCCAAGTTACCTACGAGACATCGAGCTTATAGGTAACTAAAATGGTCAAGCCCACTTATAATTAATTAACTCGACAGACATGCTAAAGGTATATATACCAGTACCTCTCTGAATTTTTAGTTTTAATTTTGTCTTAGGAAATATAGGCAATTGGCCCGTAGTTAGGACTACCTAATTTACTACAGACAAAATAAATTAACGTGTAAGAGTGTAGGTATGTTCATTCCCTCTTCAAAATCAAATCAAAATCGTTTATTCACATGGGCTCCAAGGAGGCACTCAAGAAAGTTAACGACTCTACTGCCAGATTCGCAAAATTACAATCTAATTTGGAATTTTCATAGCTTATAAGCGCCTAGGCTACTTTTTATCTTGATAAACGCGGGCAAAGCCGCGGGGAACGGCTAGTATATCGATATTTCTAAAATAAATGACAGACATCTCTATGCGAGCGCGGCGAGCGTGACATAGATACGTCACTCTTTACATTGACTTCAAGGACTTCCTCTTCTAGATCTAACCACTCACTGGTAGAAAATCTGCAGATGCAAGTATAATGCAATAGTAGTAAGAAGTTGTAGGACTCTTTTGTAGAGTCCTCCTGGACAGTACCACACATTGCCAGACATTCTACCTCCAGCAGTGTGCAAATATTACTGTATGCACGATTATACGGCAATGCTCTCAGTGAAATATCATATTAAGAGAATAAACATCTAATATATCTCATGGTGTCCTATCAAATTGTTATTTTCCAACATATATTTATTTATGATTTAATCGAGAAACTCGACCGGTGTGCCTATCAAATAAAAAAAATATATAAATACCTTGTTTCGATTTTTTTTTTTTTTTTTTTCCTGTACTAACTACGGGCCAATTGCCTATATTTCCTAAAACTAAACTAAAACTATGTACAGCAAAGAACTAAAGTTACCTACAAGACATCGAGCTTATAGGTAACTCAAGTGCTCAAGCCCACTACCAGTGGGTAGCGTTCCCATCATGCTGGCGGCATTGCCTCTCTGAATTGCAATGCTAATACGTTGAGCCAAATAAGTGCCAGCATTTTGATCAGGCGTCGCTTCAACCAGGCGCTCTGATAGAATTTTGAAAATAGAATGAGCTCCCGGTCCCCACGGACCCAGCGTCTCAACACCAAACGGCTCAAATATGTAACCACTGCCAAGGTTTCCATATTTGCGCCGTTTACGCTGCTCTGCCGAAGATGCCGCGACGCCAACCCCATTCTGTGTTTCAGGAAGATGTGACGGAGCTAAAGTATCGACACAAGTTGCATCCCATACTAAAGGCCGTCCCATCTTCCATGGAATTAAAGTCATGCCGTCGGGTCTTTTACCATCGTCACGCATCAGACCATTCGGTTCGAGAATGGCTGGAACGTTGGCACTGGTAAAAGCCCGGCGGATGATATCGTTGAGGCTGGCGTGGCGGGAAATTCGGCCAGCACTTTTCTGGCACGAGAGGCCGTGGTGACCGAGCTGGTCAACAGCAGTACCACACTGACAGCTATGGGCAACATAGCACCTTGCACCCAAACGTAAGCATATAGCGAGACGGAAAGCAGATGGATCTATAAGTGTACCAGTATTAAAAGAGGGAATTGTTTCGATTGGTCAATATTTTTTTTATAATTACACGAGAATAAATATCATACATAATAATAAAACAAGAAGTGAAATTATGAGTTGAAATTTCATCATACATACAATTCACTTTTCACTAACAAATAGAAAACATTAACGGAGAAGTCATACATAAACATTAAACCTGCTATCGATTATACGAACAAATGCATTCGTGTATTGGTAATCGCTTAATTATCTGTATTCTTAGCTGTCAATACATTTGTATTTTAATTAGTTTTTGTAACCTGGAATTAAATTGAATACAAAAAAGATGTAAGTATATTATAGTGCAATAATCTATACTTATATTATAAACTAGCCGTGCCCCGTGGCTTCGCCCGTTATTATCAAGCTAAAAAGTAGCCTATGTGTTAATCCTAGGTATAATCTATGTACGTTCCAAATTTCATTCGAATCCGTTCAGCCGTTAAAGCGTGAAGAGGGAACAAACATACTTACACACTTACACACAAACTTTCGGATTTATAATATTAGTAGGATTCGTAGGATAGGTAAAGTTTGTAAGTTTGTGTGGTTGTAGGAGGGTAATCTCTGGATCTACTAAACCGATTTTGAAAATATTTTTATAAAAAAAATAGAGAAAAAAAAAAGAAAGAAAAGAAAGCTACGATATTTTTGAGTGTCATAGGCTGTTTTTTTTACACGGACGACGCCGCCGGGCGTTTCAGCTTATCCTACTAATATTATAAATCCGAAAGTTTGTGTGTAAGTGTGTAAGTATGTTTGATCCCTCTTCACGCTATAACGGCTGAACGGATTTGGATGAAATTTAAAACGTACATAGGTTATACCTAGGATTAACACATAGGCTACTTTTTAACTTGCATATAGCGGGCGAAGCCGTGGGGCACGACACCTCTTTCAAGTGTATGGTTGCCTAGTTTTTTAATACGATACTAGAAATATTTGAATATTGTTCATACAAACATACTAAAATTGCGATAAAAAAGTGACACGGTGGTCGAACTCGACCGTTTGTAATGTTTTTTTGTATGTGTTTTTGGAATGTCGAGAATAGGTCGAGTAAGTATTTTTCGGCCTCCTTTTTATCGTGATTTTAGTATTTTTGTATGAACAATATCCAAAAAGTTTTGGAACGAAAGTTCCTTATCGCGCGTTGCGAAAGGGGGCTAGACGGAAAAAATTAAGACCAAAAGTTGTAACGACACTTTTTGCTATAGTTGTAAGCCAGACCACGTTCTCGTCCGATCACCGAAGTTAAGCAACGTCGGGCGCGGTCAGTTCTTGGATGGGTGACCGCCTGGTAACACCGCGTGATGTTGGTTTTTGCATGTTTCTTTTAATTTAAGAACGAAAGTTCCTTATCGCGCGTTGCGAAAGGGGGCTAGACGGAAATTGAACTTCGTTCCTTCCGGGTGTCCCTTGACACCTCTCAAGTTTTTTTAGTATGGTATTAAAGTACCAGGCGAACATAAACTTGATGGAGGTAAAACACTTATTCCAAACGTGGAATTGCAACGCATGCCGATATACAGCTAGTAATATATATTCGCATTCACACTCACAGCCCCACACTAAGTTCAAAGACTTGTATCGTGGGTGCCGGAAACATTGACATCACACACACAAATACACCCAGAACCAGAAGCACAAAATCCCTTGGGAAGGAATTTGTGCTTTTGCCGGGAATCGAACCCAGGGCCCACGGCGCAGAATGCGGAAACCTGCCCACTGCGCCAACTGGGTTGTCAATATTATGTCAAATATCTTGACTTTCTAATACAGCTAGAATGCTTACAAATGTAACTAAAAATAATCTAAAACTCCTTAAGCAATTCAGTATTCCTTGTACAACCATTATACCACAACCAGCCAAACATTTTCCGAGCAAATTCGCGCAAAATCAAAAGATGTTTAACAAAAACGATACAGCTTTTTATCCGTGTAGGTGAGAGCCCGTCCGCCACTCTCGAAATGTCTTTATATTTGCCGACAGTTTTTTAACACGGTATAAGAATGAAACAGTACATAAACTTCATGATGATGACAATAACAGCAAGAGCCATACTAACCATGCCTTCGCTTTACATCTTTAAAAATATTATGCATGTTCGTAAGAATATTGATATATATATAAATTAAGAAGCGACGTACATAATCTTAATACTATATCGCGTAACCCTACTCGTACTTACAAAAAAAAAACATGCAGTCGAACTAAGACCCTCCTCCATTTTAGAAGTCGATGAAAAATAACATGACCATAGTTTAAAATTAATCCTACTTGATATTATAAATCCGAAAGTTTGTGTGTAAGTGTGTTTGTTCCCTTCACGCTTTAACGGCTGAACGGATTTGGATGAAATTTGGAATTTACATAGATTATATCTAGGTGTAACACATAGGCTACTTTTTAACTTGATGTTAGCGGGCGAAGCCGCGGGGCAGGGATAGTTAGCAAATAAAACTAACAATGAGGGAATTACTCGTGCATTTATTATTATTTACACAGCTTTTATTTATTTATTCTGTGCTCTTGGGAACATATATTTTATATTTTTTTATTCTAGTTGTGATCTTAAGTACTGTTCTCGACGACGTAACTGGCGAGATGCATACGTATTCGAGTATTTTCCGCAGAAGAACGAATGAATCGTATCGATATTTTGAAGTACAGCAAGAAGTCACTACTATTTGACAGTTTGTTAATGTGTCATCAAACAGTCGACGTCAGTTATACCCTAAGTCCTGGACCCGCGGGAGTTCCGGGAAAATAGCCTATGTGTTCATCTGGGAAAATAGCCTATGTGATAAAAAGTAGCCTATGTGTTAATCTGGGTTATGCCACTGCGCTCCACGAAATAGTGGACAACGCTCCACGAGCACTTTATCAGACTTTTAATTAAGCCTTGAGAGCCTGCGTATTCCAGGTCTAGTGTGTTTACCAGCTTCGATCACATCGTCACTTACCATCAGGTGAGATAGTGGTCAAACACTAGCCTGTCACAAATAAAAAAAAAAAAAAAAAAAAAAGCTACCTCCATACCAAATTTCATTAATACTGGTCCAGCCGATTGAGTGTGAAGAAGTAACAAACATAAAAATACACTCATCAACTTTAGTTTTTATAATATTAGTGTGAAATGTGATGAATTGATGATAGATGACACATTGGCGACGTAATTGGCGCAGTGGGCAAATCATTGCTTTCTACGCTGTGGTTCAATTCCCGATAGAAGAACAATTTTTCACTGATTTTGGGTGTAATTGTATGTCTGATGTACATGTTCCAGCGATATTCACACTCTCAGCGTCCCACTAAGTTCTAAGACATATACCACGGGTGTCGCATCGTCAATTGTCATTTAAATTGTTAAGTTTCGTATAGTCGTGTTTTTAACTACCCATTGGCTAAGTTAGGTGAGAGTTCGCCTTCTAAGCAGGGGTAGCGGGTTCGATTCCCGGCGGGACCACAAGTTTTCTCCCCGAGAAAAAAATGTGTTTCTGATTCTAGTTGTGATTGTGTTGAGATGTCAATGCTACCGGCACCCACGACACAAGTCATCGAACTTAGTGTGAGTGTGAGAGTGTTTATGTTTACGTTTATTTTTTTCATCTGCTCTTGTCAAATTCTTTCATTGTATTATTTTGACAATTTAATGATACAACCACCTGCTCGACTTAAGTAACGTTATTAAAACCACCTGTAGACATACCTATTATCAAATTCTCAGCCCTCCATACCAACTAATACTTAATCTGTAGACCCCTGTAATCCCCTAACATATGTCAATAATTTAATCGACAACCCTCTCAGCAGGGTTGCGAAAATTGCTGCCTATCTGGACGATTACAATTAAGGAGTATTATGATTTGTGACATCCCTCGCTGTTGGTTATTCTGTGAGGGCTAATCAAATTTTCTTTGTTTAATTTATAAGGGATGATTTTTGGTGCTTATTTTATTTATATTTGTATATTTTGTAACGTTTTAGGGTTGCGTACTCAAAGGGTGCAAACGGGACTCTGTTACTACGCCATCTGTCTGTCTGTCCTAACCTAGAATTTTGTAGCGGTGTGTGTTATTAGCTGTGATTGTTGAAAATCGATACAGCCGTTTTCAAGATAGAGCGCGGGGGTATTTACATTTTTTTTATTTACCACTTGTATACTATATTTAACTGACTCCAGAAAAGGAAACTTAATGAATTCGGAACTTTTTATGGTTCCTATTACTAAGACTCCGCTGTCGGACCGTCTGTCTGCCCGTCTGTCACCAGGCTGTTTCTCATGAACCGTGATAGTTAGACAGTTGAAATTTTCACTGATGATGTATTTATGTTGCCGCTATAACAACAAATAAAAAAAACAGAATAAAATAAATATTTAAGGGGGCTCCCATACAACAAAAATGTCCGAAAAATTTAAAAAAAAAATTGGTTTGGGCCACCCTTTTCTCTTAGGGGGATGAAAAATAGATAACAACCTATTTTCAGACCTACCAAATGTGAACATATTTTTTTTACGAAATGTTTATATTTTATAGAGATTTTTCCGATCCAGTTTTTGGAAATTATTCAAAATGGTTTTAGGGGTTGAAAACGTAAAAAAAGCCCTATTTCAGCCATTTCGAAAAATTCAGGTCTGTGACCGGCCACTAGTATAATTTGGTCCAATTAATGCCCCACATTTGATATGTTATTTATTCGATTAAAACAATCGTACGCCCGAACATAAAACACCCTCCAACCCTGCATTATCAGGGAGTCCCATTACAAAATAACGAGAGAACCCGACGCTTGACAGACGAGCCTTGTTAATACGTGAATTAATGCTACATGTAACTAAATGCTAAATTACCGAGATTCTATCCATATATATATGCGAAAATTAATTTTATTCGCATAATTTTTCTTAACATAAAGTTATACTGCATATACATTTTGGATAGGTTAGGTTAGGTTAGGTTTTATTTAAAAAAAAGATAGTGACTGCTAGCGCGACCCTATCTTGCCCCACCTCGGCTGGTGTCTCGTCGACTGCTCACTCATTGATTTTTGTGGGTTCGAGCCCCACACACACCTTTCCTTCACCCCTGGGACGAAAGGGAAGTGCAAGGCTTTGCCCCCCCCCACAAAAAAAAAAGTTTTTCAACTTCCTACCCCACCTCCCATGTTTTTATCGTAATTTTAGTATTTTTGTATGAACAATATCCAATAAGTTTTTAGTATGGTATTTAAGTACTAGGCGACTATAAAATTTAAAGAGGTAAAACACTTTTTCTAAACGTGGTATTGCATCGTATGCCGGATACAGCTAGTGATAAATAATAATATTGATATTTATTGCTATCATGAATTTCATCTGTTATTATATCTTCAATTATTTTTTTCATTTTAATTTATAAACTTTGAATTATAGTATTGTTATTTCTGTAATTAGTCCTTCGACTGGCATAAAACAACTACATGTCATTGATTTTATTTATATAGCATTAGCCATGCTAGGCAGAACTATAGTGATAAATTTATAAAGGAAAAATTATCGCTTGAGGCGGGATTTAAACCCGCGGCCATAGGGTCTCATGCCCTATTGCTCTAACCGCTGAGAAAAAATAAAAATTTATTTTTTTTATTTTTTATATAATTTTATTTTTTCCTTTCTAAATTTATCACTATAGTTCTGCCTAGCATGGCTAATGCTATATAAATAAAATCAATTGATTTGGGTAGACGTTATCAACACAACGTGGAGCTAACTGCAATGTTAGACTCGTTGGCCATAGTAGTTTCTATAAATAGTTTTGGTAGATGACGTCACACGTCCCCGTAAGACGTTAATAATAAGGAAAGGTTAATTTCGTCGCTTCAGGCGGGGCTTGAGTAGCTCAGCGGTTAGAGCAATAGGGCATGAGACCCTATGGCCGCGGGTTCAAATCCCGCCTCAAGCGATAATTTTTCCTTTCTAAATTTATCACTATAACTACATGTCATATTTATTTAATCTGCTTGTTTCTTAATAATTATTCCTTAACGAGTATAAAAATCCAAACCTTTCGTCTATAACGTATCAAAATGAACCTACTTCAACTTGAACTTCTTCTTTAACTAAAGGGCTGTTGCACAAAATAAAAAAGAAATAAAATAAATCATATGCAAAGTAACTTCAAGTTACTAATACAACTTCTAGTAGAAAATCAAGCTAGAAGCTCTTGAGTGTATTGACCGGCGAGCCAAAAGACTTATTGGCGATAGTAAGCTAGTAGAGTCATAACTACAAAGTCTTGGTCACCGACGTAAGGTAGCAAGCCTATCGGTATTCTATCGCTTACATTTTGGAGAGTGTGCTCAGGAATAACATGATATAATTCCTCCATGCCCTTTTTACCATCAAACAACAAGACAAATTGTCAAACGTCATCCATTTATGGTTAACATACCTCCAGTTCACCCGAAGCGTTTTGCTTCTACGTTCATCATCCGTACAGCTAAGGAGTGGAACTCATTGCCTGCGTCTTTGTTCCCTGGTACAATCTGGGTGTCTTCAAGTCTAGAGTGAATAGGTACCTTCTAGGCAAGCATGTTCCATCTTCGCATCGTCACTTTCCATCAGGTGAGATAGCGGTCAAATGCTTGCCTATGTAGCATTAAAAAAAACGTCACATTGAACATGTAATAATATTTTATGACAGATACATGACAGATGAACTTGTATTTAAAAATTTAAAGTGTAAAGAACTCATAGATTTTTAACAGCTTCTAAACAAATCGAATGTTTGTCATGTATGACTTTTATACAAACATAAATTACATTTATTATATTTCATGCATCCATCTCATGTTTGCATTCAAGTACCTACATAAATTATCTTTTTTAAATGAAAAGCGTATGAGCAGGAATACAAATCTAGACTTTATTGAAAAGCAATAAGAGTTGAAACCGAAAAAACTTGTTGGAGTCGTGAGAAAAAAAAACGATTGCGTCAATTTTTTTCCATGACATTGTTTCTAAGACACGCAACGTAGCAATTGCGGTTTTTCTCTCAGCCGGAAGTCCATATAATTATATACGTATTAGTCATTTTCGGTTGTCTGTCTGCCTGTAAACGTGAGAAACCGAAAATGTCACATCGCATTTTTTTGTTTTTTGTACGTTACGACGGTTTTCGATTTGGTGGTCGTGTGATTTTTTTTTTGGGAATAAATGTCACAATAGTAGTTTGATTTTTTAAATTTAAATACTATATCAGGTATAGGCTGAACGTATTTATATGAAATTTGGCATGTACATAGCTTATACCTAGGTCTAACACATAAGCTACTTTTTAACTTGATAATAGCGGGTGAAGCCGCGGGACAAGGCTAGTATTTAATGCTAAAGACAAGCAGTTCCCCGTGGCTTCGCCCGCAATAAAATGTAGCCTATATGTTTATTATTCCAGGCTTCTATCTACCTACATTCCAAATTTCAGCAAGATCGGTCCAGCAATTCTCGAGTTATAAGTGTTGTAACAAACCCAAATCTGTTTTATATT
The DNA here is from genome assembly GCA_948107665.1 of Lomographa bimaculata. Taxonomy (NCBI): domain Eukaryota; kingdom Metazoa; phylum Arthropoda; class Insecta; order Lepidoptera; family Geometridae; genus Lomographa; species Lomographa bimaculata. The sequence continues at coordinate 5,279,144 of OX403612.1, read as the reverse complement.
TCAATATATTTGCGGTTAATGTATACATACATACTAATGAAAGTTAATGACCCTAATGCCAGATTGATAAAATACGTAAAACATTATAAATTTAAAAGTATTTAAAAATGTGACCAGGTTCGTACAATATTAGCCGCGGTCAATATGATCAATTTAGATTTTTTCTCTTTGTGACGTCAGAGTCCACGACACCCCAATAGCGTATTTGACACTACTTATTGTTATCTCTTCTTATTTATTAAAAATCCTAATCAAAAAGCGTTTAAACAAGAAAAAACTTAACAATTTTTTTTTTAAGTTGACTTATTTTTAGATCTCATGCATGATATTTACAACCCGTAGAGCTTCTTAAACTTTCGAATTAATAGATATTTGCTTTTTATATATGAAACATGTATTTTAATTATGAATTCCATTATAAAATCATTGTAAAATATGTCATTATTGTAACGCACTAATAAATTCTTAGCATACTGGATGGGCGGTTGACTGTTCAAGGATGCCTGTCTACATTGATTACTGCTTGTATTGTCTGCTATTGTGCCCTTACTGCAATTAAATTATGTATTGTGTACCTACAGGACATTTATCTAGTACTAGCTGCGCCCCGCGGTTTTACTTGCGTAAGTCCAGTATAAAAAGTAACCTATGTCCTTTCCCAAGTTCTAGTCTATATCTGTACAAAATTTCATCAATTTCAGTTTAATGGTTTATGCGTGAAGGCATAACAGACATAGTTACTTTCGCATTTATAATATTGTATAGAAGGGATAAAGTATTATTTTTAATAACCGTGCCCCGTGGCTTCGCTTGCTTTAATTTAGTTTTAACTAATCTTTGCCCGAGATCTCGCGCCTACATTTTTTTTTTTTTTTTTTTTTACCTAGTAGAGAAAATATTTGGAGGTTGATTGCTTATAACATTTGTCTTAATAATCATTGGTTGATTTGTGTATTGTTGTTTTATTAGAGGATTTAACGTGTGTGCAAGTTTCAGCTTTAGATATGTAGCCGTTTTTGAAATAGAATCCAGGTCAAAATAGGTTAAAAAACAGTGACTTTAATCTTCTATCAAAATGTATTTACTTACATAGATATATAAATAAAAATTCCAGGTCTAGTGTGTTTACCAGCTTCGATCACATCGTCACTTACCATCAGGTGAGATAGTGGTCAAAGACTAGCCTGTCACAAATTAAAAAAAAAAAAAATGTGTTATAAACTTATTTTTCTCCAAAGTGCACTTTTATTAATTTATTATATCTGATAACACAGAGTTACAGAAAAAAAGTTGGTTTCTGTATTCTGAGCCCGATTATATTCAATACAATTCAAGTTTCTTCCATTACACACTAGATGGCACTACAAGACCTATCAAAACAAAACGTATATACTAACCAGCCTACATAGACCCCTCATCAATTACCATACAACATAACAATAAGCGTGTCAAAAGCTCAACTTAAACTGGACAGTACCAAGGCGATTTACCATGATTCATTGTACCAAGGCCGCGAAAAACGTTCCGAGATACCTCTTCGTACGTTATAACCGCCTGGTACTTTTGTTTGATTGATGACCGTAGATAAGCCGAAAGAAAATGCGTTTTGTATGGTCGTGTATGGATATTGTTAGTTTGTATGGTCGTCTTTAAGCGTGTTTTATTGTGTGTAAAGATTCAAGTGATTTTTCATGTAAATGTGATTGTTAAAATTATTGTAGGAGATACCGGTCGTGATTAATTCATGTTTTAAAGTAAACACTATAGTAAAATTATGATTTATGTGATTTAGTATTGTTTTGTATTTATTCATATTCTTCAAGAGTTTTTAAGTCAAGAGTGAATAGGTATTTTCTAGGCAAGCGTGCTACATCTTCGGCCGCATCATAGCTTTTCATCAGGTCTAATGCCTGCCTATCGAGCATAAAAAAGAAATGAAAATTGGAACAATAATAACATGATGTATAAAAAATGTCTGCTATCTATGGGCCAATTCCTTAAACTAAACTTAAACTATGTACATCTATGCAGCAAAGACCTAATTTACAAGGCATCGAGCTTATAGGCAACTCAAGTGCTCAAGCCCACTACCAGTAGGTAGCGTTCCCATCATGCTGACGCCTCTAAATAGCAATGCTAATACGTTGATCCAAATAAGTACCAGCATTTTGATCACGCAGTTGAATGCATCTGTCTTAAATAAGTTACGTGAAACTTCTAAAAAGAAACTTACAGTCTAAAATATTCGAGGTGCAAAGCAGATAACTTTTTTTTTACTTCTGAATTACTTCTTACAAAGTAACCTATTTTAATTACAATCAAACCAAGCTATGGCTAATCAGTTTAACATAAGCTGCTACATTGCTATAACTAAGAATGTATCCACTAACACTTTTCTTATTGTCTCTATTTAAGAGGCCGGGGAGACTGTGAAACGATCTATAGGCTGTCTCTGTTTAACTGGCAAACTGTGCCCATGCTTGATGCGATAGCACTACCAACCGAACAAATTATGATAGGTGCCGTAAATTATGAATGAAAATGTAATGTTTAGCCATGGTTTTTTGCATTAATAGTACCTTGAAATGATAATCTATGTTCTTGTTGTAATGACAAAAGAAATGTGTTAGTTTTTAATACAAAACGAATAAATTAAAGATGCGACATTTACGTCGTAATAATGTGTGAAAATCAATTGGTTTATATTTCGTTTTAGGTAATTATTTTGCAATAAAAACTATCCAGGAACCTAGATTAATATGTTTTTTATCTGAATAACAGCACAGTATGGTGGTAATATGCTTGAATTATAAATAATTTCGGTATTACGATTGTATGGGCAAATCAACTTCCGCAGGCCCCTTAATACACTTTGTTCATGTGTCCTTTTACTCAGGTAAATAAAAATGTGGAATTAAACCACAAAATATGGTAAGAAAATTAAATGTAAAACAGAAACAAGCAGAAGTACAACTTGCGGTATTTTCGCCTCACGTAGCAGACTTGAGATCTGTCATTATTTTGATAATACTGTCTGTACGTGGGGGAACGTCTAGAACTAGTGATGGGACAGGCTGATATGGAGATATCGATAGTTATGATGACATTACACGTTGGAATGTGATCTTTATTCCATTACAGTTATGACTTTGCTCATTGAGAGAGCTGAAAAAAATTTTAGCTTCTGGAGGGAAATATTTGTGATTTTAGTTCTGGGTGTAGCCGACAAAAACTAAACATTTTAATGCGGGTATATCAGATAAAATGCCTGAGTTTGTTTTATTAAATTGTGTTAATGTGAGATGCCAAACATTTTCAATTATAATTATAAATATCGATACTTCATTTAAGTTTATCGAGGCGCTTGAATTTTCAAATCCAGAACAATCGAAATCAATCTTAAATTTTGTAGAAACATGAAATGCTCCTATTAGATTGATGATAATGACCAAATTGATGAATAATTACCGTTGTAATTAATATTTATTTAAATGTGTCGTGATCTTTTGTTTTGACAGTAAAATTGTAATATATTTAGTACGAGTTAGTAAAAAAAAAAAAAACCTATAATCTAAACAGTTTTAAAATTAGAATCGCACAAATATTACAAAGGCGAAACTTTGTGAGTGTGTTTGTATGTTTGTTACTTCAAGCTCAGACGGCTAAACCAATTTTGGTGAAGTTTGGTGTTAAGGTGTCTGACACCCTGGATTAACACATTGGCTTTTTAACCCGAAATTCGGTCCAGGACTTACACGGGTAAAACCGCGGGATGCAACTAGTACAATGGTAAAAGTTTAACACTTTCTTCAGTTCAAGACCGTTAAAAATTTAAAACAATCGATATTTATCTCATCGATATAAACATGTCGTCACTGTACATACATATAATGCGTTGTCCGTCGTGTTAGTAAACATATAATTACTTGGTAGGTCGATGCATATCAGGGCCTGTTTAGTGTCTATGTGTGTGTTAGTGCAGACTTGTGTGGGTAACTAGTTTCTCAGGCGCTTGAGTGATTGCAGTGTTGCTAGGTAGGGGATTTTCCTTTTGAAAGTTGGAGTTTTTAAATGTTTATTTCTTTAGCATTGTTAGGGACTTTCATCATTATAAGTAACTATAAGTTAAATAATATACCTCCACACCAAATTTCATTAAAATTGGTCCAGCCGTTTGAGCGTGAAGAAGTAACAAACAAACAAACACAATCACAAACTTTCGCCAATCCTAATAATATTATAAATGCGAAATTTCGTGTGTGTGTGTGAATGTTTGTTACCACGTCTCTCCGTTACTACCCGATTTAATGAAATTTGGATAGTAGCCTATACTCTGGATTAGGACATAGGCATCATCATCAGCGGGCGAAGTCGCGGGGGTCAACTTGTTTATAATATTATAGTGATGTGTTTATAATGTTAAAGATTATTTACAATTAAAATAAATTAATTTATGACATGTAATATAATAAATAACTGTTTCGGCTCTAACTGTACTTACTTATTTATAATTATTATTGACATTTACACTAATCATTTGACATAAATATAATTAATTTGACATAATAATGTTTAATTTATCTTAAAATCTTTAAATGTATGTATTTTTTAATTGTTAGATATAAATTTAATAAATTCTTTTAATATTGCACACCTCTGAATGAGGTAGATTGTATAGGGACTTCTAAATTCATCTTAACAACTCTGTAATCCTACCTACATTCTAAGCAATAAATGATTTGATTTGATTTGATTTGTGATCATATTTGTCATCTGGGGGCACGGCAAGTCGAGAAAAAAAGCGGCACGGCCATACCATCTTTTTCTCGAAGCAGTTCAGGCCATTTTCAACTCTTTATAACTTCGTTTTAGATAAAACTAGAAGCCTGAATTTTTAGTAACCAAGCAGGCATTGTATAAACACAGTCTATTTCAAATTTCAATCAATTTGACACAGTTGTTTAGGAATATTATTTTCAGTATAGGCAACACAGTTTGACTGTCACGGATCGACCACACAGAGAATGTAGGTTTAATTAATGAATTTATTGTTTCGATTAACGATTATGTTGTAAAATCGATTGTTTTATTGATCAGGTAATGTAAGCTTTTATTTTTTTCGTTATGCAAATGAATTAATTGGATTTGTATGATTTCTTTTTTTTACCGACTTCCCAAAAAAGAAGGGGGTACTCAAGTCGACTGAATTTTTTTCCTCATAACTTCGTTCCACGTGAACCAAATTTATCATTTTTTTTTAATTTGATTTATGTTGATTTTCAATTGGTCCCATTTAAATTTGATCAAGATCTGAGGAGTAGTTTTTGAGTTATCCTCAATAATGCGTATTCTGTGGACTACATTCCGACTTCAAAAGTAACCTCATAACTTCTTTTTTTGTGAGCCGATTTTGATCATTATTTTTCTATTTGAAAGCTGGTGCTTTCCATATGGTCACATTAAAATTTGGTCAAGATCTGATCACTAGTTTTTGAGCTATTGTCAATAATGCGTGTTTAATACGTTAAATCTGATCAAGGTTCCGAAGATAAAGCGGTGAAGTCGGTTTTTTTAAGCTTTGCTTGCGTTTAATTATTTATTAAAGAAGTTAAAGTTGTTCATAAGTAAACATTACTGTGTGCAGGATTGAAGGGCAATATTTCCGGTGAAATTACAGGACTTAAAAAGATTCAACATCTGAGTAATATCAAAGACCAGCAACCTGACGCATGTTATGGGCCCGGCAGTGTACAATTAGGCTTCCTAATATCATATTAGAGACAACTTCTTTCAATTGCTTTAAAAATAAATTGAAACGATGGCTTATCGAACAAACGTTTTATACCACAGATGAGTTTATGTAAATTAAATCATTTTATACATTGACATACATTATATTGACATGTTCTTTATGGAAATAATTATATATATTTTTAATTTTTATTTCGTAATATTTTTTTTTACTCTTTTTATTTTTTCATTTTATTTTTACCGACTTAACAAAAAAGGAGGAGGTACTCAAGGCGACTGTATTTTTTTATGTGTGCTACCTTATAACGTCTTTCCACGTAAACTGATTTTGAATTTATATATATATATATTTTTTTTATTTGTGATAGGCTAGTGTTTGACCACTATCTCACCTGATGATAAGTGACGATGTGATCGAAGCTGGTAAACACACTAGACCTGGAATACAATTAATTAATTTGTTAGAAAGCTGTTGCTTTCCGCTAGGTCCAATTAAATACGGTCTAGATTTGATCAGTAGTTTTTTAGATATCGTCAATAATGTATGTAATATATTTAATCTGAATTTTTTAAACTTTCGCGAACTTCAATAATGTTTATGTGAGAAAACCGGGTCTTTTCGCGCTTTTATTTTCAAAATAGCATTATTTTGACTAACCTCGACGTTTCGGCAGGGTTGCACCGGCCGTGGTCACGAGAGACTGACTTTTGAAAATAAAAGCGCGAAAAGACCCGGTTTTCTCACATAAACATGATATTTAATCTGATCAAGATCCTGAAGATAAAATGGTGATGCCGTTTTTTTTTAATCTTGGCTTGCGTTCAATTATTTTGTCTCCGCAATCTTGTACAATTAGTCAGTATCAAGTAATATAATATATATTATATGTTTTTATTTAACGGTTTCTATTATTTTGTTATGTATTTTAATTCTTATATACTTTGTTCCGTGTACTGGTAGGCTCCAGCGGAAGACCAGCGTTGTGACCATATGAAGCTGAAAAGCAAGATTTTCGCTCCAAAACGCTCCAAAAAAGAAGTATATAGAAGTTTTAATAATGTTTCTACCACTTTGATATATGAAAAAAGTATATTTACTTAAATTATTACCATCTTACAACAAGACAAACTGTCAAATGTCATCCATTAGTGGTTCACATACATCCAGTTCACTCGAAGCGTTTTGCTTCTACGTTTATCATCCGTACAGCGTAGCAGTGGAATTCATTGCCTGCGTCTTTATTTCCACCGTACAATCTGGGTGTCTTCAAGTCTAGAGTGAATAGGTGGCTTCTAGGCAAGTAGGTTCTATATTCGGCCGCATCGTCAGGCCAGCGCAAATGCTTGCCTATGTAGCATAAAAAAGACTAAAAATATATTCCACAAAAACGTTGGTTACATATGGTTACTAAACTAAAAATGAAATCGAAACAAATCATCAGTAAAATTAAATGATTATACCTACCGCAATAAATCTCAGCCACAACAAATAAACACATAATTAATTTAATATGCGTGTACAACAATAAAGTAAATAACTATAATTAAACAATTTTATTCTCAACACCTCACAAAATATGTGAATAATATTATTTATTGAACGAGGCGCTCAATTGTGTTTATAATTTTTATGATGATTGTAGAAATTTTGATAAGCACTTACATTTATTTTTATTTTATGAACGTACTAGCCGTGCCCCGCGGTTTCACCCGCTATTGTCAAGTAAAAAAGTAGCCTATCTATATCATGTATGTGTTAGATTATCCTAGGTATAATCTATGTACATTCCAAATTTCATCTAAATCCGTTCAGCCGTTAAAGCGTGAAGAGGGAACAAACATACATACACACAAACTTTCGGATTTACAATAATAGTAGGATTATGTTTTTTTTCACCCGACTTCAAAAAAGGAGGTTCTCAATTCTGACTACCTATATGTTTTTTTTTTGGTATTTATGTAACGAAATAACTCCGCTAATTATGAATTGCTTTAAATGTTTTTTTTTTTAGACTTTACTTTAGAGGTGGTCCCATGAAAATTTTATCGAAATCGGTCAAGAAAGCTGACACCGAAATATAAGCGACGAAGTCGGTTTTTTAAGCTTCGCTTGCGTTTCAATAATTTATTTAATAGAGGCAAACTTTTGAATCTCACCTGAAGGTAAGCGATTTTTGTAAATAGAATGAGCTCCCGGTCTCAATGGGCTCAGGGTCTCTACACCAAACGGCTCCAATATGTAAGCCGAGTTATATACACTATTTTTGAGCGCCTGCGTATTCCAGGTCTAGTGTGTTTACCAGCTTCGATCACATCGTCACTTACCATCAGGTGAGATAGTGGTCAAACACTAGCCTGTCACAAAAAAAAAAAACTATTAGGTATATAAGATAGTGAATAATAATAACCAATAAACATATGCGGATAAATATACATATAATGAATAAACATTTATATATTTCATTTAGTAATGTTTTACAAAACGGCTTTATACGAGTTACTTTATATCTTTTTAATTATAAAACATAAATCACTAATAATAACCTGTTGTTTAAATGGTTTAATAAAAAATAATTACTTAAGATTTCAATATTACATGATCGATATTTTTTACAACGACATTAAATTTATCATTTAATTTGTATATCTCAAAGATTTTTTACATAAGCTTGATTTTTTTAAATTTTAATTTAGTTCTTTTTCATTTACACAACATTTGATATACTTGATCACGAAGGCATATCTAAGAAATATCTATTCAAACATTTTTTTTTAAAATATATTTTCAATTAACAGGCTAATAGCCTATATATCCTAAAACTAAACTAAAACTATATACAGGAAAGAACTGAGTAAAAAAACTAATATAATAAACGCTTTTAAACTCACAGCCTACACCAAATTCACAGACTTATGTCGTGGATGCCGGAAACATTTACATTAACAAACAATTTCCCTTGGGGAGAAAACTTGTGTTTCCATAGTCTCTAAGCCAACGGGCAGTATATGAGACAATTTTTATAATTTAAACGTAAGTTAAGCTTAAAAAAACCGACTTCACCGCTTATATTTTGGTTTTAGCTTGATCGATTTCGATAAAAATGTATATGGGACCTCTGAAGTATTATCTACCAAACAAAAATAATTAAAAAAACCGATTAAAAATATATTTAAAATAAAAACAGTCAAATTGAGAACCTCCTTTTTTGAAGTCGGTTGTAAAATAGAGTGTCATCCAACTAAAATCGAATACCTTTAAACGTGCAATTCTTGTATACATGTATATCCTTACTATATTATATACTATATTACTATATTATTATAATTATAATGTTATAATTATAATATTATAAATGCGAAAGTAACTCTGTCTGTCTGTCTGTTACGCTTTCACGCTAAAACTACGGAACCGATTTAAACGAAATTTGGTACACAGATAGTCTAGAGCCTGAGAAAGGACATAGGCTACTTTTTAACCCCGAATTCTGGCTGGTCCGGGACTCACGCGGGCAAAGCCGCGGGGCGCAGCTAGTATATTATATAATCCGAATCTCGGGAACGGCTCCAACGATTTTCACGAAATTTAGTATGCAGGGGGGTTTCGGAGGCGATAAATCGATCTAGCTAGGTTACATTTTTAGGAAACATCATTTACCAAAAAAACCGAGAAAGAGGTCATCCAGGTACACACAAAACATATATAGGTATGTCTATTATAGTCACATTACCTCATTTCACAGTTCGTTGGCTATGCAAAATTTCACGCCAAATTAATTAAAAATCTGACAAACATACAATAATTAGACATTGTGGCTAAAAGCTGATAAAATCTTGCGTTAATCGGCCAATTAAAATACTTAAAAGTTTAAATAGATTAGCAACACTATTATTGTGTAGTTTAATTACATTTATTATTGTTGTAATTGAATTACTCGTGTCAAAAATGTATGATTTACGTTTATTAAACACTGGGCCTTTGGGGACCGTGTGCTCATACGTACATACACGTATGCTAATACGGTGTTCCAGCAGTTATCCTTAAGAGCCTGCGTATTCCAGGTCTAGTGTGTTTACCAGCTTCGATCACATCGTCACTTACCATCAGGTGAGATAGTGGTCAAACACTAGCCTGTCACAAATAAATAAAAATAATAATAAAAAAAAACATACACATTGCAAATGTACATACTTAATGATTTTTTTTTTAATTAAAACCTTCTTTAGCGGCGTTGTGCACTTTTTTGGGATGGGTAAAAAATTTTAAACTTGCGTCGGGACACGTGACCTGATCGAAAATTCGTAAGACGGGAAATTCGTAAGACGAAGGAGATGAAGTAATATCCTCCTCTCTTTCTACCGCGCGACGAAAAAAGGTCAAGTTTTCACTGCTAATAAATGTGTATAAATGTGAACCGCAAAGAAATGGAACTCCTTGTCTGTGTCTATGTTTTTGTTCCCTATAGTATTAATATCTTCTTAGAATCTAGGCAAACGTGCTACATCATCGACCGCATTGTGGACCAGGGCGAGATAGTGGTAAATTGTTTGCTTATCTTGAATAATACTTGTTTTATTAAAAGTGTTTTTCATATAGTATAATCTGAAATCACCATTTTTTAAATTATAATCTCTAATAAGCCTCTGATTAGTGGTAATATACATATACCTAGTAGATATATCCAAGATATACATTATATGTATAAAATGTTTTACTACTAAATTTGTATTTTAAAACTTATAGGTAGCTTATATTTCACAAAGAGTGGGCAGTGTGTCCATCAACGAAAATATAAAAAAAAATGTTATAAAAATTTATCTACGTCTAAGCTGATTTGTAATTTCAGCGCACTTACCATCGACTCCGTGGCGCAACGGTAGCGCGTCTGACTCCAGATCAGAAGGTTGCGTGTTCAAATCACGTCGGGGTCAAGCTTCGTTTTGCATTTATATTTTTTTTCTCTATATTATTTTAGTTTTTATTATAAAAACATGTGAATAATATATATAATTATGCTGTTTCGTTGAATTATGTATTTATTGTTCAACAAACCATTTCCCTATTAATAGGTAGTATTTTTTGTATTTTATTTGAACTAGCTATTATAAAATTCAAGTTTATGTCATTATTTAAAAAAAACGCTTTCGCACTCACAGCCCCACACTAAGTTCAATGACTTGTGTCGTGGGTGCTAGTAACATTCACATCACTTACACAATCACAACCAGAACCAAAAACAAATTTTCCTTGGGGAGAAAACTTGTGTTCCCGCCGGAAATCGAACCCAATGCCCCCTGCTTGACTAAGCCAACGAGCAATTTTATGAAAGACAACGATTAACAAATACAAAACAAGGACCGTAACAACACGAAACGCGATGGCTTTAGCCGAATAAGTAGGTGCATTGCAAAATATGTAATTTTATGTGACCTTCATATTTTTTATAATGTAGCGATCAATTTTGCAATTTATAAATAGAACTTTTTTAATGGTACTTGTTTGTCCTCTGTTAAAAATTTGAACGTGGAATCAAATAATACTTTTTAATTATAGATGTTTAGTTTTATCGTTTAATCAATATTCTTTCATACATATAATAATATCTTTCAAGTATACCTAGATAGTAAGAACATAAACCATTTTTTGGAATTAAACCAACGTTTGACCACAATAATTTGATTTTGATTTGCCTTCTAAGCAGCGGGTGTCGGGTTCTATTCTTAGTGGTATACAAGATTTCTCCTTAAGAGAAATTTTTGTTTCTGGTCATGGCTGTGCCTGCATGTGTGATGTGAATGCTGAAGCTTCAAAGATTTGTATCCTGGGTTCCGGAAGAAATCATTGAACTTAAGCATCTTTGACCGCATCATCGCTTACCATCGAGTGAGATAGTGGTAAAATCATTGCCTATAAACAAAACAACCAAACGCATTCACACTCACAGCCCCACAATAAGTTCCAAGACTTGTATCGTGGGTGCCAGAAACATTCACATCACGTACAAATTACATCAACAAATATCCCTTGGGAAGGAATTTGTGCTCCTGCCGGGAATCGAACCCAGGACCCACGGCGCAGAGGGCTATCGAGCATATAAAAGAAAAAAATAGATGGTATTCCGAGAGATCTTTAAAACCACATACTAAGTCATGTTTACCATCATTGACCAGCAGGTGAAGTGCTCATACGCTAGCCTATCGACCCAGTTGGCGCAGTGGACAGGTGTCCGCCCTCTGCGCCGTGGGTCCTGGGTTCAATTCCCGGCAGGAGCACAAATTCCTTCCCAAGGGATATTTGTGCTTCTGGTTCTGGGTATAACGTGTGTGTGATGTGAATATTTCCGGCACCCACGATACAAGTCTTTGAACTTAGTGTGGGGCTGTGAGTGTGACCAGAACCAGAAGCGCAGTTATCCCTTGGGAAGGAATTGTGCTCCTGCCGGAAATCGAATCCAGGACCCACGGCGCAGAGGGCTATCGAGCATATAAAAGAAAAAAAAAATATATGGTATTCCGATGTCTTTTTCCGAGATATTTAAAACCACATACTAGGTCATGTTTACCATCCTTGACCAACAGGTAAAGTGCTAGCCTATCAAAGATAAAAAAAATAGGCACAGCTAGCGCGTGACCTCCGAATGTTCGGCGCCCTCCGAGCGGACGCGGTTCCGCGCGTTGCTTTTATAATTGATGTGCATAAACACAGCTGTATACAGGATGCTCTACAATCATACAACATATTACATATTTTTTATTTGACACGAAAAAAAAATTGAATTTAAACTTCTTTTGGTGCGGTTGGGAATAATCCCAAGAACATAACATACACAAAAAAACAAACAAACGCATTCACACTCACAGCCCCACACTAAGTTCAAAGACTTGTACCGTGGGTGCCGGAAACATTCACATCACACACACGTTACACCCAGAACCAGAAGCACAAATATCCCTAGGGAAGGAATCTGTGCTCCTGTCGGGAATCGAACCAAGGACCCACGGCGCAGAGGGCGGACAATACTGTCCACTGTGCCAACTGTGGTCGTCTTGAATATAGTTATCAGTCCTCACGAATTGAAAAACGATTCGCACACAACTTCGTGGTGTAGCTTTTAGGTGCGCGTTCGCCTTCTAAGCAGGGGTATCGGGTTCGATACCCGGCGGGAACACAAGTTATCTCCCCAAGGAAAATGTGTGTTACTGGTTCTGATTGTGAATGTGTCTGTGTTGTGAATATTTCCGGCACCCACGTCACAAGTCATCGAACTTAGTTTCGGGCTGCGAGTGTGAAAGCGTTTATGTTATGTTTTATGTTTATTAACACGCTTTTATTAGCTTCACCAGTGTGTGTGTATGTTTGTTTCCAACTCCTTTGGGCTTGATTTTGACCCACTTCAAACAGTCAGATTTCATTTAAACTTCGTAGACTTATCGAGGAACGATGACAATACAAAAAAATGTATTTTTAAGCTATTGCATAGCTTCTATCGCGGGCCTTGAGCGTAGAGACCGAATCCAGAAATTCCGTAACGAAAATAACCTAACACCCCCCACTCCGACCGGCACAGCGGTGACACTTTTTAGTTTTGCCATCTATCGATGAATAGCAGAACTTTTAATGACTTTTTTGAAATATCACGCTTGTCTCTTTAGTTCAGAAACTCGCCTCTAGGTGGCAGGAAAAAAAATACTGCATAAATAAAATAAATAAATAATTATAATTGCATAAGTTGATAAAAAATGCTATATAGCTTTACCGCGGCAGTCCCCGAGTGCCACCCGTCTTTTTTTTATATATAAAGCGTGTTTTTAGTTTTTTTTACTATTAAATTTATTATTTTTTTCCCAAACGCGCCAAAAGATACCGTCAAAGACGTATAACTTCAAAGATATACCACGTGTTAAAAATAATCACCCCAAAACAGTAATTAAAACATTCATAAATTTTAGAAAGCAACGCTGTAACTATTAATCAATCATTAGACTTCACGAGCATCCTATATTCAAACTCACACACACATACACGTCCGTGCATCCTCACACATACAAACTGAAGTCAACAGCGCGTAAATATATTTTGTAGTTTTGTACAGACAAAACTGTTATTTTAAAATAATAATTGATGGCCATATTGTAAATTGTCAATGGTTATTTTCTTTGTGGTCAGTTGTTATGATTTTGTACGTAATGGGGATGTAATTGTGTATCTATTAATGTCTGTTTTTTGTTTGTTTGATGTCATTTTTGTTTGGTGATGAATTGGGAGTAGTTTTGGTGGTAAATGTTTAGCCAAGGAAATTATAGTGAATCGGGAATATTTTCTTTGGACAGGTAACTTCATATATCAATAGTTATATATAAGTAAATAATTTTTTTTTTTTTTTTTTTTTATTTTGTTTACTAAAATGTAGGCAATGGTGTTCGGATTTTAAACTACATCCTATGACTTGAAAACTGGTGTCTTACAACTATCAATGTACCTAAAAATATTACCTATGTGATCACGTAGATTTTTTATGATCAGCGCTCTCAAACTATACTCTGTGACACATTAGGAAAATTCCTATGTGTCACAGTGGTTACACTTTGGTGTGTCCGAACTAGAACTATGGGTACAATAAAGATCAAAATTTATATATTCGGTTTTTTTATTAAATATGTGCATCCTACAGTCATAATTCTTAAATAACCGGCATCCACGACACAAGTCATCGAACTTAGTGTGGGGCTGTGAGTGTGAAAGCTTTAATTTATGTAATGACATATACACATTCTATGTTATGTTTTTTTTATACTATACCTATAGACAAGCATTTGACCGCTATCTCACCTGATGGAAAGTGACGATGCGGCCGATGGAACAATACACAGTATTTATGTTTATCTTGCACCTTGCTTAAATCCTTAAAACAAATTCCGCCCAAAATAAACTAAAAGACAACGATTACTAAAGAATCTGAAAACCAACGATTGTAAAATTAGGGCAGATGCAACATTCCCTCTGACAAATAATTGTAGAAAGCGGAAAAAAACATTATGTATAAAATAATCATTGTATATTTACAACTATTTAACCTTTAAATTTAAATTCCAATTTATAAAGCTGCAAAAGATCTTAATAGAACAAGTTTAATGTAATTTTTATGTATGTAATTTTATAAAGTTAGACGCCATTTTTCTGGGTGACGTTCTAATCTGTCATTTTGTAAAAAAATAATTTAAATTAAAATTCAATAATATGTATTGACATTCGTGTTGAAATTAAATATTTATGTCTAGACTATATATAATTTAACATATATATGTATAATAATAGCTGCGCCCCGCGGTTTCACCCGCGTGGAGATGGAAAATTGTGATAATGATGATAGAAAGTATGTACCTATTTTAGTTTTTCGTAATTTTTAAGCTATTGCATAGCTATAAAACCCTTCTATAACTTTCATCATCATGAATATCATGTTGCATGTGCCCGACAGGGTCCATAATGATCTCAATATGTAACTTATTATGTTATGTAATTTTAAGAACCCATGTACATTATGGAAGCAATAAAGAATTGAGTATTGAGTATTGAGCTTCTATCGCGGGCCTTGAGCGTGGAGACCGAATCCAAAAATTCCGTAACGAAAATAACCTAACACCCCCCACTCCGACCGGCACAGCGGTGATACTTTTTAGTTTTGCCATCCATCGATGAATAGCAGAACTTTTAATGACTTTTTTGAAATATCACGCTTGTCTCTTTAGTTCAGCAACTCGCCTCTAGGTGGCAGGAAAAAAAATACTGCATAAATGAAATAAATAATAATTATAATTGCATAAGTTGATAAAAAATGCTATGCAATAGCTTTACCGCGGCAGTCCCCGTCACACGTCTTTTTTAATGTTTTTATATTATTCTGCTATTCGGAAATCACTCGGTTGTTTATCGTCATAACTATTCAAATATTAGTCCAAATTATATAGTGTAAAAGACAAAGTTTATCTACTTAAAATACTAGATGCGATAAAAGTATTTATTTTGATATAAGGATCAATTTGTTACTACCAAACGTGCGTTAGAAATAAATTATCAATTTTTATTGTATTTATGGTTCACTATTTTGGCGATAATGACTTGAACATAAAAGATAGATATATGCTGTCGCGGGCTTTTTTGTAGGATTATTTAAGATAAACATTTCCATTAAACATTATATACGTATAACTCCAATGGTTTTTGCAGCGTACGCCAGAATAGCTCGCAGATGGCAGATTTTTTTCCTACTTACTTGACACTTCGTTATATTTTGGACAATTCACACAATATCTTTATAAATTGTAGCCTAAATTTATTCTGATATATAAGCTATATTATTGTAAAGTTTCATCAAAATCCATTCAGTAGTTTTTGCGTGAAAGAGTACAACATCAAATCAAACATACATTCTTACAAACTTTCGCGTTTATAATATACACTAGCAGAGCCCGCGACTCCGTCCGTGATTATTGGACATATAGTAAGGATCCCTAATTTTATTAAAAATATAATATAACCTATAGCCTTCCTCGATAAATGTACTATCCAACACTGAAAGAATTTTACAAATAGGACCAGCGGTTCTTGAGATTAGCGCGTTCAAACAAACAAACAAACAAACAAACTCTTCAGCTTTATAATATTAGTATAGATTAAAAATTGTATATGTTAATTTTATGTATATATTCGAATAATTATAGTAGAGTAGATAATAATGTAATTTAAAAAATGTAATTAATCCAGAGTGCCTGCCATCTCCATGGCTTTCATCAAAATTGGTCCAGAGATCACAACTAGAACCAGAAACAAATTTCCAAAGAAAGATAATTAAACGCAAGCAAAGCTTAAAAAAACCGACTTCATCGCTTTATCTTTGGAACCTTGATCAGATTTAATGTATTAAACACGCATTATTGACTATAACTCAAAAACTAGAGATCAGATCTTGATCAAATTTCAATAGGACCACATGGAAAGCACCAGCTTTTAAATAAAAAAATAATCATCAAAATCGGCTCACAACGAAAGAAGTTATGAGGTAACTTTTGAAGTCGGTTAAACGAGAACATCGTCAAAGTAGTCCACAAAGTAGACATTATTGACGATTTTTCAAGAACTAGGTACTGATCAGATCTTGATCAAATTTAAATGGGACCAATTAGAAAGCAGCATCGTTTAAACTATTAAAAATTTCGAAATTAGCTCGCGTGGAAAGAAAATATGAGGTACCTAACACACATAAAAAAAAATTTTATAAAAAATACAGTCGACTTCAGTACCTCCTCCTTTTTTGGGAAGTCGATAAAAATACATTAATTTGACACAAAAAGAACTTAATAAAAAATAACAATACTTGTGTTTAGAAGGCGAATGTGCAGTTAAATTATGTATTAAGTGGATAGAAGACGTGTTAACCTTACCTCCATGATATATTGTTCATTATATTTAAAGTAGTTAGTTAAACAAGCAATTAAGACCCGATAACTAACTATAAAACACAATGTGGACATTTGTTACACGTGTTAAATATGTATCGAGTCGATACGTCTGTTTCACAATATTAAGTCGATACTATCGACTAAATATTGTGAAACAGACGTTACAAATAATCTTACTTATAATTCTTAAGCCTCCTTTAAGTACATTATGTATGTTTTTTTTTATTCTAGATAGGCAAGCATTTGACCACTATCTCACCTGATGGAAAGCGATGATGCGACCGAAGATGTAACACGCTTGCCCAGAAGGTACCTATTCACTCTTGACTTGAAGACTCCCAGATTATACTGTTCGGGGAACAAAGACGAGGGCAATGAGTTCCACTCCTTTGCTGTACGGATGATAAACATAGAAGCGAAACGCTTCGAGCGAACGGGAGGTATGTATAATCTGGGAGTTTTCAAGTCAAGAGTGAATAACCTTCACTAAATTTCATGAAAATCGTTGGAGCCGTTTCCCAGATCCAGATTTTATGTATATGAGAATTGCTCGTTTAAAGTTATTAGATAAGAAATAAATATGATAACTACATATAAATATGATAAATAAATCTAGAAAACTTGATTATGTATAATTATTATCTACCTATCTGAAACCTAATATGGATATGGAAGAGCGTGGTCTTCTGACATATTGAAAATCAAAATGGTATATTCACATGGGCCCCAAAGAGGCACTCATGAAAATTAATGACTGACTGTCCTTCACTATTTTCCTTGATTTTGACTGTGACTTGGACTTTTATATTATAAAATACACTTGAAATATTTTACAACTTGACACTGGCTAAATGCACAGGATTGCGAAGCCAAAATTATAAGATACAAAACAAGTGAGACACAAATACAGTCAACATTAAAATATAAAAAAACTAGCTTCCAAATACAAACGCGTGGCACGGGGGCATCGTCAATAGCTTGGTCATTAAAATGCCATAAATAAAGGACCCTGTTCACGTCCCTATCGACATCTGTTGCATCGGTGCCCGCGTAAATTTATATTTCGAACTTTCGAACGTTTAGAACTGGCCAGAGAGATTTGAATTAAAATGAATCGATGGAATTAATTTTTTTTGGTGCTCGATCTTTTTTTGTTTTTAGTAATTGTGTGCCTATCACACTTATATTATAAATCTGAAAGTATGTGTGTAAGTATGTTTGTTTCCTCTTTACGCTGTGGCGGTTGAACAGATTAGGATGATATTTGGAATGTTGCTTATACCTAGGATTAACACATAGGCTACTTTTTAACTTGATAAACGCGGACAAAGTTGTGGGGCACGGCTAGTAGATGTATAAAGTTTTAATTTAGTTTAAAAAAATATATTAAATTGCCCGTTGGCTCGTTCGCCATCTCAGCAAGGGTATTGGGTTCGATTCCCGACTGGAACTCAAGTTTTATTCCCCGAGGTAAATGTGTGCTTCTGGTTCTGGTTGTGATTGTACTTAATTTGAATGCTTCCGGCACCCACAACACAAGTCATCGAACTTAGTGTGGGGCTGTGAGTATGGAAGTAATTGGCCCGTATATCATCATTACTTCTATTAATCCTAAAAAAAGCAAATAATCCCTAGATAAGAATTTACAACACTGTTTTTACACCATACATACAATAAGTATCTTCTAGGCAAGCACGCTACATCTTCGAACGTATCTTCGCTTTCAATCAGGTGAAATACAGGTCAAAAGCTTGCTTATCGAAAAAAAATATTTTTACACCATATAATATTGAATAATATTATATTTTATGGTGTAAAAATATTAGTGCTTAGAAAATAAAAAATATTCGCTCATCTTAAAGCGTAACGACGCCATGGTATTGCCACTATAAAAATGGTTAAAAGTATGTGTGAGAGTCTGAAACTGTCTCTAATGACACCTCTAACAGTTTCCTAACGCATTCTTCCAGTTAATTGCTATTTATAAATACGCAAGGTGTGAAGGCTGACTGTTCAATGGCGAATAGCATTATGCTCTTTGCCAAAAAAACTGCAAATGTTGAAAAAGTTGAGATGTTACCTTTTTGCGCTTTGACGTCCAAGTGTCAGTTTAAGATATATTCTAAATTTAAAAAATATATATATGCATGTTTTTCCTTTACTTTATTTTTATCCGTAAAATTCCAAAATAAAAATCAATTTTGTTTAATTTGTCCCTCCAACTGTTTAAATACTGTATAAAACAAAGCTGTTTATTTTTTCGGAATTTTACGAATGAAAATTTCAAGGGACTTTTAAATTTTCACCAGTAATATTTCGAAAAATAAAATCAGCTGTGTTTATTTGTTTCTAAAACTTTTAAAATAGTTTTTACAGAGAAAAATATAGTTTTAAGCCCGTGTTTTTAAATTTACTACTCGAATGCAATGAAAACAAGAATAATTAATCTGTTTACCTATAAAAACCCTTATATAATCTTGTGTGTTTACATATAATTACGTACTGTTAATTGTTTTCTTATATATATATATATATATATATATATATTTTCCTTGTGACGGCAAATCACAAGAAAATCACAACTGCATTATAAAAACAATAGAAAAAACAATTTCCACAGAGGTAAGGCCAAGTTCACCGCGGATGCACCTAAGGCCGATTCTACACTTAAGATAAAACAGCCATTACCGTGTGTGTCACCCGTGACGACGCCATCTTGTCTATTAAGTGTGCCAGCATAGCGTAATAGTGGGAAAAATACAGTAAATTGGTTTTGTGCTGTATTTTTTCTATGTTTTGGACAGGATGTTGCTATTGTTGTGTTGCAATGCTTCAAAATTTGGGTATGACAAAATTATATCTAGCATTGTTATGGAACCTACGTCGCAAATTGTTTCCACCGTAGAACTTTCACAAACGTATATTTTCTACCGACTTTTGTTTCCTCATAACTTCGTTCCACGTGAACCGATTTTGAATATTTTTGTTTGAAATATCTTGCTTTCCAATTGGTCCCATTTAAATTTGATCAAAGTCTGTTCAGTAGTTCTTGAAATATCGTCAATAATGGGTGTTTAGTACATCTAATCTGATCAAAGTTCCGAAGATAACGCGGTGAAGTCGGTATTTTTTAAGCTTTGCTTGCGTTTGTGAAAGTCATATATTTTTGGTATTATTGCTATTAGAATTATAAAATAACTTAAACACACGCAAAGCTTAAAAACCGACTTCACTGATTTATCTTTGATTACATTAAATGAATTAAATAGGTACACATCATTGAGGATATCCAGTAGTTTTTGAAGAAGATCTTAATCAAATAAAAATTAAAAAAAAAAACAGGCGTAATCAGAATAAGTTGAAATCAGAACCTCCTCCTTTTTGGATGTCGGTAAAAAAACAGGTAAATCCACACGATATAAGTGACCTTTTTTATGGACCAATTTTGATGAAATTCGATATGGAGGTAGCTGATATCCTCGATTAACATATAGCTACTTTTTATCCCGATACAGCGGGTAACACCGCGGGCGCAGCTAGTAGTAAAACAATAAAAAATATAAATTTCAATAGTTACCCTTCTATACTTTTATTCATTGACACACTAAAATTAAAATGAATCAACATTTGTATCAATAAGTTCAGTAGCGCTTGAATAGTATTAAAAGTGTCAAATCTTCAAGGAGATAAAAACACAAACCTTTATCCCCGAACCGCTAGTGTCAACTTGTTAACATACCTGAAAAAAAAAACAAAAAAGGTTACAACATCATCTGACAGAACAACAAAAGCGTTTGGCGCCAAAAGGGCCACTGGCCGCCATAAATTGTAGTCCAATAAAAAAGCAATTTAAAAAACATTCGAATTTGAAAAGAAGTCCAAATCGTTGGATCTAACGACCAGCGTAGCAAGACACCTGGGGCGGAGTAAATTAGACTATATCTGTTTAGAATAAGGGAGAAATGGAGGGTCAAAGTAAATTTGTCACTTGTTGGCGGGATCACGGAGCGTGACGTCATCGTTCGGTAACCACGCTCTGGAGCACAAATGTTATAACTTCACTATCGTGAGATAATCGATATGCTTTTTTATTTCGCACATAAAAGTTTTTATTTTTGAAGCGAGTCTGAGGTTTATTACTTGAATTAGGTTACTTGAATTTGCCGCTACTTCGTTTTCATGTTAATAAAATTACATTGTTCATAATCGGATAAAATACTGTTTTTCCATCTTATTGTTTAATTTTTTATGTTGGATGTTGACAGCTATTCTGGCAAATAAACGTTTGAATTTGAATTTAAATTTCGTATTTTGACTTTTTTATCTACGTAACTATAATTGTCTTTTTTTCATTTAGATCGAATCGTGAACACCAAGAAAAGTATCGAGATGTTATGTATGACATTATTTTTTTAATTCAAGATAACAAACGTTTGACCGCTATCTCACCTGACGGCAACTGACGATGAGACTTAAGTCCCATATTGTATACTAGCCGTGCCCCGCGGCTTCGCCCGCTATTATCAAAATAAAAAGTAGCCTATGTGTTAATCCTAGGTATAATCTATGTACATTCCAAATTTCATCCAAATCCGTTCAGCCGTTAAAGCGTGAAGAGGGAACAAACATACTTACACACTTACACACAAACTTTCGGATTTATAATATTAGTAGGAATAGTAGGATATATCAGGGAACACAGACTCGGGTAAGGAGTTCCATTCTTTTACATTATCATTTAAGTAAATTCCCATCACAAAGTGACCGTGTAACAAAAATCTAATATTTTTTTAATTTCAAGAACCACAATAAATATTATTATAAAACAACAGTTACAAAATCTCTGGCGCATCACGCGAACGTTGAAAACCAGCGTTTTGACATTTCCGGTTCCTAAAAACTTGACAGACGGACGAAAATTACTTATTTTATCATACACCTTGCATTCACACTCATCACTCTTATTAATATATAAATAAAGTTTAATCTTGAATGACATTATTTGTATTGTATGTAAAAGTTATTTTTGTAAGTTACGCGGTTTCATCATAAGGCCGTCGTATTTTGATTTGGGTTCAGTTATTTCACCTACAAAAAGATAAAAAAGCTGTTGTTTTGTCTGTTAATATTATTATAGGACTAGAAAAAAAATATGTATATCTTTTTTTTTTTATTGAGAGACGAAACGAGCAAGTCCTTCGGCGGACTCAGCAAAAGAATCTTACCAAGACAAAACTTTTTCTTGTTACTAAAACATTTTTTTTTATTGAGAGACGAAACGAGCACGTCCCTAAGCGGACCCTGCAAAAGAGTCTTACCAATGCAAAACTTTTTCTTTTTACTAAAACATTTTTTTTTTAATTGAGAGACGAAACGAGCATGTCCCTCGGCGGACCCTGCAAAAGAGTCTTACCAAGACAAAACTTATTCTTGTTACTAAAACATATTTTACCTACATTTATTGCCTTAAAAACTGCTCATATTAATGCATAATATCCAATAAAAAACGCGCTTTATTACCCTTTGCGTCGATCAATATTTCGGCGTAAAATGCAAAAAGTCAAATTATCGACCTATTTCCGTCAAGCGATTCATGCGAAACAACCTTTCACTGGCCGCAGAGAAAAAGAAACAGAGTCCGTGACCCCTCGATATTCAAATTGAGAATTATTATTTTCTTCGTTTACGTTTCGCGGGCATTGGTGAGAATACGAATTTTAAAATGTTCTATTTATTAGCGGTTCTAAGGTGAATGCACTTTTTGGCGGGAAAATAAAATTGCCGCTCTGTTAGTAGACTTAATTCTACTACAATATTATACAATCCGTGATTAATTCCTTCCTTATATATTATATTTATATTACGCTTTTTTCATCGAAAGCTTTAGCCCAACTTGCATTTGAATAGCTTTCATTTTTTACTACGGAACTACGATCATCAATTCATAAATTTTAAATTATTGAAGTCTTTTTACTTACTCCTTCTTATTTAAATTTTGTTAATTAAGTACGAACCTCTTTATTCCACAATGCAAATAACCTGTCACTGGCCACAAAGAAAAAACTGACCCCACGAATTCAAATTCCAAATTAGCCCATTTCTTTTCGACGTAACTTTTTTCGTTTACTTCCTTTAGCTTCGGTCATTCTTCCTATTCTACTTTTTTTTAATAGACGAATGATTGATAGAAACTTTGATGTCTTTTTTTGTTGTTAGTCATTAGTTGTTAATTACATGTGAACTTATTCATTTGTAACCTTGCTCGTTGGGTTGTGGATGTGGGAAGTTGCTACTGTGGATGCGGCATTAATATGATATCAAAGGAAAAATAATTAACATATAATAATAACTTAATGATAATCGTTTTTTTGTAGTTATAGGTATTAAGCTAATTTATGAGAAATAAATAATTGACTGTATGTTTTAGTATAATATTTTTTTTTTTAAAATAACACTATCACTCTCACAGCCCCATACTAAATTCGATGAGTTGTATCGTGGGTGCCGGAAACATTAACGTCACGCACACAATCAAACCCTGCAAAATTTGTATGACTGTATTATTTTTAATTTTGATATTCTAGGATTCTAGAACTATGCCACCTTTTGGTTAGTTTAGAATATGCTCAAGGATGGTAAGAAGACTACGCCTAAGTGACAGGACTCGATGCCGCAACTGACAATCAGGGCAACCTCATTATAAATGAGAAAGTTACAAGAGAAACTTATTTTTGGAACGCAAATATAATAAAAATTGGCGGCGAGAAATGATCTTTTTTTGAGATCAAAATAACAATAGTTAAATTTAAAAAAGTAAAGTCGAAAGCGGTCTTACAGCTTACACGATATATTCCAGACAAGCTAAACTATTTTAGTACTAATAATAATAATTTTAGAACTAATAATAGTACTCACAGATGTTAAACAATTCTATAAAGCATTCTTACTATTATTACCACATCCGAAATAACTAAAAACATACCTCCACGTCCCCAATCTAGCAGGTGGTAACACCACGAAATTATGATTTATGGCAACACCAAAACAAATCGATCATACTAATTGGTACGATTCGATGGCAATATAAATCGATTGCATAATGCTTATAACGAATAACGTGCATTATGGTGTTAATTAAGCTATTTCTAGCGTTTAATAGCAGCTATTGGTAACAGTACATTGTAAAAGTGCCTTATAAAGTATGCTCCTATTAGTCATTATATCCTAGTACTTATTTTAAATGAGATTTTTCCTATACAATACAATACAATACAAAAACTCTTTATTGACACCAAAAGATAAATACAAGATACAGAGAAACTAATAAAGATAGGTAACAATGGGCGGTCTTATCGCTAACAGCGATCTCTTCCAGACAACCTTTGGATGGACATATAAATTTACCTATTTCGTATTTTTTTTTTCAAAATTAAGATATTTTAATATTTATTTACTTCTTACCCTACTGGCAAGGAAAGGCTATGCTTTTCGCGGGTATCTTATATGTATATATTATTTCCCATCTTCGGCATCATCGTCACTTGCCATCAGGTGAGATAGTGATCAAATGATTGCCTATCCAGCATAAAAAAATACATTTCTTTATTACGTCGTATCTTCCAAGGTAAGGTATAGTTATATTTGTCTTAAAAACCCAAGTGTGCTTAGATAGGTGTTTAAAAAAAAACAAAATGGCAGATTTTTGGCGCGAAATCGAAATTCGTCGGTAAAAAATAAAATAGTAAAGGTTTTTACTAAGCAATCGTACACCAATTTCGACCGCATCGTCGCTTTCTATCAGGTGAGATTGTGGTCAAACGCTGTCTTAGATACAAAAAAAACTTGTTTCCAGAAAAAAAGGCACTTAGCAAAAAAGAACAGGGCTCCATCTATTTAGTTCTATGCCGGTTTTAAATATAAAAGATAGTATTGCATGAATAACCTTTTGTATTAAAGTCGGTTAGACTACTAGGTCTACGTTTCAATATGCACTTGACCGATTCACATTACAAAAGGACTACTACCAATGTACTACAGTCCGTCTTGGGCAAGCATCCGGTGGCCCAATAGAGCCAATATAACAACAAACAAACCTAGACACCTCTTTACATATAACTAGTCCAACAACACGGGTCTTGTTAGCCTGGTCATATTAAATTTATCATCAAATTTAACTAGACCCCCATAAACTAACAGTCACTTCTAAGGTACGGGTCTAGAAAGACTGGGCATAGCAATATACGTCGAAGCCCAGTATAAAGAGGACTCGATATCTTGATAATTTATTCAGAGGTAGATTCCTAGCTAAACTGGATGTTTAACAAAGACGTCTTGTATAACTAGGACTATGGTGTTATACTACTTGTAAGCGGGTAGGGTTCTTTTAGACTGGACGGATAGAACCAATATACGACGTTTCAATTCCAGAATAAGAAGACCGCAATTTCAATGTAAATAGTTCAAAGGTAGAGCTCTGGCTTGGCTGGATATACGACAATATGATTCAGTTTAACTAGACCCGCAATTTTATACAATTAGTGAGTGTGCAGAGTTCATCTTAAGCTGGACGGTTAACAACGTCACTTGAGCACATTATGGCTTTAATCGGGACTTCCTACTTAAAACCCGCGCGTACTGGCCGCTGAGATTTGTTCCAATTTTAAATTTGACTTTTGATTTTGGAACACGGAACACGTGATTGTTTTACAGAATGAATTATTGAATTATTTGTATTACCATTCATCACACTTTTCAAATACGTCCCTTAACACTATGTAATTAAAGCGCACATTCTACAATAAATTGTAAAACAGAGAGGTAGTAAATTATTAAACTTTATCTGTCTTTTATAGTATTTTAACGCAAAAGTCATGTTCATAGCTAATTTGCATAAAAAACAGCTGTAACCGTCTTGCCCAATAACTATTTTAGAGCCCGCACACAGAGTTGATTAAAAAGCAATAATGTTATTATATTACGCACACGCACAAAAACTACATTACGGCCATAGTGATGGGGTAAATAGTTTATCGATAGTCATGACCTAGAACTGACAGTTAAGTAGTTGTACCTACTATCGATGACGAGTATAAACTAGTGAATTTAATATCATATGGTATTATTAATACATTCTGAAGTGAAATAATCAAATCAAAAATATATTTAATGCCCATAAGTACAAAAACAATAAAAAAAAAGAAAAATACATACAAAATTTTCAAAATTCAACAAGTATTTTATAAATATATAATAATTAATAACATAAATATCTTGTTTATCATATTACATTAGAATCAATAATTCACCAAAAATATACATACATAATATCTATTGTACCTAGAATATCTATTATTTTAATTTAGGTATATGATAAGGGTTACTAAAATTCTGTTTGATAACATTTTCTGTCTTTATCTTATTTTTTCTTCTTCAAACTCAAACTTAAAAGAATATGGATTAATAAATAAAATAGCTTGTGACTAAATACTTTTTTATTCCTCTATTTTTACCTCATAATATTTGCCGAACAGACGTCAACCGATTTGTACAGTTATTTTTTGTTTTAAAGGGTAAAGTATCTATTGGCGCCAAAATAATTGAAAGCGAAAAAGGTTTATAGCTTTAGTAAAATTGAACGTACAGTTACACTGACTTTGATTAAATTCGAACGATATCAATGAGACTTATTAGTCTTATAATTATGATATTTAGCAACATTATTATAGAATAATGTTGCCAAATTCAATTATAACTGTTTTTTTATTTTAGTAATCAAATATCTTAAGTAGAAAATGTCATCACTTATATCGATGATTTAAGTTTTATTTCATCGACCATCGTATAAACAACATTTATCGATACAAGAACGCCTGTATTGCACAACACTATTATATGTTCACATGGATATGTCTGTTCGTCTACTTTTACTAGCGCTACAAAAAGTTGCAAATGCGTTTTTGCCATGTTTGTCAATATTTTCCTTGACATTTTATAAGTCAAGATGATCACGATTAAGTATAAAATTAAGGGATAACTTGAATATATATAAACAAACAAAAACAAACGCATTCACACTCACAGCTCCCACTAAGTTCAAAGGCTTGTATCGTGGGTGCCGGAAACATTTACCACACACACATTACACCCAGAACCAGAAGCACAAATATCCCTTGGGAAGGAATTTGTTCTCTTGCCTGGAATCGAAACCAGGACCCACGGCGTAGAGGGCGGCGATCTAAACACTGCGCCAACTTGGTTGCCTATTATTTATTTACTGGGTCGCATTTATAACTATTACTTTTAATTCAAACATTTGTTGAAATGCCCGTTGGTTTAGTTGGATGCGCATTCGCCTTCTTAGCTGGGGTATCGGGTTCGATTCCCAACGGTACCACAAGTTTTCTCCCCAAGGTAAATTTGTATTTCTGGTTCTGGTTGTGATTGTGTGTAATGTGAATGTTTCTAGCACCCACGACACAAATCATCGGACTTAGTGTGGGACTGTGAGTGTTAAAGCGTTTATATTTATTTGTTAAAAAATATTATAAAAACGTTGTAATTATTAAAAAAATAAGACTTTAACATCACTTTCTTTATTTGTGATAGGCAAACTTTTGACCTCTTGTAATTTTTTTATTTTCAATTGATTCTTGGTATTTATGTATACAAAAAGTATTAATATACAGAATATCGATTAGTCAATCCATTACTTTTTCTTTTTAATTTATATACGTATTAAAAGTAAAATTATATGATATATATTGTAAAACTCTAGTTCACGATTGAAAAAAGAAATAAAGTTATTTAACTTAAAAAAGAAAAAAGGATATTAATAAAATTTATTGTTAGAATAGCTATATTTATTAAATAATATAATAATTTAAACATAAACGCAAAAACATAATACAATAATTTATGTAGTTATAAAAAAAACAGGTACTTCAAATTCAAAACATCGATAGTCAATCGATAAATCTCTAATTTATTTGTTTTATTAACATACGTAATAAAAGCAAAATTATATGTAACATAATTATGTAAAACACAAGTTAATGACCGTTAAAAAGAAAAATTATTGCCTCTTTTTTGATTAAGTTTAATTATTATTAAAAAAAAACTAAAGCTACTCAATAATCGAAATTTATTATTAAATTATAATAACTGAAAGTTAACGACAAGAAACAATAACAATGTATTAATACGATAAAAACTGTAATAATAAAGAAAAAAAAACAATATCACTTTGTACCCATTGCCGTTGAGACCATGGGCTGTTGGGGGGCCGAAGCCAAACATTTGGTCAGTGAGACAGGGCGCCGGATAAGGGAAACCAATGGTGACTCCCGCTCCGGCTCGTTTCTGGTGCAAAGGCTGGCCATTGCTATCCAGCGTGGAAATGCTGTCGCTTCATGGTCACCTTTGCACCGGGTACAGTCAGGGGTGAGTTATTTCATTAACTTTTTCGACTGTATACGCTTTAATGACCCTTTTAGTATTTATCATGACATAATTATTATAATACATATTTATAAATATATTAAATTTGATAAATATACAATTTATTAACTGGTTATATCATTATTTCAAGTTATAAATGCAATAAAAGCTTAAAACCGACTTCGCCGCTTTGTCTTCGGAACCCTTCATCAGATTAAATGAATTAAATACGCATTGAGGATAACTCAAAAACTACTGGTCAGATCTTGATCTAAATGGGACAACATGGGAAGCACCAGCTTTAAAAAAAAAAAGAACCATCAAAATCAGTTCACCCAAAAGGAAGTTAAGAAGTAACGCGAATAAAAAAATATTTTAGTTGAATCGAGAACATCATGGGTGCCGAAAACACTCACATCACACAATCACGCTTTAAAACCAGAAACACAAATATTGCATGAGAAGAAAAAAATGAGTTTCCATCTAGAATCGAACCCGATGCTTAAAAGGTACAATCAACTACGCCAAACGAACGGTTCTTCTAAATAATAATAAAAATAAATAATAAAAAACTTTATTTGATTACAAAATATGTCAACTTAAAAAATAAATATAATAAAGTAACATTAGTGCATAATTATTATTATGTGTTAATTAAGGATGAACCCCACACTAGGACGACCTGTGTCGTGGGATTCAGTTTCTCTTCCAGTTTAGTGGATCAGGTAGTCATAAAATAACAAAAAAGAAGCCATATAATAACTATCCTAATTACTGTTCTAAATATCCTAAGTTCTATATACTTCTATACAGCAAAAGAGCTCACTAACATTAAGCAAGACAAGTTAGAAAGGGCGAGTTACTAGTGCAATGTTCCTGTAGTTGTAGGACTCTTAAGCAGAGTCCGCGTGTGGCAGTACCACACATTGGCAGACATTCAACCAGCAGTAGTGTACAAACATACAGTAGTATGTACTGTACGGCAATGTTTCCAGTAACATTACAGGACTTAAAGAGGTTTAACATCTAATATCTCAGGGGGAGGAGCGCAGTGCCTTGCCGTGGGACTTTAACTATAAATAGTTAATAAGACAGTTGAATCTAAAGACCAAAACTCTGAACTGTATAATGATAAGTGATAATGAGCAAGCGAGACGCTTCAAGCGAAGTTTCACCCGGGTGTGATAAATGAAGAACCGCTTGACCGATTTTGTGCAAACTTCACATAAACCATCTACTAAATAGTCCGAACAAAGCCTAAACATTTGGTTTGGATAGGTGAGCCCGTTCTTGAGTTATAAAATAACAACGAAAAGTGGCATTGATTTTGATATATATAGATAGATAACGTGACATAAGAGACATAACACCATATATATAGGGGATATTTATTGATATTGGAATTGTATTTATTCTTACTTTATGATATTATTTATATTTTAAATGGAGTCTATTATTATTTATAAATTTAATAATGTATATTTTTAACATATTATTAGTCAAAATTATATCTTACTTAAAGGGTTTTCTGGAAAAAAACTCTGTGAAGGGTTAAGCTCGCCTTTTTACATCTTTTGTTATGGGCTTATTGTAAAAATGTTGATCAATGTGTGTACAATAAAGAATATAAGAATAAGAATATAAGAACTCTTAATAAGTCTCAGGAGACGAGAGCATTGAAATGCCTCGAGGGGTTTTGTTGTTCCGGGTGGCACTGCAGATGCTAAATCCAGGCGTAGCGCTTACCATCAGGCGAGCTTTTGCTTCTCTCTTTTAAAGTATGAAAAAAGTCAAGTTTTCAAGATGGTGGTCAAATGCTTGCCTATCTAAAAAGTTAGATACTTTAGTATTTATCTATTTATTCAGGGCTCTTTCTATACTAGTTAGGTATTCGTCTACATAAGGTACTTAGTAGATTATATAATGAGTTGGTGTCCATTGTATCACGTCAAAATTTAGATATCGTTATCAATTTTATTATTTACTAACGATGCGGCCGGCTTCGCCCAGGTGTAATTTCCGGATGATTAAAAAAAAATACATACAAACCTTGCCCTAACAATCACAAACACAACAATAAAAGAATCAGCCAAATCGGTCGCGCCGTTCTCGAGTTTTTGTGAGACTGTCAATTGATTTTTATATACCTACTAGCTGCGCCCCGCGGTTTCACCCGCGTTGATAATGATGAAAAGTGATGATGATGATGATGATGGAAAATAGATGTTGGCCGATTCTCATAGATACCGGATAAGCACAAAAAATTTCATCAAAATCGATCAAGCCGTTTCGGAGGAGTATGGCAACGAAAACTGTGACACGAGAATTTTATATATTAGATGTAGATTAAAATAAATATAGGTACAACCTGTAACAAATATCTATTGAATAATATATTATTAGTGTTTAGGATGTAAACATTTATTAAATAAACGCTGTCATACTCACAGCCCCACACTAAGTTCGATGACTTGTGTCGCGGGTGCCGGAAACATTCACATCACACACACAATCACAACCAGAATAAGAAACACAAATTATCCATGTGGAGAAAACTTGTGTTCCCGCCGGGAACCGAACCCAATACCCCTGCTCAGAAGCTCACCTAATTTAGCCAACGGACAGTTTTCACCCAGAAAGAAGTTATGAGGTAGCAAACATAAAAAATACATTCGAATTGAGAACCTTCTCTTTTTCTTGTGAAGTCGATTAAAACTTATTCTGACGAATTGAGAGCCTTCTGCAATGTTGAAGCAGACGTCAAACGTATCGTGTTGTAGAATGGACACTGTTCACCACTAGGCCACGTGCATGATCCAATGCGGGTTTCCTAGTACTAGGGTAATTTTTTCTAATGAAAACACGCTCAACATACATTTTTATGTATGAAGTCGTATAAAAACGCATACCTATGTATGACATTACTGCGGGATATAGCTATTGTTTTCAACTTGTATGTTGTTTATAAATGCGACTGTTTTTTTTTCCTACGTCACCAACTGGCGTGTATTCTAGTACTCTTACTGTACAGGACTCTTAGACCATGATTCTTGTTCTAACGCTTAAACATAAACGCTTTCACACTCACAGCCCCACACTAAGTTCGATTATTGCGTCGTGGGTGCCGGAAACATTCACATCACACAGACAATCACAACCAGAACCAGAAACACAAGTTTTCCTTCGGGAGAAAAATTGTGTTCCTGCCGGGAATCGAACCCGATACCCCCGCTCAGAAGGTGAATGCTCGAAACTAAGCCAATGGGAAGTTCAAGTTCCTCTATCGTGAGTCATATTCATATTGATTTAGTTCCGGTTGTACTCACGTTATGTTTAATTTAATCGAGAAACTCGACCGGTGTTCGAGGGTTATAGACGCTCATCCTCTGGAGCATGCGCTGTAGCGGCAACGAGAGCCTGTAGCTCTATTCTGGTCGTCAAGATACGATTGTTCGAATTGATGCGACGTCAATACGACAGTCGATTGGTTGAAATTTCAGTTGATTTTATGCTCATAAGAAAATAGTACGTATTCGACGTCGATGTAAAGATAAAATCTATGCCCGGAATAGACCCCCTAGCGCTTATTGGGGATCTATTTTTACATCGACGACATCGAAATCGAAGAGATTTCTTTTCTTTTGAACGATCGAATCGACTGAACTTTCAACAAATATACTGTCGCATCGACGTCGATCAATTCGAACAATCGTAATTTGACGTCCAGAATTGACCTACTGTTGCGCGTACTGTTGTCGTTGCCGCTACAGCGCATGCTCCAGAGGATGAGCTATATCGCTCGAACACCGATCGAGTTTCTCGAACTTAAACATAACATGAGTACAACTGGAACTAAATCAATATGAATACGACTCACGAGTTTTAATAATAATGTATTCGATACAATTTACAATAAATAGTTGTTGAAACTACACTGTCCCGCTAAGAAAGGCATCGCTGCGCCGCGACTCCTAATATGCCAACGCTAGTTTTTTTTTTTTTTCCTTAGTTTTGGCTTCGCAATTTTATGCATTTAGCCAGTGTCAAGTGATAATATATTTCAAGTGTATTTCATA
Organism: Lomographa bimaculata; assembly: GCA_948107665.1. Classification (NCBI taxonomy): domain Eukaryota; kingdom Metazoa; phylum Arthropoda; class Insecta; order Lepidoptera; family Geometridae; genus Lomographa; species Lomographa bimaculata. Next base: position 5,246,424 of record OX403612.1, on the reverse strand, counting down.
TAGGTCCTAGTCACAAGTCACAGTCAAAGTCAAGTAAAAGAGTCAAGGTCCAGTCATAGTAAAGTCATGCCCTAGTAAATTGGTGGAAACTTTACTAGAACTTCTATTGGAGTTTTGGAGCGAAGGCGAAAATCACGTTTTTCAACTTTGTATGATTTGCCTACACTTATGCACGTTCACTTAGTATCAACGGTTAATAATCCACCATTATTACACATTAACACTCGAAGAATCACAGGTTCTGGAAAATTTTACAAAATCAACAACGCCATTTTTTCACTCATGTCAAAAAACCGCTAAGAAAGGCTTCGCTGCGCCGCGACTCCTAATATGCCAACGCCAGTTGACATTTGACAGTTGACACTTGACACTTTAGACTTACCAGATATTAATAAAAAGTCATAAAATGTCATGTCGAAAAATATGACACCTAATAATGGATGCTATTAGGATAGCATCCATTATTAGGTGTCATATTTTTCAAGGTGTCAGGCTAGGGCCTGTAGTCAGAAATCTAGTGTGTTTACCACCCTCAATCACACCACTTATCATCAGGTGAGATAGCGGTCAAGCGATAACCTATCAAAGGTTAAAAGGAAAAATAAGATAACTTTGCTGGTTGTAAGTGATGAAGATTAATGCGTTATTGTGACCTTTTTATAATTATCTAGTTGTATTACGGTTGCATTATGGTGTTGCGTTGTGATGAAAACTGTTTTAGGGTTCCGTAGGATCAAAAGGAAAAAGAACGGCTTTTAAGTCAATGTAATCGGAAAGTACGGCCAAATTTGCTGTATTTTATGCAAATTTGGACATTTCCAAATAAATCACCGCAAGGTGGCAAGCCTATCGGTATTCCACCGTTTACTTGAAGAGTTTGCGAGAAATAATCGAGTTAATTTTGTTTATGCCCGTTTTACCGTCTAACAAAAACACAAACTGTCAAACATCATGCATTTATGATTAACATAACTACAGTTCGCTCGAACCGTTTCGCTTCTAGGTTTATCATTCTACTGCGTAGTGTAGAACTCATTGCCCGCGTCTTTGTTCTCTAAAATATGGTATTTAATCTAAAAGTTTTCAAGTCAAGAGTGAATCGGTATCTTCTAGGCAAGATAATATCATCTTCTAGGCAGTTAGATTCTAGATGAGAAAAGTGGTTAAATGCCATGTCTATTCAGCATAAAAAAACATATAAGTTTAATAACATAAGTTTGGTCGTAAAACTTGGCTAAAAACAAGGTTTCAAAGCAAATTGGATAAAGTTTTTTTAAAAAAGCGAAGTTAAAAGCGAGTCGCGACATCTGCTTTGGACGAACTGTCTAAACTAAATCTTACCGAGTATAATTAATAACTGAAAAAAAAATGCAATACTGAATCTAATAGACCGCCGCGCCGTTAGCTCAAAATGCTGGCAGCATTGCCTCACTGAATGGCAATGCTCAATAATATAACGCTGTCAATAATATAAACTACATACAAAATTGTACGGAACTCTCTGTGTCAGTCAGACTCGTACTTCCCCGTTTTATTTTACAGTCAAAGATCAGATTACGTGATATGCAAATTGAGGTTAGCTGTGTAAGAAAAAACATGTCTTTTAGAATACATTTTGCATGAAATCAGTAAAACAATAAGACGTTATGTAATACTTGTCTTAGTATTTTTTCTACTAACATAATATATATGCTTTGATATGTACAGTTAAAATAAATAACTTATTCTCGCTCATATGTAATATAATAAACATATTGTGATCACGGTCGATACAAGTCGATCAAAAATCGACCTGCATCAACCGTGATCCCACCAATGATATGTTGATGCAAATCGGTTACAGGCGTAACTGAGCATAAAACAAACAAAATCATTAAACATTCTTTGAGATCACACAAATATCTTCGTGTGTGTTTGTGCACATTGAACAAAATAAAAAAACAATTACTGACCTCAACGTTTTGATCGACTTGCATCGACCGTGATCACAATGGCATGTTGATGCACGTCGGTTACAAGAGTGATTGGGTAACGCCGTAAAGCACTAATTTCATAAATGAGAAAGCGTGTTTAGTTTGCTTTTTTTTTACCATAACACCGGAGCAACCGCAACCAAAGTTATTTTAGAATATCTAGACTTTTTTTGCCTAGAGCAAATAGCCGCGCGACACTCCAAGTTTTAAAAGTTACATTATAACGATCCTTATTGAGACATTTATCAAATAAACAATAAACGCATTCACACGCACAGCCCCACACTACGTTCAACGACTTGTATTGTGGATACCAGAAAGATTTAAACCACACTCACACTCATAACTACTTGCACAAATGTATTTTTAGTGTTGGCTACAGCTCCGCTAATGCCTATTAAAGCTCCGTGTGCATAGACCCGTGACTTAAAATAAATACGTGGTTTGCAAAAACACGAGTGGTTAAAAAAACATGTAAATGTTTCTATAATTTAAGTAAATTGAGTAACCTCGAGGATTTAAGAATTATTTTTATTAATTATTTTATTATTATTTACGTTTCAATTATAACGATATATTGTAAGTTATAACTTTATATGATGTTATGTTTGGGGGCTGAGTCACCCACGTCCGTAGGAGGATACCCCTTAAGTCTGACTCCCTACACGTGGTCCCCGGGTGGTGCTAATCAGGTGACATTTGAGAGGTGGTAGAGCATTTTGTGAGTTACTCGCCTGGCTTGCTACCAAAGTAGCTTACCACCATCAAGTTGAAAGTCTGCCGCCAAGCCAAATACGGTGTTCCGGCAGTTATCCTTGAGAGCCTGCGTATTCCAGGTCTAGTGTGTTTACCAGCTTCGATCACATCGTCACTTACCATCAGGTGAGATAGTGGTCAAACACTAGCCTGTTACAAATAAAAAAAAAAAATATGTAAAGGTATGGCCCAAAGCCACAAATGGCAAATAAAGTTAAATAAGTGAAAATATTAAGGGGGTACCCATACACGTCAGTGGCGAGCAAAATATTTTTGGTCTGCCCGTGTTCGTGGCGAATTGTCGAAACGAGCTTGACAAGTAGAATACGAAACCGTTTTTTATAAAAATCAACGTTGAAAAATAACATGTATAAGGAAACGGCAACGTTATCAGATTCTCGGAATCCCCTGATTTTTGCTACTTACAATATCATAAGATTTAAATTAACATTTCAGCTTTGTTTTTGTACATTACGTCAGCGAGTGGAGTCGGTTAAAAAACTTCTGGGTTTTCCCGGAGTGGTGAGATAAGTTGCCTATAAACGGCGTTTTTAATAGTTTTACGACTTATATCTAAATATAAAAACTGTTTTTTTTATTATGCACTTTATCTTTGCAAAAATAACAATATACTAGTATCTTTTCGATCAACTACGAGTCCACGAAAAATGAGAAGGTATTAATTACCTCTCTGTATTCTTTCCACGTATACAGATTTAAAAAAAAATGTTTTGTTTGAAAGCTGTTGCTTTTCCATTGGTCCCATTTAAATTAAATCAAGATCTGATCACTAGTTTTTGAGTTATCGTCGATAATGCGTGTTTATTGCATTTAATCTGATCAAGGTTCCGAAGATAAAGCGGTGAAGTCGGTTTTGTAAGTTTGGCTTGCGTTTAATTATGTTTATAATATGTTCATAGTTTTTTTTTCACTCATTAAAAAGCTTAAGTTTAATTATGTTGATAAATTATTTATATTCTATTTTATTCTACATGTAATGTATGCAAGTCTTTGCTTACAATTTTTTGCAATACGAGATAGATATTTATGCACGAGAATGGAAGTATTGTCCGAGCGAAGCAAGGTCCCTAAGCTTGTGTGGTTCAGCACTTTGTCCGTCCGTCCATCCGTTAGCGGCATTTAGCGTCTAAACCATACAAGCGAATATCTTCGAATTCTCAGTGAATATTTCAATGTATGGATCAAAGCCAGAAATGGCAATTCAAATAATAGAAAATATTAAGGGGGCACCCATACACGTCAGTGACGAGCAAAATATTTTTGATCTACCCGTGTTTGTGACAAATTGTTGAAAAAAGCTATAGAAGAAGAGTACGAAACCAATTTTATATAAAAACCAACGTTGGAAAATAACAATTCGGCAGGCCACCAAAGTCACTGTTTTTAGGCCTATTTAGACGGACGGACAAAGTGTTGTACCACCCAAAGTAGCTTAGAGATCTCGCTTCATTCGATCAAATAACACAGTTTATTTCATTAAAACACCTAACTGTCAGAGCTTGTACTATATCCACCTACTTGAGCTATATCTACAGACTCTCAATGAATGAAGCAGGCGGGTCCCATGGCCCCAATATAGTACAGTCAAGACCTCAAGTTGTATAGTTTTACTATAGAGTTTCTTACATTTTCTGTGTATTTTATATCGACTGGGGTATCGATGGTTGAGATTATATCTTCTTTCGGTCTGTTGTTAGGATAAACGATAGATCTTTTTGATTTGTGATAATAATAGCGGTTTCTTCGGGTATATCAATATTGTACACAAATAGCCGATTTACTTTTCAGTGAAATGAATGGTTTTGTTTGCCATTCGTTGCTTTTTGTCAAGAATACAATATATAAAAAAAAAAAAAAAAAAAAATATAATGAAATGAATATAGAATGTAATATTAGGTATCTGTAAGTTATATGTTATAAGATGTCAATAAACTGATTTGATTTTGATTTGAATACAAAACATGTCAAAGAAGATGTTACATTTTGGGCCAGCACTATGTACCATACATAGAAAAATAGGGAAAATATATTGCAATTTCTTAAAAATACAAATAAATTAATCTGCAGAAGATTACAGCTGTACCCTAAAATTTTTATTTAATGAGTTTTTAAATATGTTAACCCTATTTTTGGGGCCGTCATGACAAGAAGATACTGAATGTCACACAAAAAGGTTGTTGATCAGAATTTCATAGCCTGTAAGAAGTTTCACTGTAAAAAACTAAATCAAAATTGGTTCTGCAGTTTGGGAGCTACACCACAAACAGACAAGCAGTCAAGTTAAACTTATAACATCTCTCTGTTAGCGTCCGTCGGTCAAAAATATAAACTTCTGAACTTAGATATGAGCATGTATTAGTAACTTTAAACTTGTTATCAGAGCGCCTGGTTCAGGCGACGCGTGATCAAAATTCTGGTACTAATTTGTCTCAACGAATTAGCATTGCAATTCAGAGAGGCAATACCGCCAGCATGATGGAAACGCTACCCACTAGTAGTGAGCTTGAGCACTTGAGCTAACTTAAGCTCTATGAATGTAGGTAACTTGGATCTTTGCTGTATAGATGTATATAATTTTAGTTTAGTTTTAGGAAATAATGCCAATTGGCCTTTAGATAGCTACACTTTAAATGCCATTTATTATTATCATTTTTTTTTTAAATTTCCGTCACCCACGATACAAGTCTTTGAACGTAGTGTGGGTCTGTGACGAGACGCATTCACACGCGTTTCTTTGTATTTGTTTCTTTGTTTGTATCAATTCAAATTCATTGGCCATATTAATCGAAGTAATAAAAAACATATAAAACGTTTCGTCGTAATTGTACAAAAAAAATCCACTCACGGACGTACATTTTACCTTTTACCTTTAGTTCTGTGGCAACTTCAGTCAATGTCAAATAAAAGTCAGTGTCAGCAACAGGTCTCTTTACCCTACTTGGAAAAATATACTACTTTCTCTTGCGTTCCGTTTCATGCAAATTGCGAAATCATTACTATGAAGATTAGTGGATAATGTCTTGTTAGTTTTGTTTTAGAAAAGGCTACGTTTTTAAAACCATTCTATTTTACTTCAGTAAATATATTCAAATTAGTAATCAAACTACGGGCCAATTGCCTATATTTCCTAAAACTAAACTAAAACTATAAACAGTAAAGATCTAAGTAACTTACAAAACCATCGAGCTTATTTTAACTCAAGTGCTCAAGCCCACTACCAGTGGGTATCGAAAAAAAAGTAAAAATGCGAATAAATAAGTTAATGTACAATCAAGTGAGATAGTGATAAAACTTATGCTTCGTTTTTTTTTAATGTGTGTTGGTTTAGCTCGTTCGCCTTACAAGCATCGGGTTCGATTCCCTGTAGAAACACTTCCGGGTATTCTGTGTGTGATGTGAATGTTTCCGGCATCAACGACACAAGTCATCAAACTTAGTGTGAGGTTGTGAGTGTGAAATCGTATATGTTTATTATGTTATGTTTTATATATGTCAGTAACTAACGAACTTACAAATCAAAAATGTTTTTATCTTTGGTTCTCGGCATTGTGGTCTAATTTTGTTGTTGTTATAGGTATATATATATCTTAACTGGACTTGATTGATTTTGCACAGTCAAAATACTGTACCTACCAAGACTTAACTATAATAACTATGCAATTTAGTTTAGTTGCTTATTAAAAAAAACTAGACCAACATGCTTCATCATCACTTACCATATATGGCATATCATTTATATGTCATGTACTGAGCATACTAGATACCTACTCTGGTATGTAAAAAAGTAAAACATAACGTTTTTTTTTCTAAACTCAACCAAGTTTTTAATGTATGGTCACGAACTACGTCATGATTACTTCATTAAAAGTGAAACTCGTTTATGAAAGGCGTATTTTTTCTCGAGTTGCCCTTTTGAACCAACTCAGATAACATTCATTTATGTTTAAAGTTAATCGAGTTTGTAGTAAGACAAGTTTTTGCTCATATTTTTGTCATAAATAACATACTTTATAAGTTCTAGAAGGGTATTGCAATGTTATGCCTTTTGACAAGAGAAAGGCATTAAAATTATGTCATTGATAAAGTAAACAAAAAAAAAACCAACTGTCAAAATACAATCAAGTTGACATTACTTAACTAAAATAGCAACAAATTACAATGTAAACTTTAACTGCACAACTTTTTTCACCCGTCTAGACTCAACAAAAAAACTCAACGAGCGAGTTTGAGAACTACTCGATCCAGTTTGCAGTTCAAGTATTCTTTAATCATTACAAAATTAATCGAAATGGAGTAATTAATAAAAATTTCGCTGAGTAACTATGAAAACACACGGCCACGCTCCGCGTACCACGTTGCGTTGCCTAAGTAAAAACCGACGATTGTACTGATACGAACGTACGTAAAAAAAGAATTGGCAATACAGTAACTGGCCGGTTATACAACATAGCAACGAAATATTTTGTAAACGTAAGGTCGCGCGTGTAACGGAACGGCTTTGGATTCGCGCGCTTTTGATTTTGACAGTTATAATGGTTTTTGTTCGCGTAATTTTGGCGTAGCGGTGTCTGTAGATTCTACCGCTCGTACTTGCTGTTTTATAGTTATAATTACTATAGTTTTATCTCACTGGATTTTTGCCGCGAAAGTGAAAAAATGGTGTTGTTGATATTGAATTATTTTCCAAAACTTGTGTTTCATCGGGTGTAGTTTAATAGTAGATATTATTATTTAAATAACAGATTACACACACACATAATTATAATATACTAGCTGCGCCCCGCGGTTTCACCCGCGTTGATAATGATGAAAAGTGATGATGATGATGATGATGATGAAAAATAGATGTTGGCCGATTCTCATAGATACCGGATAAGCACAAAAAATTTCATCAAAATCGGTCAAGCCGTTTCGGAGGAGTATGGCAACGAAAACTGTGACACGAGAATTTTATATATAAGATTGACAGATAGCAGTCATCAAATATGTAGATTTACTACCATACAAATACGACTGTAATATTTATTAAAGAAACATACTGAAAATATATTTTCTTACGTTTTAGTCAGCAAATATTATTTTTTAATAGATTGTATGTTTTCACATACAATCTATTAAAAAAATCATTCACAATAATAAACATTATTTTGTTTTTTTATTATTGGTAGGTACACAACGTTACATGATAAAACAATGAATGCAATTAATTACTTTTTATTTGATTTTAAATTATTTACGCCATCACTCAAGATAAAAAAAATATTAAAAATAAGTTTTCTCTTAACCCGTAGATAATGAAAGTTTTTTTTCTCGCGAATGAAGATATTTTAATAAATATATGCTGACCACACCCTACGCATGTGCCTGGACGTATGTTACACCGTTGTAGCTGTTTGATATCACGTGACAAAATTGATGAACCATTATTCCACAGGGCAATCAAATGAACAACTAATAATGTATTACAGCACTTGCCAGTATAACGATAAAAATATAATAATGTATCTGCTTTCACACACAAAAACCTAATACGATTAAAGAAAAATAATTGAAATTGTTGCTAATTCTATAGAAATACTTTAAATAAATAAAAAATCTTTAAAATAAAATAATGTACTGACATATAACATATAACATTCAATGATATAATTAAAACCTATTTTTTTTTATTTAACAGGTAACTGTTATATGTGTATCGAACGTCTTATCTATTTATGAACAACGGGGCTAGATTACCACACTGTGCCATATACTTATAAATTTAAAAGGAGAAATTGTTTTTTGAAAATATAAACTATCGTGGGTATTACTAATAATGTATGTTATATATTAACGGCTTGAAACATGTAGAAGATTAAATGAGATTGTTGCTAACGGTGGCCTAATCAGAGACAAAAAATGCAGTCCAAAACAAAAAAAAAACTAAATCAATTTTGTTATACAATATTCTAGGCATAATTACCACCCTAAATGTACCATCTGTTGTGATAATAGTCAAACACTAACAAAAAAAGAACGTTCACTAAATATTTTAAAGAGTTGGTTTCACGCTCTCTTCGGTGTAACAGAAACTCCATATGGGTGTGAATGTGTCTGTAAGTACGTTCAGAAGATGCGAAAATTAATAAATAATAAGATATCCCGCCCATACTCAATGGGATGGACAGTAAAGTATGTATCAGTAAGGGCAGTTACTACTTTTAGTCTAATAGTAACTGCGATCGGAGCAATGAAGCAAGCCTGTCGGTTTCTACAAATGCATCACGTCGGGGTTAAAGAATTCAAATGATCTCATTCCCTCATCGCCATTTCACTAAAGATTCAATACAATACAATAACTCTTTATTGACACCAAAAAATAAAAAACAGCTTACAGGGAAACTTATTAAGATGGGTTCAATGCTAAGTCTTATCGCTAAGAACGATGTCACCTTTGAATGGAAATATAAACGAAAAGTGAATGTAGGTGCAATAAATAGGAAGAAAGACATTAAAAAATAAAATAGAAACACTAACATTGTTTGAACTACATAAACAATACATTATTTGTTAGTTATTGAATGTTTGGTTGACATTCAGACAATTTTTTTTCGATTCGATAAATTTGTTTTTAATTTTAGATCCTTACTGTTTATACATGCATCATATTGTAAACTAAAATCGAAAATATGACTAAAAAATTTAAAAGACACAGACTTGCAACATATATTGTTACAAGCCGAGCCCCGCGGCTTCGCCCGCGTCATTGAAGTTAAAAAGTAAGCTACGTGTCAGTCTCAGGTATAAGCTATGTACATTCCGAATTTCATACAAATCTGTTCAGACGTTATAGCATGAAGATAAACAAACATACTTACACATTTACACAGAAACTTTCAGGTTTATAATATTAGTGATAGTTTTTTTTTTTATTTGTGACAGGCTAGTGTTTGATCACTATCTCACCTGATGGTATGTGACGATGTGATCGAAGCTAGTAAACACACTAGACCTGGAATACGCAGCCTGCGTATCAAGGATAACTGCCGGAACACCGTATTTGGCTTGGCGGCAGACTTTCAACTTGATGGTGGTAAGCTACTTTGGTAGCAAGCCAGGCGAGCAACTCACAAAATGTTCTACCACCTCTCAAATGTCACCTGATTAGCACCACCCGGGGACCACGTGTAGGGAGTCAGACTTAAGGGGTATCCTCCTACGGACGTGGGTGACTCAGCCCCCAAAAAGTAGTAGTGAGATTAAACATTGTTTATATTCCGATAGTCTAGCTATGTATTCTCAGTAGGTACTACATCGGTAAGTGATGTTATCGAGGGTGGTAAAAAATACTAAACCTAGCACATGACATTCAAGGATAGATGGAACATCATTTAGTGATTACCAAAGTAAACTAAACTAGTCGTTCACACCGAACTAAGATCTCGCGCCTACATTTTGCCCAATAGAGAAAAAAAAATAGTATTAATTGCTTATGACTTTTTTCTATATAATAATTGTTTGATTTCTGTATTTGTTGTTCAAGTACATGATATAACAGATATTATACTTAGGTTTCAGAGTTCAGTGTAAAGTCGTTTTTGAGATAGACCCCGGGACAAAATAGGTCTAAAAACAATGACTTTGGTGGCCTACCAAATCGTTATTTTCCAACGTAGGTTTTTTTTAAAACCGGATTCGTACTCTACTTATTAAGCCCTTGTCAACGATATCCCACAAGAGTAGATATAAAAATAAAAAATATTTTGTTCCCCACCTACATGTACGGGAGCCCCCTTAATGTTATCATTTATATAATTTAAAATGTCTTTTCTGGCTTTGGGCCGTAATTTTACATATTCTATGAGAATTTGAAGTCATTCGCTTGTAAGGATTAGACGCTAGATGCTTTTGACAGACTGACGGACGGACGGTTGGACGGACAAAGTGCTGAACGACCCAAGTTAACTTATAGATCTCGCTTGGCTTGATCAATTAATATATATTTTTTAATTTCACTGCGCTATGTTATTTTTACGTGGGTATATCTTGATAACATTTTGCTAAAATTCCGCATTAGCAAATCATATTATTCATAATAAATTGGGTCATTTAAACCAGTTCACATGAATGTATAAAGAGTTAAATATGAATAATTCATTATATAAAATGATTTATATCATTTAGTGCATAAACGTATGAATTTGTTGCATTAAAAAGACTTCAACGCGCTTGCAAATAATGTTGATTTTTGTGTTTTATTTATGGGTTATAAATTAATACACATAGATATTAGAGTCATAGTCAATTCAATAATGTGTATTGTTTATTAAATTTAAACTATTATTTACTTAAATTAATTAAAAAGCTAAAAACTAACATAATTATGACTAGTGTTCAACTACTTTTAAATAGTCCGCAAAATGAACCAAGAACCTATTATAAATAACGACAATAAATATAATAAAAATATTATCCATAAAAACTGTAATATTTTTATAACAATTTATAATTAATAATACATAGTAATTTTATATACTTTATCTGTTAAAGGACCAAATTTCCCAATCATAAGGATATCTCTCAAGTCGAAGTACCAGGCACTCATAAAATAATAGGAGCTAACTTTATGCTTGGAAATCAAGAAAACGGCGATCGTTTTGTACAAAACCACGAAACCGTATACAGCGTTATAAAACAGGCACAGTGTTCGCAAATCTAAGGTGAAATTCAACACAGTGTCGTAGTTGGAAATCGGTTGAAGTAAACGCTGTTTGCCTTGAGCCTTTGCAGGTCTTTCCATCCCGCTCGCACGTGTTTGAACTTGCTATTTGCATCTCTTTCGCGCTGTTACGCAAAAGACAAGGTTTTAAAAGAATGCCGCTTTATGTTATGATGGATAAATTAACATTATTGATGTTATTTCACCTTTTCTTTGAGTTAAGTTGTTTTTAATGTCAATTTGTCATGAGAACCGGTAACTCACAAAGGAAACTGCCCATTGGCTTTGTTGGGTGAGCGTTCGCCTTCTAAACAGGGGTATCGGGTTCGATTCGGAACACAAGATTTCTCTCCAAGGGAAAATTGTGATTTTGGTTCTGGTTGTGATTGTGTGTGTTGTGTATGTTTACGGCACTTACGGAATATTTTAAACTGGATTCTCTAAGTTTTGCCGCAGAAATAAATAAATGGCTATTGATTTTGTATTATTAGCAAGCCTACTAGTTCAAAAATAAATCAAATTCAAAATTGTTTATTCACATGGGCCCCAAAGGGGCACTCATGAAACTTAATGACTCTACTGCCAGATTCGCAAAATTACAGCAATCTCGTGAAGAGCAAGAAACTCACTGGCACATATTTCATGCATTTTTAAAACACTTTTAAATTACTAATACAGGAATTATGTTAAGTTTCTAGCGACTACATAATATAGATTTACTAGGTAAATCTATATTATGTAGTCGCCAGAAAGCGCTTGAGCAGTTTGCCTCCATGCATCCTTGACGTTAATATCATTAGTGGGAAATATTAAAATAATATATTAAATAGCTAACTGATGTTCTCTTTGCAACCGTCTTCAAAAAAGAGGTTCTCAATTCGACTGTTTGTTTTTTTTTATGTTACGCGATATCTCCGCCAATTATGAATCGATTTACAACCGACTTCAAAAAAGGAGGTTCTCAATTCGACTATATGTTTTTTTTTATGTTACGCGATATTTCCGCCAATTATGAATCGATTTTCAACCGACTTCAAAAAAGGAGGTTCTCAATTAGATTTAATTTTTTTTGTAGGTATGTTACGCGATATCTCCGCCAATTATGAATCGATTTAGATTTTTTTTGTTTAGTAGAGTATACTTTAGAACCCATATAAATTTTATTGAAATCAGTCAAGCCTAAACCAAAATATAAGCGATAAAGTCGTTTTTTTTAAACTTTGCTTGAGTTTAACTATGCTATGTTAGATAGAATTATAAGTTATTCGTAACAACTTGTAGGCGCATAATCAAACACTGTTGTTTATTGTGGGAAACAACCGCCATGATCTATTGTTACAATGTTTTATATATTTTATAGTTATAATAAAATGTAACAACGTGTAGTCCGGGTGTTTTTCACCGACTTTAAAAAGGAGGAAGCACTATGTTCGACTGTATGTTTATTTTTTATGTATGTTCACCGATTTCTCCCCCATTTGTGAACCGATTCTCAAATTTTTTTTTTGGTAGATTATATTTCAGAGGTGGTCCTTTACAAATTTTATCGAAATCAATCAAGCCAAAACCAAAATATAAGCGGCGAAGTAAGTTTTTTTAAGCTTTGCTTACGTTTCAATCATTTAAAATATATTATTTTAGGTTCGTTTTAAGAAATATAGGCAATGGTTATAAAAGAATTAACTAAAAATATGTGCAGCAAAGACATAAATTACACACACAACACAAGTGCTACCAGTGGGAACCATTCCCATCATGCTGGCGGTATGCCATCTTGCCTCTCTGAATTGCAATGCTAATACGTTGAGTCAAATAAGTGCCGGCATTATGATCACGTGTCGCTTCAACCATCGCTCTGATAGATTTTTGAAAATAGAATGAGCTCCCGGTCCCCACGGACCTAGTTTAGTTTTAGGAAATATAGGAATTGGCCCGTAGATAGCGATAGAAAAAAAAATACGCCGTGACTTTAGAGTACAGATATTTTTGTATAAAACCTCCGCAACCGCTGATCCTTGCACATAATATTTATTATATTACCCATATCTATGCAAAATCATTACAACATAACATTTAAATATTAAACCGCATAGTAAGTACTTGTACAAGAGACGTGTATTAATTACAGGAAACACACACACATACACAGTTTAGTGTACGTAAACATACGTACACAGTTGTGATAAGTCACTGTTAGCAGTAGGGTCAGCAAAATAAGATACAGTAGAAAAATAAATAGAAAAATTTGTCTTCTCGAGACCATGGCCAATGCAACTTGGCCGAAACGTCAAGGTAAATAAAAATAGTTTTTTTGCGAGATTGAGTCCCGATATATTACCTAAACTACGAGAATTATAATTTAAACGCAAGCAAAGTTTAAAATAGCGACTTCACCGCTTTATCTTCGGAACTTGATCAGATTAAATGAATTAAATACACATTATTTAAGTTTTTTTTATGATCAATAGCTATTTTCTAGCTAAAACAAATGATTAATATTCTTTTATTTGAAGGCTGGTGCTTACCATGTGGTCTTATTTAAATTTGATCAAGATCTGACCAGTAGTTTTTGAGTTAATGAGGCGTTCTAAAACAAGACATCCTTTCATGGCGGACATTCCTCCGATTCGAACCAAGCGATTCGCCACAGCTTTGATGCGAACTGCAAAGGAATGGAACACCATGCCTTCGTTCTTGTTTCTCGATAAGTATAATTTAGGCCTCTTCAACTCAAGAGTGAACATGTATCTTCTAGGCAAGCATGTCCCAGAGTAGACCGCTTCGTCGCTTTCTATCAGATAAGATAGTGGTCAAATGCTTGCCTATCAAACATATTTTTTTTTTTCTTAAATACATTTGTAAACTATTTTTACTAATCAAACAATGTTTTTGCTATCCCTACACCATGTATTTCCCTTATAATGAAATGCATCTAGATTCTGAGTTATAAGATGAAATGACTCAGCTTAGATAAACCTATAAAATATTGTTAGTGCCGTGTCGCGGTCTATCTAGATGTACTAGGACCTAGATTGAATACTTTGTTTATTTTGTCTTAGATGCGAGTCTTGAGTCTAAAACCCCTATATGAAGGTTATATCGTTTCACTTAACATAATTATGTCATATTGATTTACTTAACACTTATACTGACCCAAGCTGCACGTGGTGCCCCTGCTGATTACCGAACAAACAATGATAAGGCCATGGAGCTGTTCTGATGATGGAGACGTAAGATGGCCATAGAGACTACTGAACTAAGTATGATAAACCCATCGAGTTTGGGCTCGTTTCGTCTTGACATGACATGAACTGCTTAGCTTAGTCGTGTGCATATTCGCCTTCTAAGCAGGGGTATCGGGTTCGATTCCCGGCCGGAACACAAGTTTTCTCCTCAAGGAAAATTTATGTTTCTGGTTTTGGTTGTTTTTTTTTTTTTTTTTTTTTTTTTTTTTTTTTATTCTAGATAGGCAAACGTTTGACCGCCATCTCACCTGATGGTAAGTGACGATGCGGTCGATGATGATTGTAATTGTGTGTGTGATGTGAATGTTTCCGGCACCCACGACACAAGTCATCAAACAAACAAACGTATTCCCACTCACAGCCCCACACTAAGTTCAAAGACTTTTATCGTGGGTGTCAGAAACATTTACATCAAACACACATTACACCCAGAACCAGAAGCACAAATCTCTCTTGGGGAGGAAAATTGTGCTCCTGCCGGGAACCGAACCCAAGACCCACGGGGCAGAAGGCAGAGACTTGCCCACCACACCAAATGGTTCTTCGAACTTAGTATGGGCTGTGAGTGTGAAAGTGTTTATGTTATGTTTATAACTTTTTAGTACTTTTTTTATGTACTGGTAATAGCATGACATTTTTTTTTAATATTAGGAGAGTTTTGCCGCGAAAGTGAAAAAATGACGTTGTTGATTTTGTATAATTTTCCAAAACCTGTGATTCTTCGAGTGTTAATGTGTAATAATGTTGGATTATTAACCGTTAATACTTAGTAAACGTGCATAAGTGTAGGCAAGTCATACAAAGTTGAAAAACGTGATTTTCGCCTTCGCTCCAAAACTCCAATAGAAGTTCTAGTAAAGTTTCTACCACTTTACTAGGGCATGACTTGACTATGACTGACTACTTGACTTTGACTGTGACTTGTGACTAAGACTTTTATTATGAAAAATAGAAATTGTTAATATTTGTTTAATATTTCGACTGAAGGACTATGCATCCATGGTCATGAAATAATAATAAAAAAAAAATTTTTTTTTTTTTAATATTAGGTTTTTTACGATGGGATTTAAGAGGGTAGGTAGATTATAATTCATTATACAGTTATCTGTACAGTGTTTTGACTCATGCGCAACAGAGCGTGACAGTTTTTGCTTTTGTCGACATTTCCGCTCTTGAAGATATGACTTACTGACGTGTCTGCTACACATGAGGTTGGGGTTGAAATATGTCTGAAGATATTTTCTTTTTTCTTTTTTTTTTTTTTTATTTGTGACAGGCTAGTGTTTGACCACCATCTCACCCGATGGCAAGTGACGATGCGATCGAAAGCTGGTAAACACACCAGACCCGGAATACGCAGGCTCTCAAGGATAACTGCTGGAACACCGTATTTGGCTTGGCGGCAGACTTTCAACTTGATGGTGGTAAGCTACTTTGGTAGCAAGCCAGGCGAGCAACTCACAAAATGCTCTACCACCTCTCAAATGTCACCTGATTAGCACCACCCGGGGACCACGTGTAGGGAGTCAGACTTAAGGGGTATCCTCCTACGGACGTGGGTGACTCAGCCCCCAGCTTGTATACTAGACTAGCGATCCGCCCCGGTGCCACGCATATATAGAACACCGATAGGCTAGCTACCTTACGTCTATGATAGTGGCTCTGCAACTTGGACTCTACTTGTCATTATAATGCCATATTTTTTACCACTTTATTATTTCTGATGCATGCCCACAGCCTTCGCTTTTCAGCCATGAGTGGTTGACTGGTAGAAAATGCTTTTAGCGTTAAGTCCACCCTTTGTACCTTTTTTGGGCAATAAAGAGTTAAATAAATAAATGAGTCGGTTTTACTAATCTACAAACTCCTAACAAATAATATTTTTTTAAATAGCATAAAACTTTTAAAAACTGTACGTTGGCTTAGTTAGGTGTTCGTCCGCCTTCTAAGCAGGGAAACACAAGTTTTCTCTCCAAGGGAAATTTTTGTTTCTGGTTATGTGTGTGATTGTGTGTGTGATGTGAGTCAAGTCAAGTCATTGAACTTAGTGTGGGGCTGTGAGTGCGAATGAGTTTAAAGGTTCGAACCAAAAGACAAACAGGACCTTATTACTACACCTACGCCGTCTGTCTGTCTGTCCGAACATATTTTTTTTGCTAGTCAATATTTTGAATGAAGTCTAATTTATATATGTGAGCACGGTGAGGTAAGCTGACGTCACACTTGAGATGTACTACATATTTATTTGAACGTACCAAGCATAGATAATAATATTAATAATATACAATGATAATATTTAGATTTTCTTTGCAAGCTATGTTCAAATAAATCTTTGTAGAAGTATAGAATAAAATGTTAAACACAAGACAAACGTCATAAAATTAATTAACAACATCCAGCGACATGTCGTGAGACTGATCATCTCATGCACATAATAATGCAATTATTCCGTACAAAGGTATCAAGAGATTTAGAACTTTAACACCTCGTAATAAGACTGATAATTATTGTTAAGTAATTGCATTATAATTTTATTACCCACTTTGCGATCAATTTTGAACTTTATGACATGGTATTAAGATTTATTTCAGTTTTTGTTACAGCGCTATACATGTCAGTCAGATGTCAGATAAAATTCTTTTAATTTTTTCCTAAGTTAAGATATGTATGACAAGAGAATCAACTTTGTATGAGTGTTTTGCAGTTTTTAGTTCAATTTAAATAATTTATTTATGGAATTTTAAAAGTACTTTACTTGATTTTACTTTAGCGTAATTTATTCGGCTCGGAAATGAAAGTAAATTATAATGATTTAAGTTAAAAAGCAGACTGGTATATTTTATTATTATTTTTGTGGGTATTGGATTCAATTCTCGTTGGACTACATATTTTCTAATGTATATGAAATTTTAGCCGAGCAAAATAAAAATTGGCAATCGACATGAGAGCCTGCGTATTCCAGGTCTAGTGTGTTTACCAGCTTCGATCACATCGTCACTTACCATCAGGATAGTGGTCAAACACTAGCCTGTCACAAATAAAAAAAAAAACATTTTTCTTAATGTTTTATGCCTGTATGTTTAAAATTACATAGCAAACTGTATATTATAAATATTTTATTACTATTTATTTTATTTTTGTTTCACAATAAACGATAATTCATTTATTTAACCGACTTGACCGTACCTGACAGTCTGTTCATACTTTATCAGTAAAAAAGATAAGTTATTTTTTCAATTAATCAAAAACATTGTTAAAATTCATACGTTTCTTATCTATGGCAATCAAAATTTAAATAAACTTGATTAATGTAAGGAGAGGTATAAAAATAAAATAAAAATAATGTCTGCTAACAGGACTGTAATAAAAACTATGTTTATTTACATCTTTATTGGAAAATCTTAGGCTACATCTTCACTAGCGTTGATCACGCAACGTTTTAAAACGCTCATCTATTTCGTCACATATAGACTACTGGTTAAACCTCGTGCAAGTAGCCTGGTCAGGGTTTTTGTCTTAAACAAATATCTATATTTATCAGAGCACTGTTGAGTCGACGCGTGATGCTGATATTTATTTGGCTCAACGTATTAGCATTGAAATTTAGACAAGCAATTCCGCCAGCATGATGGGAACGCTACCCACTGGGAGTGCTTGAGTGCACCTTATAGGTCCTCACTGGGAGTGCACCTTATAGGTAACTTGGGTCTTTGCTGTATAGTAAATATGGTAAATAAATTGAAAATAAATAAACGCTTTCAAACTCACAGCCCCACACTAAATTCGATGACTTGTGTCATGGGAGCCGGACACATTTTCATCACACACACAATCACAACCAGAACCTATATATACAATAGTTCTAGTTTAGTTTTAGGAAATATGCCTATATTAATAGTCCCGTAGCTGCTGATGAAAAATATTCACAAACGCTTTTTTCGCTACATTTTTTAACGCGCCGTTTTTTCGACGCTTATTCGAAGCATTACAGTCATCGACTCGTTCGCTAGAGATAACGCAAATGGTAAAGCCAAACGAGTTTTCTTACAAAAAGTATCTTCTCATTTACATTTCCAAACGATTTTATACTCTATCACTTTGTTAATTGAGTCAAAAGTACAAAAAGGTTTAATTAAAATGTTAAAAAATTTGTAATTAGCAAATTGCAATGATTAAGTTTTTGTTAAGTACTTATTTTAGTTTATTGTTTGAAACATCCGTTTTGTTGATATTATTTAGGTCATTGGCATTAAAAATCAAAATGTCTTAGTACTAGCCTATGTGTTATTCCGGAACCTAAACTATCTAAATTCCCGTTAAGTACAATCTAGGAGTCTTTAAATCTCGAGTGAACAGGTATCTTCTAGGCAAGCATGCTCCATCTTCGACTACATCGTCACTTTCCATCAGGTGAGATAGTGGTCAAATGCTTGCCTATCGAGAACTAAAAAAAAAAATTTCATCAAAATCGGTTTTTTCGTTACGGAGATACGTAGTAACAAACATTCACACACACACTATTTAAATATTAAAAATCGCAAAACATTTCTTGCATCTAAGTTTTTATGCCCGATAGGCAAGCATTTGACCACAATCTCACCTGATAGAAAATGATGATGCGGCCAAAGATGTAGCATGCTTGCCTAGAATACCTATTCTTGACTTGAAGACAGATTATACCGTGCGGGGCTGTGAGTGAGTCACGTTTGTTTTGTAAGGTTGTCGTCAGCGATTACCGTCAAGATGGATATCTAGCTGGCATTGAGTTTCCCTTGGCATCGAACAGTTTTTACTAAGCTTTCCTAGCACCTAGTAAACCATCCAACGAATCGGGGGTGACTATAATTTTGGAAATATTCAGGATAAACATATTGAGCTATAACTCAAAAAAATTTGTCCCTAACATTCTGAGCATTGAATATAGCCCCCAACTATACAAACAACAATTGATAACGGAATAAGTTTAGCGATATTTTGCCACTTTAAAAAAAGTAATACCTTATTGGAAGAACCGTTGACTAAGTGGGAAAGCATCTGCCCTCTGTCCCGTGGGTTTTGGGTGCGATAGGAGCACTATTTACTTCCCAAGGGATTTGTTTTTTATTATTCATTTTAGACATTTAAAACCAGCGTTTGACCACTATCTCACTCTGTCGACGATGGAGCTCGATTGCCTAGGACATTCGTGCTTCTGGCTCTGGGTGTGACTGTATGTGTGATATATATTCCCGGCACCCACGATACAGGTCTTTGAACGAAAGGGACGGCGATTGAGAATGCATACGATTTTGTTTTTATTTTTCTAATCAAGATAGGCATCCCACCAGATGATAAGCGACGATTCGTTTGACGATAGAGCACGCTCGCCTAGAAGATTCCATTTTTTTTAATTCCTGCATAAGTCCCTCCTTAACTGTCAGCGTGGTGACCCCAAGCTCAACATTTCCATACAATAGCGCCGTCCTTGGCGTTATCTATTATTCTTATTTCGTGGCAATGAATCAAACGTAAGATTAATAATGTTTTAGCACTTTGTTTACAAGTAATTAGTTTCATTGTTGATATTTATTTACGGTCATAAAAATTTGATAAAAGTTAAACTTATTCGAGGTGATTTATAAAAATATAATAAAACTTATTCGAGGTGATTTATTGAGAAGCTCTATATTTTACACTAGCCGTGCCCCGCGGCTTCGCCCACTATTATCAAGTTAAAAAGTAGCCTTTGTGTTAATCCTAGGTATAGGCTATGTACATTCCAAATTTCAACCCAATACGGAGCACAACAAACATACTTACACATTTATACACACAAACTTTCGGATTTATTAATTTTTGCATGGTTACATTTTGATCGAGCGAAGCGAGATCACCAAGTTAATCAGGGTTGTTTAGCACTGTCCACCCGTCCGTCTGTCAGAGGCATCTACCGTCTTAACCATACATACGAATAACTTTAAATTTTCAAATTAATAAATAATAATAACAATAAAATATTTAATGTTAAAAAAATCTTCAATTAAATTTACTTATTTTGATGTACAGACTATATGTATAGGTACGGCCCAAAGCCAGAAATGACAATTAAAATGATAAAAAAAAAATATTAAGGGGGCATTCATACACGAAAGTGTGGAGCAACATATTTTTTTTTACTGCCCGTCTGGGTTATCCCTGTAAAGAACTTCCTAAGTAATACGAAAGCGGTCTAAAAAAATCTGTATTGGAAAATACAGTTACTGTTTTTAGACCTATTTTATCCCGGGGTATATCTCAAAAATGGTTTAGTGCCCGATACCTCTACAATCTGGTCTAAATCTCAACAGTTTTGATCTTTCATCTTCTGAGATAGGGTGCCATCCAGTGAACTCACGGTCTATTGCGATCAAAGTCCCCTTTCCGACAAAATCATTTAAACACTTTGCTTTAGAAAACCTATCAATCTAAGCAATTATGGGATCAGTGTTTAAAACCTAGGCCTAGTCTAGATGTATCAAGGTATACCTAGGATACCTAAACCTGTACCGGACTGAGTTATAGTTGTTATTAGCAACGGGATATTGCTAGCTTATCTGTGGCTCTGATCTAAGGTTGCGTTGCACTTGGCACCGCAATGTCACTGATTACATTGATTTTTGACAGATTGTCAAGCCAAAAATCTTAATAATAATCTTAAGAAGCCGGGGAGTCTATGAAACGATCTATAGGCTGTCTCTGTTTAACTGGCAAACTGTGCCCATGCTTGATGTGATAGCACTACCGACCGAATAGATAATAATTTTTTAAGCACAGCATCACAACAGTTTTTCTTTTATTCATGATAGGCAAGCTTATTACTACTATCTCACCTGATGGTTAGTGACGATGTGATCGACGATGGAGTAAGCTTGTCTAGAAGATACCTACTCACTCGCAACTTGAAGGCTCCCATATTGTGTTTGTATGAGAAAACCGGCTCTTTTCGCGCTTTTATTTTCAAAATAGCATTATTTTGAGTAACCTCGACGTTTCGGCAGGGTTGCACCGGCCGTGTCACGAAAGTCTCATATTGTACTTATCAGGAAACACTCACTCAGGCGAGGAGTTCTATTCTTTGACATTTTCGAGATGAGACAATTATTATAACCGTTCTACTTATTCTGATACTACTTTAATCTACGTGCTCGTCGATACTTTTGGCTCGAACTTCAAGTTTGCAACAAAACATGTAATAATCCTACTAATATTATAAATCCGAAAGTTTGTTTGTATGTGTGTAAGTGTGTAAGTATGTTTGTTCCCTCTTCACGCTTAAACGGCTGAACGGATTTGGATGAAATTTGGGATGTACATAGATTATACCTAGGATTAACACATAGGCTACTTTTTAACTTGATAATAGCGGGCGAAGCCGCGGGGCACGGCTAATATACTATAAAAACATTGTACCTGATGCAATAAAAAATTAAGGATTCATTTTCACGGCCGAATTTTATATCACCTTTTTTATTGACACAGCGTATTCCCAATAAAAAAAACCTTGATTTTAAGGCTATACGTGACACAACAATAAACTCAATGACATTTCAGAAACATAACATTTCTAAAACAAAGATGGCGCCTGGCGCCATAAAAATCGTCCGTCAAATTTGTTAGCAATTAAATGTAATTAAAAGACAATAAATTTTATACGACGCATATTTTTACATATGATGTTAATTATTAAGAATTTTCTAAAAAACAACGGAATAATACTTTTTATCTTTAGACAAATATCGTAACCGCAAGATATATAAGTCGTAACGCAAATTTGCTTTCGCTGTTTCTTAAATTCCTATATTTTAAATACGTGAATAGTAAGTAATATAGACGAGTTTAAAAAACCTAAGAAACTCTTCATCAGATCTTGATCGGAATTATAACGGGACCGACTAGAACGTATGCCGTTTCGAACAAAACAGTAATTTTCCAAATCGGGTAATATATAGATGAAAAATAAAAATTTATACTTGATTGTAAACTAGCCGTGCCTCGCGGCTTCGCCCGCTATTATCATGTTAAAAAGTAGCCTATGTGTTAATCCTAGGTATAATCTATGTGCATTTCATCCAAATCCGTTCAGCGGTTAAAGCGTGAAGAGGGAACAAACATACTTACACATGCACTTACACACAAACTTTCGGATTTATAATATTAGTAGTATTGAATAATCTAGTAGTAGTAAGAATATTTCAGTAGTTTTTTAAAACAAAATATTGAAACTGGTATAAATGAATGAAAAAAATAATAAAACGTAAACACCTCCCCATTTTGATATATAATCCCCATTGATATGTAGTAAGTGTAAACTTGTGTTGACACTTACTACATATCAATGGGGATTAGAGATGTAGTAAGTGTAAACTTGTGTTGACACTTACTACATATCAATGGGGTTAGAGATGTAGTAAGTGTAAACTTGTATTTACACTTACTACATATCAATGGGGATTAGAGATGTAGTAAGTGTAAACTTGTGTTGACACTTAATACATATCAATGGGGATTAGAGATGTAGTAAGTGTAAACAGTTTACACTTACTACATATCAATAGGGAGGTGTTTTCGTAAAAGTATTATGGTGACATGTGATAAGTGTAAACACAAGTTTACACATTCTATAAAGAGGATTTGAATATATAAATGTCTGATATCTGCCAACTAAAACTGTATTTTATACGTTAAACTGTTTTATTAAAAATGGTGACATTTACTTTTAAAAATGTCACCAGTTATATAAATCCCTGACCACCGCAACCATGTCACAGAAAAGTTAAATAACAAAAATAGATATTTTTAAAAGTCTCAGTTAACGGTAAAGCCTTTGATCACGAACAGCCTCAAGTTAAAATAGTAATTTATACAAATAAACATGTTTTCGACACCAATCAAACATTTTCACGGCGGCGTGACGAATTGAAACATTTTATGTTCTGACTTAGCTCTTCTTTTTTTTTTATTTGTGACTGGCTAGTGTTTGACCACTATCTCACCTGATGGTAAGTGACGATGTGATCGAAGCTGGTAAACACACTAGACCTGGAATACGCAGGCTCTCAAGGATAACTGCCGGAACACCGTATTTGGCTTGGCGGCAGACTTTCAACTTGATGGTGGTAAGCTACTTTGGTAGCAAGCCAGGCGAGCAAATCACAAAATGCTCTACCACCTCTCAAATGTCACCTGATTAGCACCACCCGGGGACCACGTGTAGGGAGTCAGACTTAAGGGGTATCCTCCTACGGACGTGGGTGACTCAGCCCCTAAACAGCTCTAAACTTCACTGTGGCATTTTAGAGGTCTTAGGTTATTGATAACTTTGTTATTTACTTCCCTTTTAACCCTCGACGATAGAGGTTAAAAGTTTGTAGTGTGTATCGGAGTCTTTTTGTTTGAAAGGTTACTTGATCGAGAAGCCGATTTTAAGATAGAGCATCGGAGGTATTTTCAAAATGTCTTACTTACGTCTTTCAAAATGATTTTGCCACTTATTGCATATAATTATAATAATATTTAAAGTAAATATTTAAAGTATTGTATATATAATTATATTATTACTAGTACCCGGCATGTATTGCAATGCCACGTTTAGAAAAAGTGTTTTACTTCTTTCACTCCATGGTCGCCTAGTACTTTAATATACCATACTAAAAACTTTTTAGATATTGTTCATACAAAAATACTAAAATCAAGATAATAAATAGGGGGTGGAGGTAGGGGGTGAAAAATACTTTACGACCTATTCTCATACCTATCATATATACATAAAAAATCATCAAGATCGGCTGAGCCGTTTCGGAGAATTTCAAACACAAACACCGTAAATTTGTGCTTCTGGTTCTGGGTGTAATGTGTGTGTGTGATTTGAATGTTTCCGGCACCCACGATACATGTCTTTGAACTTAGTGTGGGGCTGTGAGTATAAATGCGTTTGTTTTTGTTTTGTTTGTTTGTTTGTAACACGAGATTTTTATATATAGATGTACATTTTCTAATCTATATGTCAGATAATATTTGTGATTTGTTTACTTTTTTTTTTTTATTCTGGATAGGCAAGCATTTGACCGCTATCTCACCTGATGGAAAGTGACGATGCGGCCAAAGATGGAACATGCTTGTCTAGAAGGTACCTATTCACTCTAGACTTGAAGACACCCAGATTATACTGTTCAGGGAACAAAGACGCAGGCAATGAGTTCCACTCCCTCGCTGTACGGATGATGAACAAAGAAGCAAAGCGCTTCGAGCGAACTGGAGGTATGTCAACCATAAATGGATGACGTTTGACAGTTTGTCTTGTTGTTTGACAGTTTGTCTTGTGGTTTGATGGTAAAACGGGCATGGAGGAATTATATCATGTAATTCCTGAGCACACTCTCCAAAATGTACTTACTGATCTATATGTCGTATTATATTTGTGTGAGCGTACCTAAGTTTTAAATTAGATATAACGGCGAAGTTTAGTATTGTAAATAGAAGATAATCTAGACCCAGGAATAGGATAAAGGCTTTTTGTCTTATTATATACCTAAGCAAAAATTTGACAATGTTCCTGTGTTTTTTTGACGATGATTCTCGTACATAATCTAATCTAGAGACTACCTATATATTAGAGATACGTTGTCGCCTGAAACCTACTTAGTCGCCTGGTATCCTGGAATGTGATATTATTGCCACTATCATCCCCGGATCTTCCCCGGAGGACAAGCGGAGTACAATTAGTATTTTCTATCAAGCTTATTTATCTTTTAAGAGTTTCTGCTCATACGCTGCATTGGCTGCTGAGCTGCTCATTGGCTTAGTTGGGTGGCGTTCGCCTTCTAAGCAGGGGTATCGGGTTCGAGGCCCGAATGAAACACAAGTTATCTCCCCAAGGAAAATTTGTGTTACTGGTTCTGGTAGTGATTGCGAGTGATGTGAATGTTTCCGGCACCCACGACACAAGTCATGGAACTGTAGTATGTGGCGGTGAGTGTGAAAGCGTTTATGTTTATGTTATATACATTCTGAATTTCATCCAAATCTTCAATATCTTGGGGGCCGAGTCACCTACGTCCGTAGGAGGATACCCCTTAAGTCTGACTCCCTACACGTGGTCCCCTGGTGGTGACATTTGAGAGGTGGTAGAGCATTTTGTGAGTTGCTCGCCTGGCTTGCTACCAAAGTAGCTTACCACCATCAAGTTGAAAGTTTGCCGCCAAGCCAAATACGATGTTCCGGCAGTTATCCTTGAGAGCCTGCGTATTCCAGGTCTAGTGTGTTTACCAGCTTCGATCACATCGCCGCTTACCATCAGGTGAGATAGTGGTCAAACACTAGCCTGTCACAAATAAAAAAAAAAAAACCGTTTAGCCGTTTCAGCGAGAAGAGAAACATACTTACTCACACAGTTAAAACTTACGGATTTAAAATTTTAGTGTAATGTTTGTTACAGCCAAAACATTTGCAGCATTTTGATCACGCGTCGCCTCAACCAGGCGTTCCGCTAGCGCCAAGTGGAACATAGCTTTTCCCAGACATCCTGTCGGACTTGTTCTGGTGACTCATTTTACTCAGTTTTATAATTTTATTACATTTAATATTATCATTATTAATACAGCAAGTCAGCCTTGAACTATGTGTCATTTCCTTTAGACTCAATGGTTGGTGGAGCGAATGGAGTATTATTTGGCCTCGTCACGAGAAAGGAGGAGGTTCTAATTCAACTAAACATGGCTTTATCCTGTTTTGAAAAAAGGAGATTTTCAATTCAACTAAATTTGTCTTATTCTTTTTTAGGGATCCTCAAAAAAAAATGTTATGAACGGACAACAAATTTAACCAGGCTTTGTTGTCCGTCAGTTTGTCTGTCAATATACTTTTTTTAAGGATCGCGTGAAGGTATCAAGTAGATATTAATATCAAATGCTAAGGTTTATTGTACCCTTGAAGCTGTAAAACAATCTTCTAAGTCAACTCGTAATTATGGTGTACAATTATGCTCATCTTTGTTCCCCGAACAGTATAATTTGGGAGTCTTCAAGTCAAGAGTGAATAGCTACCTTCTAGGCAAGCGTGCTACATCTTCGGCCGCATCATCGCTTTCCATCAGGTGAGATTTTGGTCAAAAGCTTGCCTATCGTACATAAAAAAAAACAAAAAACACGACTGGGTAAAAAGTGACTATGACTTGATAGTGACCATTTTACTTGACTATGACTAACTAGGGGCCCTGGTTTTATAAGCTAACTATTTTACTTGACTATGACTAAATAGGGGGACCCTGGTTTTATAAACTAACTATTTTACTTGACTATGACTAAATAGGGGGACCCTGGTTTTATAAACTAACTATTTTACTTGACTATGACTAACTAGGGGCCCTGGTTTTATAAGCTAACTATTTTACTTGACTATGACTAAATAGGGGGACCCTGGTTTTATAAACTAACTATTTTACTTGACTATGACTAAATAGGGGGACCCTGGTTTTATAAACTAACTATTTTACTTGACTATGACTAAATAGGGGGACCCTGGTTTTATAAACTAACTATTTTACTTGACTATGACTAACCCTGGTAACTAGCTGCGCGCCGCGGTTTTACCCGCGTAAGTCCCGGACCCGTGGGAATTCCGAGATTAAAGGTAGCCTATGTGTTAATCCAGGGTCTAAGCTACCTTTGCAATAAATTTCATCAAAATTTATCCACCCGTGTGAGCGTGAAGCAGTAACATACAAACAAACAAACACATTCACAAAATTTATAATATTAGTGTGATACAAAATTAAAATATTTATAACTTGACACTGGCAAAATTCACATCAAATCAAATCAAAATCGTTTATTCACATGGGCCCCAAAGAGGCACTCATGAAAGATAATGATTCTACTGCCAGATTCGAAAAATTAGTTTAGTCATAGATAGAGTTTAGTCATAGAATGCGAAGCCAAATTTAAAATGAATATAAGTTACTTTTCACCCGAAACCATTAATATCTAGAACGCAGGCAAAGTCGCGTGAAACCGGTAATACTAATAATATTATCTACATCCGACTTCAAACTTAGCTCATAACTATTTAACATAGTTTTAAAACTTTTAATAGATGACATTTTCAACTGAAATTCCAATTAAGAAACAATTATAAGCAATAGTTAGTTCTACAAAACTTTACATTTGACTGTAATTACAGAGCTTAGTCTTAAAGTTTAAGACCTATTAAAAGTTTGGTATTAAAATATATTTAAGGGAAGTTATTAGACGTAAAGAAAATATATTTTGTTTAAACTCTGTACGTTTTAATTACTTGACACCAGACTAGGGACTACTTCATCAAATGCAGTATGCAGTACTTTTTCAACCGACTTCAAAAAAGGATTCTCAATTCGACTGTATGTTTTTTTGTATTTATGTTACGCTATTTTTCCACCAATAATGAATCGATCTGGATGACTTCATTTTTGTTTGGTAAAGTACCATACCAAAACCGAATTATAAGCGATGAAGTTGGCGCAGTGGACAGGTGTCCGCCCTCTGCGCCGTGGGTCCTGGGTTCGATTCCCGGCAGGAGAACAAATTCCTTCTCAAGGGATATTTGTGATTCTGGTTCTGGGTGTAATGTGTGTGTGTGATGTGAATGTTTCCGGCACCCACGATACAAGTCTTTGAACTTAGTGTGGGGCTGTGAGTGTGAATGCGTTTGTTCGTTTGTTTTTGTTTTTGAAGTCAGGGTTTTTAAGCTTTGCTTGCGTTTCAATTATTTATGCTAGACTAGCGCACTCCGCGGTTTCACCCGCGTAAGTCCAGGTCCCGCGGGATTTCTAGGATAAAAGCAGCATATTATGTGTTAATCCAGGGTGACAGCTACCTCCATACTACATTTAATCAAAATTGGTCCAGCCGTTTAAGCGTAAAGATGTAATAAATATACAAACACACTCACAAACTTTCGTCTCTATAATATAATCGTCAAATGTGATAGAGTGCAGTGTGATAGGCATGAATTTCAAATGGCAGAGACCTGCCTACTGCGCTAGCTGGGTCGTCAATTAACAACTGTGATGTTGCTCTTTGTCAAATTCAAATTCAAAATCGTATGCACCATGGGCCCCAAAGAAGCACTCATGACAGTTAATGACTGTTCAGATTTGAAAAATTAACGCCATCTCGAGGAGAACCTGGCAAGCAATTCGTAATTTTTACAATTTTTTTATTAGTATCAAATAATCTGTAATCAAATATTGCAAGCTAAATTAGACCCGCTTCCCGATGTCCGATTGGACTCAATTTTGGTGTACTTATGTATCTTCGGTGACAATACAATGATATGGTGGTACTATGAGACTGGTCTGATGATGGAGACGGAAGATGGTCATAGGGACTTCTGAACTATACAAGATAAACCCATCAAGTTTGGACTCGTTTGATTCGCCTTTACAAGTTCTATGATTGCATAAATTTTTAGTCCTTTTTTATTTACAACTGCTAAAAGCTTGATTTACAAAATCTTTTATATTAATTAATTGTTTACCTACACAAGTGTCTACAAACATTTTAGTCAAATGGGTAGCACGAGTACGAGATAAAGTTATATGAAATCCTACTAATATTATAAATCCGAAAGTTTGTGTGTAAGTGTGTAAGTATGTTTGTTCTCTCTTCACGCTTTAACGGCTAAACGAAATTTAGAATGTACATAGCTTATACCTAGGATTAACACATAGGCTACTTTTAACTTGATAATAGCGAGCGAAGCCGCGGGGCACGGCTAGAATTTATATAAAAGAACTGTTTTTTATTCGAGATAGGCAAACGTTTGACTGTTATATCACCTGATGGTAAGTGCCGATGTGGCCGATGATGAAGCACGTTTGCCTAGCAGATGCCTATTCACTCGCGACTTAGACTCCCATATTGTATTTATCAGGGAACACAGACTCAGGTAAGGAATTCCATTCTTTTGCAGTTCGCATAATGAATGTGGAGGCAAAACGCTTCCTCCGCAACTATAATAATAATTCTGTTAAAATTAATGTTGCCAGGTAAAATGAAATCACGTTCGTTATAGCATATACTCTTTGATCATGCCGTACGGGAAGTGATAGAGAAAATGAAAGTTGTTTTACTCGGCTTGTCTGCTTTGCATTTGTACGAGAGATAAGTAAATACTGATTAAGATTTACTTGAGTACTTTAATGATTTTCTAGCTTTAGAGATTTTTATTATAATTAGACGCAAGCAAAGCTCAAAAATACCGACTTTACCGCTTTATCTTCGGAACCTTGATCAGATTTAATGTATTGCACACGCATTATTGTCGATAACTCAAAAACTACAGATCAGATCTTGATCAAATTTCAATGGGACAAGAAAAGCACCAACTTTCAAATAAAAAATATCATCAAAATCGGTTTACAACAAATGAAGTTATGAGGTAACTTTTGAAGTCGGTAAAAAACGAGAACATCGTCAATGTAGTCCACAGAATACGCATTATTGATGATATTTCAAGAACTACTGATCAGATCTTGATTAAATTTAAATGGGACCAATTGGAAAGCAACATCTTTCAAATTAAAAAAAAAACGAAATCGTTTCACGTGGAAAGAAGAAATGAGGTAACACACATATAAAAAAAAATACAGCCAACTTGAGTACCTCCTCTTTTTTTGTGAAGTAGTTAAAAATGGTAGCGATTACGGGACAATCTAGTTCCGTGGTCTATTCTTTATCTAAGGTCAATTGCTCATACTTCCTAAAACTAAACTAAAACTATATACATCTATACTATACAGCGAAAACCTAAGTTACCTACAAGGTATCGAGCTTAGCAGTGGGTAGCGTTCCCACCATGCTGGCGTTTCTGAATTCTACCGTCATAAGAAAAAAAGACGTAACTGCATTTTGATCAAAATTGAGTCATATACATCATCGGAATTAGGAAAAAAACGCATATACTGGTTTGTTTCATTTTAAAATATTTAAACGCAATCTACTACATCTTATTTTTAATCTAGAGACATCTGCTACAAGACATAACTCATACTAAATAGTTAAGACATTTCTGATGTAATATAACTCTATTTTGTCAAAAATGTCAGTTACGTCTTATTTTCTTTATGACGGCAGAATTGCAATGCTAATACGTGAGCCAAACAAGTACCAGCATTTTGATCACGCGTCGCCAAATCTATCGAACAGGCGATTTAACTTATGTACTTTTAATAATTTTTATTTTGTGTTGTAAATAATTAACAGAATATTCCTATTGATTGTTATTTCTAGTTTATCAAAACACTGACTCATTTAAAACATTTCAATGCACTAGAACTTCTGTTGGAGTTTTGGAGCGAAAAGAAAATTACGTTTTTCAACTTTGTATGATTTGCTTACACTTATGCACGTTTACTAAGTATTAACGGTTAATAATCCACCATTAACACGCGAAGACTCACAAGTTTTGGAAAATTATACAAAATCTAAAACGCATTTTTTTCACTTTCGCGGCAAAACTCTCGTATTAACAGTAAATAATCCAGCATTATTACACACACTCGAAGAATCACAGGTTTTTAAGAAAAATAAAACAAATCAACGCCATTTTTTCACTTTCGCGCCAAAACTATTTACTTCTCTATGGTCTGTGACTATCGGTTCCAATTTTTCCCACACGCAACCCTACACAAATGTCATTATAAGTAAGGCACCGCGCGTTCCGGTCATACAGCCTAGTGTCAGAAATAAAACAAATCACATTTCGATCGCGGCACAACGAATTTTGATGGATGAGGAGTTTAATTCAAGCCGTAGTGTGACGAATTACGAATATAATGTAGGTACCTGATGGCTGTGAAGGGTGGGGAGAATCACACTAATATTATAAAGGGGAAAATTTGTGTGTTTTTGTATGTTTGTTACTACTTCACGTCCAAACCACCTGACTAATTTTGATGAAATTTGATATGGAGGTAGCTGACACCCTGAATTAACACTTAGGCTTTTTTGTTCCGGAATCCCCGCGGTTCCGGGACTTACGCGGGTAAAACCGCAAGGCGCAGCTAGTTGAACATAAAACATAAACGCTTTCACACTCATAGCCCCACACTAAGTTCAATGACTTCGTGTCGTGGGTTCACATCACACCCAGAAACAGAAACACAAATTCCCCTTGGGGAGGAAACTTGTGCTCCTACCGGGAATCAAACACTGCCTTTTAAGCAGCGGGTATCAAGTTCGATTCCCGATGGAAACAAGTTTTCATCCCAAGGAAAATGTAATTTCTGGTTTGGAATGTGATTGTGTACGCGACGTGAATTTTTCCGATTCCCACGACACAAGTCATCGAGTTTATTGTGAGGCTGTCAATGTGACGCATTTAATGAAATAAAATAAAAATAATGACTAACTAAAGCAAACTTTGTGTAGGGGAGTAACCAATTGTTTCCAAGCCAGGTCCACATTTCAGTAGTACCATCCCACTGAAACCCAACACTATTTACCTCCGCAATCTCCTAACCAATGACCGCTAATACGTTCCGACTAGTCACCATCTCAAATGTTAAGAATGATGACTTTCCTTTTTCAAATGGGCGGCCCTGATTGGCTGTCAAACGCCGACGGCCCGCCAATGGCCGCTCGTCAAATGTCATGACTTGCAGTAACGACAATTGTCTTAAATATTATAAAAAAATATATATCGGCTTCTGGAAAAGTGGCATAGCTTCTGATGAAGTCTTTTGTGAGTCACCGACGCCTGTCGAAGATGTGATGTTCTTTTTTTGAATTAAATTTAGGGTTCAGTACAGAAAAGTAATAAGTATTTATTTCTGACAAAGCGGTACATACATAGGAATCAATACACATGTACACTCATGGCTTTGGGTCGGGTGCTTTTGTTTTTGGGCCCTAAACTAGGCAACGCCTGTATCTTGTATGCTAGGTTCACAATGTTATTAATAGGATTGGATATTTGCTACAGTAACAGATCCTGTACCTGGTCATCATTGACACATTAGGGCAACAAATTATACAAAAAATATGATGTAAGTACTCAAAAAGAGGTGTCATTACTCTTTTCTGCATGTTACCTCGTCATACAGGCCAACACCGAATGCTTTAGAAAAATAGATCCAGTAATTTTGTTTCATTCTCTCTAACATATGAATCAATTGCCCATAATATTGTCAAGAAATAATTTAAACATCTTATTAATTTTGTTATTTTTTATATCAAACATCTTAACTGAACGAATCTAGCAGAAGACATTAACTTTAATGAGTGCCTCGTTGGGGCCCATGTGAATATACGATTTTGATTTTGAACAATGTGAGATCAATTTTTTTTATATTATTTTAAATAAATATTTTTAGTAAATGAGATCGATGATTTTCAAACCAAGTTATGGTTAGGTACATATTTTAAAATAATACATACTTATATATGATGTTTAGTTTTAAAATTTAAAATGTTTTGTATTTTCCTTCTTTTATTTTTGGTTATCATCATTTAAAGACAATTATGTAATAATTTATATAATAGTCTTTAAATGACGCTTTCGACTTTCAATTCTTAATTTTTATTTGTTTTACAATTAAATTTTTAATTTTGAAAAAATAACATCCTTTATATGTTTTTCACTGTACTATTAAAACTAGCTATTAAAACTACATTATTAAAACTACATTATTAAAACTAGTTGTATTAATTTACGTATCGCAAATTAATCAATACACGATACGTTGAATCAAGAAAAATAAATCACGGAACCCTCCTCAATTTAAAAGTATCACTCGCGCTTGGTAAATTTTACTGATGTGCAGTGTAGGTATTTTTAATGAGATAGCTTGAATGTAATAAAATGCATTGTATATAATTCTTCGGAAGCTACCTATAGAAAGATAATATACCTTAAGACAACGCAAACGGCAAAAATTTTTTGGGGGCTGAGTCACCCACTTCCGTAGGAGGATACCCCTTAAGTCTGACTCCCTACACGTGGTCCCCGGGTGGTGCTAATCAGGTGACATTTGAGAGGTGGTACAGCATTTTGTGAGTTGCTCGCCTGGCTTGCTACCAAAGTAGCTTACCACCATCAAGTTGAAAGTCTGCCGCCAAGCCTAATACGGTGTTCCGGCAGTTATCCTTGAGAGCCTGCGTATTCCAGGTCTAGTGTGTATACCAGCTTCGATCACATCGTCATTTACCATCAGGTGAGATAGTGGTCAAACACTAGTCTGTCACAAATAAAAAAAAAATAAGAAAATTTGGAAATCATGATCTCATTCTTTTTTTTTTCGAAAATCTATCAGAGCGCCTGGTTGAGGCGTGTGATCAAAATGCTGGCACTTATTTGGAACAACGTATTAGCATTGCAATTCAGAGCGGCAATGCCGGCTGCATGATGGGAACCCTACCAACTGGCTTGAGCACTTGAGTTACCTATAATCTCACGATGTCTGTAGGTAACTTAGGTATTTGCTGTAAAGATGTAAATAGTTTCAGGAAATATAGGCGATTGGCCCGTAAATTACTTTTGGTTAACTGAAAAAAGAAACCTTTAATCATAATAATCATATAAATTATTCATAATATATATATACGTCAATAATTAACTATACGTAGGTACAATAGTAAATTAATCATAAAAATATCTCATCATGTGAATTTAAAAATAATTAAAATAAATTACATTAACGCATTCACACTCACAGCCCCACACTAAGTTCAAAGACTTGTATCGTGGGTGCCGGAAACATTCACATCACACACACATTACACCCAGAACCAGAAGCACAAATGTCCCTAGGGAAGGATTTGTGCTCCTGCCGGGAATCGAACCCAGGACCCACGGCGCAGAGGGCGGACACCTGTCCACTGCGTCAAGATTGTCATATATTATTACATTAAATGTATTACTTGTTACATTATAATCTTTAATTCCACAAATTCATTGAAGGTGTAGAAAGCTTGGTCAATTATCCATCGTTTTAAGTTTAGTTTGAACAACCCTATGCTAGTCGACTGTGTGATCTCCTCGGGTAGGCGATTGTACACTATCCTTACTTAATATTATAAATGCGAAAGTAACTCTGTCTGTCTGTCTGTTACGCTTTCACGCTAAAACTACTGAACCGATTTAAACGAAATTTGGTACACAGATAGTCTAGAGCCTGAGAAAGGACATAGGCTACTTTTTAACCCCGAATTCTGGCTGGTCCGGGACTTACGCGGGCAAAGCCGCGGGGCGCAGCTAATGGGGAAATAAGTAGAGTTATTGAAATAAGGAACACGAAATTTAAAGTTTTTTTTTTTTTTTTATGACAAATAGGCTAGCATTTGACCGCTATCTCACCTGATGGAAAGCGACGATGCGGTCGACGGTGGGACATGCTTGCCTAGAAGTATATTGTATGTACTGTTATGAATATACTGGGTTTGATTAATATTAGAAGCACAGTTTTACATAAACATAACCACTTTCACACTCACATCCCCTCACTGAGCTCGATGATTTGTGTCGTGGAAGCCGGAAACATTCACATCACACACAATCAGAACCAGAAACAAATTTTCCTTGAGATGAAATCTCGTGTTTCTACCAGTAATCGAACCCGATACCCCTGCAAAAGGCGAATAAGTACACAACTTAGCCAACGGTCATTTCAATTTTAAACACAATTGAAAAACTTGGTTCTAAATTGGAAAATTGTTTCCAATTGTGTACAATTAAGATCAATCGATCCCCTCGTCGTCAATTCTTTTAGATTGAATTGACAATTTGTTTTATATCCCTGGTATGGGAGGAATAGATACCGTGACATACTGTTAAATTAACTATACTTCAGTATAGTGATAAATTTAATAAGGAAAAAATATCGCTTGAGGCGGGATTTGAACCCGCGGCCATAAGGTGTCATGCTCTATTGCTCTAACCGCTAAGCTACTCAAGCCCCGCCTGAAGCGACGAAATTAACCTTTCCTTATTATTAACGTCTTACGGGGACGTGTGACGGCATCTACCGAAACAGTTTATAGAAACTACTACGGCCAACGAGTCTAACATTGCAGTTAGCTCCATGTTGAGAACGTCTACCCAAATCAATTGGTTTTATGTATATATCATGAGCCATGCTAGGCAGAATTATAGTGATACATTTAGAAAGGAAAAATTATCGCTTGCGGCGGGATTTGAACCCGCGGCCATAGGGTCTCATGCCCTATTGCTCTAACCGCCGAGCTACTCAATCCCGCCTGAAGCGACGAAATGAACCTTTCCTCATTATTAACGTCTTACGGGGACGTGTGACGTCATCTAACGAAATAGTTTATAGAAACTACTACGACCAACGAGTCTAACATTGCAGTTAGCTCCATGTTAAGAACGTCTACCCAAATCAATTGATTTTATTTATATAGCATTAGCCATGCTAGGCAGAATTATAGTGATACATTTAGAAAGGAAAAATTGTCGCTTGAGGCGGGGCTTGAGTAGCTCAGCGGTTAGAGCAATAGGGCATGAGACCCTGTGGCCGCGGGTTAAAATCCCGCCTCAAGCGATAATTTTTCCTTTCTAAATGTATCACTATAGTTCTGCCTAGCATGGCTAATGCTATATAAATAAAATCAATTGTATTTTAATTTTAAGAACAGGGTGAAATACAGGGTGTTTGGTAAAGGGGTAGCCAAACGAGGTGGACGTGTAGTTGGACCTATTTGGAAAATACAAGTTTGCGTAATAGCCGCTAGGTGTTATTGTTTTTTATCGTTGATTTTATTATTTTTTATATATCTTCGGCCACATCACCGCTTTTCATCAGGTGAGATAGTGGTCTTGCCTATCGAATATAAAAACGCAATATAGCGTGCATATAGCTTCTTCTTCTTCTATTCTTAAATTTTTTTTCAAAATTCTTGAAAAGTAAGAAAGATATCAAAATTTTCTCTAAGTAGCTATGTTTTGTAATTGTTAGTATTTATTTACGGTGGATTTAAATTCAAAATCGTTAATTCACATGGGCCCCAAAGAGTCACTCATAAAAGTTAATGACTGCCAGATTCGCAAAATTACTGCCATCTCGAGAAGAGCCTGCAAGTA
Source organism: Lomographa bimaculata (assembly GCA_948107665.1). Lineage (NCBI taxonomy): Eukaryota > Metazoa > Arthropoda > Insecta > Lepidoptera > Geometridae > Lomographa > Lomographa bimaculata. The sequence goes on along the minus strand of OX403612.1, from coordinate 5,209,636 downwards.
ATTCGGCAGCGCATTATTTTTTATTATTTTTAAATGACTAATATAGGAATTATTATAACCTAAGCATCTTTATTAATTAATATTTTTTTTTAATTAGTTTCAATCCCTTATACAGGAATTATATTAACCTAGGTATATCTATACTATGTAGTCGCCAGAAAGCGCTTGTGCAGTTTGCCTCCATGCATATCTGTAGTCATTCGTTTTATAATAAGCTTTCTTCATTCATGCCCATTTTACTGATTTAAACTTTCCCAGTGGTAACTCAGTTAAGATTTTTTTAAATATTGTAACTGATTTGATGATAAAATCACAAAGTAACTATTCAACATAAATAACCTGAAAAATACAGGCACAATTTTTTTTAAACTTATTTACTTTTGCAGCAAAACTCCAACTTATCGACCTGTGTTCAGATTAGTGGCTAGTGAAGCGAGACAATTATCTCTAAAACAATTCGATTGTAAAACAAGTATCGATTTCAATATCGATACCTAGTAATGAGCGTAGAATCGATTTTCGTAGCGCCGGTCATGGCTTTAAGTTTTTGATTAAATTAATTTTTGATATTTTTTTTGGTTTTTTGATATGTATTTTATATTGCATCTGTATAAAAACATTTTTTTATTCTCGATAGGCAAGCAATTGACCACTAGCTCAACTGATGGAAAGTGACGATGTGGTCAAAGATGGAGCATGCTTGCCTAGAAGATACCTGTTCACTCGAGATAGACTCCTAGATTGTTTTTATCGAGAAATACAGTCCCGGGAAAAGAGTAAATTTCCTAAGTAGTACGTATAAATAAATGTGGGAGCAAAATGCTTCGTGTGGACCCTTGGAATATCAACCTTAAACCGATGTCTCGTGGCTGATTGTCTGGTTGTCCGATGGTAAAAAGGTGATGGGGAATTAGATCATGAAATTCCGTGGCACACTCAGATCATTATCTAATAATTATAATATATAAACAGGCACCGTTAAAAAAAAATCTATATACACATGGACGTTTAAAAAAAAGCTGATAATGATAAAGGATGTACCAGTTTTTGTCTTATTATATTTATATTAAGGTCATAAACGCAAAAAAAACAGTTAAATGGTTTTCTGAAGTTTCTTATAGAATATTTAAAGTAATAAAATTAAACAAACAAAAAACAACAATTTTTTAATATAGTAGAACAGGAGTAAAACTTAATTACAAATTAAAACTAAAAAGTATTTTTAATGATAAATACTTGACTCTAAATTAAAATTATACTTTGTTGCAAGCAAAACGTATAAAAAATTAAGTTGAAAATCTAAATATTATAAGACTGTTGCATAAAACTAAAGACTAAAAAACGATGTCATCAATGTACTTAATAGCTCAGTAGCATTTTAATAGCATACCTTTCTTATACAAGACACCGAGCAGCTTATAATTATGCATAAATGCCAATTTACGCATTAAAGAACTGTTCGCTAGCTTAGTAAGGTACGTGTTCGCCTTCTAAGCAGGGGTATCGGGTTCGATTCCCGGCGGGATCACAAGTTTTCTCCCAAAGAAAATTCGTGTTTCTGGTTCTGGTTGTAATTGAGTGAGTGATGTGAATGTTTCCGACACCCACGATACAAGTCATCGAATTTAGTGTGGGGCTGTGAGTGTGAAAGCGTTAATATCAACGCAAAAACTATTCAAAGTGTCAAACAAAACTGTATTGACAATCACGTCAAAGACAATGACTAAAAGGGTACATAAAATTACAATAAAAAAATAACGACTCACTACTTACCGTTCGATCCAATCAATCATGAAGGACTTTTTATCGATACTTTTTATCGACATCGATAAAAACCGCAACTCTCTTGACCTTATACGCTTAATCCTATTGCATAAGAGAGAAAAAATAACGTACTGAGAAACTCGATTTATTAACAATGGATAATAAACAGCACCTAAGACAAATGTTATAATTTACAACGTATGACAAAAAGCGGTTTTATTACACATTCTATTATAGACCTTATTCCTTGAGCTTGATGGTTCATCGCTTGTGTTTGCACAGTTCTGTGTAGTGAGTAGTAGACCTAGCAGAGAATTAGATTGTCGGTTTTTGTTAGACAGGGAAAGGAATCGTACCTACATTGAGTTCTATTCCGATTTTTTGTTTTGATGTGGAATCAAATCAAGAAGTAGACAGGGTAGGGTTGTTAACTAGTTCTATCGATATTGAGCACATCGACAGTGTGTTTTTATTTTAAGGTTTTAGATGGACGTTATTAGCTTCATCAACGGTTATTTAAACTCTGTTTATGATACCATAGAGTTATTAGTACCTAATTGAGTTTAAGATAACGTAACATAAAATTTTTTTAGGAAAAAAAAATGTTCAAGATTTTTATACCTGATTTCTGTAACATGAACATTATTAACACGAAAATTGTTGACCATTTCGTAATTTTCATCATATTGAATTAGATAGTGGATATTTTTAATTACTAAACAACTCCAAGTACAATATATATATTAAAATTATTTTTAAAAAGTGGTTAAAGATGGTTTAGACGATCTTTAATGTTCAGCAAGTGCCCAAAATGCCGCATTACCACGCTGTATAGCATAGTTTATCTTCTGCCCCAAATAAATCACATTGTTTTGTTATGAATCAAATATCCACATATTTGATTTAAAAGTCACAGCAAAACGCGGTATTTTCTCATTTGTCACTAAGGTTTGTCCTGGCAAACTGTAACAAAATTATGTAATATAAATTATTCAGTTTGCTCATAAAACCATTGAAATTCGATGTAATTATCGATAACCACTCGAGTACTTACAACACTACATCGATGCGGACTCATCAAAGCGCCGCGCTCAGACAATAACTGAGAAATATTAAATTATAATAAAATTAACTCAGTCTTACTTTTTATACCGTTACCGTGTGTAGAGTGAGGAAAAAACAGAGGGTCCAAGACAGAAGGGTGTAGATTGCTACATACTTGTTGTATATTGAGATAGATATAAAATATTAATACACCGGTTTTTGACGGTTTCTTTTACTGCATAATTTTTGTAACTTTTAAACTTTTGTGATTTGAACACATAGTTTGGGTAAATATCGCGCTAAAAAACTATTTTTATTTACCTCGAAGTTTCGGCCAAGATGCATTAGACCATGGCCAATGCATCGTTTTTTAGCGCGATTAAGTCCCGAGATATTACCTAAACTATCTGCATAAATTTGTATAAAAACATAGTTTTAAGTTAAAAGTGCATCTAAATCATGGTAGAAAACCTAGCTTCTACAAAATAAGCTACTTGTTTAAAAACTTTTTCGAAACAAGATTTTTAGGCGTCCATATTGGATTTAGAGTGACGATAATTTATTTTTCGCGTTATTCTCAGCAAGCTCTTTCATTTAATACCCATATTGTAAGAGTGCATTAAAAAAACTTCGCCATTTTGGGTTCTCGGTTGGATTTAGAATGACGTCACACAGCTAACCATGCATGGTTATCCAAAATTTGATTACTGTAGATTAGTAGATTTAAAATTCAGTTACAAGATTCCATCCGGACAAACATGCAAGTTAGATAAAAGCTTGTAAAAAAAGTGGTATTATGCAATTACATCAGGACAAGCAAACAATTAAAAGGAAGGCGTGATGCCACAAAACAGAATGATGATGCTTATTGTTATATGTATGTATAATAAATAATAAAAGTATATGTTATGGTTTTATTTATGTATATCTGGAGTAGGAGTGAATATAAATATACTATGTTTTACTTTTTACTAAACACCACCGTCTATTCCTTCTTATATTACTGTCCATCTAAAGGTTGTCTGGAAGAGATGGCTTTAATCTATAAGACAATTTTACTACCGCAATGAATGTAGTATATATTTTATTAGTCATTGTGTTCTTTTTTGGTATATAATAAAGCATTTTGTATTGTGTTGCTTAACATTATATTTTATCATCTACAGTGCAAAGAAGCATTGAAAACCCAACTCTTTTTTTTTTTTATGCGCCCGTGAAATTTTTATAGCTCATATAAAGTCATACTGTGTCTTAAAGTTCAACTTGGATTTCCGTTCTTCCAACCGGAACCGGCTATGCTTGTACGATGCTAAGCGGTTTTTTGGAAAGGTAGACAAATGAATTTATAAAATAAATGTTTAATACTATATTTTTACCGAACTTTTAGACGGTCATGTTTTTTTTTAAGATAGGCAAACGTTTGACCATTATATCACCTGATGGTAAGCGACGATGGAGTAAGTTTGCCGAGAAGATACCTATTCACTCTTTACTAAAGACTCCCATATTGTATTCATCAGGAAACTCCGACTCGGGTAAGTAGTTCCATTCCTTTGCGGTTCGCACAAAGAACGTAAAAGCAAAACGCTTTGTCCGTATTTGTGGAATATCACCATAAAGCGGTGCCGCTCAGCCGTTTGTCTGATTGTCAGATGATAGCACGGGGTGTGATTTCTATAATAATTAGGTACTCTATAATTCATTAAGTATATAGAATAGAAAACTATTTTAAAAAGTGAAAATGATCCGTTTTTATCAGTTTTATCTATTGGCAAATTTACAATTTATATTCGTTATTTTTCATGTTTTATATAATTTGAAAATCGAGTCCTGGAACACGTCACCTCTAAAACATCGATAACTCTACACGTCATCCCACGGCTGCCGAGTCGCGTCGATTATTCATTCCCCACGGTGACACATGACGAATCAATCTGTTGCGTATCGACAAAGTGTATGATGCACAACACTATGTTGTGACGTTGATGGTTGTAAAAAAGGCGGGAGGAAATTTTCTCGAGGAATAAGATTGTTGACTGGCGTTTTCAGGATCAGAAAGTACATTTAATATTCAACCAAAATTATTATATTATAATATAAACATTATTTTTAAATCTTCAATTTGTTTTGATAAATATGCCCTTGCAAAAAGATGTAAAAAAAAACAATACCTAACTAAATAATATTTAAAATATAAATTTAAGTATTTAAATTATTATGTCAAAAAACAAATATCGTAATATTGTATGGAAAACGACACCAAGTAAGTTTTATTGTTATTAATATGCTGGTTTTTATTTGGCTCAACGAATAAGCATTGCAATTCGGAGAGGCAATGCCGCCAGCATGACGGGCCCCCGTTATGCTGGCTTGAGCACTTGAGTTACCTATAAACTCGATGCTATAGATGCGATATATAGTTTTAGGCAATATAAAAAAAAGTGGATGTACGTTAACATCATAATTATTCTTATTCAATAATATATCTACAACAATCATTGCTACATTACTACGCATTGAATAAACCAAGATATATTTAATTATTTTTTTAAGCTATGATGCAATCGTCACTCGGAGCGGCGAATCAAACAAATCGAAACACTTCTTTCCGATACTTATTTTGTTAATTGCGAGTCGTGTCGAATCGATTCGAGACATATCGAATAGTGTGGTACAACACTATGTTTTGATTGTAGGTTCCTTAATTGAAGTTTTCTATGCCGGAATTTATAACTTTTTGAAAACTTTATTTGAAGCAAACATTTACGTTGTTTTATATTTACAATAAAAACTTTAAGATTGAACACATTTTCTTTTTTTTCTTTGGCTCCGCAAAGAATGTGCATTTAGCCATATTTTCACTTTTTATTACAAGCCAGATAATTGTTTATGGCAAGATTTAAACTCTTTCTCTATGAATGTTTTTTGATTTTGGCTCCGCAAACTATGTGCATTTAGCCAGTGTCGAGGAATAAACAATTTCAAGTTAGTGAAGTATTTCGTAAAAGCAGTCTTAGTCGCCAGTCAAAGTCAAGTCAAAGAGTCATCGTCCAGTCATACTCAAATCATGTCCTAGTAAAGTGGTAGAAACTTTACTAGAACTTCTACTGGAGTTTTAGAATGAAAACGGAATTCACGTTTTTCAACTCTGTATGATTTTCCTACACTCATGCACGTTCATTAGGTAATATTCTACCATTATTACATATTAACACTCGAAAAATCGCAAGTTTTGGAAAATAATACAAATCGATGACATTTTTTTCACTTTCGCGCCAAAACTCCCTAGTTTGAAAAAAATACGTTGTAACAATCTTCGTAATATTATTCTCTACAAAAATATTTTTTTCGTTTATTAATCAATACAGTCATGTTTACTATATCTCTGATCCGTTAAAAATATTTAACATATTCTTGGCATAGAAAAATAATAAAAAACGTACAATAAAATTACCACTTAGACTTTACTATCTGTGACATTAAAAAAAACTCCCTGTCTAATAATTATACCTTCTGTAATCTACTGACACATCTCAGTTCTAAGAAATGGTTGCGTATTTAATAGACTTTACAGTCTATTTTAGCATGGCACAGATTTATAGATATAAAAATAGTGAACGGACACAGTTGCTAGATAATTACAGCGTATGTGACATAATTACTAAGTGTGGTCCTATCTGTATATTTTTTTCTTTTAATTTTCGGACGGCAAAGAAATTCGATTTTCAAAATGGCGGCGATAAATTGAGCTGCTAGATTGGTGTTTTGTATTTATTATTAATTAGTGACTTTTGGAATACGACAGATTAACTAGTCATTACCTTAAATACTTATTTGTATATATATATGGTTATATATCAATATAAATGGCCGTCAATATAGAAACCTATTTTTTTTTTACAAGCTTTTATTTAGTTTCACCTGTCCCGATGTTTGTCATCAAATCTTGCAAATTAAATTTGATCCACTTCCCGGTTACTGATTGAGCTGAAATTTTACATACATGTGTAAATCGCGTGACAATGCAATATTATGATGACATGGTGCTGATCTGATGATGGAGCTGGAAGGTGGCCAAAGGAACTTCGCAATGAAGCGAGACAACCTCATTGAGTTTGAGCTCATTTGAATCATCTTGACGAGTAATTTGTCTTTCAATGGTAACCAGGGTCTGATGATGGAGCTGGTGGTCATAGACACTCTGTAATTAAACGACGCAACCCCATCGAGTTTTGGCTCGTTTGATTCGTCTTGACAAGTTCTCTGGTTATATAACTTTTAGTCCTCTTTATTTTAGATTTTAAAAAACTTTTGAAAGTATTACTTGTTTTAAAGATGTAGAATTCTATAAATGCCAAACGTGCGCAAACTCAAGAGTCATTTAAAACTCTACTCAAAAACTTTCATTCGTCCAATCTGTAAACGTTACTATATGTGAATTATATATGTTAAATAATATGTATAATAAGGTACTTATATGTAATGATTTTTTCCTTCTTCAAGGATTATGAATCCTTCCTTCTAACAGGTATAAATACAAAACAAAATATAAATGAAAAGTACTAGGACACCATCAATTCAAAGATGTCACCGGTGCTTTCCCGGTAACATGACCATTATATATCTTCTGTATACGACCTACACTGTCCAAAACTCCTTCTAACGATAAATCTTCAACCAGATTTCACTGACCTGCGTTTGCGTGAGCCCCAAACTAGCTGCGAGCTCTGCTCGTTCTGGTAGTGCCAAGTACTGGGTCCTCTGGAACCGCCTGTTCAGCTGCTGCAGCTGAAGGCTGGAGTATATCGTGCGGGGTTTCCGCATCTTCTTGCCTTTGCCGTTGACGCGTAGACCTGGGTCGTCTGATAAGCCGCATTTTTCTGTAGGAAAGAGGTGTAATTGAGTATGGTTTTACAAGGATTTAAATGAATTTGTTGGGCAAGGAGGATATTAAAACTCTTTGTGCACCACGTTCATTAAATTCTTGGCTTTCATGGGGCATACAAGTTTTAATCGTAAATATAAAGGAAGTTCCGATTAGGCAAAGCCAAAAACTTGACAATATTTTCTTATGTAACAGATTAAATACACATGTACTTTTTATATATATTATACTTTTTATTGAATTCGCAATCTTGTTCGTAAGTGACGGTTTATATTAAAATAATAAAATTAATCCATAACAAAATGATATATTTCTACCTATTCTTTCTACAAATATCCCAATTTTAATAAAATTTTCCTAACGTGATCTCTTACCAGACATTTAGCAAAACGCACAAACCGCTCGAAGCCAAACCGAAAAATATTGTTTCAGAAACATTGCCGCCAAAATGAGATATAAATAATGAGATTACCTATTCTTTCTACTCATGTCCAAATTTTAATATATTTTTTCTAACGTTATCTCTAACACATTATTTTAGCAGAACGCAGAAACCGCTCGAAGCCAAATCAAAAACATTTTTCCATAAACATTGCCGCCAAAACCGAACCAAGTTCGGGCAACTCGGGTGTGTAGATCCGAAGTGGCGATACGGGTACCAACCCAGTAATTACGGTCACGACTGACTATTATCAAGTAGCCAGCTTTCATATATTTTACAGAATGGATGGCCCAGGCGTATGGAATATTTATATTGTAGATTTATGCATTGCCAGTTGATTTATAAGAAGGCGCGGCGTGTTTGGGGAAGCTTGTGCGAGTTTGAATTTGGATCGTTATAGCTTTGGTATTCAAATTTGGAATTTTGACAACGGATATGTTTTTTTAGAATAAAGACTTCTTCGTCAATGCTTGCGTCTAAATCAAACTAATAATATAAATCTGAAAGTTTGTGTGTTTGCTTTCTTTTCACGCTGTAAACGGATTAGGATGAAATTAGGAATGTACATAGCTTTTACGTAGGATATTTTTTTATTTGTGACTAAGTCAGCCTTTGACCACAATATCACCTGATGGAGATCGACGATGTGGTCGAAGATGGAGCACGCTTCCTCAGTAAATACCTATTCACACAAATATACTACTACTTTTTAACTTAATAAACGCGGGTGAAGGCGGGCTAGTTATAAAAAAACGATAGTATTGTATTTATTTATATAGGTTTTTATAGGTATATTATGTAATATGTGTAAGTACATTTATTTAAAAGTGTTGAGGTACACCACCGTCCCTGTTTGTAATTCTTATCATCTCCCTTTGGTTGTCTGGAAGAAATCGCTTTAAAAGCGATAAGACCGTTCTTTGTGCTCCTATGTTATAATTAAGATTTCTTTGTGAGTCCTCTCTTTTGGTGTGCAGATAAAGAATATATTTACTTAACTTCTAAAACTAAACATTCTTTCATATTTTTTTGAAAAAATAAAAAAAACTTTTTTATTTCTGTATTTTTTTAAATCCACATTTCCTTGTAGATAATATAAAATAACATAAAACAAGAGCTCGTTTCGATTGAAGTATTTTGAAATCCGAATAGGTAGTGTTACTTATTAATTCTTTAACGAACATCATCGTAAATAATTCGTTACGCTGCCAAGATGGCGTCAAAATGTACTGATTTTTGAGATAACGAACGTTGAATGTTCGAAACATGATTCTAAATTCAAATTTAATATCTTAAAGAATTTCTCTTTATTACGCCGACTTTTTGCATTGGGGCATGTTAAAATAACGGTCGCTTTGAATCAAAACTTTGACATAGGTTTCATTCTGATTTCAAAAACTTGTAAATAATAACTAATTGAAGGAGTTACTTCGTTTTTTCTTTATCCTATGTTTACATACTGTTCGTATTTCAAAACAAAACATCGTTTCAATAAAAAAGTTTTGTGCTGAATGACGCAATATCCAAATTATAAAGAATAAATCGAAAAGGGCTCGACCTATTTGAATTAATTTTTGTTTGTTCGCATCAGTTCAGGGTTGGTTGAGAAAAGAAAGAAATCAATAAATAGGTGCTGCCATGTTTTCGACAAACAAATAAATAATATTATATTCCCAGATTCCAAAATTTCCAAAAACAACAAAAACTAACGTTTTTACACACACAGCCCTACTCTTAAGTACTAAGACTTGTGTCGTGAGTGCCTGCACAGATCACAAATAATCATACAGAACCAGAAACAAAAAAAATCATCGGGTAGAAAATTTGTGTTTCAACCCGCTTAGAAAGCGAACGCTCACTAAACTAAGTCAATGGGTAGTAAAATATAGCTGTCAATATACAGTTCAATACGGATAATTCTCAGCATGATGGGAACGCTACCGACTATTAGTGGGCTTGAGCACTTGAGTTACCTATAAGTTCGATGTTGTAGGTGGCTTGGGTCTTTGCTGCAATAGATGTAGGTATATAATTTTAGTTCAGTTTGCGGAAACTTATGCAATTGGCCCTTAAATAGCCTTATAAACAAAACGTAAGTTCAAAGACTTGTATCGTGGGTGCCGGAAACATTCACATCACACACACATTACACCCATCACACCAGAAGCACAAATATCCCTTGGGAAGGAATTTGTGCTCCTGCCGGTAATCGAACCCAGGACCCACGGCGCAGAGAGCGGGCACCTGTCCACTGCGCCAACTGGGTCATCAAACCGTCAGCCTTATAAGTTATGGGTAAAAAAATACGGATATGGCAACATACAATAGTATTTTCCTACTCTTTTCTACAAAAAAATACTAGTATATTCTCAGACACCACGAAAATCTTAACTTAGCATTGAATAGCATAATTTAACACGTATAAATGCAAATATCGTAGTTATTAATATCATAACCTCATGATTAAACGCTGTCCGGCTTCGCAAACAGTTTTGCATATCTGCAATCGCACTCCGGTTGGATACTTTCTTTATGGGTTAAGCTAGTTCGCGCGCTTTTTCACTTTTTGTTGCTGTCAAGGGAAGTAGTAGAAGTAGTCTATGGTTGGGCTTAAATTCTTTGTCTATGACTTTTGATTTTGGCTCCGCAAACTATGTGCATTACGCCAGTGTCAATTGATAAACATTTGTCAAGTTAGTGAATTATTTCGCAATAAGCAGTCCTAGTTAACAGTTAAGTAAAAGAATCAAGGTCCAGTCATAGTCAAGTCATGCCCTAGTGAAGTGGTAGAAACTTTACTAGAAATTCTATTGGAGTTTGGAGCAAAAGTGAAAATCACGTTTTTCAACTTTGTATGATTTTCCTACACTCATGCACGTTCAAGTACTATTAACGGTTAATAATTCACCATTATTATATATTAATAATCGAAGAATCACATGTTTTGGGTACAAAACGTATTTTTTTCACTTTCGCGCCCAAAACTACTTTGACTTTTTAATAATTACTCATTATCTGTTTTTTTTTCTAATTCAGAAAGCATGTCTACTTTTATATCTTCAAAAATAGCTCATTTGCTTTACAAGAAGCGCATTTTATTTAACTAACAACACATCTCGTTTTTACATCGAGTTTCTCAGAATCTTCCCATACATCGTATGTATGTATGTATGTCGGCGTCTGACAGACATACAGACAAAACAATGCGGCGCGCCCCGAGGCACTGACACACCCTTAGCCACTAGTGATGGGCGTTAGTTTTAGGGATGGGACATGTCGATAGTGTTCATCGATTGTTTTTGTTTGATGATTTTTTAAGTGTTAATAAAAATTGTGACATGTCGCTATATTAATAGGAAATTATACAATATATTTAGTATTCTTTTATCGTGTTTTTCGCAAGTACTTTTCTTGGAGTGTCTAAAATTCTAAATCTTTTACTTACATAGGGCACAAAGAGGCAATCATCAAAGTTAATGACTCTACTGCCAGATTTGCAAAATTACAGCCAACTCGAGGAGAACCTGGCAGGAAACTCGGCGGCGCTTTTTTTTTTTAATTAGTCTCAATCCCTAATACAGGAATTATATTAACCTAGGTATATCTATACTATTTAGTCGCCAGGATACGCTTATGTGCAGTTTGCCTCCAGTAGAAGTCTTGCATAGAGATTAGACCAAGCTTGTCACCGCGATTGACATTTAAAAAAAAGCTGGTGTAGATAAAAAAGTATTTTAAAAGAACATGACATACAAAGATAATGTAAATAGGTACTCTATTTTGCATGACACCTACATATAAATGCTTTTAGAACTATATTGGATGAAAAAAAATGAATTTGGAAGCTAAAATCAAATTTGTCGCAAGGATTTAAAGAATTCGGTTATTTATTATGAAATTTATCAATATTATCAGTTTCTTCCAGTTCTTTTTTCTTTTGATTTTGGCTTCGCAATCTTGTGCATTTAGCCAGTTAATAATATATTTCAAGTGTAGGTATTTCATATTAAATGTCCAAGACACAGTCTAAGTCAAGTAAAAGTATCAAAGTCCAGTCATAGTCAAGTCATGCCTAGTAAAGTGGTAGAAACTTTACTAGAACTTCTGTTAGAGTTTTTAGCGAAGACGAAAATCACGTTTTTTTTTCAAACTTTCTATGATTTCCCTTACACTTATGCACGTTTACTAAGTATTAACGTTTAATTATCCACCATTATTACACATTAATACTCGAAGAATCACAGGTTTTGGAAAAATATACAAAATCAACAACGCCATTTTTTCACTTTCGCGACAAAACTTTTTCTTCCAGTTATTGACCGTTAGAGTTCTAAGTTAGTTTATTATTTACTTTATGTTTTTGTAGAGTTTTTAGACTTTGGCAAGATGTTCAAAATGTTTTTTTTTGTAACTACACAAGTCCAGCTACCTTCTCACTCGATAATGTGATTCGCTATATTCGAAGATTATATTCTTTAGTATCTAATAAGTACCGATACTTATGTGTCGTAAGTAGGTACACATAAGTAAAATATATGAAAAAAAAAATTACTGTCAATTTTTTGAAAAAAATATTTAACAAATTTTTTCTACATAGACGAGGCGAATTATCAATGTTCTTATTATAAAAAATACGATTTTTCTAACTTAGAAATTATTTGTAAAAAAATATTTTCAATTTCTTAGTAGAGCCACATTCGAACTCTACCTTTACTTTGGAGCGACCCCGCCTACTCCACCGCCTACCGAAAATCGAGGGTAGAGCCGCTAAAAACAATAAAACTCTTTCGGTGAAAAAAAGAAAAAGTGTTGACAACAGACTTGCGACTTACATGCTACACATAGCAAGTTCATTTTTGTTTCTATACTATGAGCCATGCTAGACAGAAATGAAGTATTAATCCTAGTAGATTAGTAAATTCCGCTCCAAGCGATATTTTTCCTTTTTTTTTACCAAGGCCTCCTTACTTTTTATTTAATTAATGAAATAACAAGAAAATACTAAATGTAAACATAAAACTAAATCCTACTAATATTATAAATCCAAAAGTTTTTGTGTAAGTGAGTGTGTGACTATGTTTATCCCCTCTTCACGCTTAAACGGCTGAACGGATTCAGATGAAATTTGGAATGTACATAGATCATACCTAAAATTAACACATAGGCTACTTTTTAACTTGATAATAGCGGGTGAAGCCGCGGGGCACAGCTAGTTAGAAATAAGTAGTAAGTATTTATTAAACGTAGTACCTTTATTCTGTATCATATAAACGTGCTACAGATAATTAATATCAAATTAACAGCACATTTTATTATTCTACTAATTTTTTCTTTTTTTACTTTTCGTAGATACTTCATATAATGATACAGCGTGTAACTAATATAGTTAATTTAAAGCGAATATCTAAATTTATAAAATATACTTACACTTGCCTTGCCCCGCGGCTTCGCCCTCATTTTTTAATTTACATAGTAGCCTATATGTTAATCCTGAGAATAAGCTATGTACATTCCAAATTACATCCAAATCCGTTCAGCCGTTACAGCGTGAAGAGAAAACAAATATACTTACACATTTACGCATAAACCTTCGGATTTATAATATTAGTATGATCTTGCATATATGACGTAAGCAACGGATTTTTGCTTTTGTATCAAAGGTAAAAATGAGTGAATCATAGCTATACAAATAAAAAATACGACGATTCAAACTATATTCAAACAAATTTGCTACAAATAGTATAACTATACTGATATTTTATTACTGTTTATGGACCATAATTGTACAAGTAACAAATAATTAAATGCCCATTGGCTTAGTTGAGTGAGCGTTCGCCTTCTAAGCAGGGGTATCGGGTTCGATTCCCGGCAGGATCACAAGTTTCCTACCACAAGGAAAATTTGTGTTTCTGGTTCTGGTTGTGATTGTGTGTGTGATGTGAATGTTTCCGGCACCTACGACACAAGTCATCGAACTTAGTGTGGGGCTGTGAGTGTGAAAGCGTTTATGTTTATGTAAATAATAATTAAGATACATGTGTGAAATAATAAATAATTACATTTTCTTGTCTAGAACTGTTATTAGTTGCCTAGAAGTTGACCCAAAGTGTCCCGTCTGCTCAGCCCAAGAAAGCATACCCGCTTAGTTAACATAAAAAACAATAAAATAAAATAAGAAGTAAAAGCGAGCGTTGTGCGTTTACCGCAGTTTTATTACCAAATAGTATGATGGGAATCAAATTATAATTTTTAATTACTTTCACTTTTTAATAATAAAATTATAAATAGCCGTAGACTCTACGCATTTTGCATTTATGTGGCGTTGTTTTTTTTTTATTTTTGCATTAAAACATGACGTTTGTCGCATTAAAAAGGTTATATTATTAGACTAGTTATTCCCTGTGGTCTTATGCACGTTCCGGTGCTTAGTTTCTAGTTAAAAAAAAACGAATATCTTCCTTTCTTTGAACCAAATAGTCTTGCGTTTGATGACTACCGATGACCGATGACTCACCTTTGGGTAATTGTTACTGATTGATACAGTAGCATGCTAAATGAGGCTCTCTAGGATAGCTGCCGGCACACCATTCGGCTTGGCGAAACATTGACTTGAAGATCCTTTAACTATACTTTAAGTAATATAAAATATCGTACCGAAAAGGACTTTTCTTTCATGTCCCTCGCATTATGAAATAAATAGCTTGTTGAGGACACCTATTGCTGTCTATCAAGAAGCCTTTCCAAAGTATGTATTGATATACTCATTGCCTGCGTCTTTGTTTCCCGAACGGTACAATCTGGGTGTCTTCAAGTCTAGAGTGAATAGGTATCTTCTAGGCAAGCATGTTACATTTTCGGCCGCATCTTCACTTTCCATCAGGTGAGATAGTGGTCGTTCGCATCTTCATTTTTAATCGGGTGAGATGGTGGTCAAATGCTTGCCAATCTAGCATAAAAAACGTTCAAGAGGTTGCATAGTGGTAAATTTCAGGACTAAAATGTCGTATAGCAGCGTAAGGGATACTGCAATGCGACCTTGTGCGTAATACCTCTTTTTGAAAATAGTGTGCTGAGTCACCCACGTCCGTAGGAGGATACCCCTTAAGTCTGACTCCCTACACGTGCTCCCCGGGTGGTGCTAATCAGGTGACATTTGAGAGGTGGTAGAGCATTTTATGAGTTGCTCGCCTGGCTTGCTACCAAAGTAGCTTACCACCATCAAGTTGAAAGTCTGCCGCCAAACCAAATACGGTGTTCCGGCAGTTATCCTTAAGAGCCTGCGTATTCCAAGTCTAGTGTGTTTACCAGCTTCGATCACATCGTCACTTACCATCAGGTGAGATAGTGGTCAAACACTAGCCTGTCACAAATAAAAAATAAGTGCTTTTAGTTGGTTTCATAGAACTTCTTCAACCTTTTCTTGTCTAAATATATTTTTTATCAAAAGTTCACTCGTGGGTGTGGTCGACACTTTGCCTAAGGACTTTTTGGACTAATCTGTAGATCAGTCTGGTTTAGGGACAGATACAATCGTGAACGAAAGTCTTAGATAATTTTATCAAATAGCAAGCGATTTATTTTTCGAAAATAACATAAATTTAAGCTTTCGATGAAATAAACCGCCGATTGTATATTTTTTTATAGATAGACAAGCATTTGACCACCATCTCACCTGATGAAAAATGAAGATGCGGACGAAAACGCAGTATGCAAATTTTACATAACAGTATTTGATCCATAGGCTTGTGAGTTAAGTGAGGGTTCACTGTATTTCAGACGCCAGTGTCTTTTCCCAATGGTCACATTGTTTTTTTTTTTATATATTTAACCTTAGATTATAATAATTATAATATTTATAGATATATCTGTTATTAATGCGCTATATAAATGTGTGTTTAAATTTCCTAGCGCATTAAAAAAAATATATTAAAAATCTATTATACATCTTATTTTTATATATTAAATTGAGAGGCAAGTCGCTCGCCTGATGGTAAGCGTCAAGCTTGCCTGTCATATTTCACTCAAAATCAAAATCGTTTATTCACATGGGCCCCAAAGAGGCACTCATGAAAGTTAATGAATGAAGCCAGATTCGCAAAATTACAGCCATCTCGAGAAGAACCTGGCAAGAAACTCGGCGGCGCATTTTTTTTAAAAACATTCTTAATTTCTAATACATAATTTTCTTAACCTAGGTGTTATTATGGTAGTCGCTAGAAAGCCTGTGCAGTTTGCCTCCATGCATCCTTGTCATTAATATAGTCTGTGGTCTTATAATGAGCTTTCTTAATTAATGCCCGTTTTATAACAGATTTGAACTTTCCCAGTGGTAATTCAGTTACGATTTTAGGAATTCTATTGTAAAATCACTGTCACCCAGAGATTTTGAAACAAATATAGGTCAAAATCTAGCGCGGCAAAGCACTGCGCTCTACTCTGAGATATTAGATGTGAAATTTTCTTAAGTCCTGTAATTCTTTCAATGTCTTCATAATCATATTTTTTAACCAACTTATTAGTACAGATTTCTACTAGATATTCAGGCTGCAAAATTCTTCTATTAAAACTGATGTAATTAATAATTCGTTTCTATAAACAGCTTACATACAAACATATTAGCGAATACCTCATAAATATCATTAATAATGTTCCCAACACTTTTTGCGGCAATATTTCACGTCACAGAGCAATCAATTAGGAAGATGTTATCTCAATGTCTTCGAATCTTGCGTGAAATTTGTATCAAATATGAACCGACTTCTGAAGTTCGATCCGAACGGCGAAGGAGTGGAACTCATTACCTTTGTTCCCCGAGGGGTATAAATTCAAGTCAAGTGTGAAAAGGTATCTTCTAGACAAACATGTCACATCTTCGGCCGCATCTTCTCTTTCTATCATGTGATGTCGTATATTGTTTTAGTACAAAAACACCAAACTTATATTATATAGTAATTAAACTTTTCGAAATCGAAAATTTCTAAGAAAATATCCGTTGTTTTCTTATCCAGAAGGTTCATATATTAGACAGAAAATATTAACATGGTATGTGTTCAATTCTTTCGCTAATTACTAATTAAGTAAGTCTTTTCAATGCTAGCTCGTATCTCTGTGATCTATATAGATAGTGATCAATTTATTGTTTTCATTTCACTCATATGAAGTGATTGCTGATTTTTAAGAATTTTAACTTGAGAATGTACGGTTTTTGCGAGATAATTAGCTGTATATTGTTGATAGATATTAGAATATTAACTTAGTCTTAGATAATTACTAAAAACACCAAAAAATTATATGTACCTAATATTAACTATCCGAAACCGGACTTTAAATAAAAAAACCCTTTTTGGTACTTAACATTTAAATGGAAAAGCTGAGAAAGCCCTTTAAGGCTGAAGAAGAAGATAATTACTAATAGGCAATTTTTACTTCACGTCGCTAGAATAAAATAATTGATAAATAAAACATAAATTGTTACCAATAGCTTAAAAAAAATACTAGCCGTGCCCCGTAGCTTTGCCCGCGTTCATCGAGATAAAAAATAGCCTTTGTGTTAATTCTAGGTATAAGCTTTGTATACATATTCCAAGTTTCATCAAAATCCGTTCAGTAGTTACAGCGTGAAGAGAAAACATACATACTTATACACTGACACATTAATACAAAAACTTTCGAATTTATAACATTGGTGTGATAATTAGAAAATAATCTTGAACTACCTGCATGATCGAACCGTAAAACTTGAAATTACTAATAAGTTATAATAATTTTTCTTTTCTAAATTTTATAGGCTTTATTCATTCCAAATAATTAAATAATACTAAACACCGTGGAATCGACTATTGACTATTTTATAACCATCAACTATGTGACTGTCAATAAAATACCTTGATGAAATCAATTTTGACAGTGACAGTACCCTCTCGTCGTTTCGCCCTAAGCTAAGTTATCCCTAAAAACTAAAAAATATCTTGTACAACTTATAATTAAAAGCGTACGACGCTCCCACTCTATTATTACAACTTTTTATACTATTAATATAACTATTCCATACTATTATTATATTTTTTTCATAGCATTATTATTTTAACTTTTTACGGTTTGCCGCAAGGGAGCAGTTGGTCGATCCATGTGTTTATATAAATACATTGATATTTTATGTGATAATAATGAAGGTTATTATTTGTTTTGTCGAGTCAATGTTGTTTTAATATACTTACGCCCGCGGTTTTACCCGCGTAAGTACCGGACCCGCGGGAATTCCGGGATAAAAAGTAGTCCAGGGTGTCACCTGCCTTCATACCAAATTCTAGGCAAGCATGTTCCATCTTCGGCCGCATCGTCACTTTTCATCAGGTGAAATAGCTGTCACTTTCCATCAGATGAGATAGCTGTCAAATGCTTGCCTATCTAGCATAAAAAAAACTCACATACTTTCGCCTGGGTGTCAGCTACCTCCATACCAAACATACAAACACACTCACAAACTTCCGCCTTTATAATATGAGTGTGATTTTAACTTATATAAAAGTTGTTATTGACGTTTAAAGAGGCTGAATCCGGAATCCGATAACAGTGGTAGGACTCTTTTGAAGAGTCCGCGTGGGCAGTAGTACCATCGCCGGACATTTAACCGCCAACAGTAATGTGCAAACATTACTGTATGCAGCATTGAAGGACAATGTTCCCAGTAATATTACAGGGCATAAAGAGATTTAACATCTTATATCTCAAGGAGGTGGACAGGTGTCCGCCCTCTGCGCCTTGGTTCCTGGGTTTGATTCCCGGCAGGAGCACAAATTCCTACCCAAGATATATTTGTGCTTCTGGTTCTGGGTGTAATGTGTGTGATGTGAATGTTTTCGGCACACACGATACAAGTCTTTAAACTTAGTGTGGGGCTGTGAGTGTGAATGTGTTTGTTTGATTGTATGGTCTATTCGCTGGTTGCCCTTTTTCTGATTTTGTTTGTTATTCTAGCTTTTCAAACAAATTGTGGATCTTTGTGAATTATTTTATCTTATTCACCATAAATTCCAAATATCTATAATCTAAATAATCAAAATTTGTATGGCTTGTATAATCATATTTTGTGACTTTGTACGCCCGAGATGGGTCAACTGTAATAACATTACCTGCAATAAGAACTCGCGAATACTAACACTACAGTTTTAGACAATAAAGAATTATCTTATCTTATCTTTGGCATCTTTTTAAAGTCCTGTTTTCTTTATATAAGTCTGTTGCCCGCTTTCGATATTTGCCCCCTTTACTAAATAATCCTACCAATATTATAAATCTGAAAGTTTGTGTGTAAGTGTGTGTGTAAGTATGTTTGTTCCCTCTTCACGCTTTCACAATTTGGATGAAATTTGAAATGTACATAGATTATACCTAGAATTAACTCATAGGTTACTTTTCAACTTGATATTAGCGGGCGAAGCCGCGGGGCACGGCTAGTGATTGATAGATTAGTGTTTGGTACTAAGCTAGAACTTTAGCTGGAATTAATACGCTAGTCTATTATGCCTGGTAGAGATCGCTATTAGTGATAAGGCCGCCTGTTGTGATACTTTACGTATAAGTTTGTTTGTTACCTTTGTTTTATCTCATCTTGTAAAGTGGATCAATAAAGTATTATCTATCTATCTTAATATCATCTTGCATGCGTTATTTGTATTTAACTCATGCTTTGAACAAATAAATATTCTATGTCTTTGTCTTTGTGACACGTTTAATAAATTAGTTTTTAATTAAGTAGAGCAGCTTGCCTGTTTGTAAGTGGGAGGGTCGACTTCGCTAACGTTCGATAAGCGCTTTTAAACGTGAGTGTACTTCGGAAACAAAAGGTTTGGTTAAAATGTTTAAAAGGAGTTTTGCCGCGAAAGTGAAAAAATGGCGTTGTTGATTTTGTATAATTTTCCAAAACCAGATATTGAGTGACGATGAGGTCGATGATGGATATCCGAGATAGATTGAGATTTTCTGGGAAAAGGACATTTTGGGAAAGAGACATATTGGGAAGGGACATTCTGCGAAAGGGACATTTTGGGAAAGCGACATTTTAGGAAAGCGACATTCTGTGAAAGGGACAATCTGGGAAAGGGACATTCTGGGAAAAGGATATTCTGGGAAAGGGACATTCTGGGAAATGGACATTTTGCACCTAAATGCTTTTTATCTTCATAGTTTTAACGCGTTTAAACCGACACGGGCGCAGGAAGTAATTGAATAAGTGTGATACTAACATCAAGTGTTTAAATAATAAACCTTATAATAATATAACTATAGTTTACGTTATATCTAATAGCTCAGTATCATAGATAATTTAACAGTAGCAACAAACAATTGCTTAATGACAATGACTGGACCGCTTTTGATGCAGCTTATTATACAATTAAGTTTATTATCAGTACAGTTCTATTTGAAGCCCCTTCGTTAGTGGATTTATTTATATAAACGAGCAAATATGAACTTTATGTCCTTAGTTATTAGAGTCATCTTCATAAACATTAACGACCATAACCATTGAGCTGTGTTTTCTTAGAACTTATTCGAATTTGCAGTTCATTTTAGTTGGGATTTACGTCCATTATAAGAAGACCTTTCTTGTTAAACAAAATGTTTCAAGCTTGAGTTCAATTGAAGCTAGACTTCCTTTAACTCACGACCAAAATAAACAGGTCTGAGATCTTAAGCAAAATGTTCCCATCAAGGGATCAATTTATACTGGACAGTCTTTTAACGGGTTAAGCAAATTAACTATTATATCATGACCCCTGCTGTCAAACCAAATACACGCTTGGAGAGATCTGATTAAAATGAATGTAACTCTATATGAGAATTGATGTAGTTGAATAATGTCACTATTTGATAATGATAGTGTGGGTTTGTTTGTTTAGTGAGATTTATGAGGTAATTCGATTTTCGAATTATATTTAATTGTGTTGGGGTAACTGTATTGTCATCTCTTTCTTTGTATGATATATAGAAAGGAATAGGAGAAGACGTTAACCAAAATAAAACTTACTTTTATGTTGGACATATTGTAACCTACCTATATATTATATTGTGCCTCATCAAAAGAATGAAAGTTATCTTTATCTGTGGTGCTGCTTAACATTGATAAGCAGCACCTGCAGCTGTAATTATCTAGGATACAATCCAATGCGATGGATTTGGCGCCAAAAAGCAATCTAGTACTAAGTTGGCGCCAAATATTACTGTATTTTTTTTTGGCTTCGCAATCTTTTTTCACTTAGCCATTTCATTAATAAAACAAGTCACAGTCATAGTCAAGTAAAGGAGTCAAAGTCCAGTCATTGTCAAGTCATGCCCTAGTGAAGTATGTAGTAGAAACTTTACTAGAACTTCTATTGGAGTTTTGGAGCGAAAGTGAAAATCACGTGTTTTTATCTTTGTATGATTTGCCTACACTCATTCACGTTCACTCAGTATTAAAGATTAATAATTCACCATTACTACACATTAACAATCGAAGAATTAGGTAGGTACTAGTTTTGGAAAATAACTCAAATCGAGACCGTCATTTTTTCACTTTCGTGTTGGGTATTTATATACCCAACACGAAAGTGAAAAAAGCTATGTTTTACCAATTAATCTAACGTTCTCCACTTATTTTATTTTTTTAATTTGGCTTCGTAATCTGGTGCATTTAGCCAGTGTCAAGTATGTAATAATATATTTCAAGTGTTTTTATTTTAAAAGTCCTAGTCACAGTCAAAGTCAAGTGCTATATTTTACCTAATAATCCATCAACCTCCTTTTAATTGACGCGAAAATGAAAAAATGGCATTGTAACCATATTTCGATAAATCGATTTACTTAGTACATTTTACTTTGTTGAACCACAGATCTTTTAAAACATCGATATAGGGCAACACTTACCATGATGGCCGAGAATCAAACAAAAACATTACATAATCACGCTTTCGCATTCGTTATCTGCAGAACACGCAACAAAAAACCAATAATTTTCACCGACTAGCGTGCAAAGGAAATTCGACGTTAAAATTGATGTGTTCCGACTACGATTTCCCTTGGCTCGCCGATTGATGCAAGGTCGTTATTCGCTTACACGGTTTCCAAGTTTCTACTTTCCATGTTCAAGGATCTAGTGTTGTTTTTAAATTTAATTCGCTTTTCATTTGATTATCTATTCTGGACTTACACACCTGACACTGTAGTCTAGGTTACTAATAAATATAACTATAAAAGTAACTAAGTATTAATTAATCATTTATTAATACAAAATAAGTAATTTTTTTACTCAAAACGGCGGGAACACAATTTTTCTCCTCAATCTAGTTAGTAATTCTACTATAATTACCCTCACCACTTTTCGTCACACAAAAAGGTTGCAGATCAGAATTTCAAAGCCCATAAATCATTCACATAAAAAAAATCTTTCTACGATTTCAAAGTCTCAAAGGCGGCAATATTGCGTGAAAGTTTAATGCGTCGACGTTAGGTGGCGCTTTTAAAAATTCACGCATAAGCTAAACGGTCGGTGCCATAGAAAAGTCATTAAAAATGTAACATTCGACCGCTTTCTCGATTCGTGTTTTGATGGCAGCGATTCTACCATTTAGATGTTACGACTTATTTAACTAAATGAGGCTACGAACGGTAGAATTATTAAAGTTTTAAGACTTTTATCGTGGATCCCAGAAACATCACATATGCCATCACATCCTGAATCAGAAGCACAACTGTCCCATGGAAAGGAAAACTATGCTCTTGCTGGGAATCAACCGCCGTAATAACGGAGATCCCTTATCCGCCATTTTGAAAACTTCAAAAACGAAATCAACAAAATCTTTATAATTTTCGACCCTGCTCTCAAAATTCACGAGAATCGGTTGAGATATGCGACCTGTAGAACAGAACAATCGGACATCAACCGAAAGAATCTTTGCCCAAGATGAAATGGAGACGCCTTCGTTCGTGCCTCGCGCTCATTCAGTACATTTTCGAGAACGTAAGTATTTTCATAGATGTAATTTAGATACTTCACGTTGCGATGAACTGGGTTTTCATTTTATTAAGCTATTACATAGCTTCTATTGCGGGCCTTGAGCGTGGAGACCTAATCCAGAAATTCCGTAACGAAAATAACCTAACACTCCGACCGGCACAGCGATGATATTTTTTAGTTTTGCTATCTATCGATGAATAGCAGAACTTTTAATGACTTTTATGAAATATCACGCTTGTCTCTTTAGTTCAGCAACTCGCCTCTAGGTGGCAGGAAAAAAAATACTGCATAAATAAAATAAATAAATAATTATAATTGCGTAAGTTGATAAAAAATTCTATGCAATAGCTTTACCGCGGCAGTCCCCGAGTGCCACACGTCTGTTTTTTGTCTAATGCCTCTACAGAAATTCACTTTACTCATCCAAAAATCGTGTCGTAACCACTAAATATCAACAGCAAACTAAACAAAGAACATTACCGTAATTTTTCAGAAAAGTATAACGGATTCCTCATAAAAAATAACTTACAATATCGAATAATCGATCAAATTCACGCCTTTCTTACATTCGAATGTAATTGTAACTAATAAATAACTTTACAAGTACCTCATAATGTTAGGTTAGAAAAAGTTGAAAAGTTAAGCGGCCATTTTGAAGGAATAGACAAATAATGAAGTGTCATAATTTTAGGTTGTTTGAGAGGCGAAGAAAATTGGAGGAAATTATATACAAAAGAGTTTTACTTTACGTGTAATTTGAAAAAAAATGTAGTTTGGATACAAAGTTTTTCATTTTGAAAATGGAAAACCTTGACATACAAAAATGATTACTTTTGATAATGGGTTGGATTGGAATTACGATCTAGCCTTAAGACCAATAAGTAATTTAATTTTGACCTAAACTGCTAAGTAGAGTAGTATCCTAAGGATGTTCCAATAACATTTTTCTTACAGTCTCTATTAAGGGAAGACACTGTCACATCACTACACTAACTCAAAAGGTTTAGTTCTCTTGAGTCTTTTTTTTTTTTTTTTTTTTTTTATTATATTTGTTTGGCTTACAGCTATCATTACAAAATAAACATAACTTAAACTTAAGAAGAGCCATTAACAAGCCTCCTCAGGTAGCATAAAAGAACATTTAAACAATTGAAATAAGTAAATTACGAGATGATTAGGTAGGTATAACGCGTGCATAGCGTTTTCAATACGATACTCGTAATGAGGTAGGTATACATTAAGGATTAACTAATTACTATTAATAAATGCATGGGTAATCGAAGATGGTCGACTACTATAGAGGTCTATGGTAGTGGAGTGGCTGGTCTTAACTAGCTTATTAAAAGCTAGCGCGGACCTAATTAAAAATGAATTTCTGCGGTAATTAGTGCGTGTGGATGGTGTGTGGAGCAACTTCCTGGGTCTAGCGTGTTTGGGAGTCTTCTCACTAAGTCTGTGTTGTCGAGGAGCTGGGTTGCCTCAGTTCACATGGTGAAGAAGTCTGTTTAGGTTTTTTTAAAGGTTTCGTACCTACTCAACTTGCAGAGCTCATTTCAATGATGCCCACACTGACATAAAAAAATTTAAAAAAATATATTTAGTCCTCCACTTACTTGTATGGGTACCCCCTTTATATTTACATTTAAATCATTTTAAGTGTCATTTTTGGCTGTGGGCCACAGCTTTACATATTCTTTGAGAATTTGAAGTTATTTGCTTGTATGGTTTAGATGCTAAATACCTATGACAGACGGACGGACAAATTCCAGATCTTGCTTCGTTCGGTCAAATATAATAAAAAAATATATTACTCACCATCTTTAGGCGGACTGGAGCACTGCGGCGCGTAAGAGCCTAAATGATATCCATAGGTGTTCTGATGCATAGGAGGGAAGGGATAACCTAACGATCTAGGACTGGGAAACCCTGACGCTTCATGGGGGTTCTGCTGACCCCCCGGACTCCCAAAATGATGAGGGTGCTGATAACCCCCCTTGAAAGGCCCATAACCGTGCTGCTGGAGTTCTATAAAAGCAGATTTTGAGGAGTTAGTTGGAGTGGAATTTGCTGAATTTGATATATCATGGGGGGTTTGAGATCCCCCTAAATGATGATGGTGATCGATAGATTCTTGTGACGTCATCGCTGGCTGGGGGGTCGATGGGCCCCCCCCTTCTGAAGGGGGCCCGAATGGATCTGAGAAACTCAGGGTGTTGGGTTTGTTGCCAGGTGACTGAATTCGGGTAATTTTGAGGGATTTAGGAAACTGGGGGGGTATGGCGCCGCTGAAGAAGCCTGAAACAAGAAAAAATAATGTTAGAATGATCACCTCTAATATAGTGATAAATTTAGAAAGGAAAAATGATCGCTTGAGGCGGGATTTGAACCCGCGGCCATAGGGTCTCATGCCCTATTGCTCTAACCACTGAGCTACTCAAGCCCCGCCTTAAGCGACGAAATTAACTTATCCTTATTATTAACGTCTTACGGGGACGTGTGACGTCATCTACCGAAACAGTTTATGGAAACTACTACGGCCAACGAGTCTAACATTGCAGTTAGCTCAACGTTGTGTTGATAACGTCCACCCAAATCAATTGATTTTATTTATATAGCATTAGCCATGCTAGGCAGAACTATAGTGATAATTTTTTGATTTATTTTTTTTCCCTTCTAAATTTATCACTATAGTTCTGCCTAGCATGGCTAATGCTATATAAATAAAATCAATCACCTCTAATGTCTGTAAAGATGCAACTGTCAGCTAGTTATGTCAAGTAACAACACACATGGAGTTATACCGCGAAAGTGAAAAAATGGCGTTGATTTTGCAATATTTTCCAAAACTTGTGATTCTTCGAGTGTTAATGTGTAATAATGTATTATTAACCGTTAATACTTAGCAAACGTGCATGAGTGTAGTAGTAAAATCATACAAAGTTGAAAAACGCGTTTTTTTTTTTTTTTTTTTTTATTTGTGACAGGCTAGTGTTTGACCACTATCTCACCTGATGGTAAGTGACGATGTGATCGAAGCTGGTAAACACACTAGACCTGGAATACGCAGGCTCTCAAGGATAACTGCCGGAACACCGTATTTGGCTTGGCGGCGATTCTCGCTTTCGCTCCAAAACTCCAATAAAAGTTCTAGTAAAGTATCTGATCTACTACTTTATATTAGGGCATGACTTGACTATGACTTGAATTGACTTCGATTGTTACTTGTGATTAAAACTTCTATTATTAAATATATCATACAATTAAAATATGCAATGCCGCCGGCGTGATGGGAACGCTACCCACTGGTAGTGGGCTTGAGCACTTGAGTTACCTATAAGCTATAAGCTGTACTACTCAATTTATGACTACTTAAAAGACAATATTTAAATTTTATAATTAAGAATTGCGTCCTCTTCTCTCTTAAGTTGCTGCGCCCGACAGGGTCCATATGAGACATTGTACCTACCTTTTGGAATGTAACACCTTGTACTGTATATGTGGAGGCAATAAACAATCTGAATCTGAATCTGTACGTCTTGTAGGTAACTTAGGTCTCTGCTGTATATAGTTTTAGGAAATAAATGTTATTGGCCCGTAGATATTAAATATGTGATTACTGGCTAAATGCAAAATATTGCGCAGCCAAATATAAAGAAAGAATAATACAGAGCTATTTGGCGGGAAAGCTGTGGCTTTAGCCAAATATAAAATGAAATATGAAATGTCCTTATTTCAATAATTCAAATAACAATTTTCCATTGTCTACTTAAAATTCCGAACATTCACCAACCCACGAAATAATAGAGCCATAAAGAATAAGAATTGAATATTCAACCGTATTCTTAATACGAACTGACCAATCAGGCGTAACGGTTTTAGAAAAGTTTTAAAATTTGAAATAAGAACGCCCACTCTCACGGGGTCAGAGAGGTCAATTCTTTTTTAATGTCGCTTGCTTTGTCTTTTAGTTTCTCGATTGTTTTTATTGTTGACAATTGATACAAACGGACTTTGCGGCGGCCATGTTGAATTGTAGTTTAAGTGATTGTTCTCAAATTTCAAGCAAAGTTATCTGTAGCTATTTTATTTCTTTCTTTATTCATTTTTTTATTTTTGAGTAAAGTCTTCTTAAAATAAAATTTCATAAGATTTTATTCTATTTACAGTACCTATATTTGCAGTTTAGTAATACATGTTTAAAGTAGGTATACCTCATTATAAATTCTAAAAAAGTAACATCTTTTGGTTTCATTCGTATTCGACAAATAAAATAGCAAATGATGGGAATGTATATCGGTATTTTTTTTTTAATTTTTAATTTCGAGAAGACCAAGATATACATCAGTAAAAAAATCAGTGATCTCCATAACAATATAAATATTTAGTGTACTTATAAGAAAACATATGAAAATGATTACTATAGTTGTGAAACAGTTCGTACAAATCCAAAGAGATCTTTCCACAAAATTGCCAGTGTCAAAAAAATATCTAGGAGACTTCAATTTCAAAGTGAATAGGTATTTTCTAGGCAATCGTGCTCAATCGTCGATCGCAGCGTCATCTGATGTTAAGAAAGCTTAACATCAGGTGAGGTAATAGTCAATGTGTGCCTAACACAGATAAACAAGGAAAATAAGGAAAACCCAGAAAAAAATTTTACACATATTTTTTTTGTTTTTTGGATATGACGTCATATATCAATGAAGTACGTCATATCAACATTCCGAAAAACACTTTACAACTCCCATTCATTAGAAAAAAATAATTGGCTATCACCAAAGAGGTCAATCTTAATAACGATTCTCACAAACCAAACTCAAAAAACGTTCAAACATTAAAACAAATGACCCGAAGAGTGGAGAAAAAGAACCTCTTTTCGGCAAGTCTTTGAGTTAATTACCAATACACCCGTCCCTTTCACACTTATCGGAGATCGAATAGCTTCATCCCTTTCTTTCATTAAGCTCTTTTTAGGAGTACTTCCCTCGCCGGCGCCTGGTAAAGGTCGGGTCAAAACGTTTTGTTATTTTTTTTTATTTGTTTGTTTGTCTGTTGATTGCTCGAGATCGTAATAATAATGTTTAGGGTGAACTAATTGGTGTAAATTTTTATTGAAAATTATTGACTCGAGTTTAGAAAGTTTTTAAAAGAATTGATGCGGAAACAGATTTAAAATTACTGATCGATAAGACGAAATCAGCATAGTAGATTGATGAAATCAGCATGGTTGTCTGGAAGAGATCGCTCTTAGCGATAAGACCGCCCATTGTACCTATTTATTAGTAATTTCTTTTCTGTACTTTTTATTACTATCAAGAAAGATTTATTGTATTGTTAATCACGCTAATATTATAATTTCGAAAGTTGAGTGTTTGTATGTTTCTTACTTCTTCACGCTCAAACCACTGGACCAATTTTGATGCAATTTTATATGGAGGTAGCTGTCACCCTAGATCGACGCATAGACTTTTTATCCCGGAATTCCAGCGGGTCCAGTACTTACGCGGGGAGAACCGCGGGGCGCAGCTAGGGTGACAGCTACCTTCATAACAAATTTCATCAAAATTGGTCCAACCGTTTGAGCGTGAAGAAGTAAGAAACATCAAAATCGATTCATAATTGGCGGAGATACCGCATAACATACATACAAAAAAAAATACAGTCGAATCGAAAACGTCCTTTTTTGAAGTCGGTTGAAAAATACTAAAAATCTGTCCGAAAGTGAGTAAATTTCTCAAGCCGTTGGACCGTGAAGGGTCTGTCTCTAATGAATACTTAATCGTATTTTATAGCTCATGTCAGATGCGCCATGGCCCTTTCCCATGGGCTGTTCCGGATCAGCAGGCAGACGTGCTTTGTGTACGTAGCTTGACAGGTCTTGGTGATTTGCAATTGTTAAAAAAAATATTTAAATGAGCATTTGAAAAAAAAAGACGAAAGAAAAAAAAAATTTTTTTTTTTTTCAGTCTGAGCGAATTGTCGCTACGTTTTTACCGACTTCAAAAAAGGAGGAGGTATGTTCGACTGTATGTATATTTTTTTATGTATGTTCACCGATTTTAAATACATAATGTATGTAAATACATAAAGTTTCTTTCGCAATATACTATTCAATATTATTCAGTTATAATTAATCAGGAATCACAAATACAACCTGTCTAGACTAATTGTATGGCAATGATGTGAATGATAGTCATACAAAAACATGGCGCCAGCCATTCAGCGTTGCGGAAAGAAATTCTAGTTCTAGAAAATTAGGTTTTTCTGGATATGCCGTTTGAAAGGGTAGGAATGGACATTCTGGGGAATAATAAACATAAACGCTTTCACACTCACAGCCCTAAACTAAGTTCGATGACTTGTGTCGTGGGTGCCGGAAACATTCACATCACACACACAATCACAACCAGAAACACAAATTTTCCTTGGAGAGACAACTTATAGGTACTATAAAAGAACATAATTCCATTTTTTTTAAATTTATGTGGAATAGGCAAGCCTTTGACCACTATCTCACCTGATGGTAGGTGATGATGCAGCCGAAGGTGTGACATGCTTGCCTAGAAGATACCTATTTATTCGAGACTTGACGACTCCCAGATTGTACCGTTCGGGGAACAAAGACGCGGGCAATGAGTTCCATTTCTATCTACTATCACTATTCGTGGTCTATCTAACTGTATAACTTACAATATAACGCATAGCACTACCATCAAATTCATCATACAAAGGTTAGCTGGAAGAAAATGCTAAATAGCATCAAGTTCACTCATGTACCAGTTTTTATCGTGTGCAATAGTTTAAGTTTTTAAGTAGTTCAATAGTTTTAAATTAAAGCTTTTATGTTAATTAAACACAAGCAAAGCTTAAAAAACCGACTTCACCGCTTTATCTTCGGAACTTTGATTAGTTGTACTAAACACGCATTATTGAAGATATTTCAAGAACTACTGATCAGATCTTGATCAAATTTAAATGGGACCAATTGGAAAGCAACATCTTCCAAACTAAAAAAAATCAAAATCGGTTCACGTGGAAAGAAGTTAGGAGCTAACAAATTAAAAAAAAAAAAAAAAAATTAAAGTTGACTTGAGTACCTCCTCCTTTTTTGTGAAGTCGTAGAAACGTACAAAAAACTAGGCGGTTCTTACAATAGATTCGCTTCTAGAAATAGACAAAAAGAAACATACAACTCGTTGCCTTAAAGGGTTAATAACTCAAAGTATCTGCTTAAATAATCATTGACAGCTAATAAAAAAAAACTCAAAGTTGTCTATTACTGTAAAAACTTTCTTTGTCGCTTAGAAACGTCAAAAGCTAATTACTTTTTTTATTTAAAAAACGAAATTTAAAGTGACAGTTCACGTATATCCTCAATTAAGTTAGTTTAAATGAAGGTGGATAATTCCACTTTTTGTTATTGCATTGCAGCAGGGATGGATCTAGGTAGTGGGGTATCTGGGGGTAGAACGGGGATCAGTGGATTGTAACATCGTACATGTAAGTGGCGTAAATGTAGGTATAGTTAGTACATAATATACCTTAAAAATTTTGTAAATCACACTAATATCATGGAACCGAAAGTTTGTGTTTGTTCTCTCATCACGCTGCGATTGCGGAACGGATTTGGATGAAATTATAAATATATATCATATATAGGTTTAACTCAGGATTAACACATGATATGCTATGTTTCAACTTGAAATACGCGGGCAAAGCCACGGGACATCTAGTATAATATTATAAGTGCTTGCTTATCTGTTTAGATAATATCTATAAAATTGTGGTATGCTGCCTGACAATCTAATAGCACATAAACACAAATGTATTAAACTATATTCAAATAAACCGTGGAAATCAATTGAAGTACTAGATTAGTAGCTTTCGCGATTCGAACACAAATAGCTTAGGTAATATCTCGGAACTTAATCGGGCTAAATACTATTTGATGTCTTCTCAAAACCATTTTTTTTATTTGTGGGGGGGGAAATGCCTAGCACTTCCCTTCCTTTCCAGGGCTGAAGGAAAGGGGTGTGTGGGGCTCGAACCCACTAAAAACCCCTCGTGAGCAGTCCCTCGCCTAGGTGGGGCAAGATAGGGTCGCGCTAGCAGTCACTATCTTGCACCGCGCGGCGAAAAGTCTTCTCAAGACCAAGGCCAATGCAACTTGACCGAAACGTCGAGGAAAATATAATTAGTTTTTAGTGCGATTAAGTCCCTAGATATTACCTTAACTACATAGTACTAGAATAATAACCTTATTTTCTTCTTATTACAACGAAAATTATTAGTATATAGGCATATTTTAGTGATATTCTCAATTTATCGATACTAAATCATTTCGTTACAATTGTTGCCATCACATTTTCGCCTCAGTTTTACACCCTGCACCGCCCCAACCTAAGTCCGTTCCTTACGTTGCGAATGAAAAAGATGCCTAATTAGAAGTGTGCCATGTTTATAAATGGCCTGAGTTTATAGTTCAATGCATGTATTTTTTCTTTTTCCTTGTTAAAGTGGATACGACGATATCATTAGTAAGTTGTATTTTTTAAATTTCGAACACTTTGAAGTTTTGGCGCGAAACGGTAGTTAAATTTTCTAAGATGACATAAATGCATGTTTATCAAAATAAATGGTCGCTGGTTTGTCAGTGTTCTACATAATATTTTAGAGAATGGGTACAGGAATTACACTAACTATTAGCTTATTGTAATTCTTCTACACGCATTCTGTCATCGGAGATTTAAATCAGATCGATTTGAATAATTCTTATTTTTTATTGAAAGGCTATGTAAGTTTAATAAGACATCAAGAATGGTTCCGGAGTTATTGTTTGTTGTTATTTGGTGTTTAACATATTTTTATATATATATATATATATATATATATATATTTTTTATTTGTGACAGGCTAGTGTTTGACCACTATCTCACCTGATGGTAAGTGACGATGTGATCGAAGCTGGTAAACACACTAGACCTGGAATACGCAGGCTCTATTTAACCCTACATTATATGTAACCTTAATTAAGTATGCTAATAAAACCTTAAAATCTTATTGCCATCTGTCACGTTTCTTTGACGTTATAAAGCGCGCGAAAAAAAGGAAAATCTCCCGCGCGAACAAATGAAAATCGTGACAACATTGTCCACTGATTGCATGATCAACGTTTAAAAAACATCTCGGTGTATTTAATTATCGAACAATAAAACTTTTTGAATAATCAGCTTGATCGCGTGTCTGTTTTACGATCTAAAATAGTGAATTCGTCACGGATTCTGTCGGTATACGAATTTTATGGATACCGCTAGACGGACCGGTTTCCGTTTTTCAGATTGCTTGTGGCCAGTATCTGAGTTTCCGCCATCTTTGTGGCCAGTGTTATTGGCGCTACTGATGCGTGATTTGACTAATAGTTTGACAAGAGTTTGACAAAACGCAGCGTGCAAAGAGAATCTAAATACTCTCTTTTTACACTCTTTATTCTTTTTTACCGCGAACGATGTAGTGATACGAATAAGCGCCTTGGTTTTTTGACGTGAGTGAAAAAATGGCGTTGTTGATTTTGTAAAATTTTCCAAAACCTATGATTCTTCGAGTGTTAATGTGTAATAATGGTGGATTATTAACCGTTGATACTAAGTGAACGTGCATAAGTGTAGGCAAACCATACAAAGTTGAAAAACGTGATTTTCGCCTACGCTCCAAAACTCCAATAGAAGTTCTAGTAAAGTTTCCACCACTTTACTAGGGCATGACTTTACTATGACTGGACCTTGACTCTTTTACTTGACTTTGACTTGTGACTAGGACTTATAATATGAAATACATTTGAAATATTATATTATTACTTGACACTGGCTAAATGCACAAGATTGCGAAGCCATAACTAAGAAGAAGAAGAAGAATAAGCGCCTTTGCGCCTGAATTTGAATTTAGAATTGAAAGTTATTAGAAGATATTGTTTTAATTTAGGTAAAATAGCCGACCTATCCGTTATTTTATCAAATACCTGCATTTTGAAGAGATTATGCAAGAATTCCTTTAAATATCCCAATAACGACTACGCGACGGAAAAATATCTACTGTGAAAAATAACGGCTAGTAAAATCGCGTTCGTGAAAAGCACACGATATAATTTTCTAGTAGGAACAATAAACTACGTGAAAAATAGTTACTTACCCAAAAATAGCGAGTGGGAAAAATCCGAAAAGAAATTATTCTACAGTGAAAATAATATAATGATAAAAAATGCTAGCAAACCGAAACAAATTTAAGTTATAATAATGCTTTGTTAGAAATACATACACACTTAAACATTAACACACCTTTCGTATTTATAACATCAGTGTGATGACAAAATCAAGGCATATACTCATCACAGTCAACACTACTAACATAAATGTTTATGTGTGCGTAACTCAAATCCATACAAAACCTTAAACTTCATACTCTGTCTATATTATCCATTTACATTGCCGAACTTATTCTTAGAAACACAAAAGGATGTGGCAGTAGGTACTTATCAATCGTTAGATATTAGGTATTGCCTATAGGTAGGTATATACCATTGTTGCTGATTGGTGAATCACTGGGACTTTGTACTGCGCCCACGCATGAGGAAATTACCTAAACTGTATTTGAAATTGAATACAGAATGGCTTAAACAGAAATAAATCTACCTTGTTTTTATTTGTGATTGGTAATTCGACGTAGCTCAAAGGTTCTTTTTGGCGGGGGTTTGACAATTTCCTTCCCAATGGAGATTTGTGCTTCTAGATCTGAGTGTGATTTTTTTTTTTATTCAAGGTAGGGAAACGTTTGACCGCCATCTCACCTGATGGTAAGTGACGATGCGGTCGACGATGGAGCACGTTTGCCTAGAAGATTCACTCGCGACTTAAAGACTCCCATGTTGTATTTATCAGGGAACACAGACTCGGGTAAGGAATTTCATTCTTTTGCAGTTCGCATAATGAATGTGGATTGTGTGGTTGAAATGTTAATGTTTCCGGCATCCGTGATACAAGTCTCTGGAACTTATTGTAGGGTTGTGAGTGTGAATGCGTTAGATTGCTGTTTTTAACACTTATTATTATAAAAAAAGAAATAAAAAAATTACGAAGTTCTCAATTCGACTGTATTTCTTAGCTGTGTGCATAATAAATGTGGAAGCAAATCTCTTCCTGTGTGTTTTTTATTATTTTTGTTTGTACCTAATTAGACCAAACATGATGTTTGTGACCAAATATGTCTTTGGGTTAGTCGGACCGGGTTACCATTTTTCAGATTGTCAAAGTGACTTTATTTGGACCCACTGATATTGATTTGTTAAAATAGCATTTAACAAATCATATACATGTATCCAAGTCTGTGCCTTTAGGTTAAACGGTACATTTATTTCGTTGAAGTTTGTGTTAGACATGAGGTCAATTTATAAGTCTATACAAGCGTACTAAAACTGCAACAAAATGAACTCAATGTCTATCGACTAAGTACAACAAATATCGAATAAATACTCCGCCTGCTTAGTATGCAAATCGGTTCAAGGAGATCTTATGCGTCAATGTCTGTCACGGCAAGGGTTTTTGCATCTGTCAGATGAAACGGGCCATAGATAACGCAAACAGAAAATTGGTGGGAAATCGAGGTTTTGTTATATACTTATAACAGTGCCCCGCGGCTTGAGTTGTTAAATCTAGTTATTTTTGTAAAGTGAGATGATTTTCCGGGCTTATTCAATCAGAATTTCGTACTTGCTAGGTTTATTAAGGTAAATATGGTATCTGAAAATAATTTAAATGATTATTTTAACAGTCATTTATTACGATTTCTGCATGATTTCATTTTACAGTGTGATCTTTAATTTTAGTTGATATTAGTCGTTTAATATGATAATTTTCTGATATAAATGACATTTAATTTAAATGCAATTATTTTAAGTAAACTTACATAGGTACTATCTCCTATTTATTCATAGAACTAGTAAAGCAGATTAAAAACATTTTTTTAATTAAAAGTAATATATAGTATATGATATAATACATAGACGTAGGCTAATCACACGCACTACTTATCAATTAAAATAAAACTAAATTTAGAACTTAATAGACAATCTGAATTTCCGTCTCTTTTTTTCCATCTAAGTCTCTTTTAATACCACTAAGCCCCCGTGACACCTTTGTATAACCACTAACCCCAACCCTTAACAGAGGGTAATAAATACCTAACTTAAATCCCACAATAGGAATCATCGCGTGACGCCGCCGTCGGCCATTTTGGAGTTCTTAACCCCAATGACAGTTGCGTATGTGACAGGAGAAAGGGCGCGAAACGCGGTTGTTTAAACGAGTTTTGAAAAGAAGTTATTATATCATTATTCTTTGTCATTATTTTGTAAGTAAAT
Source organism: Lomographa bimaculata (assembly GCA_948107665.1). Classification (NCBI taxonomy): domain Eukaryota; kingdom Metazoa; phylum Arthropoda; class Insecta; order Lepidoptera; family Geometridae; genus Lomographa; species Lomographa bimaculata. The sequence goes on along the minus strand of OX403612.1, from coordinate 5,174,097 downwards.
TTATTATTTACCGTCGGATAACATTTTTTTGCCTTCATCTGTGCCCTGTATAACTTTAGGTAGGCTCTCCTTGTCCTTTTGCACCAGGTTTACGTAAGTTTGAGTTGAGGTTCGTGTCCGAAGAGGACAGCAGTTGGGTGCGTTCTTCAACATCCCGAGGCGGCGCGGCGCCACAATAGTAGGGGCACTATTATATAATTGTGGCGCCGCGGGATGTTGAAGAAGGCATCTTCAAGAGCATTCTCGTGATTGTACTTACTCACGAGGAACAAATGTTTGTCTCCGAGAAGAGTTATAAATCAAGGTGTGTGGCAATTTGCACTAGGATGGCTACCGAGGCTTTTTAGAGACTGTAAATTTCAAACAACTCGGTTGCTCCCTAAAAGTAATCGGGTATCTTTATAAGAACTCTCCCCGTCAAAAAAAAAGTAAATCAATAAAGTATGTCAAAAAGAAATGAATTAATAAAATTGAAATAATATCATTTTTTTATTTAAAAAAAGTCATTAACAATATAAAAGCATTTTCCAATAAGAAGTTTATTATGTCACTGCCACTGATTTGTGTTATTACAAATTGGAATTTTCGCATAAAATATGATTCGAAAAAGTATTTAATCCTAAATAAAAAGTTGTTTACGCACACCTATTTTAATAACCAATAAAAAACAACCTATAGGTGACCTACAGATGTGTAGATAATTATTAATCCGTCTCAAATAGTCTGAGGATGTAACTCGCATGCAAAATGTTCAAAGAAACTCTTTTTTCCATCCTTTTTTATCATCGATTGTCGTGAAACACGCACACTTGATATCGGAATGTCAATTGCAATCGAAATAAAAAATGAATATAACAATAACATTAAAGTGACATTGAATGTTTGCAAATCTATGTTTTATGAAAATTGGATGGGAACGTGTCAGCGGGAGGTGAAAATATATGGCAATATTGCATTGTTGGCAACATGGTAGAATGTGCTGCGAGTCGTAAGCCATTTTGTGAACTCATGTCGCCAGAGGCGCGAAGAAAAAGAAAATTCCAACATGGCAGCTGTCAAACATGAATTGTCTTAATTTTTTTGTCGTAGATGTATTTGCTCATGTTCCTAATAGTATAGCAATATGAAAAGCATTTATTAAATGTATGTATTCAATCTTTTATTTTAATTTCTTATTTCATACAAATCTAATAGGTACACTCAAAACTAAAAAACAATCTTAATACTTATCTTATATTTACAAACTATCTCAGATAAGATATATTTTTATTGTTTTTGCTGGTTTATCAACTATATGAAAAACAAAAGTAGGGAAGCTTTAACACTCACAGCCCCACATTAAGTTCGATTACTAGTATCGTGGGTGCAGGAAACATTCACATCACACACATAATCACAACCAGAAGCAGAAAAGGAAAGAAGCTACGACTTCACTTTCCAATTCAGGTGAGATAGCGGCCAAATATGACATAAAAAAAAAAATCCTTGGTGAGAAATCTTGCGTTTCCGCCAGGAATCGAACCCGATACCCCTTGCTTACCCCGATGCTTAGAAGGCGAAACTAAACCAACGGGCAGTTCAACATATTGACCTCGTACACGTAGATATTTCACAACTGCACATAGCTCTTATTTATTTCACCACCAGAGCCTTTCAATTGCTACAAACCAAACCTATTTACTCTTATACAAAAGAAAAGAGATAATAATCACATTTTCCAAGTAAGGTGAGTTGGGTGGCGTGTAAGATTATCGTGAGATACGGACAGACGGACAAAAACAATGTTTCTTCATTGTGATTACGTTGCGCCGTCAAGTTTGTGCGCGATACGCTTTAGAACGTACCTACAGGATATAACCAGCCAGTAACCATAGAGACAATGACGTATACACTATACTATAGAGATAAATATTACTATCTCTATGGCCGAGTGTATATACGGCGGATAAACAAAAAAAAATGGTACATAAACCAATATTTTTTTCGTAAAATTTACAGGATCTAACAACAAGCCAGTAGCCATATAGACAATGATTTATACACAAGACAAAAGAGATACAAATTATTATCTCTATGGTCAAGTGTATACACGTCGGAACGAAAAAAAAGGTATATATATATCAGTTGTTTTTTCGTTTATCTTCCTTATTATTCCTCCTTCCTTACTAGTTACTACTATTATATGTATAAAATATCAAATCAAATCAAAATTATTTATTTGCGTAAATATGGGTAAGTAAGGTGTTATACAAAGCTCTCCACATTTTAGCCTTAAAGCATGCAAAGAATTACAAAATAAAAAAGTCAGTTATTATTATTACAAGATTAATTACATACATTATTCGTTATTACAAAATTTATTATGTAATTGTATCATGGATGTGTTCATAAACTGTATAAATATGTACCAATTTGTTTTTTGTTTTTCCTCTATGACATAACGGCTTTGCACATAATTATCATTTCCCGTAACTATAATCTGAGGCAAGTTGTAGTATCAGAAATGACAATAAGAGTAATGTCACTGTCAAAGTAATATAACTAAGGAAGTAAAAAAAAACTTATTGGCCTTTAGGTGTAAGTTAAATTTATCAAAGCCTGTTAATTATAGGCTGTGTGCTGATTTTGTTTTATATATCATACATAAATAGAATAGAATAGAATAGAATATTATTTTATTGCGTTAACTGTGTACATAACATGGAAAATAAAAGTATAAAGGAACAACAGTTTATCCATTTCGGGTGTACCAAATAAATTCATAGGATTAAAAGAAAATTTCGTCGTTTGATGCTCTACGAATAACGGATATCTCTTCTTCTTATGGCTGTTGGTAAAGACTTTGATTGCAGATTATAAATAAAAATGTATAAGTTAGTCTAAATATTTTCACTGTCTTCCTTTATGGAATGGGAATTGCATTAAGGATAGTTAAAAGCTTATATACAGCCACACATACAAAATGGTATTGTTAATTCAATATTTTAAATAAAGAATACAAAAAAGTATCTATTCAGAACATTCAAGGCAGATGTCGCGTAGGCCATACTGAAACCTCCCGCATCTGCCACCCAACCTATCAATTATAAACAAAAGAAAACCGCCTCTACCCGGCCGCAATAGAAAAAAAGAAAATAAGAAAATCGTCGTCGAATGAAATTCTTTCCGACCAGTTCCCGCGTAAAAAGCGGCCATAGAAAATGGCGGGAGTTATGACATTTACATCGGTGACAATCATCAATCATTTGCCAAAGCGCCGCCATCTTGGCTTATTAACCGTAGAAGGAAAGTGGCTCGGTAATTGCGTAGGGACGATTGAGATGTCTGTAATAATCTAATAATAGAAATTGGTTTTGTGTGTCAGCTAATTTGGCCGGTTAATTTTTATTGCGTTAGTATGACTATCAATTTTTACATGGCAATTTGCGGCACATATAATTTGTCAACATTCGTGCTTGACCTTTTTATCTCGACGGTACTTTTTTTTATAGCTGATACGCAAGTATTTGACCACAATCTCGTTTGATGGAAAGTGATGATGCGGCCGAAGATGTAGCAATGTAAAATTATTATTTTTTACTTAATACAACTGAGCAAGATTTATGTTGTTTTTTTAGTAAGTTACATGCTAAATAAATACAATAATCATCGATTTACATAATATAAATTACTCTTTTATTTGACTAAAACTTCTATTATGAAATATATAATATATTCCACTTAAAATATTTTATTACTTAACAATGTCTAAATGCACATGATTGCCGAGCCAAATAAAAAAAAACAATAAGGACGGACGTGTTTGATATTAAAACTGGATAGAAATGTAGTACTCACCTACGAAAGTTCTAGTATATGGGTCACATGATTCCAACAATACAATAGTATTTTTTAAATTCTGGACACTGAATAATAACACGAAATTACTCGTAAATTTAAAATAAGAAATGTTTTTTTTTAATTTTGGCTCCGCTATCTTGAGCATTTAGCCATTGTCAAGTAATAAAATATTTCAAATGGAATTTATTACATATTTCATAATAGAAGTTTTAGTCAAATAAAAGAGTTATGGTAATAGTCAATTCATGCCCTAATAATAGGGCATAACTATTGGACTGGAGCGATAGCAAATATCACATTTATCACATTTGTATGATTTGCCTACTTCATGCACGTTCACCAAATTAACAGTTAAAAATCTCCATCATTCACATTAAAACTTGAAAAATTACAAATTTGGAAAAGTAATACATTATCAACGACAATTTTTCACTTTCGCGCCAAAAGAGACAAAAACATTCCTATTATGTGAAAATATTCCATAGAAACGGTTGTCGACCCATTTCTAGCGCATTGTTTATTTATTAGCCCTTTCAAGTGACACAAAGACATGTCAAGTCACTTGACTCAAGTGTCACTAGATGTAGATAGCCTGTGTTTTGTTAGTGTCAAGTGTCTAGTGTCATGTTTAACTTTGAGGCTTTGATTGCCTTTTCGATATATTTTGTATATACATCTCGTGTCACGGTATTCGTAGTCGAACTGCTCCAACACGGCTCGATCGATTTAAATGAATTTATTTTTGTGTATTTTTTAGTATGAGAATAGGTCTTAAAGTATTTTTCACCCCCGCCCCCCATTTTCAATCGTGATTTTAGTATTTTTTTGGATGAGCAATATCCAGAAAGTTTTTAGCATTTTTTTTTAGGTTAGTGTTTGACCACTATCTCACCTGATGGTAAGTGACGATGTGATCGAAGCTGGTAAACACACTAGACCTGGAATACGCACATGCATGGTATTAAAGTACCAGGCGAACATAAACGTAAAAGAGTTAAAACACTTTTTAAAGTGGAATTGCAGCCCTAGCCGGGTACAGCTAGTAACTTAAAAATAATGATTATACTCTATCACAGTACATTGAAAAAAAACTCATTATCAAATGGTGAAACATTTCATACATTTATACAAAACAAAACACTTTTTACTTTTTTTTTTTCTCTCCTTAGTTTTGGCTTTGCAATCTTGTGCATTTGCCAGTGTCAAGTGATAATATATTTCAAGTGTATTTTATATTATAGGTCCTAGTCACAAGTCACAGTCCAAGTCCAGTCGTAGTCAAGTCATGGCCTAGTAAAGTGGTAGAAACTTTACTAGAACTCCTATTGGAGTTTTGGAGCGAAGGTGAAAATCACGTTTTTCAACTTTGTATGATTTGCCTACACTTATGCACGTTCACTAAGTATTAACGGTTAATAATCCACCATTATTACACATTAACACTCGAAGAATCACAGGTTTTGGAAAATTTTACAAAATCAACAACGCCATTTTTTCACTTTCGCGGCAAAACTCCTTTTTACTTTTTCTACACGCTTTCCTTTTGAACTAATTTATAGAATGGGAGTTTTTTTATTACAGACTAAGCAAACGTTTGACCACAATCACACCTGATGGAAAGTGACGATGTAGTCTAAGGTGGAGCACGCTTGCTTAGTAAATAACTATTCACTTTGAACACACCCAAATTGTACCTTTCGAGAAACACAGACGACAGCAAAGCGTTCCATTCTTTTGCTGTTCCATAAATGAACGTGAAAGTTATGTAATTCTTCGCCAATTTATTGGTAGAGTCAAGCTCACAGGTGCTAGAGGTGGTCTTACAAACTATATTTTAATTAAAACCATGGTTCATAGGTTCAAAAGTGTTTCGAAACTTATGGTTTGTTAGCGAGGACAAAATTTAAATGAGATATTTGTCTTTACAGAGTCACGAGCGTAGTGCTTTGCGGTCGTCATCCTTTCATCAAGGATTTTCAAACTTAGATACGGTGTTCCGGCAGTTATCCTTGAGAGCCTGCGTATTCTAGGTCTAGTGTGTTTACCAGCTTCGATCTCATCGTCACTTACCATTAGGTGAGATAGTGGTCAAAAACTAGCCTGTCACAAATAAAAAAAAAAAAAAAGATCATAACTCTGGGAGGCACTGAACTAGACAAAGAGCAAGCGTGACGCCATCAGGCGATCGACTTGATCGTCTGATGACAATACAAATAACGTCTTCTAATAAAAAAAAACATTTTTTTATACTAGTTAGGCAAGCATTTGACCGCTATCACACCTGATGGAAAGTGACGATGCGGCCGAAGATGGAACATGCTTGCCTAGAAGGTATCTATTTACTCTAGACTTGAAGACACCCAGATTGTACCGTTCAGGGAACAAAGACGCAGGCAATGAGTTCCACTCCTTCGCTGTACGGCTGATGAACGTAGAAGCAAAACGCTTCGATCGAACTGGTGGTATGTCAACCTTAAATTGATGAAATTTGACGGTTTGTCTTGTGAAAAAAATAAATTGAAATTCCATCTTAGTGTGTTTAGTTCTGGGTGTGATTGTGTGTGATGTAATAGTTTCCGGCACCTACAAATACATACACAAATATTAAATAATAATAATAATAATAATTTATTTATTGACACTTAAAAATAATAACACAAGAACATTACAATTACTTATAATGTCTGGTGAGCCCTGAATCCCACACTAGGATGAGTCCTGTGTCGTGGTATTCAGTCACTTTCAATATTTCAGTAAACTTAATCTTAGGTACATTTAATGGGTTCTGGACCCTCTTTTAAGTATGGAAATACCTGTTTTAGAGGGTCTCGCTCTTCCGTAGTACAGATTGATTAGATTAAGTATAAACACGAATCTTTATTATCTATCCTACTAATATTATAAATCCGAAAGTTTGTGTGTAAGTATGTTTGTTCCCTCTTCACGCTTTAATAGCTGAACGGATTTGGAGGAAATTTGGAATGTACATAGCTTATACCTAGGATTAACACATAGGCTACTTTTTAACTTGATAATAGCGGGCGAAGCCGCGGAGCACGGCTAGAAATATATATATATATATATCACCTTATCGCTTTGCGTCTACCCTTGAAATATATTCATTCATAACTTATAAGCAATAGACAATACTAATAGACTATTACTTCTATAGCAAAGGGTTCGTTCCAAAGCAGTTAATTTTTAATTATTATCGACCTGTGTGCGGCGACGGCGCTCTTTTGTGGCCAAAACCGGTGTTTTGTAACATAATTACGGTATATTTATGATTATACGTGAAATTGGTTCAGTTTCAGTTGTGCTACGTCAAAATAAAAACAAAATATTGAGTGCTTTACTATGATTTAATCAAAGAGGAAGATATGTGATGATAAGGGCGTGGACGGCATTATTTAGGTGCAATGCACACAATTTTCTCCAATCAACTGTTAAGCGACTACTCAGTTCGACTTGCCAAAAAAGGAGGAGGTACTCAAGTCGACTGTATTTTTTTTTATCTTTGTTACCTCATATCTTCTCTTCACGTGAGCTGATTTGGAAAATTTTATTTTAGATTGAAAGATGTTGCTTTCTAATTGGTCCCATTTAAATTTAATCAAGATCTGACTGGTAGTTTTTGAGTTATCCTCAATACTGCGTATTCTGTGGACTACTTTGGCGATATTCTCGTTTACCCGACTTCAAAAGTTACCTCATAACTTCTTTCGTTGCGAGTCGATTTTGAAGATATTTTTTTTTTTTTGAAAGCTGGTGCTTTTAATGTGGTCCCATTGAAATTTGATCAAGATCTGAGTTATCGTTATCGTCAATAATGCGTGTTTAATACTCAATAACTGATCATATCATACTAATCTGTAAAATACTGAAATACTAATCTGATCAAGGTTCCGAAGATAAGGCGGTGAAGTCGGTTTTTTAAGCTTTGCTTGCGTTAATTATTTTATGTATGTTACCTCTTATATCTTCTTTCCACGTGACACGATTTGAAGATTTTTTTGTTTGAAAGCTGGTGCTTTCCCATTGGTCCAATTTAAATTAGGTCAAGATCTGATCAGTAGTTTTTGAGCTATCGTCAATAATGCGTGTTTAATACGTTGAATTTGATCAAGGTTCCGAAGATAAAGCGGTGAAGTCGGTTTTTTTAGCTTTGCTTGCGTTTAATTATTTATACTTATAATAACATAGACTCTGATATTTTTCTAGAAAATCGTTATTATTACAATAATAACATAGCTTGTTATTATTCTGTACTCTTAGTTACGTGATATTTTCCTTGTATACAAGTCAATCAATCTCTAATCTATAACCCATAGTTAATAAGTTCAATTCGATCACAATTATAGAAAAACACCTACACCTATGCTGTCAAGGAAACTATTTGTAAAATAACCGTGTTTTTTTCCCTTTACATGTATATTTGGCTTGGCAAACTAAGTCTATTTAGCTATTCAACTAGTTTCAAGTAATGATAAATCTTTGGCCGCATCATTGGTTTTCAACAGGTGAGATAGTGGTTGCTTTTGCCTATTCATGAAAAAAAAGTGATAATTTTTTTTTCTGTTTTTTTTAGTCCTAGTCATAGTCATGCCCTAGTAGCATTGCTGTATATAGATTTAGTTTAGTTTTAGGAAATATAAGCAATTGGTATTGGCCCGTAGATAAGACATAAAATGAAAAAAAAAGAAAGTAAAGTGGTAGAAACTTTTGTAGAATATACAAAATCAACAACGCCATTTTTTCACTTTCGCGGCAAAACTCCTCTTTACAGTTTAACCTTAAAAACGGACTCTTATTGATTATAGACTTTTGCAGCGAAAATGAAGAAAATGGCGTCGTTGATTTTGTATTAATTTTTCATATGCAATGGTGTATTAACGAATTAATGCCTAAAAATAAACCAACAACACCAAGGACAAAAAGCTTAAACTGTCCCACAGAATATGCTCCTGAGCCGCTTGCGAAACAAACATAGACATTGACGTCAAGCCCATGGAGCTACCAAGTACCTACTAGGCTCGTAGTTCCATGGTCAAATGCTTACCTATACTACCTATATAGTAATATAGCAGATATATAAGCGATCAATTCTCACTAGTACAGTGACGTTAATTATATCCACGACAGGGTTATGATATGATTGATAAATCAACATGTTTGCAACAATAATTTCCTTGTCATTTAACTAATCTGTGGTCATCGATGTGATTTGACAGAATCTAATGAGAAGTGTGTAAAAGATATTGTTTTAGTTCTTACTAGCAGTGTCCCGCGGATTCGCTCACGTTGATCAAGTTAAAAATTAGCCTATGTGTTGACCCTAGTACATTTCAAATTTCATTCAAATCTAGTCAGCCGTTACAGCGTGAAGAGAGAACAAACATACTTACACATTTTACATACAAACTTACGGATTTATAATATTACTAGCCGTGCCAAGCGTAAAAAGCAGCCTATGTGTTAATCCTAAGTATAAGCTATGTACATTCCAAATTTCATCCAAATCCGTTCAAACGTGTAAGCGTGAAGAGGGTTCCTACAAACATACTTACACACTTTTTTTTTTATGATAGACTAGCCGTGCCCCGCGGCTTCGCCCGCTATTATCAATTTAAAAAGTAGCCTATGTGTTAATCCTAGGTATAAGCTATGTACATTCCAAATTTCATCCAAATCCGTTAAGCAGTTTAAGCGTGACGTGGGAACAAACAAACTTACACACTTACACACAAACTTTCGGATTTATAATATTAGTAGGATTAGTAGGATACAGTCTGGTATTATTTTTTAAACTTTCTTGTTTGTAATGCTACTGGGAAATGAAACGGACGAAAGTCACTTGTATGATGGTAAACGAGCTTGATTATGACAGTCCAGTACCACACAACATTTAAAATTCAACAGTACAAATCCTGCGCGCGATCACTGCGTACTTTATACTAGTAGATGTTAATTAAACCTCTTTGGTCTTTGCTGTAAAAAGTTTCAATGTAGTTTCAGAAAACATATGCAATTTGCTTGTAGACTGAGCAGAATCTCTTTGTACGACTTCTTCAATCCGATATACGGTATAGTTTGAACTGCCCGTTGGTTAAGTTGGGTGAGTGTTCGCCTTCTAAGCAGGGAAATGTGTTCCCGCCGGGAATCTAACTTCTAACGGGTTAGATTCCCGGCGGGAACACATTTTCTCCTAGGAAAATTCGTTTCTGGTTCTGGTTGTAATTGTGTGTGTGATGTGAATGTTTCCGGCACCCATGACACAAGTCATAGAACTTAGTGTGGGGCTGTGAGTGTGAAATCATTTATGTTTAACATTAACGCCACACTAATGTCTGGATGTTGTATTACCGGCGAAGTTGTATTTCCCCAGGCGGACTTTGCAAGAGTTCTGCGATAGAAAACTTTTCTTTTGACATTTGAAAACTGTCAAATTGTAATTATGTATCGTTTAAAGAGCCAGTATTTGTACATCACATATGTTGTTCATTAACCGAGTGAGTAAAGCAAGCGGATCGTCCCGTCAGCTTGGGCGAAATTGTTTTCGTATGTCCGGCGGATTTCCGGTTGTTCTCATCTACAGGTCGCATTTCTCAACCGATTCTCGTGAAACTTTGTGAGCAGGTTCTATAATTATAAAGATTTTAATTTATGGAATTTTTGCAAAATTGCGGTTTTAACCAGAGTTGAAAATGTAAAAGATTATATATCAGACATTAAAAAAAATACGCGTAGTCTTCAACTCACAGAGCCACGAGATTACCTATACTACAACTAAGCAAAGTAAAGTTGTAGTTAACCAGGTGAGTGTTAGAAAAACCACCATAGATCATGGGATTTTCAATGGAAGCCAAGGTTAAGATAAGCTTAGAAATTGCTACTGCTTGATCGGTCTTAACTGAACAAACCTCAACTAAGTGTAAACTGTCATCGTTACAATAAAGCTCTTCAGGATGGGCTTTATTACATTTGAGATGACCTTAACGCATTTCATCATTTACTATATGGTTTGCCTTTGTAGTTGCAATAATTACGTTTTATCTTGGAGATAAGTTGTTGTAGATAATACCCACAAAGGCACTGTATTAAACTAGAAACAAAGAATAGTTCTGTATAATTGATATAAATTACTCAGCAACAACAAAGACCGTGGATTTTCAGAAGAAAAGTGTATAAATAATAAGAACCAGTGTGCACAAAAGCTAAGAGCAGACGTGAATCAAGAGCATAACCCAATAAGAATTATTAGAATTTAAGACATTCAAATTCAAATTAATTGGAATCACTAACCAAAATCTTATAAAGAGCTTGACTTTATCAATCCTGGCATTGCAGATATTAATAAAAAAAATACGATGGTATTTTATGACACCTAGGATAAAAATTTCGTCAAATGTCCTTAATATCTAGAAATACCATAAAGATTATGACGAAAAGAGTTTTCTACTTATTTAAGTCAGTAATCCTAAAAGTTTCAGTACTGCGAAAGATTTTTGGCAAACATTTGATATTGAATAAGGCCTACATAGATCAGTTTCAAATATTTCCCGTAGACGGGATAAACTAGAAGACAGACTGAGGACGGCATTTAGTGAACTACATTTAGTATTATAAGTAGGTACAGAACAGGTTAGTACTGTGTTGAGCCCTATAAACATTTTTAAGAACAAGTTAAACTGTATTCTTGGCAGATGTACGGCAGGTGAACGAGAACCAGAACCGAGCTTAACAGATAAAAATTAGTAAAGTGGAGTAATATTAACGCAAAAGTGTTGCTCTAGATAATGATGAACAAATGTATTGCCACAAAAAGTTAATATTAAGATGTAAACATTTGGTTGAGTGACACAAAGAAGTGAAACATTTGCCACTAAGCTTTATTGATTCAGGTTTTGTAGCAGAAAGAACTTATTTTAAGATGGTTCTACTCGAGATGGCTGTAACTTTGCGAATCTGTCAGTGGAGTCATTAAGTTTCATGAGTGCCTCTTTAGAGCCCATGAAGCCTCTTTAGAGTAAATGAATAAACGATTTTGAATTTCAAACTGATATTTTTTTGACTGATATTTATTCGATAATTGGTGAAAATTTTACGCTTCAAACGGTATTATAACCATGTTTTAATTTCGTTTCACGATATTGTCTTTATCTTTGTCTTAGCTATTTGATATCATTTTTTACCTACAGGATCTTCTTCGGGATTATAGTATTCTATATCAGATTTTCTACCATTTTATCGACCGACTTTGCTGTTTTTATGTATATATTTTACTACTTTGTTGTTCGTTTAAATTTACGATCATCTATAGATGTCGTGCTTAGTAGTAATTTAATGAATCCAAATTGGAGAACACACGAATAGTACAGATTACATTGAAACAATAAAAAACAATGTTGTGTTTTATTAAATTTAAACTGTTTTTTTTAGGATTGATAAATCATTTGTATCTGAAATCGTACATTTGACACTGGGTGTCAAATATACAGCTATATAGAAACTCATTTTAGAATATTAAAAACTTGACATCCTACGACATTATACAAGAATTTGAATTGACTGGAATCACAAATGCACATTCCAGAGAATTCCAATGTATGCCAATTAATCACAGCGTTGTTTCGTGTATTTTAACGTTTCAAGTGTTCACTTCGTTAATAAATTAAAGAGACGTTACAGTAACCAACTCTACATCTTGAGCTATTGTTCTTTATACCATTCTAAGTACGTAGAGCAGAAACTCTACGGAACTATCGCCTATAAATTTTAAGACTAAACTAAAATTGCTACTCGTCAGTTCTCATAAATTCAGCTTTTGATCTCTAGATTAAGCCTTGTATTACTACTAATTTTTTTTTTTTTTTTATTTGTGACAGGCTAGTGTTTGACCACTATCTCACCTGATGGTAAGTGACGATGTGATCGAAGCTGGTAAACACACTAGACCTGGAATACGCAGGCTCTCAAGGATAACTGCCGGAACACCGTATTTAGCTTGGCGGCAGACTTTCAACTTGATGGTGGTAAGCTACTTTGGTAGCAAGCCAGGCGAGCAACTCACGAAATGCTCTACCACCTCTCAAATGTCACCTGATTAGCACCACCCGGGGACCACGTGTAGGGAGTCAGACTTAAGGGGTATCCTCCTACGGACGTGGGTGACTCAGCCCCCTCACTAAATCATCTAATCTAGGCTAATAATAATCAACCAAACCTATTTTGTGCAGGAAAGTTATCCGTTTTACTTGCTGAAACATATTTCCTTAGATAGAATCTATTTTAATGTAATATAAGACATTACTTTGTATAGATTCGCTTAAAACATATTGTCATATTCCGATAAATCCAGAAGTAGGTTACAATTTGGTTTATCAAACTAGCACTTACAAGCTTTGGTATTGTAATTTGTTTATTATTTAATTTTGTAAAACATTTTTTAATTTTTTTTTGTGCTAGTCATTTACCGAACCTTTAAGAGTTGTAAGTAAAAGATCGCTAGATGATATTCTAATTTGTTTGAAAATTTGTTTCACATTTGTGAAATCATAAATAATATTTTTGTTTGACTTAATTTTAAGTCTTTTTACTATTACTATGGCAATATTTTTAGTAATGATTTATTTTTATCATTAGTAAAATAAAATATTTTATAATGAGACTTCATGGTTTTCCAATAGGCGTCTTGTTAGGCCTAAAGTAAAACACTTAGGTATTATATTGAATGCTTCAAGCTATCATATTTATTAAGGATTTTTTATGACTTTTCAACAATATGTCTTTCTTTTTACTTTAGTATTAGTTGTAAGAATAATTGAGTTTAGCAATTAATTAAATTCAACAGAAAGATGTAAGTTTTAAATTTTTATAGGGTTTTCAATCAATTCAATTATGGTTCTATAATTTTTTTTAGTACTATCTCTTGTTTCCAGCCTATTACTTTGCAGTTCTATTGTATCTACTATTATATCTACAGTTTCTATTTCATTTCAAGACGGTCGTCTGTTTCTTTCTATTCTTTTCTTTCATTCGCTCTGTTCTTTCTACATGTAATAATATCTATATACCTAGCAATGATATTTTGAACTTCTTTTGAATGAGCTCTCAATTTGTGTTCAAATTAATTTGCTATTGGAAATAATATGTAGTAGTTTCGAGGTAATTTAAGAACAGGTACTTACGGTTTCGTTGGAAATCAATGACACCAGCACAGCATCACTATTTTCACAATAAATTTCTACACCACAAAGAAAATCCACAGTTGTCGAGTTCTTTTTAAGCACACTTCTGTTTTTGAACACTCGAGGAACTTTTTAAACTTGGTTGTTGGTCGGTTTTAGAATTAAAATTTCAAATTTAAATTCAATAGACACTAAGGAGGCGGAGTCGAAAATTATGATCGTCGATTAGAAAGAGAGGCAGAGAGATAATTGCAGATCAATTAGAGAACCATGCATAACGATTCAGCAATTACTAGGCACGTGGCGTCATTTCGTTCACAAATCGACTACCTCTCGATTACTTCTTGATTATCTTCAGTTCAACACGACACGTTCAAAAACTACGTCACTGATGTCATTTTTCCACCGCTTTCCTTTAACTCCGTTATAAAGTACCTACTAGAAATCACAGACGATCACTGCACACTAAACACGAATGATAACAGTCATCAAGTTTCGAAAAAACGGAATCGTCACTGTACGCGGGAAAAAAAACTTCGCCGACGCACACAGGCACAAAATTCTGTCCAATTAAAGATAATGTTTGTGGATATTTTAATAGCGTGCCCCTCCGAAGAAACCCGACACAACCAACTCGCGATGAATTTAAACACTTAATGATCGGTTGGAGGAAATTGTCCGAGAAACGAACGGCCCAGAGTATCGCCGTCTCTTTCTAATTAGTACCCGTTCCCGCCACAAGTATAGAGCGAATGGCGCTAGTGAGTTTCGTAGGGCGGAGCCTGATTGGAGGCGGAATTCGTTAGGGGCTGAGCTTGGCGCTGATTGGTTGGGAGTTGTGGCGCGATTTTTTTGGTTCGTACGTGCGAAGCGCGCGGGTTGGCACTACGGGATCGATCGAAGGCGCCAGGGTTACCATTATATGTTTTTTATGGGTATTTTTTGGCGCTGCTCCGTGCTTTGGTAACCTGTTATAGTGCCACGCCCACTGTGCCCAGTCTATACGTGCAGTCTGTGCTCCAGCTATCAATTCAGGCCCAGGCCGTAGGGTTTTCGAGTTTTTTTTTTCAAATCGAAGTGCATTTGTTTTTAATTTTTCGTGACGGTGTCTTTGTGTGGTGTCGGTTTCAAGGTCATTGAACTTTGTGTTCGATTTATGTATTTGTTCGTTACGTTTATGTGTGTGAAAGCATTGTGTGTAATCTAACCATAGTTATATATCTATAGTATTCTATAGTACGATGTCATTTGTCAATGCCTTTATGGGGATCAATGTTCAGTGATTTATGTTCCTTGATCCTTGTGAAAGATTGTTTGTCAGTATCACAGTGGCAATTTGTATTGTTAATGGCAGTGGTTTTATTTATATTTACTTAGGTATATGTTTTTTTGTAAATTTGACTCGTGGAGCTATATCTTTGAGACTCTTATACTTTTTTAACTGCAAATGAATGGAATGCCGTCTACTGTATTTCTATAAAACATAATATGGGGTTGTTCAAGAAGATAGTGAATATGTATTTTCTAAGCTAGCATGCTCCGTATTCGACCGCATCGTCGCTTTGTATCAGGTGAGGTTGTGGTCAAGTGCTGGCTTAGTCAAAAATAAAAATAAAATTGTACAGACCATTATAATTTTCATCAAATATAAAAAATTTGGTCAATATCCACTTGAAATGTGGACTATAAAAAAATCCAGTCTACATTGGGCTATTAATAAATAATTATAATGGCTCTAGTTCACAACATGGATGTAAAAAAATTACATCCCAGGGGATGTGTACCAAAATTTAAATTTAAATTTCGAACCTAACATGCATCCCTATTTCAATATTTAATTTTGCTCAATTAATGTATGCCTTATCTTGTTGAAAATGTTAAGAAGTATCTAATACCTTCCATATTAATTGTTACCTGTGGGCCAATTGCCTATTTTCTTAAAACTCAGATAAAACTATTTACATCTATACAGCAAAGACTCAAGGTACCTACAAGGCATCGAACTTATCGGTTACTCAATTGCTCAAGTCACTACCAGTGGGTAGTGTTCACATCATGCCGGCGAAATTCCTATCTGAATTGTAAAAACAAAAAATTTATACTAATGTAAATGCACATAGTTTCTCGAACCGAAAATTGTAAATTACCCAGTTCCAAACTCATACTATTTAGTAACGGTACTTACTGAATGACGGAAAAAGAATGTAAACACATACCTGAATATTTAAAATCAGAAGACAAATTTAAAACAATTGAACACGAGTTAAACACAGTAATAACAAATGAACGTTATTATTTTTTATTATGAACCAATAATTTGAATTTAATAATAGAAATAATAGTCATCAGTTTAATAATAACAATAAATGATAAATTGGGTTTTACCGCGAAAGTGAAAAAATGGCGTTGTTGATTTTGTATAATTTTCCAAAACCTGTGATTCTTCGAGTGTTAATGTGTAATAATGGTGGATTATTAACTGTTCATACTTAGTGAACGTGCATAAGTAGGTATAGGCAAATCATACAAAGGGGAAAACGTGATTTTCACCTTTGTTCTAAAACTCCAATAGAAGTTCTAGTAAAGTTTCTACCACTTTACTAGGACATGACTATGACTGGACCTTGAATGTTTTACTTGACTTTGACTGTGTCTTATGATTGGGACTTTTAATATAAAATACACTTGAAATATATTGATACTTGGCACTGGCTAAATGCACAAGATTGCGAAGCCAATATTCAAAGAAAAGAAAAAGATACATTTATTTCATTGACACTTAAATATTTAGACACAACTAACATTACAGCACTTGAGTTACCTATAAGCTCGATGTCTTGTAGGTAACTTAGTTCTTTGCTGTACATAGTTTTAGGAAATATAAGCAGTAGATACCATTTATCAAAATAGGTTACCTACAATTTATCAAAATAGGTTACCTACCATTTATCAAAATAGGTTACCTACCATTTATCAAAATAGGTTGAGTTACATTACATATAATGCTACATCTGGTGAGCCCTGATTCCCACACTAGGATGAGTCCTGAGTCGTGGGATTCAGTCTATTTCAGTACTGTACATACAATTGTTACAGTCAGTATAATATTGCAATAAATTAATAAATGATCATGAATATAAATAACTACTCGTTCGCGCCGAACTGAGTTCACGCGCCTATATTCTGCCTCAAAGAGAAAAAGTTTTGAGGTTACTTGCTTATAACTTTTTTTTTCTATATAATAATTGTTTGATTTCTGAATTTGTTGTTCAAGTACAGGATATAACGGAAATTATACGTTAGTTTCAGCGTTCAGTGTGTAACTGTTTTAGAGATAATCCCCGGAACAAAATAGGTCTAAAAACAGTGACTTTGCATGGTGGCCTACCAAATCGTTTTTTTCTAACATAGATTTTTTTTATAACCGATTTCATACTATACTTGTCAAGCCCTTTTCAACGATAGAAGGGTAGATAAAAAAATAAAAAATATTATTTCCACTTACATGTATAGAAGCGCCCTTATCGTTTCCATTTATATAAATTTAAATGTCATTTCTGGCTTTAGGCCAAAGTTTTACATATTCTAGGAGAATTTGAAGTCATTCGCTTATATGGTTTAGACGCTAGATGCCTCAGACGGACGGACGGACGGACAAAGTGCTGAACGACCTAAGTCAACTTAGAGATCTCGCTTCGCTCGATTAAAAAAATTCAATTACTTTGATGCAGAAATTATAAAATCAATAGGAATAGATTAATAGGTACTATATTATTATTATTATCATACTAGCAAGATAATAAATCTGTTGTTATATAATTGTGTCATTTATAGAAGTAATTATAAATAAAATATGTCATTATTAGGTATACTTACAAACAAATATAGGTGTAGATGTCTTGTAGGTTACTTAGGTCTTTGCTGTAAATAGTTTTAGGAAATTAGATATTGGTGCTAATTCTGTTGAGCACCGAACTAACCTAAACTAAACTAAAAATAAACTTATTTTAGTCAAAGAATACCTAAACGCTATTCTGATTTTACGTTGAACTTAATTTAAAAGTTGAAATGACAGGACTTAAATTGATTTTGACAGCAACCAAATTGAATTGTATTCACAAGAGCCGCAATCACATATTCCTCCATTATAGACTTTGTAGGTCAGTATTTGCTTCATTAATTGCACGTGTTATTCTTTCAAGTATGAGATCACATTAAAAATAATCCAACCTTTTTCATACAGACTAATTTGAGTTTAAAATTTTTATTTTTAGTCTTAATTTGACGTAAAACATGTATATCAGAATAAGAATTTGGTCATTTTCACTAAATAGAGTAACTAAACTAACTTAGTCCTGTCAAACTTAATTTTAGTCTAATCTTGCATTTTCTGAATAGGTTTTGGACTAAAGCAGGACTAAAACTAATTTTAAGCTAGTTTAGTCTAATTCTGGACAACAGAATCGGCACCAAATTGGCCTCGATTCTGATGTACACTCACTAAATTAAATTTAAATTATCCCTGTCTCTTACAAAATAAAACACAAGACAGAGATAGCATGCATTTTAGTGCTGTCACGCTAGTTTATCAATTAAAATATGAACAGCAGAAGCAGAAAGGCGCTTGTTTTTAGTCAACACCAATACAAAACATACTCGACAAAGCTTGCATAGACATCTAAGTTCTGACTAACTTGACAGCACAGCAATATGCTATCTCTGTCTTGTGTTCCTATTTTGTAAAAGACAGGAATAGCTTAAATTTAATTTAGTGTGTGACATCAGAATCGAGGCCAATAGCATCAAAATGATACTATTATCAAATATATCTTTCTAGCTATTTCACGTATTGCTATACCCATGGTGGACCCGATTTTGGAGGTTTTAATTATGGTTTCAGAATTCGCTAAAATTCTTAAATTTAAGTGACATTACTAAAATTTGGTATTTAAAGGGGGTCCAAGTGACAAGTGACCGCGTAACACGGCTAGTATCATATAAAAGTATCAACAGTAAATGTCCATTTGTGTATTGTTTGTTTTCTCTTGTCACTGGGTTTTTAACTTAATCAACGCGGGCAAAGCCGCGGGACACGGCTAGTAAATAATAATAAAAAAAGCCGGCCAAGTGCGAGTGGGACTCGCGCACGAAGGGATCCGTAACATTATCGTTATTTTTTTTTTAAATTAATTATATTTAAAGAGAACATAAAACTAAATATTCTGTGAATAGTTAAAGCGTCTACATGCCACCGTTATTAGTATCGAGCAAGAAACGGTAAAAAAAACAAGTTTGTTGTATCGGAGCCCCCCTTAAATATTTATTTTATTTTATTTTTAGTATTTGTTATTATAGTGGCAAAAGAAATACATCATCTGTGAAAATTTCAACTGTCTATCTATCACCGTTCTTGAGATACAGCCTAGTGACAGACGCACGGACAGCGAAGCCTCAGTAATAGGGTCCTGTTTTTACCCTTTGGGTACGGAACCCTAAAAAACTGAAGTCTACAACTCAGTCTCTTGTAATTATGGACGTTAATGGATCTATTGATATGTACTTAACTACACATGCATTACACTAATTAATGTCAAAGTGTACAGCAAAATGGAAAAAATGTGTGACATTGTAGTAGAAATTGTAATTTATTAAATGAGGGCAACTTTTCTGGGTGGAGCCAATAAGTCCTGCACTGACATCCCGCTTTAAAGTCTATTTTTTTTTTGGCTTCGCAATCTTGTGCATTTAATAATAATAAAATAATAAAAGTGGATTCTTTCGGATAAATCCATAGAATAGTTGGTTAGTTACATTATAACATGTTACATTATTTTGAGAGGTGGTAGAGCATTTTGTGAGTTGCTCGCCTGGCTTGCTACCAAAGTAGCTTACCACCATCAAGTTGAAAGTCTGCCGCCAAGCCAAATACGGTGTTCCGGCAGTTATCCTTGAGAGCCTGCGTATTCCAGGTCTAGTGTGTTTACCAGCTTCGATCACATCGTCACTTACCATCAGGTGAGATAGTGGTCAAACACGCTAGTGTTGTGCTGTCACAAATAAAAAATAAAAAAAATTAATCTATGTTAGTATTACAATTATTATTCTCTTTATTTATTATTTTTCTTAAGCTAAGGTTTTTATTTACAATATTTTTATAAAAGTAATAAACAATACAATATTACAAAATAAAGAAAACTGTAAAAAAAAACCTAAGCAGGGCCTAGGCAGGGCCCAAGCTACCGGTAGGTCAGTGCTGCAGAGTGAGGAACCTCCTGACAATACGGGCCGTGTCCAAGAGTACTGCCTTCTTAATCTGACCCTTGATCCAACCATTTAGCGAAAGCCTCTTGAGGTGTTGATCGAGACTTTTCGCTACTAGCCCATTCGCCGAGACAACTATCGGGACAATGATCGTCGAATCTACATCCCACATGGCGGTTAGCTCGAAGGCCAAGTCAAGATACTTTAAATTATTATTATTATTATTTTTTTGTCTGGCCAGTAA
This sequence comes from Lomographa bimaculata, assembly GCA_948107665.1. Classification (NCBI taxonomy): domain Eukaryota; kingdom Metazoa; phylum Arthropoda; class Insecta; order Lepidoptera; family Geometridae; genus Lomographa; species Lomographa bimaculata. The sequence goes on along the minus strand of OX403612.1, from coordinate 5,153,565 downwards.
TAATACCTATCCAATATTTTTGGATAGGACAATCAAAGCGAGACGCAAACATTTTCAGAACACTGTTTGCCAGTATCAAGTTATAATAAAATTCAAGTGTTTTTATATTACAAGTCCCAGTCTCAAGTCAAAGTCAAGTAAAAGAGTCATGGTCCAGTCATAGTCAAGTCATGCCCTAGTGAAGTGGCAGAAACTTTACTAGAACTTCTATTGGAGTTTTGGAGCGAAGGCGAAAATCACGTTTTTCAACTTTGATTTGCCGTCACTCTTGCAGATTTACTAAGTATTAACGATTAATAATCCACCATTATTACACATTAACACTCGAAGAATCACAGGTTTTGGAAAATTATACAAAATTATCTACGTCATTTTTTCACTTTCGCGGCAAATCCCCTAAAGTCTATTTCTTATATTAAAAAAATATGAAAGCATCCCTTAAATATTTTGGCTCGGCAATCCTTGTGCATTTAGCCAGTGTCAAGTAATAAAATATTTCAAGTGTATTACACGGTTCATATAAGAAGTCTTTGTCACAGTCAAAGTCAAGTAAAACAGTCAAGTTCTAATAAAGTGGTAGAAACTTAACTTCTATTGGAGTTTTAGAGCGAAGGCAAAAATTTGGTTTTTCAACTTAGTATGCTTTACCTACAATTATGCACGTTTACTAAATATTAATAATACACTATTATTACACATGAATACTCGAAGTTTCACAAGTTTTGGAATATGATACAAAATCTTCGATGCCATTTTTAGTTTCGCGGCAAAACTTTGCTTTATCGCCCAATTATTGAAAGCCCCAAAAATATGAGATTATTTAAATGTATGTTACCATGTCACTAGCCAAAATCTTACCGGCGCTAAGATTCCAATTTCAAACTCTAACATCATTACCGGCCATGATGAGCTACAAAACGTTTTTATTTTTCAAATAAAGAACACCAACCATAACATAATAATCCGTAATAGTGTTTCCAGCCAGCTTTTATTGGCCTATAAACTGCCGGCTTCTCTTTTCGAACGAAAATTCAAATTCAAAATTGTTCTTAGAACCTCTAATAGGCTGGAGTAAGCATTTATATTTTTAACGTTTTTTATGTTTATTGTTTATTTATTTTACTTGGAAATGGTTTGTTCTATTTTTAATTGTGATTGTGAATAATTATTTGATTTTATGCTGAACACAAGGTGTGGCATATTTAATTTGGATATTAAGCGTTAAATGATTATTTATTGATCGTTATTTTATTAAATAATTTGCGTTGCAAGTTAGATTTAAATAATTGAAATTGAATAATTGTTGCTTTTATATTACCTATTTATTACTGTTTGTTACACAGGTTACACTTTTATTATAATATTAAGCTATTAATATTGCATAGCTTCTATCGCGGGCCTTGAGCGTGGAGACCGAATTCAGAAATTCCGTAACGAAAATAACCTAACACCCCCCACTCCGACCGGCACAGCGGTGATACTTTTTAGTTTTGCCATCTATCGATGAATAGCAGAACCTTTAATGACTTTTTTTAAATATCACGCTTGTCTCTTTAGTTCAGCAACTCGTCTCTAGGTGGCAGGCAAAAAAATACTGCATAAATAAAATAAATAAATAATTATAATTGCATAAGTTGATAAAAAATGCTATGCAATAGCTTTACCGCGGCAGTCCCCGAGTGCCACACGTCTTTTTTTCTTCATAGTTTCACAGAGCATTATACTCGTGGATAAGTTAGCGTTTGACCACTATCTCACCTGTTGGTAAGTGATGCGGTCGAGGGTGGTAAAAACATGTACAATATTGGCATTTTGAACAGTTTAAGGTGAAATATCTAAATTCCTTTGTGTAAATCCTACTAATATTATTAATCCGAAAATTTGTGTGTGTGTAAGTATGTTTGTTCCTTATTCACGCTTTAACGGCTGAACGGATTTGAATTAAATTTGGATTGTACATAGCTTAAACCTAGGATTAATACAGAGGCTACTTTTTAACTTGATAATAGCGGGAGAAGCCGCGGGGCAAGGCTAGCAAACTATATATACATTTACATAAAAAAAAATAAGTTTGTGTATCTCTGCTATATTTATATGGTGATCGTTATGGCATCAGAACTGTAGGTAGATTGTAGAAATATATGTAATTATAATACATTATTACCTACTATATTATATAATATTGCAAAAATGTATCCACACCATTTTGAATATTAAAACAGTCAATGGTTTAAAATATTGCATGTATGTATAATGATCATTGCCGCGCCATCGTTCACTTTTTGTTAAACTTTTTTATCCTCTCCATCCTAATGTTGCCTGGAAGAGATCGCTGCTTAGCGATAAGGCCGCCGATTGTACTGCTAAATTGTTATTATTTCTATTGTTAATTCATATTTTTCTTGGTGTGCAATAAAGAGTATTTGTATTGTATTGTCAAATCAGAAATAGGAATACATTTATAGGTAGGTAAAATAATTATGTTACAATAAACTAAAAACTTAATAAAAACTAACTAAAACGAACTATACCTAGTTATAAATATGTAAAAAATGTACTCTAAGAGAACGCTAAAAAAAATATATTGAATCTAACTAACATCTATTAATTATCTACTAATTATATTATATCTTATTAATTATATTATATCTTTTGACGACTCAGTTGGCGCAGTGGACAGGTGTCCGCCCTCTGCGCCGTGGGTCCTGGGTTCGATTCCCGGCAGGAGCACACATTCCTTCCCAAGGGATATTTGTGCTTCTGGTTCTGGGTGTAATGTGTGTGTGATGTGAATGTTTCCGGCACCCACGATACAAGTCTTTGAACTTAGTGTGGGACTGTGAGTGTGAATGCGTTTGTTTGTTTGTTGTTATCTATCTAACTAACATGACATATGTCATAGCCTTATAAAATGTTATATCAATTGTAATGTGTAAAATGTATACTGTTGGTGTTTCTTAAATAAATAAATAAAAAATAAAAATAAATAAACATCAATGTTTGATAATGCCCCAGCATTTTGGTGGGTAGTACTTTGCCAACTGGCAGCAGACTAAGATTAAATTGTGTTTATTATTATTATTTTTATCCTAGTTAGGTATAATTATTTTAGTTAGATTTAATTTAGTCTTATTACTATTTACCTGTTCTACAGAAACATTTTTACAAATTTTAGGTACGATCTAGATGACTTCGATAAACATAACATAAACGCTTTCACACTCATAGCCCCACACTAAGTTCTATGACTTGTGTCGTGGGTGCCGGAAATAATCACATCACACACACAATCACAACCAGAACCAGAAACACAAATTTCCTTTGGTAAGAAAACTTGTGTTCCCGCCGGGAATCGAACCCGATGCCCCCCCCTGCTTAGAAGGCGAACGCCGCCCAACTAAGCCAACGGTAAAATATACGGTAGGTATATCTTTTAATTTTTTTTTTACGCATTCACACTCACCGCCCCACACTAAGTTCAAAGACTTATATCGTGGGTGCCGGAAAACCTTCAGATCACACACACATTACACCCAGACCAGAAGCACAAATGTCCCTTGGGAAGGAATTTGTGCTCCTACCAGGAATCGAACCCAGGACCCGCGGTGCAGAGAGAGGACACCTGTCCGCTGCGCCAACTGGGTCGTCGTATTAATTTATTGTAAAGCAAAGAACTATAACATAATTAATAATAAACTCAAATACACTTGATGCGCTCCAGCCATACAAAAATCACAAATAATTATCATAATTCGCTCCACCCAATCATTCACACACACACAATAGACGAACTAAATGTAACAAGTGCCTTTAAACAATAAAAATTGGGCGATGTAAATCATGACGATCATAAAACTGCCCAAAAGACCCGTGTTCACACCTCATCAGCAGTTAAAAAAAAACTAGCTGAAAAAAACGCTCCAGTTTATTTAGTACTGGCAACAAACGATAAATGTCACTTGAGAAAGAGGTCGTAAAGTTACCGTATTTGTGAACAAGGGCTTACCGTTTGCGACTGTTCAGGCTTTTTTAAGGTTCGATTATATAATAATATTTGAAATATTTGATAGTGGTTACATATTTGAGCCGTTTGGTGTTAAGACACTGGGTCCGTGGGGACCGGGAGCTCATTCTATTTACAAAAATCTATCAGAGCGCCTGGTTCAAACGACGAGTGATCAAAATGCTGGCACTTATTTGGCTCAACGTATTAGCATTGCAATTCAGAGAGGCTATGCCGCCAGCTTGATGGGAACGCTACCCACTAGTAGTGGACTTGAGCACTTTAGTTACCTATAAGCTCGATGTCTTGTAGGTAACTTAGTTCTTTGCTGTATATAGTTTTAGGAAATATAGGCAATTGGCGCGTAGATAGATTAATATTTTATTTGAATATAAAATGTATATGTATATGAAAATAATATATATATATATATAATTAAAGGAGGTTTAAATATAATGTAACGGTAATTCGAAATTCAAAACTTTGAGTTTTTTTTGCAATTTTAGCGAAAAATCCTAAAGTAGTCCTTCTTTATGCTCTCCTCCGGTTCACTTAGATGCCAGGACTTTTATTATGTTCACTCTCTAAGCAATACAATACAATACAAATACTCTTTATTGAAAAACCAATACACCTAAAAAGCTTAAGAACTAATATATCCTAAAGTGGTTTCACAATAGGCGGTCTTATCACATAAAGTAATCTCTTCCAGACAACCTTAGCATGGATATAAATTTTAAAATAACTGCATCTGGCATGTTTCTGAAGGAAGGTTTCCTTTTTAGAATTGAAAGGTCCCTATGCACTCTTCACCCCCTTTTGGGAAATTCATTGACTGGAAAATAAACGCTTTCACACTCACAGCCCCACACTAAGTTCTATGACTTGTGTTGTGGTTGTGGGTTGGGGAAGAACTAGAAACACAAATTATCCTTGGGGAGAAATCTGAACTACATACATACATTTCACACGTTTTACATAATCGCGCTTCGCTCACCGATTTAGACAATTTTAGCTTTCCCCAGAAAGTGAGTGAGTGAGTGTGTGTGTGTGAGAGAGTGCGTGTGTGAGTGTGTGTGTGTGTGTGTGTGAGAGAGTGTGTGTGTGTGTGAGTGTGTGTGTGTGTGTGTACAGCGGAGATTAGGAACCGTGGGGCGTCACCCTCACGATTATGCACACTGAACGAAAAAAGATTCTTCTTCGATTTTCATGTTCAAAATGACGTTTGCGCCAATTTTCGTTGTGATATTTGTGATGAGGTCAAAATACGTTATTATACTAAATTTCAGATCGATCGGCGGTATTCGCTTTTCGGAAGTTTATCTGTTTATTCACATGGGCCCTAAAGAGGCACTCATGAAAGTTAATGACTCTACTGCCAGATTCGCAAAATAACACCCGAATAAACGATTTTGATTAGATTTGATTTGATTTGTAAGTGCTCTCTTGTGGTGTGCAAATAAAGAATGTATCTATCTATCTATGATAAACCTTATTCATCGTCTTGGTGAACTTTACATTACTTGAGAAACAGAAACATGTTTTTTTTTTCTATTCCTCATCCGAAACGCCATGCGCCAACAAGCGAACAATCGTCTAAAATGTCATTTCTATTTTAAAAGCGGCACTTTTCTTGTTTAACATTGTACATCATTTTTTACACTTCAAATGACAGGCAGAATGAGGCCGGCCCTTTGCCAATTTTTTTCTTTTTTTCTCATGATAATAGGGTCCTATTCAGCCTTTGTTATGGGGGGTCTAATAGGCTCTTTGCGAATTTTTTTGCTGGCAACACAGGTGAAGTCGTGTGTCGTGTAAAGGGGTCTTTAATTTGCTATTGATATTTGTTGGACTGTGGATATATTGTGATTGTAATTCTATTTTGTTTGTGATTTTAGTTATGGTAGTATTAGGTTTTCTGTGGTTTTAGATTAATATTGGATCAGGAATAGAGAATATGCATGATTTTGGGTTTTTACCGCAAAGGTAAAAAAATGCCGCGAAAGTAAAAAAATATAAAATTGTCGATTTTGTATTGTTTTCTAAAATATGTGATTCTTCGAGTGTTAATGTGTAATAATGTAGACAAATCATACAATGTTGAAAAACGTAATTTTCGCCTTCGCTCCAAAACTCCAATAGAAGTTTTAGTAAAGTTTCTACCACTGTACTAGGGCACGACTTGACTATGACTGAACTCTTTTACTTGACTTTGACTGTGACTTGTGACTATGACTTTTAATATGAAATACACTTGAAACATATTACCTATTACTTGATACTGGCTAAATGCATAAGATTGCGAAGCCAAAAATAATAATAGAAAATAAGCATGACTTAGAATTTTTGCCGCGAAAGTTAAGAAAAGTATTGTCAATTAGGTACATGTATTATTTTCCAAAATATGTGATTCTTTAAGTGTAAATGTGTAACAATGGTGGATTATTGCCAAAATCCACCATTTAGTACAATGGTTGGAACCGTGTGAATTATTATACAAAGTTGAAAACGTAATTTCCGATTTCGCTCCAAAACTCCAATAGAAATTCTAGAAAAATTCTCCACTTTACAAAGGCATGAGTTGACTACGACTGTTTTGACTCTTTTACTTGACTTTGACTGCGACTAGGACTTGGCAAATATGTTATACCAATACTTGAAACTTTTTTTACTTGACAGTGGCAAAACAAACACACAGACGGCGAAGCCAAAATTATATAAAATATGTAATGCCTGATATTGAAATATATGACATAGGTTACGTTTATTTTAAATCTTTAAAGCTACATAATTACTCCTACCTATATCATTTCTATCTTATTTAAATGCTTTTCAATTAGGAATTATATTGCATTATAATAATTATTATTTTATTATGAAAACTCCCAGTTGTTGACTCCCAGATGAAGAGCGTCGTATACGCTCGAAACTGGTCGGAGTATTTCGACATTAGAATTACGCGATTAACAGCCGGTTAGTACCATAACAATAATTATTATTGTTATTATAATAGTTTTTAATATACATTTTTCGCAATTTTTCTTTATATTAAGTTTTGTAGGTACATATTTACTCTAGTTATAATTATTTTTGATTAGATTTAATTTATTCTATATATTATGTTTAATAAAAATTAGTTTTAGAAAAGTAAATAAAAATAAAATGTCGATGATTATTTTTAGAATACCTTGTAATTTATTTTTTTTGTATTTTATTAAAATATGTTGTTCTAACCTGTAATTAATTATTTACCATAATTATGATTTATGTACTTACGTGTTTAGGTACTATGTATTTAACAATAAAAAAATACTGAAAACTAACTGTTTTATTTATATTTTTAAGAACTATATTCCGAGCATCGATTATTTTTACATCGACGTCGAAATCGAACGATTTTCTTTTCTTATGAACCATCGAATCAACTGAACTTTCAACCGATCGACGCGCGACGTCGTCGCATCAATTCGAACAATCGTAGTTTGACGACCAGAATAGACCTACTGATTCTTGTTCTTTAGAGGGTTTATTCCTTTTGTCTTCTCTCTCGCTCCTACAATGCGATATTTTTAATAAATACAATTACGTACGTGTATTTTTAAAAAGTGTTTTTAACTAACTAGGTATATATGGGCATTAATACAAGGATGTTTCAAAGTTATTTGCGCTATCATATTATTATCCTTCAATAAGATAAGAAAAAACACAGTTCCCAAATTTCAATGTGTTTTTCACGCTTTCTTCGTTTAACTTAAAGATATGAAAAACGAAAGGTAGATTAAAACATTCATTGTATTAGTATCCATATAGTTGGCTGAAAACATTTTTAAAAACACACGTAGCTAATTGCATTTATTAGAAATATCGAAATGTGCGAGCGAGAGAGAAGACAAAAGCAATAAACCCTCTTAACTCATTTAGATCTACGGCTTCCTTCTAAATGCTATATTTTCCATAGTAAGATTATTATAATATTTTATTATTATCCAAGTATTTATTTTATCTCACGGGTCTGTGCCCGGAACTTTGTAAGGCATTAGCGGAGCCGTAGCCAACGCTAAGAGGCCCTTTGGTATAATTACATTTTAATAATAACATATGAGGCTTGTCCAAACATACGACGCATTATTATTACTCAAGTATTTATTTAATCTCACGGGTCTGTGCCCGGACCTTTGTAAGGCATTAGCGGAGCCGTAGCCAAATGGATAATTATTATTATTATTATATTTTTGATTATTTATCATTATTATTATTTACAAGTTGACCCGGCGAACTTCATACCGCCAATTGTCTGTGGTCAAATATTCAGAAACATCTCCTGTTTGCCAGGTACGAACAGTTTGTATGGGAAAATAAAATACTACTTTTTACTAATTTTATTGCAATTTCTTTATATTTTCTCACCTTTTAAACCTTCCCTGAACTTCCACAAATATTTCAAGATCAAAATTAGCCAAATCGGTCCAGCCATTCTCGAGTTTAAGCGAGACAAACGAACAGCAATTCATTTTTATATATAAGAAAGAAGAAAGATTTAAGACTATGTATTCTATACAATAAGTAATAAAAAGTTGTTAGTATACTGTCCCGACATAAACGGCATCGCATTGATCTTGAACTGCCCGTTGGCTTAGTTGGGTAGCCTTCTAAGCATCGGGTTCGATTCCCGGCTAGAACACAATTTTTCTCCCCAAGAGAAATTTGTGTTTCTGGTTGTATTGTGTGTGATGTGAATGCTTCCGGCATCCACGAAACAAGTCATCGAACTTGGTGCGGAGCCGTGAGTGTAAAAGCGTTTATTTTTAATCAAAAAATAATTTGGTAATAACTTGCTTTTTTTTTAAAGAACGTAATAGTAACTTTAATTTTGACAAGAAACTATGTTTTTTTTTTGAGACATCGATTTATGGTTTACATTGCACGAAGAGTTTTGCTTCCACATTTATTATACGTACTGCTAAGAAACGGAACTCTTTGAACTCTGCCCGAGTCTGTGTTTTCCGATGAATACAATCTAGGAATCTTTAAATCGAGGGAAAAGGTAATCTTCTAAGCAAGCGTGCATCTTCGACCTCATCGTCACTTTCCATCAGGTGAGATAGTGGTGAAATGCTTGCCTATCGTGAATTAATATTGTCCGTACGAGTAGAACTTATTATTATGGTTTTGATTGTGTGTGTAATGTGAATGTTTCTGGCATTCACGACACAAGTCATCGAACTTAGTGTGGGGCTGTAAGTGTGAAAGCATTTATGTTTACGTTATTGCCAGCGTCTTTGTTCCCTGAACTAAATAATCTGGGAGTCTTCAAGTCAAAAGAGAATAGGTTTTTGGGGGCTGAGTCACCCACGTCCGTAGGAGGATACCCCTTAAGTCTGACTCCCTACACGTGGTCCCCGGGTGGTGCTAATCAGGTGACATTTGAGAGGTGGTAGAGCATTTTGCTTGCTACCAAAGTAGCTTACCACCATCAAGTTGAAAGTCTGCCGCCAAGCCAAATATGGTGTTCCGGCAGTTATCCTTGAGAGCCTGCGTATTCCAGGTCTAGTGTGTTTACCAGCTTCGATCACATCGTCACTTACCATCAGGTGAGAAAGTGGTCAAATACTAGCCTGTCACAAAAAAAAATTGTTATGGAACTCAAAAAAACGTGTTCCCAGCGCTGGGACCTTGGCCTTCGGTGAGTACAACAGTGCATGATGTCCTTAATTCCGTCTACCCATTCTAATGAGATGGCAATCATGGTTTACAAAATGGCGGGCTATCATCAGTAAATTGACATGCATGTAGCATTACGTATTATGTAGCGGATATAATAGAGTCTTTTGTGAAGAAAACAAGTACGTTTTCGTATTAAAATGTAAATAAACAGAAAGTTAAATAAATAAAATATACTGAAAAAGTAAAACAATTCGACTGCAGATAATTAAAAAAACCGAGTTTTTTTAAATCAAGGTAGGCAAACTTTTAACCACAATCTCACCTGATGGTAAGCGACGATGTGGTCGACGATGGAGCAAGCTTGCCTAGAAGATACCTATTCACTCGTGACTTGAAGACTCCCATATTGTACTCATCAGGAAACACCGCCTCAGGCAAGGAGTAAATGTATTAAACACGCATTATTGACGACAAATCAAAAACAACTGATCAGATCTTGATCAAATTTTCAATCTCAACATTAAAATCGATTCATAATTGGCGGAGATATCACGTAACATACATACAAATAAAACATGCAGTCGAAGAACCACTTCTGTTGATTTAAAAGTAACTTTAAAATATCCAAAAACCCGAATACGTAAAAAGTGAACTTTACTTAAGTAATCGTTAGCGCCGAACTCAATCTCGCCTACATTTTGCTTAATAGAGAAAAACTTTTGAGGTTAATTGCTTATAACTTTTTTCTTACCAATAAATGTTTGATTTCTGTATTTGTTGTTCAAGTACAGGATGTAACGGATATTATACGTAAGTTTCAGCTTTAAATGTGAAGCCGTTTTTGAGATAGACCCCGGGACAAAATAGGCCTAAAAACAGTGACTTTGGTGGCCAACCAAATTGTTATTTTCCAACATAGATTTTTTGTAAGACCGGTTAGTACTCTTCTTGCAGAGCTCTTTTCATCGATATCTAACAAGGGTAGATAAAAAAATAAAAAATATTTTGCTCCCCATTTACGTGTAGGAGCTCCCTTAATATTTTTAAATAGCTGTCCCGGCGACCTTCGTTCCGCCTAACCATGAATGTGGATATTTAGGAAGCCGTACCCGGCATGCGTTACAATGCCACGTGACTATATTATTACCTCCTTCATGTTTATGTTTGCCTAGTACTTAGCCAAATCCGAGTGACGTATGAGAAAATGATTTTTATACAATTAAAAAAGAAAGTGACGTTCCTAAAAAGGTATCCTATGTCCGTCACCTGGTTCTAAGCTACCTCCCCACCAATTTTCAACCAAATCGGTTCAGACGTTCTTGAGTTATAAATCGTGTAACTAACACGACTTTCTTTTATATATATAGATTTTTATTATTTTAAATGTAATTTCTAGCTTTGGGCTGTAATTTTACATATTCTACGAGACTTTGAAGTCATTCGCTCATATGGTTTAGACGCTAGATGTCTCTGACAGACGAACGGACGGACAAAGTGCTGAACGACAAAAACCAATCAAATATTTTCCGTAGCTAAGCTATTTCTAACGATAGCTCGGTCACCGTCGTAAAGTTTATACATTTTGGAGAGAGTGCACAGGAATAACATGAGTTAATTCCCCCATGCCCTTTTAACCATCTAAAAACAAGACAAACTATCAAACGTCATCCATTTATGGTTCACATACCTCCAGTACGCTCGAAGCGTTTTGCTTCTACGTTCATCATCCGTACAGCGAGGGAGTAAACTCATTGCCTGCGTCTTTGTTCTCCGAACGGTATAATCTGGGAGTCTTCAAGTTTGAGTGAATAGGTATCTTCTGGGTTAGCATGTCACATCTTCGGCCGCATCACCACTTTCCATTGGGTGAGATAGTAGTCAAATGCTTGCCTATTCTGCATAAAAAAAAGAAAGCCTTAACCCTAATAAGGCAACATAAATGAAAAATTACTTTGATTACCTACGTGGGGGTTAGTAATTTTTCTACCTTTTTAATATTTTCATCGTCGATGCTCTCTTAACAAACGAACGAACACATTCACACTCACAGCCCCACACTAAGTTCAAAGATTGTATCGTGGGCGCCGGAAACATTCACATCACACACACATTACACCCAGAACCAGAAGCACAAATATGCCTTGGGAAGGAATTTGTGCTCCTCCTGCCGGGAATCGAACCCAGGACCCACGGGCGTACACCTGTCAACTGCGCCAACTGGGTCGTCGGGTGGGTAAAATTGTACATATTTATATCATTTGAATTATCACGTTTCACTTTGGGCCACAGTTTTACATATTCTATGAGAATTTGAGACTATTTACTAAATGCCAGTAACAGACGGACGGACGGACAAAGTGCTGAACAACTCAAGTCAGATTAATGACCTCACGTTGCTTGGTCAATAGTATGTATGATATAAAAAAATTGATATTTTGTCTACTCATTATATGAAAATTTTGCTCTACTACAAAGTCCTGGCTGTTTGCGACCAGACAAATCCAAAATTGACCAATTATATATCAAAAGGTCCTTTTAAATGACACCCGGCTTCATTCAAACACAGATTTGGGTGGCCATTACAAAATAAAAAGGCCAAATCTTGACCGGAAACATTCTAATATCAATAATAATTTAAAAAAGATCAAGCGAACGGCGCTAACACGCCATTTTACAAATTATACAAACGAAAAAAAAAAACAAAGGCGCCGAGCAAAAGGCACCGCTCTAGTCTCTTAAGAAAAAACTAAATTAACACAGACTTTTAAATAATTAAAAACCACCTTGTTAGGCTGAACTTCGGCGTATTTATTACGCCACAAAATCATTTTCTTCAGGTATAAAATAAATATTATCTAAACTACAAAACAGATCTTAAGTTTACAACCACAGAGTCTAAGTATTTTTACGAAAGAGGTTGGTGCTTAGCCTCTTTTGAGTGTTGCCAATAAAATGTGCTAAGATAATTGCTTTCAGGTTTTATAGTTTATTTGAATGTGTTTTTGGAAGTATAAAGTTATGTTTGCTGGCTACTGTTTTGGTGGAACGGGAGAGGAAACTGGCCGTGGAGGATTTTGCCGCGAAAGTGAAAAAATGGCGTCGTCAATTTTGTATTATTTTCCAACACTTGTGATTCTTGATGTGTTCATATGTAGTAATGGTGGATTATTAACTATTAATACCTAGTAAACGTGCATGAGTGTAGGCAAAACATATAAATGACTTGACTATGACTGGAATTTGACTCTTTTTCTTAACTTTGACTGTGACTTGTGTCTATGCTTTCTATATTGACATAAGACCATATATTGACACGTACCAACTCGAAATATAATTATATTTTTACTTGATTGGCCAAATGCTTGAGATTGCAGAGCCAAAACTAAAAACAAAGAAAAATCCTACTAATATTATAAATCCGAAAGTTTGTGTGTAAGTGTGTAAGTATGTTTGTTCCCTCTTCACGCTTTAACGGCTGAACGGATTTAGATGAAATTTGGAATGTACATAGATTATACTTAGGATTAACACATAGGCTACTTTTTAACGTGATAATAGCTGGCGAAGCCGCGGGACACGGCTAGTAAATCCATAATTTAGATAACAAGCTTATCAATAAGGAACACGTTCGAAAAACTATTAAAATGTCAGTAATACATAATATTTAACTTAAGACGAAAAAAATACGTCAACGACTCAAAAATAATAAATCAACTTATTTTGACATTACTAATACAGTCGTCGCTACTGATTCCATTTGGTAAAGTGATGACATGACACTTCTGCCAACGCATTAGTGGATGAGTTGCAGTTTTTGACTTTGGCAGCTTTTATGTTGTGATTCGGCTGTGAAAAAATAAATTTTTAGTTATGGCTTCTTGACAGTTAATACTATTAACTACTACATTAAGGTGCAAAAATACAGAATATATTTAAACCGTAGATGCATAACTGCTTTTCTCTTTTGTTTTTTTATTACTTCCGATACAAAACATGTTTAATAATGCCGCGAAAGTATAAAAATGGCGTTGTAATTTTTTTTTCCAAAACTTGTGATTCTTCAAGTGTTAATGTTTAATAATGGTGGATTATTAGCCGTTAATACTTAGTGACCGTGCATGGGTGTAGGCAAATCGCACAAAGTTGAAAAACATAACTATACTTTATTCATAATAACAACATAATTTAAGTAGCAATTGTAATTATTTATTAAATTTTAGTATTGTTGAAAAACATAATTTTTACTTTCGCTCCAAAACTCTAACAAAAGTTAAAAATTAAAGAAGGAGTATGTCTAGGCTCTAATTATTTTCTTTAATGTCAAATCTGTCAGTTAGTCCTTTGATCACGGCGTTAAAACATTTTTGTGATTTTTAGAGAGTCATATTTTCTTGCATGATTAAACTATGACTGGACCTTAACTATTTTACTTGACTTTAACTCTGACTTGTACTTGACTTTTATGAAATATGTAATACACTTGAAATATTAATTTACTCGTAGGTTTTTAATGTATTAGGACCAAAATTCATTGTGTAATAACTTTCTGTCAATAAACGATAATTCTTATTTTAGAGTCTCATCATCTATCACTTGACACTGGCTGAATAACTAAAAACTGTAGAGCCAAAATAAAGAAGACCCAATAAAATATAAGTCAACAACTTAAATTAGTCGGCTAAAATCAAAACACAAGCATTAAATCACAGATATTAAATTAAAATCAACTTCAAAAGGCCACGAAAGTTCCCGCCTTTTCTCCCGCCATTTTTTTCGGCCATGTTTTTTCTAACCTTTTTTTTCCGCTTTCTCTAAAGGACAGAGAAAAGGAAAAAAGAGGAGTACCTGTCCGACAAAGGTAAAGATGATGGATGTGCCAAATCTTCTTTGATACGGTGGAGTACAGTTATTGTATTGTATTTAAATCTATGGTTGCATAACTAATACACCGTGGCTTATTGGATTTTGCTGTGTGTGGTATGCAGACTTTGTCAAATTCGCAGATATTAGAAACGATTGTAAAATAATGCAATCAAGTTCGGACTTTTTTTAATTTTGGTTTCGCAATATTTGTGCCTTTAGCCAGTGTTAAGTGAGAAAATGAGTCAAGTATTGATATTACATATTTTGTAAAAGAAGTTCTAATCAAATTCAAGTAAACGAGTCAAAGTCCAGCATAGTCAAGTAAAGTTAGAATTGAGTACTTCCTTTTTTAGAATTTGGTAAAAAATTAAAATTGTTATACAATGGGCGGCCTTATCACATTAAAAGCAATTTCTTACAGGCAACCTTTGTATGGACAGGAAAATAATATTAGGCATATTTTGCGGTAGATGGTTCTAGACTATGTTTTTTTTGAGACGATGTTAATTATTTAAATATTGTACCATAAATCGGTCTTCTGTGTACGTATTTTGCATACATTATAAAATACAACTATCAAAATGTACGAACAATGTTTTTATCAAACGTGGGTAATATCTTGTAATACTTTTGATCCCTTCCATCGAAGCGTATGATCTACTTTGAAATTCAAACCAAAATCTGTCTCAAATGAGAAACGACGTGGCCACTGTTTGTGTCCTTGAAACGCACCCTAAGTGCCATCCTAAACCTAATTTGATCGAGCGAAGCGAGATTTCTAAGTTGACTTGGGTAGTTCAGCACTGCGTCCGTCCGTCCGTCTGTCAAAGGCGTCTAGCGTCTAAACCATACAAGCTAATAACTTCAAATTCTCAGAGAATATGTAAAATAATTGCTTAAAGCCAGAAATGCCAATTAAAATGACAAAAAATAAAATGTTAAGGGGGCTCCCATACATGTAAGTGGAGGGCAAAATATTTATAATTTTTTTATCTACCCTTCTGGGTTATCATTGAAAAGGACTTGAAAAGTACAGTTCGAAACCGGTTAAAAAAAAATCGTTAAAAGCTGAAACTTACGTATAATATACGTAATATATAGCACTTGAAAAACAAATTCAAAAATCAAGCAATTATTATATAGCAAAAAAGATGCAAGTAATCCAAAAGTTATTCCCTATGAGGCAAAATATAGGCGCGAGATCTCAGTTCGGAGCGACTAGGACTAGTCTAGGTATGCATGCAAGTTCTGCCGTATAAAATAAATACCTTCGAAAGACGGACGAACGGACAAAGTTGAAAAAAAATTTAAGTAGTTTTTTTTTTAATTCAGTATAGACAAGTTTGACCACTATCTCACCTGATGGTAAGCGATGATGTGGTCGACGATGGAGCAAAGCTACATTGCTTACCTTCATTGTAAAACTTAATACAGTAGTTTCAAGTTTGAGACAGCTAATAATACTATTATTTCCGTTTGAACAACTTCTTTATTCTAAAGCAGGGTTGAATGGACAACCATTGAAGAATTAAAAAAAAAAATAACAATGCCTTTTTTGGTCTTAGCTACCGAAATTATTTGACGACCCAGTTGGCGCGGTGGGGAAGTCTCTGCCCTCTGCGCCGTGGGTCCTGGGTTCGATTCTCGGCAGGAGCACAAAATCCCTTCCCAATGAAGATTTGTGCTTCTGGTTCTGGGTGTGATTGTTTGTGTGATATGTGAATGTGTCACTCACGGTCACGATACAAATCTTTGTATTTAGTTTGGGACTGAGAGTGTGAATGCGGTATTTCTTTATTAATATTGTAGATACGATATGATTCAAATTCAAAAATCAATAATTCTAATAGACGACTCAGTAGACGCAGTGGTCAAATCTCTGCCTTCCAAGTTTTAGGTATTGAGTTCAATTCCCGACTACATTTTTCTTAAATAAAAATCCGCCATTATTTTTCAAATACTTCTGAAGTCAATTAGGTTTTTAAAATAATTATATCCAGCTGTTTGGAAGATGAGTCACTACCGTGAAGATGAGAGAAAATGTACGGTTGAGAGGTGGTAGAGCATTTTGTGAGTTACTCGCCTGGCTTGCTACCAAAGTAGCTTACCACCATCAAGTTGAAAGTCTGCCGCCAAGCCAAATACGGTGTTCCGGCAGTTATCCTTGAGAGCCTGCGTATTCCAGGTCTAGTGTGTTTACCAGCTTCGATCACATCGTCACTTACCATCAGGTGAGATAGTGGTCAAACACTAGCATGTCACAAATAAAAAATAAAAAAATGTACAAATATACAAATATACATACAAGATACGTGCGAAAAACATAACCATCTTTGCAGTCGGGTTAAAATAATTTAACTAACAAATTTATTTCATTGAAAAGATTTCAACGCGGGCACAGCTGCTTGCTTTTTTAAGCTAATAGTTGACAACTGTCTCGATGGAAAGTGACGATGCGGCTTATGAAAAAACATTCTTACCTTGATCTCTACAAGCTAAATATTTATTCTAGAGAACAAATTATGTTGATCGAGGTACGATTACTAGGGATTAGAACGGAGCATTTGTTCCAATAATAGTACCTATACAATGAAAAAAAATTATTAAACGCAAGCAAAGCTTAAAAAAACCTACTTCATCGCTTATATTTCGGTTTTGGCGGGACCGATTTCGATAAAAATATTATCGGACCGCCTCTAAAGTATACTCTACTAAACAAAAAAAAAACATCAAAATCGATTCATAATTGGCGGAGATATCGCGTAACATAGATAAAAAAATACAGTCGAATTGAGAGCCTCCTTTTTTGAAGTCGGTTGAAAATTATTTTGCGGTTTTTAGTGGTTAAAGTTAACAAATAATTTAAGTAATTAAGTTTATGCACAATAATTATAAATTTTGCTAATCGCTGATAATATGTTGATAAATAGTTATTAATATTACAAGCTTTTATTTTATTTATTATAAAGATAAACTCTTTATTGAGCACCTTCATTGTGACAAAATATGTGTAACAATAGGCGGTCTTATCGCTAATAGCGATCTCTTCCAGACCATCTTTAGATGGCGAGGAATTACGCAACAAAGTTGGACGTTGGTGTTTTAACATAACAAAATTTTGTTAAGTGCAGGAATTGGAAAAATATTAATAATGATATACCTACTTAATTATAAATAGTGATAAATTACAAATAAAATACATTATTATATATACCTAAGTACAATTATGACTTATTATATAATGTTTGTACATGACCAGGAAAAATCTGGCTCCCCACTTACGTGTATGGGTGCCCCCTGTAAATGTAAATATTATATTTATATTTACATTTCTATAATTTTTATGTTCACCCATAAACGTCATTTCTATAATTCTTACGTCACTCATAAACGTCATAACAAAAAAGCAATCTCATTCAATCGACTTTTTTTTTTACTGAAGCCGTGCAACAGTCCTTTTGAAGCCGTCCAGGACATGTTTTCTAAAAAGTTTCCAATAAAAAAGCAGCAAGAAATCTAAGGTAACCTTGCGTGTGACCAGCGGTACATAAGGTATACCTGCACATAATTGTATATAATCTGTACATACTGTAATATAATTTGCGTCCGTGGTGTAATGACAGGGAGCGGGCAGCACGCATGCGCGGCGGGTCTCACGGGGGGATTTTTTAGTTGAGTTTTTTAACTCTAACCCAAAAAGTTTTGCCGCGAAAGTGAAACATGACATTATTGATTTTTTTTAAATTTTCAGAACCTGATTCTTCTAGTGTTAATGTGTAATAATGGTGCATTATTACTCGTTAATACTTAGTAAACGTGCATTGTAGGCAAGTCGTACAAAGTTGAAAAACGTGAATTTCGCCTTCGCTCCAAAACTCCAATAGAAGAAGTTTCTAACACTTTACTAGGGCATGACTGTCTATGACTGGACCTTGACGCTTTTACTTGACTTTGACTTGTGACTAGGACTTTTAATATGAAATAAACTTGATATATATTATTACTTCACACTGGCTAAATGCATAAGATTGCGAACCCAAAATTAAAAGAAAAACAATTCACCCGCAAGCACGCACCCCGTAGTCCAAGTACTCCGGTTCGCGTATACGGTATCCGCGTATCGCTCTCGTCGCAAGGACCCGCTGTGGACGTCGCAACAGGGTCTTGTTACCGCAATTGAGGTGTCCACCTAGACCGGCGCTCCGTACAGGACCGTACTCTGAATTACTCCGGATTAAAGCCGGCGGCAGGCCACGTTCAGTCCGCCCATATTTAGCAGCAGCCTTCCCAAGGCGGCTTCGGCATCCACGACTCTCGTGGCCAACTGGGAAAAGTGGGCCCCGAAAGCCCATCCCCCGTCCAGGATGAACACATTGTCACAGTCTGACTACCCTCGACTACCATCGTCACTTACCAACGGTCAGATAGTAGTCACAGGAAAGGCCACCAAAGATAATAATAAAAAAAATAAAAAAAACACGCTTAAAAAAATCCTACAAATACAATCGCTAATCTTGAAAATCCCACATAATAAACGCTTACACTCTCACAGTGGGCATAATGGCCAAACTGTTTAAAGTATTGCATTGTCATAAGTCCTTGATAAATGTGCAAAGTTTCAAATTAATCCGACGTTTTAAAGGGGGTGAAAAACTCGTTCAAAGATTTCGTTATATAAAAACATAATAAAAGTGTGTCAACGTGTTAAAACATGCTTCACATGTTTTCCAATCGGAGAGTGTTCAAAAGAATTGCATGATCTTATTCCCGCATCACCGTTCTACTACCGAGCATCTAGACAGACGGCAGCAATGCGGCATCCTCTAATGGAAAATGGCGTTTCGCTTCCACTTTCATTATGAGAACTGCCTAGGAATGGAACGCCCTGCCGTCTTCTGTTTCCAGAAAAGTATAATATGGGGTTGTTCAAGAAGAGAGTGAATAGATATTTACTGAGCAAGCGTGCTTCATCTATGATCGCATCGTCGCTTTCCATCAGGAGATTGCGGTCAAACGCTAGATTAGTCTCAAATTTAAAAAACAACTCACCCGTGTAGTGCGACGTCAAGTCAAAGACGTAAAAACAATCGCGTTTCCTCCCGCAGCAGACGTGATTCGAGCTGTCTGTTTGTGTACAGGCGAGCGCAAAAGTGGTCAAATTATATTTTATTTTAATAAAATTATATCTTAATTTGTTTCGTTAGTAATGTCAATGTTTCCGAAAACCACGACACAAAACATCGAACTTAGTGTAGGGCTGTGAATGTGAAAGCGTATATATTTCTGTTATGTTTTATATTTGTTCCCCGAACAGTAAAACCTAGGAATCTTCAAGTCTAGAGTGAATAGGTATCTTCTAGGCAAGCATGGTTCATCTTGGGCCGCATCTTCACTTTCCATCAGATGAGATATCGGCCAAATACTTACTTATCGCCGCTTCGCCCGCAAGTTAAAAACTGAAGCTTATGTGTTAATCCTAAGTATAAGCTTAACACATAGGCTCTATCTCACCTGATGGAAAGTGACGATGCGGCCGAAGATGAAGCATCCTAAGTATAAGCTATGTACATTCCAAATGTCATCCAAATCCGTTTAGCCGTTATAGCGTGAAGAGAAAACAAATATACTTACGCACTTACACAAAAACTTTCGGATTTATAGTATAAGTGTGATTACTAAAACTTTGACGATTTGAGTATTGTGTCGGCGACTGTACATAAGGGTAACGGCGCCAGCTTTCGACAAGCAAACCTGTAGCTCTCTTTCCAATTTTGTCACTTTCTATCCCCTCTAATTCCAGCTGAGACACTAAATTATATACTAGCTATTGCCTGTGGCTACGCCCGCACTAACAGGTATGATAAGCAGCACAGCCTACGTGTTCAGAACGCAAACCGTTTTTCTGAACTGCGAACTGCCCTTTGCCTTGGGAAGGGCGTCCGCCTTCTGAGCAGAGGTATCAGATTCAATTCATGGCGGGAACAAAAGTTTTCTCCCCAAGGGAAATTTGTGTTTCTGGTTCTAATTGTGATTTTGTGTGTGATATGAATTTGTCACATGTGTAACATTCACATCAAACACATAATCACATCCAGGTCCAGGAACACATTTTTTTCCTTTGGAAAACTTGCTTCCTCCGGGTATTGAAACAGATACCAGTGCCATAGAATGCAGATGCCGAAGCAAGGTCTACGCCAGAGGCAGTTCGATAGATTGACTGGCTTTCTGCGCCGTGGGTCCTGGGTTTGATTCCCGGCAGGAGCACAAATTCCTTCGCAAAGGATATTTGTGCTTCTGGTTCTGGGTGTATTTGTGTGCGTGATATAAATGTTTCCGGCACCCACGAAACAAGTCTTTGAAATTAGTGTGGGGCTGTGAGTGTGAATGCGTTTGTTTGTTTTTTATTTTTGTTGTTGGTTTTCTAAAGCTTATCTAGGTAGATGTTACTGTACTATGATGCAGACAAAGTCCACACACCTAAAAAAAATGCAAAAAAAATGTGTTCCGGTTGGCTTACCACCCTCGACCATATTACTTACCATCGGTGACATAGAGGTCAAACGCAACCTATCAAAGATAAAAAGGATAAATAAACACACAGTAAAGCCCCCCAATACAAAATCCCGCATTTTATTTACAAATACGTCAATACCTACCGCCGTGTGATTTGACTCGTTCCGGGAATTGAAGCCGTCCCGACTGACTCATAAACGCGGTTTTACTGGGAAGCTACTAGTAATAATACTAAATGAAGTGATTATGTTCTATAAGGATTGATTAACAATTTAAATAATTAAACGCAAGCAAAGCTTAAAAAAATCGACTTCACCGCTTTATCTTCGGAACCTTGATGAGATTTAACGTATTGAACACGCATTATTGACGATAACTCGAAAACTAGAGATCAGATCTTGATCAAATTTCAATGGGACCACATGAAAAGCACCAGCTTTCAAATAAAAAAAATAATCATCAAAATCGGATCACAACGAAAGAAGTTAGAAGGTAACTTAAAAACGAGAACATCGTCAATGTAGTCCTCAGAATGGGCATTATTGACGATATCTCAAGAACTACTGATCAGATCTTGATCTAATTTAAATGCGACCAATTGGAAAGCCAACTCTTTCAAACAAAAAAAAAATCGAAATCTTTTAACGTGGAACGAAGATATGAGATAACATATAAAAAAAACAGTCCGATTTGAGCACCTCCTTCGTTTTTATGAAGTCGGTAGAAAAGGAGAGGATTTGTTTTGTATCCAGAGATAAATTATATATAGGCTTGCTCATTAACGAATAAATCTTTTATGGCAAATCGGGTTAGATTTTACAATAAAATTCCTGAAATTGTAACTGAATGACCACTGGGAAAGTTCAAATCTGTAATAAAACGGGCATTAATTAAGAAAGCTTATCATAAAACGATCGACTACATTAATGACAAGGATGCATGGAGGCAAACTGCACAAGCGCTTTCCAGCGACTACATAATATAGATATACCTAGGTTAATACAATTATGTATTAGTGTTAAGGTATGATTTAAAAATATGAATGAAAATAAAATTCACCGCCGAGTTTCTTGCCAGGTTCTTCTCGAGATGGCTGTAATTTTGCGAATCTGGCAGTAGAGTCATTAACTTTCATGAGTGCCTCTTTGGGGCCCATGTGAATAAATTTTGATTGATTAGTTCGATTTGATTACAGTTCAGTGCCGCCCAAATTTTAAACTTATATGGGTGAAATCCTGCGCAGCAATTCACTACGCTCGTAATGACACCAAATGTTCTTCAAGTCGCGAGTGAACAGGTATCTTCTAAGCAAGCTTGCTCCATCGTCGACCACATCGTCGCTTACCATCGGGTGAGATAGTAGTCAAAACTTTGCCTTTCACTTTACACTCATATTAAAGTGTGTTTGTATGTTTGTTAGTTCACTCAAACGGCAGGACCAATTTTGATGAAATTTGGTATTGTAGTAGCTGACACCCTGAACTAACTCAAAGACTACTTTGTAAAAACGCAGGGTCCAGATAGTCATGAAAAAAAAACTACGTTTTGGTTTCCAAATTTTCGTAATTTGCGCTGCTCTTCCGAAGTTGCCGTGACCTGGCCTCGGAAACCAAGGCGCGGGTTTTAATATCTTATTTTTGAGAGATGATGATTCATTTAAATAATTTATTTCGAACTAACTTTTATAAACATCTAGATTCTCTCAATTCCATAAAGCGTAGCACACCTACTTAATCTCTAACGTTCTTTTTAACCCGCCCAAAGAACCCGCTGCCGCCAATAATTATCCAAACCCCTGGACTACGTAAAGCTTTATGACTGTAATTATAAACGGTTTACAAATAAAAATACAGTTTTGGGGAACAAAGCACGTGCGGCGCCCGCGGCGGTCGGGCGGCGAATGACGTGCTGGCGCCGGTATGGTCAAAGGGTATTTCAATAGGGTGAATGACAAGGTAATGTTGTCTAGAATCTGATAGTGGATAACGCCTAAGAATAGCGAAACTTTCTAGGTACTTGCGGTATCACCCTTCCGCTAAACAGCCGAATAACAGCAGTTCTGTAGCTTATAATTAAGGTATAATCATAAGATTTTGCACACAAATTACACCCTGCCCTTTCTATCATTAGACAACAAAGCCTTGACGTGCACTTGACTAAAAAAATACTATATTTTGAGAAAAGAACATTTTTGAGAAGTGATATTTCAAGAAAAGGACATTATGAGAAAGGGACATTCAAAGAAAATAACATTTCAAGAGAAGGAAATTTTCTGAAAGTATCTTTTGGAGAAAAAAACATTGAGAAAGGATATAAAAAAAGTTATTTTGTGAAAGGGACATGCAGAGATAGGGACATTTGTAAAAAAGGACATTTCCAGAAACGGAATATTTTAAGAGAAGCAAATTTTGAGAAAGGGCTTTTCAAAAAAAGGACATTTTGAGAAAATGCACTTCAAGAGAAAAATATATCATGCGCCGAGACGATCAATTCATCATGACTAGATAAGCTTAATGAATATCAACCTTACATTGATGACTGAGGCTATTTGGACTCAACTAGCTTACTATCACTAATTAATCCAATGTTCCAACAGACACTCTTTTTTATGCAAGACAGGCAAGCATTTAACCGCTACCTCACCTGATAGAAAGTGACGATGCGGCCGAAAATGGAACATGGCCTAACTATTCGCTCTTGACTTGAAGACTGCACCCATTTTTTTATGACAGGTAGGTAAGTACTATATAAATTGTACCGTTCAGGGAACAAAGACGCAGGCAATGAGTTCCACTCCTTCGCTGTACGGAATATGAGTCCTACATTCGAAAAGTAAAGCCAAGGGAAGCTACAAGTGACCAAACGATACATCATTTCGCGTATTATGACTCTTCAATCGCCTGTCGTCACTTACATTATCAATAATACCCATTAAGATATTTCGATCCCAAAAACAAACAAAAATTCTCAGGTAGCTCTGGAATGGACTACATCACTAATTATACAACAATGGTTATATCATTAAAGAAGAATAACCTTTATAATAGAATACATAAAGACAATTTTTTATTGACAGATGTTATGTCAGAAAGGATCAAAAGAAATGCTGAGTCAGCGTTTGCCTACAATACAGTGCACAATTGTTGGTGCCACATTTTAGAATATTTTTTCTTTTTATGCTTGACTAGCTGTGCCCCATGACATCGCCCGCTATTATCAAGTAAAAAATAGCCTTTGTGCTAATCCTAGGTATAAGCTATGTACATTCCAAATTTCATCCAAATCCGTTCTGCCTTTAAATCGTGAAGAGAGAACAAACATACTTACACATTTACACACAAACTTTCGGATTTATAATATTAGTAGGAAGTAGGATAGGCAAGCATTTGTGTTTCTGGTTCTCAGTGTGATTATGTGTACCTAATACGAATGTTTCCGGCACCGAAGATTCAAGTTATTGAACTTCGTTTAAGGCTGTGAGTGTGAAAGCGTTTTTGCGTTTTAATCTATCTTTTTTTCAATTATCTCTGACTAGCCGTGCCTCGCGGCTTCGCCCGCTGTTATCAAGTTAAAAAGTAGCCTATGTGTTAATTTTAGGTATAATCTATGTACATTCCAAATTTCATCCAAAGCCGTTCACCCATTAAAGCGTGAAGAGGGAACAAACATACTTACACACTTACACACAAACTTTCGGATTTATAATATTAGTAGGATAGGCTAGTATTCTGCCACTCCTCTTGATGTGATGATGTGGTTCAGCGTGGTAACATGCTAGGTTTATAAGTGATTATCAGTGATATCTACCGAAATACTGCTTTCAAGCTATGCATAAGATTTTTCAACTTATGGGTAGTAAATTGCGATTTTATTCGGTACAGGGTAGACAGGCAGACACGAAAAAATGCCATATTAATTATCTGAATTTCGACACAATGTTACCTTCAATGAAAACTCAAGCCGCGGCGGGAGATAATTCCCCCATGCCCGTTTTACCATCTAACAACAAGACAAACTGTCAAACGTCATCCATTTATGGTTGACATACCTCCAGTTTCAATTAGTTTCTACATTTATCATCCATACAGCGAAGGAGTAGAAATCATTGCCTTCTTTGCTTTCCGAACGGTACACTATGGGTGCCTTCAAGTTTAGAGTAAACATAAACGCTTAAACGCTTTCATACTCACAGCCCCACACTAAGTTCGATGACTTGTGTCGTGGGTGCCGGAAACATTGACATCACACACACAATCACAACCAGAACCAGAAACAAAAATTTTCCTTGGGAAGAAAACTTGTGTTCCCATCGGGAATCGAACCCGATACCCCTGCTTAGAAGGCGAACACACACCCAACTAAGCTAACGAGCAGTTCAAATTAGGTCTTCTAGGTTAATTAATCAAGAGTGAATAGGTATCTCTAGGGAAGCATGTTACATCTTCGGTAGCATCTTCACTTTCCATCAGGTAAGGTTGTAGCCTCAAATAGCGGTCAAATCCACTACTCAATAGTAGATACCAACTGCGTTATTTTCGCTTCAAATCTATTATTAGAAATAACATGTTTCTTAAATAATTATTCCAACTCATATCAATTAGGTAATTCAACATCAGTATCTTCCACTGTTCAACAAGTTTTTACAAAACATTCATGGAAAATAATTTAATTATTTAAGCAGATTAAGTCAGTTTTGTAAAAAGTTGGATTCCTTCGCCGTAAATGGTATTGGGCAAAATAGTTATAAAAACTTGCATCTCTAATTTTATACATTAAAATATTGGCTGGTTCTTTAAACGGGTAAAGTCGATTGATTTTATGAATGTTGTAAAATTATTTGGTAATTAAATAATTACGGCTTTATTAATTTTTTTTTTTTTATCATTTTGCAAAAATCAAAGTACAGGGAATGGCCTAATGCCAAATAGCATTCTCTACCAGTCATCCTAGCCGTGAAAGAAAAGCGGTGGGTGTGCGGCAGAAACAAAATAACCGAATTTATTATAAATATATTAGGATATGTATAATTATAGTATATATGTCTATTCTACTAATAATATTGATTTAATAAGAAATTACAAACGAAATAACTGATATAGGTAATTTTTTTAATGTAAGTATGTAGGTCATCCTATTTTATGATGTAACTCGTTTATTTTTTAGTAATTGTGTTATCGCTTTTTAGTGCAATAGGGATGATGCCTGGGTAAAAAATATATAATGAGTTCAGTTAGATTATCAAAAAAAATGGACATGTATTTTTATTTAACAAATAGTAATTGACAAAAATAAATAGTCAAAACGTTCGGAAGTGTGGTTTTTGACGTCACGCGGAAAAAAGAAAAAATACGTGTCCTATATTTTTTGATAATGCAATTGTAGAACTAAATAGTTTTTTTCAGGCCTATTGTTAATTTTTCAAGTCCTTGACCTAAAAAGGCCAAGGACACTATAATTGACATTGTGTTAGAATTCTCTAAACAATATGAATATATATGTGCCTCTAATTTGTATTGCAGTGCGAATTAATATTTTTCAAGCTAAAGTAAAATATGTTTGAATAGTGGTATTAAGGCGAGCGACTTGCTTATCTCGTTAAATACATAAAGAAATAACCAGCTAAGTGCGAATCGGACTCGCGCTCGAAGGGTCCTATAAAAAAAATTAAGGGAATCTATAAAAAATCACGATTCTTGTCTGGGAGCCCCCTTAAATATTTGTTTTATTTTAATTTAATTATTTATATTTAAAGTGAATATTTAACTAAATATTCTGTGAATATTTCAGGTGTCTACCTGTTGCCGTTATCAATTTCGAGCAAAAACGAGCATAAAAATCACGTTTGTTGTATGGGAGCCTCCTTAAATATTTATTTTATTCTGTTTTTTAGTATTTGTTGTTATAGCGGCAACAGAAATACATCATCTGTGAAAATTTCAACTTTCTAACTATCACGGTTCATGAGATACAGCCTGGTGACGGACGGACAGACAGACGGACGGACAGCGGAGTCTTTGTAATTAGGGTCCCGTTTTACCCTTTGGATACGGAACCCTAAAAAAAGAGTTCATTTAAATAATAACAATATTTATAGGCGAAAAAAACTATATATGAAAAACTGATCAATTTGCATGAAGTTATTGAAGTTAAGTTTTTACATAAGTAACTTTTCACACAATAATAAATAATTCGGTGTCCTTTTGACAAATTGTTTCGACATAATTGGTGACGATAGTTAAGGCAAGTGACACATGAGAGAAAAAAATATCATCATATTAGTAATGCATTGGATTGGTTATAAAAATTCATATACTAATAAAAATATATATCGTCAAATTCTATTAGAAATAAATATAATAGTTAAAAAAAAAACTAATAAACACCCTTTATAAATAAAAAAATCCATATCTTTGTATTGTCATCTGTCCTCGATACGTCTACGAAGTTTGAATGAAATCTGACGGTTTGAAGTGGGTCAAAATCAAGCTTGAAGGAGTTGATAACAAACAAACATACATATAGGTGAAGGTAAAAGCGTGTTAATGAATGTGCTTGCGTTTTTTTTTAAATTACAAGATATTTATCACACTAATGTTATAAAGGCGAAAGCAAACGGCTGAAACAATTTTGAAATTTGATGTATTTGGTATGAAGGTAGCTGATACCCTAGATTAACACATGGGTACTTTTCATCCCGGAATTCACGTGGGTCCGGGACTGATACC
The DNA here is from genome assembly GCA_948107665.1 of Lomographa bimaculata. Taxonomy (NCBI): domain Eukaryota; kingdom Metazoa; phylum Arthropoda; class Insecta; order Lepidoptera; family Geometridae; genus Lomographa; species Lomographa bimaculata. The sequence goes on along the minus strand of OX403612.1, from coordinate 5,125,797 downwards.
GTTATAACCGGGGACGCAGCTATTATATTATAAACTAGCCGTGCCCCGCGGCTTCGCCCGCTATTATCAAGTTAAAAAGTAGCCTATGTGTTAATCCTAGGTATAATCTATGTACATTCCAAATTTCATCCAAATCCGTTCAGCCGTTAAAGCGTGAAGAGGGAACAAACATACTTACACACTTACAAACAAACTTTCGGATTTATAATACTAGTAGGATTTTTAAGTTTTAAAAAGATTTTCGATGGAATAAGCAAACGCGTTTTGTATTTTGTAGTTGGGTAATTATTGAAATCATTTAGTAGATAGTTATTTTATAGATGTACCTCAAGTATCTTAATACTTGATGTATTTTTACAACATATCATGGATTTATAAGTGAGGTCATATTGTGCAGACTCCTCTCAGTGGGAGCAGGACAAGGAGATAAGTGTAAGAAGAGAGAAGAAGGGTGTAAGAGAGAGTGTATAAGGAGATATCTAATTTAATACATTCATCAACATAACAGTCGTCTTTAAGAATGCCAAGAAACCTTTCATACAAAAAAAAAAAACAAATGCATTTTATATGCAAAAAAAAGTTGGAGATGGTTAAGACGATCTTTAATGTTCGGCAAAGTGTCCAAAATGCTGCATAATATACATATAATAATATGCATTTCTTGAAAATTGAATATTTGTTATATTAACGAAGAGCAAGCCTTAACATCATCATCATGCGTGTATAATCGACAATAATCAATACTAATTATCATATGATGTAATTATCTATAAGTGTTAACGAAATATAAAAAAAAGAAAAATGCGCCACCGAGTTTCTTGCCTGGTTTTTCTTGACATGGCTGTAATTTTGCAAATCTTCCAGTAATATCATTAACTTTCATGAGTGCCCCTTTGGGGCCCATGTGAATTAAATATTTTGATTTGATTTGAGAACTAATATTACGAACTATCTCCAACTTAATTTAAAGTAACAATTTTTTTTTAAAACACTTTCTATACTTGTATACCTAGCCTTATATCATTCGCCCGGTTTTTACTTCCCCTCTAAAAGACATCGGTCAAATTAATTCATCTTATATTATTTGTTTTGTTAAACGAATAAACTGACTGCACCTGTTGAGATTGCTATCTTTAGAATTTTATCGTTGTTAAGACTTCTGTTGTGATGTTGAAATGGAAAATATTATTGTTTTTATTTATATTTTTCGGTGACCCAGTTGGCGCAGTATGCAGTGGATAGGTGTTCGCCCTCTGCGCCGTGGGTCCTGGGTTCGATTCCCGGCAGGAGCACAAATTCCTTCGAGATATTTGTGCTTCTGGTTCTGGGTGTAATATGTGTGTTTGATGTGAATGTTTCCGGCACCCACGATACAAGTCTTTGAACTTAGTGTGGGGCTGTGAGTGTGAATGCATTTGTTTGTTTATTTATATTGAGAGGACAGTTTGGTATCCTCTTGTATCGTTATAATTGGCGACTCAATTGGCGCAGTGGGCATGATTCTGCCCTCTGAACAAAATCAAAATCAAAATCGTTTATTTACATGGCCCCAAAGAGGCACTCATGAAAGTTAATGACTCTACTGCCAGATTCGCAAAATTATAATTTAATTGGGGTTGAAAACGTATCACAGGAGAAAAGGTAGTAGCGACTCGCGGTAGCAGTAAAATAAGATGTGCCATTGTTTGGTCTAGCACTGCAATGCGCCCGCGCATCGAGGCGCCTCACAAATCTTACAATCAGTTAGTCATGCTGACTGTTACGATGACCCACTAATGTAATATATTACTTCTTGCTTTGTATTGTTAGTATTTGAGATTTAGTCAATGGTTCTTTGCTCTAATACTAGTAACAGTATTATAGTAATATTAATTATGAGCGGCGGGCAGTGTTCATTGACGTCACTATCCGGCATGATGAAAACATTGTAAAAGGCTGAGAAGGACAAGTAAACTTGGCCTTCGAGGTAACCGCCATGTGGGATGTAGATTCGACGATCATTGTCTCGATAGTCGTTTCGGCCCAAAAGGGAAATTTAGTGTGCAGGGGGTTTCGGGGGCGATTAATCGATATAGCAAGGCTCCATTTTTAGAAAACGTCGTTTACCAAAAAAAAGACGAGCAAATCTCAGTCATCCAGGTAATACTAATAATATAAAAATCTTTTTTTTTATGACATTTAGGAATTATTTGACAATAAATCATGCCATTTTTTATTAGTATTGAAATATATTATGACATTATTGCATTAGATTTTGTTTTTTTTTCTTGTGGCTTTACTAAAATTTCTAACACTACTAGAGCTTGACTTGACTATGACTGGATCACGACTTTTACTGCGTATTCCAGGTCTAGTGTGCTTACCAGCTTCGATCACATCGTCACTTACCATCAGGTGAGATAGTGGTCAAACACTAGTCTGTCACAAATAAAAAAAAAAAAGATTTGATTGTGACTTAGGACTGGTGACTAAGACTAAGGAAAATTACTAGCCGTGGCTTCCATTGTCCAAGTTAAAAAGTAGCCTATGTGTTAATAAGGTATAAGCTATGCATATGCATTATACATTCCAAATTTCATCCAAATCCGTTTAACCGTTACCGCGTGAAGAGGGAACCAACATACTAACACACTTACCTGTAGACACTTATACACAAACTTTCGGATTTATAATTAATAATAAATAATGCTTGCGAAGCCAGCCAGCCAGAAAAAAATGTCCTCTCCGGGTATATAATAAAGCCTTACATTTGCAAGGATATCTTGCTAAAATAGTATTTATAGCAACAGGAAGTATCGGCAAGTTCCATACCAAAACCTAAATTAGATTATCGCTTTGCGGCATGCCGCTTCGACGCCTTTGCCGCGGGGCGTCCTCGAAAAAAGTTAGAAAAAAGTAAAAAACGTCAAATCGGAAAGCTTTGGCGCCAGTCGCACTGACACTTCGGTTTCGTTTGGGAACGCCCATGGCGCCGGCGAAGTAAAGGAGGATAGACGAAGGAGGCTTCTCTAGGCTTTTAGAGGGTTTAAATAAAATTATCGAAATAAAAAAAATAATTACAATATGTAATAAGGTACTGAGTTAAGTTATTATAGTGAAACTTTTAATGAGAGGGCTTTGAAATTCTGATTCACAATGTTTTTGTGTGACGAAAAGTGGGGGTAAACACTGAGATGAATAATTTAAATGTTACCCTACAAAAGTTGCACATCTAGTGTGTGTCACGACAGATTTTAGTAAGTATGTAAGGAATTCGATATGCTCCTAAATGTAAATAATCTACGTCGAAGAGATGTCTCTTTTTAGTATAACTACATTGTTTATATTTGAAATCTTTTTTCATAAGGATTTGTTAATAAGAATAAGTTACTAAAATTGTATTGAGAGTTTTGCCGCGAAAGTGAAAAAATGGCGTTGTTGTTTTTGTATAATTTTCCAAAACCTGTGATTCTTTGAGTGTTCATGTGGATTATTAACCGTTTATACTTAGTAAACGTGTATAAGTGTAGGCAAATCATACAAAGTTGAAAAACCTGATTTTGCCCTCGCTCCAAAACTCCAATAGACGTTTTAGTAAAGTTTCTACCACTTCACTAGGGCATGACTTGGCTATAATTGGACCTTGACTTTTTTTACTTTTTTACTTAACTTTGACTGTGACTTGTGACTAAGACTTTTAATCTGAAACAAACTTAAGAGATATATATTTTTTTTTATGATAGATAGGCAAGCAGTTGACCACTATCTCACCTCTATTATTACTTGACACTGGCTATATGCACAAGATTGCGAAACCAATATTTAAAAAATATATATTATATCATTTTTTTATTATATTATGGTACTTATAATAAAAAAAATAGTAGATTGAAGACACATCATAATGAAGTGACGATAACGAAAAAGATAAAAGTCATGCTTTCCCGCGCACTGCTTCGTCACTCTGACATGACGCAACGAAAATGGCGAATTAAAAAGTAATTAATCTCAACCTCTTCCGTTCGAGCTTTTTGTTTTATTGCGTGTGAACGAGTGTTAATATTTCATAAATCATTTTCTTGTACGCTTAAGTTGGTGTATGATAAATGAGCAATTGTTTTGGAGATAACGTTATGCGATTGTCAAGTTGACAAAATGGTTTTTTTTTCTTTTAATTTTGGCTCCACAATCTCGTGCATTTAGCCAGTGTCAACTCAAAGCCTAAGTTTTAGAAAATAATCGAAAAACAATAACACTATTTTTTTACATTCGTTGCAAAACTGTGGCAAAATGTTTGTATGATCTTTGCGACTTTTGAGCTTTTTATGCTTTATGGTATATTGCTTTGAACATTTCAGGAATTTCGCTGCAAATGTGAAATTAGGCAATAAGCAATTTTGATTCTTTTTACTCGACTTTATCAGTCGGTCGGGGAATGGTTATGTTTTTCGCGCGTATCTTGTATACGTATGTAAGTTTGTAAATTTCTTGATTGCTTCGTATCTTTGAAACGGCTGGATGGATTTCGACAATTAAACTATCGTTATGTGTTATCTTAAAAACCCAAGTGACCTTAAATAGTGTACAAAAAAAACATAAGTTGAAAAAACAATCACAAATAAGAACCTTGCGATTGTCATCTTTATTTTATAATGAGTCTATATACCTAAATATTCTTATAATACATAAGTTATCTCTCGAGTTTTGCCGCGAAAGTGAAAAAATAGCGTTGTTGATTTTGTATAGTTTTCCAAAACCTATGATTCTTGGAGTTTTAATGTGTAATAATGGTGGATTATTAACCGCGAATACTTAGAAAACGTGCATAAGTGTAGGCAAATAATACAAAGTTGAAAAACGTGTATTTCGCCTTCGCTCCAAAACTCCAATGAAAGTTCTGGTAAAGGTTCTACCACTTTATTCAGGCGTGACTTGACTTTGACTGGACCTTCATTCTTTTACTTGACTTTTACTGTAACTTGTTACTGGGACTTGTAATGTGAAATACTCTTGAAATATAATATTACTTGACACTGGCTAAATGCATAAAATTGCGTAGCCAAAATTAAAAATAAAAAAAATTGTCTCTCGTTACCGCAAAACGGAGTGATTACAATATCTTTGGTTACCGCCTTGCCTAATATTTAGTTTTACCGACGTCACAGGTAAGGCTGAATGATTTTTTTTCTAAAATCCCTTCCCGCCAAAAAGTCGAGCACGCGATCGTCGGGCGCCATCTTTTGTTTATTTTTTTGATGCTGCGGTTCGGCATAGGAGATAGCCCCGGGCCACAAACAGTCAGTCAAAAGTCACGCGTCTGACTGGAAATTAAAAAAAATACTAAAGGGTCGCTGAATGATACAGTTTTTTGTAGTTTTTTCGGTAAATTAGAGATTTGGAGCAAGGTTTTTTGAGAGAAATTGCGTGTTGGTCGTACGTAATGATACGGCTGCGCTGGCGGCGGTTTTGGTAGAATTTACTGAACATAAGTTTGAATTTTAATTCTGTTCTGGGTAGCGTGGAAGGTGCAATTATTTCGAAGTTTAACCTTCCTAAAGGCATTTATCGAGTCAGGTAGCCTACAAGATCTACCTAGCAGGTTGATATTGAATACCTAGGTACCTACCTACTTAATTCATCTATTTATGTAGTTAACCCACAAAAAAAAATAGTCCACATCATCATACTCCTTTACAAATGCTAACCATACAGTTATTTATTTCTAGTTTTGGTATGATTTTAGTACAATTTCTTTTTTTTTTAATTAACACCTGGATTTAAATTGTTAATGATTACTTACTTACTAATCAAGTAAGAATATGAAAGTTGGGTTTCACTGCAAAAAAGAAAAAATGGCGTTGTTTTTTTTGTATAATTTTCCAAAACCTGTGATTCTTCGGGTGTTAATATGTAATAATGGTGGATTATTAACCGTTAATACTTAGTAAGTAAACGAGCATAAGTGTAAGATAGATTATGACTAGAACATTTAATATGGAATAAACTTGAAGTATGTATACTTATTATTATTTGACACTGGCTATTTACATGCATTTGCACAAGATTACGAAGCTAAGATTAAAAAAAAAAAGTTACGAAAGTTTTATACCTATATTAAGTACATAGGTAGCTATTAGGCTCGGATAAAAAAGAAACTTGCGGATTTAGTGTTGCAATAGCGAAAATATGCAGCCATTTGAAGCCAAAATGACGTACGTAACTACACCAAATATTTTTTGCAATTGGCTAAGTGCAACCGCCTTCGGCGGCATTAAAGTCAACATTTTTTAATTTTAAATGAATGTATGTACTTACAGATGAAATTACTTCAGTACTTTACATGCACTGTATACTAAAAAAAACGCTTTCACACTCACAGCCCCACACTAAGTTCGATGACTTGTGTCGTGGGTGCCGATGCCGGAGACATTCGCATCAGACACACAATTAGAACCAGAAACATTAAATTTCCTAGGAGAGAAAACTTGTGTTCCCGCAGGGAATCGAACCAGATACCCTCCTAGAAGTCGAACGCTCACCCAACTAAGCCAACGGGCAGTTCAATTAAACTTATTTTATATATCACTAGCCGTGCCCCGCGGCTTCACTCGCTATTAACAAGTTAAAAAGTAGCCAATGTGTTAATCCTATGTAGCTATATACATTACAAATTTAATCCAAATCCGTTCAGCCGTTAAAGCGTGAAGGGGGAACGAAATACTACACAACCCAAATCGTTTACTCACATGGGCCCCAAAGAGGCACTCATGAAAGTAAATGACCCTACCGCGAAATTTCCAAAATTACAACCATTTTGAGAAGAACCTGGCAAGAAACTCACACACTTGCACATTTACATTCAAACTTTTCAACCGACTTCAAAAAAGGAGGTTCTCAATTTGACTGTATTTTTTACCGACTTCCCAAAAAAGGAGGAGGTACTCAAGTCGACTGTATTTTTTTTTTTTGTTATGTGTGCTACCTCATAACTTCGTTCCACGTAAACCGATTTTGAATTATTTTTTGAAAGCTGGTGCTTTTCATGTGGTCCCATTGAAATTTGATCAAGATCTGATCTCTAGTTTTTGAGTTATCTTCAATAATGCGTGTGCAATACATTAAATGTGATCAAGGTTCCGAAGATAAAGCGGTGAAGTCGGTTTTTTTAAGCTTTGCTAGCGTTTAATTATTTAAGCAATGCTTGCGTTTCAATTATGGATTTATAATATTAGTATTAGTATGATACCTTCTATACCAATCAACGTCAAATAAAGAGTTATCTATCTTTACTCATAAAGGTACTAATTTATTTATTTATTTTGTAGGAAGAATAACAACTATTGTAATACAATATGGCAATTTTAGTATATAACAAAGAGTTAATTAAAAGTCTCCACTCATAGATATTAAATAACTTAAAAAACATGTAGGATATAACAATTATATAAGTGTTTTTCCCTTTATTTAAATACTAGCCGTGCCCCGCGGCTTCGCCCGCTATTATCAAGTTAAAAAGTAGCCTATGTGTTAATCCTAGGTATAATCTATGTACATTCCAAATTTCATCCAAATCCTTTCAGCCGTTAAAGCGTGAAGAGGGAACAAACATACTTACACACAAACTTTCGGATTTATAATATTAGTAGGATTAATTAAATAACGCTATTATAAGAATATTATACTAATAAAGCTATTATAAGAATATAAATACAGAATCTTCTTATACCTTATTATGATCAAACAATCGACATCCAATTTGTTTTTTTCAGTGAATCGAATAAAAGTCAATCTTAACTAAGTTTTCTTTTTATCGTGTCTTTGTCTATTGTTAGTTTTCCATCGCAATTAAATGCTAATTACAAAGAAGGAAATGTTTCTTGTTATATCGACTCTTCGTTTCGTTTGGAGCAAGAGTGATTTGCAGAACGATTCACCTAGTTCAGGGGTCGGCAACCTGCGGCTCGCGAGCCACATGCTCTTTGGATGTAAAACTGCGGCTCTTTAGTTCCATACGCAAATATTAGTTATTGAAAAAAAATAATGTAAAAAAAACGTTCTGAATTGATTAACGATTAGGCACCAAAATCAAATCAAAATCAAAATCGTTTATTCACATGGGCCCCAAAGAGCACTCATGAAAGTTAATTATTCTACATTTATTATGTATTAGTTCGTAGTAATTAGTTTCATTTTTATAAAAAACATTCTTAACCTCTAATCCATAATTTTATTAACCTAGGTGTTATTATGGTAGTCGCTAGAAAGCGCTTGTGCAACTTGCCTCCATGCATCCTTGTCGTTAATATAGTCGATCGTTTTATAGTTAGATTTCTTCTTATATTCTTTATTGTACACACATTGATAAAAAATTTTACAATAAGGCCATAACAAAAGATGTACAAAGGCGAGCTTAACCCTTCACAGAGTTTTCTTCCAGCAAACCTTTTAAGTAGGATATAATTTATAGGAGCGAGTAGGTTGTTGTGTGATAACAATACAAGTTACTAATAATAAGTTACAAATATACATTCTAATTTTTTATACTAATAGACAACATATAAAATATAAATAGATAAATATAAACAATATAATAAAGTAAAAATAAATACCAATATCAATAAATAAATATCACCTATATATATATATATATATATATAAATTACACTTAATACCTACAATATATATAAATTTAAACTTTACTTAAATAGTGATTTTTCACTCTTCTTTTAAATGTTTCGAGAGAAGAACTGTCTCGTATGTCATGTGGTAGGGAATTCCAAAGCTTGACTGCCTTTATAGTGAATGAGTCACTATACAGACTAGAATTGTGAGGAGTTATCTTAAGGAGCAGAGACTTCGCTGTTCTACACTGTACGTCGCGTGGCATTTCTTAATTCTATCAAGCCATTAACACGCTTCCAAAGGTAACGTAAGAGTGCATTTACAGTTGAAACAAGTAAATTACGGGATGATTAGGTAGGTATAATGAGGCATAGTGTTGTCTATACGATACTCATAGTACAGAAGGTATTATTGTTGGCAAGAAAAAAAAATGTGGCTCTACAAAACTTTAAAATTTTGTAAATTGTAATTTTTTACTCTTCCGACTCAAAAGGTTGCCGACCCCTGACCTAGTTGAAATGGGAATGTTGTTTTTGTGAAAAAAGAGTTCATAAGTGCTTGATTACGTTGAATTTATTTAACACACATTTTGTTTCATTCTTTAATTTAAGACTTAGGGGAGAGGCGTGAAAATGACACACTTGTTTTTCTCCAAAACCATTGACATATTAGTATTCGCAATAGCCTTCAGAGGACCGCCTAGTAACAAATCGCAACCTGTGTTGACGCCAGTTGCGTCTGTCTGACCGTGTGATGAGTATGCGTGTTTGTTTGATTTTTGCAGTCACGAGTTTTACTCAGATGGATTTTGTTTCTTCGCAAAAGTAAGTATTTTTTTACGTCCATTTATTTTTATTGACTTAAGTTTATAGTTATTTTACTAAATAACTCCGAGAATGTGTTGAAACTCAAAAATTGTTATTATATTTTTAGTTATTGTTTTCTAATGTTTGAGGTTATAAAGTGGACAAAATGACATACCACCTGTTCGGGTAAAATGGCAAAGTATGTTGTTTGACCCACCTATCTTTTTCTTCTTCAAAATAATTGTTTATTTGTTTAAGCCTGCTGAAACAACAAACATCCTCATGCAACAAGATCGGGTAGGGCTCGAAGAAGATATAACGGCAGCAAAATAACGGTCATGACTCACTGAGTATTGAACACCTGCAATATGCTGGTGTTCATCTGCCGAGAGTGCTTGCCATGTTCTTCACTTTTTGTATTGGTCACTCATATCTGCCGGATACCATGTTGAAGACTATAGTTGTCCCTATAGTCAAAAATAGAACAGGAGATTCATCTAGTTTAAGTAATTATAGGCCTATATCACTCGCAACTATAATCGCCAAAGTGCTGGACGGTTTGCTTGATATTCAGTTGCGAAAACAGCTAAAGCTGCATGATGCCCAGTTCGGTTTTAGACCTGGGTTGTCGACGGAAGCAGCTATTCTGAATCTCAAACATACTGTTCAGTACTACACTAATAGAAGCACACCTGTCTACGCCTGCTTCTTAGATCTATCGAAGGCTTTTGATTTGGTGGCGTATGACAGGCTGTGGCATAAGTTGTCGAGTGACTCAGAACTCCCGATTGAGCTTATTTCCCTCTTGAAGTACTGGTATAGCAATCAAAACAATGTTGTAAGGTGGTCGGGATCGCTATCGGACGTGTACAGGTTGGAGTGTGGAGTGAGGCAGGGGGGTTTGACATCGCCGAGCCTTTTCAACCTGTACATTGACCGCCTGGTCCGTGAGCTTAGCAATACTCGTGTCGGCTGCTCGATTGATGGTGTTTTTGTCAACAACATCAGCTATGCGGACGACATGGTGTTGTTGAGCCCATCGATCAGTGCCCTTAGAAAACTCATCGTCATTTGCGAGCGTTATGCCGAGGCCCATGGACTAAGATACAACGCCAACAAAAGTGAGCTTATGGTTTTCAAGGCAGGCTCAAAAACCTATGAAACAGTCCCACCAGTCACTCTAAACGGTAGTGCCCTTAAAAAAGTTTCAAAATTTAAGTATCTAGGTCATTGGGTCACGGAGACGCTCGCAGATGATTGTGACATGGAAAGGGAGCGCAGGGCGTTGTCAGTCAGGGCTAATATGCTGGCTCGTAGGTTCGCACGATGTACTGCTCAAGTGAAGGTGACGCTTTTTAAAGCGTTTTGTCAGTCTTTCTACACGTGCAGCCTATGGGTCAGGCATACAAAAAAGTCATACACCACCCTGCGTACCCAATACAACAACGCGTTCAGGGCGCTGATGGGGCTGCCACCGTACTGTAGTGCATCGGGGATGTTTGCGGATGCGCATATAGATGGATTCGCAGCTATTATGCGTAAACGGGTGGCGTCCGTAATTCGCCGCGTACGGGGCAGCTCCAACATGTACCTGCAGTTGTTTGCATGGCGGATGGATCTGGATTGCCCAATTATGCAACACTGGACTAGATTGCATGTTGAGCATTCTGGGTCCAAGCCGAAGTATAGTTTAAGGTAATATAATAATAATGTATGTGTTTTTATTCTTTTTCATTCATTTTATGTAATTAATTTAATTTATATGTTTATGTAATTTATTTATTCTTTTAGTAATGTTATGTAATTTTAGTCATGTAATGTTTAGTAATTAATTTGAAATAATGTTATGGACTTTGTCTGAAATAAAATAATAATAATAATAATAAAAAAAACCTAATCATATCCTCAACAGGTCCACCTCAGGCGGAAGGAAGCAGTTTAACATCACTGATAGTTGAGAATCAGCCGTAGACAACCCAAGACAACTTTCAACGGCACGATCTATTGACACAGCTGCTGCAATACCTGCGACTCCCACATCACCTAAGTTGATACTCCAAGGCATATATAACAATTTTCCAGTCAGTGTGCTATCTCCAGTGCCGAAAGAAATATATTCAATCCATCTGTTTCGAAGAAAAAAGCTAAAAATCTTTCAAAAACTTTGAAATTAATTCCGCAGTGAAAATGATGTCTTTTACAAGCTTTCACTGAAGCTTTTAATGTGAACTCTGCAAGTATTGGACTGATTTTCAGTACTAATTTGGTATGCCATTTTGTCCACACCACGTGTGTCATTTTACCCGCCTAGGGCGGACAAAAAGGTTTTTATTAAAGTTTTTTTAAATATTTAATAATTTTTATGTTTATGTTTAAGTTGAATGGTCTCTGTGATAATTCAGTAGGTAATAAACCAAAGAATATGTAGCTACATAAAAAGTTCAAAATTTCCAATAAATAAAGATTTTATAACCGACTAGCAAACCCGGCGAACTCCGTTTCGCCACTATAAACCTCACGGAGCCCGAGACCTTTCCAACGAATGCAAAACCGTGGAAATCGGTTCGTGCGTTCTGGAGTTATAGCGTCAGGAAGGAAAACCCGACTTATTTTTATATAGTAGTATAGTTTTTATAACTAGTATGTCATTTTGTACGCCTCTCCCCTACCTTTATTTAAGATTAGTTTTATTTACTGAAATTAATCCAGTTTCCACAATTTTAATCTGATTCTTCCAAAAAAATTACGTGATATTTGCTAAGTCCTCTCCCCCACGTGGGATTGGGTGAGGTTCGGCTCGAAAAAGTCCCCCCCTTCCCCTAAACGCCTCATCATTCATGGACGCCCCCTAAGTACTTTTTTTTATTACTTAGTACTAAGCGAACGATTGACCACAATCACACCTGATGGAAAGTGACGATGTAGTCTAAGGTGGAGCACGCTTGCTTAGTAAATACCTATTCACTTTACTTTTGAACACACCCTTTCGGGAAACACAGACGACGGCAAAGCGTTCCATTCTTTTTGCTGTTCTATAAATGAACGAAGACGCGAAACGTTTCGTGCGAATGAACGGTATCTCAACCATAAATGGGTGACGCGACGTCGATCTTCTGGATTTAAGGTGGAAAAAAGGTGAAGCACATTCACCGTAATGACTTATTTAAATTATTGCCTAATTTTTTTTACACTAATACTATATGTATTTGAAAATGTGTTAACTTGGGAGCACGGACGTAAAAAACGGAAAACCACGGACGTACTCGGAAGGCCATAATATACAAAACGGGTGAAGCATCCTAGTTCATACAAATTTCTTACTAGCATACCATTTAATTTACACCAAAGGTCCGACGCACTAGTGGTTTATGGTTACTATCTGGCTTAACTTTTTCTTTTGGGTTTTTTTTTACATCTTTACCATTGCACATAATATCTTACTAATATTATAAATCTGAAAGTTTGTGTGTAAGTGTGCAAGTATGTTTGTTCCCTCTTCACGTTTTAACGGCTGAACGGATTTGGATGAAATTCTGAATGTACATAGCTTACACCTAGGATTAACACAAACGTCACACAAAAAGGTTGCGGATCAGAATTTCAAAGCTCTCCCGTAAGAAGTTTCACTTAAAAAAAATAACTCGTCACAAGATAGATGGTAATAGGTGGTTATTCATTATCTGTGGCGTAATTGTAGCACCTAAAAATCGATTTAAATGCGTTGTTTCATCGTAGCTATTACATTTAGCTGTTCGATGATAAACATTTTAGTCGTTTTAATTTCCTTTAATTTTACGTACCTACTCCATTCTGAACTGTAATAAGAATTGCGCCTGCCGTTAAAATATCGGCAATCATTTAACACCTTAGTTTGACCATCAGGCGTTAATTCTTCTTCTTAGTTATGGCTTCGCAATCTTGTGCATTTAGCCAGTGTCAAGTGATAATATAATATTTCAAGTGTATTTCATATTATAAGTCCTAGTCACAAATCACAGTCAAAGTCAAGTAAAAGAGTCACGGTCCAGTCATAGTAAAGTCATGCCCTAGTAAAGTGGTGGAAACTTTACTAGAACTTCTATTGGAGTTTTGGAGCGAAGGCGAAAATCACGTTTTTCAACTTTGTATGATTTTCCTACACTTATGCACGTTCACTTAGTATCAACGGTTAATAATCCACCATTATTACACATTAACACTCGAAGAATCATAGGTTTTGGAAAATTTTACAAAATCAACAACGTCATTTTTTCACTCACCATCAGGCGTTAAATAAAGCCGCTAAATTACGTGATGCTATCACCTGTCATCTGTCAAAATGTCGCTGACATTATTTGTCAATGCCAATATGACCAGCCCCCCGATTACCTATCTTTGTTGCAAACCGTTTCAATACTAAATTGACAAAACTCCTAAGAAATAAGGTTCATTTTTGCTTAATTCAAATAGAAACCGCGTGCAACAAAGATACGTAATTAGGGGTTAGATATGAGCGCCGAAGTTCTGATTACTTAGAATAAGATCCATGTAACACTTAGTTTGCAAATAAACGTATGAGTATGAGTATGAGTATGAGTCAAACAGTCCGTGGCGAAGCGTCGCTCATTACTCTACTAATGTCAGTAATGTCACTCACGTCACTGTCTAGCAGTTGTCAATTATTTCTTCGAAAATAATCAAGAAATTTCATATGGCCGCATAGATTCTAGGAAAACAATAATAGCTGTGTATTTATACTAAATTAACGATGGCCTGCCGTAACATTATAAAACTAGGTGCTCTAGAAGCTAATCGAACAGCCTTCTTGCTCTGCGACATCCAGGAAACATTCCGACGCCATATCAAACACTACGGTGAAGTCGTTAAAGTGGCGAACAAGATGGTTTGTACCTACTGAATTAATGATAAGGTGGTGTTACGTAACACTAGATGCACTTTGTTCTCACTTATGATGGAGGGACCTGCCTAGTTGCCTTGATAACGTTTTGATTGCCGAAAAAAAAATTCTGAACGCGTTCCCGTTTTAGTATCGGCCGGCTGGCTATTCATCAAATATAATCATATATGGGACAATCTTTTTAATTAATGAACATGAATGTAAAGAATTTAATTAACATTTACCATTCTTTTTACAAAAATTGTAAAAAATTTAAACACAAACAAACATATTCACACTTGTATCATGGTTGCTGAAAACATTTACATCGCACACAATCACACCCAGAAGCAGAAGCACAAATGTCTCTTGGGAAGGAAAATTGTAATTCTGCTGGGAATCGAACCCTGGACTCATGGCATAGCGGGTCCCCTGTACCAACTAGGTTGTCAAATGAGACCCATACTGAGTTCAAATACTAGTATACCAACAGACTATAATAACTTTATAGATTACATACAGATAAACTAGTGGTAAATCAAAATTAAGAAAAATACAACATCTGGAAAATGGCTGCGTAAATTTTTACCAAACATAGTTTAGAATACTCTCGATCATTTCACAAGTAAAGACTTTTCAGTACCTGAAATGGTGGAAATAGGAAATTTAAGTAATTTATAAAAACCAACTAAGAGAGCATGGACAATATCGTGAAGAATACTCTTATATCGGTTTTGAATATCGACATGGCTTGGTTGCAAGCTTCTTTACCTGTAAGACTAGGAGGCTTATGTATACGTAAAATTTCTTGTGTTGCGTTGACCACTTTCTTGTCCTGGTACTTCTAAATTAGTCGAAAAAATACCTTCAGATAGTTTGGGTTCTTTAAAAATACTATACCTGACTGGGGCCAGAAATGCCTGGGCGATGGCATGACAAAATACCGGGCCCCCGGTGAGGTTATCCTTACAGAGACTATGGTATCGGCCACTCTATGAACTAGCACTGAAACATCTTTTTTTATAAGTGTAATATACATAAATTTCATGGAAGATGGGATGGCCTTAATTGTGGAATACAACATGTGTCGACACTTTAGCTCAGACACATATGTTGGGTTGGCGTTGCAGCAACTTTCAGCAGAGCACCACAAACGGTGAAAATATGGGAACTTCGGCAGTGGTTACATATTTGGTGTTGAGACACTGGGCCTGTTGGGACCGGGAGCTCTTCTATTTTAAAAAACCTATTAGAGAATCGAACCAAGCACCCTAGCTTAGAAGATGAACACACACGGACTAAGTCAACGGACAGTTTCAAGCATTTTTCTACTTACTTTTCAGATAGAAGCAGCTAAACACTTCAAGATCCCCGTATATGTATCGGAACAGTATCCGAAAGGTCTTGGCCCCACAACGAAGGATATAAAACTGGATAGCGCAGCTCTTGTATATCCGAAGACCAAGTTTTCCATGTATACTCCGGAACTTGAGGAAAAGATGAAGAAAGACGTGCCTGGTCTGCAATCGGTGGTGCTTTTTGGAATTGAGGTATAGAGTGCAACTCGATAGGTTTTTATTTATGCTAGCTAAGCAAACATTTGACCACTATCTCACCTGATGGAAAGTGATGATGCGGCCGACAATAAAACATACTTGCCTAGAAATTACCTATTCACTCTAGACTTGAAGACACCCAAATTGTACAGTTCAGGGCACAAAGACGCAGAAAAAGTTCCACTCATTTGCTGTATGGATGATAAACATGGAAGCAAAATACTACGAGCAAACTGAAGGTATGACAACCATAAATGGATGACATTTAACAATTTGTCGTGTTGTAGATGGTAAATAGGGCATAGGGGAATTATATCATGTAATTCCTGAGCACACTCTAAAATGTAAGCGATAGAATACCAAAATGCTCAATACACCCCAGAGCGGGATGTCAGTGCCGGACTTATCACCCCCACTCAGAATTTAAATTAGAATTATCATTTAATATAAACGTTGTTTCATTACAGACCCACGTGTGTATAGAACAAACAGTAATAGACCTATTGAACGAAGATATCACAGTGCATGTGTTGGCCGATGGGGTGTCTTCTAGGTCCATGATGGACAGAGGGCTGGCTTTACAGGTAAAACACGATTACATTCCAACCCTAAAATAGATAATCCAGTGCACGGCTTAAAGAGATCTAACATCTAATATCTCGGGGTGACGAGCACAGTTTTTTCCCACGCAGCATTTTGACCTATGTAAGTTCAGAGCTCTGGGCTGCACTGAACTGTGTGGGCAAGTGTTATGCTTACCATCAAGTGAGCGGCTTGCTAATCTCGTCACTCAATAACATTAAAAAAATAGAAGTTCTAGTACAAAAGTTTAGGGGCTGAGTCACCCACGTCCATAGGAGGATACCCCTTAAGTCTGACTCCCTACACGTGGTCCCCGGGTGGTGCTAATCAGGTGACATTTGAGAGGTGGTAGAGCATTTTGTGAGTTGCTCGCCTGGCTTGCTACCAAAGTAGCTTACCACCATCAAGTTGAAATTCTGCCGCCAAGCCAAATACGGTGTTCCGGCAGTTATCCTTGAGAGCCTGCGTATTCCAGGTCTAGTGTGTTTACCAGCTTCGATCACATCGTCACTTACCATCAGGTGAGATAGTGGTCAAACACTAGCCTGTCACAAATAAAAAAAAAAAAAAAAAAAAAACATTTTCTAAAACTTTTATAAATAACGACAGATCATGACTTTTTTTATTAGTTGTTTTAATTAGTCTCCCATCCCCGTTCTATCATCGGACAAGCAGATAAACTGCTAAGTGACACAGCTATATGGTAGACAATCCTCAAATGCACACGAAGCGTTTTGCTTCAACATTCATTGTGCGAATCGCAAAGAAATGTAGATCCTTGCCTGAGTCAGTGTCTCCTAGGAGGTGTTTCCCTAGACTAAATAGATCTATAAACAGTGCCTGAGTACAATATGGGAGTCTTCTAGTCGCGAGTGAATAGGTATCTTCTAGGCAAACTTGCTCCATTGGCAACCACATCATCGCTTACCATCAGGTAAGATGGTGGTCAAAAATTTAAATATAAATAATTGACTGTGATTGCATTTTTTTCTGACCGTGTTGGGTATCGTTTAAAAGAACCCTGTAAGTAGAGTATGAAACTGTTTTAAAAAAAAACTAAAAGATAACAATTTGGCAATCGAAGTAACTGTTTTTAGATCTATTTAGTCTGGGGGTCTATCTTAAAAACAGCTGCACATTTAAAGATGAAACTTACGTGTAACATACGTTATATCCTTAACTTGAACAACAAATACAGAAATCGTACAATTATTATTAAGAAAAAATTAATTAACCTCAAATCTTCTCCTATAGTAGTAGTTTTTCTCTCGTTATATTATCATCATCATCATCACTAGGGCGGTCCGCCTGGTTGATCGTAACCAATTGACAAGGTTAAGTTCTGTCAGAACAGTGCTTGGATGGGTGACTATTTAGTGAGATTTTCAACTGAGTGTCACCGTGCTTCGAATAGCACGCTAGGCTGTCGGCAACAGCTATTAGTCGTAAGACAACAGTCGTTAGTAATGGAGGCTTCAGGCTGTCTGAAAAATCCTGACACTAAGACTGCACACTAGTCTATACAACAAGCAAGCATGACTGATCTCTTATTTTTTGTTCTCATGTTCATCATCTCGTATCTAATACTCCTCTCCATCTCTTGCTTACTCTAATTATTCTCTAACCCATATCTTTTTCAGCGCATGCGAGCCTTAGGGATCTTTGTGACTACCTCCGAGAATATTCTGTTCAAGCTTTTGAGAGATAAAAATCACTCGTGTTTCAAAGCCATATCGAAGCTCAATAAAACGCCCACCGTGGATACTATGGGATTCGATGTTATACCTACAAAGGCAAAAAAATAGTTTTTTTACTCTGTGGCACTGGAAAATTTTTAAAATACTAAAAAGTGACCTAGATTCTAATTCTAACCCTTAGCTTATTTGGTTCTACTACTTTATTATTAATGCTATATTTTCCGTAATACAACAACACTACTAATTTTAATATCAAAGTTTAATACCAGACCAGACCTGACAGTAATTTACGGGCCATTTTCTACCGACTTCACAAAAAAGGAGGTACACACCTCATAACTTTTTACCACGTGAACCGATTTTGAAAAAAAAAATTGAAAGCTGTTGCTCTCCTATTGGTCCCATTTAAATTTGATCAAGATCTGATCAGTAGTTTTTGAGTTATCGTCCATAAAGCGTGTTTAATAAATTTAATCTGATCAAGGTCCCGAAGATAAAGCGGTGAAGTCAGCTTTTTAAGCTTTACTTGCGTATAATTGTATTTCCTATAACTATATTATACATCCTATACAGCAAAATACTTAAGTTGCCTATAACTTAAGCGCACTACGAGCCACCGGGTAACTCATGTGCTCAAGCCCATCGTGATAGCGGCATTGCCTCTGAATTGCAATGCTAATACGGTGGGTCAAATAACTACAAGTATTTTGATCACGCGCGTCGCCTCAACCAGGCGCTCTGATAGATTTTTGAAAATAGAATGAGCTCCCGGTCCCCACGGACCCAGTGTCTCAACACCAAACGGCTCAAATATGTAACCACTGCCGAGGTTTCCATATTTTCACCGCTTGCACTGCTCTGCTGAAGTTGCTGCGGCGCCAACTCCATTCTGTGTTTCAGGAAGATGTGACGGAGCTAAAGTGGCAACACTAAAGGCCGTCTCATCTTCCATGGAATTAGGGTCACGCTGACAGGTCTTTTACCATCGTCACGCATTAGACCATTCAGAATAATGGAACAAGAAATGAATATAAGAGAATCTTTTGTCAGCAGTGATTTTAAATTTAGGTACTATTAGTTAAAAATTGTCGGTGGGTAATGGGAAAGCGTGACGTTTAATCGATCTGTCACTGTCACACACAATTTTTGTTTCTATCATATTAAAAAAAACTGTTTTTTTAACAACTATGTTTTTGTATCAACTAGTTGATTTATTAAAATTATAGTCCCAAATGTAATGCAACTATTTTTAATAAGTTTTATATTATTGTTTTATTGTAGTTAGGCTTTACAGGGAGTTTTTATTGGAGAAATGTTTGTTAGATTTTTATATTTGATGATGTTAATATAAAAAAAATAAAGATATTTTTGACTAAATGTGTGTTTTCTTTCTTTCCAGCGGTTCCAAAACATTGGCTGTTTTGTGGGTACTTCAGAAAACGTGCTTTTCAAGCTGCTACGGGACAAGAACGATCCAGCATTTAAAGCTATTTCAAAGCTGAACCTTGAGCCTACGCCTGATGAATTTGGTGCTAGTACCAACGTGAATTCAGACATAGATAAAATCTAAATTATTTATTTATATGTGACCCAAAGAGGCACTCATTAAAAACCACGGTGTGTTTTTTAGCTGGGATACGGGGAATCTGATACGAGTGTTCAGGGGACCAGGGGATGCACAAATCACTAAGACGGACGTCAATTAGATCTATCCGCCCCAAACGCAAATTAGAATTTAGGTTAAGGAAAATATAATAGGTATCGTAATTAAACGTAGAAGCGAAACACTTTGAGCGAACTGGAGGTATGTCAAACACGTGGATGACGTTTGACAGATTCTTGTTGGATTAGATTAAAATCTATAATTTAACGCAAGCAAAGCCTAAAACCGCTGCTTTATCTTCGAAACCTTGATCAAATTGTTTATGCCTGATAGGCAAGCATTTGACCACAATCTCACCTGATGGATCATTGTACTGAATGTTCAGTGTATTAAACACGCATTATTGAGGATAACTCAAAAACTACAGGTCAGTTCTTGACTAAATTTAGGGACCAACGGGAAAGCACCAGCTTTCAAACAAAAAAATATTCTATCGCTTACATTTTGGAGAGTGTGCTCAGGAATTACACGATATAGCTCCTCCATGCCTTTTTTACTATCAAACAACAAGACAAACGGCCAAACGTCAGCCATTTATGGTTGACATACATCCAGTTCGCTCGAAGCGTTTTGCGTCTACGTTCATCATCCGTACAGCGAAGGAACCTAAGATAATTTTACAATATATATAAAACTTAAAATTAATTATACAATAATTCCGATACATATAAGCCACCAGACTGTAAACCAGGCCGTCTACTATGGCTGCTAAGTGTGGAGCGTGTGGTCGTTTCACCACGACAGATGGCGCTAAATGTCATCAATGCAGTGGTTTTTATCACAAAGGTTGTGTAAAGATCCCTAAGGACGCAACGGTGGCACCTACATGGTCGTGTCCGGCATGCAAGGCCGCCACCCCGCGCAAGGACAACACCGAGTGCGCCGTGCGCGGGGCGGCAGCGGACTATACCCCGGGTGGCCAGGGGTCACCCGCGCCTCCCAACGATAGGACCGATGAAGTACTCCGGATGGTCCACGGTATGACCGATGAAATGAAGGCCTTCAGAGAGGACTTCAACGCCATGAGGGAAGAAATGAAGACTTTCAGGTCTACCGTGGCGGGGCTCGGGGGTCGCATTGATTGCATGGAGGAGCGTCTGCTCGGGCTGGAGAGCCAGTTTGCGGAGTTCCGCGCGAGGCCCAGCCCAGAGGACCCTCTAACCACCATCGAGCAGCTCAGGGCCGAGCTGAACGACCGCGACCAAGAGGCGCTGCTCAACGATGTTGAGATAACAGGTATACCCGAGGCCGAGGGCGAAAACCTGGGGCACCTGGTGTCTCTGATCGCTGGCAAGCTGGGCGTCGAGTACGATGAGCGCGACATCGTGTTCGTTGAACGAGCTGGCCTGCGCCGCGCGCCCTCCGCCAGCGGCGAGCCGGCGGCGCCGCGGCCGCGCGCCATCGTCGTGCGCCTGGCGCGCCGCGCGCAAAGAGACAGTTTTCTTCAAAGTGCGCGCGTGCGCCGCCGCCTCACCACGGACGGCCTCGGCCTGGCGGCGCCGTCGGCGCGGCTTTATGTCAACGAGCGCCTCACTAAGCCGAATAAGCTCCTCTTCTACAAGGTGCGCGAGGAGAGCCGGCGGCAGGGCTACAGGTTCGCCTGGACGAGAGGAGGACGAATCTTCGTTCGCCGGGAGACGGGGAAGGCATCGTTCCGTGTGCGTACAGATGCGGACCTGAGGAAGGTTTTTGGGTTAAACGTAGTTGGGGTGGAAACCACACAGAGCTGAGGTGCAGCGAGTTTATGAAGAAACAGAAATCTAGACATATTCTGGTACTTAGTAAATACATTCAAATGTTTTTGTTGTCATTTCATAATATTATAGTAATTATTATTTTTAAAACCCATAGTATATTAACCTTTATAAAAACAATACTTATTTTGCTCACTATATTACATAATAAATTATATTGTAATTATCTATGTCAGGTAAAACTATTTATTAATAGCAATGGTACCATATAAACCACTAAAAGTTGGGCTTTTTAATGCGGGGTCTCTTGCAACACGGCATGAAGAATTTATTGTGGCCATTGAGAAGATGGCACTAGATTTAATTGCAATTAATGAGACGTGGATACGGTCAAATCAAGACGACTTGGCCCCTATAGTACCTGGCTATCGCCTAAGGCACACTCCGAGACCTATATCGGTACGTGGTGGAAGAGGGGGTGGTGTTGGCTTCTACGTGAAAAATGGTATCAAAGTAAGAACATGTCCTCATCCTCCCACTGATACAGTGGAGCAAATGTGGTTAATTGTAAGGGTTGATAAATTAAGGGTTATCATTGGTACTGCATACAGAGCACCGTGGTTAGATTTATCAATTTTTTTGGATGGTTTGACGGAATCTGTTGCCAGCTTCGGTAACTATGATCATTTAGTCCTCCTTGGAGACTTTAATGTAAATTTACTTTGTCCTTCAGACAACAAAAGTAAGCTACTGCAGACTTTTATTAATTGTATTAACATCAAGCAGATAGTGACCGAACCTACACATTATACAGACCATAGTCAAACACTCATAGATGTTATTTGTACCGATGCTAAAGTAAGATCAGTAGCAGTGACCCACATCCCGGATTTGGGAAATCATGCTGTAATTTCGGCTGAGTTGAACATCAAGGCTGAGAAACCGAAGCCATACTTTCTTACCTACAGACCACTTAAAAATATACTGTTGGAACTCTTTGATCCAGATTTAAAGTCAATAGATTGGCAATATTTAGAGTCACTTGATAATATTAATGATTTGGTTAATTGTTTCAATGAATATATTTTGAATTTATTTAACCTTCATGCTCCTAAAAAATCTCTATATATAAAAACCAACTCATATCCGTGGATAACAGATACAGTAAAAGACATGATGCATATACGTGATAGTTATCATAGACAGTATTTGAAGTCTAAGGCAGATTTGGATAAGGAAAATTACATAAACATGAAACATATTGTTATTAATGCAATGTTTCAAGAGAAAAAAGTTTACTTTGACAATCATATAAATAGAAATATATATAATCCAAAAAAGTTATGGAAAAGTATCAAAAACACAGTATTACATAAAAACAAGAGTTTTGAGTTACCTCCGTTTTGTCCTGACACTATTAACTCCCATTTTCTAAATGTACCTGGCCACAACACTGCACCTATTTCAATACTCACTTACTTTGAATATCATCGATTTAATGAGTATGTTTTTCAGCTTCAGCCAGCAGGCGAAGATCAGATTTTGAATGTTATCAAAAGACTCTCTTCTAATGCAGAAGGTATAGATCAAATCTCATTGAAGATGATAATGTTAACATTGCCTGACACCTTGTCAATTATCACTAAAATTGTCAATTTATCAATAACGTCTTGTACATTTCCTGACATATGGAAAATATCTCTCATTAGACCAATCCCTAAGAAAACAAATGTGGCTTCTATAAAAGATTTACGACCAATCAGCATCTTGCCATGCTTATCTAAAATTCTCGAACGTATAGTATGTGATCAGATGATGAGGTACCTGGAGGCTGAAAAAATCCTTCCCCAACATCAATCAGGATTTCGCAAGAAACGCAGTACTGCAACTGCTTTGCTGGATGTTGTTGACAATGTACTTACAGCTCAGGATAGGGGTATGGGTACCATTTTAGTACTGCTTGACTTTTCACGTGCATTTGATGCCATAAATATCCCTCTTCTTTTGGCCAAAATGTCTTATTATGGATTTGATCCTAACACTGTGAAGTGGTTTCATAGTTACTTACATTTAAGGTCCCAAATAGTGGAAGTAACTGGTCTGGATGGTAAAACAGCATCTTCATCTTGCAGCTACAATCTTCGGGGCGTACCTCAAGGATCGATCCTGGGGCCAATCCTCTTCATCCTGTATAGTGCAGACATTGTGAAGCATATTAAACACTGCCAGTACCACATTTATGCCGATGACCTACAAGTCTATCTTCACTTCCATCCAAATGATACAGATCAGGCTGTAAATAACATAAACCTTGACTTGAATAGTTTATCAAGTTGGGCCAATACTAACTGTATGGTACTAAACCCCTCTAAAACTAAATATATGGTTATGGGATCCAAAAAGCAAATAGAAAATATAATGCTGCAAAACCCACAAGTATCCATTTCAAATAGTCTAATTGAATGTGTCACTGAAGCGCGAAATTTGGGTTTAATTATGGATAAAAATTTACATTTTGAGAAACATATACAAGAGGCAGTAAGTAATTGTTTTTATAAATTAAAGATTTTATATAAGGTAAGGCCTTACCTAAGTGAAGAGCTCAGAATGACACTCTGTGAATCTCTAGTACTCTCAAAACTCAACTATGCTGATGTAGTTTATGGCTCCTGTCTTTTGACCAGGACTGAAAAACTTATCCAGAGAGTTCAAAATGCCTGTGCACGCTTCTGTTTTGAGGTCCCCTCTCGTGCCCATATTACACCATTCTTGAATAAAGCAAATCTCATGAAAATGAACTCTCGTAGAAGCCTCCATTTCGCCACTATGCTATTTGGTATTGTTCTGGAACGTCAACCAGAGTATTTATGGCAAAAGTTGTCTTGGCCACAAGAAGACAGGAAGTATCGTACCAGAGCATCAGAATACATGCTCTTGACACCTCATCACAGAACTCAGTCCTTCAGGGGAAGTTTCAGGTTTGCTGCTAGCAAGTGCTGGAATGTTTTATTGCCACCGATCCGAGCTCTGAAAACAGTCCAATCATTTAGAAGGCATATGAAGATGCACCTACTGAACTATCAAAAATCAGTTATTTCCTAAGTAATTTTATCTTTTCTGTGCACTATTTATAGTACAGTGGTGCCTATTCAATAGCTTTTAAAAAATATATATTTATGTAGGAACTAGGAAACGCTCGTAGCAATGCCTAGAGGCTGTTAAAGAAGCATTATTTTATGAATCATGTTACAAAATGTAGGTATAATAAATTAAGTTTTAAATATAGTTTCGGTTAATAATTAATATTATGTTTAATGTATAATAAGTTGAATAACTCACCAATGATTATGCTCCTTTTTAATTTTGACAACAAAACACTGATTTAAGCCTTTTTGATATATTCCTTGTTAATCCTTTTTTGTACTGTATCCCACACATCATTAACTTTCTCATCCGTTTTCTGTTTTGTTCGCCAACCAAAATTTCCAACAAGGACAGTGTAATCACTCTGATTAATCTCCATAATCTCTAAGCACAACATTAGCGTGGCACGACAACGTGGCGCCGCCCGCCATATTAACAGGCAATTGACAGTCGACTGACGGGCCGTCACGGCGTGACCATAGATAGCAAATGTTAGGCGGAGTGATTACATTGTCTTTGGTGTGAGGTGACAGGCTAGTATTCCGCCACCGTGTGTGTACGGTGTTAGAATTAGTGTTTTTTTTTTAAAGTAAAATGTTTAGTATATCTTTGTTTATATGTATTATTATGTAGTTATATTATTATTATGTTAGTACCTTTTTAAATTTATAATCTGTAGTATATATGTATGAAGTGTTTTATTATTTTTTTAATGTTCGTTTGTATCCCTGTCCTGACACGCGTGATGTCATGCATGGGTTCCGCCTGAAAATCAGTTACTGGGTAGGTAGGAGGGTCCTGCCCACCTACTTACCTAGTTATATGCTGAGTCGGGACCTCATTCGTGACATCACGCGGCGTTATATTGTTTATTTCTTGTATTTTGTTTTGTGCCTTGTCTTGTTTTTTCTTATGTAAATAATGTAGCGTCGCGTGTTGTCCCGAATAAATGTATTTTCTTTCTTTCTTTCTTTTAAGGAGTGGAACTCATTGCCTGCGTCTTTGTTTCATATACGGTATAATCTGGGTGTCTTCAAGTCGACAGTGAATAGGTACCTTCTAGGCAAGCATGTTCCATCTTTGGCCGCATCGTCACTTTCCATCAGGTGAGACAGCGGTCAAATGCTTGCCTATCTAGTATAAAGAAAAAAAAAGATTGTCGATATGTATAGATTAAATAACAATCTGCTGTTCTACGAACGGATCAATGTACATAAAAAAAAATATATAATCTATGACAATCAGTTATGTTAACTTATTTTATTTTATTTATTTGTGACAGGCTAGTGTTTGTGTGGGGCAGTGAGTGTGAAAGCGTTTATGTTGTGTTATTTAGTCAAAGCTTTGTTATAAAAAAATGTTACAAGAGTAAGTAGTTTTCTACGTACACCTTTATTTTAAGCGTAAATTTGAAACAATCACATATTATATTAATTTTAAAATAGAATTTTACACGAGAAGCCAAATTGACACGCCATTTGTATTTAGACACTGTAAATATATTGAATGTGATACAAATAAATCATTTAAATAACTTATATTGTTTATTTATTTTTAACTTTAATTTTGAATCATTTTAACAGAGACCACTTGAGTTGCTCCTTTGCCGATTGAAGGACCTGTAAAATAAAAATATAAAGATATGTATTACAAGGCTACATTCAGTTTATATACAGCCTGTAACAAAAAGGTGTAGTAATACTTGGTGGTGTGTATGTGCATCGCGCCAGGAATCGTCTGCCAGAGAACGAAAGTCAAAATCGGAGATGTTTTCCATACAAAAATAAAAATGATTCTTTCAAATATTTTTGACAACCCTACGGTACATCTGTGGCGCGTGTCCTTGACCTTTGTTATGGCCACTGTCAGACGTTTAGCTTCAAAGACTATGTGGTGTCGAACAGTAGCTGATGAAATAGGGTTGCAAATGACATCATTTTTTAGAAACTAATTTCATGTTGCTGCCGCGAATTCATAAGTTCCTGTTAGACTCTATACATATAGATGCTTGGCTTGAGTAGTAATTACTACACCTTTCTGTTACACATTTTTACCAAGCTTACTTGACTTTTTTTATATAGATGGACGAGACGAGCAACTTCTCTGATGGTAAGCGTCGTTTTTCAATTTAAGCAAACTTAGTCTATTTCAGGATTATGACTCAATACTACTAAATTTACTGTTCTTGACCGCATCCACGCAGCACCGTACAGCGATTTGAATTGGGGGCAATTACTTCCCAGTCGCCACCCGGCAGCAACTGGGAATTTTATTCCTAATTGCCACCTGGTGGAAATCTATTAACACAGTCGCCTTGAGTACCTCCTCCTTTTTTGTGAAGTCGGTAGAAAAACAAGTGAACAGCACCAAGAGGTGCAGCAAACGCTGCAGCTTTTTATGTATCTATGGAAGAAAAGCGTTTGACCACTTTGACCATTATCTCACTTGATGGGAAGAGACGGTCGGTGGAAAGCTTGGCCTAGACTCCAGAGCCCTCGAATGACTGGTACTTACGTAAAGAGCGTTGCCGACATCATTTAATTTATTTTATTATTGCGGTCTCTGGAGTTAGCGTACCACTGGCCAGTTTCCTTACTCGTCAATTTCACTAATTCATCAGTTTACTCATTAGACATTTTCGGTAGGTTGATAATTTCGCTAGTTAGGCATTTTCCTGATTCTTCAGTTTCCTCCTTCGCTAGTTTTGCTAGGATGTCAGTTTCGTGAAATTGCCAGTATTGCGATCCGAACGAAACTGGCAAGTAAAAAAATTGGATCAGAAACTTTGTAATGAGTAAACTAGTGAATCAGTGAAATTGACGAGTAAGGAAACTGACCAGCGGTACGCTAACTCGCTCTCTATAGTTTATGTGACTGACGAATGTAGTGTGAAGAAGTCATAATGTTCGCAATTGTTTGCTGAATCACCAACGCTTTTAATTTGAAAATTGAAAAAAATGTAATGCCTAAAAGCTATAATTAATAATTTGTATATGACATATTATGCTTGCCTATTCTGCATAAAAAAAGACTACATATTCATAGACCAGCCGTGTCCCCTAGCTTCGCCCGCTATTATCAAGTTAAAAAGTAGCCTATGTGTTAATCCTAGGTATAATCTATGTACATTCCAAATTTCATCCAAATCCAATCAGCCGTTAAAGCGTGAAGAGGGAACAAACATTCTTACACACAAAAACTTCCGGATTTATGATATTGTTAGTAGGATTAGGATATTGACCCTCTTATGTAATACCGGACCTATATGAAGGTAGATATCGTCTACTCAAAAAATTAACGCCAACTCATCTAATATTTCCTATATTTGGCAATCTTTTGATATATTTGGTGAAATGACGTTCATATTTTCAGTAGATAATTTCTAGGTAATACCTACTAATTACCTTGTTGAAACATCATACTTTCTAAACAGTTATTATATAATCTATACTAATATTAAAAAGAAGTAAAGTTTGTGACGTTGTAGGGGGTAATATCTGGATCTACTGAACCGATTTTGAATATTCTTTATGAGTTTTTCTTTACCCGGGCGACGCCGCCGGGCGGATCAGCTAGTTCTAGATAGACTGAGATAAATTATGATAAATTAAAAAGTTTAAATATGTAGTTTGAATATGGAATGCCAGAACAACTGTCACTTTTTATTGTAACCCAAGAGCAATTGGTGATAAACCTACTAAATTATTAAAAAGAGAACAATCAACACATAAAATATCTAACTACATATCCCAACAGCAGTAATACAAAATAATAAATAACCCAGTAAAGTAATGAAATGAGTAAAATAATAATAATAACGTTAATTGATATAATTCCGTTTTTATTCCAAAATGTTTTTGGCCCCCAAACTATTTTGACCTGTCTCTTGGGGACCTCCTCTCTATTTGATACAATTAAGTAGTATGTACCAAGTATAGCCTATACTTGGTACATACTACTTAATTGTATAATATACATTTTACGTTATGAGAAGGTATGTCTTCTACTATATTACATAATTGAAACGTAAGCAAAGCTTAAAAAAACCGACTTCACCGCTTATATTTTGGTCTCGGCTTGATCCATTTCGATAAAAATTATATGGGACCACCTTAAAAGTATAATCTACCAATTTAAAAAAACCAACAAATTTGATTCATAATTGGCGGAATTATCGCGTGACATACCTACATACAAAAAAAATATACGGTCGAATTGAGAACCTCCTTTTTTAAGTCTCACCGCAATTTTTTTGGTTTTGGCTTAATCGATTTCGATAAAATTTATATGGGACCACGTCTGAAATATCTACCAAACAAAAAAAAAACAATAAAATCGATTCATAATTGGCGGAATTATCGCGTAACATACATACAGTCGAATTGAGAACCTCCTTTATTAAAGTCGGTTGAAAATAAAAACAAATGGATAGCAAAATAACTAATTATTATTATATTAAGAGTCACTACTATTCACTATTTAACCCACCTTATTAGTAGGTTTGTGTAATAAAAAAAAATCGAATGTTCATGCCAGATAAAAGGTTTGCCCGTACAAATAAAAAATAATAGTTTGTTATAACGGTTTAATATAAACTATAAAAAACTAATAACATACATACAATATAAATACCCAACCAGGAAAATAAAAGTCTCGCTTGGTCATTCTAAAATGTTCCTGATATTTTTGACTACCTGCAACATTTGAATAAGATTAAAATTTGTTAAAATATTGGTGATAAAAACTTGCATACATGCTCACGCCACAAACATGCTTTAGTATTAGATACAAGGACAGTATGCACAGCCGTTTTAATTTTAATTTTACGCAACTTTATTTATAATAAAGAATCTAAGTAGTTTACAACATGAAACTCATGCGTACAACTATAAAATACATCTAATGTATTGTATTAAAAAAGGTAAACTACGTCCTAATGAAGCATTGACTGTTGCAAGATGTATTTTTTATTGTCCTGTTTAGTATACATAATTATTATGTCATATTATTACATACATCTAATGTATTGTATTAAAAAAGGTAAACTACGTCCTAATGAAGCATTGACAGTTGCAAGATGTATTTTTTATTGTCCTGTTTAGTATACATAATTATTATGTTATATTATTACATACATCTAATGTATTGTATTAATAAAGGTAAACTACGTCCTAATGAAGCATTGACTGTTGCAAGATGTATTTTTTTATTGTCCTGTTTAGTATACATAATTATCATGTCATATTATAAAATACATCTTATGTATTGTATTACAAAAGGTAAACAACGTTTTAATGAAGCATTGACTGTTGCAAGATGTATTTTATCGTCCTGTTTAGTATACATAATTATTATGTCATATTATTACATACATCTAATGTATTGTATGAAAAAAGGTATACTACGTTTTAATGAAGCTTTGATCGTTGCAAGATGTATTTTTTTTATTATCCTGTTTAGTATACAAAATTATTATGTCATATTATGACATACATCTAATGTATTGTATTAGAAAAGGTAAACTACGTTTTAATGAAGCATTGACTGTTGCAAGATGTATTTTTTTTATTGCCCTGTTTAGTATACATTATTATTATGTCATATTATGACATACATCTAATGTATTGTATTAAAAAAGGTAAACTACGTCCTAATAAAGCATTTACTGTTGCAAGATGTATTTTTTTTATTGTCCTGTTTAGTACACATAATTATAATGTCATATCATCGCATGTACAATATTTGAGATGTCTAATATTGCAATAATATATTTTGACTATAATTCCCAGTAATGTTGTATAGAATCTGAAATATTGGACAGAAAATAAAATTAATAAATTATTTATGCTTGCCTATCGGGCATAAAAAAAATTGTCATAATGTAGTATGACCTTTTTTTGTTATAAACCCAATAACCGACTGTAACTCTCCGGAACGTTATATTCTATCTTGATAAATGTATGCGAGGGAACAAATAGACACTTTTTACTACAGAAAAAAAAAGCGTACACGCAACGTACAGAAGATATAATAGGTAACATATCAGAAAATTTAAAAAAAAATGGTTGTCTGTAAAGTCGGTTTCCGGACGATAAGTTTGCGTGATAACGTCATAAGACGAACGCTTAGGCCGATCGTGCCTCTCTATCGCTTGTTCCGCGCTCTCGCTTGCACGCTCGGCTCAGGCGGAACGTGACAGTTTTTCGTGCGTGCAGCCAGTGTTCATGGATTTAAAAAGACGTTATCACGTCAAAAACTTAGTAAATTGAGAGCAGTATCTTTTTAGTTTTAGTCGGTTGAAATACTCCAAAAGAGAAATACTATGTGCAATGCAAATTCTAAATAACTGATTTTAATAGTAACCAGTAACAAAACACAGTATGTTTAAATGTGCGTATTTTATTTACTCATAAGTGGAATAGAATAATACATTTTGAGGGTGAAGTTTATATTGTTGAATGTAAGGCTAACATTGCTTGAAAATCCACAGACATATTAAAGTTTGAGTACATACAGTTATATATATAGACGTATAAAAATACACTTTTTTTTTATTTCGTTGTTTTGTAACGTTAAAATGTTTTTTTCTTTAGACAATTTAAACGCAAGCATAGCTTAAAAAACCGGCTTCACTGCTTATATTTTGGTTTTTGTTGATTTTCTCAAAAAGCGCTAAATCAAATTCGATAAGATAAATATGGAACCTTTGAAGCCTTTGAAATCTACCAAACAAAAAATCATCAACCGATTCATAATTAGTGGAATAATTGAGAACCTACTCCTTTTTTAAATCGGTTAAAAATATGTGTGCTAAGGTTAACTAGTGCTTAATCGCCAGAGGGATGTTATTACTGTCAAAAGCAATTGACAGTTTGCATTGGAGATACTGTGTTTTGAATTAGGAAGGACTCCCTTAAATTGATTCAAATTTGTGTTGAGTCAAGGTTGTATGACTAATTATAAATAAATATCAAATGTATAGAGTTAGTATGAACATAATATAAACATACACTTTCTTATACAAAAACAAATAACTAAATGAAATATGGAGCAACAGAAATGGTTAATAATCTACCGAAAAAAGAATATTTATCTCATAATTCTAAAAAATATATAAATATTGTCTATAATGTGAAAAGGACACGCTACTCGACTATTAAGACTATATCATAGTCTACTATAGAAGACCTATATCATATAGGACTGTACAAGCAAGCCAAAACATAGTTTTGTTTACAATGCATAATTATTTTATATATCCGAATACTAAGTTACTTATTACTGTATAAAAATATAATTAATTTTTTATGAAATGATAAATAAAGATGTACTATTAAATAATGTAATTATCAACATAATTTACCAAGATTTTAGCATTTATAACATCACTGTACAAACACGAGTAGAGGACTTCAAAATATAATTCCATTTATTCAACTTTAACTCCGCAATCTATCCATTTAATCTGGTGATAATGTTATATTATTAATTAATATTTGTAGTACTTTAAAATCATAGCTCAACAACAAAATGTGTACATTTTGTTGTTGGGCGCTTTGGATGCTGAGCGATAGAGCCTTCAAATAAACAAAAAAAAACAACTCATAATGCCTTTCCTACAGAAACGATAGCCAAAGTATACACTCTATATAGAATGCTACGAATATTATAAATCAGAAAGTTTGTGTGTAAGTATGTTGAACTGCTCGTTGGCTAAGTCGGGTGAGCGTTCGCCTTCTAAGCGGGGTATTTTTTCGATTCCCGGCGTCAACACAAGTTGTCGCCCCAAGGAAAATTTGTGTTTCTGGTTCTGGTTGTGATTGTGTGTGGTGTGAATGTTTCCGGCACCCACGACACAAGTCATCGAACTTAGTGTGGGGCCGTGAGTGTGAAAGCGTTATATTTTTGTTCCCTTTTCACGCTTTAACGGCTGAACGGATTTGGATGAAATCTGGAATGTAAATCGCTTATAACTAGGGTTAACACTTAGACTACTTTTAAACTTGATAATAGAGGGGGGCGCGGCTAGTATAATAAAATTATGATTTAGCATTGAAGGTTTACTTATAAACTCTCATTAAGTCAATTATTTGTTAGCAATTGTAATATTAATTTAATTACTTGTAAACGGATAAAAAAAAAACTATAGTAAATAATATAAAAAAGATTAAAATGACGCTCTAATGCCTCTAAACAATTTTATTCCTACATCCTATAATTCTACTGATCCTACTAATATTATAAATCCGAATGTTTGTTCCCTCTTCACGCTTTAACGGCTGAACGGATTAGGATGAAATTTGGAGTGTACATAGATTATACCTAGGATTAACACATAGGCTACTTTTTAACTTGATAATAGCGGGCGATGCACACAAGGTGGACGGACGACATAGTAAAGGTCGCAGGAAGACGATGGATGCAGGCCGCTAACAACCGTTCTTTTTGGAGATCTTTGGGGGAGGCCTATATCCAGCAGTGGACTTCTTGCGGCTGAGATGATGATGATGATGAGTTGTCCTTCATCAGGATGAGTCAGACGTGTGACACGCGGAGGCGAGCGGCTTGGACCTCGCTCCATTCACGCGCCGAGGCCCGAGCCGTTCGCCTACGCGTATCGCGCGTCTGACTCATCCTGATGAAGGACGACAAATTTCTCCGAAACTAGTCGACTACAAAATCGAAATCGAATTTTTTGACGTGTTTTAAGCCGGATTAACATTAAACATAACATTATATATTTTGTTTAAGACAAAGAAACTACGTCCCAGTGACAATAAACGAAACTATGCGAATGTGTGCATAATACTCATGTGCATAAAAAAAATTAGTATCTAATTTATTTGTGTTGATGAATTCGGAAATGCTACTTTGGGGCTATAGTGTACCCATTGTAGATATACATTAATATATCAAAGTCATGTATGAATAGACTAAGCTGTAGCAAAATGTTTTGCCATATAAATTATTTCTAGGTAATTTCTAGTGTAGACAAAAAATATGATTAAATTACTAAAATGGCAATTAAAAAATAGGGGTTGGTGATAAAAGGGTAAAAATTTTGGGTTGTATGTATTTTTTAATGCCATATTATAAAAAAATAAAAACAAAAATTTTTGCCCAAAAATTTAAAAAAAAATGTTAAGGTTGAACAACCCTTATCACTTAGGGGTATGAAAAATAGATAGTAGCCGATTCTCAGACCTACTGAATATGCATATAAAATTTGGTAAAAATCAGTAAAGCCGATTCGGAGGAGTAAGGTAACTAACATTGTGACACGAGAATTTTATATATAAGATATTTAATAAGGAAGACCGAAAATCCAAGCCAAACTGGTCCTCACGGTTACCAACATATTTTTATTTTCACCTATCCCGTTATCAGTCTGTCCGTAATCATATCTTGCAAGCTAAATTAGATCCACTTCCCGATGTCCGATTGGACTCAATTTTGGTGTACTTATGTATCTTCGGTGACAATACAATGATATGGTACCATGGAGCTGGTCTGATGATGGAGACGGAACTTCTGAACTAAACAAGATAAGCCCATCGACTTTGAGCTCGTTTGATTCGTCTTGACAAGTTCTCTGGATATAACTTTTCAGTATTTTTTTTATTTTAAACTGATAAAAGATATATTTTTAAAAAAACATTGACAGATTAACCCAGATTTTAAAAATCTTTTTAATGTATTATTTGTTCTATATAAACCCAAAGCGTAACTTCGTTACATAAAAATTAGTTACCCAATAAACATTTCCAAACTGTATTTATACAGTTACATTGGTGTTATTTGATTTTACCGTACTTTAAATTATATTTTTTTGTAGTCTCAGATTTAGCATGATATTGTGAAGGGTTTAAATTGTTAATTACATTTATACAAAATCAACAACAAAACAATTTATAATGTTATGTGTATCAATACGACGAATAAGCTAGAATTACCACTAGCTTATTCGTCGTATAATCCATATGACGTCCCGGTAGAATGTGATAATGTGACACAATACTACACACACGCACTTTATTCAATACCGGTAGTATAATCCAGTGGCAAAACTGTATCCAAATCATTCTAAATTGTTAGTCACCAAAAAAGACAAAATGAACTCTATTAGATTGCCATCCTAAGTCAAAATGCAGTATCTTTAAAAGCTGTAGAACTTACGGCATTTTGCTTAAGGGCGATCATATGGTTCCCGCATGGTTTTGATAACACATACGGTGTTTCGGTTTAGTGTAGATTCTGCCGGGTTCAGTAGGTTTATTCTGGTCGTCAAACTACGATTCTTCGAAATGATGCGTCGTCGATGCTACAGTCGATCGGTTGAAAGTTCAGTCCAGAAACTATCAGCGCCATCTATTACGCCATGACTGATGTAAAAAACTGTTTCTACTCGACACTAGATGGAGCTTTCTGGGGCTACAAATTCAAACACACTCTACCAAAAACAAAAACCGAGCTAAGCTCGGTCATCCGGATATTATAAAAGAATTCATGGAATCTATAGTAGAATACTGTTACTACAAACTTTATAAAGACCTCATGTTGTAAAATTGTATTCTTGCAAATGAACATTTGATTTTATTTAATAAAATTCCATAATTTATGCAAGATATAATCAACGTTCGCATCACATTAAACGTTCGCATCAGATCAACCGCATCATTACGATTCCGTGTGCGTATAAAAAACTCAAGCGAGCGTTGCTACAATTTAAAACCTTATTCTGAACCCAGCAAGAACGACATCCCTTTGTACCATATAGGAACCATAGTATACAACCATTAACAAAAAGGTGTAGTAATACTTGGTGGCGTGTATGTGTATCGTGCCAGGAATCTGCCAGAGAACGAAAGTCGAAATCGGATTGATATTTTTTCCATACAAAAATTAAAAAATATATTTTTTCAAATATTATTGGCAACCCTACGGTTACTGTGGCGCGTGACCTTGACCTTTGTTATGGCCAATGTCACACGTCTCGATCCAAGACTGTTGTGTTTAACAGTAGCTGATGAAATAGGGTTAAATGTATTTTTTTTTCAGATTTTGGTTTCGCAATCTTGTGCATTTAGCCAGTGTCAAGTAATGATATATTTCAAGTGTATTTCATATTAAAAGTCTCAGTCACAAGTCAAGTAAAAGAGACTAAGTTACCTATAAGCTCGATGTCTTGTAGGTAACTTAGTTCTTTGCTGTATATAGTTTTAGTTTAGTTTTTGGAAATATTGGCCAGATTGATATTAGATAGTCCACTGGAAAAAAAAAAAAGTAAAACAGTCAAGGTCCAGTTATAGTCAAGTCATGCCCTAGTAAAGTGGTAGAAACTTTACTAGGACTTCTATTGGAGTTTTGGAGCAATGTCAAACTTTAATTCATCATAACTCAATATTCACGCTGCTGCCGCGAATGCAGAAGTTCCTGTTAGACTCCATACATGGAGCTAGATGTGTGACTTGAGTATTACCACACCTTTCTGTTACATATTGTATATGAACTACCAGAAGACCTTATTTATATGTTCCATTACCTGTGCCACTGTCTGTTCTCCTAAGGGCACGTCCTCAGTACGCAAGGCTGCGCGTCCGACTATAGATGTAGGATCTGCGTCGAGGATCACTCTGGAATTTAAAAAAGTAAATATAAGGATAGCGTTACATTCGGAGGGAACACAAATTTTCTCCCGAGGAAAATTTGTGTGTCTGGTTCTGGTTGTGAGTGTGTGTGATGTGATTGTTTCTGGCACCCGCGACACAAGTCATCGAACTTAGTGTGCTGCTTAGAAGGCGGATGTTCAGCCAACCAAGCCAACAAGCAGTTTAAAATATTATTATGATGGTTTAGAAATTGATGCTTGCTGTTTCAGCAAAAAAAAAAAATATGCTTGATAGGCAAGCATTTGACCACTATCTCACCTGATGGAAAGTAAAGATGCGGCCGAAGATATAGCATGCTTGCCGAGACGATACCTATTCACTATTGACTTGAAGACTCCCAGATTATACTGTTCGGGGAATAAGATTCCTTCACCGTCCGGATGATAAAATTAGGAGCGAATTGTTTCGAGCGAACTGGAGGTATGCCAACTATAAATTAAAAGCGTAACCAAACTGTAAGCGATAGTATACCGATAGGCTTGCGACCTTACGTGACTGAAACTTTTTACATATTATCAGGTCCTACTATTATAATATATATATATACAGCCGTGCCCCGCGGCTTCGCCCGCTAGTATCAAGTTAAAAAGTAGCCTATGTGTTAATCCTAGGTATAATCTATGTACATTCCAAATATCATCCAAATCCGTTCAGCCGTTAAAGCGTGAAGAGGGACCAAACATACTTACACACTTACACACAAACTTTCGGATTTATAATATTAGTAGGATATATTACTACTACTAGCCGTGCCCCGCGGCTTCGCCCGCTATTATCAAGTTAAAAAGTAGCCTATGTATTAATCCTAGGTATAATCTATGTACATTCCAAATTTCATCCAAATCCGTTCAGCCGTTAAAGCGTGAAGAGGGACCAAACATACTAACACACTTACACACAAACTTTCGGATTTATAATATTAGTAGGATATATTACTACTACTACTAGCCGTGTCCTGCGGCTTCGCCCGCTATTATCAAGTTAAAAAGTAGCCTATGTGTTAATCCTATGTATAATCTATGTATATTCATTTAAATATATATATATATATATTTATGTTGATTAGGCAAGCATTTGACCACTATCTCATACTGCCGCAGATATGACATTAATGTTACCTGTGGTGATGTTTCTTCCGTTAATTCGTTGGTGTGCAAACCGGAGGTATATCAACCATAAATGTATGGCGTTTGCCAGTTTGTGTTTTTTTTTCTTAATTTTGGCTTCGCAATCATGTGCATTTAGCCAGTTTCAAGTAATAATATAATATTTCAAGTATATTTCATATTAAAAGTCGTCACAAGTCAAAGTCAAGTAAAAGAGTCAAAGTCCAGTCCTAAGCTGTACAAGTCATCATCAAGTCATGCCCTAGTAAAGTGGTAGAAACTTACTAGAACTTCTATTGGAGTTTTGGAGCGAAGGCGAAAATCACGTTTTTCGACTTTGTATGATTTGCCTACACTTATGCACGTTTACTAAGTATTAACGGTTAATAATCGATTATTACACATTAACACTCAAAGTATCACAGGTTTTGGAAAATTATACAAAATTAACAACGCCATTTTTTCACTTTCGCGGCAAAAACCCCCAAGCAAAGGTATCCTCAGTGCAACCCTAGAGGGTTACTAGTATATTCGTTTTAATACATACCCTCCATCGCAGATCTCGTCTAAGGCTAACATGACAGCATCCAGGTTGTCAAGTAGCACTCTGCGTTCCACATTCCTTCGCACCAAAATACTGACAGATTCGTAGACTGCGTTCAGTACAGACTGGAGAATCAGCTGAAATAATAAAATAACAATTGATTATCGTTTTATAGTATTTACAAGCTTTTATTTAACTTGTAATGTAACTATGTTTGTTCGGGTGGAATCTTGCAACTCAATTTTGAAGCAGATATCTTCAACCGATTGAGCTGAAATTTTGTATTCACCTTTAATTTGAATGACAATGCATGGTTAGCTGTGTGACGTCATTCTAAATTCAGCATGGCGTAACGCCCAAAATGGCGGACATGTTATTTTTAATGCACTCCTACAATATGGGTATCAAATGAAAGGGCTGGCTGAGAATAACTCGAAAAATAAAGTGACGTCATTCTAAATCCAATAGGGCCGACTTCTAAAAGCTTGTTTTAAAAAGGTTTTCAAAGATATAATTTTAACCGACTTTCCAAAAAAAAGAGGAGGTTCTCAATTCGACTGTATTATTTTTGTGTCAGAACTTTTTTTAGGCGAACCGATTTTGATGATTCTTTTTTTGTTTGAGAGCTGGTGCTTCCCATGTGGTCCCATTTAAATATGACCAGTAGTTTTCGAGTTCTCCTCAACAATGGGTATTTGAATAATTTAATCTGATCAAGGGTTCTGAAGATGAAGCTGTGAATTCGTATTTTTAAGCTTTACTTGTGTTTAAATTAACTATACTGACATTAAAATTCTCTGAAACTATATCTTGGGCCAATTGTCTATATTTTCTCAAACTAAATGCATCTTTAAACCAAACACCTAAGTTACATACAAGGCAAGCTTATAGGTAACTCAAGTGCTCAAGCCCACTCTCAGTGGGTAGCGTTCCCATCATGCTGGCGGCATTGCGGCATTGGTAACTTAGATCTTTGCTGCATATCTTTTTAGGAAATATAGGCAATTGGCCCGTAGTTTGAATATGGAATAAAAAACAGGAACAAATAACATAGTATTAATTTTATTTTTAGTGATATAGTTACACTATTTATCAAGTAAGATATAATTGATTTTACTCTAATTGTTTTTTATTTCCTAGGAGTGTTGATAGACTATGGTATCATTATTAATTATTGTGTTTGCGCTTTCACACTCACATCCCCACACTAAGTTCAGTGACTTGTGTCGTGGGTGCCAGCAACATTCACATCACACACACAATCACAACTAGAACCAGAAACAC
The DNA here is from genome assembly GCA_948107665.1 of Lomographa bimaculata. Taxonomy (NCBI): domain Eukaryota; kingdom Metazoa; phylum Arthropoda; class Insecta; order Lepidoptera; family Geometridae; genus Lomographa; species Lomographa bimaculata. The sequence goes on along the minus strand of OX403612.1, from coordinate 5,086,575 downwards.
ACATTTTCCTTGGGGAGAAAACTTGTGTTCCCACCGGGAATCGCACCCGATACCCCTGCTTACAAGGCGAACACTCACCCAAACAAGCCAATGGGCAGTTCATATATATAGATAGACTATATATTTATAGACAATGGTATAATTTTTTATTATTGAAGTTGCGTTTGACGAGTATTGTTTATATGAATAAATGGTAATTGATTATGATCTCTTCTCACCTCATTCTCATGCGAGCTGCCCATTACGTAGAAGAATAGATCGACATTACTCTTGTAGACGCAAGTCAAGCCTTCCAGCATTATTATCTCAGCGTTGGCTCTGGAAAATAAATGACATTCAAGTTAGTATAAGATAAGAGAGTGCTAAGGAATAGGGTGGTTGAATTTATTCACCTATACATATAGTAATATAGAATGTGCATGTATGCGTATGCTTATGTATTGGTCTGTTAAAGTTATTATTTTTATATATATGTTTGTTTATGCTCGAATTATTGTTAACATATATGCAATCCTTTGACCACTATCTCACTTGATGGTAAGCGACGATGTGGTCAACGATTTAATAAAGGAAAAAAATTAGTTTATTTGAGTGTGTGTTCGCCTCGTAAGTGCAATGGGTTAGATTTCCAGCGGCAATACAAGGTTTATTCCCAAGGAAAATTTATGTTTCTAGTTCTGGTTGTGATTGTGAGTTTGATGTAAATGTCTCGGGCACCAAGGACATTGAACTCATTGTAGGGTTACGAGTGAGTAAGTGTTTGTGCATCAGGGACTTGAGCTTGATCGATGAGAAGTCGTCTATATGCGTGTTCGTAAACATCGCCGATGCACTACAGTACGGTGGCAGCCCCATCAGCGCCCTGAACGCGTTATTATATTGGGTGCGCAGAGTCAACTTTTTCATATGCTTTTAAGCTTGATATATGAATAAAGGCCTAATGCTAATCAGTTATAATAAGAAAGGCTTCTAGTCGAGAATAAAAAATAGATTTTACCTTTCCATATATTCATTGTTAAAATCTTGCTTAGTTAGGTTTCTGTAATAAATTAAGTTGCTATTGTAAGTACTATATTACTGCATTGAACTGCACTCCACCACCTGAGAGTTGGGTTACATGAAACCTAGCATTGACTGAATTCATGGATTAGGACATGATTTGGCTTTATATGTACTATGACTTTTTTACTTTATTTTTCTTTTTTTTGTATATGTACACAGATTAATGACACGCAGTTCAATTTGAGTTTGCTACAATTGCTGTCTAAAATGTATTATTAAGTCAAAATTTATATGTAAGCAAAGCTTAAAAAAACCGACTCCATCCCTTATATTTTGGTTTTGGTTTGATCGCTTTCGATTAAATTTATATGGGACCACCTTTGAAGTATAATTAAACCAAACAAAAAAATCATTTTGAGAGTCAATCCATAAATGGGGGAGGAGTCGGTGAACATACATAAAAAAAAAATTACATTGGAACATAGTACCTCCTCCTTTTTTTGAAGTTGGTATAAAGTGGTTTAATCCTACTAATATTATAAATCCGAAAGTTTGTGTGTAAGTATGTTTGTTCTCTCTTCACGCTTTAACGGCTGAACGGATTTGGATGAAATTTGGAATGTACCTACATAGATTATACTTAGGATTAACACATAGGCTATTTTTTAACTTGATAATAGTGGGCGAAGCCGCAGGGCACGGCTAGTTAACAATAAATAAATGACCAACTTTTGCATAGTGTGCATGGAAAGTGCCTCAAGGGTGTCTTCTATGGTCTACTAATAAAGCCTGAAGACCTATATTTACCTGTGGGTCTTGTTAAATAAGTTCTTCTCAAACGCCTTCTGTTCTTTAGTGGTGGGTAAGACGTCCTTATCATAGTACTTGGCGAGGATTCGGTTGCCATCGTTGTCGAGGATGCACATACCTTTGACGATGTAGAGAGTTGGCTCCTGGAATGTCAAGGAGCAATCGGTGAAGAAAATAAAAAAAAAATACATTCGAGCATAGAACCTCCTGCTTTTTTGAAGTTGATAAAAAATAATAAGGGGCACCCATATGTAAGAGGAGATAACATTTTTTTTTTTACCTTTATGGAGTATCGTTGAAAAGAGCTATGAAACATATGTATACTATCTGTTATATCCTGTACTTGAACAACAAATACAGAAATCAAACAATTATAATAAAGAAAAACGTAATGAGCGATTAACCTCAAAAGTTTTTCTCTATTACGCAAAATGTAGGTGTGAGATCTCAGTTCGGCGCAAACGACTAGTCTAATTTGTGATGGGAGTGATAAGACCTGCACTGATGTCCTGCTTCTGTACAGCATTTGAGTGGAAGTCATGCCTGTGATTGTTAACCTCGACAAAAAAGTGAGGTGTTTTAGTGTTTTTTTTTTCATACTTGATAGGTAAGCTTTTGACCACTATCTCACCTGATGGAAAGTGATGATGCGGCAGAAGATGTAGCATGCTTGCCTTAAGTGTATCTGTATGTGTTTAGTTTAAAATTGCTTCAACCTGACTGTATTTCCAAACATTTACTATGATATGACTTGCAATGTTTTAATGAATTAAATGTTACATTTGATAATTAAATTTTTTTATTCTTTTAATTTTGGCTTTGCAATCTTGTGCATTTCATGTCAAGTAATAATCTATATCAAGTGTATTTCATATTGAAAGAACTCATACTATTATAGTCTCAAGCCACAGTCAGAGTCAAGGTCCAGTCATAGTCAAGTCTATTAAATTAGTCAAGGCAGTGCTATTAAATAAATGAATTACACGACAGAGAAGGTAATGATTTCATTTTTTTTTTTTTTATTTGTGACAGGCTAGTGTTTGACCACTATCTCACCTGATGCTAAGTGACGATGTGATCGAAGCTGGTAAATACACTAGACCTGGAATACGCTATGCTAGTTAGAAATCAGTAAATAATAGTTTAAAATACTGTTTTACTAGCTTCCGTGGTGGAATTTCATCATATTGTTGAGAACGGTCAAAAAGGTTATGTTCTCTTGTAAAAATCTGTAATACTTACAAATAGCGACCCTTCCATTGTGTTTGTGTGGACCATTATTTTATATTTGGAATGTTTTTCAATCAAATTACCTTTACAGGAATAATTACGGCGAAACGCAATGTTGACGTGTTTACGTTTGACGAAACAATATTTAGTGACAGTTGGTTTATAATGTGGACATTTGACATTGACAACTAAAATGCTCGTCTCAGACAAACATTTTGTCTGAGTGCTACATTATCACTGATGAGAATTATCAGTTTAACTGTTAAATTACAATACGAGTACGTATTTTGATGATTTTCTCATTATTTTATGACGTATAGACATAGTAGGTTATTGCGATACACGCCACCTAACGGTTACAAGATAAATTATCTGTAGTTGCATTAACTTCTTTGGCTTTTCCTGCCATCTATGAATTTGTATGAAATACTTTGCTGCCAAGTAGCTAACGTTTAAATTCCGTGGCAGCAGATGGCAATACTAGTAACTAACACAATTATTGGAGTTTTGCCGCGAACGTGAAAAAATGGCGTTGTTGATTTTGTATAATTTTCCAAAACCTGTGATTCTTCGAGTGTTAATGTGTAATAATGGTGGATTACTAACCGTTAATACTTAGTAAATGTTTATATATGTAGGCAAGTCATACAAAGTTGAAAAACGTGATTTTCGCCTTCGCTCCAAAACTCCAATAGAAGTTCTAGTAAAGTTTCTACCACTTTACTAGGGCATGACTTGACTATGACTGACTACTTGACTTTGACTGTGACTTGTGACTAAGAATTTTATTATGAAGAATAGGAATTGTTAATATTTGTTTAATATTTCGACTGAAGGACTATGGATCCATGGTCATGAAATAATTAAAAAAAAAAACAATTATTGTTTTTACTTGTTGAAAACTACAGCACCCTGCGGTAAAATTACGGTTGATTTAATTAAAATTATCAGTTTTTAGAAAAATCGGTCTAGTAGTTATGGCGTGTTTGAATAGAAAAAAAACAAATTAAATTGATAATAGGTAATATTATTGTACTTATAAAAACTTCCACATGTGTATATTATGCGCTTTACTTCTAAATAGTAGCGGGACTGAGTAATAGGTAAACTGAGCAAACTAAGTAGGTACCTGCATAACGGAACAAGTGTAAATGTGAAACAAGTGCGAACTCTTTCGTTTCAAGACATTTTACCCCCCTTCTCGGTCACTGCGGTCCGTTACACCGTTAACTAAACCCCTGATGGTATGATATGTATATATAAAACATTACCAGCCAGTAATCGTGTTGTCAGAAACGAATAGATAAAACTACTCCGTTTCTCAGGTCCGATTTTAAAGGCATTCGTTTTTTCCCTTTTAATTTTGGCTTCACAATCTTGTGCATTTAGCCAGTGTCAAGTTATAATATATTTCAAGTGCATTTATATTAAAAGTCCTAGTCACAAGTCATAGTCAAAGTCAAGTAAAAGAGTCATAGTCAAGACAGGCACTAGTAAAGCGGTAGAAACTTTTCTAGAACTTCTTTTGAGTTTTGGATGGAAGGGGAAAATCACTTTTATTAACTTTGTATGATTTGCCTACAGTTTTACAGGTTTAGTATTAACGGTTAATAATCCACCATTATTACACATTACCATTCAAAGAATAACAGATTTTGGAAAAATATTTAAATCAACAACACCATTTTTTTACTTACGCGGCAAAACTCCAAGGCATTCGTTTTATTATAGCACAATATGTTAAAATTAAAATGACAGTTCTAAATTTGATAATGACAGTTGGTGCTAATTCCTACTAAACTTGTTAAATTACAATGTAAAAATTTTACAACTAAAATGATACCGCGTAGAGTATATTATTATTTTCTATGTCCTTCCATCAAAAAGTACGAACATAAACCAATCGCACTCATAACTCCCTACACTAAGTTCGAAGGCTTGTATCGTGGATTCCAGATACTTTTTTTTTATTTTGGCTCGACAATACTTGTGCATTTTGCCACGGTCAAGAGCCTACTAAAATATTTCAAGTGTATTTCATATTTAATACATGAAGTTCTAGTCACAGTCAAAGTCAAGTCATGTCCTAATAAAGTAGAAACATTACAAGAACTTCTAATGGAGTGAAAGCGAAAATTACGTTTTAAAAATTTGTATGGTTTGTGTTGTTTTGTTATTCGCACACGTTTAACCATTAACGAATAAACACACTCAGAACCAGAAACACACATTTTCCTCGCGGAGAAAACTTGTGTTTCCTAATCGAACCCTATAGGTACCCTCTGCTTACAAGGCAGACGTGCCAACTACGCCAGCGGGCAGTTAATTATTGTAACGAATGAAATAGCAAACCATTACGTAAATAAATTTAAAATCTGTTCCGCTATTCATTTGGTAACATCAGAAGCCATAGAGGAAGTTTTACTTTTGTAATTTGACACGGTGACATCAAAGAGTTCAAACTAGTCTATGGTCTATTTTGAGCTCAGCTCCCGCCATTTATTGAATGTGGCGCGAAAATGTGCCATAAAAATAAAAAAAAATGTGCGATAGTAATTGATCGAGCGGAGCAAGGTTTCTAAGTTGACTTGAGTGGTTTAGCACTTTGTCCATCCGTCCGTCCGTTCATCCATCTGTCAGAGGCATTTAACGTCTAAACTATATAAGCGAATGACTTCAAATTCTTATAGAATATGTAAATCTAAGGCCCAAAGCCAGAAATGGCGATCAAAATTATATAAAATTAATTAAAATATTGAGGTGTTTTTCTGCCCGTGTGGGACATCGTTGAAAAATACTTTTTTCCTCTTTATTTTGGTTTCGCAATCTTGTGCATTTTGCCAGTGTCAAGTAATAATATGTTATTCTTCAAGCGTATTTCATATTAAAAGTCGCAGTCAAAGTCAAGTAAAAGAGCCAAGGTTTTTCAACTTTGTATGATTTGCCTACACTTATGCACGTTTACTAAGTACTAACGATTAATAATCGACACAATAACGCTCGAAGAATCTCAGGTTTTGGAAAATTATACAAAATCAACAACGCCATTTTTCAATTTCGTGGCAATACTCCCAAAATAAAAAGAATTTAAAAGAAGAGTAAAAACTATTTGGTTAGTTGCCAAAGTCACTGATTTTAGATCTATTTTGTCCCGGAGCTGTATTTAAAATGAAACTTACGTATAATATCCTTTTTATCCTGTACTTGAACAACAAATACAAAAATCTTACTATTATTAATAAGAAGAAAAGCTATTCATCACTTTTTATAAGCAATGAATCTCAAAAGTTTTTCTCTTATAGGCAAAATGAAGGCACAGTAGTCACCAGTCACTGTCAAAGTCAAGTAAGAGAGTCACGGTCAAGTCACAGTCAAGTCTTGCCCTAGTATAGTGGTAAAGCATTTACCTACTAGCGAAACCGAAATTCATGTTTTTCAACTTTTTAACCGACTTTAAAATATGTGGAGGCTCTATGATCGACTGTATGTATTTTTACCGACTTCCCAAAAAAGGAAGAGGTACTCAAGTCGACTGTATTTTTTTTTTGTGTGTGTTTCCTCATACCTTCTCTCCACGTGAGCTGATTTCGAAATTTTTTTTTAGTTTGAAAGATTTTGCTTTCTAATTGGTCCCATTAAAATTTGATCAAGATCTGATCAGTAGTTTTTGAAATATCGTCAATAATGCCGATTTTGTACGCCTACTTAGACGATGTTCTCGTTTAACCGACTTCAAAAGTTACCTCATAACTTCTTTCGTTGTGAGCCGATTTTAATGATTCTTTTTTTATTTGAAAGCTGGTGCTTTCATTGTGGTCCCATTGAAATCAAGACCTGATCTCTTATTTTTGAGTTATCGTCAATAATGCGTGTTTAATACATTAAATCTTATCAAGGTTCCGAAGATAAAGCGGTGAAGTCGGTTTTTTAAGCTTTGCTTGCGTTTAATTATTTTTATGTATGTTCACCGATTTCTCCTCCATTTGTTGACCGATTTTTATATAGGTACTTCAGAGGTGGTCCCATTCATTTTTTTTTGTTTTTATATACTTCAGAGGTGGTCCAATATACATTTTATCAAAATCAATCAAGTCAAAACCAAAATATAAGCAGTGTAGTCGGTTTTTTTAAGCTTCGCTTACTTTAAAATTATTACGATTTGCACTCGTGCACTTTCACGAACTAAGTATTAATCTAATAATATTATAAATCCGAAAGTTTGTAAGTAAGTGAGTAAGTATGTTTGTTCCGTCTTCATTCGATGAAATTTGGAATATACATAGATAATAATAATTATATATGTGCTAAACATAGGCTTTTTTTTAATTTTTTTATTCGTAATAGGCAAACTTTTGACCACTATCTCACCTGATGGTAAGCGACGATGTGGTCGACGATGGAGCAAGCTTGCCTAGAAGATACCTATTCACACGTGCCTCTTGTTAACTTGATAATAGCGGGCAATGCCGCGGGGCACGGCTATAGTAGTTGATAATCCACCAATATTACACATTAACAGTCCAATACTTACAAGTTTTAGAAAATAATACAAAATTGAGAACGACATTTTTTCATTTTCGCGCCAAAACAGTGTACACAGCAAACCCTTCAAGTATTTATAATCTGTATAATTCCTAACAACCAAAACAAGCTGATCCTCTCTCTAATTGATCCCTCAATCACTACCGACTCACATTACACCATTTAATTGCTTCCGAAATAACCGAAAGTTATCCTAAATTATCCCAAAATATCCTAAATATGATCTTTAGAGCGTAACGATCTCCTTAAGCGATTTCTAGGAAGAAAAAAAAGATACACCGAAATGTTAAGAGCTGTACTCCGGTAACTCTTTAGTTGATTCAGAGGTCTACTTATTATGGATACATAAATCCATACTAAGCAGATCCCTTGTAGAAAAGTAATCCGTCTACGTGAGAGGTCTACTTATAACGGACATAACGACCAAAGTATAGAGACCTATTCCATCGAATAAATCAGATAGGTTCAGAGGTCTGTACATAATGGGAAGTAAATTACATGTCCAAAATATCAAGAGCTCTATCAGTGTAAGTTTTTGTCGGTGGTAGGGATCAGATTTTGTTGGTATTTATTTCGGTGCTTGATTCATAAATTTTCAGTGGACAGGCCAGTCGTCTAAATCATTTTAACGCCAAAACTGGGCATGGATGAGGGTTAGGTGTTTTAGAGGATACGACAGAGATAGCCTAAATACTTATCAACCTTTTAAACGTTACCCACTGGTAGTGGGCTTGAGCACTTGAGTTACCTATAAGCTCGATGTCTTGTAGGTAACTTAGTTCTTTGCTGTACATAATTTTAGGAAATATAAGCAATTAGCCCGTAGTTAGACCTACATTAAAAAAAAAAAAAGAAAAAACCTTTTCATAAGCTACTTTTTTTTCATTATTCACAATATGGCGTCTGTTTGTTGGCATATCTCTATCGACATACCTCCAGTTCGCTCAAAGCGTTTTGCTTCTACGTTCATCATCCGTACAGCAAAGTAGTGGAACTCATTGCCTGCGTCTTTGTTCCCCGAACGGTATACTCTGGGAGTCTTCAAGTCTCGAGTAAATAGGTATCTTCTAGGCAAGCATGTCACATCTTCGGCCGCATCATCACTTTCAATCAGGTGAGATAGTGGTGAAATGCTTGCCTATTCAACATAAAAAAAAATAATTGATAACTGTTACAGTCATGTCTTTAGTGACACTCGCAAGATACGTCAAATTGATTGACGTAATAATAACCAAAATCGGCCAACGCGTTTGGTCTCTAAAACTCCCCAAAGGAACAAGCATGCCATACATAGGCTGATAAACACATTCCTCTTTTGCGTCGCGCAGTCAGGTAAAATAATTAAAATTTTCATCCAAAATCTTTAATTTAACATGCAACTTTGTATATATGATTTGTATATACCATTAGCCATGCTAGGCAGAACTATAGTGATACATTTAGAAAGAAAAACAATATCGCTTGAGGCGGGGACTGAACCCGCGACCATAGGGTGTCATGCCCTATCGCTCTAACTAACCGATGAGCTACTCAAAGTAAGGATAATTTCGTCAGTTCAGGCAGGGCTTGAGTAGCTCAGCGGTTAGAGAAATAGGATATCACATGTGTCACAAATATGGTGTTCAATAAAGAGTGTATCTATATATCTATCTATGACACTATGGCTGCGGGTTCGAACCCGCCTCAGGCCATAATTTTTCCTTTATAAATTTAACACTATAGTTTGTACCTATGTTTGTTTGCATGCTGAATTAGAACCAGTTATTCTTATCCTCCAATGTGAACTTGTGAATACAGAACAAACATACAATTATACACGAACTTTCGCATTTATAATGTTAGTGTGATAATCGGATGATATAAAAAGTTCCACGCTTCATTGCAGTGGATATACACGTCAACTGACAGACTTGATGTTTGCATCTAAAATTAACGAAGATTGAATCCATACTTAGTTAAATAATTTAACAGGAATATATTTATTACTTACATGCGTTTTTCATAAAAACCCATTACGTATATAGATACAGCTTAAAACAAGGAATAAATATTAGTATAACACCCAATAAAATAACTTCTTACGGCAATTTAGTAATTTTTTTTTAAAACACTCAACTTCCCTTGCACTCAAACGACTTTCGCATTTTCATTGTTTGAAACTGTCTAATAGTTTCATTTTACTTTGACATTTTAGCGATGGAAAATATTGGTACATTATTAATCTTAATTTCCCCATAACTTAAAGGAGTGCACACACGGCCAAACTTAAATTATGACGAAAAATCAGAGATACGGACCGACCACACCGTTTTGGTTCCAATTGGAACCATGTTCAATTGGGCTTGGCAGAAATCGGTGCCGCTCGGCACCACGTTAATGTGTTCCTAGATAAGTACAATCTTGGAGTCGAGAGTGAATAGGTATTTTCTAGGCAAGCGTGCTGCATCGTCGACCGCGTCGTCACTTGACATCAGGTGGGATAGTGGTCAAATGTGCGGCGGAAAATGGAAAGGGCTTGACTAGAAGGTTATCTGTTGACTCTAATTGAATACACCCAATTTGTACCGTTCTGGGAACAAAGACGCAGGCAATGGATTCCACTCCTTCGTTGTATATACGGATGATAAATGTAGAGGCGAATAGCTTTGAGCGAACTGGGGGTATGTCAACCATTAGACATAGAAATAGAAATGATTTTATTGCGTAAACTGTGTGTGTAAATTAAGAACTAGGTACATGTTCTTTAAACTTAAAAAGTAGTAAGTAACATTTCTTTCCTTTTCGGGCGTACAATTGGATATTTTTTATTTTATGTTTTAAATAAAATATTTGCAGTATTTCTTACATATTATTATCCTTAAATAATTTACACATTATAATTAGGCTACTTACAGTATTATAATATATTAAACGCTTTTACACTCACAGCCCCACACTAAGTTCGTGACTTGTGCCGTGGGTGCCGGAAACATTCACATCACACACACAATCACAACCAGAACTAGAAACACAAATTTTCCTTGGGGAGAAAAATAGTGTTCCTTCCTATACGTAGTTTGTCATCATGCTGTATAGCTGTGTCTCCAAATGATCTAATGGCGTTGATGGTTTTGTATAATTTTCCAATACCTGTGATTCTTCGAGTGTTAATGTGTATTAATGGTGGATTATTAACCGTTAATACTTAGTAAACGTGCATGAGTGTAGGCAAATCATACAAAGTAAAAAACTTGATTTTCGCCTTCCCTCCAAAACTTCAATAGAAGTTCTAATGAAGTTTCTACCACTTTACGAGGGCATGACTTGACTATGACTAGACTATAACTCTTTACTTGACTTTGGCTGTGACTCAAATATTTAGGAACATTTTCCTTAGAAAAACTAGATGTTCCTGGTGGATTTTTAAATTATATCAAAGAAAGAGCATACGTGAAACATAATAATAATTAAATATTATCTATACTGTTATTATTTATTTTATGTTATTTGACGACCCAGTTGGCGCAGCGGATAGTTGTCCGCCCTCTGCGCCGTGGGTCCTGGGATCGATTCCCAGCAGGATCACAAATCCCTTCACAAGGGATATTTGTGCTTCTGGTTCTGGGTGTAATGTGTGTGCGATGTGAATGTTTCCGGCACCCACGATACAAGTCTTTGAACTTAGTGTGGGGCTGTGAGTGTGAATGCGTTTGTTGGTTTGTTTATTTTTGCATATTTAATTATTTCGGATACTTATCATCATTTTTTTTTCTAAGTTCCTGGTAACAAATAAATACAAATAAATACATTTTGATTTGATTTGATTTGATAAATATGTAGTCGGATTCCTTTACTAAGACATTATAGACATAAGAAACTATAGAAATAAAATGGCTGGTTATAAATTAATGCAATTTCCTCATGCCACACATCGTTAATTTGCCTGGACTACAGGCGGACTCTGCAAAAGAGTCTACCGATACAAAACAACAGAATAAATAAAAAAAACCTATTTAAATTCTTTCGTGCATTTTTGTCGTGGTCTTGACCTTAGCTATTCATTAACAATACCTTTCATCGCTTTAGTTACAGCCATTTAATTTGAAATTTAGGGCATTTATAGACGGTGAGATTTCTAGCCGAGAAGCATTTATAGACGGTGAGATTTCTCGCTGAGAATGGACGAGAAGCGCAGGCGATATATTTATTTATTTCTTAAAACGAGACTAAAATGATATACATAAAATCACCAACTTTATAGGTAATATAAGTGCTCAATCCCACTACCAGTTGCGTTAATTCTGGCGGCATTGCTACTCTGAATCGTTGAGCCTAATAATGATGCATTTGGGGCTCGGGGATCTTGTCAAAATTCTTTGGGTGTCGAGCAACTCACTATTTATTAATACCTCTAGCCATAAGTGTAAATAAAGGTTTAATGGTGTCTTAATCATTATTTAAGACATATTTTTTTTATTCCCGATAGGCAAGCATTTGAAAGTCAAGATGCGGCCGAGATGTAACATGCCTGCCTAGAAGTTTTGGTAGTTTAAGATCAATTAATATCAATATGGTGTAATTTGATAATCTAAATTAATATTAATATGGTGTAAGGTTTTTAAATGTAGGTGGATGAATAATAAATATTTAAATTATTCATTTCATTTTTGTAGGTATAATATATTTGTTGACAAATTTATAAAAATGTTAGCGATATAACGCATTTCTTCCTGTATATACGTACTATAAAATTCTCTTTTATTTTTATTTTAGTAGACATTTTTATGTTAAAATAAAAAAAAGAATAATTTTACTATGCATTATTTTTAATCATTTACTAACAATTAACAAAATGCCCATAAAAATCTAACCATCCATTCAAAAATCCATCCATAAAATGTCCACAAATATAACCATATCCCGTAATGGAAAGCGATTATACGACGATACGTAGCTAGAGGATATCCATTAATTCTAGACTAAATTGAGTATTATAAAACTTTATAGTTTATATTATAACCCTATTTAGAAGTCTATTAACTCCAAATCTGACAATGATTATTGTTTAGTGAATAAATTGTCCTATAAAATAGGTGAGATAGTGGTGTTAAATGCTTGGCTATAGAGCAAAAAAAAACGAGCGAACTGGAGGTTTGTCTACCATAAATGGATGACGTTTGAAAGTTTGCCTTGTTGTTAAGTAAAACGGGCGTGGGGGTATCAATTTGACTAATTCCCACCCTCACACTACACCTGGGGGTCTATTCCGAGCATCGATAATCTTTACATCGACGTCGAAATCGAACGATTTTCTTTTCCTATGAACCATCAAATCGAACGAACTTTCAACCGATCGACTGTAGTATCGACGTCGCAAAGCGAAAAAAAAAAGTATGAGAAATTCTCGTCGTCTGTACGGGCCTTACATTAATACCATTAGAATGATACAACAGCATGATTCAACAACTAAATACAATGCAACGCGGCGTCGACACTTTGTCGGCGTCTTTACAACTCTCGCCGCTGAGCTTAAGAGGACTGTATGTTACACCGTATAAAGCACGTGTAGTTTTTGATCTATGTTTATTAAATTTTTTTTAATTTATTTAAACAAACAGACATTTACTTGCTTATTGACCGAGCGAGCGAAGCGTCTCCGTTTCAGCTTGGGAAACAATTGCTTTCGTATGTCCGGCGGATTTCCGGTTGTTCTCCTCTACAGGTCGCATTTCTCAACCGATTCTCGTGAAATTTTGTGAGCAGGTTCGATAATTATACAGATTACATTCGTATGATTTTAAACAGTTGTAACTTGTATATATATATATATATATATTTTATGATTTTAAGCAGTTATAACTTGTTTAAGCACGCCGAAGATACGAGGTAGCATGACACAAAATCATTTTCGGGACAATTAAGATGACGTATATTTTACAAATTATAATTCATAGTTGTTTAAACTACACTGTCCTGCAAAGAACGACATTGCCATGCCTCGCGCCGTAATATGCACGCTAACGGTGGCTTCCGACGGTGCGTGATACTGCGGACGGACGCGGACCAGCCCGCACCGACGCGACGCACCATGGGAAGAGTATCGTCCGTGGTAGCGCAGACACGTCCGGTGCGGTGCATCCGATCCGCGGCGAATCGGTAACTTCAAAGGACTATGCATCTTGGAATGACAAAATGGCTTCGAATCTCAAGACACACAGACTGACAGGCGTCGGAAGAGCCTTTTAGTGCGGTGCGTAGCTGTCCGTGGTCGTCGGCCGTGCGTGATAATCAGCAGAATCTCGCACGGTCGGAAGCCCGCTTTAGACTTAATACAGAAGAAAACATTAGAATACATTTAAATACAAAATATAGGTTTTTGAAAAATAATTAAACGCAAACAAAGCTTAAAAAAACCTACTTCACTGCTTTATCTTCGAAACCTTGATCAGATTCAACGTATTAAACACGCATTACCAAACCACATGGAAAGCACCAGCTTTCAAGTAAAAAAATAATCATCAAAATCGGCGCACAAAGGAAGAAGTTATGAGGTTACTTTCGAAACGAAAAATCGTCAATGTAGTCCACAGAATAATATGCATTATTGAGGATAACTCAAAAAGTACTAGTCAGATCTTGATCAAATTTAAATGGAACCAATTGGAAAGCAATAACTATCAAACAAAAAAAATTTTCAAAATCGGTCCACGTGTGATAAGTTATGACGTAACAGAAATATAAAAAAAACTACAGTCGACTTGAGCACCTCCTCCTTTTTTGTGATGTCGGCAATCATTAAAAAACTGAATTTACAATAGCGCTGAATTCGTTGGGAACGGCAGGTGACGTCACGCATGAAATATTAAACACTGCAGTGATCTACTTCGGTGTGACATGCGGAATGTAACAAAACGCGCTATTAAGTTAGATCGTATTGTGACTATTGTACAAACTTGAAACACTGTAGTGTAATGGACAAAGAGATTTTAAAGTTACCGCTGGGAAAAAAAACCACAGATTATGCAATTTACTTATTGTCCTCGGTTCTGTATATATGCGTGACAGATATCTAATTCTAGACAAACTGACGTCATCCATTTATTGTTGTCATACATCCAATTCGCTAGAAGCGTTTCGCTTCTACGTTTGTCGCCGTACTGCGAAGGAGTGGAACTCATTGCCGGCGTCTTTGTTCCCCGAACGGTATAATCTGGGAGATAGGTATATCAAGTCAAGAGTGAATAAGTATCTTTTAGGCAAGCATCCTACATCGGCCGCATCATCTCTTTCCATCAGGTGAGATATTGCTGCAGTTTTACAATGGATTGTAAAACTGTAATATTGGTCAAATGAGTGTCTATCGAGCATAAAAAAACTTATATAATAACTCTAGCCATTCCCCGCGGCTTTGCCCGCGTCTATCAGGTTAAAAAGCAGCCTATGTGTTAATCATAATTATATGCTATGTACATTCCAAATTTGATCCAAATCCGAGCAGCCGTTTCAGCGTGAAGAAAAAACAAACATACTTACACATTTAGACACAAACTTTCGGATTTATAATATTAGTGTTAATAATGTAAATCAAGACACACAGAAAATAAACAAAATAGATAATTACAAGAACTGCCCTTTGGCGTAGATGAATACGCGACCGCTTAAAAATTTTTTTTAGAATATAAAACGAATTAATTTTATTTCTTTCTTATATATAAAAATGAATTGCTGTTCGTTAGTCTCGCTTAAACTCGAGAATGGCTGGACCGATTTGGCTAATTTTGATCTTGAAATATTTGTTGAAGTTCAGGGAAGGTTTAAAAGGTGAGAAAATATAAAGAAATTGCAATAAAATTAGCAAAAAGTAGTATTTTATTTTCCCATACAAACTGTTCGTATCTGTCAAACAGGAGATGTTTCTGAATATTTGACCACAGACAATTGGCGGTATGAAGTTCGCCGGGTCAACTAGTTCTATATAAATAGATCAAAATGTTAATTTCTTATACCTATAGGTATAAGAAATTATCATTTAAGTCTATGTATCGTATATGTTGTTATATAATAGGATATAACAACATATACGACACATATAGGCTACTTTTTTCTTGTTTGTCGCGGGCAAAGCTGTTTTTAGCCTCTGGTGAAAAAGACAAAGAGTTTTAAGTTTGTATCTGTGTCTCTGTTCGTGACATCGGAGCTCCCAAACGGCTGGACCGGTTGAGATTTATTTTTTTGTTTGAAAGATGACTTGATTTTTTAAAAACATTTGAAAAATGTTTGGTAAAAATTGGTGTAGCCGTTATCTAGATAAAGCGTCGGGGCTAACTTTTTTTTATATTTTTTTTTATTTTGCCCTTTGCTATACTATTAATTTATTTTTTTATCCTGTAACGCAATCTCATTAAAAATAACCTGTATTTTTTTCTATATGCTCGATAGGCAAGCATTTGACCACTATCTCACCTGATCGAAAGGGTTCCTTATGACATATTTTTACTTTTATTCATCACTAGCCGTGCCCCGCGGCTTTGCCCGCTATTATGAAGTTAAAAAGTAGCCTATGTGTTAATCCTAGGTATAATCTATGTACATTCCAAATTTCATCCAAATCCATTCAGCCGTTAAAGCGTGAAGAGGGAACAAACATACTTACACACTTACACACAAACTTTCGGATTTACAATATTAGTAGGATAACTCAATATTCACGCGTCTGCCGCGAATTTAGAAATTCATTCAGAAGAAGTACGAAATTAGCTAAGTAGATGCGTGGCTTGAGTATAACAACATCTTTCAATAGAAAACAATGTGTAATAACACATTGTATACTTATATTCTCATTATTTTGTCGCAGTGGTTTTATTTGACCCCCCAATTCCCGCAAGATACCTATTTTATATCCTTTCTCACCCCGAACCTATTAATCGGAAACAATATCTTTTACAGCCACCATAAATAAGGGTTCTATTTATTGCGTACGGTACCCTAATTCACAATGTAAGACGCAGACAGTGTCTTAGTTTTAAACAACGTTGAAAGAATCTGAGTTCGGGATGCAAGTGTGATTGGATTTGTTAAGAAGTTGATTTTGGATGTATTTCAAATGAAATACAATTTACTAGAACATCGAGCGATGCAAGTTCTCTAAGTTGACTTGGGTGACACTGTGACCGTCCAAAAACGGCAACATATTTTAAGCTGATACTTAGGTATAACATCTGTTATCCCTATTTGAACAAAAAAAATATAAAAATTTACAATTATCATTTAAAAAAATGTTATAAGGACCAATGACTTGTTCAAACGCGACTTCACTGACTTATCTCCGGAACCTTTGATCTGATCTTGATATTTTTTTATATGGGACCAAATCGACACCACATCCTTTCATAAAAAAACATCTTCCAAATCTATATATATCGCAGCAATATATTTTATAGGTAACTCAAGCGCTCAGGCCCACTACCATTGAGTAACATTCCCATCCTACTGTCGGCATTTTCTCTCTGAATTGCAATGCAATAAACTAAGTACTAGAATTTTGATCACGCGTCTCTGCAATTTGGTATTAGGTAAGATTAGTCACTGTCTTAACCCTCCACTGCGTCTCGCAAATTGAACGGCGTTTCTAATCAATTCGCGGCACCACGCGGTTAATTGTAACTTTTTGTTTCTTTAGAGCAAGCGCAGATACCTATCAAGACCTTTTGATTGGGAGGATAGTCGGGTGGAAAAGTATACAAATCGAAAATAGAAAATTATACAAAAAAAAGTACCAGACATTTACTGACATTGAATGAACAGCAAAGAGCATGTGCATTTACTCTGTGGTAATATTTTTTTATGCCAGATAGGTAAACATTTCCTGATGGAAAGTGATGATGCAGCCGAAGATGGTATGCTTATGAAGAAACAAGACTCATGTTATTCAAATTGAAACCGCCAATAACAAAGATACATTTACAAGGAGTCTCTGTTGCGATTAGTTTCATTTCAAAAATTAGACTTATTGTCGATTAATTTAAATTTAAGAGTTTTTTTGCCGCGAAAGTTATAAAATGGCGTTGTTGGTTTTGTATAATTTTCCAAAACCTGCGATTCTTCGAGTGTTCATGTGTAATAATGGTGGATTATTAACCGTTAATACTTAGTAAACGTGAATAAGTGTAGACAAATCATCGCTCCAAATCCCCAATAGAAGTTCTAGTAAAGTTTCTACCACTTTACTAGGGCATGACTTGACTAATGACTGAACTTTGACTGTCACTTGTGACTAGGACTTTTAATATGAAACAAACTTAAAATATATTATTACTTGACACTGGCCAAAATAAAGAAACAAAATATTCATATTGAAAACGATTGCAACAGAAATAGAGAGTATGACCTTCCTATTATCTAGGAATCTATTTTGTGACTTGTTTCAATTTGAAAATGACAATATTACTAAGAAATAAGGTTCATTTTTGCTTAATTCAAATAGAAACTACTAAAACTCTTTCACAATCACAGCCCCACACTAAGTTAACACTTGTGTCGTGGGTGCCGGAAACATTCACATCACACACACAATCACAACCAGAAACAGAAACACAAATGTTCCTTGGGAAGAAAACTTGTGTTCCCGCCGGGAATCGAACCTGATACCCCTGCTTAGAAGGCAAACGCTTACCCAACTTAGCCAACGGGCAGTTCACAACAGAGTTAGGAAATAAGGAGTCTGGATGGCTCTCTGCCATCAGACTCCTTATTTCCTAACTCTTAACAATGACTTTCGGCACCGACTGTAAGTTAGAGTATAACCACGTGCGTGCACCATCAAACCAAATCGTCCGATTGGGCTATCGGCTATCGATAATTAATCGAATATCGATTGTTTCTAATGATCCGAGATAGCCTCATTAGTTTTATGGATCGATTTTATTGTAATTCGTTTAGAAGTGCTGATTTTCAACTACGCCATTTAAACTGCCCGTTGGTGTAGTTGTGTGCGCGTTCGCCTGCTAAGCAGAGGTATCGGGTTCGATTCCCGGCGTAAACACAAGTTTTCTCCCCAAGGCAATTTGTGTTTGGTGCTGGTTGTGATCGTGTGTGTGATATGAATGTTCCCGGCACTCACGACAAAAGCTCTCGAACTTATTGTGTGAAAACGTTTGTTTGTTTAATTCTTTCACGCTTTCACACTCACAGCCCCACACTAAGTTCGATGGGATAAGGATCATTTTTGCTTAATTCAAATAGAAACTACTAAAACGCTTTCACACTCACAGCTCCATACTAAGTTAAGACTTGAGTCGTGGGTGCCGGAAACATTCACATCACACGCACAATCACAAACAGAACCAGAAACAAAAAAATTCTTTGAGAAAATTGTGCTTCCTACGGGATTAGAACCCGATACCCGCTGCTTAGAAGGTTAACTAAGTAAGCATTTTGTCCAATAAAAAAAAATATTCTTAAAAAGTTTGTCTGTACTTAAATATTTATTTCCTACCTAGTGCAAAATTATTTCCTAGTCGATATAAATAGATAAATATATTTTTCTAGTGCCAAACAGCGCGAGGTCTCAGTTCGCGGGAAACTACTGTTAATTAGCGTGACCACTTGTTTTTTAAATTTCCGATGTCTATTTTAATTAAGGGTTATCAGACAATCGTTACAAAATAATAGCTTTACGGAACTTAAAGTTAAAAGGCTCGTTAAAAAACAATAAGTGTTCGTTTAAATTTGTCTGTGTTTTTGATCACCATAGGTATAAAAGGCAAATAATATAAGTAAAAAAAAAAATTTTAACGCAAGCAAAGCTTAAAAAACCGAATTCACCGTTTTATCTTTGGAACCTTGATCAGATTTAAAGTATTAAACACGCATTATTGACTATAACTCAAAAACTACTGATCAGATCTTGATCACATTTTACACAAAAACCGACTTCACAGATTTTTCATAGAAACCTTGATCCACCAGCTTTCAAATAAAAAAAAATCATCAAAATCGGCTCACAACGAAAGAAGTTGTTAGCAAACTTTTGAAATCGGGTAAACCAGAACATCGTCAAAGTACGCATTATTCGTCACAAAATAGACATTATTGACGATATTTCAAGAACTACTGATCAGATCTTGATCAAATTTAAATGGGACCAATTAGAAAGCAACACCTTTCAAACTAAAAAAAATTTTTCAAAATCGTCTCACGTGGAGAGAAGTTATAAGGTAACACACATAAAAAAAAATACAGTCGACTTGAGTACCTTCTCCTTTTTTAGGAAGTCGGTAAAAAACCGATTTCACCGCTTTATCCTTGGAACCTTGATCAGATTTAATGTATTAAACACGCATTATTGAAGATATTTCAAGAACTACTATCAGATCTTGATCAAATTTAAATGGGAACAATTGAAAAGCAACATCATTCAAACAAAAAAAAAATTCAAAATCGGTTCACGTGGAACGAAATTATGAGTTAACACAAAAAAAATAGTCGACTTGAGTACCTCCTTCTTTTTTGTGAAGTCGGTAGAAAATTTCTTACAGAACAAACAATCAACAGTCCACGGCGATATTGGACGATTTTATGTACAAATACAAATACACACTCACAGTCACCGACGTAAGGTAGCAAGCCTATCGGTATTCTATCGCTTATATTTTGTATGTTGTGCTCAGGAGTTACATGATATAATTCCTCCATGCTCTTTTAACCATCCAACGACAAGACAAACTGTCAAACGTCATCCATTTATGGTTAAGATAACTCCAGTTCGCTCGAAGTGTTTTGCTTCTACGTTTATCATCCGTACAGCGAAGAAATTGAATTAATTGCCTGCGTCCTTGTTCCTTGAACGGTACAATCTGGGTGTCTTCAAGTCTAGAGTGAATAGGCACCTTCTCGGCAAGCATATCCCATCTTCGGCCGCCTCTTCACTTTCCATTAAATGAGATGTGGTCAAATGCTTGCCTATCAAGCATAAAAAAAACCGGCAAAGTGTGAGTCGGACTCGCGCTCGAAGGGTTCTCTACCATTATCTGAAAAAAAAAACGGCATAAAAGTCATGTCTGTTGTGTGGGAGCCCCCCTTAAATATTTGTTTTAATTTAATTTAATTATTTATTGTTAAAGTGAATATATAACTGAATATTCTGTGAATATTTCAAGCGTCTACCTGTTGCCGTTATCAATATAGAGCAAAAAAATCACGTTCGTTGTATGGGAGCCCCCTTAAATATTAATTTTATTCTGTTTTTTAGTATTTGTTGTTATAGCGGCAACAGAAATACATCATCTGTGAAAATTTCAACTGTCTGACTATCACGGTTCATGAGATACAGCCTGGTGACAGACTGACAGACAGCGGAGTCTTAGTAATAGAAATATCCGGTTTACCCTTTGAGTACGGAACCCTAGAAATAAAAACATACATACATGTTTTTTTTAAGAATCTCACGCACAAATCTTAGATTAAGAGTAGAAGACTTGACCAATGTTCTAGTCATTTTAGATTTATGACCAAGTCCAGTTAGGCCATGTATTGGCAAACGCGTTAGGAAAGGCGTTTTGCGTAAAGGCGGGACGATATATTTTGAAATCAAAGTCACGATATTATGAATATCATAATATTTCGTTATACAAATAAGTACCGAATACATAAAAAAAATTTTTTTAAATAAATCTTTTACCAGTAGTAAATAAAAAGGACTAAAAAGTTATATAACCAGAAAACTTGTCAAGACGAATCAAACGAGCCCAAACTCGATGGGTTGTTTTTTGTTACGCGATAATTCCGCCAATAATGAATAGATTTTGATGTTTTTTTTTTGTGATAGACATTTTATCGATATCGATCAAGTCAAAACTAAAATATAAGCGGTGAAGTCGGTTTTTTAAGGTTTGCTTGCGTTTCAATTATGTTGGTTTTGTTAGTTCAGAAGTTCCTATGGTCATCATCCATCTCTTTCACCCGACAAATTCCATAGTACCATATCGTTGTATTGACACCGAAGATACATATTGTTTAAGTGCACCAAATTTGAGTCCAATCAGATATCGGGAAGTGGGTCTAATTTAGCTTCGATTTGTTTACTGACAGACAGACAACGGGACTGGTGAAACTAAATAAAAGCTTGTAATAAAAGGGGATCGTGTCCTTACTCTAAAATCTTTTTCTTGTACTTTCGTGTACTTTTATATGGTACCATGGAGCTGGTCTGATGATGGAGACGGAGGATGACCATAGGAACTTCTGAACTAAACAAGATAAACTCATCGAGTTTGGGTTCGTTTTATTCGCCTTGGCAAGTTCTCTGGTTATATAACTTTTTGCCCTTTTTTATTTACAACTGATAAAAGCTTGATTAAAAAAAACTTTTTAAATATTACCTACTTGTTCTTTGTCTGTTTCTTTTTCTTAATTTTGGCTTCGCAATCGTGTGCATTTAGCTAGTGTCAGGTACCTTATAATATAATATTTCAAGTGTATTTCATATTAAAAGTCCTAATCACAAGTCACAGTCAAAGTCAAGTAAAAGAATCAAGGTCCAGTGATAGTCAAGTCATGCCCTAGTAAAGTAGTAGATACTTTACTAAAACTTCTGTTGGAGTTTTGGAGCGAAGGCGAAAATCACGTATTTAAATTTTTATGAACTTTGTATGATTTGCCTACAGTTATGCACGTTCACTAAGTATTAAAGGTTAATAATACACCATTATTACATATAAACACTCGAAGAATCACAGGTTTTGGAAAATTGGAGTTACACGAATTAATTCCCCCATGCCCGTTTTACCATCTAACAACAAGACAAACTGGCAAACGTCATCCATTTATGGTTGACATACCTCAGGTTCGCTCGAAGCGTTTTGCTTCTACATTTGTCATCCGTACTGCGAAGGAGTGGAATTCGTTGCCCGCGTCTTTATTCCCCGAACGGTATAATCTGGGAGTCTGGAAGTCAAGAGTGAATAGGTATCGTTTAGGCAAGCATGCTACATCTTCTGCCGCATCATCACTTTCCATCAGGTGACATAGTGGTCAAATGCTTGCCTATCGACTATAAAAAAAAAATTACATAATCAACAACGCCATTTTTTCACTTTCGCGGCAAAACTCTTTTTTGAATTTAGTCAGCTACCCTCGTAAAACATCATATTGAGTACATAATCTTTGTCAAGTTCGTTTAAAATTAGAAATTTCTCTATGTACTATGTGTATTGCAAAACCGCTGTACGCCGTTCCGAACGCACAACCTTAGGTAGGTAGTTGTACATATTCAGAGGTCAACACTGAGTTATATCTTACCAAGAAATATGAGACCAGGTTATATTTCATTATAGATCATTTGGAGACGCAGCTATACAGCATGATGACAAACTACATATAGCCTGGAACACAAGTTTTCTCCACAAGGAAAAAATTGTGTTTCTGGTTCTGGTTGTGATTGTGTGTGTGATGTGAATGTTTCCGGCATCCACGACACAAGTCATCGAATTTTGTGTGGGGCAGTGTGAAAGCGTTTAGGTATATAACTGTATTAGTCATTTATGAATGTTTAAATAATTAAACGCAAGCAAAGCTAGAAAAAACCGACTTCACCGCTTTATCTTCGGAACCATGATCAGATTTAACGTACACACATGCATTACTCACTATAATACATGCATTATATACATGCATTATTCACTATAACTCAAAAATTAGTGATCAGATCTTGACTAAATTTAAATGAGACCACATGGAAAGCATCAACTTTCAAATTAAATAAATAATCATCAAAATTGGCGCACAAAGAAAGAAGTTATGAGGTAACTTTAGAAGTCGGTAATAGAAAATAACATCGTCAATTTAGTCCAAAGAATACGCATTATTAACGATATTTTAAGAACTACTGATCAGATTTCGATCAAATTTAATTGGGACCAATTAGAAAGCAACATCTATCAAACAAAAAAAAGAACGAAGTTATGAGGTAACACACATTAAAAAAATGTATATACAGTCGAGTTTCTTCTCGAAATGTCTGTAATTTTGGGAATCTGGCAGTAGAGTCATTAACTTTCATGAGTGCCCCTTTGGGGTCTATTGAATAAACGAATTTGATTTTTGAACGGATGAAATGATTGATCAAGCGAAATGAGATCTCTAACTCTCAGTCAGAGGTATTTAGCGTCTAAACCAAATAGGCTAATTAGGTACTTTAAGTTCTCAGAATTCTCTGTGGTGTTAATGTTTCCGGCGGCACCCACGACACAAGTTATTGAACTTAGAGTGGGGGGGCTGTGAGTGTGAAAGCGTTTATTTATTAGCAATAATTTATTTTTAGCATAAATATTTTTAGTGAACTAAACCATTTAGTAAAAGATTTAATATGAACGTAACCCCTTCATCACTCCAATCTTTTATTCTTCTCGAATAAAACAGTAAAAAATAAAACACCTTGTATATCAGGTGGAAGTACATCAATAATGCGGTGCGGCGATCCATCATGTACTGTGACCAGGGAGCGTATTTACAAACGCACATCGAACTTACAATAGCCAGCCTTAGAGTACACTGATTCCCGTGATGGTAAGGCAACGAAAGAAAAAAATTAAGCTAAGAAATAATTTAAGAATTAATAATTAGCGTTGTAGTCGCACCGCTATATTTTTGGAGCCCTTGATCAGATTAAGTAAATTTAATACGCATTATTGAGAGTAACTCAATAACTACTGGTCCTATCTTAATCAAATTTAAATGGGACCACATCGGAACTACCAGCTATAAAAAAAATTAAAATCGTTTCACCAAGAAAGAAGATATGAGGTAACATACATACAAAAAAATATATTTATGTGACTCAGCGTATTATGTTAAAGATTAACACTAAATAATATCTTCTTTGTGTATATATAATTCTTCTGTTCGGGTGTATGCGACTAGACTCCTAAACGGCATAGACAAAAAACGTCTTCATAAAAATGGCTCCAATTTTGATGAAATTGTTTGTGTGTGTTGAGGTGAATTTACTAATGGTTTAGATTTAAGCAGAATTTTAATATTATTATAACGTAAAAAAATAATAACGCAAAAAAAAATCTCATGGACTACGTGTGGCATACGTCATTCGGATTTGGTAAAGTACTAGGCAAACATAAACATGAAGGAGGTAATAATTTAGTCACTTGGCATTGCAACGCATGCCGGGTATAGATAGTAAGCCTACTAATATTATTAATCCGAGAGTTTGTGTGTAAGTATGTTTGTTCTTTCTTCACGCTTTAACGGCTAAAAGACTTAAATGATAATTGCCTAATTTATACAAATTATTTTGTTTATTATGCTGTATCGTATTTTTGTTGTTAGTGTGCACAATTAACATATTTATTTCTATATAACTTACCTGCATTGTCTAGATCAATATATAAAAGATAGACACATGTTTTTTGAATGACAGTTTGTGAATACGCAGTCCAGTCCATAATCCGACATAGCACAAGGTATGCATAACTCGTCGCCATGAATTCGATTGTTTGATCGTCTTTGTATTTTGGAATGCTAGCATGAATAAGAAGATTGGTAGATATATGAAAATGATGACCTGTTCATTCGCATAATTTTACATATCATAAAATCATCACATGTCATAAAGTTATTCTGCATACATATTTTTTTATCCTGGTTCCTATTTAACCTATCTGAATTGAGTTAGATATTTCTGAGCTTATAACATACTAGTCGTACACCGCGGCTTTGCCCGCTATTATCAAGCTGTAAAGTATACTACGTATTAATTCTAGGTATAAGGTATTTACATTCCAAATTTTATTCAAATCCGTTCATCCGTTAATGCGTGACGAGGGAACAAACATACTTACAAATTTACACACTTACACTCAAACTGTCAGATTTATAATATTAGTTAGATGTAAGCATGTTTAACATATCTATGCATATAACATATTATATATATGTATTCAGTTCTTCATATACAGCTAAATTATTATCGTCCAAAATAATAAATAAATAAACATAGTTATGGCGCATAAAAATTAGGACAGTCTAAAATTATGACTTACGATATTATGCAAAACAATAGGGAACCATATATAAATATAAAACACTTGCCTTATGTATGAAAGATCACTTGAAAACGGCTCGATCGATGATTTTTAACCGACTGCGAAAAATATATACTGGATAGGCAAGCATTTCATTGCTATCTCACCAGATGGAAAGTGACTTTGCGGCCGAAGATGGAACATGTTTGCCTAGAAGATACCTCTTTCACTCTAGTCTTGATGACCGTACCGTTCAGGGAACAAAGACGCAGGCAATGAGTTCCACTCTCAGCTTTTTTCTAGGTGAACCGATTTTGATGGTCATTTTTTTATTTGAAAGTTGGACCAATATAAAATTTGTCAGGATCTATTCAAGGGTTCAGAAGATAATGCAGTGTAGTTTTTTAAACTTTGCTTGCGTTAAATTATTTGTTGGGTTTTTGATTGACACGACAAGCTTTGATTGAAAGTTTTTTTTGGAAAACCCGTCGCTAATTGCACCCATACAAAGACGGAGTGGGTGCCGGCAAAATTCGGGTGCCGGAAACATTCACATTTATTTTTTATTTATTTTTTTATTCAAGATAGGCAAACGTTTGACCGCCCATCACCTGATGGTAAGTGACGATGTGGTCGACGATGGAGCACGTTTGCCTAGAAGATGCCTATTCACTCGCGACTTAAAGACTCCCATATTGTATCAGGGAACAAAGACTCAGGTAAGGAATTCCATTCTTTTGCAGTTCGCATAATGAATGTGGAGGCAAAACGGTTCGTTCGCATTTGTGGAATATCAACCATATAGCGGTGTCGCTTAAGAGACGACCCAGTTGGCGCAGTGGACAGGTGTCCGCCCTCTGCGCCGTGGGTCCTGGGTTCGATTCCCGGCAGGAGCACAAATTCCTTCTCAAGGGATAGTTGAGCTTCTGGTTCTGGGTGTAATGTGTGTGTGATGTGAATGTTTCCGGCACCCACGATACAAGTCTTTGAACTTAGTGTGGGGCTGTGAGTGTGAATGCGTTTGTTTGTTTGTTTGTCTGTCTCGACATCACACTCACAACTACACAAATACAACGAAGACTAGAACCAGATTGTATCCGATACTCATAGAAAACACCATATCCAATGCTATTAAATAAGTTCTTTCATTCAGAATAAAATTAATAGTGCATTAAATACAGACAAATTCACAATTATCTGTACAATGCACGCTGATTGATTGTTATACAGGTCGTGTGAATGCATGTACAGGGCAGGGAAATAAGGCTGCCTGTTCATTACCCAGCAAGAACTTGTTATAGAATTTAAGGCGACTACGACTTGGTATCGAGTTGGCGGACTGGAGCCAAACTGTAGCCTTGTAGAATTGCCTGCATAGGTAGCGTGCGCGCTTTCATATATTTTTTAAAATTAATCTTACCCTTTTACAAAAAACTTGAGTTCACAACTAGGTTTGAATGTTTGTTGGGAATACACCCAATATTTTTTGTAAAAAATATCTTTTATAGAAACAGAATAAAGTTGATTCATTCCACTGACGGGAACGGGAAATTTGGTGTTTTTTAGTAATGTAAATTTTTTTTTTATCGAGCCAAATTTATTCAAT
This sequence comes from Lomographa bimaculata, assembly GCA_948107665.1. NCBI lineage: Eukaryota > Metazoa > Arthropoda > Insecta > Lepidoptera > Geometridae > Lomographa > Lomographa bimaculata. Next base: position 5,059,371 of record OX403612.1, on the reverse strand, counting down.
CGTTTATCGCTGAAAATATCCGACTAAAATATTTTGAACATTTATGACACATAAAAAAATGCTGTTAATCGACCGTTTACAAAAGGTCAAATCTTTAATATTCGTGGGGATAAATCGTCCAATTTGGAGCCTACTTCACCTTAAGATGGTAACTGAATTACCACTGGAAAATTTTAATTCTGTAATAAAACGGGCATTAATTAAGAAAGCTTACTATAAAACGACTATATTAATGACAAGGATGCATGGAGGCAAACTGCACAAGCGTTTTCTAGTGACTACATAATATAGATACACATAGGTTAATATAATTATGTATTAGAGTAAAGAAATAAAATAAAAAATGAATAAAATGCGCCACTCAGTTTCTTTTTCTCGAGCGAAATTTGCGAATCTGGAAATAGAATCTCTAACTTTGATAAGTGCTTTTTTAGGGCCCAAGTGCATAAACGATTTTGATTTGATTTGATTTAAAGAAAAAAAAATTAATAAAAATGTAAAAATACATTTATGATTTTATGGATTTTTTTTCTTTCAACTTTGTTTTTTTCTTTGCGATTTCTAAACCGAAAAGCGTTGCGTAATTTGACTAAACATATTTATATACCAGTAGAAATATATGTTTTTTTAATGTTTATCACCTTTTCTTTGTTATTTTTATGCCAGTATGATCAGAAACCACCACAGCAACCGTAATGTCATTCTGGTCATTTTTATCATGGTTACTTTTACATGCTTAATTTTCCAGAGTTAAATTAGATTGTTATTGATTATACTTATATTATATGATACTTGTAAACCTGTACTATTTAAAGATAATATTCTGAATTTTTTTAAAAGACTTTGTACACGTGATTCCACGTTCCACGTATCGCCATAGGGGAAGGGGGGATTAAAAAGTTGCTAAAAATCATCAGGTGATGAATGGACGACCGTTTTTTATCGACTTCCCAAAAAAGGAGGAGGTACTCAAGTCGACTGTATTTTTTTTTTATGTGTGTTACCTCATATCTTCTCTCCACATGAGCCGATTTTGAAATGTTTTTTTAGTTTGAAAGATGTTGCTTTCTAATTGGTCCCATTAAAATTTGATAAAGCTCTGATCAGTAGTTCTTGAAATATCATCAATAATGCCTATTTTGTGGACTACTTTGACGATTTTCTCGTTTAACCGACTTCAAAAGTTACCTCTTAACTTCTTTCGTTGTGAGCCGATTTTGGTGATTATTTTTTTATTTGAAAGATGGTGCTTTTCTTGTGGTCCCATTGAAATTTGATCAAGATCTGATCTCTAGTTTTTGAGTTATCGTCAATAATGCGTGTTTAATACATTAAATCTGATCAAGGTTGCGAAGATAAAGCGGTGAAGTCGGTTTCTTTAAGCTTTGCTTGCGTTTAATTATTGTCGTTCAAGTACAGGATATAATGGATATTATACGTTTGTTTTAGCTTAAACTGTGAAGCCGATTATGAGATAGGCCCCGGAACAAAAGAAGACTAATAATGTTGACTTTGTAAAAGTAAATTATTACTCTCCAATATAGATTTTTTTGACTCTATTTGCAAAGTTCTTTTTAACAATACCCCATAAGTGCAAAAAATACATTTTGCTTCCTACTTACATGTATGGATGCCCCTTAATATTTTCATGTACATAATTTAAATTGCCATAGCTTTCAGAGCGCCTGGATGAGGCGACGCGTGATCAAAATGCTGGCTCAACGTATTAGCATAGCAATTCAGAGAGGCAATGCCTCTACGCGAACGCTACCCACTGGTAGTGGGCTTGAGCACTTGAGTTACCTATAAGCTCGATGTCTTGTAGGTAACTTAGTTCTTTGCTGTATATAGTTTTAGATTAGTTTTAGGAATATAGGCAATTGTCCCGTAGATAGATTATTTATGATATTTTTTTTTTATTTATGTTAATTATACCTAACTTGTATCAATGTCTATCTTGCTGCACCGTGAATATCCCGCCTAACTCCCTATCAATAAGCGATCACAAAGACGCACGGAGCGAGAAGTGTTAAAAGATGGCTCGCATTATACGTGAATGAGCGCTGATTGCGTGTTTTGATCTCAATTGGATGGTGGTATGCATGATGTAGGCGTGTAAACTTGACTAATTATTGTATTAATTAAGAGTGAATACGAACCTTCTAGGCAAGCGTGCTACATCTTCGACCGCATCATTCGATTTCCATCAGGTGAGATCGTACATAAAAAAAATAGGTATATTGCAAAAATAAAAATTGACAATTCGCGTCAGGACACGTGACCTGATCGAAAATTCGTAAGACGGATAATTCGTAAGATGAAGGAGAGGAAGTAATATCTCCCTCTCTTTGTACCGCTCGGCGAGTTTTCATTTCTGCCGGCACTCCCGGAGTGCAACCAGTTGTGTTTTACTTTTTTTATAGAACATCTAACGGCCCACGCCCACTGTTCCTGTACGTGGTACTTCTGCCGATCGACAAACGAAGTTGTATACGTGTCCTAGCGTTATAGAGCATGCTCGTCTTTTAGCAGTTTCTCTATGGAGTCAGGGCTTTGTTCAGTCCATCCCCTCTTTTAATACTGGTACACTTATAGATCCATCAGCTTTCCGTCTCGCTATATGCTAACGTTTGGTTGTCAGACTGTCAGTTATGTATTGCTGTTGACCAGCTCAGTCACGACGGCCTCTCGTGCCAGAAAAGTGCTGGCTGAATTTCCCGCCACGCTCAGCCTCTATGATATCGTCCGCCGGGCTTTTACAAGCGCCAATGTTCTAGCCTTTTTCGAACTGATGATGATACGTGACGATGGTAAAAGATCTGACTGCATGACCCTAATTCCATGGAGGATGGGACAGCCTTTAGTTTGGGATGCTACTTGTGTCCACACGTTACCTCCGTCACATCTTCGGAGCAGCGCAACCGGCGTAAATATGGAAACCTCGGCTGTGGTTACATATTATTTGAGACTTTTGGTGTTGAGATACTGGGCCCGTGGGGACCGGGAACTTATTCTATTTTCAAAAAAAGTCAGAGCGCCTGGTTGACGAAGAGCGTGATCAAAATGCTGGTATTTTTTGGCTCAACGTTTTAGTATAGCAGAGAGGCAATCCGCCAGCATGATGGGAACTCTACCCACTGGTAGGGGGCTTGAGCATTGAGTTATATATGAGCCTTGTAGGTTACTTAGGTGTTTGCTGTAGATATATTTAGTGGCGAAGTATCGTTGTCCATTAATTGTCAATGAGTAAACAAATTTAACTACCAATGGATAGAAACCGCTAAAAGTGATTCCCCGACCGCGACCGAACGTTCATATTTCGCGGTCGGAATCCATCGCTTTTATCGTAAAACGCGCTTTGATCGATAAGTGAGGATTTTGTATATTTGCTGAGTGCTATTAAAATTTAGACAAGTCGTTTGCCCAAACTGAGATCTCGCTCCTTCGTTTTAATAGAGAAAAACTTTGGGGTGAATTGCTTTTAACAATTTTTCTTAAAAATTGATTGATTTTTGTTTTTGTTGTTCAAGTTCAGGATATACCGAATATTATACGTAAGTTTCAGCTTTAAGTGTTAATCCATTTTCGAGATAGACCCCGGGACAAAATAGGTCTATAAACAATACATTTAGTGGACGACTGTTTTTTCCAACATACATTTTTTATAAAAACAGATTTGAACTCTACTTACCAAGCTCTTTTTAACGATACCCCACAAGTTTGGATGAAATAATTAAACGCAAGCAAAGCTTAAAAAAACCGACTTCACCGCTTTATCTTTAGAACCTTAATCAGATTTTATGTATTAAACACGCATTATTGACGATAACTCAAAAACTAGACATCTAATCTTGATCAAATTTCAATGGGACCACATGAAAAGCACCAGCTTTCAAATAAAAAAAAAATCATTAAAATCAGCTCACAACGTAAGAAGTTATGAGGTAACTTTTAAAGTCGGTTAAAAACGAGAACATCGTCAATGTAGTCCACAGAATACGCGATATTGACGATATTTCAAGAACTACTGATTAGATCTTGATCAAATTTAAATGGGACCAATTGGAAAGCTACATCTTTCAAACTAAAAAAAATATTCGAAATTGGTTCACGTGGAAATAAGTTATGAGGTAACACACATAAAAAAAGAACTTACTTGAGTACCCCCTCCTTTTTTGTGAAGTCGGTAAAAAATAGTTTTGCTCCCCACTTACGTATATGGGTGCCCCCTTAATATTTTAATTTAAATAATTCAAATTGTTATTCCTGCCTTTGGGTTACAGCTTTACATATTATCTGAGAATTTGTTATTCGCTTGTATGGTTAAGACGATGCCTCTGACAGATGGATGGATGGATGGACGGACGGACAAAGTTCTGAACGACCTAAGTCAACTTAGAGATCTTGCTTCTACTACTGTGTGAAATATTAGAGTGTGGTGTGTTTGTACATAATACCATCCAAGCCATACAATACAACAAGGTGTGAATAACATAACTGTCTAATTGTACCCATAGTTTTAAACTTGGTCCCTTTGTATGTAGTGTCCGAATAGCCAACCATCGTGGATTACTTACACAATAACTAAACAGATGCCTTGTCTCATAAATAATGTTTTTTTTTTTTTTTATTTGTGACAGGCTAGTGTTTGACCACTATCTCACCTAATGGTAAGTGACGATGTGATCGAAGCTGGTAAACACACTAGACCTGGAATACGCAGGCTCTCAAGGATAACTGCCGAAACACCGTATTTTGGCACCGTATTTTTCAAGCTTTTATTTAGTTTCACCTATTCTATTGTCAATATATTTGTAGGTATTTAATCTTATATGGAGACTGAAGATGGCCACAGGAACTAAACAAGATAAACCCATCGAATCTGGCCTTGTTTCATTCGTCTTGACAAGTTCTTTGGTTATATTTAGTCCAATTTTTTATTTACTACAGGTAAAAAAAAAGTTTTTTTTTGTTAAAAGCTTGATTTAAAAAAACTTTTAAATTAAACTGTAAAAAAATATATTAATTGTTTTAATTAGCTGGTTAAATACCTAATTGAAACGCAAGCAAATCTTAAAAATCCGTCATCAACGCTTATATTTCAATCTTGGCTTGATCGATTTCTATAAAATTTATATGGGACCACCTCTGCAGTATACTCTACCAAACAAAAAAAAAACCATCAAAATCAATTCACAATTGGCGGATATATCGCGTAACATAAATAAAAAAAAACACAGTCGAATTGAGAACCTCCTTTTTTGAAGTCAGTTGAAAATAATGAAGATAGCATCTGCCAGAGTCCCGTACAGAAACCAAATTATAATCGATCATTAGTATTTTTTATCTAATCTCTTTGTCGGGCCTGTTAATGGTAGGTACCTATTAACATTATAATAATTGTTAAGGCTTTTCCGTACATTAACAGTTATATATGAAAGGCTGAGTAGGTATCGGTCATTAACTGCTCGATAGCTTAGTTAGGTGTGCGTTCGCCTTCTAATTAGGGGTACCGGGTTCGATTCCCGATGTCACAACCAGAACCAGAAATAAAAGTTTTCCTTGAAAAGAAAACTAGTGGTCCCGGCGGGAATCGAACCTGATAAACTTAATTTATAAGCTATGTACATTCCAAATTTTATTTAAACCTCCGGCTTCCGCAAATGCTCTTTTAAAGTCACTGGAATCTCATTAATCAGCAGCAGCACCACGTGTAATAAGGTCGGCTTTGCTCGTTTATGAATTTAATCAATCAATCAATCAAAATCGTTTATTCACATGGGCACCAAAGAGGCACTCATGAAAGTTAATGAATCTATTGCCAGATTCGCAAAATTACAGCCAAGAAGAGAATCTCGAGAGCTCGAGAAGAACCTCGGCAAGAAACTCTGCGGCGCATTTTTTTTTTCATTCATTTTTTTAAAAAACATTCCTAATTTCTACTTTACTACTATTTTAGTCGAATATTACGATACTGATTAAGTAATCAGCTAAAATCACGAAGTTTCTAGAAAAAACTCGAATATAACATCATTATCTAATGGAAAACTCCTTTGATGTAGACTCTGCGGAAAACATCTGAAAAACGAACACATCTGGCAATTTTGTAAAAGCGACCACCACGCCCTCTTCCGATGGACACGACTAGGTGTGGGCCAGAGCGAGAAACAAATAGACCTGGCATATTTATTCTAACTAGGGACAAGACTAAGGAGTTTTGCCGCGAAAGTGAAAAATTGTATTGTTTTTTCTTGTTAAGCTATTGCATAGCTTCTATCGCGGGCCTTGAGCGTGGAGACCGAATCCAGAAATTCCGTAACGAAAATAACCTAACACCCCCAAATCGACCGGCACAGTGGTGATACTTTTTAGAATTGCCATCTATCGATGAATAGCAGAACTTTTAATGACTTTTTTGAATTATCACGCTTGTGTTTTAGTTCAGCAACTCGCCTCTAGGTGGCAGGAAAAAAAATACTGCATAAATAAAATAAATAAATAATTATAATTGCATAAGTTGATAAAAAATGCTATGCAATAGCTTTACCGCGGCAGTCCCCGAGTGCCACATGTCTTTTTTTTTAATTTTAATGTTATCTTTCGCAATCTTGTGCATTTAGCCAGTGTCACGTATCAATATATTTCAAGTGATTTTTTTCATATTAAAAGTTCTAGTCACAAGTCGCAGTCAAAGTCAAGTATAAAAGAGTCAAGGCCCAATCATAGTCAAGTCATGCTGTATTAAAAACACTAGCAGAATCACAGTTTTTGGAAAATTATACAATATCAACGACGCCTGTTAAATTTTTTTTAAAATCAATCTCCAAATGGCATTGTTGATTCTCTATAATTTTCCAAAACCTGCGATTTTTTGAGTGCTAATGAGTTATAATGGTGGATAATTAACCGTTAATACTTAATAAACGTGCATAATCGTAGGCAAATCATACAAAGTTAAAAAAACGTGATTTTCGCCTTCGCTTCAAAACTCCAATAAAAGTTAAAGTAAAGTTTTTGCCACTTTACTAGGGCATGACTTGACTACTTGGCTTTGACTGTGACTGGTGACTAGAACTTCTATAATTATTATGAAATGAGGAATTTGTTTTTTTTGTTTAATATTTCGACTGAAGAACTACGGCTAGTCTAGAATAAGAATTTCTTTTCAATTTGAAATACAGTACCTCTCTCTGAAGTATATATGTATGAAGTGTTTTATTATTATTTTTTAATATTTGTTTGTATCTCTGTCCAGACGCGCGTGATGTCATGCATGGGTTCCGCCTGAAAATCAGTTACTGGGTAGGTAGGAGGGTCCTGCCCACCTACTTACCTAGTTATATGCTGAGTCGGGACCTCATTCGTGACATCACGCGGCGTTATATTGTTTATTTCTTGTATTTTGTTTTGTGCTTTGTCTTGTTTTTTCTTATGTAAATAATGTAACGTCGCGTGTTGTCCCGAATAAATGTATTTTCTTTCTTTCTTTCTTTCTTTCTTTACCTAATGTTTGCACTCTACTGTTTGGCGGTTGGAAGTTAGAATAGAGTTGTAAGCCTCATTTTATAAGCCTCAACATACTTACACTCCCGAGCATATATATTCTCGAAGCTGCGATTTTTGTAAAGAAACATCCTAAATTGTATGAATTAAATTCCAATCCTCGACGTCAACATCAAATTTTAGCTCCGGAACCCAAATTAGAAATATTTAAAAGAGGACCACACTATATGACAATAAAAATATTTAATAAAATTCCAACTAATATTAAACAAGAAAATAATTTTAATAAATTTCAAACCGAACTAAAACAACTGCTGATAAAAAAATGCTATTACACTGTTAAAGACTTTATCGAAGACAAAAGCGTTTCGGTTCCACGCTGAACGAAAAATATTAAATTTCTGCTGGAGCTGATTACTTTATACTTACTTACTCTATATACTTACTTTTGTAAATTTTTATAATAATTTTAAGACTATAGAAATAGGCATTAATGTTAAGTGAACTTGTAATTTTTTTTTTTCAACAAGTTACCAGTTTATTTTTGCTACACCCTTGCAGGGTACATGTACCTAGTTTTAATGTAACTGTATATGTTTGCAATAAAGAATATGAAATGAAAAAAAAAATGAAATGAAAATGAATGACAGCCAACGGTGTGGTATTTTTTTACCACTATCTCACCTGTTTGTTTGGTTTTTTAGAGTTATATTTTTTTCGGTATTATTCCAGGCGGACTGCAAAATAGTCCTCCAATTACAAGATGAGGAAGCTGTCCAATATACATACAAATAGTAACTACACTATTTGTATGTATATTTAATCGAGCGAAGTGAGATTTTTATACTTGGGTAGTTCAGCTGTTTGTCCGTCCGTTCGTCCGTCCGTCTCTCTGTCAGAGGCATCTAGCGTCTAAACCACACAAACGAACATATCTATGTTGGAAAATAAAAACTTTGTGGGCTACCCAAATTACTATTTTTAGACCTTTTTCCCGTATTCTATTTCATAAATGGCCACGAAAAAAAGTTATATTCTCAGAAGTTTTTATCTATTAGGGAAAATTTAGGCTCGAGATCTCTGTTTAAGGCGAATTACTAGTTTGGTACTCTATTAAGAGTGAGATTACGCACGGCTGAAATCATTTTTTTATTTTTTTTAATTTGTGACAGGCTAGTGTTTGACCACTATCTCACCTGATGGTAAGTGACGATGTGATCGAAGCTGGTAAACACACTAGACCTGGAATACGCAGGCTCTCAAGGATAACTGCCGGAACACCGTATTTGGCTTGGCGGCAGACTTTCAACTTGATGGTGGTAAGCTACTTTGGTAGCAAGCCAGGCGAGCAACTCACAAAATGAAACTCAACTCAAAAGATAAATAATCTACCATAAACTGTTTCCCTTGTTATGGCACTTCTATCAATCCCCAGCTCTACTATCAATCGGTGCCGCCTCAAAATGGCTACTTCCGCCGTAAAGATGGCCGGCGGGTACTTCCGGCAGTCAAACTCTGACACCGCGGGTAGTTCACCCTCTTTGTTTATAGACAGTTCCGTTGTTCCGTTTCCGCATACGAAAGTTAAATTATGTTTTGTTAGTTTTTTAGGATCGTCGCTGCCAAAGAGAACATACTTATTTGCCAAAAGTTGATAAATTCGTTTTTATGTAATGAAAGGAGTAAATTTTCAGTCACCGACGTAACATTGCAAGCCTATCGGGCTATCGGTATTCTACCGTTTGCATTTTAGATAGATTGCGTAGGAATTACACGAGTTAATTCCTTCATACCCGTTCCACCATCTAACAACAAGACAAACTGTCAAACGTCATTTTTATAATATCGTTGACATACATGTCATTTTTATAATATTCCAGTTCGCTCGAAGCATTTCGCTTCTACGTTTGTCTTCCGTACTGCGTGGGAGTGGAACTCATTGCCTTCGTCTATGTTCCCCGAAAGCTATAATCTGGGAGTCTTCAAGTCAAGAGTGAATATGTATCTTCTAGACAAGCATGCTACATCTTCGGCTACGCTTTCCCTCAGCTGTAATCTGTGTGTGATGTGAATGCTTCCGGCATCCACGATAGAAGTCTTTGAACTTAGCGTGGGGCTGCGAGTGTTAATGTCTTTTTTTTTAACGTATTCAAACGTGGGTGCCGGAAACATTCACATCACACACACATTACACCCAGAACCAGAAGCACAAATATCCCTAGGATGGGAATTTTTGCTTCTGCCGGGAATCGAACGGCGCAGTGGGCAGGACCCACGGCGCAGAGGGCGGAGACCTGTCCACTGCGCCAACTGGGTCGTCAAAGTTTTGGAAGTCAATGTTTTGTATTTTGTCTAGGATTAACATTAATTTAGTTACAAAACGGTTATCACCGCTCGCCGGTCCCACCCACAACCTATTTCTACTAGTTTTTAGGGTTCCGTACCCAAAGGGTAAAAACGAGACCCTATTACTGAGACTTTGCTGTCCGTCCGTCCGTCCGTCCGTCTGTCACCAGGCTGTATCTCAAGAACGGTGTTAGCTAGACAGTTAAAATTTTCACAGATGATGTATTTCTATTGCCGCTATAACAACGAATACTAAAAATAAAATAAAATAAATATTTAAGGCGGGCTCCAATACAACAAACTTGATTTTTTATAGATAATGGTACGGAACCCTTCGTGCGCGAATCCCACTCGCTCATGGCCGGTTTTTTTCCTCAAGTTTAAGACAACAGATTAAGCCGTCATTTAAATGTGTATGGAATCACATAAATAATGCTAATGTAGTGAATATTTCACGCTAATAGAGCCTGTGGCTGTGACAGACCGGTTTGAGCGTGTGCCCATTGTTGCATGAGGCACGATTTTTTTCGATTTGAGCCTCGCTCGCCCCACATAAACAAACAAACGCATTCACACAGCCCCACACTAAGTTCAAAGACTTGTATCGTGGGTGCCGGAAACATTCACATCACACACACACAATAAAAAATTTCCCAATCCTAATTTGTATGCCTCGCTCGCCCCAAAATATTATTTTCAATATTTTATTCCTCACTGATTTGAGCAAAATATACAATGAGCGGAAACCCTTAGGAGCGTATTATAAAATGCAAGCCGTGCCCCGCGGCTTCGCCCACTATTATCAAGTCAAAAAGTAGCCTATGTGTTAATCCTAGGTATAAGCTAGTAAATTTCAAATTGCACCTAAATCCGTTCAGTCGTTAAAGCGTGAAGAGGGAACAAACATACTTACACACTTACACACAAATATTCGGATTTATAATATTAGTAGGATATATCTTGAATAAGTATGATAATATGCTTATAAATACTTTCAATAAAAATATGTCAATAAACTCTTAAAACAGTGTTAAAAAAAACATAAACATAACATAAACGCTTGCATACTCACAGACCCATACTAAGTTCAATGACTTGCGTCGTGGGTGCCGGAAACATTCACATCACACACACAATCACAACCAGAACCAGAAACACAAACTTTCCTCGGGGTGAAAACTTGTGTTCCTGCCTGGAATCGAACCCGATACCCCTGCTTAAAAGGCGAACGTTCACCTAACTAAGCCAACGGGCAGTTCAAATTTAAGACTAAAAAAGAGAAATAAAATAAATAGCACTCAACAATTTTTTTTACCGTATGCCGAAGGAAACATATCCAGAATACTGGCTGCGTTTCCACGTTGAATAGCTATACTATTTTCACGTGCTGAGCACTACTGTCTACTGTTATTGAGAGCTTAGAATTTTCCCGTAGGATAATGGAAACAAGCCGCATACTATTGCAAGCCTATCTAATTTTTTAACCTGTCACCACCGGTTAAAAGCATTATTTTAAGCAAAGCAAATGAAGCCACGAGAGTATTTTGTTCGGCGATTGAATGTCGTGATAACATTTCTTTATGTGTAGATATACTTAGGTACCTATATGTTTGTATGCAGTATGCTTTGTGTATATACTTACCTGTATTTTATCTAATATCTTTAAACGAGCAATTCTTGTATATATACATATATGTGTGTGTAATCAGGATCTCGGAAACGGCTTCAACGATTTTCATGAAAGTTACAGATTAGGGGTTTTTCGGCCCAAGGTATCGATTTATCAACGTTCCAGGTCCGAGAAATGCTCGGTTCCCAAACTGCATTTGAAAAACCGGGTTTAAGAAACTATCGGCGCCATCTATTACGCCATGACCGATGTAAAAAACTGTTTCTACTCGACACTAGATGGAGTTTTCTGAGGCTACAAATTCAAACACATTCTACCAAAAACAAAAAACCGAGCAAAGCTCGGTCATCCGGATATTATCATATAATACAGCGCATGGATGGTTTACTCGCAGAATGTCCCATTCGCAAATGGACTCGCAGTCGCAAATCATACCATTTGCAGAACGTCCTATTCTCAAAACGTACCATTCGCAGTACATCCTATTCTCAAACGGTCCCATTCGCAGACTGTCCCATTCTCAAATCGTTCCATTCGCATAAAGTCCCATTCTTAAAACGTCCCATTCAGTGTCCCATGTATACTGTAGCGTAACATGGGCAACATGCTTAATCCAAAAAATATGACACGTATACATCTTTGTTTTTTTAGCATACGATACGCTTCTTTTTAAATGAACCGATTTTGATGATTATTTTTTTATTTAAAAGATGGTACTTGATGGTACTTGAAGATGGTCCTTCTATCTGCATTTTGTCCATCCAAAGGTTGTCTGGAAGAAAATTAATTGAATTAGGCTTCGGCGAAGTTCCCACGATAATAATACTAACGCACCCCAATAACACAAACTTTCGCGACGTGCTTGCATCCTGCTTGAAGCCTAACAACATTATCGGGATTAACAATAAATATAATAAATTAACTTTGTTGTCTGGAAGAGATCACTTTAAGCAACTCATTGTAGCCTTTATGTAAAATTCTATTTTTTTATGTACCAATTCTTTTAGGGTGTCAATAAAGAGTAATTGGTGCCGATTCTGTAGTCCAGAATTAGACTAAACTAGCCTAAAATTAGTTTAGTCCAAAACCTATTCAGAAAATGCAAGATTAGACTAAAATTAAGCGGCTCTTGTGAATACAATTCAATTTGGTTGCTGTCAAAATCAATTTTAGTCCTGTCATTTCAACTTTTAAATTAAGTTCAACGTAAAATCAGAATAGCGTTTAGGTATTCTTTGACTAAAATTAGTTTATTTTTAGTTTAGTTTAGTTCGGTGCTCAACAGAATTAGCACCATTGTATTGTGTACTTTCCATATTATGATCCCACTTAAGTTTTATTAAGATCTGACCACTAGTTTTTAAGTTATTCTCAATAATGCATATTTAATTCATTTAATCTGATCAAGGGTTCCGAGTCCAAAGATAAAGCGGTGAAGTCGGTTTATTAAAGCTTCGCTTGCGTTTAAATTATTTGAATATAATCGGTATCTATTTAAAACACTTCACGGCAGTCAATCTTAATTTCGTCTTAACAAACCAATAATATAAATACTCAGAACTCAAATTTAACTCTAAATTTAGTAAATACGGCGAATCATCGAATGAGTCACCAGGCCATTCTACGGTGCAAAAACTTTGAGGATGTTAGGGTAAAGAAAACTATTTTAACAACTCATAGATAGATAGATAATACTTCATTGATCCACTTTATAAGATAAGATTAAACAAAGGCAACAAACAAGGTTATACGTAAAGTATCACAACAGGTGGCCTTATTACTAATAGCGATCTCTACCAGGCAGGCTACTCATACTACCCTAGATATTCATAGTAATAGTCCCAAGATACTATATAAGATAATATACTATATTTTTAATTGATACCTTTTCTTCACAAGAGATAGTATTTTTTTTTTCTAATTTGCTAATACTAATAAACAAGTTGCCAAACAAAAATTAAGAAAATGCCTCTGATGATCTATAATATGGAAAACGGCTGCACCGATTTTCACCAAACATAGGTGAGAACAATCACGATCTAGTAATCTTTTATATTAAAAAAACTTATTTAAATCGGTCAAACTGTTTTGAATCCGTCAAAGCGCCTTTTCTTTTAAGAAGTACCTATTGTATATATTTTTTAAATTACTCAGTAGCAGCAATTATTTAAATGAATAGGTACAATGTCAATAAGTAACAAAAGAAACATTTTAAATACTACTTTGGATATCACAAAATTGAGAAAAAGTAAGGTCCTTTCTATGTTCATAACCTCTCCAAAGATATCTATTACTATTAATATAATTTGATTTAATTTAATCTTTATTCCTTATTTAATTTCTCACAGTCAAACTGCCTGTTGGCTTAATTGGGTGCGTTCACCTTCTGAGCAGCAGGTATCGGATTCGATTCCCGGTGGAAACACAAGTTTTCTCCTCACGGAAAAAAACTGTATCTGATTCTGAGTGTGATTGTGTGTGTGTGATATGAATGTTTCCTGCAATCTCGACACAAACCATCAAACTTAGTGTAAGGCTGTAAGAGTGGAAGCGTTTATTATTATTACAGTTTCGAAAAATTTCCTAGATTTTTTGAGGCCTTATAAACATTTCGCTGTCAAACATCTGCCGATTTGCTTTTCAAATGATCTGAATAACATCCTAGTAGTTGTCAAATCCATCATCATGTACTACGATTGTATCTTTTGATACTTTTTCGATGGTATCTATCAGTATCGCTTACCCCGCTCTACCCGCGATGTTTGCACAGCGGGGTGCGCCTAACTATTACTTATTATTTGAACTCATTAGGTCATTGTTCTTGTTTATGAGTACCTAGATATTATTTAGTTTGTGGGAGGAAATGCCAAGGCGGTATTTTGTAGGATTTGTTTTGTGAGTCATTGATTCGGATTGTGTGCGGCGGTTTTAGGCGGACGTTTAAGAACCCGTATACATTTTTATGTCTTTCTCGCTCGCACGATTCACTGATTTTGAGATATAGATAGATAGATAAATTCTTTATTTGCACACCAAAATAAATAACACTTACAAAGAAATCTTAAATATAACATAGGAGCCCAAAGGGCGGTCTTATCGCTCAGAGCGATTTCTTCCAGACAACCAAAGGGAGATGTTAAAAATATTACAAACAGGGACGGTGGTGAGGTACACCACCGTCCCTGTTTGTAATATTTTTACGAAACGTATAAGACTGACGGTGTGAGTTATTGTAAATGTTGTCAATATAATCCCTAAATAATAATATCACGGATCTTATAAACTGATATTCGTTTTCTTAGCTTTTGGATTGGCGGAGAAAATCGATGTCAAATTGATTTTATATTTTTTTCACTCTTTCTTCGTCTAATTAATAGGTATTTAAACGAAAATTAATTTAAAGTATCCGTTACATAATTATTTAGTAAAGTTATTGACAACATTTTCCATAACTCGCTCCATATTTTTTTTCTCAAAATGAATGAATTGTGCGAGCGAGACAGACATAAAAATGTATACGGGTTCTTAATAAGTTGGTAGATCAGCTGAATACGAGATATTCACGTCGTTTTAATACGTTATTTTGATTAATCTATCGACTTTAAAAAAGGATCGATTTTTATGATTTTTCTTGTTTGGTAGATTATACTTCAGAGGTGGTCCCATATAAATTTTATCGATATCGATCAAGCCAAAACTAAAGTATAAGCGGTGAAGTTGGTATTTTTAAGCTTTGCTTGCGTTTCAATTACTATATTTATTTGCTTGGGTATCCAAGATTTTCTCCCTTTCGGGACTCATTTTTAATTGGTTTTTTAACCAACTTAGAAAAAATAGGTTCTTAATTCGTTTGTACGTTTTTTTTAATGTATGTTGACAATTATGAACCAATTTTGATGTTTTTTTTTGTTTGGTAGGGTACACTTCAGAGGTTCAGGCCAAAACCAAAATATAAGCGGTGAAGTCGGGTTTTTTTATTTTTATATTAGATAGGCAAGCATTTGACCACTATCTCACCTGATGGAAACTGAAGATGCGGCCGAAGATTAAAAAAAAAACTTTGTTTGCGTTTCAATTATGTATTTTAAAGTTCACTTTCTTCTTAATTCCAATTCGTCGACACCAGTTGGCCTTAGGGACTTGAAGTCTTCTTGCGTATTGCCGTTATAAACAAAAACCGGCCAAGTGCGAGTCGGACTCGCGCATAAAATGTTCCGTACCATAATCTAAAAAAACGGCAAAGAAATCTTGTCTGTTGTACCTAACCCTTAAATATTAGTTTTTTTTATAGTGAATATATTTAAATATTCTGTGAATATTTCAAGCGTCTACCTGCTGCCGTTATCAATATACAGCACAAAAAAAAAAATCACATTTGGTGTATGGGAGCCCCTTAAATATTTAGATAGATAGATGTATTTTTGTCAAAATTTAGTTATATGCATCAGAAATGTCTTTACTATTTAGTACATTAATTAATTAAGCTCAAGTGGGTTAAAAACATTCAGAAGTGTCATATTCATTTACTTATACAAAATATACTCGAGGATGTAATCTAATATATAATAATCTTAAACTAAAAACTAAATTAAAATTAAACAAAAAAAAAATTAATAAACTAGAATTAGATATAAGAGTAAATGTACAAAACTTAATCTTATAGACCGCTATCAGTAGGCAAAGTACCCAAAATGCATTTAGTATATGTTATGAGTTGTAGCAGATGCGTCTAAAGTAAAAGTAAGATTTAGTAAGTACTGCGTTTGAATGTTTTGAAATTAAAATACTTTTTGCAATAGGTAAGGTTATATATAGTACCCGGATGACCGTACCCTGGTTTTTTTAGCTAAATGACGTTTTCTAAGAATAAAATAATGGTAAAAAATAAAATAATAATGGTTCTGGGTGTAATGTGTGTGTGATGCTAATGTTTCCGGCACCCACAATACAAGTCTTTGAACTTAGTGTGGGGCTGTGAGTGTGAAAGCGTTTGTTTGTTAGCGTTTGTTTGTTAAAACCTAGCTAGATCGATTTATCGCCCCCGAAACCCCCTGCTTACTAAATTAAAATAAAATCGTCCGAGCCGTTTCCGAGATTTTATTTATTTATTTATACTTTATTGCACAACAAAAACAATGTACAATTGGAGGACTTAATGCTAAAAGCATTTTCTACCAGTCATCCAGCAATAGTAGGAACAAAAGTAAAACGTGCATCAGAACAGAGTATTGTCAATAATTTAAATTACATATAATGTTATATGGCTCATATATATAATCTATACATATAAAATTCTCGTGTCACAGTTTTCGTTGCCATACTCCTCCGAAACGGCTTGACCGATTTTGATGAAATTTTTTGTGCTTATCCGGTATCTATGAGAATCGGCCAACATCTATTTTTCATCATCATCATCATCATCACTTTTCATCATTATCAACGCGGGTGAAACCGCGGGGCGCAGCTAGTATATATATATATATAATATATATTTATATATATACAAGAATTGCTCGTTTAAAGGTATTAGATATAGCAGATATAATTTTTTGCAATGACGCAAAAGTACTCACAGGATTTTTTCTGAACGCAAATTGAGTCGAATAGTGAACCTTGTTCTTTTTCTGAGTTGGTTAAAGCCGATTTGTTTTCTGTTCAAAACCACATACTTTCTATTCAGAGTAAATCAGACATATTTTTTTTATTCATGCTTGTTTTTTAGCATCGTTTTTATAGTACTGATCGATATACTATCGATATCGATCACCAACAATAGTGGTGTACCTGTCACTAGGTCATCACTATCGAAATATCGATCTTTATCTTTGGTCGGATCGCTATAATTGCTATTGTTGTCTTGTAATTGAGAAGTGATGGTAGAGCTACGAAGGTGTAGAGGCAACGGTTATATAATTTGGGCGCTAAAATAAAACTAATTTACACTAATGGTGCCTACATGATATAGATAGGTCAGGGGTCGGCGACCTGCGGCTCGCGAGCCACATGCGGCTCTTTGGATGTGAAGCTGCGGCTCTTTAGTTCCATACGCAAATATTATTTATTTAAAAAATAATATTTAAAAAACGTTATGTATCGATTCGGCACCATTTCTATCAAGCCTTTAACAAAAAACTCCAAAGGTAGCAAAAAAGTACATTTATACATTTGAAACAAGTAAATTATGGGATGATTAGGTAGGTATAACGCGTGCATAGCGTTTTCTATACGATTCTCATAGTACAGTAGGTATTATTGTTGGCATTAAGGATTATTGTTGGAAAGAAAAAAATTGTGGCTCTATAAAACTTTGAAATTTTGTGAATTGTAATTTTTGACTCTTCCGACTCAAAAGGTTGCTGACTCCTGACCTAGGTGATGGGTAGGTAGAATAGGTAGCTAAAAAAATTATGCTCTGCCAAAATTCTTGCTAGGTTCTTCTCGACATGTCTAGATGGCTGTAATTTTGTGAATCTGGCAGTAGAATAATAACCTTTTATGAGTGCTACTTTGTGGCCCATGTGAATAAACGATTTTGATTTTGGTTCTGATCTCGCGTCATAAACTCATCCCGAAGAAGAGCATCGTACATGCTTGAAACCTAGGTCGACAATGGCCTCGATTCTGATGTACACTCACTAAATTAAATTTAAACTATCCCTGTCTCTTACAAAAAAGAAACACTAGACAGAGATAGCATACATTTTAGTTCTGTCAAGCTAGTTTATCAATTAAAATATGAACAGCAGAAGCAGAAAGGCGCGTGTTTTTAGTCAACACCAATTACATACTCTACTAAGCTTGCATAGACATCTAAGTTCTGACTAACTTGACAGCACTAAACTGTATGCTATCTCTGTCTTGTGTTCCTATTTTGTGAAAGACGGGAATAGTTAAAATTTTGTGAAATTTAATTTAGTGTGTGACATCAGAATCGAGGCCAATATCGATCAAATGACGCGAGTGATAGCCGTATTTTAATAATATCATAACGAACTAATAGTAATAGTGTTTTTATTATAATTTATTCTACTTATATCTCAGTGTTAATACGTTGAGGCAAATCAGTACGGTTTAAAATGTTTCACAAAGACTTTCATAATTTTCTTGTCTCTATCTTACGATTCGTAAGTCTGCGATAGATATATCCATGACTGTGCATTTTTTGATCTATTCGCGATTCGATTCTAAATTCGTTATTAAAATCAAATTAAGCGTTTTTTTTTCAAAATTCTATCAGAGCGCCTGGTTGAGGCGACGCGTGACCAAAATGCTGGCACTTATTTGGCTCAACGTATTAGCATTGCAATTCAGAGAGGCAACGCAGCCAGCATGATGGGAACGCTACCCACTGGTAGTGGGCTTGAGCACTTGAGTTACCTATAGGCTCGATGGCTTGTAGGTAACTTGGCTCTTTGCTGTATATAGTTTTAGTTTAGTTTTAGGAAATATAGGCAATTGGCCCGTAGATTGTACTATTATAAAAAAAAAAAAAAAAAATTAAGCGTTTATCTCGATGTCGACAATGTAGGTAGGACAAGATTAGTCTTTGCTCATACTTGGTAGTCCTAACTACGGGTCAATTGCCTATAATAACCTAAGACTAAACTATATAACTATATTTGGAACTGCCCGTTGGCTTAGTTGGGTGGCGTTCGCCTTATAAGCAGGGGTATCGGGTTCGATTCCCGGCTGGAACACAAGTTTTCTCCCCAAGGAAAATTTGTGTTTCTGGTTCTGGTTGTCAATTTGTGTGAGATGTGAATGTTTCCGGTACCCACGACACAAGTCATAGAACTTAGTGTGGGGCTGTGAGTATTTTTTTTTGTTTATAGCAAATAGATTAGTCTTGGTTTTGATATAAAACAAGTATGTAAGTATTTTCAATAAGGAAAACTTATTCAAGCGGATTTCTTAGATAGTTTTTGCATAGCTTTAAAATATGTACTTCATCATCATCATCATATCAGCCGCAACAAGTCCACTGCTGGATATAGGCCTCCCCCAAAGATCTCCAAAAAGAACGGTTGTTAGCGGCATGCATCCAGCGTCTTCCTGCGACCTTCACTATGTCATCCGTCCATCTTGTGTCCAATATGTACTTGTATGTAACTAAATAAAGTAATTATACTAAGGTTGTCTGGTAGAAATTGTCGAAAGCGATAAGACCGCCCATTTTCGTAGTTATAAGTTTGTTTCTTTTTGTTTTATGGTGTACAATAAAGAATTTTGTATTGTATTGTATTGTGTTGTATTGTATAATCCTACTAATATTATAAATCCGAAAGTCTGTGTGTTAGTATGTTTGTTCCCTCTTCACACTTTAACGCCTGAACGGATTTGAATGAAATTTGGAATGTACATAGATTATACCTAGGATTAACACATAGGCTACTTTTTAACTTGGTAAATAGCGGGCGAAGCCGTGGGGCACGGCTAGTATATTATAAATCCGAAAGTTTGTGTGTAAGTATGCTTGTTCCCTCTTCACACTTTAACGCCTGAACGGATTTGGATGAAATTTGGAATATACATAGATTTTACCTAGGATTAACACATAGGCTACTTTTTAACTTGATAATAGCGGGCGAAGCCGCGGGGCACGGCTAGTGTATTATTATAAATAATTATTATTAGAAACCAAACGCTCACCCAACCAAGCTAACTAGCTAGCTTCTCAGTTCAGTTGAATTGAGAACCTGCTCCTTTTTTTAAGTCGGTTAAAAATAGTAGTAGCTTCACTTTTTACCCCGGATTAGTCAGATTTTTTATTTTTGTCAAAATCGCCTGCGATAACAAACGTCTTCCTTTCGAAACGTAGGTATCATCAGCAGATACGTATCTAAGTAAATCCAACCAAAATCCAAACTAAAACTGAAACTCAGCGAAACAAAAGGGCATGCTAAGTATAGATAGCCTGGCGGCGTACGACTAGTCTATACTGATTTAGCTACCTGGGTGCCATGGATATTGGTACTCTAGAAGTGACAAAAGACATAAATACTAATTGGTTGCTTAAGCTATATAAACGGTAAGTACGAGTTAATTCCCCCATGTACCATCTAACGACAAGACAAACTGTGAAACGTCATCCATATATAGTTGACATACCTCTCGTTCACTCGAAGCGTTTCGCTTCTACGTTTATTATCCGTACTGCGAAGAAGTGGAACTCATTACCCGCGTCTTTGTTCCCCGAATGGGATAATCTTGATTCTTTTAAATTACAAATAAAAGACTTTTACCCTAGTAACATAACAGCGTCGAATAAGTATTTACCTCACTTGTAAGGATGTGTTTGTATGTATTATTATTTTATGCAAGTGTATGCATTATATTTATTATGGTATATGATATTATATTTTAAAAATGTATTAGGATAATTATATGTGTATATGTATATGTAGCGTTTGTGTAGTACTTAGTCTCTGTGTTACCACACCACCATCCCTGCTTATCTGTATTATTCTTTACCATCTAAAGGTTCTCTGGAAGAGATCGCTCTTAGCGATAAGACCGCCTATTGTACCTATTTATTAGTAATTTCTTTTCTGTACTTTTTATTATTGGTGTCAATACAGAGTTATTGTATTTTTTTACGTATTTTTTAATATAATAATTATGTATTAATTATTAAGCTTACTACTATTACTAATTACCCTACAAAAAATAAGTAACTTACATTTAACTATCCATTTTTTTTTTTTTTTTTTTTTACAAACCTATAAACACTTTGAATTACAGGGAATCATTTTAATTTTTTATCAATGTTTACCACCTCTGAAATATAATCGACCAAACATAAAAGAATCATCAAAATCGTCTCATTATTGGCGGAATGATCGCGTAATATACAACATGTTTTTTAAGTTGTTCAATATCTATGAGTGTAGACTTTTAATTAATTCTTTGTTTTATACTAAAATTGCCATATTGTATTACAATAGTTGTTAGTCTTCCTACAAAAAAAAAAACATAAACATACAAAAAAAACCATACAGTCGAATTGAGAACCTCCTCCTTGAAGTTGGTTAAAAATATAAGTTGACCGCGTGATGCACAAACACCGATCTGTGATTTGACCGTTCAACTTTCAAGATATGAAGGTGGTTTGAGTTTCATCCATGATTGAGTTTCATCCAGCATCTCTATATCCGTGTTTTATCTTTTAATCACTTTAACTGAAATTCGCCATTGTTCGCAGACTCGAATCGGCCATTGGTCTGGCAAATGACTGCCGGCGTAAGGCACGTATCCTCTTTGCATGTGTATGGAACTGAGTTCATGCCATATGGGACCGGAGAGCTCATGCTATATACCAACAAAGGCGCAATTCGTAGAGTAAATGAATTGAATGAGAAAACTATGTTTGGGCATCAAACTCTTTTTTTGGTTACCTACGCAAAGGGATGCAAAGATGTACATGCACCCTGCACGCGCGCCTCTGGCGCCTTGTGTATTTTGTTACGCTAGAGCCTATACAAAACTTCGGCAGCGAGGGAGACGCGTCGAGGGCGCGCGCCCGCCAGAAAGTCAAAAGCCAGAAATGACTTTTAAAATTATAAAAATAAACATATTAAGGGGTCCCCCATAAATGTAAGTGGGGGGGCAAAATATTTTTATTTTTTATCTACCCTTGTGGGGTTAGTTGCAAAGGGCTTGAAAAATAAAGTACGAAAACGGTTTAAAAAGAATCTGTTGGAAAATTACAGTTTGATAGGCCACCAAGGCAAAATTTTCAGTCACTGTTTTTAGAATTATTGGGGCAAAATGTAGGCGCGAGATCTCAATTCGCGAACGACTAGTTTTATTTGATTTTATTATAAACAAAGCTGGTCGTATTCTCAAAAAGCTAAGTAGCATCGTTGAATAAAAGATTTGACGTAATTATAGAGATAATTTGACACCAGCAAAGCTCTTCTTTACTTATTCTGAGAAGTTAGAGTATTCGCTGCGATGGTTTTTATGTTAAGGCGCGGTTTCAACACACCGAATTCTAAGGGACATGATATACAAAGTACCCGAGACGCGCGCCCTGTACTGCCGTCATAAGAAAAGAAGACGTAAGTATATTTTTGTCAAAATTGAGGTATATACATCAGAAATGTCTTTGCTATTTAGTATATATTACGACTTGTAGCAGATGCGCCTAAATTAAAAGTAAAATTTAGTAAGTTGCGTATGAATATTTAAAAAAATTATAATAATAGTAGATTCGTCTATATTTCCTGATTCCGATGATATATATAACAAAATTTTGACAAAAATATACTTACGTCTTTTTTACTTATGAGGGCAGTATAGGAAACGGCAGGGCGGGGAGAGGAGTAGGGGGCACGTGTTCGAGGCGCTCGATTTCTATGGCTCCAATAATCATACAAAACCTAAAATAGTCACACATTGCCGTAGTTGGTCGCACATCAGCCTTTCGAGAAGCGGGTATCGGGTTCGTTTCCCGGTTGAAACCAGTCGACTTCCCAAGGACAATGTAGGCTATAAAAGCGTTATAAATTTAAATTACTAAAAAACTTGTATTCCCGCCGGGAGTCGAACTCGATAAGAAAGCGAACGCCAACGGGCAGTTCATCGTTGAAGATCGATTTTCACATAACTATGAGATAAAAATTCTAAATTAAAAGACTCCTTCATCAAAATACATTTAAAAAAACAATTGGTCAAGGGGTATTTAGTTTTAGACTAATCCCAAATTAAGTAAGAGGGAAAGAGAGAGATGAATAAAAAGACAGAAATAGTCTGCGCTTCAATATCAAGTACAGCAAGACGTCTTTTAAAATTATTCACAGCAGCAAAACCATCCCTTAACTCCATTCAATATTATGCCTAAAAGTGTAACAGTACACCCTCTTTCACCCCTGTCTGTTTACCCTCGCTGCATTTCGCCGTCTAAACGTTTGAGTGCACGGACGTAATCAGGGGGTAAGGACTTGTACTACCCCCCCTCACTTAGACGGTGGGAGGGGTAAGCTCTAATAAGTTTTTGTAGAAAAATACAATTTTATCTGCAAGGTTTTGTAAAGTACGTGTTTTTTTTTATTCGAGATGGTCAAACTTTTGACCACTATCTCACCTGATGGTAAGCGACGATGTGGTGGACGATGGAGCAAGCTTGCCTAGAATATACCTATTCACTTGTGACTTGAAGACTCCCATATTATTCATTAGGAAACACCAGACAGTAGTTCCATTCCTTTGCGGTTCCCACAATGAATATGGAAGCAAAATGCTTCGTCCGCATTTGTGGAATATCTACCATATAGCGGTGTCGCTTAGCAGTTTGTCTGGTTGTCCGATGATAGAACAAGGATGCGGGAACTAGATCGTGTAGTTCCTTGGCACACTCTCCGAAATGTATCCGATAAAAACCGACAGGCTAGCTACCTTGCCCCGATGTCCCAAGCTTTGAAGCCTTGAATCAGTCAGTTGCTTGCTGCCAATGAGTCTCTTGGCTCTTCACTCAATTGTGTCGAGAGCCTGGAGCTGGTTAAAAGTACCAGCTTAACCATCCCAAAGATGATTATGTTTATGTAAAAAAAAAAACAAATTAGTAGTCATTGAGGAGTTCCTATGGTCACTTTTCTACACCACCTTTTTTTTGTGACCACCTGATCAGACCACCTTTTACATATTTATTATACTATACTACTAGCCGTGTCCCGCGGCTTCGCCCGCTATTATCAAGCCAAAAAGTAGCTTATGTGTTAATCCTATGTATATTCCAAATTTTATCCAAATCCGTACAGCCGTTAAAGCGTGAAGAGGGAATAAACATACTTACACACAAACTTTCGAATTTATAATATTAGTAAGATTAGTAGGATGTCATCAAAAATACAAAGATGGAGACCGGGAAATCATTATATTTTCAAAAAAATCAAATTTATACCAGAGCGCCTTGTTGAAGCGAGCCGTGTCAAGCTCCTGGTACTGATTTGCATTGCAATTCTGAGAGGCAATGCCGCCAGCATGTTAGAAACGCTACCCACTGGTTAGGTAGTGGGCTTGAGCACTTGAGTTACCGATAAGCTCGGTGCTTTTTAGGTAACTTGGCTCTTTGCTGTATATATGTATATAGTTTTAGTTTAGTTTTAAACAATATAGGCTGCCAGTGCCTCGCGGCTTTGCCCGCTATTATCAAGTTTAAAAGTAGCATGTGTTAATCCTAGGTATAAGGTTACATTCCGAAATTCATCCAAATCGGTTCAGCCGTTTAAGCGTGAAGAGGGAACAAATATACATACACACTTACACACAAACTTTCGGACTTATAACATTAATAAGTAGGATTGGTTCGTAGATATCGTAGGAGATAAAAGATTATTTGTTTGTAAAATGGTATTTTATAGATTATCCTACTAATATTATAAATCCGAAAGTTGCGTGTAAGTGCGTGTGTAAGTGTGTAAGTTTGTTTGTTTTTCTTGTTTTTTCTTTACGCTTTAACGGCTGAACGGATTTGAATGAAATTTGGAATGTACATAGATTATACCTAGGATTAACACATAGGCTACTTTTTAACTTGATAATAGCGGGCGTAGCCGCGGGGCACGGCTAGTATGTATATAATACATTTTAAACAGATGCAAGTACCTACAAGTATTCAAACGAAAAAACAGATATTAAGTATAGACCAGGGTCGATAATTTGACTTTTTTCCATAGGACTTTTAGTTTTGCCGGAAATCGAGAAAAACCGTTTTTTACCCTTAAAAACTCACCCCCATCCCTTCCCGACCTCAGATCGGCCGTAAATTATTTTTCCTTTCATTTTTATAATATTATCCTTTTTTCACTTTTTTTTTATTTTTAAAGGCTTCTACCCTGGTCTAGTATACGAACGGAGCACATTAAATCCCATACTACTAATATTACAAATGCGAAAATTTGTGTGTTTGTGAGAATGATTGTTAACACGTATCTCTGTACCGAATAAATCGAATGTGATGAAAGTTTGAATGTTGTTTTTAATTAAGGTTTCGGAATTACACATAGGTTATTTTTTAACTTAATTAACGCGGGCGAAGCCGCGGGGCATTGCTAGTAACAGATAAGAAAATGTAAATGAAATTGTTATTAAATGTCGATAAACATTATTAACATAATACTAAACGCAAGCAAAGCTTAAAAAACCGACTTCACCGCTTTATCTTCGGATCTTTGATCAGATTAGATGTACTAAACACGCATTATTGACGATATTTCAAGAACTAATGATCAAATCTTGATCAAATTTAAATGGGACCACTTGGAAAGCAACATCTTTCAAACTAAAAAAATTTTCAAAATCGGTTCACGTGGAACGAAGTTATGAGGTAACACTCATAAAAAAAAATACAGTCGACTTGAGTAGCTCCTCCTTTTTTGTGAAGTCGGTAGAAAACCGAACTATACGGTCACTATTTTAAAACCAGTCTTGCTTGCACGATGCAGTTTTGTAGTTGTTCAACAAAGGTTTTCTCTAAAAGTCTAAAAAAACTCATTAACAATTTTAAAATTAAGTTTTAATTATTTTTTTAAATTGTCCTTTGGTTTATTTAGGTACGCGTCCGTCTTTTAAGCAGAGGATTCTCGAACGAACCGAGGAGAATCGAACCTGAAACACAAATTTTCTCCTTGTGGTTGTGTGTGTCATGTGAATGTTGCCGGCACTCACGACACATGTAATTGAACTTAGTGTAGGGCTGTGAGTGTGAGCGCATAATAAAATAACAACACTATAGAATAGAACAGAATAGAACAGAATAGAATAGAAAATTCTTTATTGTACACCAAATACAGTTAGTTACAGAGGTAATCTTAAGAAACTAAAGTGCAATCGGCGGACTTATCGCTAAAAGCGATCTCTTCCAGTCAACCTTTGGATGGAGAGAGGGATAGTTTTATATACAATACAATACAATACAATACAATAATTCTTTATTGCACACCAAATAAAAGTAAAATTGTAGAACTTAAAATAATACAGTTATATGAGGTAGTACAATGGGCGGTCTTATCGCTTTAAGCGATTTCTGACAGACAACCTTTGGATGGACAGAACATGTGCAGGATGATTTGGGTTGGTGTGGCGTTCTATACTAATATAATATATCTAAATAAATAAAAATAAACATACATAATACACATATACACAATATAAACATGATACATATAATATATACCTATATAAACAGCTAACAAAATAATATTACCTACTTATAGATCGACCAATAATGTTTAAATACCAACGTTTTAAATATGGCAATAGATTTAGCTTGCCTGATGGGCACTGGCAGCGCATTCCATAGACGGACAGCCTGAATTGTGAAAGACCTGTCATAGGTATGTGATGTGTGAGCAGGCATTTTCAGTTGTAGGGTATTGGATGACCGTAAGGAAAAGGAATTGGAAAGATAGAGAAACTTAAAGCGTTCTTTCAACTATAAAGGAGTAGCAGGAGAGAATAGGATATTATACACTACACTATAGTAACACAAAATCTGTGTCGCTGCTTGCATTCACTGCCTCACCCCCACTCTTTAATCAAATCCTTATTACGCCCCAGTTAGAATACTTTCCACAGGGTTGCCAACTGCGAAAACAACTTTTTGCGACATTTTCTAAAGCACCTGATATTTTGTTGCAATTAACTTTGAGGTGAAGGAAAAAGGACTGTTTGCCAATTTGTATGCTATTTATGACAAATTTTGAAGTTCTTTTTAACTGGTTGTGCTTGCTGTTTTTGTAAGCGTACTCGCGACGGGAATTATGTCAGGGATAAAATAGAAATTGGTGCCGATTCTGTTGTCCAGAATTAGACTAAACTAGCCTAAAATTAGTTTTAGTCCTGCTTTAGTCCAAAACATATTCAGAAAATGCAAGATTAGACTAAAATTAAGTTTGACAGGACTAAGTTAGTTTAGTTACTCTATTTAGTGAAAATGACCAAATTCTTATTCTGATGTACATGTTTTCGTTCAAATTAAGACTAAAAATAGAAATTTTAAACTCAAATTAGTCTGTATGAAAAAGGTCTAGATTATTTTTAATGTGATCTTATACTTGAAAGAGTCCTGTCATTTCAACTTTTAAATTAAGTTGAACGTAAAATCAGAATAGCGTTTAGGTATTCTTTGACTAAAATTAGTTTATTTTTAGTTTAGTTTAGGTTAGTTCGGTGCTCAACAGAATTAGCACCATTATAATAGGTCCGAATACACCAAACACCGTTTAACTTATCGGTCGTTTATCGATGTAGATTAAATAATGAATAACTGTCAAAATCAAACGTCATCAGATGCACCCATGAATGACAGTTGAGACTTAACCACAGAATAAAGCATCGGAGTATTTTTATTTTTCCGCGAAAGTGTAAAAAATGCCTTTGTTGATTTTGTAGAATTTTCCTAAACGAAACAGATTCTTCGAGTGTTAATGTGTATTAATGGTGGACTGTTAACCGTTCATACTTTGTAAACGTGCATAAGTGTAAGCAAATCATACAAAGTTGAAAAACGTGATTTTGTGTGCTCCAAAACTACAATAGAAGTTCTAGTAAAGTTTCTACCACTTTTCTAGGGCATGACTAGACCTTGACTCTTTTACTTGAAATTCACTTGAAATATATTATCACTTGACACTGGCTAAATGCACAAGATTGCCAAACTAAAATTAAAAGAAAAAAAAAAGCATCGGAGTTTTAACTTGTCTCTTCTGTTAGTAGAAAATAGAAAATAGTGCAGCTGGCAAAGTTGTTGGCTAAATCATTCAAGTTTAACTGAGATACATTAGGCTAAGAAACACTATGATAAAAATTCGAGAATTATTCGAATTAATATATATAACAAGAAAAACTGTCAAACGTCATCCATTTATGATTGACATACCTCCAGTTCGCTCGAAGCGTTTTGCTTCTACGTTCATCATCCGTACAGCGAAGGAGTGGAACTCATTGCCTGTATGTGTTCCCTGAAAGGTACAAACTGGGTGTCTTTAAGTCTAGAGTGAATAGGTACCGTCTAGGCAAGCATGTTCCATCTTCGGCCGCATCGTCGCTTTCCATCAGGTGAGATAGCGGTCAAATCTAGCATGAAAAAAAATATCAAAATCGTTTTCACATGGACACAAATAGGCACTCATGAAAGTCAACGACTATACTGCCAGATTCGATAAAACTGTATTATTTCGGTTTAGGTGTATTTTTTATTTAATATTGAATTAGTTTCGTGGTTAGTTGGTTGATTTCAGTATTAATTAGCCGTGGTTTTACTTCATTATAATAATGATACCTAACCCACAAATCACACGAGTAAATTGGTAAATGTTATTTACCGGCTTTCCAAAAAAGGAGGAGATACTCAAGTCGACTGTATTCTTTTTTGTGTGTTACCTCATAACTTCGTTTCACGTGAACCGATTTTGAAACATTTTTTGTTTGAAAGATGGTCTTTTATTGGTCCGATCTAAATTTCATCAAGATCTGATCAGTAGTTCTTGAAATATCGTCAATAATGCGTGTTCAGTACATCTAATCTGATCAAAGTTCCGAAGATAAAGCGGTGAAGTCGGTTTTTTTAAGCTTTGCTTGCGTTCAATTATTATATAAATAATATTTATCGACATTTAATAACAATTCATCCTTATTTATTTTTACTTATTTATTTATACTAGTTGTGCCCCGCGGTTTCGCCCGCATATATTACTTACTTAGATCCTAGGGCCCCACGTCAGGGCAGAAGGCAGTTACAGTATCTCTCCATTCGACTCTATCTAGGGCTGCTCGCTTCACCTCACTCCCGGTCAGTCAGCATATCGTCGTTGTGCGTGCAAAAGTCGCTATGTGTTTTTTTCGTGATATTCGGTTTTGACAAGTGATATTAGGGGCAGTGATATTGTATGTAATGATGATTAGTAGTAACTAATATTAGGAGTCAAATTTTTATGCGATTCAATTTTAGGGGCTAAAGATATTAGTCGAATCAATAGGGAACCGATTAAAACTTCATAAAAAACCGAATATCACGAAAAAACACATAGCGACTTTTGCACGCACAACGACGATATTATTATATTAAAATTTTCTTTTTTTTTTAATTCTATAAAATATCTAGATGATACTTATTCACTAGGGACTGGAAGGCTCCCATATTGTACTCATCGAGAAACACCGACTCAGGCACGGAGTTCAATTTCTTTGCGGTTCGCAAATTATGTAAATGAAAATATTGAGACACCCATACGCGTCAGTGGAAAAGCCACATTTTTTTTCTGCCCATTACAAGGAGCTTGACAAGTACAGTACGAAACTGTATTTTATAACAATCTTTACGTGAAAATAAGATTTTAGCCTCCAAATAACTTTTAGTCCTATTTTCTATCTATCTAAACACGTCACCGATTTCGAAATCTTTTTTTTAGTTTGAAAGATATTGCTTTCTAATTGGTCCCATTTAATTGATCAAGGTCTGATCATTAGTTCTTGAAATATCGTCAATAATGTCTATTTTGTGACGAATATTGCATACTTTGACGATGTTCTCGATTACCCGGCTTCAAAAGTTACCTTGTAACTTCTTTCGTTGTGAGCCGATTTTGATAATTCTTTTTTTTTATTTAACACATATTTATAATATTAGATACATAATATACATACAAAAATCTGTATAAATAATAATAATATATTATAAACATACGCAAACTAATATATATTATTTCATTGAGCTATACTTATTTCATAATAAACATCTCACATCCTATTTTTATTCGCGAAAATAATCATTAACAAATTATATATATTATTATACATATATAATATGACTAATATCACTAAATAATAAAAAAATGTATAGGTAGTATGTATAATTATATTTTGTGACATTGGACGCCGGAGATTGGTCAACAGTAATAACATTACCTGCAATAAGAACTCGCGAATACTCACAATACAGTTTTTGCCAATAAATAATTATCTTATCTTATCTACTAATAAAGGACATTCGTAGTTTTAACCTTCATTGCGAGTGATACCAGAATATAGTCTAGATTAGCTAGATTAAAAAAAAACTTTAATTAGCTTACCCAAATAAACAAATAATTCATCTAATTCTAAGACAAACATTGTACAGCAATCTTAGTCTAATATCATCAAAAGATATAACAGCACAGTCATCAGAAAACTTTACCCAACATTTACCCACCATTTAGGGTAAATTTTGCTTACTGGCAAACTTGAGCTCAGACGGCTGAGGCAAACAATGATAAGGCTAATTTTGTATGATATTGTTTATGCGAGCTTTAAATAATTTTAATATAGTCTACGATAAGTACTTTTTAGCTACAAGGAATTTATTAATAGTACCTGGATGACCGAGCTTTGCTTTTTAAAACGACGTTTTCTAAAAATGAAACCTAGTTAGATCGTTTTATCGCCTCCTAAACTCATACTTAAGTTCATGAAAATCGTTGGAGCCGTTTCCGGGACTAAAAGTATATACTAGCCGTGTTCCGCGGCTTCGCCCGCTATTATTAAGTTATCAAATCAAATCAAAATCAAATCAAAATCGTTTATTCACATGGGCCCCAAAGAGGCACTCATGAAAGTTAATGAATCTATTGCCAGATTCGGAAAATTACAGCCAACTCGAGAAGAACCTGGCAAGAAACTCGGCGGCGCATTTTTTTTCATTCATTTTTTTTTTTTTAACATTCCTTATTTCTAATACATAATTTTCTTAACCTAGGTGTTATTATGGTCGCTAGAAAGAGCCTGTGCAGTTTGCCTCCATGCATCCTTGTCATTAATATAGTCTGTAGTCTTATAATAAGCTTAAAAAGTAACCTATGTGTTAATCCTAGGTATAATCTATGTACATTCCAAATTTCATCCAAATCCGTTGCGCTCTGCTTTCCAAACAGGAGTAACGGGTTCGATTCCCGGTGGGAACAAAGTTTTGTTCCACAAGGGAAATTTGTGTTTGGTTCTGGGTGTGATTGTATATGTGTTCATGTTTCCGGCGACTACGACACTAGTAATTGAACTTACATAGGTTAATATTAACAGTAACTTACACAATTATACATTTGGTTGGAGTATGCTTCTCACTAATATCCTATCCTTCTATAGTACTAATCCTAATAAAAACATAAATCCGAAAGATTGTGTGTAAGTGTGTAAAATTGAAAATTTGTTTGTTCCCTTTTCACGCTTTAACGGCTGAACGGATTTGGATACAATTTGAAATGTGTTAAGCTTAATACCTAGGATTAACGCTCAGGCTTCTTTTTAACTTCATAATAGAGGGTGAAGCCGCGGGGCACGGCTAGTCCTACTAATATTATAAATGCGAAAGTTTGTGTGTAAGTGTGTAAGTATGTTTGTTCCTTCTTCACGCTTTAACGGCTGAACGGATTTGGATGCAATTTGGAATGTAGATAGCTTATTCCTAGTATTAACACATAGACTACTTTTTAACTTGATAATAGCAGGCGAAGCCTCGGGGCACCTAGTTTTATTATAAAACACACTACTAGCATAGTAGAAATATATTTCTACTATGCTACTAGCTTAGTTGGGTGCGCGTTCGATTCTAAGCAGCAGGTATGGGGGTCTTAGTGGAAACACAAGATTTAGATCTATATAGAATATTTTTATTTTAATACAATAAATCCTGTAAATCAACATTCTATGGGCAGAAGACATTTCTCTTCTCTCCATTAGATTTTAACGAAAGTGAAAGCTGACGTTCCATGCTATCATTAAGAATGACATATAATATTCCTTAATAGGGTTTATTCCTTTTGAATGAATGAATATTTATTTAACATAAGAGAGAGAATTTAAATGTGATTTTTTCGCTTTCTTCGTGTAACTTAAAGATATGAAGAATGAAAGATTTAAACATTCACTGTATTAACGTCCAATATAGTTGATTGAAAACATTTTCAAAAACACACGTAGCTAATTGTATTTATTAATAATTAAACGCAAGCAAAGCTTAAAAAACCGACTTCACCGCTTTATCATCGGAACCTTGATCAGATGTAATGTATAAACACGCATTATTGACTATAACTAAAAAAACTAGAGATCAGACCTTGATCAAATTTAAAGCACCAGCTTTCAAATAAAAAAAGAATCATCAAAATCGGCTCACAAAGAAAGAAGTTATGAGGTACCTTTTGAAGTCGGGTAAACGAGAACATCGTCAAAGTACGCATTATTCGTCACAAAATAGGCATTATTGACGATATTTCAAGAACTACTGATCAGATCTTGATCACATTTGAATGGTACCAATTAGAAAGCAATATCTTTCAAACTAAGAAAAAAAATTGAAATCCGCTCACGTGGAGAGAAGTAACACACAAAAAAAAAACAGCCGACTTGAGTACCTCCTTCTTTTTTGGGAAGTCGGTAAAAAATATCGAAATGTGGTTTACTTCAGAATATTCTAGATCTTTGGTGAAAAAAACGTAAACATTGAAATAAATATCTTACAAAGATTTCCATACTTGAACGATGCTCAGGTGAATCTGAATGTATAAGCTACGGGGAGCCCTATATGGAGCCCGAGGCCCGTGGGACCTTACCTGATGTCTATATCGGAACGAGATTGTGTTATAGAGTTACGTATATAAGTATGAAGGTCTAGGAAGGTATTCTATCGCTTACATATTGCAGAAACATAAACATAAACGCTTTCACACTCGGCTGTGAGTGTGAAAGCGCTTCTACGTTTATCATCCGTACTGCGAGGAGTGGAACTCAATGCCTTCATCTTTGTTCCCCGAACAGTATAATCTGGGAGTCTTCAAGTCAAGAGTGAATAGGTACCTACTAGGCAAGCATGCTACATCTTCGGCCGCATCATCGCTTTCCATCAGGAGAGATTGGGGGAGAGAGATTTTGGGGGCTGAGTCACCCACGTCCGTAGGAGGATACCCCTTAAGTCTGACTCCCTACACGTGGTCCCCGGGTGGTGCTAATCAGGTGACATTTGAGAGGTGGTAGAGCATTTTGTGAGTTGCTCGCCTGGCTTGCTACCAAAGTAGCTTACCACCATCAAGTTGAAAGTCTGCCGCCAAGCCAAATACGGTGTTCCGGCAGTTATCCTTGAGAGCCTGCGTATTCCAGGTCTAGTGTATTTACCAGCTTCGATCACATCGTCACTTACCATCAGGTGAGATAGTGGTCAAACACTAGCCTGTCACAAATAAAAAAAAAAAAAAAAAAAAGATTGTGGTCAAACACTTGCCTATCAGACATAAAAAGTTCGATGACTTGTGTTGTGGGTGCTGGAAACATTCACATCACACGCACAATCAGAACCAGGAACACAAATTTTCCTTGGAAAAAAACATATGTTCCCGCCGGGAATCGAACCCGATACCCCTGCTTAGAAAGCGAACGGACAGAAGAAGGAATCCTACTAATATTATAAATTCGAAAGTTTGTGTGTACATGTGTAAGTGTTTAAGTATATTTGTTCCCTCTTCACGCTCTAACGGCTGAACGGATTTAGATGAAAGAAGATGTTCCATTTTGGGCCAGCACTATAATAAGCACTCAAATACTAGAAAATTATTGCGTTTTCTTAAAAATACAAATAAATTAATCTGCAGAAGATTACAGCTGAACCCTCAAATTATTATTTTGTGAGTTTTTAAATATGTTAACCCTATTTTTGGGGCAGTCGTGACAAGAAGATACTGAATGTCACTCTGTTCTGAGTTTCAATCGATTAACATAATATATTTTATAGTTCTATTATAATTATAACGAAACCCAAATATTTTAGAATTGGTTTGTTATTTACAATAAATGATCATTGACAATGAATGACACGTCAAAATTATAGTTCAATATTGTCGCAATCCGCCATTTGTAACTGTGTTGTGTTGCTATCGATGTACCAAGATATTTTAAATGTACATTAAAACGAAATAAAAGTAAAGAAAATAAACATTCAAAAACGGTTACTATATTGTATAGCTATATGTATGTATATGGTACATGGTGCTGGCCCAGGCTCCTTCAATTTGAAACATCTACTTTGGAATGTATATAGATAATAACTAGGATTAACACACAGGCTACTTTTTAACTTGATAATAGCGTGCGAAGCCGCGGGGCATGGCTAGTTAATCATATATATATATTTTTTAATATTATTTCATGACCATGGATGCATAGTCCTTCAGTCGAAATATTAAACAAATATTAACAATTTCTATTCTTCATAATAAAAGTCTTAGTCACAAGTCACAGTCAAAGTCAAGTAGTCAGTCATAATCAAGTCATGCCCTAGCAAAGTGGTAGAAACTTTACTAGAACTTCTATTGGAGTTTTGGAGCGAAGGCGAAAATCACGTTTTTCAACTTTGTATGACTTGCCTACACTTATGCACATTTACTAAGTATTAACGGTTATTAATAATCCACCATTATTACACATTAACACTCGAAGAATCACAGGTTTTGGAAAATTACACAAAATCAACAACGCCATTTTTTCACCTTCGCGGCAAAACTCTCTTAATCATATATCGTCAGGATGTGTCGCCAGTAAAACAAAATCCTAGTCACTAACAGGAACATCGATTCTTCCTCAATTTGTGTCAGTTTCGGGGGCAAATTAAAGGAATTATATGTATGTCAAATGTATGGTTATACAATAAAATAATTGACCAAGCAAGCGTCTTCGTTTTAAAATACAATACAATACTAAATTCCTTATTGTACACCAAAAAAAAACAAAAAGATACAAACTTAAAACTACGAAATTAATATTATAAGGCAGTACAATGGGCGGTCTTATCGCTTTCAGCGATCTCTACCAGACAACCTTTGGATGGACAGATATAGTAGTAGCAACTGAGGTCGGTGGAGATTTTGCCTGTCTTTTGTATGTCCGGATTTCCGTTTGTTCTCCTGTACAGGTTGTATTTCTCAACCGATTCTTTGAAATTTTGTGAGCAGGTTTTATAATTATATGACATTTTTCATTCAATTAAATTTTTAGTTTTTTTTTTCAAAATGGCGGATAAGCGTTGGTGGAAAATAAAAAAAAAACATGTTTTAGCCATTTCGAAAAATAGGCGAGGTCTTCAGACAGTTCTTTATTACTTATTAATTTTCAGCTTGCAAAAGTACTAACTACGGGCCAATTGCCTATATTTCCTAAAACTAAACTAAAACTATGTACAGCAAAGAACTAAAGTTACCTACAAGACATCGAGCTTATAGGTAACTCAAGTGCTCAAGCCCACTACCAGTGGGTAGCGTTCCCATCATGCTGGCGGCATTGCCTCTCTGAATTGCAATGCTAATACGTTGAGCCAAATAAGTGCCAGCATTTTGATCACGCGTCGCTTCAACCAGGCGCTCTGATAGAATTTTGAAAATAGAATGAGCTCCCGGTCCCCACGGACCCACTGTCTCAAAACCAAACGGCTCAAATATGTAACCACTGCCAAGGTTTCCATATTTATTATTATATTTCTTATTAATTATATAATAAATTAAATTACCTATATTATAATTTAGTTTTTTTTATTTGATTTCACAAAAAGCTAAATCAATTTCGATTTCATTTATATGGTGGTCCCATAAGTCACCCTAAAGTGTGATCTACCAAACACAAAAATAATCTTCAAAATCAATTCATAATAATTGGCGGAATGATCACGTAAAATACATACAAAAAAAATATACAGTCGAAATGAGAAACTTATCCTTTTTTGTAGTAGGTTAAAAAGTCATACTTCTCTCACGGATCCAGGGTCAATGACCCACCAGAGGCTATTCTCTAAAATGGTAAAACGACATCGTTAGGCACAAAAACGATACGTTTATACTCAAAAATAAACAAACCGATTTTACATACAACCGGTGTATGTAAATTTTGACGGACTCAACGACGGAGACTGATTTGAATTTTGAATTTCGAAGTGCGCGGGCGCATTGAATGGTGAATATTTAGGGTGGCCATGTTGGAATGTTGCAGTACCACAGTTTTGTTGTTTTTTACAGACTTCACAAAAAAGGAGGTTCCTCCTCCTTTTTTCGTCGAATGCATTTTTCTTTTATTTTTTTTATGTGTGTTACCTCATAACTTCTTTCCACGTGAACCGATTACGAATTTTTTTTTAGTTTGAAAGATTTTGCTTTTCAATTGGACCTTTTTAAATTTGATCACGATCTGATCAGTAGTAGTTCTTGAAATATCGTCAGTAATGTCTATTTTGTGACGAATAATGCGTACTTTGACGATGTTCTCGTTTAACCGACTTCAAAAGTTACCACATAACTTCTTTTGTTGTGAGCCGATTTTGATGATTATTTTTTTAATTGACAGCTGGTGCTTTTCATGTGGTCCCATGGAAATTTGATCAAGATCTGATATCTAGTTAAATCTGATCAAGGTTCCGAAGTCAAAGCGGTGAAGTCGGTTTTTTTTTAACTTTGCTTGCGTTTAATTATCATAGTAACAATACTGTTGTTTGGAAAATGCTGGAATGTATTTTGCTCAGCAATTAAGTCTCTCTGTATTGACTTAAATGATTCTTATTCTAGAAACATAGTCAACCTATCCCTCCAGTTTTCTATTCCATATTTATAGCATATTCCGTATCAGCATCATGTCGCATTACGACTGAGGAATGAGACCTATCACGTATCAAGGGCTCAAATCTCAGTCTTTATGCAATACAGACAATATACTAGCTGTAGTATGTCTATATATATACGAGTAAAGATAAAGTAGCTGCTGCCCGCGTCTCCGTCCGCGTTGGAATACAATCAATACGCGAAGACAACAAAATTACCTTGTATAAATAAAAATATGAAGGGTGCACAAAATAAATATACATATACCGTCATTGATTAATAGTGCACAGATTCGATATTTGAAATGAAAAATTTTTTTTTTTTATTTCATTACAAAACATTTGTTTCCAAACCAGGTTTATCTGCAGGATTGTGCACTACTTACCAATTACGGTATATATAGTAATGATATTGAACGCACGGACACAACTATAATATAACCTTTATTTTCCGAAATGTTTACAATAAGTTCAAAATTACAAAGTTATGCTTAAATTTATATTACATACCTAATTTCGGTATGCCTTACGGCAAAGGCCTCCTCCAACCCTTTCCACTGTTTTCTGTCCGCCGCTAATCTCATCCAAAGGGGTCCTAAGGTCATTTTCATCTCATCCTCCCATCTTCTTACTTTTCGACCCCGACTCCTGGAGCCATCCCTTGGGTACCAAACTGTTACCTGTGTGCTCCACTTATTCTTTTGGCAGCGGAGCATATGTCCAGTCCATCTCCATTTAAGTTGGTCTATACGTAATAGTATGTACGGGACACAACTACTAAATACAGAGAATACTTTGATCACTGGTTTTTGAATTATTGTCAATAATGCGTGTTTAATACGTTGAATCTGATCAATGTTTCGAAGATAAAGCGGTGAAGTCGGTTTTTTTAAGCTTTGCTTGCGTTTGATTATTTATAAAGATTATCGCCTCACTAATAACATGTCATTCCTTCACCACCTCTTTAACACTTCAAACTTAGGACACGTCCGTCACCGCGACTGATGCTTTTTCTTCTATATAATTAGGAAAGATTCAAAAATAGCCCTTTTTCCTTCCCAATATAGAAAACAAATCTGAATTCAGTAACGATTTTAAGAGTTTGAACGTGCTTGCTAGAAAGTTGAATTAAACAAGACATACTGTCAAACGTCATACATTTATGGTTGACATACCTCCAGTTAGCTCGAAACGATTCGCTTCTACGTTTATCATCCGTACAGCGAAGGTTTGAAACTCATTGCCTTTGTCTCTATTCCCCGAACGAAACAAGACTCCTTAGCGACACCGCAATAAGGTTGACATTCCACAAATGCTGATGAAGAGTTTTGCTTCCACATTCATTATGCGAACCGCTAAGGAATGGAACCTTGCCTGATTATGTGTTTCCTGATAAATTTAATATGGGAGTATTTAAGCCGCGAGTGAATAGGCATCTTCTGGGCAAATGTGCTCCATCGTCGACCACATTATCGCTTACCATCAGGTGAGATAGTGGTCAAACGTTTGCCTATACTGAATAAAAAAAGAAACTCGGTGTATTCAAGTCTAGTGTTTTTTTTTTTTTTATTTGTGACAGGCTATTGTTTGACCACTATCTCACCTGATGGTAAGTGACGATGTGATCGAAGCTGGTAAACACACTAGACCTGGAATACGTGAATATTCTAAACAAGTTAAAGAATCTTCTTGTAAATTATATAGTAATCTTCTAGGGAAGTTAAAGAATTACTTGTTTTTCTATCAGGCAAAATGAAAAAGTAGATGCGAGATCTCATTTCGTGCCGAGTTTCTTGCCAGGTTCTTCTCGAGATGGCTGTAATCTTGCGAATCTGGCAGTAGAGTCATTAACTTTCATGAGTGCCTCCTTGTGGCCCATGTGAATAAACGTGTTAACACATCTGTGACAAAATATTTGACACCTGTCAAATTAGTACATACTCTCTGAGTCAGGTGGGCGCTCATTTCACCCCGCCGGCCATATATAAAGTTGACGCGCCCGGGATTGGGCCTCTTCTTCATTTAACGCAAACACGAACCAGTACATCATCTCCCGATGATAAATCGGATCGATAACGAGTAAATCTTCTTCGCCTGTTATTTCAACACCCCGCTCAAAAAGGATATAAAACGATTTTGATTTTTAATGACGAGAACTTTAATTTGAAATTTAAACCTTCTTAAATTTTTTTTTTTACTTCTAGAGTACTTCTTACAAAGTGCCCTATTATAATTACAATCTAGCCAAACTATGGCTAATCAGTAATTTAACTTTAACTTAAACTGCTACATTGCTAAACTAAGAATGTGTCCATTAACACTTTTGTTATTGTCTCTATTTAAGGGTAATACACTTTGTTCATGTGTTCTTTTGCAGTACTCTCACTATATATTACACTGATATATACTAACATTACACAAGTTCTTCTTAAAATGATGAAGTTAATATTTCGTCATCGTTGTAGAATTTCTTTAGACTATGTTCTTATTTTGATGGTTATCTCCAGAGTTCCGTACAGAGTACAAAGTGCAAATGGGATCTAATTAAACACTTTATTAAATAAGTAGGTATTATGCGAAATATTCTAAAAGCATCGTTCTAATTGTATTTTACAGAAAATGTCCTGTAATTTCAAATGGCCATGTATGATCAAAGTTAATGTGATATCTCACATTAACCTTGATCATACATCGCTATACTGATAGCTTTTACTGGAACAGGTATATTTTATGTCATGATACCTTTATTTTATAAAGAGGAACGTTTACGTTTCATTGTAATAGGTAGTATTAATTGTTACGTACCCTTTTAAGGGGCCTGCGGAGGTTGATTTGCCCATACAATCGTAATACCGAAATAATTTATAATTCAAGTATATTACCACCATACTGTGTTGTTATTCAGATTTAAAACGTATTAATCTAGGTTCCAGGATAGTTTTTATTCC
The DNA here is from genome assembly GCA_948107665.1 of Lomographa bimaculata. Taxonomy (NCBI): domain Eukaryota; kingdom Metazoa; phylum Arthropoda; class Insecta; order Lepidoptera; family Geometridae; genus Lomographa; species Lomographa bimaculata. Next base: position 5,019,347 of record OX403612.1, on the reverse strand, counting down.
AAAACAATTACCTAAAACGAAATATAAACCAATTGATTTTCACACATTATTACGACGTAAATATCGCATCTTTAACTTGTTCGTTTTGTATTAAAAACTAACACATTTCTTTTGTCATTAAAACAGGAACATAGATTATCAAGGTACTATTAATGCAAAAAACAATGGCTAAACATTACATTTTCATTCATAATTTTTGGTATTACGGCACCTATCATAATTTGTTCGGTCGGTAGTGCTATCGCATCAAGCATGGGCACAGTTTGCCAGTTAAACAGAGACAGCCTATAGATCGTTTCACAGACTACCCCGGCCTCTTAACTGCCTTATATTGACTTTCCTTGGAAACTGGGTGCAAAGAAAGAAAGAAAGAAATAAAATACATTTTTTTTTATGTTGAATAGGCAAGTATTTGACCACTATCTCACCTGATGAAAAGTGATGATGCGGCCGAAGGTGTGACATGCTTGCCTAGAAGATACCTATTCACTCGAGACTTGAAGACTTCCAGATTATACCGTTCGGGAAACAAAGACGCAGGCAATGAGTTCCACTCCTTCGCTGTAAGGATGATGAATGTAGAGGCAAAACGCTTTGAGCGAACATTTATTCGTGACAACACGCAACGTTACATTATTAACATATAACAAGATAATTAAACGCAAGCAAAGCTTTAAAAAACCGACTTCACCGCTTTGTCATCGGAACTTTGATCAGATTAGATGTACTAAACACGCATTATTGACGATATTTCAAGAACTACTTGATCAGATCTAGATCAAATTTAAATGGGACTAATTGGAAAGCAATATCTTTTAAACAAAAAAAATTCAAAATCGGTTCACGTGGAAAGTAGTTATGAGGTAGCATGAATAAAAAAAACAAAAAATTTACCCGACTTGAATACCTCCTCTTTTTTGTGAAGTCGGTAGAAAATAAACAATATAACACCACGTGATGTCACGAACGAGGTTCCGACTCAGCATCAGGGCTCAGGGCTTGAGTAGCTCAGCGATTAGACCAATAGGGTCGCGGGTTCAATCCCCGCCTCAAGCGATATTTTTACTTTTTAAATTTATTCCTGAAATTTTTAAACTTATCTTAACATTTGGTCGAGGCGACATGTGATTATTACTCGACTGCGCGACGCAAAGTGCAATTTGTTTGTATAAACATAAACATAAACGCTTCCACACTCACAGCCCCACACTAAGTTCGATGACTTGAGTCGTGTGTGCCGGAAACATTCTCATCACACACAATCACAACCAGAACCAGAAACACAAATTTTCCTTGGGGAAAAAAACATGTGTTCCCGCCAGGAATCGAACCCGATACCCCTGCTTAGAAGGCAAACGCTCACCTAACTGAGCCTACGGGCAGTTTTTATGTAATTATTTCTTTTTTTTGTGGCTTTGTAGAGACCATACGCGTGGGCTGATTTTGATGATTCTTCACTTCACGTTCACGTTCATTCTTGACGTCAATCAATTTGTCTCAATTGTGCGAATAATACTAAACATGACTGCAACCAAAATTCAATATGGCGACCGCTAGACGCCATATTATTCCGGCTAAGGCACATTTTTGTCAAACCACAAAATGGCACTTCCTGTAAAAACTTCTATTTGTTTACTAAAGTTAAAATCCCGATCGAGTTGTATCCGGGATCCGGAATGTCGATCTGAGAGCACTTGAACGTATCTGAAAAGGGCAGTGACGTACTGAGCTTTCAGTCAGTTTTTTACAATGAATGGTGGGTTTTTTATGCTCGATAAGCAAATATTATTATACCACTATCTCACCTGACGGAAAACGATGATGCGGCGGAAGATGTAGCATGCTTGCATGGAAGATAATCGAAACATAATGAGGACGATAAGAAAACTAACGAGAATGGACCCACGGGGCAGAGAGCAGACACTTGGTTACTGCACCAACTGTATTATTGATTTTTGTATCCTAGAACCCATTACTATAAGGTTGTCTAGAAGAGATCGCTATTAGCGATAAGACTGACGATTGTAAAATTTTAGTTTAGTTTTTAATTGTTGTAAGTGATTTACATAAAGTGATACAATAAAGCGTAATCTATCTATCTAACCCGGGACAAAATAAGTCTAAGAAACAGTAACTGTGGTGAACCCAAATCGTTATTTTTTTAAACGGTTTTGTACTCTATTTGCAAAGTCTATTTCAATGATACGGGCATGAAAAAATATACTAAACTATTTTGCCCTTATGCATTAACGTAAAAAATTAGGACGTATTATGTTCGACTGTAAGTTTTTTTTTAATTGCCATTTTTGGCTTTTGGCCTCAATTTGCGCCTATTCGCTTGTATAGTTTAGACGCTAAATGTATCTGACAGACGGAAGAATGGACGGACAAAGTGCTGAAACGCTCAAGTCTACATAGAGACCTTGCTTCGCGCGGTCAATTATATCCTAAAGTAGAAAATTAAAAAAATATATAGTCTAGGTTTGAACCCGCGGTACTAGAGTGTCATGGCCCAGCTCTAACAGCTTACCTACCCAATGTTCTCACTGTGCCCTCAACATTAATCGTGGAAAATATGTCAAGTAGGGTTGTCACTTGTCAGAGCATTTCCGGGATACAGCGGTGCGCAGTGATCTAACGATCCGAGCCTTTTTCAAAAGGATTTAACATTTATATCTAGTATTTTTATCTTTAGAGAAATGTTAGTATATAGAACTTTTTAAAATCAGATTGTTTATTATCCTCCATATACAGGATGTTTGGTAGAGGGTTAGCCAAACGTGGTGGACGTGTAGTACCTACAGTACTCTCTCGCTAATCCGCCACCATAAAATCCTAACAATCGGCGGATTACTGAAAACGGCGGATTATAATGTACAGGAACAACAAATTGAAAAAAAAAAAACAAAATGTATGATTTATTTTTATATTGTATTTAAGAAATCAACAAACATGAATCTTTTATTGAAGTAATTACATATATTTCGAAAAAAATGTGTCTAATTTTGCTTGTTTTTTACCAAAGTATACATAAGAGTACTGTATTTGGAATGTACTAGTTTGCGTAAAAGCCGCTAGGTGTTATTGTTTTTTATTATCGTTGATTTTGCCCTAGTAAAGTGGTAAACATTTTACGAGAACATCTATTGGAGTTTTGGAGCGAAGGCGAAAATCACGTTTTTCTACATTGTATGATGTGCCTACACTTATGCACGTTTACTAAGTATTAACGGTAAGTAATCCACCATTATTACACATTAACACTCAAGGAATCACTGTTTTTTTTTTTTGAAAATTATACAAAATCATCAATGCCATTTTCATTTTCACTTTCGCGGCACCTCCGCAGGCCGTCGCAAAACGGAAGTCAAAACACTGCTTTTTAATAATAATTGTTTAAATAAGGCAGTGTTTTGATAATCTAGAAATAACAATCAATAGGAATATCATTTAAATTATTCCAAACAAAAGAAATAAGAGCATATAACATAAGAACCGTATTTAAATGCTTTTTTTTATGTGTGGAAAATAGCAAAACGCACGCTATTGGCTAAATTGATTCGTAACGTCAGTTAATTTATTTTTGGAGGCAATGATTGGTCAACTTAACTTTACAGCTGGCGGTTATTTAGTATGATTTGAATTAAAGCTGCATTTATTTTAACGCTTTCACACTCACAGGCCCACACTAATTTCAATGACTTGTGTCGTGGGTGCCGGAAACATTCATATCAAGAAAAGAAAGATGAAAAATATTAATTTATTTGTGACTCAGCAAAACAGATAAAAGAACAATAAAAATACTATTATAAAATATACATATAAATGAAAGCCACAAATAGCCCCAACTCAGCATAATGCTGGCAGATGAACAGCACTGATCTTCCATTGGAGCCGTTCGATGAAAACATCATTATGCAGATTCCTCATCGGCGGCGGAATATTATTCCAGCATTTGCTAGCACACACAATCACACCCAGAACAAGAAACACAAATTTTCCTTAGGCAGAAAACTTTTGTTCCCGCCGGGAATCGAACTCGATATACCAGCTTAGGTGTATGCAATATGATGATTATATTATCTGAAATAAATCCATCCCACAGTAGGTTGTAAACATTTTACAAAGCTTGTTATTCCACAAAAACTTATCTATTTCAACCCCTAAAAATCTATTTCAACTTTTCGAAGCGCGCTGGAGCGATATTATTTATCGTTTATCGTTAAAAGCTTTTGAAATGGACGCCATTTTTTTATTTTTACACGGTGTTGTTTTGCTTCACTGGTCGTTAATTGATTTGGTACTTTTTATGTCGTATAGTTATATAGTAGTCAAATCAGTAAACATGTAAACTTTACATGTCAATAAAAATTTACAAAATCTCGACGCGGCGTGATCTTTTTTGATGAAACGTGATCTTTTTTTTGACATTGTTTAAGACTAAATTTATACGTATGAAACATTTAAGTTTTTTTTTTTTTTTTATACATGATAGGCAAGCATTTGTCCGCTATCTCACCTGATGGAAAGTGACGATGCGGCCAAAGATGGAACATGCTTGCCTAGAAGGTACCTATTCACACTAGACTTGAAGACACCCAGATTATACCGTTCAGGAAACAAAGACGCAGGCAATGAGTTCCACTCCTTCGCTGTACGGATGATGAACGTAGAAGCAAAACGCTTCGAGCGAACTGGAGGTATGTCAACCATAAATGGATGACGTTTGACAGTTTGTCTTGTTGTTTGATGGTAAAAAGGGCATGGAGGAATTATATCATGTAATTCCTGAGCACACTCTCCAAAATGTAAGCGATAGAATACCGATAGGCTGGCTACCTTACGTCCGTGACCAAGACTTTGCAGTTTTGACTCTACTAGCTTACTATCGCCAATGAGTCTTTTGGCTCGCCGGTCAATAGACTCAAGAGCTTCTAGCTGGTACTTAGCGGAATAATATATCTAGCCAACTTTGAATCGTTATAGATCCAGTTCGCTCGAAGCGTTTCGCTTCTACGTTTATCATCCGTACTACGTTATCGCGAAGGAGTGGAACTCATTGCCTGCGTCTTTGTTTCCTGAACCATACAATATTGGTTCTTCAATCTACAGTGAATAGGTAACATCTAGGTAAGCATGTTCCACCTTCGGCCGCATCATCACTTTTCATCAGGTGAGATAGCGGTCAAATGCTTTCCTATCCTGAATAAAAGAACCAGTAACTTAAAAGGAAATACGGTAAAAAAATCTAAAGATGATTTTCTGATGATAGATAGATGATACCTATTCAGTGATATCCACTTAGTAACGTTCGTTGACGTTATTTTTTACAATATGGCGTCTGGTTTTCAACATATTGAATGTACCATCATAGTGCTCTACGCAAGATCTTACAATTGACGTAAAAGTTCTCAAAATCGGCCGACGCGTTTGGTCTCTCGAACGACAGACTCCCTATATTGTACGACCAATAATACACGGCCTGATAATGTACGTCCATTGCTAGGCATTTTTCAGCCCGCGCCCGCCACCGCATGCGGGTGACCTCTTCCCACGCTGGGGGGTCACCACGGGATTTCCTCGCCGCCACAAAGTGGTATAGTTCGGCGAGGATCTCCGCTTAACTTTTTAATAGTCTGTGTCAACTCTTCCTAGCGACTCGCCTAAACAAACGAGGCATCGCATAGACAGTATATGATTGTCTATGGTTGGCTTCCAATTATTGGCTGTGCAATACTGGCCGTACAATATCGACACGCAGTGATTTTACGTAGGCAGTATTGCACGCACAGTATTGCATAACCTGATATTTAGAAGCCATGTACATAAATTATTGGCTATACATTATTGGCCGTACATTATCGATACGAAAGATTTTGTACAGGCAATAATGGCGACCCGGGAATGCACGGCCTGATGTTTCGAATCCATGTACATGAATTATTAAGTTGTGCATAATTATCCAAATCGGGTCGTGAAATATCGGGTCGTATATTATCGTCTCTCGAACGACACAAAGGTACATCTGTAACACCTTTTATACACAGTTCTACAATAAAGTTTATTTTGATTTTGATTTTTTTTTTGACAGGCTAGTATTTGACCACTATCTCACCTGATGGTAAGTGACGATGTGATCGAAGCTGGTAAACACTAGACCTGAAATACGCAGGCTCTCAAAGATAACTGCCGGAACACCGTATTTGGCTTGGCGGCAGACTTTCAACTTGATGGTGGTAAGCTACTTTGGTAGCAAGCCAGGCGAGCAACTCACAAAATGCTCTACCACCTCTCAAATGTCACCTGATTAGCACCACCCGGAGACCACGTGTAGGGAGTCAGACTTAAGGGGTATCCTCCTACGGACGTGGGTGCCTCAGCCCCCAAAAGTTTTTGAGTTAATTCAAATTCCCCAGCCACAAGCGTGACAGCAAATTCAAAAGTAAACAATACTCCATCGGGGTATATCGCGAATCTCTGTAAAAAATAATTAAAATTCCAGATTAATCAATCTTAAGCTGAAAACCATGTTTACGTTCTCCATCAACCGCTTTTAAATTAATATAACACATGAAGGCTCAGGTGGTTTATCCCCAACAAATATTTCTCCGAAATCTGTCTCTCATACCTAAACAAATATATCCAGCACGGCTCAACAAATCCACTTTTCATATGAACACTAGGCTTGTTATATATATTCATAGTCTGATATCAAGATTAATTTTGAGATAGAGATTGAGCGAAGTCTCAAGTCTCCCTACACTTTTTTTTATTACAGTTAGGAATGCATTCATTTTTTTTGACAAGGATGCATGGAGGCAAACTGCACAGGCTCTTTCTAGCGACTACCATAATAACACCTAGGTTAAGAAAATTATGTATTAGAAATTAAGAATGTTTTTAAAAAAAAAATTATGTAAAAAAATGCGCCGCCGAGTTTCTTGCCAGGTTCTTCTCGAGATGGATGTAATTTTCCGAATCTGGCAATAGATTAATTAACTTTCATGAGTGCCTCTTTGGGGCCCATGTGAATAAACGATTTTGATTTTGATTTTTGATTTTTGATTTGGCCGCTACCTCACCTGATGGAAAGTGACGATAAAGTTCTCTGTTGATGAAGATCTACTTGGCGCAGTGGATGGTCCGCCCTCTGCACCGTGGGTCCTGTGTTCGATTCCCGGCAGGAGCACAAATTCCTTCCCAAGGGATATTTGTGCTTCTGGTTCTGGGTGTAATGTGTGTGTGATGTGATTGTTTCCGGCACCCACGATACAAGTCTATGAATTTAGTGTGGGGCTGTGAGTGTGAATGCGTTTGTTTGTTTGTCTGGATATATATCTTTTTAGTCCTCAAATTTGGTGCACTTATGTATGTCGGTGACAATACGAATGATAAGGACATGGTTCAATGGATGGAGCTGGTCTGATGATAGACGGAAGATGGTTATAGGATAAACTAAACAAGATAAATCCCGAGTTTGGGCTCGTTTGATTCTTGACAAGTTATCTAGCTATAAATAATGTTTTAGTGCTTTTTCCGGATTCCGTAAAACTAAAACTATAACGGTTTCGTTTTTTCCTCAAAAGGAAAAAACGAAACCGTTATAGGATCACTTTGTTGTCCGTCTGTCTGTCTGTCAAGACCCTTTTTCTCAGGAACGCGTGGAGGTTTCAAGCTGAAATTCATATCCAATACTCAGGTCTACTGTCCATTGGGAGCTGTGAAAAAATCAAACTTCTAAGCCAACGCAATCAAAAGATACAGCCGTTTATGCTGCAAATTGCAGTTTCGACACTCGCAAGGGAATCAAAACCTACATGGTACTTCCCGTGAACTCAGAATCTTGAAATTTGGTACGAAGCAACGTCTTATTTCAGAGAAAAAAAAAATGCGAAAACATAAATTTTTAGTTACATCATATAATAATTTCATTTAGCAATAAAAATACCATAACTTTTACTTATATACCTACAGGTTTGTACGGAACCCTCGGTGCGCGAGTTCGACACGCACTTGGCCGGATTTTTAGTTTATAACATTTTAAAATATTATTTGTTTAATCTGTGGACTGCTTTAAGGTTCATCTTGAGTTCTATCTCAAGACAGACTATACCATCTCGACGCTAAGGGTTTCAACCCCTGACAATATACAAGTCGCTACCCTCCGTAATTAGCCAAACGTCAACCAGGTGAAGTGGGTAAATCGGGTATAATGTATAATTATGTTACATGAAGTACTATTGGATTTCGATTATATTAAAAAACGGAAAGAAAGCTTATTATAAAACGATTAACTACATTATTGACAAGGATGCATGGAGGCAAACTGCACAAGCGCTTTCTGGCGACTACATAATGTAGATATACCTAGGTTTATATAATTATGTATTAGTGTTTAAGAATGTTTAAAATAAATGAATAAAAAAAAATGCGCCACCGAGTTTCTTGCCAGGTTCTTTTTGAGATGGCTGTAATTTTGCGAATCTGGCAGTAGAGTCATTAACTTTCATTAGTGCCTCTTTGGGGCCCATGTGAATAAACGATTTTGATTTGATTTTAATCTTATTTTCTTCTTCGAAACCAAATACTTTTTTCGCGCGTAACTTGCTTGAAGTTTGCTCGAAGTGATTCGCTTTTACGTTTGTCATCCGAAGAGTCGAACGGTACAATTTGGGTGTCCTCAAGTCTAGAGTGAATAGGTATCTTCTAGACAAGCATGTTGCATCTTCGACCGCATCTTCACTATCCATCAGGTGAGATAGATGTGAAATGCTTGCCTATATAGAATTAAAAAATACCTCCAGGATGAGTGAAAGAAATTCATAACAAAAAAAACTTTGTTTTGTGCAATAGTCACACTAATATTATATACTAGCCGTGCCCCGCGGCTTCGCCCGCTATTATCAAGGTAAAAAGTAGCCTATGTGTTAATCCTAGGTATAATCTATGTACATTCCAAATTTCATCCAAATCCGTTCAGCCGTTAAAGCGTGAAGAGGGAACAAACATACTTACACACTTACACACAAACTTTCGGATTTATAATATTAGTAGGATAGGATACGAAAGTTTGTTCGATTTCTATTCACGCTGTAAGCTGAACGGATTTGGATGAAGTTTGGAATACATAGCTTGTGCCTAGGATTAAAACATAGTCTTCTTTTTAATATGATAAATGCGGGTGAAGTCGCGGGGCACGGCTAGTAAATAAATAAAAATAAGTAATTTGTACATTTTGGAGTAGAAACACTGGGCCTGTTTAAATACAAACACATACACACGTGCGCTTACACATGCACACACACAAAGGTGATAGTAAACTAGTTGAGTCAAAACTACAGTACCATAGTAGAAATATATTTCTACTACATAGTAGAAATATATTTCTACTATGGTCTTAGTCACCGACGTAAGGCAGCAAGCCTATCGGTATTCTATCGCTGTCATTTTGGAGAGTGTGCACAGGAATTACACGAGTTAAATCCCTCATGCCCTTTTACCACCAAACAACAAGACAAACTTTCAAACTTCATCCATTTATGGCTGTCATACCACTCGTTCGCTAGAAGCGATTCGATTCTAAGTTTATCATCTGTACAGCGAAGGAGTGAAACTCATTGCCTGCGTCTCTGTTTCCTGAACGGTACAATCTGGGTGTCTTCAAATTTAGAGTAAATAAACCTAGGTATTTTGCAAGCATACATCTTCGGCCGCATATCTACACTTTTCATAGGTGAGATAGTGGTAAAATGCTTGCCTATCTGGCATGAAAAAAAAATGGTTGTCTGTAGAGTCGGTTTACGGATAATTTTACGTGATAACGTCATAAGACAGCGCTTAGTTCGATCGTGCCTCTCTATCGCTTGTTCCACGCTCTTGCTTGCACGCTCAGGCTCAGGCAGAACGTGACACTTTTTCGTGCGTGCAGCCGGTGTTCATCGATTTATAAGACGTTATCACGTCAATATCTTCGGACGTCTGACTGAAAATCCTATTTAAACAAAAAAAACGTGTATGTGTGTAGTTATGTACACATAAAAGTTATACCTACTTATTTAGCCGTAACAAAACAAAAATAACTAAAAAATTTATCACGCGTCCCCAGAACTCTTTGTTTGTGACAAAACAACGCTAAACAACTACCTTGAATATAGTTATCAATACTCATGAAAACTTGAGAGACAACCTATCAACTTGTTTTCCCAAACGCCCCAAAAGATGTTAAACTTGAAAAATCCTTTGTTTGTGCAATAGTATATAAATAGATACATGTAATTTGTGCATACTATAGGGACTCAGAAAAAAATGGTTGTCTGTAAAGTCGGTTTACGGACGATAATTTTACGTGATAACGTCATGAGACAGCGCTTAGTTCGATCGTGCCTCTCTATCGCTTGTTCCGCGCTCTCGCTTGCACGCTCAGGCTCAGGCGGAACGTGACACTTTTTCGTGCGTGACGTTATCACGTCTAAAAGTCTCGTTGCTGTTAACTAACATTCTAGTGCTATATGTGACAACTGTAATTATTTAGTAACAATTTCAAAATTATTTAGTAATAACTAGATTATTTTGTGACAACCCAGTTAGCGAGTGGACAGGTCTCCGCCCTCTACGCCATGGGTCCTGGGTTCGATTCCCGGCAGGAGCAAAATTTTCTTCGGTAGGGATACTTGTGCTTCTGGTTCTGGGTGTAATTTAAACAAACAAACAAACGCATTCACACTCACAGCCCCACACTAAGTTCATAGACTTGTGTCGTGGGTGCAAACATTCACATCACACACACATTACACCCAGAACCAGAAGCACAAACATCCCTTGGGAAGGAATTTGTGCTCCTGCTGGGAATTTAACCCAGAACCCACGGCGCAGAAGGCGCACACCTGTCCACTGCGCTAACTGGGTCGTCATATTGTGTGTGTGATGTAAATGTTTCCGGCACCCACGATACAAGTCTTTGAACTTAGTGTGGGGTTGTGAGTATGAATGCGTTTGCTTGTTGTTGTTTGTAGAAAGAACGTTGTAACTGTAATTTTGACAAGAAAATGTGTTTCTTTGAACTTTAAAGTAGTCTAGTTGCCCCAAATTAGTTCCCCTTGTAGCTCTGTCACTATTAGAAACGGGCGTCTTATTATGATAGTATTCATGAGTGAATTTCTTTCGAGAACCAAAAGTAGCGTCACCTTCGGCAGACGCGCGCAGTCAGGAAGAAAGCCTGATACCGTCGCTCGGCAACGAAAAGATTAAACCTACCCGCATTTTGCAATTAGGACGCCGCAGGTCGGTCTATCTATACTTATGTATGGAGTTTGTGGCAGATATTTAAATTTAGAACACTTAATTTAAAAAATGTTTATTATTATTATTTTATATTATTAATAGGTAAGTATATGAGTAGATAGATGAACTCTTTATTGTACACCAATTAAAAAAGAAAATAGCAGCAAACAAATTATTACATTAAGAAAACTTAGGCTAGTACAATGGGCTGTTTTATCGCTTAAAGCAATCTCTTCCAGACAACCTTTGGATGGAGAGGAGATAGCGAAATAATTTTGGGACTGTGGTGTACTACAACAGTTCTAAACCGATATTCATAACTGTATGTATATCTACGGGCCAATTGCCTATATTTCCTAAAACTAAACTAAAACTATATACAGCAAAGATCCAAGCTATCTACAAGACATCGAGCCTATGGTAACTCAAGTGCTCAAGCCCACTTAATACATAACTTAATACCAATTTGAGATAAGTAGAATATTTTTTCAATTTTTTACCGACTTCCCAAAAAAGGAGGAGGTACTCAAGTAGACTGTATTTAAAAAAAATATATATATGTTGCCTCATAACTTTTTAACGAATTTCGAAATTCGTTAGTTTGAAAGATGTTGCTTTCTAATTGGTCCCATTTAAATTTGATCAAGATCTGATCAGTAGTTCTTGAAATATCGTCAATAATGTCTATTTTGTGACGAATAATGCGTACTTTGACGATGTTCTCGTTTACCCGACTTCAAAAGTTACCCAATAACTTCTTTCGTTGTGAGCCGATTTTGATGATTATTTTTTTATTTGAAAGCTAGTGCTTTTCATGTGGTCCCATTGAAAATTTTATCAAGATCTGATCTCTAGTTTTTGAGTTATTGTCAATAATGCGTGTTTAATACATTAAATCTGATCAAGGTTCCGAAGATAAGCGGTGAAGATGGTTTTTTTTAAGCTTTGCTTGCGTTTTTATTATTTTTTGCGTGACTTGGCCACAATCTCACCTGGGTAGTCAAAAGTAAAGGTATTCTCCATTTTGTGCAAACTCTTAGCTAAGTTCAAGAGTAATATATTAGTTCTTCTCGAGATGGCTGTAATTTTGCGAATCTGGCAATAGATTCATTAACTTTCATGAGTGCCTCTTTGGGGCCCATGTGAATAAACGATTTTGATTTTGATTTTTAACTTAAGCTAGACTACGCTTAGCACAATGTTAGCTGTCTATGAGGTTTTGAAGTAATTGAATGAATGAACCAATTTGTATGATAATAAAGTACATACAAATTATTATCGTTGAAGCAGTTACCAGGGCCAGTAAGGGACATGATATACAAAGCATCCGAGACGCGCGCCATGTACTGCCGTCATAAGCGAAATAATTAAACGCAAGTAAAGCTTAAAAAAAACGATTTCACCGCTTATTTTCGAAACCTTGATCAGATTTAATGTATTAAACACGCATTATTGACGATAACTCAAAAACTGCTGATCAGATCTTGATCAAATTTTCAATGGGACCACATGAAAAGCACTAGCTTTCAAATAAAAAAAGAATCATCGAAATCGGCTCACAACGAAAGAAGTTATGAGGTAACTTTTGAAGTCGGGTAAACGAGAACATCGTCAAAGTACGCGAATATGACCAATGAGAAAGCTAAATCGGCTAAATCGGATCTCAAGTGGAGAGAAGTTGAGGTAAAACATATAAAAAAAAAAATACACTGACTTGAGTACCTCCTCCTTTTTTGGGAAGTCGGTAAAAATCTAATATTTTTGTGCTAAAATTAAGTTATATACATCAGAAATGTCTTTGCTTTTTAATATATGTTATGACTTGTAGCAGATGCGTCTAAATAAAAAGTAAGATCTAGTAGGTTGCGTTTATACTTGCCGTTATACAAGTCGATCGCGCCGAGCTGAGATCTCGCGCCTACATTATGCCTCATAGAGAAAAACTTTTGAGGTTACTTGCTTATAACTTTTTTCTTTATAATAATTGTTTGATTTCTGTATTTGTTATTCAAGTCAGGATATAACGGATATTATACGTAAGTTTCAGCGTTCAGTTCACAAAATAGGTATAAAAACAGTGACTTTGGTGGCGTACCAGATCGTTATTTTCCAACATAGATTTTTTTAAGACCGGTTTCGTACTTGACTGGTTTAGCCCTTTCCAACGATATTCCACAAGGGTCGATAAGGGACAAAATAGGTCTAAAACAGTGACTTTGGTGGTCTACCAGGTCGTTATTTTCCAAAATTGTTTATTTTTAAACTGGTTTCGTACTTGACTTATCCTTTTCAACGATATTCCACAAGGGTCGATAAAAAATAAAAAATATTTTGCTCTCTACTTACATGTACGGGAGCCCCCTTTATATTTTCATTTATTCTCATAATATTATCTCCCTTTATATTTTTATAATATTATCTATATAGTACAGGTACTATTTATATAATATAATATAATAAATGGTACAATCTCTACAAACGTATCAAAAGGGGGCTTAATGAGGGCAGGTAAATGACAGAGAGACATCTAGTTTCAGGACGTGTTCCACTTGGCTCCGAAACGGTGAAATTTATCAGAATTGGAAAAGGGAAAAACTGAAAAATATTTTTAATTGCAACAATATTATAACAAATGCAAATATATGTTTTTTCTTCACATATATGTGAAAGAAAGAAGAAAATACATATTATATTTGACACAAAAATAATAATACCTATAACTACTAGATTGTATAGAATCCATCATCTTAAAACTAAAATTATAGCATTCGGAAACAATTCGTGGAACATAATGGGCTAATAGTTGTAACTAGAATCAGGATCTAAGGGCTTTTTGGTATTTTACAAATGACATATTTTGCATTCGCCAGAAAGTGCTTTTTCAGTTTGCCTCCACGCATCCTTGTCATTAATATAATGCAATTTTCATTCCCATGTTAACCGATGACGAATAGGTACATCAAGGAGGTCATCATCATGATTTTATAATAAGCTTTCTTTATCAACACACTTTTTACTATTGATTTAAACTTTCCCATTAATAATTGAGTCTTAGGAGTTTTGTTATAAATACCTAAGAGTATAGTAGGTAATAGTTACTCTAAGATCCTAACCATTCTGACATAAAACGCACTATAACAAGCTTTTATTTAACTTGCAATGTATGTATGTTTGTCCGGGTGGAATCTTGCAACTCAATTTTGAAACAGATATCTTCAACCGATTGAGTTGAAATGTTGTATTCACGTTTAGTTTGGATGAAAATACATGGTTAACTGTGTAACGTCATTCTTAATCCAACATGGCGGAACACCCAAAATGGCAGACAAGTAATTTTTAATGCACTCCTATAATTTGGATATCAAATGGCTTGCTGAGTATAACTCGAAAAATAAAGTAACAGCACTTTGAATCCAATATGGCGGAGTTCTAAAAACTTGTCTTTAAAAAAGTTTTTAACAAGTAACTTATTTACTTCTAAAAATGTACTTGAGGGACTTCTAAATTCAATTTACAGGCGTTAAAAAAACGGCTCTATAAAAATAATATGAGTTCACGGAGCCAAGTGCAACTAACCTCATCCCGGCCGCGCCGTATTGATTTTGGTTGTTAAGGATTTATTTATGACTGCCGTGAGTCTGTGTGCGTGCTTGCGTCAGTGTGCGTCCGTGTATGCAAGTGTGTGTGGCTTTATGTCTGGATGGTAAGTAGGGGCTTAATGTCCTTTGAGTTTCGTCGAATTTTGGAGGCTAATTGTTTGTACAAGTACTAATATTTGTATAAGAGTGTCTTGGTTACAAACTCAACTGTGTAATTGCTAATATATGGTACATATATTAGCAATTACCCAGATAAGTATTAGTACTTCATGTAATATAATGTATAATTATGTTAGGTACATGAAGTACTATTGGTTTTTTTTTATTACTGACCAAGCGAACGTTTGACCAGAATCACACCTGATGGAAAGTGACGATGTAGTCTGAGGTGGAGCACGCTTGCTTAGTCAATACCTATTCACTTTACTTTTGAACACACCCTAATTGTACCTTTCGGGAAACACAGACGACGGCCAATCGTTCCATTCCTTTGCTGTTCTATAAATGAACGAAGACGCGAAACGTTTCGTGCGAATGAACGGTATCTCAACCATAAATGGGTGACGCGACGTCGATCTTCTGGATGTAAAAAAGTGTGTGTGGAAAAAAGGTGAAGCGGGAATAAGGTTGTGTAGTTCCTGAACACATTCACCGTAATGTATTTTATAGAATACTGACAGGCTTGCAACTTTACGCCGATGTTCAAGTTTTTGCAATCTGGCTTCAACTAAGGCGTCATTTTTAATAAAAAAATCAATCAAAAGCATTTTTACACATGGGCCCCAAAGAAGCACTCATGAAAGTTAATGATTCTACTGCCAGATTCGCAAAATTACAGCTATCTTGAGAAGAATCTGGCAAGAAACTCGGCGGCGCATTTTTTTATCATTCATTTTTTTAAATCGTTCCTTAACAATAATAGATAATTATATTAACCTAGGTATATCTATATTATGTAGTCGCTGTAACGCGCTTGTGCAGTTTGCCTCCATGCATCCTTGTCATTTATATAGTCGATAGTTTTATAGTAAGCTTTCTTAATTAATGCCCGTTTTATTACAGATTTGAACTTTCCCAGTGGTAATTCAGTTACGATTTTAGGAATTCTATTGTAAAATCTAACCCCATTTGCCATAAAAGATTTATTCGTTTTGCTTAATCTAAATGCGCGCACTGTAATTTTATGCTTAATAATAATAATATATCGTTTATTGGTACATAAAAAGGCATTCAATAAGGTACACCATTGGTATTATATATATATATATATATATTTATTGTTTTTTTTTAACAAACGCTTTCACACTTACAGCCCCACACTTAGTTCAAAGACTTGTATCGTGGGTGCCGGAAACATTAATATCACACACACATTACACCCAGAATCAGAAGCACAAATATCCCTTGGGAAGGAATTTGTGCTCCTGCCGGGAATCGAACCCAGGACCCACGGCGCAGAGGGCGGATACCTGTCCACTGCGCCAACTGGGTCGTTATTAAGTGGTATTAAGTGTTGTTTACAGATTATTGGTTAATGGCAGTAGAACACAACAATAGTATACCTCGGGTGAAACTCTGTCCTCCACACTAGCATTACCTGTACAGTGAGGTCACAGTGATCCTCCCTCGGACATAATACTGGGATGTATCTTGTATTAAGATTGTGTGCGTCTTAATTTATATCTTCGAATTTAGTGTCAGGCTGTGAGTGTGACCTTACTGGTTTTATTATTTATATTATGATCATTTTAACATATTATTAACTAGGTGTCCCGGCGACCTTCGTTCCGCCTAACAGTCAATGAATGTGCATGTTTAGGAAGCCATACCCGGCATGCGTTACAATGCCACGTGACTATATTATTACCCCCTTGTGTTTATATACTTTACCAAATCCGAGTGACGTATGAGAAAGTGATATTTATACACCTATATACCGCCATGGGTAAGTAGTGCACAATACTGCAGGGGGTGGTTTGGAATCGAAAAATGAGCAAATTAAAAAAAAAAAAATTTTTAATCGACTGACCTGCAGGTAGTTCAGTAGTAATTGTCAAGTAAAGTATGGCCCTCCGTAGACAGCCGCTACAACAATAGCTTCCAGAGTAGGTGAGTGCTACGAGTGCTACGGAGTCATTGAACTAACATGTGACAAGAGGTCACATTGAGGTCATCATCAAAATGAGGTGTTTAATTTGCTCAGTTGTCGATTCCAAATCACCCCCTGCAGTATTGTGCACTACTTACCCATGGCGGTATATAAAAAAAAAAAGTGACGTTCCTTAAAAGTATCCTATGTCCTTCTCCTGGCTCTAAACTACCTCTCTGCCAATTTTCAGCTAAATCGGTTCAGCCGTTCTTGAGTTATAAGAGGAGTAACTAACACGACTTTCTTTTATATATATAGATTTACTAGCTGTCCCGGCGACCTTCGTTCCGCCTAACAGTCAATGAATGTGCATATTTAGGAAGCCATACCCGGCATGCGTTACAATGTCACGTGACTATATTATTACAACCTTCATGTTTATGTTTGCCTTGTACTTTACCAAATCCGAGTGACGTATGAGAAAACGGAAAGCATGTCGAAATGTAAAAAAAAAAATTTTTAAGAAATGTACGTTCTTAAAAAGTATCCTATGTCCTTCTCCTGGCTCTAAACTACCTCCCTGCCAATTTTCAGCTAAATCGGTTCAGCCGTTCTTGAGTTATAAGTGGAGTAACTAACACGACTTTCTTTTATATATATATATATATAGATATAGATAGATAGAAGATAGATTTATGTTTTGCACCAGATACAATAATGTGTGTCTTCAAATCTAGAGTGAATAAGTATCCTTTTTTTAAGATAAGATAAGATAATTATTTATTGGCAAAAACTGTTAGTATTCGCGAATTCTTTTTAATTCAACAGAGGCAAATGTTTTTTTTTTTTTTTTTATTTGTGACAGGCTAGTGTTTGACCGCTATCTCACCTGATGGTAAGTGAAGATGCGGTCGACGATGGAGCACGTCTGCTCAGAAGATTAAGATCGTCTATGTAAGCATTATTACATCTTCGGCCGCATCTTCACTTTCCAACAGGTGAAATCGTGGTCAAATGCTGGCCTCTAGATAGGCACAAAAGAACTTAGCTACTACAATAAGAGAAGGTTATTTATCAAATAAATTAATAAAATATGATTTCTAGTAGCGTCACCTCCCAATTAGCTCCAAAATGGAACGATGACATTCTAATAGGTATAAAGGAGGCTTAGGCGCTTTACACGCTGCGTTTATTTGCCGCGCGATTTTAATTTATTATCAGTTATTTGCTGCAATCAAATTTAAACAAATATTAAAAATATTACGACGTGGTTGTGGTTACCTAAAGCGGTAATAGACAAAGTCGAGTCAATAATACAAAGATATTTTTTGAACCGCAGTCAATTTCAAAGATACAGATTTGCTTTAGTTACGAACAACTATGATCAGTTTTCTAGGCACGATATTATATTATACTAGGCGTGCCCCGCGGCTTCGCCCGCTATTATCAAGTTAAAAAGTAGCCTATGTGTTAATCCTAGTTATATCTATGTACATTCCAAATTTCATACAAATCCGTTCAGCCGTTAGAGCGTGAAGAGGGAACAAACATACTTACAAACTTACACACAAAGTTTCGGATTTATAATATTAGTAGGATTACTATTCTTATCTAAAAAGACGACGCAGTTGGTGCAGTGGCTTCTGCCCTACCTCTGGTCTAGGTTCGATTCCCAGATAGAGTGTTGAAATATGAACACATCCACATGTTTTATATGATCTATTGTTTGTCAGAGATGTCGCTTACTCTGTTCTGCGATCGTACTTCTTTTTAGAATAAATAAGCTCGTGTCTCTTTGTAACATCGATTTGTCTATTATTTCATCAGTTTAGGTCTAGCAATCTATAAACAAATACTAGTTTTCATCATGGAGCACTATTCTACTTCCCAGGGGTTGCTTTTGGTCCTGGTTATGATCGTGTTTGTGATGTAAATGTTTCCGGCACCCATGATACAAGTCTTTGAACTGAGTGTGGGGTTGTGAGTGTGAATGCGTTTATGTTTAAGCATTTATATTTTTCACCCGGTGGATAGTTATGTTGCAGCCAAAGATTTAGCATGCTTGCTAGAAAAACCACTAGTCTCGTATACAAATGCTCTGAAAAAGAAATATTATTTTTTTATTTCAAGGGTATTAAAAAAATATTAACACATTTAAAAGAAGGAGGATAAAACAATTGGCATTCAAAAATTTCGTACACCGCTTGCCGATGGAAAGTGCTCAGAATACTGGCTGCGTTTCCACGTTGAAACTCTTTTTTTTTTTTGTGGTAGCAGCCAGCATTCTGGTCACTTGTCACCTCAACCAAACGATTAGATAAGTCTTATATTAATAATTAAATTTAAATGCTAAGTAGGCGGGCGCCTACTGTTAATGGAAGGATTGACATTTTAAACGCGCTTCTTTGACGTTAGAAGATTACGTTTTAAAATCGCATTGTGTAAAGGCTCCGTCCATTTTCGGTAGGCGGGTACGGAGCGTACCTTTATCAGAGGCTCTTATCGGAAATTAATCTCCTTAAGTTCGTCGGGGGAGGACATTCGATACTTACTACAAGTTGACAGAGCTTTTAGCTTTGCCAAAATATTTATGAAAGTGTAATGACCTTCTGTGAAAAGCCTATTTTGAGCAAAATTTGGTAGTGGGCTTGAGCTCTTGAGTTGCTTATAAGATTGATGCTTTGTAGGTAACTTAGGTGTTTGATGTATAGATGTATATAGTTTTAGGAAATATAGGCAATTGGCCCGTAGGCTTTCTCCTTTAAACTTTTTTTCTTTTATTTAAGTTTGGCAAACGTTTGACTGATATCTCACGTGATGGTAAGCGACGATGCGAAACTTTTTTTTCTCTTGTAGTATCTTCGGGCCTTTGCCTATATTTCCTAAAACTATATGCTTACAGCAAAGAATTAAGTTACCTACAAGACATCAAGATTATAGATAACTCAAGTGCTCAAGCCCACTACCAGTGGGTAGCGTTCCCATCATGCTGGCGGCATTGCCACTCTGAATTACAATGCTAATTAATACGTTCAGCCAAATAAGTGATAGCATTTTGAATAAATTGACTAACAATAATAAATATAATTTCGATGCGAACTTGAATATCACACTAGAGTCATGTCTTTAGTGATATTGCAAAATTAAGACAAACTTTGAACTGCCCGCTGGCTTAGTTAGTGAGCGTCCGCCTTCTAAGCAGGGGTGTCGGGTTCGATTCCCGGTGGGAACACAAGTTTTCTTCCCGAGGATAATTTGTGTTTCTAGTTCTAGTTGAGATCGTGCGTGTGATGTGAATGTTTCCGGATGTCATGGTGCAAGTCATTGAACTTGGTGTGTGGCTGTGAGTGTGAAATCGTTTATGTTTTTGTGTCCTATTAAAATATGTGATCTCATTAGATAAATTCTGTTAATATAAATTGTATTATTGTTTAATATCACTTACCTACTTAATTTTTATCAATTATTTTGTCATAATCTTGCGAATCTCTCATCTTGTCGCCATATATATATATAATAAAGTAATCATAATCATAATCATCATTTATTCACCTTATAACAAAGTACGTTATAACAGGTATGTCAATTACAATTAATATATTATTATTATTTAACCATTAATTACAAAAATTATAAAAACAATAAATTATATAAATAAATGCATTTAAAATGAGCAGAAAAACAAATAGTAAAAAATTTAAGACAGTATTTATGTCGTGTGTTCATGTTCATTGCAATAAAATAATAATAATCAGAGAATACATTTAAAAATCAATTATAATGAAATATTAAAAAAAAAGTCAAATTTAATATTATTATTCTATGTCAATGTGTCGCGCTACTGAATCTATCAACAAAAATGAAGATGTATGTAATGGCATAATCATGAATTCATTAATTTTTTAAAAAGGATTGTGTTCAAAGAAATGTTTTAGTATGTTTTTAAATACTTTTTTGTTTAACTCGGTTATGTCACTCGGCAATTTGTTATACATTTAAATTTTTATGAGGAACAATAAAAGTCCTAAAATTGAACCTTGGGGTACACCTATGTTTATATTAAGAGGCTCTGACTGTTTTTCATTAACAGAAACTATTTGGAATATTCCGAAGAAGGTTGTAGAACTAAATGAGATAAAGGTAAAAACAAGAATCAGGGTCTGAGAAGTTTCTAATATATTATAAATTACCCTCTACAATCGTACCTCGACTTTCTCTCGTAGTTGTTGATTTGTTGTAGACATGCTACGAGTGTAGCTACGTCTTTCTCAGATTTCGTAGCTCGCTCGATTTATAGTTACTTGTAATCAAGGATGTTGTAGCTAAAGTAATTTTGTTTCCTATCTCGATGCTTGTAATACATTGTTTCTTTAATGGATACCAAATCTATTCTATTTTTAACCAATTTCAATGGAGGTTCTCAATTCAACTGTATTTTTTATGTGTTTTACCTGAGATTTTTTTCTGGGTGAACTGATTTTGATTATTCTTTTTCATTCGTAATCTGGTGTCCATATGGTCACATTTAAATTTGATAACATCTGACCAGTAGTATGAGTTGTCCTTAATGATGAGTATTTAATTAATTTAATCTGCTCAGGGGTCAATAAAAGGATATGTGGGGCTCGAACCCACTTAAAACCACCCCGTGAGCAGTCTCTCGCCGAGGTGAGGCAAGATAGGGTTGCGCTAGCAGTCACTATCCGCGATGTCCTGTCCGAGGTGGCTAACATCGCCAGGCCCGTTAAAACCGTTGACCTGAGGATAACGGGTTTGGATGATGCGGCTACCAAAGAGAAAGTGGCAGCTGCGGTAGCCAAAGCGGGAGGCTGTGACGTCCGGCTGGTGAAGGCTGGTGAAATTCGTCCCGGCATAAGCGGCGTCGGCTCCGCCCTCGTATCCTGTCCGACTTCAGCAGCCAAAGTGCTGTTGGAAAAGGGGAGGCTACTAGTGGGGTGGAGCTCAGTGCGTGTAGTTGCACTGGCGGCGCGTCCCATGCGCTGCTTCAAGTGCATGGGGTTGGGACATACGCGCGCCCAGTGTCCCGCGTCCGCTGATAGGGGAGACTTGTGCTTCCGGTGTGGAGGCACAGGCCATCAGGCGGTCAGCTGCGGGAGGGCCGAGCCTCGCTGTGCGATATGCACTGAGTCGGGGCGGCCTTCCGGGCATATGATGGGGGCTCGTAATTGCGCCCCCCCGAAGACGAAGGGGAAGGCCTCTAGGACCCAGGCCCTCCCTGCGGCAACTAGCCAGGCTGCCCCCGAGGTTGCACGCCAGTCGGCGTGCGAGGAGGTTGTGATGTCCGACTAATGGATCAGGTTAGACATCACAACTTCCTCCAGACTAATTTAAACCACTGCGCTAGGGCCCAAGATCTACTTATGCAGACACTGGCGCAGTGGAAAATAGACGTGGCGGTTGCGGCGGAGCCGTATTATGTTCCCCCGCATTCCTGTTGGGCTGGGGACCTGAACGGCTCCGTTGCCA
The DNA here is from genome assembly GCA_948107665.1 of Lomographa bimaculata. Classification (NCBI taxonomy): domain Eukaryota; kingdom Metazoa; phylum Arthropoda; class Insecta; order Lepidoptera; family Geometridae; genus Lomographa; species Lomographa bimaculata. The sequence goes on along the minus strand of OX403612.1, from coordinate 4,996,892 downwards.
TTGTAAGGCGGGGGAATGATGGTCCGCCCCTCTCAGTTAGAGAGAAGGGTTTGGGGTATGTGGTGGCAAAGTGGGGGGAGTATGCTGTGATTGGTGCGTACTTCTCCCCCAACAAAACCGTTGCGGAGCTGGAGGCCTTCCTGGACCTCCTAGCCGCAGCAGTAAGAAGGCAAGTACCACTGCCAGTCCTACTTCTGGGGGACCTTAACGCCAAGGCCCGGGATTGGGGCAATCCCTCCACTGATTCTCGTGGTGTGACTGTCAGGGAGTGGATAGTTGCCTCAGGACTGACCCTGCTGAATAGAGGGTCGGTCCACACGTGTGTGCGGTGGAATGGGGGGTCCGTGGTAGATGTTTCATTCGCCACCCCGTCTGTCGCGGCACGTGTCCGGGCCTGGAGGGTCATGTCGGAGGTGGAGACTCTCTCGGACCATAAATACATAAGGTTCGAGATCTTCGCCTCCAACAGCCAGAGTGGGTCCCAGAGAGAGGTGCGGCCAGATTTCCCGCGCTGGACAGTAAGTCGCCTCGATGTTGAACTGGCGAAAGAGGCGGCAATCGTCCAGTCGTGGCTTGCTGCCCCCACGCACCAGGATGTGGACGTCGCGGCGAGCCGTTTTCGCGAAGCTATCACGGCCGTCTGCGACACGGCTATGCCAAGGTCTGGACGCCGTCCCGAACACCTGGCGGTGTACTGGTGGAGTTCGGAGATTTCTGATCTCCGAGCTGTCTGCTCGGGGGCTCGGCGGCCCAACACCCGCTGCAGGAAGCGGCGTCGGGGCCGGACCGACGAGCAGATGTCAGCCGAGGAAATGGCTGTTGAGCTCCGGCTTTATGACGTTTACCGCGAAGCCAAGCGGGAGCTGCAGCTGGCCATCGGCCGGGCCAAGTCCCAAGCCTGGGACGAAGCCCTGGAGGGGCTAGACAGGGACCCTTGGGGGCGACCGTACAGGGCTGTCCGGAAAAAGTTCCGGGGCCAAACTGCCCCCATCGCGGAGTCCCTAGAGCCAGAATTTCTGGGCAGGGTGCTAGAAGGGCTCTTCCCCGGAAGCAGCCCTGACCACGTACCCCCCATAATGGCGCCTACCCCCCCGGAAGACCTGACCTCTATCCCGCCTCTGTCAGAGGTGGAGATGGAGACTGCGGTCGGCCGTCTGCGGGGGAAAAGGACGGCGCCGGGCCCAGATGGCATTCCAGGGCGGGTCCTACAAATCGCCTTAGGGGAAATGGGCGATTGGCTTCGGGAACTGTTCGACGCATGCCTCACGTCAGGACGGTTCCCGAAGCTGTGGAAAGACGGCCGATTGTGCCTGTTACGGAAGGAGGGTCGACCTGTTGACTCGCCTTCCGGATACAGACCTATAGTGTTGCTGGATGATACGGGTAAGCTGCTGGAGAGAGTAGTAGCTTCCCGTGTCATCCGGCATCTAGAGGGGACTGGGCCTGGATTGTCCGAGGCCCAGTACGGGTTCAGAGCGGGGCGGTCTACAATAGACGCCCTGCTCTGGCTTAAGGGGTGGACGCAGGATGCGGTCAGGGAGGGGGAAAAGGCGTTGGCCGTTTCACTTGATATAGCCAACGCCTTCAACAGCCTCCCGCATGGAACAATACAGGAGGCGCTCCGCTATCATGGAGTGCCTCTGTATCTGCGGAGGCTGTTGGCCGACTACCTCCAGGATCGCGAGATCCTTGTGGTAGGACGTGACGGTATGAGGCGCCGTCGCGTCGCCTGCGGGGTTCCACAGGGGTCAGTGTTGGGTCCGCTCCTGTGGAACATAGGCTACGACTGGGTGCTTCGTGGCACGCTTCCCGCAAACATGCGGGTCGCGTGTTATGCGGATGACACCCTTGTCGTAGCCAGGGGGAGGGACCTCAGGGAGGCGGTGCGGTTGGCTACGGTGGGTACATCTATCGTCGTTGACCGTATACGCGCTCTGGGGCTGGAGGTTGCCCTCTCCAAAACCGAGGCCCTATTGTTCCATGGGCCTCGGGGGGGACCCCCTCCAGGAACGGGGATTGAATTGGACGGGGTCTCGGTGCGGGTGGGGACCCAGATGAAATATCTGGGTCTCATTCTGGACGGGAGGTGGGCTTTCGGAGTCCACTTCTCCCAGCTGGCCCCGAGAGTTGTGGGGGCTGCTGCTGCTTTGGGGAGGTTGCTGCCGAACGTGGGCGGCCCGAACGCGGTATGCCGTCGCCTTTACTCCGGAGTAATCCGGAGTATGGCTCTGTACGGGGCGCCGGTCTGGGTGGACGCCCTCAACCGCGGAAACAAGACCCTGCTGCGACGTCCGCAGCGGGTCATTGCGACGAGGGCGATACGCGGTTACCGGACGGTGTCCTGGACGGCAGCGTGCGTGCTTGCGGGTGATCCCCCCTGGGAACTCCAAGCGGAGATCCTCGCCGAAGTTTACCACTTCGTAGCGGCGAGGAGGGCTCGAGGAGACCCCCCAGCGTGGGAAGAGGTCACCCGCATGCGGTGGCGGGCGCGGGCTGCCCTGTTGCGGCGGTGGACGGAGGACCTGGCTCCACCGGTCCCCGGGCAGTGGACGGTGGAGGCCATCCGCCCGGTCCTTCGGAGGTGGGTGCGGCGGCGTTTTGGGTCGCTTACCTTCCGATTGGTGCAGGTGCTTTCCGGACATGGATGTTTTGGAAAGTACCTGCACCAAATCGCGAGACGGGAGCCGACCCCGGCCTGCCACGAATGTGGAGCGCTGGAGGATACGGCGCTCCACACGCTGGAGGTGTGTGCCGCATGGGGCCCTCAGCGGCACACGCTTTCAGCTACCATAGGCGGAGATCTCTCCCTGCCGCGCGTGGTAGACGCCATGCTCGGCAGTGAGAGATTGTGGCAGGCGGTAGTCTCCTTCTGCGAAGCGGTGATGGTGCAGAAGGAGGCCGCGGAACGGGCCAGAGAGGTCGATCCCCTTTCTGACCCGATCCGTCGCAGACGGATGGGGGGGAGGAGGAGGCAGTTCGCCCGCCTCCTCTCTCCTCCTCTGTAGTGGGGTCACTGGCGGAGAGTCAGGGAGCTCTCCACTGGCTTGCACGGCACCACAAGTCTGAGGGGTGGCCTTGGTGAGCAAGGTCACCCCTACATGGGCGCAGTGGCCCGGTTTGTATTCGGGCCTACCGCCGGGGCAAGATAGTGACTGCTAGCGCGACCCTATCTTGCCCCACCTCGGCGAGGGAGTGCTCACGGGGGGGTTTTTAGTGGGTTCGAGCCCCACATACCCCCTTCCTTCACCCCTGGGAAGGAAGGGAAGTGCAAGGCATTTTCCCCCCCACAAAAAAAAAAAAAAAAAAAAAAAGCAGTCACTATCTTGCCCCGGTGGTAGGCCCGGATGCAAACCGGGCCACTGCGCCCATTAAGGGGTGACTTTCGCCAAGGCCAGCCCTCAGACGTGTGGGGCCGTGCAAGCCAGTGGAGGTCCTCGTCCACGGCCTCCATGGACTCCTGACTTTTCCTGACTCTGGAGAGGAGAGGAGGCGGGCGAACCGCCTCCTCTTCTCTCCTGTCCGTTTGCACCGGATCGGATCAGAAAGGGGATCGACCTCTCTAGCTTACTCCGCGGGACCACCGCCTGCCACGATCTCTCGCTGCGAGGTATGGCATTTACCACGCTCGGCGTAGCGATGTCCTTCTATGATCGCTGAAAGTGTGTGCCACTGAGGGCCCCATGCGGCACACACCTCCAGCGTTTGGAGCGCCGTATCCTCCAGCGCCCCATATTCGTGGCAGTCCGGGGTCGGTTCCTGTCTCGCGATTTGGTGCAGGTACTTTCCGAAACATCCATGTTCGGAAAGAACTATCTATCTATCTACTGAGCAATACTCAATCGTTTCGCTTGTACGTTTATCACCCGTACAGCGATGGAGTGGAACTCATTGCCTACGTCATTGTTCCCCGAACGGTACAATCTGGGTGTCTTCCAGGCTAGAGTGAAAAGATATCTTCTAGGCAGGCATGTTACATCTTCGACCGCATCTTCACTTTCCATCAGATGAGATAGTGGTCAAATGCTTGCCTATCTCGCATTAGGAAAAACCATCAGGTCTTTCTCAACCACTCAGCCATAGAAGTCCCCTTTTCAATATCCGAGCTGTCACGTTTCAATATTCACATTAACTCAAGTGTTTTTATACTTTTATATTACTTCCCTTTGTGTCAACATTTTATTAAATTTAACTTTATCTGTCACAACTCTTATGAAAAGGGAAAAAGGTTCGAAATGGTACAAACGCGGTTTTACTATTGAGCAACAAATATTTTAGTGGTAGAGGAGATACTGTACCAAATATGTGTAGCTTGTCATTAAGCGAAGCAAGAGCTCTAAGTTGAATTGGGTAGTTCAACACTTTGTCCGTCCGTCTGTTCGCCTGTCAGAGGGATCTAGCATCTTAGCCCTACAAGCCAATAACTTAAAATTCTCAGAGAATATGTAATGCTATGACCCAAAGCCATAAATGACAATTAAAATTATATACATAAAAATATAAAGGGGCACCCATACACGTAAGTGGGAGGCAAATATATTTTTTTCTGCTCATGTGGGTAACGTTTTCTCATTACAGTTCAAAGGCTAACACTCACAGTTCCACACTAAGTTCCGTTGGGGATAAAACTTGTGTTTCTACGGGAATCGAACCCGGTGCCCGTTGCTTAAAAGACAAACGCGCACCCAACTGAGCCAACGGGCAGTTTATACATAATACATAATTAGGGTTCCGTACCCAAAGGGTAAATTGGGACCTATTACTTAGTCTCCGCTGTCCGTACGTCTGTCTGTCCGTCTGTTATCAGGCTGTATTTCATGAACCGTGATAGTAAGACGGTTGAAATTTTCTCAGATGATGTATTTCTGTTGCCGCTATAACAACAAATACTAAAAAACAGAATAAAATAAATATTAAGGGGGCTCCCATACAACACACGTGATTTTATTATGATTTTTATAGATAGTGGTACGGAACCCTTCGTGCAGGAGTCCAACTCGCAGTCGGCCGTTTTTTTTAATGTGTGATAGCTTTGATTGACATTAGAATTTGATTAATATGTTGGATTTAAAATAACAATAAATAAGAATTCATAGGAAACGAATCCACTCTCACAGCCCCGCACTAAATTCAAAGAGTTGTATCCTGGGTGCTGGAAACATTTAGATCAAGCATTCACACCCAGTACCAGAAGCTCAAATGTCCCTTGGGAAGGTAAATTTTGCTCCAGCCGGAAATCGAACCCAGGACCGTTGCAGAGGGCAGAAACTTGCCCACTATGCCAACTGAGTCGTCAAATAATAATGTCACATCTTATAAGTATAAATTGTAACTCAAAGGATTCAAGCCAATAAAAAAAATAAGGGCTCTCAGTTGAAAGCAATTGAAGTATCCATTAGGTTTATTTTTACTAAGGGACGTACGTACTTAAAGTAATGTACTGTAGTGTTTTACCTATTAATCAATTATTTTATTAAGGGAATCATTCCTTTGAATCTTTATTCAATAGGTAAGATTCTAAATTCAAAACTTATTTTGAACTTTTATGTATTAACTAGGGGCAAACGTTGTTTTGCCATATACATGATTTCTAGATTTTTTTTTTAGTTCAATTTAAAAATAGGGGTTGATTGAAGAAGGGTGAAAATTTAGGGGTGGAAGTATTTTTTAATGCTGAATCATAAAAAAAATAAAAAATTGTATCCAAAAAATAAAAAATTTTTTTTGGTGTGGGGCACACTAATCACTTAGGTGGATAAAAAAAGATAATAACCTATTCTCAGACCTACCCGATATGCACACAAAATTTCATAAAAATCTGTCGAACCGTTTCGTAGAAGTTTAGTAACAAACACTGTGACACGAAATTTTTATATATATAGATTTTCATGTAAGATTTAAAATGCAGAAACATTTTTAAACTGATACACATAACTAGATTAATAGAAAGAATGAAAGAAAGAAAACACATTTATTTGGCACTATAAAAAAAAAACAATTAACTCAAAAACTAACATTAAAAATAAAGTTTTTTTTTAAATCATTAATGTGATTTTTTGTATGCCAAAAAGGTTTAACTCAGCTTTTTGCCGAGCAGAGAACTCGATTTTCAGTTAAACCTGAACTAAGCGGGACATATTATTTAAAAAAAATAGAATTAATAATAGACATGTCTGAAATTGATTGACTAGAGAAATTCTAAGCGGGAACAAAGTTGTATATCTTTATTTAAAAAAATCTTCTGTACATGTGCAGGTATGTGACTGTACTCCTCCTAAACGGCTAGACCGATTTAGATGTTTTTTTGTGTGTGTTGAGGTGTATTCAAAAATGGTTTAGTTAAATTTTTTGTGAATGTTTAGGTGAATTCAAAAATGGTGTTGTTTTACAATTAGATCCGAAAAATAACGTTTATTTTTAATTAACGCAGGCGAAGCCGTAGGTAAAATCTACTTAGATTATAAAATAATATAAAAATTAATTACATCAATAAAATTTCTCATCCAAAAAATATTCAAACGTCTCAAGAAAAGCTGCAAGACGTATATAGATAGACTAGCTTTTGTCCGCGGCTTCGCTCGCGTTAAAAGTATTATTTTAAAATTGACAAAGTTTCATACAAACTTTAATCGCCTATTTTTTCCCCTTGGGGGTAGAATTAATCAAAATCCTTTCTTAGCGGATGCCTACGTCATAACATCTACCTGCATGCCAAATTTCAGCCCGATCCGTCCAGTGGTTTGGGCTGTGCGTTGATAGATCACTATGTCAGTCAGTCAGTCAGTCACCTTTGAGTTATATTATATATTTATATTATTAGATTAGATAAATAGATACATAACGCTTTATTGTCACACCTTACATAAATCACATACAAAAAAATAAATTAAAACTTAAATTAAAGTGTACAATCGGCGGTCTTATCGCTAAAAGCGATCTCTTCCAGACAACCTTTAGATGGAGAAGATTTTAATAATTCGGTGAAACGGGGATGTAAATACAAGTACGACGTAGGTAGTTATTAATTACTAGTGGAATAGTGTATAATTAAACACACAGATTATGTATGCACGACGTACAACCAAAGCCATTTAGACGTCTGGCAATTTCGAACATTTACCGCGACACGTGAGGTAGTTGGTTATTCTGCAAAATGACTGGTATAGAGGTGGAAGCGATTTGAAATAAAGTTATTAGCGGAAGGGTTTAGAATTTCAATATAATGGTTTTGAATGAGTCATAAACGCTTTCACACTCACAGCCACTAAGTTCGATGACTTGTGTCGTGGGTGCCGGATACAATCACACACAAAATCACACCCAGAACCAGAAAGAGTTGGTAGTCATCTCGACCGAGAGGAATACGACCACGTGGTCCAGTCGCCACTTTTAATTTTCTACCGACTTCACAAAAAAGGAGGAGGTACTCAAGTCGACTGTATTTTTTTATGTGTATTACCTCATATCTTCGTTCCACGTGAACAGATACCGATTTTTTTTTTATGTTTGAAAGAATTTTCTTTCCAATTGGTTCTATTTAAATTTGGTCATGATCTGAACAGTTAAGTAGTTCTTGAGATATCGTCAATAACGCGTTATAATGCATTCATTCGTACATCTAATCTGATCAAAGTTCCGAAGATAAAGCGGTGAAGTTGGTTTTTTTAAGCTTTGCTTGCGTTTATTATTATATTATTTTTTGGTTGTTAACTCAACCACTATCGGAAATAGCTCTAGTAAGTCAATGTTATTTAGTCAGGAGAAAAGTGTATGAAATATTTGTTTTGATTATAAATTAAACAAAATGAATTATTATTTATACAAATACAATTTTCCTTTGGGGAGTAAATTTGTATTTTCACCGAGAATTGAACCTGATACCCTGTGAATTCACAATTAAGCTAATGGGCAGTTTGTGTTATTATCGTCGAGTACAACTTGGTCGTTTATCATCAAATAAGTTTATGTACAGGTAGTCTTTTGTAGAGTCCGCGTGGGGCAGTACCACGAATTGCCAGACATTCAACTGCCAGCAGTAGTGTGTAAACATTACCTACTGTATTTCAGAAGCGGCAATGTTTTTAGTAAAATTATAGAGCATAAAGAGATTTAATATCTAATATCTCAGGGTGATGAGCGCAGTGCTTTGCCGTGCAAGATTTTCAATCGTCACTCAAAACTCAGGGTGGTCTTCTGCCGTCATAATGAAATAAGTTACTTGTTAAAAACTTTTTAAAGACAAGCTTTTAGAAATCCGCCATATTGGATTTAAAGGACGTCACTTTATTTTTCGAGTTATTCTCAGCAAGCCCTTTCATTTGATACCCATTTTGTAGGAATGCATTAAAAATTGTCAGCCATTTGTGTGTGCCGCCATGTTGAACATAGAATGACGTCACATAACCATACATTATCATCCAAACTAAATGTGAATACACAATTAATTTCAGCTCAATCGGTTAAAGATCGCTTCACATTTAAGTTGCAAAATTCCACCCGAACAAACATACATACATACAGTGCAAGCTAAATAAAAGCTTGGAATAAGACTTAACTGCATTTTTGACAAAATTGAGTTACATACTATTTATTCTAGGTTACATACAGATCTAAAATTATTCTATGTTAAGGAAGAGCAGGGATTCCTAGTACAGGCATTTTTTGCTTAAAAGGAATCTCTGGTCGTTTGAAATTGTCTATATATTACTGGTTACTGAAATAAAGTTTATTATTATTATTATTATACTAATGTATACGTATGTAACTTAATTTTCCGATAATTCGGTATCAGGAAAAATAGACGCATCTACTATTATTTCAAAATATTCATACTCAACCTACTAAATCATATTTTTAATTTCAAGGCATCTGCCATAAGTCATAACATATATATATATATATATATATATATACATACATACGTAATTAGCAAAGACATTTCTGATGTATACAACATAATATTGACAAAAATATCAGTTACGTCGTTTTGCCTTATGACGGCAGTACTGTTCGTCTATTTTGGTGATCAAACTACGATTATTCGAATCGTTACGACATTGATACGACAGTCGATCGCTTGACAGTTCTGTCGATTCAATGGTTCATAATAAAAGTAAATCCGTAAATCGTTCGATTTCGACGTCGAAAGATAATCGATGCCCGGAATAGACTGCCCCTGCACTGCAATGTGCAAGCGTGACGCTTATCGGCCGAAGATGTAGAATGCTTGCCTAGAAGGTACCTAGCTATTCACTCCGGACTTGAAGACTCCTAGATTATACTGTTCGGGGAACAAACCTCTTAACTATAATCTACCAATCAAAAAATAAAATTGAAAATCGGTCCACAGATGGGGGAGAAATACCTACAGTCCAACATAGAATCTCCTCCTTTTTCGAAGTCGGTTAAAAGGTAAATCGTTCGATTTCGACGTCGAAAGATAATCGATGCCTAGACTGCCTGTAACGTGCAAGCGTGACGCTTACCCTTAAACAAGTGATTTACTCGTCTAATCCCTCAAACACAAAAAATATATAAGATGGAGGTCAGATGCTTGCCTATCAAACAATAAATACTATATTTTAGACATGTTTCTTTGAGGTTTAGTAATAAAATGGTGCTAATTCTGTTGAGCACCGAACTAACCTAAACTAAACTAAAAATAAACTAATTTTAGTCAAAGAATACCTAAACGCTATTCTGATTTTACGTTGAACTTAATTTAAAAGTTGAAATGACAGGACTGAAATTGATTTTGACAGCAACCAAATTGAATTGTATTCACAAGAGCCGCAATCACATATTCCTCCATTATAGACTTTTTAGGTCAGGATTTGCTTCATTAATTGCACTTGTTATTCTTTCAAGTATAAGATCAAATTTAAAAATATCCAGACCTTTTTCATACAGACTAATTTGAGTTTAAAATTTCAATTTTTAGTCTTAATTTGACGTAAAACATGTACATCAGAATAAGAATTTGGTCATTTTCACTAAATAGAGTAACTAAACTAACTTAGTCCTGTCAAACTTAATTTTAGTCTAATCTTGCATTTTCTGAATAGGTTTTGGACTAAAGCAGGACTAAAACTAATTTTAGTTTAGTTTAGTCTAATTCTGGACAACAGAATCGGCACCAATGGCTGCATAATAAAGCAAGTAATATAATCTACGAATATACAATTGAAATGAAGAATTCTAAACAACTTGAGTAATCTTTTCTTATATTTTAATAAACCTTTTTTGCTGAGAATATTTCACAATATCTCCTGAAAATTTGGCCGTTTCTTTGCTATCCCACAATTTAATCAATTTTGTGTTAACTAGGTATTAGTTTGCGGGTTCGCTCGTATCAAAAAGTTTTCGGGTTAGAGCGACACCCATACAATGATAATTGAGCGAGCAAGCGTGAAGTGTCTCCGTTTCAGCTTGGGCAAAATTGCTTTCTGTCCGGATTTCCGGTTGTTCTCCTCTGCAGGTCGCATTTTTTTTTTATCTGTGACAGGCAAACATTTGACCACTATCTCACCTGATGTTAAGTGACGATGCGGTCGACGATGGAGCACGCTTGCCTAGAAAATACCTATTCACTCTCGACTTGAAGACTCCAAGATTGTACTTATCTGGGAACACAGACTCTGGCAAGGAGTTCCACACCTTTGCAGTGCGTATCATGAAAGTGGAAGTAAAACGCTTCGTGCGCACTTGAGGAATATCCACCATGTATCGGTGTCGCAATGCAGTCTGTCTGGTGGTTCTATGATGGAATGGGGATGGAGGAACTAGATCGTGTAATTCCATAGCACACTCTCCGAAATGTATCCAATAAAATACCGAGAGGCTCGCAATCCTGCGTCGATGCCCTAGGCTCTGAACTCTAGCATCTGACAGCTGGTCATTGTTTCTCAAGCGATTCTCGTAAAATTTTGTGAGAATTATATAGATTTTTTTTGTCAGTTCAGTTTTTGGAAATTTTCCAAAATGGCGGAGATGTGGGCGTTGAGAACTTACAAAAATCATAATTAAATAAAAAAATGCGCCACTAGTGATTTATATGGTGCAGATAATGATTTTATTAAGTAATACTTAAAAAAAATTTTTTTTGGTAATCTTTGGTGGTATTTCAAGTACCTACCTATCCACACCTTAAGACCTAGACGTCTGACAGTGGAAGCCACAACAAATTTAACCGTAGGGTTGTCAAAAATGCTTACAATATATTTTTTCATATTTGTATCGAAAAATGATTCGATTTAGACTTTCGTTCTCTGGCAAATGATTCCTAGCACGATACACATACACACCACCAAGTATTACTACATCTTTGTTACAGGTTGTATATTGAACTGCCCGTTGGCTTAGACCGGTGCAAGTTCTAAACAGCGGTTGCCGGGTTCGATTCTAGGTGAAAACACAAGCTTTCTCCCCAAACGAAATATGTGTTTCTGGTTCTAGGTGTGATTGTGAGTGATGTGAATATTTTCAGCAACCAAGACACAAGTCTTCAAACTTCGTGTGTCTGTGAGTGTGAAAGTGCTTTAATTTACTCTGTTCAATACATTATTGAACATAAAAATTATAAATTATATAAAACTTACACATTTAAACTAATTTTAAATTCTTGAAATGGTAATATTAATAATATATGATTATTTGAGATTGAGCGATTATTTTTGTATAAGGGCAAGGACTTTCTTTTTTCGCTTTCTCTCTCTCTCTCTCTTGTCCATGAGCTATGTGCTTCGTTAATTATAATTCATATTACATAATTGCAATTTAAAACGTTATAGTTTATGAAATTTAAAGTGTATTCTTCGACCGTCCATACACTATTTATATAAACAAATAGTTAACCTATTAAGCTTTGAAATATCACGCTTGTCTCTTTAGTTCAGCAACTCGCCTCTAGGTGGCAGGAAAAAAAATACTGCATAAATAAAATAAATAAATATGTAATTATAATTGCATAAGTTGATAAAAAATGCAATAGCTTTACCGCGGCAGTCCCTGAGTGCCACACGTCTTTTTTTTATTTATAGACAAACAGCGATTCCAATGTTTTTACATATAGAGAGTTTTATAGTTATAAAGAAGCTTGAAGTCGCTTAGTAAAAACATTTTGGATGTTTTTATATTTTAGGCGTAGGAGTGAATTTTTTATGAAAATTAAGTGTATTAAGTAAAATGTATCTACTGGGGACGTGAAATAGGTTTTGTCAATCAAGAAGGGGTAAGAAAATTAGGGTCTATAATTGAAACGCAAGAAAACTAAAAAAAACCGACTTTTTCGCTTATATTTCGGTTTTGGCTTTAACAAACAAACAAACAAACAAACAAACGCATTCACACTCACAGCCCCAAACTAAGTTCAAAGACTTGTATCGTGGGGCCGGAAACATTTACATATCACACACACACACAAATACACCCAGAACCAGAAACACAAATATCCCTTGGGAAGGAATTTGTGCTCCTGCCGGGAATAGAACCCAATTTTGACCGATTTCGATAAGATTTAGATTCAGATTCTTTATTCACCTTAATAATAACTGTGTTAGTTATTCTAGGCATGTCACATTACAATTTAATAATTCGTAAATAACAATATATACTATAATAAAGAAATATATATATACTAGCTGCGCCCCTCGGTTTCACCCGCGTAAGTTCCGGACCCGCGGGGATTCCGGGATAAAAAGAAGCCTTTGTTCTTTCCCAAGCTCTGGCCTATCTGTGTACCAAATTTCATTTAAATCAGTTCAGTAGTTTTGGCGTGAAAGCGCAACAGACACACAGACGGAGTTACTTTCGCATTTATAATATTAGTAAGGATGAGACCACCTCTAAAGTATACTCTACCAAAAATATCATCAAAATCGATTGATAGTTGGCGGAGATATCGCGTAACATACACACAAAAAAAACAATACAGTCGAATTGAGAACCTCCTTTTTTGAAGTCGGTTGCAAGCTAATTCTCGCTTGTACCTACGAGACTCTTCTGCAGAGTCCGCGTGGGGCAGTACCACACATTGCCAGACATTCAACCAGCAGTAGTGTGCAAACATTACTGTATGTACTGTACGGCAATATTTCCAGTGACATTACAGGACTTAAAGAGATTTAACATCTCATATCTCAGGGGGAGGAGCGCAGTGCACTGCCGCGCAGAATTTTGAAATGTGGTTAAACTTCTGAATGGCACTGAAATGTGAAAGCATGACGCTTATCATGATTCGTTACTTTCCTTTTTTTTAATTAAACACACTAGACCTGGAATACGCAGGCTCTCAAGGATAACTGCCGGAACACCGTATTTGGCTTGGCGGCACACTTTCAACTTGATGGTGGTAAGCTACTTTGGTAGCAAGCCAGGCGAGCAACTCACAAAATGCTCTACCACCTCTCAAAAAAAGGCTTAAAGGCTGAGTTAGCAATATCGTTGTAGAATATCTGCTGCCGAACTAGGCTCATCGCCGGTGTTTCAGATTCAAGATAGATAAACGTTTGACCGCTATCTCACCTGATGGTAAGTGACGGTGCGGTCGATGATGGAGCACGTTTGCCCAGAAGTTGGGCAGATGCCCTGAATCACAGAATGGAGTTGGCGTCTTGGTAACTACGGTAGAGCACCGCAAACTGCAAAAAAGATGGAAACCTAGGCATTGGTTACATAGTTGAGCTGTTTGGTGTTGAGACACTGGGCCCGTGGGGACCGGGAGCTTATTCTATTTATAAAAAAACTATCAAAGCGCCTGGTTGAAGCGACGCGTCATCATCCTAGTCCTAGTCCTAGTAATATTATAAATCCGAAAGTTTGTGTGTAAGTATGTTTGTTCACGTTTTAACGGCTGAACGGATTTGGATGAAATTTGAAATTTACATAGATTAACACATAGGCTACTTTTTAACTTGATAATAGCGGGCGAAGCCGCGGGGCACGGCTAGTTATTCATATTTAGCTCAACGTATTAGCATTGCAATTCAGAGAGGCAATGCCGCCAGCATGATGGGAACGCTACCCACTGGTAGTGGGCTTGAGCACTTGATGACTCGTAGATAACTTAGGTCTTTACTGTATATAGTTTAGACAATTACCCCGTAGTTTGAACTAGATTAAAAAGTGATATTATCTAATATTACCTAACATAATATAAAAAATGCTATCATCGCAAGCCTATCGTAGAATTTGAAACCCAGAAAAAATCAATGAACCAAAATTCAAAAACCCGACTGTGAAAAATGTTAACCTATTTTTTATGTAATTTTATGTAATTCGCTTTGAATTTACTTAATTTTGATACCCTTTTAGATAGGCTTGGTTATTTTTTTTAATGTAGCTAGTAGGTACTATTTCGCGCCAAAAGTCCACCATTTTGTTTTTTTTCAAACACCTATCTAACTCTCGGGTTTTTAAGATGAAAATAACAATGCCTTAACTGTCGAAATCCATGGAAGATACGAGCTAATAAAGAAATCATAGAAATAAGAAACGCGTGAAAAACCTTACTTGACAGTCTGGTAAAAAAAATATTGTATCTATACTCTATACTAATATTATAAAGAGGTAAAGTTTGTGAGTTTTCGAGGTTGTACCCCCGGTAAGGGCTACTGAACCGATTTTGAAAATTATTTTTCCAATAGAAAGCCACGTTATTTGTGAGTGTCATAGGCTATGCTTTTTTACCCGGGCGACGCTGGACAGGTCAGCTAGCTAATAATAAAAATAAGTGTTCCAAAAAATGTGGAACGCTTCACGATTTTGCGTGTCATCCTTGCGCAGGGGCCATGCTAATCTTCTCTGTATCGTTCCAATTTTGGTATATGTACTGCCGAGGCAAGTACATTTAAACCTTCGAATTTATTGTACTCAAGCCACGCGCCGGGAATAATACCGCTTGCGCGATGCAGGACTTCATACATTGGGGAGAGATAACAAAGGAATTGACGGAATTTTGTATCAGCGCCATCTAGTTTACGAGTGGGGACCGATATTTGTTTTTTTTGTTGGTAAATTGCGTAATGGTTTTTAATACTTTACAGATTCTGATGGTCCCATATAAAATGAATTGATCAAGCCAAAACAAAAATATAAGCGGTGAAGTCGAATTTAAAAAATTTGCTTTAAAAAAAGCTTTGCTTACGTTTAAATTATGTTTTATGTATTATATTATGTTGTATTCGTATGTATATTACGTCTATTACAGTATTGATATTTTTTAGATATATAACACACACACATATATATATATATATATATATATATATATATTTGTTTTTTAATTTGTTCAAACAAACATTTCTTTTAATGGTGTCATATTTTTACAATTTCTTTTATTTTTGATGCATGCTCACAGCCGCCACTTTTCAACAGTGAGTGTTGACTGGTAGAAAATACTTTTAGCGTTAAGTCCGTTTGAACCTTTTTTGGGCAATAAATGTTTAAATAGTTATATCTTTGTTTTTTACACTCTATTAAAACAATACCTACTTCGTGCTTATTTATTTAAGTACATTACATACGGCCCGTTCGCTAAGTTTGCTGCGCATTCGCCTTCTAAGCAGCGGGTATCAGGTTCGATTCCCGATGGAAACACAAGTTTTCTCCATAAGGGAAATTTGTGATTCTGGTTCTCGGTGTAATTGTGTGTGTGTGTTTCCGGCACCCGCGACACGAGTCATCGGACTTAGTGTGGGGATGAGAGTGTGAACGCGTTTATATTTTATGCTATAGGTGTCTACTATACTAGTTATTCAGTTTTCGTTAGGAAAGCTTAAAAAAAAAAGATTTATATGTAAAGTACAGTGTACTTAGCAGTTTAGGTCAAAATTAAATTACCTATTAGTCTTAAGGCTAGATCATAATTCCAATGGTGTACCAAACGTAATAGGTACCTACATCATAATAAGAAAAAAAAAATATGTAAAGAAAGTTTTTTTTTTCCTACACAAAGTCAGTCTTAGGAGATTCTGATATCACTCCCCTAATTTTAAATCTACTAAACCACTACTTTACTGATAAACAGCATCCTGTAACCGCAACCGAAACCAATCTGCCGCATCCCGGCTTAACCTAGATTCAAAGAAAACAGCCTAGTTAAACCTTAAAGCAAACTATGTCGTTTGAACACGATCGTGCTACTTCGGTCTGAGTCCATCAAACTCCGGTTTCCCCTTACAGCACGTTCAAACACATATGTGACGTTTACTTGTATACACAGAATTGTATCAATTTTTGAAGTTCGGGCAGGCTATGTTTTAATTAGGGAAAAATTTGAGTTTAATTGCTTTTATTTTTATAAAATGACTAGCTGACCCGGCATACGTTGTTTTGCCATAAAGGGTTGATGTATTCTGATGACTGAGATTGTTAATGCTGAATCACAAAAAATAAAAACAAAAAAACTGTCAAGTTGTGATTAAATTTTTTTTTGTTTGAAATGTACTGATTTCCGATTGGTGCCATTTAAATTTAAGATTTGATCAGTAGTTCTTGAAATATCTTCAATAATGCGTGTTTAGTACATCTAATCTGATGATGAATCAAAGTTCCGAAGATAAAGCGGTGAAGTCGGTCTTTTTTAAGCTTGCGTTTAATTATTAAAACATACATTTTTCTTTTATAAATTTAAATATTGTCATTTATTTCGCTAATTATTATATAATATCCGGATGACCGAGCTTTGCTCGGTTTTTTGTTTTTGGTAGAATGTGTTTGAATTTGTAGCCTCAGAAAGCTCCATCTAGTTTCGAGTGGAAATAGTTTTTTACATCGGTCATGGCGTAATAGATGGCGCTGATAGTTTCTTAAACCCGGTTTTTCAAATGCAGTTTTGGAACCGAGCATTTCTCGGACCTGGAACGTTGATAAATCGATTCCTTGGGCCGAAAAACCCCTAATCTGTAACTTTCATGAAAATCGTTGGAGCCGTTTCCGAGATCCTGATTACACACATATATATACAAGAATTGCTCGTTTAAAGATATTAGATTGCTTGTATGTTTTAGACGCTACATGCCTCTGACAGATGGACGGACAAAAGGCTGAACCACCCAAGCCAACCTAGAACAATAATAAAAAATCTGCCTTCAGAGAAAACAGAGGAAATTAAACTTTCAAACATTTCATATTTCATTCGATACTGAAACCATTAAACTTGTATGTCGATTAATCGAAACCGATCATAACGAACGCATCGATATCGAAAGTTTTAATTCGAAAAGTTTACTTGTTTCTAAATAACGTATGGCGTGCAGGAAACATATTTAGAGTTAGAGTACTTTGAAAATGTATGTAGGTTAAGGAGTACGTATACATTGTATAGAATATATAATTAAAAAATAAAGCATTTAGAAGAATGTCGTGGAACGAAATGAGCTAAAGGTTAGAAGAGAAATCTGGGTCTGAGAGTCTTCTGGTATTTTCAACTGACTTCAAAAAAGGATTTCTCCTTTTTTGAAGTCGGTCTTGGTTTTTCAATGAGACCACATGAAAAGCACCAGATTTCAAATAAAAAAAATAATCATCAAAATCGGCTCACAACGAAAGAAGTTATGAGGTAACTTTTGAAGTCGTTAGAAACGAGAACATCGTGAATGTAGTCTACAGAAGACGCATTATTGACGATATTTCAAGAACTACTGATCATGATCAAATTTAAATGGGAACAATTAGAAAGCAATATCTATCAAACTAAAATATTTTTCGATATCGGCTCACGTGGGGAGAAGTTATGAGGTAACAATCATAAAAAAAAAATACAATCGACTAGAGTACCTCCTCTTCTTTTGGGAAATCGGTATAAAATATAGCATTTAGAAGAATGCCGTGGAACAAAATGAACTAAGAGTTAGAATAGGAAATTGGGTCTGAGAGTCTTCTGGTATTTTCAACCGACTTTAAAAAAGGAGGTTCTCAATTCGCCTGTATTTTTTAAATATATATATGTCCGCCAATTATGAATACATTTTGATGCTTTTTTTTGTTTGGCAGAGTATACTTCAGAGGTTCCATATAAATTTTATCGAAATTGGTCAAGCCAAAACCGAAATATAAGTGATGAAGTCGGTTTCTTTTAAGCTTAGCTTGCGTTTCAATTATAATAATTACCATTGTGATGCACGCCTATACCCCTCTTCTCGTCTACAATGATTGGTTGACTGGTAGAGAATGCTCCTAGCATTAAGTCCAACTTTTGATCTGTTTGTGCAATCAAAAATTTAGTAAATAAATTTCTTCTCAAACGTGTTTTTACCGACTTCACAAAAAAGGAGGAGGTACTCAAGTCGACTGTATTTTTTTTTTGTTACCTCATTACTTCTTTCCACGTGAACAGATTTCAAAAAAATTTTTTTTTTAATATTTTGCTTTCCATTTGGTCCCATTTAAATTTGATCAAAATCTGATCAGTAGTACTTGAAATATCGTTAATAATGCGTATTATGTGGACTACATTGACGATGTTCTTATTTCTAACGACTTCAAAAGTTACCTCATAACTTCTTTCGTTGTGAGCCGATTTTGATGATTATTTTTTTATTTGTAAGCTGGTGCTTTTTATGTGGTCCCATTGAAATTTGATCAAGATCTAATTAGTTGTTCTTGAGTTATCGTCAATAATGCGTATTACATTAAATCTGATTAAGGTTACGAAGACAAAGCGGTGAAGTAGGTTTTTTTAAGCTTTGCTTGCGTTTAATTATAATATGTAATATCTTTGTACTCAATTAACACAAATAAATATCATAATTAACGCTTATCTCAATGTCTTGTAGGTAACTTGGGTCTTTGCTGTATATAGTTTTAGTTTTGTTTTAGGAAATATAGGTAATTGATCCGTAGTTTGAATATGGATACGTAAAAATGCATTAGTGCTTAAGAACTTTTCTGTAAAAAAAAAATCTCACCAAAAGTGAAACAATGGCGTTGTTGATTTTGTATAATTTTCCAAAACCTGTGATTCTTCGAGTGTTGTAATAATGGTGGATTATTAACCGGTAATTCTTAGTAAATGTGCATAAGTGTAGGCAAATTATACAAAGTTGAATAACGTGATTTTCGCCTTCGCTCCAAATCTCCAATAGACGTTTTATTCAAATTTCTACCACTTTACACTAGTAAACTAGCATGATTTGACTATGACAGGACCTTGACTTTGACTGTGACTTGTTACTAGGACTTATAATATGAACAACACTTGAAATATATTATTACTTGACACTGGCTAAATGCACAACACTGCAAAGCCAATATTAAAAGAAAAACAATAACAATAGTGACGTTGGTGAAGGTAATAAAATTGATTTTGAAATAACTCATAATAATAATATCACATAACACTTATCACCTGCATTTTTTTATAAACTACAGGACCGAACATGTGTTGGAATTAACAATTGACACTGGGACATTTTTCTACCCTTGTGAATGGTCAACAACGTTGCTGTTTATTTTAAGAAGGTTCCGTACAATAATTTATTTGTAGAGCTGGCAGAAAATATTGTTTTGTGCTGTTTATTTGAAGTCATAATATCTATTTTTGAAGTTATACTTAATTTGGCGCGTTTAGATATAATGATGAGAGTGATTTTTTCGATTCGCGCGTACACCGTCTCCTAAAAGCGACAACATAAAATTGGTTGGTGATGTTCTCTCATGTTTTGGTGAGAACTGATAACTATATTCAAAGTATTATTATTTAAACTATCGTGAGTCGTATTCATATTGATTTAGTGCCGGTTGTTCCACGTTATGTTTCATTTAATCGAGATACACGACCGGCGTTCGAGAGATATGGACGCTCATCCTCTGGAGCATGCGCTGTAGCGGCAACGAGATCCTGGCGCATACACACACGTTTTTTTTATTTAGATATTTTCGTGTTTTAATATTTTTTTAACGATTAGCGTATAATTAGCAACGTAAATATGTAGAGAACTTACAGCGAAGGATATTTTGTAGATAAATATTATTTTCTGAGGATATTTGAAATTTGAATATTTATTTATTAATGTTTTTAAGTTTTTACTGCCTATGTTTGACATTACCATATTATATAATTTTAAATAATATTCATGTCTTTAGAATTCTTAAAAATAGATAAAAATATTTAAAGTTTGCCATATTACGTATATTTGACATTATCATATATTTGTTTAAATATTTGGGTTTTTTAAAAGACTTAAAAATCGTTAAAAATTTTACATAAGCATGATATCGTCATCAAATTAAAAACTACAAGACTAAGAAAACTTCTTCTTTTAAAGTCGAGGCTTACTTTAATGTAAGCCTCTATTGACGTATGGAATGCAATGCAAATTACGTGTTTAGTAAAAAGTAAATTGATTGTGTATTTTTAAGCTATTTTACAATGCAACTGCTTTCTAATATTTAATTTCCCAGTCAACATCGCAAGTGATCGTAACGTCATTAATTATTAAAAATTATCAAGAAAATATAAAACAGTAAAGTTTGAAAAAACCTGCCTAGTACAAGTATTAGACAAGTTTTGATTAAAGATAAGTATTGTTAAAACTTGATAAATTACTTATTGCGATTTCAAGTTGATTTCAATAAACCAGTTCAACAAATAAATATTTACATTATTATTATTTAAAATAATGAAATTGTAAATGTATGAAATATGAATGTTTTACGTATGAAAAATAAGAAGCAAAATAAAACACACTGCATTATCCATCTCAAGGCCTCATACCTAACGTAACAGAACCCTAACATAGTTAACAAACTACCCTCAAAATAGGACACTTCATTTAATCTCAATTATTACATTTTCAAGCTCTCGACTTCGCCTCTTCACGACAATTATTGTTTGCGTACATCTGTCCTTTTTTATTATCAAAAAAAATGGAAAAAACATGGGTCTCGATGGTTTTGACAAAAGAAAGTCGGTGCCCCTTGAGGCGTTAAATTTTGATCTCGAGAACCCTAAAACACAATGGCCGACATCTATTGTCAAAAATTTCGAATTTGGAATCTCTATTCCTCAATGTTTAAGAATGAGTTTGTTAAAGTTCCTGTCACTGGCCAGTAATGAATGACGAGAAAAAAATAAACCTTATTTTTTTGGGTTCCGCATCGATGTAAATGAGAGCCTTATTGTGAGATTGTTATAATTTAAACTATATTACTACCAAATTGTATTATTATCAGACCAGTCCACCATTTTATTCGTAAAAAGTCAACACACATACAAACAAAGTAACTTTATAGATTTAGGTAATTTTATTTTAGTTTTAGAATAAGTTAGGAATTGGTCTGAATACAAAAATAGAAATAAAAATTAGATTAAAAAATTTTACACTTCAAACTAATCACATTATGTACTAATATTATCAATACGAAACTTTGTATCTAAGGACAATGTAGGTAATACACGTTTATTCGTTTTTTTTTTCAAAATGTTAACGCTGCATAGTCTATACACAGCCAGCAAGGAGTAATCGGTTGTTTCTTTTTTTTTTAAATAGCTGAGATAGTAGTCAAAATCTAGCATATCAGAGATAGAAAGTACTGCTTTAATGGCTTGACGGGTTTAAATAAAATTTGATGTAGGTACAGATAGGATTTTATAGATAATGGCTACTGTTTTCATAAAGTGGGAGAAACCGCGAGGCTCAGTTGCAACCTTTCAAACACTCTACTATTTAATAGGAAAAAATACAACATAATTATATCATTACTAGCTGGTGCCCGCGACTTCGTCTGCACAAGTCTTGGTACTTCGAGTAGTTTTAAATTTTTATTGTATTTATGGTCCACTATTTAAGCGATAATGGCTTACACATAAACGATAGATATATGGCCTTTTTGTAGGTCTATTTAAAGAAAACATTTATATTACTTATACATTATATACGGTTTTTGCAGCGCACGCTACAATAGCTTGCAAATGGCAGATTTACTTACCGTTATATCTTTATACATTATAGCCTATGTGTTATTCTGATGTATAAGCTATATTATTCTAAAGTTTCAATAAAATCCATTCAGTAGTTTTTGCGTGAAAGAGTAACATAAAACATACATCCACATATACCTATAATACAAACTAACAACAATATATAATTTACTAGCCTTGCCCCACGGCTTCGCCCGCTATTATCATGTTAAAAAGTAGCCTATGTGTTAATCCTAGGTATAATCTATGTACACTCCAAATTTCATCTAAATTCGTTCAGCCGTTAAAGCGTGAAGAGGGAGCAAACATACTTACACACAAACTTTCGGATTTATAATATTAGTAGGATTACTGGAGTCCCAAAGGATCTTAAGATTAGTTGGGAACAATAATATATAATTTATTTTAGTTGCAACTGATCTTACGATCAGATGGGAACGACTGTTATGATCGGTTAATGTGAAAATCCGATACTATGATCCGTTGGAAAGTACCCAACTTTCGCGTTTACAATATAAGTAAGGATTACTTGCGAGATAGCAAGCTTTGACGCGTTCATTAAAAATGGGTAGCGACAGAGCTCGCTATATTTCTATGGAAAATAGATACGGAACCTTCAAGATAAGAGAGGGACTCGCTTATTTTTACATTCTTCTTAAAAGTGCCGACTTTGTGAAGGGATACGTCAATTATTTACTTTGGCTATGAGGTTGGGATTTTGCAAAAGTATCGTGTTTCTACATTGTGGTAATATTTTGGGTTTTAATGATCGAAACTCTATATTTCAATACATTTTGGGTCATACATGTAAATTATTTTATGTGTTTATTGACTGGAAGGTATATTAATGTCTTTAGGTAGTATTCCTGCATTATTTATTGAAATTCTTAATTAATAATTTAAACGCAAGCAAAGCTTAAAAATTTCGGCGCTTATATTTTGGTTTTGGCATGATCGATTTCGATAAAATGTATATGTGACCACCTCTGAAGTATATTCTACTAAAAAAAAACATCATCAAAATCGATTCATAATTGGCGGAATTATCATGTCACATACAAAAAAAAACATAAGTCGAATTGAGAATCTTCTTTTTTGAAGTCGGATGAAAAGCATTTAAATGAAAATAATGTCATAAGCTTTATTTTCAACTGTAAGATAAAAAAAATATTGTGATCTATATTAAAACTAATGCATTATTTTAGATACTTTCTCAAACAAAAAATGTTTATACAAAAAATCAAGGTGTATTTTTTTATGACAGATTTGGCCGCTATCTCACGTGATGGAAAGTGACGATGCGGCCGAAGATGAAGCATGCTAACCTAGAAGATACCTTCACTCTAGACTTGAAGACTCTCAAGTTGTTCGGGTAACAAGGATGCGGGCAGTGAGTTCCACTCCTTCGCTGTACGGATAACAAATGTTGAAGCAAAACGCTTCGAGCTGATATGAGGTATGTCAACCATATATGAATGACGTTGGTTTGTTCAAAGAGACACGATAGAAGTCAATCTTTTGTATTACAGGGAAATATTTCATTATTCATCACAGTGTTTACCTCCACCACTTTTCGTCACACAAAATGGTTGCGGATCAGAATTTCAAATTAAAATCCCCTCCATTAAAAAAAACAGTTCAAAAATATTTTGTTCCATGTCCTCTTTCTATTTCTATGATCTCATCACTTAAAATATTATAACTATTCCTGATTCCAAAGCTCATAAAAGTCCAAAATAAACAACCATATCATCCGGTCAACACTTCAAAAACTTTCACCCATTATTATACAAACAAACGTACATCTATATTCATTAGTATACATCAATAAGTATATCGATGTACCGACCACACAGAAAGCAATAAATTTGTCTAGAAGTGACAAAAATTACTCGAGAGATAAAACACGTTAGATTTAGGACTAGTGATGGTATAGAGTCTTGTTCTTGTACAAGAGGCTGAGACCAAGACTGTTTTTTTTTGGTCTTGTAGCAGTTGCAATATTATGTCAATATTTTGTGATTCTTCTGCTCAATTGCTGTCAAATATTTATAAATACGGCAAGATAAGAATGGGATAGGTAAGGTTGCAAGTCTATACATATTCAACGTTTGCATTTTGGAGAGTGTGCGCAGGAATTACACGAGCTAATTCCCCCATGCCCGTTTTACCATCTAACAACAAGACGATCGAAACATTGTTCCCCTAATGGTATAATCTGAAAGTCTTCAAGTCAAGAGTGAATAAAGTAAAGATTACCTTCTTGGCAAGCATGCTACATCTTTAGCCGCAACATCGCTTTCCATCAGGTGAGATTGTGGTCAAACGCTTTCCTATGGTAAATAAAAAAAATAAGACAAAAGTTTTCACTCGACTGTAGCTATTTTAATGAAAATGTGAAAGTTATAAATCCGTTACATCTAATATCTAAATCCATCTAGCCAATATATTTAGTAACTCGGTATATACAAGGTTACATTGAATTACCGCTCCATACTCCGCAGATGGGGTATCGACAATGCAACCCTGTATAGATTAATTAAAAATACTATGTTATTTTTTATGACTTTTGTGTTGTATATCAGTAGGTAAAGTGCCGATAAAGTATGATTAAAACCAACTATCTAACACGTTAAATAAAAACAATACAACTAAAACAGCTACTAGCGAATGCACTGATATGTTAACGCAGGTGACGGCACGTAGGTAGGCATTTTCCCCACAAACAAAATAATTAAACGCAACCAATTTCACAGCTTTATTTACGGAACTTTGATCAGATTAGATGTACTAAACACGCATTATTGAAGATGTTTCAAGAACTACTGATCAGATCTTGATCAAATTTAAATGGGACCAATTGGAAAGCAACATCTTTCAACCAAAATTTTCAAAATCGGTTCACGTGGAACGAAGATACGAGGTAACACAAAAAAAAATATAGTCGACTTGAGTTCCTCCTTTTTTGTGAAGCCGGTAGAAAAAAGTTGCGGCACACTGCAGTGGTCGGCGTGTGTGGTCTGTCCAATAGGCGTGGTGCAAATAGTCCGACGACTGTCCGATTGATCTCTCCTGAGATCAATAAACAGTCTTGCAGTCTTGTTTTATACTCGTACCCCATCTCTATAATATTAAGTCCTTATCAATAAATTTAAGTGTGAACGTCTGATTGTCTAGTTAGTGATGTACATTTTATTCGTTGTTTTTAGAATTTGAGAGTGTTGTAAGTATCTAATGTATGGGAAACTTAGGCGCTTTGTTGATTTAGATAAGCTAGCATTTGTTTGTTTGAGCAATATTTAAACCAATGACTTTGTGGTGGAGAGTACCTATGTATGTAGATATGCTGCTTTAGCTTGGGTTTGAAGAATTATACAACCAGTATTGTACTCGAATTCTGAACAACAATTTTAAATTTTATCGATATTTTTTTTTCTTTTAATTTTGGCTTCGCAATCTTGTGCATTTCGCAAGTGTCACGTAATAATATATTTCAAGTGGATTTCATCTTTAAAGTCCTAGTCACAAGTCACAGTTAAAGTCAAGTAAAAGAGTTAAGGTTCAGTCATAGTCAAGTAATGTCCTAGTAAAGTGGTAGAAACTTTACTAGAACTTCTATTGGAGTTTTGGAGCGAAGGCGAAAATCAAGTTTTTCAACTTTGTATCATTTGCCTACACTTATGCACTTTAATTAAGTATAAACGGTTTATAATCCACCATTATTACACATTAACACTCGAAGAATAACAGGTTTTGGAAAATTATACAAAATCAACTACGCCATTTTTTCACTTTCGCGGCTCTACTACGGCAAAACTCATCGATCAATTTGCTGCATCATTTTTTTTTTAACTGCCCGCTGGCTTAGTTGATGAGCGTTCGCCTTCTAAGTAGGGGTATTGGGTTCGATTCCCGGCGGAAACACAAGTTTTGTCCCCAAGGAAAATGTGTGTTTCTGGTTCTAGATGTGATATTGTGTGTAATATGAATGTTTACGGCACCCACGACACAATACATCGAACTTAGTGTGTGAGTGTGAATGCGTTTATGTTTATTTTACTGTAGATTTCGTAGCCGCGGGCAGAAGCTAGTCAAGTACGAAGCATTTGATAAACTGTATACTCCTAAATATACAATGTTATTTTGGACCAAGGAAGTCTCTTAATACAGGATATCCTATTTAAGTGCAGGACCTCTCAATAACAACTTGAAAGGACGTAATAGGAAAGATTTTCAAAGGTTCAGTAAAAAGGAAAACCATACCACTGGTTTTCCTATTTTGAGATCAAACAAGTTTTTAAACGGCTTGTTGAATGTATTAAGGCATTTAATTAAACATTAATCGTCTAAACCATCTTTAACCTATTTATAACCTAAATATTTTTATTGTTAAACTAGGAATTGTTAAAGGGTAGGTATATAAAATCTAAATTAATTGAATACGAAAGTATGAAATATTGAATATTTCTAACCGACTTCAAAAAAATGGGGAGGTTTTTCAATTCATCAGAATCTGTTTTTTTAATTCGATTATGGTATATACTTAGGTACAGTAATATACGCAAAATTAAAAATAACTGACATATCATTATGTAGATAAAAAAAAGAAAAATATTTATTGGTTTACTTAACTTTGCAAGTAGAGTACGAAACTGAAAAAAATAAAATAATTATTTTGCAAAATAAAATTAGGCAGAACATCAAAGTCACTGATTTTAGTTAAATTTTTTCCCGGGTATTAATTATTTCCCTCAAGAACGGCTACATATTCAAAGCTGAAACTTGCATGGGTATAATATCGGTAATATCCTAACAATATCGTTATATCCTACTTATCTTTGAACAATAAATACACAAATCAAACAACACAAAACTACTGATCAAAAATAAAAATATATTATGCTCCTCCCTACTTACTTGCCCCCTTAATAATTTCAATAATATTATTTTAATTGTCATTTCTGACTTTGGGTCATAGCTTTACATATTCTCTGAGAATTTGAAGGTGTACACTTAGGTTTAGAAGTTAGATGCCTCTGACAGACGGACGGACAGACAAAGTGCTGAATCGTTCAAATCAACTTAGAGGTCTTGCTTCGCTCGATCAATAAAATAGGTACCTAGATAGTAAAACTATTTACACACTTATTTTTATGTATGTACTACCACTTATATTGAGTATTTTATGTAGATATATTTACATTACGTATATAAGTATGTATATTTAGTATGTAATTGCTTTGATAGGTTCTTGTACTTTTTTTTTTATTTTTCATTGACTAGTGGACACCACCGTCTAACACATTCCAGTTACATTTATGTCCATACTAAGGTTGTCTGGAAGAAATTGCTATACGCGATAAGACCGCCGATTGTATTACCACTAAAAAAAATCTTTAATTTCTAAGAATTGTTTAGTTGTACACTTTGTAAACTGGTTATACAATAAAGAGTTTTGTATTGTATTGTATTGTATTGTAAGGTGTTTAAAGACCTTAATTGTGACAGTACAGAACATACAATAATGACTTACAAAATAAGTGTAACAAAAGGCGGTCTTATCGCTAAAAGCTATCCAATTATATCCTATTTAGATTCCAGACAACCTTTGGATAGAGAGAAATGAATACTAATTAATAGTTTTTTTTTTATTCATCTTTTTTTTGTAACTTTTACCTAATTTGGTATGCCAGCCACATCATACCCTAATCTTTGTCTTCATCTGAACAAAATTATATTGTACAGAGAAAGTGCCACATAGCTGATGGGTTTGCTAAGATATGAGTATAACTTCCAATGTTACTTCTATGTATGTAATTTAATTATGTTGTAATTGGTCATAATAATATGTTTAAAATCCATTCTTTATTCATTTCATTGGTATTAATATTTATGTATTTATATTATGTGGTATGTATGTATGTATGTTGTATGTGTTTATGTATGTATTATATTTATATAAGATCATTATTGAGGTAAATATTATTTTATTATTTGTCAATTATCATTACTTATTATTAAGTATAATATAATTTATTATTCTTAGATTCATGCACTGTTTAAAATGTTGCTTTCTTAAACACCGACGTCCAACTCTATTGCGTAATTCCGCTCCATCCAAAGGTTGTCTGGAAGAGATCGCTTTTAGCGATAAGACCGCTTATTGTTACACTTTTTTTTGTAAATATTATTTTGCTTTGTTTCTTTTCTTAATTAAGGTGTTCAATAAAGAGTTTATCTATCTATCTATGTTATACTTTTGCACAAATTACTCTCTTTGGTTTTTTGTTCGGTCACACTCCATCAACTACTAATTAATAGATAGATAGATAGATAACGCTTTATTGTCACACCTTACATAAATCATTCAAAATAATAATAAAAAAAAACTTTAATTACTTATAGTGTACAAACGGCGGTCTTATTAATATTCGTTTGATAGATAATTAATTAATAACAAATGCTTAATGTGGAATTACCTATACAAATGAACCTACACCGATGCCTACAAATTTATTTCTCGTAACGTAAAACCATATTTCTCCCACATTTGTTAAACGACACGCGTTTATTCAAATCGACAAAGAAAATATAAAAGAAATAAACATTTTTATTGAAAACAAATGAACCGAAAACTTGGCAACGGCATCCTGCGAATGATTCATATTTTATTATGGGTACAGTCGGCCGCAGTAACTGGACACGTGCAACGGTTCAAAGTTTTTTTTATGGTTCAAGTTTTTGAGCAACTAAATTAGCTTTTAAAAACATCTAAGATAGATAGATAGATAACGCTTTATTGTAACAACTTACAAAAATTACTTAAAATAAATAAAAAAAAATTAAAATTAAAGTGTACGGTAGTGGTCTTATCGCTGTTAGCGATAAGACCGCCGATTGTCTTATCGCTAACAGCGATCTCTTCAGAAAAGAAAAACTCGTCAATGACTAATTTAAGTGATCTATTCTTGAATTCGGTCGCATCATCACTTTCAATCAGGTGAGATAGTGGTCAAATGCTTGCTTTTCGGATATAAAAAATATATACAGTAAAGATGTATATAATATATATTATATTTTAATGCCCTGTCCCGTTATATTTCGGTCCGTAACCAAATCTTGCAAGTTAACTTGGACACACTTTCCGATGTCCGATTGGAATCGAATTATGTGTACTTATGTATCTTCGGTGACAGTATAACGATATGGTACCATGGTCTGATGATGGAGATGGAAGATGACCATAGGAACTTCTGAACTAAACAAGGCTCGTTTAATTCGTCTTGACAAGATCTCTGGTTACATAACTTATTAGTCTTTTTGTATTTAGGTAAAAGTTTGATTTTAAAATTAATTTTGAAGTATTGGTACTTGTTATTGCTTAGGGTTATTCTGTGGCCATTTAGATTTTTATTTGGGACAGGCAACGTATTAATGAGTATCATCATCGCTATGTGGGTTCAAAATCAACCACAAATCCATGCAGCTGCCTGTACAACCAGTAAACTTTTTTCAACCGGCGCCTATTTTATGCCACACAATAAAACGGCAAGTGTCGTCTGTCGCCCGTTATAATAACAGAAGCTAGATCAATAAACGACAGTGACAGTATTACAAACTGTTCAAGGACTTAGGAGGAGAATCCAGGATTTATTTACTAACTAGCTCTGCGAAGTCCCGGGAATTCCGGGATGAAAAATAGCCTATGCATTAATCCAGAGTGTCAGCTACCTTCATACCAAATTTCATCAAAATTGGTTCAGTTGTTTGAGCGTGAAGCAGTTACAAACATACAACAAACTCACAAACTTTCGCCTTTATTATAATAATAGTGTGGTTCGATCGTATGTTTGATTGTAAAAAGGTTCCAATACCCTATTTTACCCGACTACGCAACGCAAAGGCGCTCCTTTGCGTTTGACAGACTCGGACGGTTCAACTAACGGGCTTTAAGGAAATATGTTTTAAATTTAGTGTTGGAAATCAACAACATTATTTTAATATAAATAAAATAACTATAATTATAATTTTAATAGTATAAATATAATTTTAATATTATAACATTTGGAACAATTTTATGGTTTTCCAACAAGGAATTCAATTAAGTATATTTATTTGATGAACACGATTTTCAACATTTTAATGACACCTTGAGAACCAATTGTTATGTAATTTAAATGTATTCTTAACAATATAATTTGCGTTTTGGTATTATCACTTAAATTACCGACTTCATAGAAAAGGAGGAGGTACTCGAGTCGACTGTACTTTTTTAAGTGTGCTACCTCATATCTTATTTCCACGTGAACCGATTTGGATTTATTTTTGTTTGAAAGATGTTGCTTTCCAATTGGGCCCATTTAAATTTGATCAAGATCTGATCAGTAGTTCTTGAAATGTCTTCAATAATGCGTATTTAGTACATCTAATCTGATCAAAGTTCCGAAGGTAAAGCGGCGAAGTATTATTCATTACACATTTAAACATTTGAAAAATTACGATTCTTAAAAATCTATTCAAAATCAACAACGACATTTCACATTTTCACATTTCGACATTTTCACATTCGCGGCAAAACTCTAACTTCAACTTCTTCTTTAAATGGCGACTAAATGTCGCAAAACTCGACCCTGTTTCTGTTCCTTAATTTTTGATAGCTATCTTTTTATTTTCATAATTTTGGCTTTGCAATCTTATGCATTTAGCCAGTGTCAAGTTATAATATATTTCAAGTGTATTTCATATTAAAATTCCTGGTCACAAGTCACAGTCAAAGTCAAGTAAAAGAGTCAAGGTCCAGTCATAGTCAAGTCATGCCCTAGTAAAGTGGTAGAAACTTTACTAAGTAGAAATTCTATTGGAGTTTTGGAGCGAAGGCGAAAATCACGTTTTTCAACTTTGTATGATTTGCCTACACTTATGCACGTGGTTAATAATCCACCATTATTACACATTAACACTTGAAGAATCACAGGTTTTGGAAAATTATGCAAAATCAACAACGCCATTTTTTCGCTTTCACGGCAAAACCCCGGTTTCTTTTCCTGTATAAAATTTTGACAGCTATCTTTTTAATACCAATAAATCATAACCAAAAAGTATTACCAGGTAATTTCGCAGGGTTAAGCTAAATAAACAAGAGGTTAGATACCATCTTGGCGTAATGATGGGTTAAGGTTTTTTATGGCAACATTTCGTATTTTCTGCAGGAGTATGATATCGGAGTGATCTTGGAAGGGTGGAGGGTGACCAGGCTTTGGGTAGTTTTAGCAGGATTTTTCGAGACTCGTTTTGTTTGTATGTAGCAATGCACACCACATACCCATAAACGCTTTCACACTCACAGCCCTACTTTTAGTTCGATGACTTGTGACAATGTCGTGGGTGCCGGCAACATTGACATCACACACAACCAAAACCATAAACACAAATGTTCCTTGGAAAGAAAATTTATAATCCCGCCGGGAATCAAACCCGAAGCTCGTTGGCTTAGCCGGGTAGCGTTCGCTTTCTAATCAGGGGTATCGGGTTCGATTTCCGGCGTGAACACAAATTTTCTTCCCAAGGAAAATGTGTGTTTCTGGTTCTGTGAGAGTGAAAGTGTTTATATATATTTTTTTTTAAATAAGACTTTTACATCCAAATGTTTCAAATTACCACAAAGCATGGTCACCATAAAATCTGAATTATTTGATACCACACCACCGAATTTACAACCTAACTTAATCTGAAACGCGAATACGCATTAAAGGGATAATAAAAATTAAATTTTACATTTTCGGAACTTAATATAATGTTTGGAGTTCATATGGCAACATCTCAATTTCATCTCGGTATTTTTATTGTTTTTATGGCAACCTCCAGCATTAAAGACAAATGAGTCAAAACTCTCCGTTGGCTAAGTTCCGCAACCGCCTTCTAAACATCGGTATCGGGTTCTGTTCCCGCCCGAAACACAAGTTTTCTCTCTAAAAGTAATTTGTGTTTCTGGTTCTGGGTGTGATTGTGTGTATGATGTTAGTGTTTCCGGCACCCCCGACACAAGTCATCGAACTTTATGTCTGTGAGTGTAAAAAAGCATTTAAATATAAAAAGTAAGGTGTGAAGTAAAGATACGCAATAGAAGAGAAACTTGATTTTGTATTACAGGGAAACATTTAAATTATCCATTACAGTGTTCACTCCCATCACTTCTCGTCACACAAAAAGGTTGCGGATCAGGATTTCAAAGCCCACCCATAAGAAGTTCAACTTTAAAATTTATTTTATCGTTGTAATTATTTTATACTTATCGATAAAGATTAAAAATATTTTTTACGCTTTATCTTCGGAACTTTGATCAGATTAGATGTGATAAGCACGCATTATTGACGATGTCTCAAGACCTACTGGTCAGATCTTGATCAAATTTAAATGGGACCAATTGAAAAGCAACATCATTCAAACAAAAAAAAAATCTTTTCACGTGGAACGAAGTTATGAGGTAACAGTACCTAAGGCAAAAAAATAATAAGGCATAAAAAAAATCACAGTCGACTTGAGTATCTCCTCCTTTTTTTTGAAGTCGGTAGAAAATAACTTTACCTACGTTTAAATCACGTACATATTCCTTTTTTACGTTATTTTTATGACGTCAGAATACAAAAAACTGCCGTGCAGCCTGCATGCTGCCGTGAAGGAATATAGCAGTTAATTTCCCTTGCATTTAAATCCCATTTTTCAACGGACTTCAAAAAAGGAGGTTCTCAATTCGACTGTATGCTATTTTTGTATGTATGTTACGGGTATACTTGTATACATGTTACGGTATGTATGTCTAAAAAAAATCATCGAAATCGATTCATAATTGGGGGAATTATGAATCGATTTCGATGATTCATTTTTATTCAGTAGATTATTTACTATCAAGTGAGATAGTGGTCAAACATTAGCCTGTCACAAATAAAATAAAAATTAAAAAAATATTCTTTGATATATATTTACTTCAACTAGGCATCGATCAAGCTCTTTAGCACTAACAAGACCTATCTAGATCAACACCAACCTAGGTCTAGACTAATCTAAGGCGATCACACGTCAGCTCAGACCTACTGTTCGCCGCTCTATCCATCAGCTGTCTAACAAAGTGGTATATTGCAAGATTGTTGCGAAATTCTCTCAAATATTTTATTTTATACTAACCTGGCTTCATCGGCGATATTTTCTAAACCCTATTCTGCCGTCATAAGAAAAAAATACGTATCTGCATTTTTGTCAAAATTGAGTTCTGTACATAATCGGAATCAGGAAAAATAGACGCATCTACTATTATTTTTCTTTTAATTTAGACGCATCTTCTTCAAGTCTTCTTCTTCTTCTTAGTTAAAATGGTGGATTATTAACCGTTGATACTAAGTGAACGTGCATAAGTGTAGGCAAATCATACAAAGTTGAAAAACGTGATTTTCGCCTTTGCTCCAATAGAAGTTCTAGTAAAGTTTCCACCACTTTACTAGGGCATGAGTTTACTATGACTGGACCTTGACTCTTTTACTTAACTTTGACTTGTGACTAGGACTTTTAATATGAAATACACTTGAAATATATTATAACTTCACACTGGCTAAATGCACAAGATTGCGAAGCCAACATATTGTACTTATCTGGGAACACAGACTCTGGCAAGTATATACATATATTACAGAGTTTTCGGTTAACAAACATAAAAGAATACAAACTGAATTAAAGAATCTCCTAATTTTTTACCGACTTCCCAGAAAAGGAGGAGGTACTCAAGTCGACTGTGTTTTTTTTTTATGTTTGTTACCTCATAACTTCTCTCCACGTGAGCCGATTTCGAATTTTTTTTAGTTTGAATGATGTTGCTTTCTAATTGGTCCCATTTAAATTTGATCAAGATCTGATCTGATCTGATCAGTAGTTCTTGAAATATCGTCAATAATGCCTATTCTGTGACGAAAATGTTCTCGTTTACCGGACTTTAAAAGTTACCTCAGAACTTCTTTTGTTGTGAGCCGATTTTAATGTTTTTTTTTTTATTTGAAAGCTGATGCTTTTTATGTGGTCCCATTGAAATTTGATCAAGATCTAATCTCTAGTTTTTGAGTTATAGTCAATAATGCGTGTTTGTACATTAAATCTAACCAAGGTTCCGATGATAAAGCGGTAAAGTCGGTTTTTTTTAAGCTTTGCTTGCGTTTAATTATTTTAAATCGGTTAATATAATGTCCACTTCCTTAGTTAAGTAAGGTGTCCGTCCGCCTTCTAAGCATCGGTATCAGGTTCCATTTCCGGTAGGAACACAATTTTTCAGGGAAATTTGTGTTTCTGGTTCTGGTACGATTGTGTGTGTGATGTGAATGTTGCCGGCGCGCACGACACAAGTTATTGAACTTGGTGTGGGGCTGTGAGAGAGAAAGCGTTTATGTTTATAATATCCGTGAGAACCATTAATTGGCTTCGGCTGTTGGTCTTCCTTATAAATAAATAAATAAAAAAAAAAAAATTAATAGATTGTGTGAAAAAATTTAAAAAAGGTATATTAAACAATATAATACAGTGTGTCCGCCGGCAATTTTTCGGCTTTAAAAATTAAAATAAATTTAACAATAATTGTTATGGTAAAAAATATTTATTTACCTAAAACCTAGATAGTGCGGAAGTTATTTCTTAAAAATAACACCTTCCAAATGGCGACCGTTTTGTCGCAAGCACTCCTCAAGCCTGTACCGCATATCAGTAAAAACCCGCTGGCAGAGCTCTGTCGAAATTTCTTGGACTTCTTGCCGTATATTGTTTTGAAGAGCTTCAATAGTTTTCGGGGAGTTATTGTACACTCTAGCCTTTAGAAATCCCCACAAGAAAAAGTCACATGGCGTTAGATCAGGTGATCTGGGGGGCCAGGGTATGTCCCCAAACCTACTGATCAGTTTTCCGGGGAAAATGCTTCTCACTTTGCTCATAGGCGCTCTAGCCGTATGCGCAGTCGCGCCATCTTGTTGAAAATGGGTTTTGGTATTGTACCCATCAAAATTTTGCAGGGCCGGAACCAAAAAGTTGTCTATCATTGCACAATACCTCTCAGATGTCACAGTTTGGTCAGCATCAAAGAAAAAAGGTCCAATTATTCCTCTTGCTGAAATCGCGCACCACACGGTTGTTTTTGGGCTGTGTAATGACTTTTGGTGAAGTTTTTTTGGATTTGAGTCTGACCAGTATCTCAAATTTTGTTTATTTACGTATCCTTCGAGATGAAAATGGGCTTCGTCACTAAAAAAAATATTGCCCAATCGCGCAGGGGTCCCAAATCGGTCTATAATCGTTCTGGCATAAACTTCTCTCGCTAAGTAATCTCCCTCTTTCAATTCTTGCACAATTTGTAATTTGTATGGATGGAAGTTGAGATGACGCTTCAATATTTTATGTACTGTGGTTTTTTTTAAGCCAGTAGAAGCTGCCATCTTTCTAACAGATTTCCGCGGATTTTTGAGAATTTCTTGTCGAACGGTGCTGACGTTTTCAGGTGTCGCCACAGAAGTTGATGGACCCGGTGGATGACTGTTTAATGTCGTGCCCGTTTTCCTGAACTTCTGTACCCACGATGAAATAAGTTGGGTGGACGGCCCGTCACTTACTCGACGAATTTTGAATTGTGAACAAAATTGCTGCCTTGCACTAAGTAGAGAATCATCACTCTTAAAATACGCTTCCACAGCGAACGCGCGATGCGGTCCCTGCCACTGACTCATCGTTACTAAAACGTCCGCAATGCTCACGCACCGATCAGTACCCCCCGCACTCCTCTCATGCGTTTCGTTCATGCACAAGGCGAGTTTGAAAAAGAAAATTTCCCGGCGGACACCCGTTATATAGCAAGAAATATATGTATATACATACCCTATTAGTTTCTCAATCTAAAACAACCAACCGTGGCTGACAAGCAGGGGTCCACGTCTTCTATGAGGTGGCCACTTACTCACATGTCAGTAGAAAGATGTCTAAATATCACAGCCCCAGTAAAACAACTCACTGATAAAAATATTTGTCAATTTGTGATTCTTTCAGTCTAAAGTGAATTTAAGTGTCTTCTACACAAGAATGCTTTTGCAACCTCACTTAACTTTAGGATACTAGTCGTTCGCGCCGAACTGAGATCACGCGCCTACATTTTGCCCCACAGAGAAAACCTTTTAAGGTTTCTTGCTTATTACTTTTTTCTTTATAATTATTGTTTGATTTCTGTATTTGTTGTTCAAGTACAGGATATAACGAATATTATACGTAAGTTTCAGCGTTCAGTGTGAAGCCGTTTATGAGATAGACCCCGGGACAAAATAGGTCTAAAATCAGTGACTTTGGTAGCTTATCAAATCGTTATTTTCCTACATAGATTAAAAAAAAACGATTTTGTACTCTACATGTTAAGCCTTTTTCAACGATACCACATAAGGGTAAATAAAAAAATTAAAAAATATTTTGCTCCCCACTTACATGTATGGGAGCCCCCTTAATATTTTCATTTTAAAAGAATTTGGAAAGTACCAGCTTTCAAACAAAATAAAAAAATCTTCAAAATCGTTTTACGTGGTAAGAAGATATGAGGTAAAAAACATAAAAAAACAGTCGAATTGAGTACCTCCTTCTGTTTTTTTGTTTGTGAAATCGATAGAAAAACAAATGCGACTCGAGCTCTTACAAATTAAATTTTCGATAGCTTAGAAAGTTCTATCTATCAGTTAAGTTTTATCTAGAGGTGGTGAAACAGACTCGTCATACTTCAGAACGGTTCCTAAAAGAATGTAACATGAAGCGACAACAGTAACTATGCCACCGTTTTGTTTTTCGATGCATACATGCTCGCTCCACTGGCTTCGTTCACACTACACTGACTTTAGAAAAACTCGCATGCCATAGGTGATTTTGGTATGGCTACATTTTAACCTATATCTAAAAAGGTTATTAATGTATTTGTTATACTTAGCCGGATTGCAAAGCCACGTAAAAAAAGCATTTTACCTCTTTCTCTTTATTTTTCGAGATTGCTGTAATTTTGCAAACCTGGCAGAAGTCATTAACTTTCATGAGTGCCTCTTTGAGGCCCATGTGAATAAATGATTTGATTTTGATTTTCAACCGACTTTGTATGTATGTTACGCGATGTCACCGCTAATTATGGATCGATTTTGATGTTTTTTTTTTGTTTGGTAGATTATAGTTCAAAGGTGGTTCTTTAACCTTACCTTACCTTACCTTACCTTACCTTACCTTACCTTTGAACTATACTAATGTTTTGTGTGTGTGGTGTAGGTGTATTCAAGATTAGTTGAGATTAAAGCAGAGTAAATATTACATACAAAAAAAAAATCTAATGGACGAAGGAGGTATTAATTTAGTCGATATGTTTTTGATATGGTGTTAAACTACGTAGCACATAACTTTTTATTTATTTTTTTCTCTCTTTTTTATCATATCATATATTAACCTTAAATTAAGTTATTAGTTAGTATTAAATTAGTTAGTAACAAATATGTTGAATATAATTATGTTTTTCTTTCTTTCTTATAAACGGGGAAAAATCAAAAACCATAATTAAACGCAAGCAAAGCTTAAAAATACGACTTTTCCCAAATCCAAAATATTAATTTTAGATTTGGCTATAACGATTTCGATAAAATTTATATGGTCATATAAATTTTGAGAGAGAAAAAAATAAATAAAAAGTTATGTACTACGTAGTTTAACACCATATCAAAAACATATCGACTAAATTAATACCTCCTTCGTCCATTAGATTTTTTTTTTGTATGTAATATTTATTCTGCTTTAATCTCAACTAATCTTGAATACACCTACACCACACACACAAAACATTTCATCAAAATACCAATATAGAAAAAATATATTATTATATTTTATATCAATAAAGAAGACTATAGTACAAACATGAAACCAAGTTTCTAATGGTAAATGAAAACCAAGTTAATATACTATGGTGGATATTCCTCAAATGGGCACGAAGGGTTTTGTTTCTACGTCCATTATGAGCACTGCAAAGGAGTAGAAGTGGAACGTTCTCCTTTTCAGAGTCTTTAATAGAATAAATCTTTAATAGAATAAATCTCTACCATTCCTCATCTAATATGTATAGGCTATTTCTCACTAAATCGACAGCGGCAGACGTGGCGCTAACCATCGCGATGGGATCTGCTTCGTATAGTGAATGCGGTGAATGGCGCACAGTAGGAGCTCAGAGACAGATGCTGGTATGCATGGGACGGTTTTTGTCATGTACAGTCGGGTAGAAAAGTATGTTGACATAAAATATTTAATCTTTGTTGCTAAATGTAAAACGGAGCCACATTAGTGGTGTGAGTAACCTATCATTTTTGTTAAAATCAAAATCAAAATCGTTTATTCACATGGGCCTCAAAGAGGCACTCATGAAAGTAAATGATTCTACTGACAGATTCGCAAAATTACAGCCATCTTGAGAAGAACCTGGCAAGAAACTCGGCGGAGCATTTTTTTTCATTATTGTTTTTTTAAACATTCTTAATCTCTCATACATAATTTTATTAACCTAGGTGTTATTATGGTAGTCGCTAGAAAGAGCAAGTGCAGTTTGTATCCATGCATTCTTGTCGTTAATATAGTCGATCGTTTTATAGTAAGCTTTCTTAATTAATGCCCGTTTTATTATAGATTTGAACTTTCCCAGTGGTAATTCAGTTACGATTTTAGGAATTCTATTGTAAAATCTAACCCCATTTGCCATAAAAGATTTATTCGTTTTGCTTAATCTAAATGCGTGCACTGTAATTTTATGCTTATATCTAGTATTAAGATTGTATGCGTCGCTTCTTAATGTATAATTACCAATATTTTTGCGAACATGCATAATATTTTTATAGATGTAAAGCGAAGGCATGGTAAGTATGCCTGTTTCTTTAAAGAATTCCCTGAGAGATTCGCGTGGACCCATATCATATATTGCACGAACCGCTCTCTTGTGTAGAATAAAAATTGTTTCAACATCGGCAGTAACTCATCAAACTATGAAAATATGCAAAGTAAACCAATATTTAAATAACCTACATAAATAACATTATAAAATAGATAACGAAAATGATAGGTACCTATCAATTCCGATAGTAAGACTTTAATGATGATGATGTGGTTGATGGTTGTAAAGACGTTTAACGTAACGACGTTAAACATTGTGTATGTTTTCAAAAAATAATAAAAGATACAATTTTCTAATGTTCAAAACACCCACCTTTTTTAATAACATTGCTTTTTAGTCAGTAACATTTGGTAATTTTATTCACACTAAATGCTTAGCAACTCCATATTGGTGTAATGTATGTGCTTTTATATCGTCAAAGATTATAGACAGAGACGACCTGTCAACGCTCGCGCATCGCCGATGTTACGGCGATCTTTTCCGAATTGTGATTTTCTTGCTGGTGCAAGGTTTGAAGGGCAAATTGACGGCTTAACGGTAAGTATATTGCGCCTTCGCTGTTGCCAATCAATTGGTGTGAATACGCTCCTTTATCTATCTTCGGACTATGTGTTCTCCCACAAAATTGCACCTAAAAATATAAAACCACTAGTTGGTCCCGCATTTTCGCTTTACTCCGCACCCATATTGTTTTTTTGTGTTATGTATAGGAGTTACTCGCGGTCGTGTGACTAATACCTAAAACATTCTTTATTTGGAATGTACCATGAACCTAGAAATGTGCCCTAGGCCACCCAAGTAGGTACCATTGTAATATGAGTATATATCTCTATAATTAAGTTGTAATTAGACTCTAAGTATAAACGTTGTAACCCTTGATTACTTAACCCTATAAGGAAAGTATAAACCTATAAATATCAAATATTTTATCAAGACATAATCAGTATACTCTCAACCTCGGTGCTTTGATTTGTTTTTCAACACCCAACATCGCATTATTCCTATTTTGGAAGTCAGTAAAAATTAAAGTGACTTTTGTACGCGACTGTACGTGACACAAAAAGTCAATATGTTATCTGTAACCACATCCATAACTTAAGGTTTAACATGACACGGCACCGGTTATTTAACTTTTTTTACCCTTGTAAAGGTTTTTTTAACTCCTTTTTGTTGGTTATGGGAGAGATGCGACCCTTTCTTATTGATTGGTGAAATAATTTTGGCGTTTGACTAAGTTAATAGTGTAACTGATGTATGATGAATGAGTTATTAAAATATCCTAATATTACATAGTTATAGAATAGAAATGTCAAGGTCCAGTAATAGTCAAGTCATGCCTCAGTAAAGTGGAGCGAAGGCGAAAATCACGTTTTTCAACTTTGTATGAATTGCCTATACTTTTGCACGTTTACTAAGTATTAACGGTCAATAATCCGTATTATTGACCGTTAATACTTACGCTACTAATATTATAAATCCGAAAGTTTGTGTGTAAGTGTGTAAGTATGTTTGTTCCCTCTTCACGCCTTAACGGCTGAACGGATTTGGATGAAATTTGGAACTTACATAGATTATACCTAGGATTAGCACATAGGTTACTTTTTAGCTTGATAATAGCGGGCGAAGCCGCGGGGCACGGCTAGTAATTAATAAATGTAAAATTATACAAAATCAACAAAGCCATTTTTTCTCATTCACGGCAATACTCTAGTTAGTGCTTAAACATAATTGACCAAGCGAGCGTTTCCGTTTCAGCTTGGCCAAAATTGCTCTCGTATGTCCGGCGGATTTCCGATTGTTCTCCTCTATAAGTCGCATTTCTCAAGCGATTCTTGTAAAATTTTGAGAGCAGGTTCGATGATTATAATTATAGTTTTTTTTGTAGATCTATTTTTGCAAATTTTTCAAAAATGGGGTTGAAACGTTAAAAAATCATATTTCAGCCATTTTGTAAAATACGCGACGTATAAGCTCACAAAGTCACTATTACTAGTATTTGTGTGATTTATTAGACATTCCATTTTTTTTCTGTGTGTTCTCTCTATAAATAGCTTCCCGCTCGAAATTCAAGTAAAGCCACCACTATCCCACAATTAGTAAAGAAAGGGACACGAATGACACTTATCGGTAATGGAGTAAACACACTTGAGATCCTGTTCTCCGTGAAACCGAGATATTGTCGACAGGTGAAGTTTCCTAAGTACCACGACAAAAAAGGGTGCAAGATATAATACCTATATATATATACAGCACTAGCTGACCCGCCCGACGTCGCCCGGGTAAAATACACAAGTATTCACACTCACAGCCCCACACAAAGTTCGATTACTCTTTCCGTGGGTGCCGGAAATATTCACATCACAAACACAGTACACCCAGAACCAAAAACACAAATATCCTTTGGGAAGGAATTTGTGCTTCTGCCGGGAATCTTACCCGAATTGAGCCAGAGCCAGAAACACAAATTTTCCTTGGGGAAAAAACTTGTATTCCCGTCGGGAATCGAATACGATACTCCTGCTTAAAAGGCGAATGCTCACCTATCTAAGCCAACGAGCCATATAACTTGTGGAACATAATCTAAAATAATTTTTTTTTTTTTTTTTAATATTTTAATACGGTTATAACTTCAGGGTAAGACAGCATAAATTGTTTGCAGTTCCATGGTCCAGGACTGAAATAGGTCGTCTGGCACCTCTTCCACGAGGGATGCGCCTACTCCATGCTATGGTAAATCATCACCAACATAGTCTTATTTCATTTTAATGAAATAGAGGTGCGCAGAGCGACACAAAATTTTCTGTAATTATGTATCTATGTTCCCTTTATTCATTTTTTCTACCGACTTCACAAAAAGGAGGAGGTACTCAAGTCGACTGTATTTTTTTAATGTTTTTTACCACGTGAACCGATTTTGACTTTTTTTTTGTTTGAGAGATGTTTCTTTCCTTTTTGTTTCATTTAATTTGATCAAGATCTGATCAATAGTTCTTGAAATATCGTCAATAATTCGTGTTTAGTACATCTAATCTGATCAAAGTTCCGAAGATAACTAAAGCGGTGAAGTCAGTTTTTTTAAGCTTTGCTTGCGTTTAAATATGATTTAAAATTGTTTCTCTTTTTTTGTTTCAGCTTTTGT
The DNA here is from genome assembly GCA_948107665.1 of Lomographa bimaculata. Taxonomy (NCBI): domain Eukaryota; kingdom Metazoa; phylum Arthropoda; class Insecta; order Lepidoptera; family Geometridae; genus Lomographa; species Lomographa bimaculata. The sequence continues at coordinate 4,954,874 of OX403612.1, read as the reverse complement.
GTATAGTTGTTTTTTAAGTTTTAGTATTGTTTAGATGATAAAAACTGGGTAGTTGACCGGGGCTGATCGGGGTTTCCTTGCCATCAATTTCAATGTCCATCCACAAGTATGATGATAAATAAATAAATAAATGCTGTAATTCTGTAAAAATATATCCTAGATTTATCAACGTCTATAGAAATCTGATGCCGAAAACGTTTCATAAGGTCTCAGTTCAGTAACGTTACACAAAATGCACCTAAAAATAAAAGAATCCCTGGATCCGAGATAGGTAAACCTGCGGGCAGACAAATGGCGGCGAATAACTTATATTTATCTAGTGTGCACCTTCTTTAATAAGGTTTGGATTTGGTTTATTTTGAAAACTAGAAGCTTTGCGGACATTGAAAAACTGCTTCCATGAATTTTCCAGAGAAATTACAAAATAAAAGGAGAATTAACATCTTATTAGGTATGACTATATCTTAGGTATGGGGGCTGAGTCACCCACGTCCGTAGGAGGATACCCCTTAAGTCTGACTCCCTACACGTGGTCCCAGGGTGGTGCTAATCAGGTGACATTTGAGAGGTGGTAGAGCATTTTGTGAGTTGCTCGCCTGGCTTGCTACCAAAGTAGCTTACCACCATCAAGTTGAAAGCCTGCCGCCAAGCCAAATACGGTGTTCCGGCAGTTATCCTTGAGAGCCTGCGTATTCCAGGTCTAGTGTGTTTACCAGCTTCGATCACATCGTCACTTACCATCAGGTGAGATAGTGGTCAAACACTAGCCTGTCACAAATAAAAAAAAAAAACTTAAGAAAAATATCTCAAGGTGACGAGCGCAGTTCATGGCAGGATTTTATTTATTGATAGACTAGATAGACAAGGATTTGACTTCCCTCTTACCAGATGGAAAATGAAGATGCGGCCGATTATGTAGCATGCTTGCTTAGAAGATACCTATTCACTCCTGAAGTCTCCTAGATTATATCGCTCGGGGAACAAAGACGCGGGCAATGAGTTTCGCTCCTTCGATGATAAATGTAGAAACGAAACGCTTGGAGCGAACTGGTATGTCAATCATGTATAGATGACTTTTGACAGTTTGTTTTGTTGTTAGATGGTAGCCGGTGGCAAAATCAACATCTTGAAAATACCTCCGACGCTCTGTCTGAAAAACGACTGCACCAATTTTCACCAAGCATAGCTAAGAACACTCTAGAATATTCTAGATCAAGTCACCTTTCAAACATCGTCACTTACCATCAGGTGAGTAGTGGTCAAACACTAGCCTGTCACAAATAAAAAAAATAATAATAAAAAAAATAACGAAATCAAAATCGATCCAGCTGAACGGTATAATCTGGTAGTATTCAAGTCAAGAGTGAACAGGTATATAAGTAAGGTATGTAAGCATGCTTCATCTTCGGTCACATCTTCACTTTCTATCACGCGAAACAGCGGTCAAATGCTTGCCTATCAAGCATAAAAAAGTTACTACAAATTTATAACAACCTTAGTTTTCGTCAGGGTTAAAAAGGTCATAAGTATTTGCTTAAGGAAACAATTTTGCAAATCTAATTAGAATATTTTCTGAATTTTAACGTGCGGACAGAATAATTAACACGTTATTAACGATGAATAAAAATGCAAAAATATTATCCGCTGACATGAAATTACTGAGAACTAATTCGTAAGCAAATGACTTTCGTATTAAAGGGAAGTTGATACATAAACGTCAGTTTGACAATTTAATTGCGACCCTTGGATACCATCTAATGACACGCCATTTAATTAGCATACATTAATTAATTAAACATATTATAAACTAATTAACCAGTGGTTGAACTGCCCGCTGGTTTAGTTGTATGAGCGTTCGCCTTCTAAGCAGGGGTATCGGGTTCGATTCCCGGTGGGTACACAAATTTTCTCCCCTAGGAAAAATTATGTTTCTAGTTCTGGTTGTGATTGTGTGTGTGATGTGAATGTTTCCGGCACCCACGACACAAGTCATAGAACTTAGTGTGGGGCTGTGAGTGCGAAAGTGTTTATGTTTATGTTTTAGTGGTTATGTAAGCCGAAGACCTCGCGTAATAGCAAACAAACAAACAAAAGCATTCACTCTCACAGCCCCACACTTGAACTTGAACTTAGTTAAAACGTGGGTGCCGGAAACATTCACAGCAAACACACACATTACACCCAGAACCAGAAACACAAATATCCCTTGGGAAGGAATTTGTGCTCCTTCCGGGAATCGAACCCAGGACCCGCGGCGCAGAGGGCGGAGACATGTCCACTGCGCCTACTGGGTCGTCTTATAATGACTGAAAGAAGAATGAGAAACTCCTTTTTTTGAAGCCGGTAAAAAAATGCTGGGTATCCTTGCAAAGGTGAGACAATAATGCACCCCTGAACAGTTGCTCAACTGATATTATGCACAAGTCTTTTCGTGTATGGAGTAGTGTTCTCATCTCTGGGATGGATCCGTTAGATATCAAATTGAGGCACTAGAGACCATTGAGTGAAGAACCAAAAGACTCATTAAAATTAACAATGACCAGTTGACAGATGCTAGGCTTTAGAGACTAGGACATCGTCGCAGGATATCGAGCCTCTCGGTATTTTATCGGATACATTTCGGAGAGTGTGCTATGGAATCACACGATCGAATTCCTCCATCTCCATTCCATCAAAGAACCACCAGACAGACTGCATTGCGACGTCGATATATGGTGGACATTCCTCAAATGCGCACGAAGCGTTTTTCTTCCACGTTCATTATGCGCACTGCAACGGATTGGAACTCCTTGCCAGAGTCTGTGTTCCCAGATAAGTACAATCTAGAAGTCTTCAAGCCGAGAGTGAATACGCATTTTCTAGGCAAGCGTGCTCCATCGTTAACCGCATCGTCACTTAACATCACGTGAGATAGTGATCAAATGTTCTATCACAGACGAAAAAAAAGTGTTCCAAAAAATGTGGAACGCTTCACGATTTTGCGTGTCATCCTTGCGCAGGGGCCATGCTAATCTTCTCTGTATCGTTCCAATTTTAGTATATGTACTGCCGAGGCAAGTACATTTAGAACTTCGAATTTATTGTACACAAGCCGCGCGCCGGGAATAATACCGCTTGCGCGATTCAGGACTTCATACATTGGGGAGAGATAACAAAGGAATTGACAGAATTTTGTATCAGCGCCATCTAGTGCGCGGGTTGATAACAAACGCGTATGAAACTTATCATTTTGTGACAATGACGGTTGGAGTTTTGGCCATTTTGGCGCGAAAGTGAAAAATTGGCGTTGTTGATTTTGTATTATTTATCAAAACCTGTGATTCCTCGAGTTTTAATGTGTAATAATGGTGGATTATTAACCGTTAATATTTTGTAAATATGCATAAGTGTAAGCAAAGCATATCAAATTGAAAAACGTGATAGAGTTAATGCGTTTTGTTTTATTTAGGTACCTAGTTTGTTTTGTTTTATTTACCTAGATTAGAGAATCGCAGTTACCGGGAAATGACAATTGAAAAAAACCCGTACCTGCTGCTATTTGATTTTCATGCATTGAAATCTAATCTAATATTATAAAGAGGTAAAGTTTGTTTGTTTGTAGAAGGTAATATCTGATACCACTGATCCGATTCTGATTTTTTTATAAGCTAGACCAGGGATCGGCAACTTTTTATGTCGAAAGAGTCAAAAATAACAAATTATAAAATGTCAAAGTTCAAAACGCACAAAAAAATTGTAACGGGGCAGGGGTGCGGTGAAAAGCGAGTACAATACTTGTGGCTGAGAGATATAAATGGTGCCTAATCCTCGTTTATCGATTCAGAACGATTTTAAATGTTTTATATTTTTTAATAAAATAAATCATATTTTCGTATGGAACTAAAGAGTTGCAGCTTTACATCCAAAGAGCCGCATGTGGCTCGCGAGCCGCAGGTTGCCGACCTCTGAGCTAGACTATCCCTGAGTGTCATAAGCTATGTTTTGTTGGGATAAAAGTTAGTTATCAGTTCGAAATAATAATATTCATAAGATAAGCCGGAGAAAAATGTGCAAACTGGCCGCTTTATCGGCGTACCCTGACTAAACAGTTAGACATAGGTGAATACAATGTATAGCAAAAATGTTGACCTGTAAGTTTTACGAAGAAGTCCGCGAAAACATATATGTAACAGGTATATTTAGTTAAAAAAAATACTTTACTTTATTATACATTTGAAAAAATTGCAGTTTCTGTTTTGTTGGCTCTTTTAAGCATTTATTAATCCTTATCACAATAAACTATTTTATCGTCTTACGTAGTTCACGTAGATACAATTTGTCTTTTACTGCATATAATTCGGTGCTATAGGAGAAATCGTGATATTTATTTGAGGGTGAAAACGATGGGTCACAGAATAAGTAGCAATGACTACATAATCTGTCATACGTTCTAAACCAACTTACGTGAACTTCTACGTTTTGAACTTAGTGTGGGCTGTGAATGTGAAAGCGTTTATTTACCCGGGCGACGCCGGGCGCGTCGGCTAGTATTATATTATATCGATATTTTTATATAAACAATCATGACAAATGTTAAACTTTCTCCTATACAATCAGTTTAAAATAAAACACCTCCATCATTCAATGACCTCCATAAACAAAAGCCACTCATCCGCGGGTCATTTTGACCCGTCACTCACTATTGTTTCTTGGGTCCGTAATATATATTTAATTGTGACGCCCAACGCACGCCCACTGCATATTTGGTGCAGTATGCAGAACAAGAAAGGTGTAGAGTCGTTATTATCATGCTTACTAATAAAACATAAACGCTTTCAAACACAAACTACAACCAGAAACACAAATTTTCTTTGGAGAGAAAACTTGTGTACCCGCCGGGAATCGAACCCGATACCCATGCTTAGAAGGCGAATGGCTTTTTACTATGCTTACTAATTTTAAGTGAGTAAATAGCTACACCTACTTAAAGGAGATATAGGTACTTGGTCCTCACTATTATATATTGTATTACTATGGATGTACATTAAAAATATGAGTTTCAATTTTGACGATGATATCGCATATTGTAGTGAAGAAATAATTTCCACTCCACGTGGTCATCAATGTGATGATTTGATATTTGATAACAATTTTTTCATAATTACTATCGTATGGTTATGTTACCTTTGACTATCGTAGATCTCAAAAATGTTAATGATTTTAACGCAGCATTAGCCTTTGATTGATTTTGCTTTATTTTATTAGTTCCTTTAAGCTAGCGTTTGGCTAGTATCATTTTGTATGTGACAGTGTGGTCAACGGTTACTAAATATGTCCTAGAATCTCTATATCTAAAAAAGAGTGTGTCGTAAAGACACGCGAAATACAAGTGAAACTTTTGTATTACAGGGAAACTTTTTAATTTTTAATCACAGTGTTTATCCCCAATACTTTTCGTCACACAAAAAGGTTGCAGAAAAGAAATGCAAAGCCCTCCCATGAAAAGTTTTACTTCAAAAGTGTGTGATAACTGATAATAAACAAAACGCTAGCTTATCAGACTTACAAAAAATCAAACCAGCATTTTTATTGCTGCGATAAAATTATCAAAAATTTTGCGATATAAGATGTTCACTAATAAAATGATTATTAAATATTAAATCAACACTGATAGTATTAATATACATTTAGAGAAGATATTTCTTAGGTATTTAATAATATGTTTCATAAAATATTTTCTGTAACTAACTTCCAAAAATGGAGGAGGATCTCAATTCGACTGTATTTTTTCATGTGTTACGAGTTTGATGATTTAGTTTTTTAGTGTGTTCTTATTTAAAATTCATCAAGATCTAACCAGTTTTTTTGAGTTATCATCCTCAACAACGCGTAATTAATTCAATTAATCTGATCAAGGGTTTCGAAGAAAACGCGTTAAAGTTGGTTGTTTTTTTTTATACTATATTGGCAAGCATTTGTTTTAAGCTTTGCTTATAAGTTAAAATAATTTAATGTGACGATGTGGTTACGTACGTACACTTAGTAAATACTACGAAGACAACATTTGTCCTAGCATCCTAAATCTAAAGATGTTTACACCCTAATCCTCTCCACGTTTTTCTCTGTTCGTTCAGTTATTCCACACGTCCATTTCCCACGTATCTGGCCCTTTGGATCGGGCTCACTAATTATTGAGTTTTTGAACCGAATGTCTAACCCTTAAATTAAATTATTTTATTTGATACAACCTTCTTTATAAATAAACGTTATACTATTGAATAAAATAATGACTATTAACAAAACAGACTACTAGGGACTTAGACGCTTTACATTTTACTTCACAGCGCCCGGGGCGCGCGCCTGGAGCCTTTTGTATATCATGTCCCTTAGAAAAGGGAATGTGCTAAAAAAATACCAAAACATTAAATTTCAAATCAAAATAAACACCGAGAAATGTTTAAAGCTTTTATTTTGACGTTCTTTCTGTGACGTCCAGGAACCAATCATAGCTGCCGTAAAGAAAAGTTGACCAATCATAGACAACAAAAATCTGGAAACTGACGTCACGAAGCAGTCTTGCCAATATTGTTTTGCTATTTCGAATTTCCCATGCATTTTTATAATTTTTTATTAATTAAAATTCCCGCGACTTCGCCCGCTATGTGTTAATCCTAGGTATAATCTATGTACATTCCAAATTTCATCCAAATCCGTTCAGCCGGTAAAGCGTGAAGAGGGAACAAACATACTTACACACAAACTTTCGGATTTATAATATTAATAATTAATAGGATGTTATGCATATCCCTTAACAGCACTCTCTTTTTACCGACTTCCCAAAAACGGAGGAGGTACTCAAGTCGAATGTGTTTTTTTTTTTTACTAAAACCAGTCCTACTTGCGAAGTTCTGCCACCCGCAACATGTCCTACCTATGTCTTACTACTATAAAAAACATGTATCTAATGTTTCTTATCATTAATGTCAATCTTATAACAAGTTTAGCATCATAACTTCACAAAAACACCAAAGACAAGGAATCCTGAACCAAAATTGTTAAAGTTTTATCAAATCGACATCTATTGTGTCGGTCAGTATGCTTAGAATTTTAAGTATAGATGAAGACAAAAGTGATTTTGTCATAATACTAACTACCCGCTTAACACTGGACCTGTGGGAATCCCGGTATAAAAGGTAGCCTATCCGTTAATCCTTAGTGTCAGCTACCTCCATACAAAATTATACCGAAATTGGTCCAGCCGTTTGAGCGCGAAGTAGTAATAAACATACAAACACATTTACTAACTTTCGCCGTTATGATATTAGTGTGATGATTTCTTTTTTCAACCGACTTTAAAGAGGAGGTTTTCTATTCGACTGTATATTTTTTTTCAGTCCCAAGTCATCAGATATCAACTATTAGTGTGACTACCTGCGGTTTCACTCGCGTTAACGATGATAAACCATGATGATGAAGAAAATTCAATGTGTTATGATGATGATGTCCCAGATCACAACCTATGTTAAAATTTCAGCTAAATCAGTTTAGTCAAAAATCTTTTCTGCTAGTCATACATAGTAAAATTTGTCAATAACGCGGGGAATAACCTAAAATTTTCCTTTTCGCCTGTACCGTCAGAAAAAACAGCGGACACGCCGCAACAATGCTTTTAGAGGTCTAATGACGCGATGCTATCGGTACTGTAAAAAATCGAGGACATACGGGTAGAGATTCAGTTCAGATCACTTCTCCTTTCTAGAGTGAATAGGTTTACCTTCTAAGCTAGCATATTCCATCTTCGGCCGCATCGTCACTTCCCATCAGCAACCATATTTATATGAACCATACTTAGTTACCGTACGGTAAGTTATCGTACGATAAGATGAATTTTCTTATCTTCAAAAAAGGAGGTTCTCAATTCGACTGTGTGTATTTTTTTCTATGTTACGCGATAATTCTGCCAAAAGCTTAAAAAACCGACTTCACCGCTTATATTTTGGTTTCGGCTTGACCGATTTCGATAAAATTTATATGGAAAACTCTGAAGTATAATCTACCAAACAAAAAAATCATCAAAATCGATTCATAATTGGCGGTAATATCACGTAATATAAATACAAAAAAAACATATATTCTAATTGTGAACCTCGTTTTTTGAAGTCGGTTAAAAAAAAATTTGCTATAAAATTCCTAAAATTGTAAGTGAATTGCCACTGGGTAAGTTTAAATCAGTAATGAAACGGACAATAATTAAGAAAGCTTATTATAAAACGATTGACTACATTATTGACAAGGATGCATGGAGGCAAACTGCACAAGCGCTTTCTAGCGACTACATAATATAGATATACCTAGGTTTATATAATTCCTGTATAAGTGAGTAAGAATGTTTAAAAAAAAAATGCGCCGCTGAGTTTCTTGCCAGGTCCTTCTCGAGATGGCTGTAATTTTGCGAATCTGGCAGTAGAGTCATTAACTTTCATATGAGTGCTTCTTTGGGGTCCATGTGAATAAACGATTTTGAATTTTGAAAGAGACTGGACTAATATATCCTGAATTTTTTTTTAATGCAAAATAGGCAAGCATTTGACTACTATCTCACCCGATGGAAAGTGACGATGCGGCCGAAGATGTAACATGCTTGCCTAGAAACAAAAAATAAATTAAAAAATTTAATCACCTACGCTAGTATAATGCTTTACTAGCGTCATGGTCTGGCTTCGCACAAGTGGAATTAAAAAAAAAAATAGATGAGAAATGTGAAATTACTGCCTTTGATTATATTTTTTTATAATGAGTAGACATCAGCTGGAAAGGATTTTCGTTTGGCCTCCTATATTTTGTGTAGACATTCCAAGCGTCCGCACGAAGCGTTTTGCTTCCACATTCATCATGCGTACTGCAGTGAGATTCATTACTGGAATCTGTGTTTCACCGATTATAATCTGGGAGTCTTCAAGTAACGAACAGGTATCTTTTAAGCAAACGTGCTCCATCGTCGACGGCATCTTCACTTTCACGGCCGCGGGTCAGCTAGTCTAAGAGAAGTCCGAGTACAGAATTCACTCCCGTATGTTTCCTTATACATGTTACTGGAACGTAATTTTTGCCACCAACGAATTGTTATTAACAATTAGTTCACATTCTGTAACTTGCTTTCATCTTTGCCATTAAGTCCCTGTCTAAATAAAAAAAAAACTTAAGTTTGTTGATCTTGCATAAGAAATATCAGTCCAGTTATTACGACAGAGTTCTTTGTGGTGTTTTTATCCTCTGTACTGTCAAGAACTGAGAAGGTTTTGAAAGATGACTAATTATGACAGAGTTTATGTTTTTGGCAAGTTATGATTAGAGTTTGGGACTGTATCTCAATAAATGTTGGCCGGGACTCTTTTCGTTGTTCATCATTTTGTCGCCTTCTTATTGGGACATGATTCATTTACACCAAAAACAGATACCTTGATGGAGGTCCTGTATTACAATTTTTAAAACAGATCTTGAGTGTACTTATTTTTTACTTTGCAAAGAATAAATATAACAATTATTGGTAATACTAGTTTTTTTTATGATAGATAGGCAAGCATTTGACCGCTATCTCACCTGATGGAAAGTGACGATGCGGCCGATGATGGAACATGCTTGTAATGAAAAAAGTATTTTACCTCTTTCATGGTTATGTTTTCCTTGTACCAACTTACTAGTTGGTACAAGGACCAAGTGTGATAGAGCACCATCATAATAATATCATATTTTGTCGTCAGGCATCAAACAAAAACCTTGCTTTATTAGAGTAAGTACTTATATTCTTCTCATATTTTCTACCTACTTATAAGAACACTATTATACTACAATTACCGACTTCACAAAAAAGGAGGTACTCAAGTCGACTGTATTATTGGAACGAAAGTTCCTTATCGCGCGTTGCGAAAGGGGGCTAGACGGAAAAAAATAAGACCAAAAGTTGTAACGACACTTTTTGCTATAGTTGTAATCCATACCACGTTCTAAGTTCTAAGTTAAGCAACGTCGGGCGCGGTCAGTACTTGGATGGGTGACCGCCTGGGAACACCGCGTGATTCTGGTTTTTGCATGTTTCTTTTAATTTTGGAACGAAAGTTCCTTATCGCGCGTTGCGAAAGGGGGCTAGACGGAAATTGAACTTCGTTCCATCCGGGTGTCCCTTGATACCTCTCAAGTTTTTTTTCATGTTTGTTACCTCATGAATGCGTTCCACGTGAAACGACATTGAATTTTTTTTGTTTGAAATATTTTGCTTTCCAATTGGTCCCATTTAAATGTGATCAATATCTGACCAGTAGTTTTTGAGTTATCCTCAATAATGCGTATTTGATTAATTTAATCTGATCAAGTTTTCCGAAAATAAAGCGGTGAAGTCGTTTTTTTAGCTTTGCTTGCGTTTTTTTATTTATTCTGTGACTGAACTGGAAGGTTTGAGTTGTATGGAAGTTGTCATCCTTAAATCCACCGCAAACATAATAGTATAAAATTATTTCTGTCCTTTATTCACCCGTGTTTCGTCCCCACGTATGACAACTTTGACAGTTTTCATATAAAAGTCATACCTTTGGATTGAGGACAACAAAGAAGAACATAGTGTGAGTTCAGTTTGGGATATTTATTTATTTAATACTTTATTACACAATAGTATACATAATTAAACGCAAGCAAAGCTTAAAAAAAACCGACTTCACCGCTTTATCTTCGGAGCTTTGATCAGATAAGATGTAGGTACTAAACATGCATTATTGAAGATATTTCAAGAACTACTCAGAATCAGAATCAGATCTTGATCAAATGTAAATGGGATTAATTGGAAAGCAATATCTTTCAAACAAAAAAAAAACAAAATCGGTCCACGTGGAACGAAGTTATGAGGTAACACACATAAAAAAAAACTTGAGAGGTGTCAAGGGACACCCGGATGGAATGAAGTTCAAATTCTGTCTAGCCCTCTTGCACAACGCGCCATAAGGAACTTTCGTTCCAAAATTAAAAGAAACGTGCAAAAACCAACATCACGCGGTGTTCCCAGGCGGTCACCCATCCAAGTACTGACCGCGCCCGACGTTGCTTAACTTTGGTGATCGGACGAGAACGTGGTATGGCTTACAACTATAGCAAAAAGTGTCGTTACAACTTTTGGTCTTATTTTTTTCCGTCTAGCCCCCTTTCGCAACGCGCGATAAGGAACTTTCGTTCCAAAAATACAGTCGACTTCAAATCAGTGCCTCATCCTTTTTTGTAAAGTCGGTAAAAAAGAAAACACTCGACTCGAGTGCCTTCTCCTTTTTTGTGAAGTCGGTAAAAAAGGAGGACTTAATGCTACAAGCATTATCTACCAGTCATCCAGCGATGGAAATGAAATGACATGAGGCGTGCATCAATCAGGGAAAAACAAACAATAAGTTATATATGGGATACCTATTCCTAATACAGTATTTTAATGATAGTAGAAAAGGAACAAGCAAGACGCTGGCCTGATGGTATGCGACATGCCCGCCTAATTACATCTGCAACAGATGTAATATTTCCATCAGGTGAGATAGTGGTCAAATGCTTGTCTATCAACCATAAAAAAATATATCTAGGAACTTGGAACTGCGATGTGCTCCTCTCCCTAAGACTAAAGGCGTTACGTTAAAATTCGTAAAACTAGTCACCAGTCACTGTCATAATAAGCAGTTTAAAAAAAAGCAACGGGTTGCACTCCGGGAGTGCCGGCAGAAGTGAAAACTTGAACATTAACGTTGTAAACAGCAGGAGCAGGCATACATTTTCGCCGCGCGGTAGAAAGAGAGGGGGATATTACTTCCTCTCCTCCTTCGTCTTAAGAATTTTCGATCAGGTCGCGTGTCCACGCGGGTTTAAACATTTTTACCCATCCCAAAAAAAGTGCACAAAGCCGCTATAGAAGTGTTCACTTCAAAAATACAGATAAAATGTATTTATTCAGTAAGAATAATGTTTAGAACATTTCTATTTAGGGTAAAATAATTATGTGAATTACGATATTATGTACCTTTGTGATTCTCTGTCCCGAGCACATAAATAAGTCTCCTAAGAGCTATATAGCTAGGATACAGCGACCATCTCCGGTAACAAATAATAAAGCTTATTGTTAGGTATCCTTCAGTAAAATTAATAATATAAAGTAAGAGTCATAGATATCCCGCCATCTTGCCTCTTAGTAAGTTTTAAACAAGGCAATGGCGGTGTTTAATTTTGACAACTATTTAAGCATTACTTAACGCTAAATCGCGTTTATGAGTGAAATTTTTGTTAAACTGTAGCTAAGCAATTGATTAAAAATTAAGAGGGGTTTATAAGTAAGACTGTCAATCTTTGGGATGGTTCCGCTAGATATCAAACTGAGGCACTAGAGACCATTGAGCGAAGAGCCAAAAGACTCATTAACAATGACCAGCTGTCAGATGCTAGACTTCAGAGCCTAGGACATCGTCGCAGGATTGCGAGCCTCTCGGTATTTTATCGGATACATTTCGGAGAGTGTGCTATGGAATTACACGATCTAGTTCCTCCATTCCATCATAGAACCACCAGACAGACTGCATTGCGACACCGATACATGGTGGATATTCCTCAAATGCGCACGAAGCGTTTTGCTTCCACTTTCATGATGCGCACTGCAAAGGAGTGGAACTCCTTCTGTGTTCCCAGTTAAGTACAATCTTGGAGTCTTCAAGTCGAGAGTGAATAGGTATTTTCTAGGCAAGCGTGCTCCATCGTCGACCGCATCGTCACTTAACAACAGGTGAGATAGTGGTAAAATGTTTGCCTATCACAGTTAAAAAAAAAAAGACGTGTGGCACTCGGGGACTGCCGCGATAAAGCTATAGCATAGCATTTTTTATTAACTTATGCAATTATAATTATTTATTTATTTTATTTATACAGTATTTTTTACCTGCCACCTAGAAGCGAGTTGCTGAACTAAAGAGACAAGCGTGATATTTCTAAAAAGTCATTAAAAGTTCTGCTATTCATCGATAGATGGCAAAACTAAAAAGTATCACCGCTGTGCCGATCGGAGTGGGGGGTGTTAGGTTATTTTCGTTACGGAATTTCGGGATTCGGTCTCCACGCTCAAGGCCCGCGATAGAAGCTATGCAATAGCTTGAAAAAAAAAACAATCAAGACTTGCTCTAGTAACAGTAGTAGAAACTTTACTAGAACTTCTATTGGAGTTTTGGAGCAAAAACAAAAATCACGTTTCAACTTTGTATGATTTGCCTACACTCATGCACGTTCACTAAACTAAACGTAACTTAAAATGATTAATATACAAATGTCACCTTGTTATCATGTCACTGGGACCTGTCAAAACAAACAAATGAGAACCGAGATATTAAGAGGGTTTACCTATTGTCTTCTATCTCGCTCGCACATTTCAAAATTTTTAATAAATACAATAAGCTACGTGAGTTTTTGAAAATGTTTTCAACCAACTATATGGACATTAATACAATGAACGTTTTAATCTACCTTTCGTTTTTCATATCTTTAAGTTAAACGAAGAAAGCGTGAAAAACACAATTGGGAACTCTGTTTTTTCTCATCGAGCGAGAGAGAAGACAAATGGAATAAACCCTATTAAGAAGCGACAGACGCAGTCTTAATACTAGATATATTATATAGATGGACCTAAGCATAAAAAAACGGTGTGTAGAATTAGATGAAATGAACTAAACTTGTCGTTTGCCCCTAACTGAGATCTCGCGCCTACATTTTATGTAACAGAGAAACACTTTTGAGGTTAATTGCTTAATAACTTTTTTTCTTTAAAATCGGTTTTGTACTTTATTTGCTAAGCATTTTCAACGATACCCCACAAAGAAAGATATAATTTTTAGCTTTTAAGCTTAAATAATTAAACGCAAGCAAAGCTTAAAAAAATCCGACTTCACCGCATTATCTTCAAAACCTAGATCATATTTAACTTATTATTATTTATATTATATAATTGGCGGAGATATCACGTAACATAAAAATAAATTTGCCCCGCGCTAATACGTGTGTGAGTGCCCCCTTAACGTTATATTATATATTTTTATTACCATTTCTGGCTTTGGGCTATAGCTTTACATAAGCTCTGATAATTTGAAATTCTTTGCTTGTATGGCTTAGACACCAAATGCCTCTGGCAGACGAACGGACGGATGGATAAAGTGCTGAACGATCCAAATCAACTTAGAGATCTCGTTTTGCTCGATGTATTGTTAAAAAAAGAGCCTTTGATATCCACTATCCAACCCCTGACTTTATCATCAGATTAGCTCGGTCATGAAATTATACACTAGTAAAACTATCAAATTAATACCTAAAATTGTGTTAAAACACTATACTTGATCATGTTTATTTCATAACCTTCCTTCATCAGTCGGTTAACCAATAATCATAGTGAAAACGCAGTGAACGTCGAGGGTCCAAATTGACGTGGGTACGGACACCAAGATACTAGATAAGGACGTTGTAAGAGTGGGCGAGCAGACGAGCGACGAAATGTTGCTGAGAATGGTCAAAAAGTCACTAAGAAAATATGATACAAAAAATGTGATGCACATAATTTCTTATCGCTTTTTAAGCAATGCATCATCTATACTAATATTATAAAAAAGTTTATATGTTTGTAAAAGGTAATCTTTGAAACTACTGAACCGATTCTAAAAATTCTTTCGCTATAATTGATAGCTAGACTATCTTTGAGTGTCATATGTCTTTGGCTTTTTTAGTGGGATAAAATTTTGTTTTCTGTTCGAAATAATAATATTCGTAAGACAAGTTGAATAAAAATTAACTAGTTGGCCGCTTTATCGGCGTACGCTGACTAAATAGTTTGACATAACCTATCTCAAAAATATTTCCTTTTATTAGTTTTACAAAAAGTCTGCGACAACATATATCTAGCAAGTATATATAGCCGAGTTTTTTTTTTTAATCTGAAAAAATATTAGTCTCTGTTTTGAGACTTACAATATAAATTCTTATCAAAATAAACTATTTCATCGTCTTACGTAGTTTATGTTGATTTAATTTGCCTTTTACGGCATATAATTTGGACCAAAAAGGAGAAATCTTTAGATTTATATTAGTGAAGTGACGGGTCACAGATTGAGTAACAGTTAATTCGTAATCCGCGAAGTATTTCATTTTTAGGTTGAAAAAAGTCGTCAAAGTAAGTCAAACTTTTTTACGTGTTTTAAGCCGGAATGTTATAACATTGAAACATAATATTTCATTTTGGTAGCATCATTTTAAGACTAATGAGAAAGTATTTTAGAATTAACAAATTACTAATAAAAAATCCATAATGTATATAATTATATATGCTAATAAACAATTGGGTAGTCCTAACTACAGGCCAATTGCCTATATTTCCTAAGACTAAACTAAAAGTATACACAGCAAAGACCTAAGTTACCTACTAGACTTCGAGCTTATAGCTCTAGTGGGCTTGAGCACTTGAGTTACCCTCAAGTACTCAAGGCCACTACTAGTGGATAGCGTTCCCATCATGCTGGTGGCATTGCTTCTCTGATTTGTAATGCTAATACGTTGAGCCAAACAAGTACCAGCATTTTGATTACGTGTCGCCTCAACCAGGCGTTCTGATAGATTTTTGAAAATAGAACGGGCTTCCGGTCCCCACGGGCCCAGGCGTCTCAACACCAAACGGCTCAAATATGTAACCACTGCCGAGGTTTTCATATTTTCGCCGTTTGCGGTGCTCTACCGAAGTTGCGGCGCCAATGCCCATTCTATGTTTCAGAAAGATGTGACGGAGCTAAAGTGTCGACACAAGTTGCATCCCACACTAAAAAAGAAAGGTGGTGCTAATTATATTGTGCAGTGAGTGCCGAATAAAATCATGCAAATATAATTGTGTATCCAGGAGTTGCCCGTCTGCATACTCAACTAAAAATAGAACACTATCTGTCCAGTAATTCGGAGGCACTGGACTAGCCACTTATTAGCGTCGCTCTTTTTGTTTTCTTAATATATGAGCTGTCATGTAGACGCCCCTTTAACTTGGCATTTAATGAAGTCTCGGAGACCCTGGTTTTTGATAGAGAATTTAAAAATATTTATAAACTTTTCACTTGCTCTATGGATAATATAGAAGAGGGCGCAGGATGCTTGGTACGCATACATTCGACACTAGTAAATCAAAATCAAAATCAAACAGTACACAAGTTTGTCAGTTTATATATAGTGAATAGTCAAACATAAATAATAAAATTATAATATTGACATTTATATTTACTTACCAGTTATAATTTTACCAAATCTGACAATTATTTAATTAACTAATTTTAATAATTATTTATTTATTGACATTCACTTTATTACTAACGATGACGCTAATTAAATTAATGTATACATGGAAGGTAATTAATATTTGTACACCCTTAAACAGGGTAGTTTGTAAGGATCACTGAATCTTCCACTACACCTTCTGTATTACCTACATTCTGACAATAAATGTTTCAGTTTGAGTTTGAGTTTACTTATTTTTTTATTGGCCACTGTCTCACCTGATGGAAAGCATTGATGCGGCCCAAGATTTAGCTTTTATTTTACTCTACTTTTTTTATTTAAAAAACCGGCCAAATGCGAGAATTTCGTTGACAAACTTAAAATTGTCGTCGATTTTGTATTATTTACCAAAAATTGTGATTCTTCGAGTGTTAATGTGTAATAATGGTGGATTATTAACCGTTAATAGTTCTTAAACGAGCATGAGTGCAGGCGATTTTTATTAAGTTGAAAAACGTGATTTTCGTTTTCATTCTACTCCAATAGAAGTTCTAATTAAGTTTTTACCACTTTCCTAGGTCTCAGTGTCTCAACACCAAACGGCTCCAATATGTAACCACTGCCAAGGTTTCCATATTTGCGCCGTTTGCGCTGCTCTGCCGAAGTTGCCGCGGCGCCAACCCCATTCTGTGTTTCAGGAAGATGTGACGGAGCTAAAGTGTCGACACAAGTTTCCCACACTAAAGGCCGTCCCATCTTCCATGGAATTAAAGTCATGCCGACGGGTCTTTTACCATCGTCACGCATCAGACCATCAGTTCGAGAATGGTTGGAACATTGGCGCTGGTTAAAACCAAACTTGATTTAAATAACTTAAAATATTATATCAATTGTCAAAACTTCATTTTAATTCAGTCCCTTAGCGATTCCCTCTAAAATTGGACATTAAAATGAGTGAAACACTAAACCAAATGTTTCTACTTTTTAGAACGTGTCAAACATTCGAGACGAACAAAAAATAAACATTTCGAAGGAATTCGCGAACAAAATTCTGAGTGTTTTTGCAAAAAGATTTGCCATTGTCAGGCGCTGTGAAGCAAAATAGAAACATTTTTACAACAAAATTGCATGGTGCTTATCGGAAAGGTAGATTTCAAAGATTTAAAAAAAAACTTTTATCATGGAACCAAGAAGCTGGAATATTTTTAACTACGTTTTATTTTGCACTTAACTAAATTTATGATGATTATATATTTTTTGTACATTATGAACTACTTATAAATTATAACATAGAAATCATTATTTATTAATAATAGGTTCATAAACATACGCCATGTTATAAAATATATTAAGAAAATTTTATAAAATAATATGTAACAGATGTAAAAAAATCTGAAAACAGATATATTATATAAAATAATTTTTATTATTTACTAATATTTTACTAAGTATTACTCTATCACATTTTTTTTATCTATCGGACCTGATGAAAAACGATGATGCGGCCGAAGCTCTAGTAGCATGCTTGCCCAAAAGATGCCTACAATCTAGACTTGAAGATTCCCAGAGTATATTATTCAGGAAAGAAAGACAACGAGATCTACTCATCGCTCGAAGCGAAATGCTTCAAGCGAACTGTAGGTATGTCAGCCATAATTTATAATTTACTAGCTGCGCCCCGCGGCTTTGCCCGCATAAGTCCCGGACCAGCCAGAATTCGGGGTTAAAAAGTACCCTATGTCCTTTTTCAGTCTCTAGACTATCTGTGTACCAAATTTCGTTTGAATCGGTTCAGTCGTTTTAGCGTGAAAGCGTAACATACAGACAGACAGAGTTACATTCGCATTTATAATATTAGTAAGGATTGTATTAATTGTTTGATTTTTTTGCAATATATCTAATTTCATTTAATTTTGCAATTTTTTTTCGAAATCTACCCTTCTTGCTTACAATAGGCTATAACACAGAATAATCACAGAATAAATAACAGTACTACGGGCCCCTCGGTCCTAGCTTCGCGTTCCCATAACCATGGCGTTGGGAAGGTCACCACATATTTTTCTTTTTTTTTTCTAAATATAAAGGCGACATAGGAAAACGCGTTGTGGATTGTAAGACATCGTGCGTGTGAGTGTTGTAAATAAAAATGGGTTCTGTACAAAAAAAATGTACCTGCTTAAAATATTTTTAATGTATATGCTTATCTCTAAATTATTCATATCCATCCAAAAGATGTCTGAAAGAGATCGCTCTTAGCGGTAAGACCGCCCATTGTACCTGTTCATTAGTTGAACTGCCTTTAAGCTTAGTTGGGTGAGCGTTCGCCTTCTAAGCAGGGGTAGCGGGTTCGAATCCCGGCGGGAACACCAGTTTTCTCCCCAAGAAACAAAACGCCACTATCGGAACATAATTGTACAAAATCCACCGCACGTCTATGTGCACAACCACGACCACTCTGACAAGAGTAACGACTAAGAAGACTTTTGGGGGCTGAGTCACCCACGTCCGTAGGAAGATACCTCTTAAGTCTGACTCCCTACACGTGGTCCCCGGGTGGTGCTAATCAGGTGACATTTGAGAGGTGGTAGAGTATTTTGTGAGTTGCTCGCCTGGCTTGCTACCAAAGTAGCTTACCACCATCAAGTTGAAAGTCTGGCGCCAAGCCAAATACGGTGTTCCGGCAGTTGTCCTTGAGAGCTTGCGTATTCCAGGTCTAGTGTGTTTACCAGCATCACATCGTCACTTACCATCAGGTGAGATAGTGGTCAAACACTAGCCTGTCACAAATAAAAAAAAAATAAAAAAAAAAAGAAGAAAAAAAAATTTGACATGAAATGTAATTAATTTCTAAAACCGACATTCACTCACGTTTATTTATTATTTATTTAAAAACTTCATGCACAAATACTATGTACATAGGAGCACTTAATGCTACAGCATTTTCTGCCAGTCATCTTGTTATTTCAGGGGATATGTCGGCGTGCAATAAATTAAGCTATACAATAAAGAAAAGGTTCAGAAATCTTAAATTAATTTTTAGAATATATAAATGTGTATATGAAAATATAATACATAAACTTAATATAAAACATGTATATTATTATGCAAAAACTTTTAGAATTAAATACATAAACATACATACAACAGATCATATGATACATACATCGTATATATTCATGCTGTCGAAGAAAAAGGCTTCGTGCCCGTCTTTTGGTAGCTACGTTGACGCAATGCTTCAAAACGTCAAAACGTTTGAATAAGGACATCGGATATTTCCGAAACCTGGTTGGAGCATTCTTTTTCGACAACAATACGTGAGTGAGTGTCGATTTTAGAAATTAATAAAAAAAATATTTCACGATAGTTGTATACTAGATAATCAAACGCAAGCAAAGCTTAAAAAAACCGACTTCACCGCTTTATCTTCAGAACCTTGATCAGATTTAATGTATTAAACACGCATTATTGACTATAACTCAAAAACAAGAGATCAGATCTTGATCAAATTTCAATGGGACCACAAAAAAAGCACCAGCTTTCAAATAAAAAAGAATCATCAAAATCGGCATTATTGACGATATTTCAAAAACTACTGATCAGATCCTGATCAAATTTAAATGGGACCAATTAGAAAGCAACATCTTTCAAACTAAAAAAAAATTTCGAAATCGTCTCGCGTGGAGAGAAGTTATGAGGTAACACACAAAAAAAAAATTATAAAAAAAATACAGTCGACTAGAGTAGGTACCTCCTCCTTTTTTGAGAAGTCGGTAAAAATATGATGTATGATTAAAGATATCCTACTAATATTATAAATCCGAAAGTTTGTGTGTATTTGTGAGGATTTGGATGAAATTTGGAATGTACGTAGATTATACCTAGGATTAACACATAGGCTACTTTTTAACTTGATAATAGCGAGCGAAGCCGCGGGGCACGGCTAGTAGGTACATATATTTAATCCAGAACTACTGCTTGCGCAGTCCTGCTATTCAACTGTTTGGCAATGGGTGGGTACTGCCCCCAGGCGCTCTGTTGCAGGAATTCTACCTTGGTTGTTAACAGAGGTCCACATCCCTGGCCATGTGGTCAGCGGGAACTATTTTATTAATCTCCTCCTCTAGAGCAGCCTTAGGCACATTCCCCGTTTCCCGTTCCCAAGTCTTCAGTCTCGTCGCGCTGCCTCGCGACTGGGTCCGCGATTTCAAGGGTTTCGATGAATTAGGGTAGGTAGATATATCGTATTAAGGAACCCTAAAAACAAAAAGGTCTTAAGTTTTTCGGGATCTGGACATCGTAACAGAGGTGGTAGCTGTGTCGCCGACGACAAAATGTTTTGCTTGTGTTTGGAATTTTGTAAATCCTTACTTTCTTATTTTGGTAGAACACAGCAAGTAAACAAGAAGCTCTTTTTATAAAATTCAAAATCGCACTCACATGGGCCCCAAAGAGGCACTCGTGAAAGTTGAGACTTTACTGGAGGATTCGCAAAATTATAACAGTAAGGTATGAGATATTTAAAATCAGATGTGCTACACAGTTTTGCTTTGTTCAATATGAAAAGTTAATTTAGTTCACTCCTGGCATAGTTTGGTGTGTGTCCGCCTTCTTAGCCGGGTTCGATTCGCGGTGGAAACACAAGTTTCAAGTTATAGAACTTAATAGTGTAAACGTTTTTTTTTATTTGCGTTAGGCAAACTTTGACCTCTATCTCACCTGATGGAAAGTGAAGGTTGACGATGGTGCAAGTTTGCCTAGGAGAAATTATTATTACGTTATTTTTTATTTATTTAATTCAAACTATCTAATCAATTTTATAATCTAAACCATTATAGCCGCTACAATAACACTTCGTTTCAAAAAACGAAATATTTTTTTGTAATGTATAGAAAAACATCTTTATTTATTTAAAAAAAATATATATATTCCATTTATTTCATTGGGTCTTCACGAAACAAACTTGCTTACAACCAATCAACCAACATTAACCACTAACCGATGCAAAATAAACATTACTTAACACAAAAAAAATCTTTCATAAATTTTACAAGCTTTCATAGTTCAGCCCCCCGATTACCTATCTTTGTTGCAACCGGTTTCAATACTAAATTGACAGAACTCCTAAGAAATAAGGTTCATTTTTGCTTAATTTTAATTGAAACCGCGTGCAACAAAGATACGTAATAGGGGGTCAGTTCAGATGATCAGTTCTAAATCTATAATAATATATAGATAGATAGATGCCCTAGTGCGGGGACCAACAGTAATCCTTGTACATGTAACTATGTTTTTATTAAATAAATCGCTTTACATCTTTGAAAATATTATGCATGTTCGCAAAAATATTGGTAAATATAAATTAAGAAGCGACGCACACAATCTTAATACTAGATATAAGCATACAATTACAGTGCGCGCATTTAGATTAAGCAAAACGAATAAATCTTTTATGGCAAATGGAGGATTATCCTTGAGAGCCTGCGTATTCCAGGTCTAGTGTGTTTACCAGTTTCGATCACATCGTCACTTACCATCAGGTGAGATAGTGGTCAAACACTAGCCTGTCACAAATAAAAAAAAAAAAAAAGGATTTTACAATAGAATTCCTAAATTCGTAACTGAATTACCACTGGGAAAGTTCAAATCTGTAATAAAACGGGCATTAATTAAGAAAGCTTACTATAAAACGATCGACTATATTAATGACAAGGATGCATGGAGGCAAACTGCACAAGCGCTTTCTAGTGACTACCATAATAACCTTAGTTAATAAAATTATGTATTAGAGATTAAGAAAAAAAAAAAAAGAATGAAAAAAATGCGCCACCGAGTTTCTTGCCAGGTTCTTCTCGAGATGGCTGTAATTTTGCGAATCAGGCAATAGAATCATTAATATTTGATTTGATTTAAACAAAAGTTAATATTTTTGTACTAGTACTATACATACTTTCACCTACATTTATTTCGTTAAAAGTTAGATAATCCAATAAGAGTCTCAAAGCTCCTTCAACTATTTTGGTAGAAAATTATTTCCTAAGCCCCAAAGCCAAAAATTCGTTCAGAATCGTAAGTACCTCCTTAGCTGCATAATTGTAGTGTTCCCAACGACTATTGTCTTCTACTTAAAATTAATTTTATTCGTTGATCTACACCTAAGGTATGTAGAGGCGTCAGTATGGTAATATTTAATGTAGTATGGCTATACTACTGGCGTGTTTGATTCACAGCGAGCACCAAAGTTTTCTTTCCAAGGAAAATTTGTGTTTCTGGTGTATGATGTGAATGTTTCCGGTACCCACTACGCAAATCGTTGATAATATGGGGCTGTGGCTTTTACACTCACAATCCCACACTAAGTTCGACGGCCGGGCATTGAACCAGATACCAGCTGGCTAAAAGGGTAACGCGCGCGAACTAAGTCAACGGGCATTTCAATAGTTATGTTATATTTAAGACAAAAATTGGTTAACATTTTAATGTTTAGTTACTATATTATATGAGCAATGTGGGTGACATAATAACTTGCGACGATGTTAATTAAAGGTATGTATTTAGAAATCATAATTGCATTTAATTATTTTTACATTAATATCATTACTATATTGCAGAGCCTCGGTCACAGACGTATGGTCGCAAGTCTATCGGTATTCTATCGTTTGCATTTTGGAGAGTGTGTGCAGGAATTACATGAGTTAATTCCACCATGCCCTTTTTACCATCTTACAACCAGACATACTGTCAAACGTCATCTATTTATAGTTGACATACCACAAATTCGCTCGAAGCTGTTTGCTTCTACGTTCATCATCTGTAAAGCGAAGGAATGGAACTCATTGCAAGCATGTCACATCTTCGGCCGCATAATCACTTTCCATCAGGTGAGATAGTGGTCCAATGCTTGCCTATGTAGCATAAAAAAAAACATAAGTAAGTTCCGTGCCATATTAATAATATCTTATCAAATAATTTAGATAACTGTTTTGTATCAGATTGGTAAAATACCTTTAAGTATATGATTTTTTACAATAAGTATCTATTATAATAATGTTTAATCATTATTTAAACGTGTACCAGTAAACTACACACCGAGACGCCGGACTGTTTACACGCGTACTCGACTGATGAAGGAGCACCGACTTTTCCGAAACTAGTCCGAACAGCCTACTTGGGTCCGGAGTAGGTTGAGTAACTTACTATTGCTGTAAGTATTAACTATCAACTTGAATTGTAAAAAAGTAAATGTTGTTCTTTTTTTTTATTAGGTTAAAATGCCTGCCGTTTCCCTTCCTTCCCAGGGGTGAAGGAAAGGGGTATGTGGGGCTCGAACCCACTAAAAACCCCCCCGTGAGCAGTACTTCGCCAAGGTGGAGCAATGTTATACTTTAAACCAGTTAAGAACAGAGTGCGAGTGTCGCCTCTTCTGTAATCTTTAGCATGTGTGTATAACTCAATAATTCTCAATGACTATTGTGTTGTACTTAAATTAATTCGTGGATCCGCTTGTTAACAAAATGGAGGATTTTCTTATTCGGTGGGGCTTCAGGTACTTGTCGAAGAAACTGACGGTAGGGGGTTGAATGAAGATACTTAACTGAATAATTAAACGCAAGCAAAGCTTAAAAAAAACCGACTTTACCGCTTTATCTTCGAAACTTTGATCAGATTAGATGTGCTAAACACGCATTATTGACGATATTTCAAGAACTACTGATCAGATCTTGATCTAATTTAAATTGGATCAATAAGACAGTAGCATCCTTCAAAAAAAAAAAAAAATTTCAAAATCGGTTCACGTGGAACGAAGTTATGAGGTAATACAACTAAAAAAATATTTAAAAAAAAAACAAAATACAGTCGGCAGTACCTCCTCCTTTTTTGTGAAGTTGGTAGAAAAGAGGAATACTTTGGACAAAAATTGTGTTTTTTTTAACCTAACTGTACTATTGACGACCCGTAGGCGAGGTGGACAGGTCTCTGCTGTCTGCATCAGTCTGGGTTCGATTCCCGGAACGAGCATAATTTTTCTCCCCAGAGGACATATTTATTTCAGCCGACTTCAAAAAATGAGGTTCTCAATTCGACTGTATTTTTTTTGTTTGTATGATACGCGATAATTCCGCCAATTATGAATGATTATTTTTTTGTTTGATATATGTATAATATAGGATATATTCGGAGGTGGTCCCATATACATTTTACCGAAATCGATTAAGCCAAAATCATAATATAAGCGGAAAAATCGGTTTTGTTTAAGCTTTGCTTGCGTTTTAATTGTTTTTTCTTTATTTTTGTTTAAGTGATTTTCGCGCATCGACTCCGTCGCATTCCCATGTTTGGTTTTTTCAGTTTAAAGCATTCTCTAAAAATTTGAAGTAATTCGGTTGTATGGTTTAGTCATTATATGCCTCTGACAGATCGACGGACGGAGTGCTGTACCACCCAAGTCAACTTAGAGGTGAAACTAAACAAGGTAGGAACGACACCTCTTACTTAATCAAATACTATTTCTAAATATTCGTGTTTTTTGACATTGAGAGACGAGACGATCCAATTCGTTAGCCCGGTCGTAAGCGTCACACTTGCTAATTACAGTTCTGTTCCACCTAGTGTTTGAACATACATAGGAGTAGTTGAACTGCCCGTTGGCCCAGTTGTGTGAGCATTCGCCTTCTAAGCAATGGGTTCGATTCCTGGCGGGAGCACAAGATTTCTTTCCCAAGGAAAATGTGTGTTTCTGGTTCTTGTTGTGATTGTGTGTGTGATGTGAATGTTCCGGCACCCACGACACAAGTCATCGAACTTAGTATGGGGCTGTCAGTGTGAAAGCGTTTATTTTTTATGTTTATGAACTCCTGCGCGGCGAAGCACTGCACTCATCACCCGGAGTAGATGTTCAATTAATTAATTTAAAGTTGCATTTTTCGACTACTGCCGGTTACTAATTAAAATTATCTAATGACTACAAAATTCTATTCCTAAATTCCATCCACTAATGAATCAAATATATACTTCAAATCTCCGCAAATAGCGACCGGACGTGCCGGCAGACAGCCCGACGCATGTGTGATAGAAATGTTTTATTTTCAGTACGCTTGGAACGTTCCAGTAACTGGATCGAGTAGGTGGGGCTAGTAACTCGACGAAAAAGAGTAAATATGTCACGTGATGATAGAAAAGAACATTAAGTATTGAACATGAACTACCCGTAGGATTAGCTGGGTTCACGTCCACCTGCTAAGTAACGGGTATCGAGTTCGATTCCCGGTGGGAACACAAGTTTTCTGCCCAAGGGACATTTTGTTTCTAATTCTAGGTGTGATTGTGTGTGATGTAAATGTTTCCGGCACCCACTATACAAGTCATCGAACTTAGTGTGGGCTGTGAGTGTAAACGCGTGAGTGTAAACGCGTTATGGTACTTTAAACCTGATTTATGATTATTATTAATAAATGGACGATATGCTGAATGTACTTAGTGAAATATAACTTATTTTCTTTATTTTTTGATGTTCTTTATAAATCTAAATCTAAGTTTATCTACAATAAAGGTTTCTCGTTGCTCGATTTTTTTTTTTATAACTACATAATTTAATCATACCTACTATTTATACATCTGTGCTAATATTATAAAGAGGTAAAGTTTGTAAGTTTGCCTCGTTAGTTGTGAGTGTCATAGGCATTGTTTTTTTTACCAAAGCGACGCCGGGCTGGTCAGCTAGTATATTGTAAATCCGAAAGGTCTTGTGTGGATATGTTAAAAACTATGTGAATGAATTTGAAACGGCTGGAAAAATTTGGTATGTAGCTAGAGCTTTGTAATAAAACATACTTTATTATGAGTTGTTGGCTTCGACAAATTTGTGAAAAACCTTATTTTTTCACCGCTAAACGCAACCCTACAATCGTGGACTAAAGCGCCACCTGTTGTAAAATAAAAAGAGGTTTGTTTTGATACAGACATTCGCTTTCACTTAGCATTGTTCAGTTTATTGTCTCTTGCAAAAAATGCTCCAGGCTTGGATTAGGCAACCCTGTTTTTTAACATAACACATAACACCCCCATATTAGTCATGTTTTGGTACTAGATAAGGTAGGGTTGTCGACAACCAGCCCATGTAAGCGTATAAGCGAGTATAAGCCTGCATAAGCGAGCTACTGGTGCGATCGACTTGCAAATCGAACTGGATCAGTCTAAACCAACCAATCATTCGTGGAAACAAGATTGCCTCATGTATCGATTTTAGATTTCTGGAAAGTGTGAATGAGATAAAACAAGTGCAATTTATAATCGTGTACTTTCAGTGGTTTCGGTGTTTCACAGTAGAACTTATTTTAATAAGCTAGTCGAGTCCAGATTGGAGAGTCTCGGTCACGGACGTATGGTCGCTAGCTTACGGTATTCTATCGTTGCAATGCGCTCGTCACCTTGAGATATAAGATGTTAAATATCTAGAGATAATAATTGCCCTGTAATTTCAGTATTCAGTATTTTTTTTAGTTATTTTATAGTTTGCACTAAATTCGTATTAATATACAGTTATTGGTATCTATCTATCTAATACCTTTAAACGAGCAATTCTTGTATATATTATATATATGTAACCTTTTTGGGGGCTGAGTCACCCACGTCCGTAGGAGGATACCCCTTAAGTCTGACTCCCTACACGTGGTCCCCGGGTAGTGCTAATCAGGTGACATTTGAGAGGTGGTAGAGCATTTTGTGAGTTACTCGCCTGGCTTGCTACCAAAGTAGCTTACCACCATCAAGTTGAAAGTCTGCCGCCAAGCCAAATACGGTGTTCCGGCAGTTATCCTTGAGAGCCTGCGTATTCCAGGTCTAGTGTGTTTACCAGCTTCGATCACATCGTCACTTACCATCAAGTGAGATAGTGGTCAAACACTAGACTGTCACAAATAAAATAAAAAAGTTATTTTATAGTTTGCACAATTCGTATTAAATTAAGATACATTTGCTCTAAACAATTCAATACAAAAATAGACCCTGTTAGGGTATGGCAAAGATAACAAAGGAGAAGAAGAGGAAGAGAGAACATTACACGTGAATCATATTATTTTTATTTACATATCTTAAGTAATTAAACTATTAGCATTGCAATTCAGAGAGGCAATGCCGCCAGCATGATGGGAACGCTACCCACTGGTAGTGGGCTTGAACACTTGAGTTACCTATAGGCTCGATGTCTTGTAGGTAACTTGGTTTTTTGCTGTATATAGTTTTAGTTTAGTTTTAGGAAATGTAGGCAATCGGCCTGTAGATAGTCCATTGGAAAAAAAAAACTATCGATGTAACTTAACATAATTTTTCACTGGAAACATTTCCTTTCAATCTTGCATACAGTAATGTTTGCTCACTACTGCTTGGTGGTTGTATGTATGGCTATGCTGTAGTGAATTTTAAATGGGACATGGAAAGCACCAGCTTTCAAATAAAAAATAATCATTGAAATCGGTTCACCTAGAAAGAATTAATGAGGTAACACACTAAGTATTTAAACGCAAGCAAAGCTTAAAAAAACCTATTTCACCGTTTTATCTTCGGAACGTTTTTTTTTTAAACACGCATTATTGTCCATAACACACTAGACCTGGAATACGCAGGCTCTCAAGGATAACTGCCGGAACACCGTATTTGGCTTGGCGGCAGACTTTCAACTTGATGGTGGTAAGCTACTTTGGTAGCAAGCCAGGCGAGCAACTCACAAAATGCTCTACCACCTCTCAAATGTCACCTGCTTAGCACCACCCGGGGACCACGTGTAGGGAGTCAGACTTAAGGGGTATCATCCTACGGACGTGGGTGACTCAGCCCCCTATCTTTGAATAGAGTTGTATTTAGTTTTTTGTTTGTATTTACTTGGGTATATTAGATTTATCATTTTACTATACCATTTAGGATCTATAACGATTGAAAGTTGGTTAGCAACCATTCTTACTTAAATTTACAATAGTTACTTTTCTCGTCATTGGGGCGGTTCGAGGCTCTTGACACCATCGAGCGGTTCGCCAAGAGACTCATTGGTAGCGAGCAGCTAATTAATTTAAAACTTCAGAGATTGGGTCATCACCTCAAGTCTCTCGGTTTTTTATCGGATACATTTCGGATTGTGCTTATTAACAGCACGATCTAGTTCCTCCATCCCCGCTCTATCATAGGACAATCAGACAAGCTGCTAAGCGACACCGCTGTATGGTGGACATTCCACAAATTCGCACTAAGCGTTTTGCTTCCACATTCATGTTGCGAACCGCAAAGGAATGGAACTCCTTACCTGAGTCGGTGTTTCTTGATGATTACAATATGGGAGTCTTCAAGTCGCGAGTGAATAGGTATCTTCTAGGCAAGCTTGCTCCATAGTCGACCAGATCGTCGCTTACCATCAGGTGATATGGTGGTCAAAAGTTTGCCTTCCATGAATTAAAAATAAACCAAAGTGCTTGAATAATCAAAAAATATTAGTCCTAATTAAAAAAGAAAAAGTGTTCCTAGCATTAAAAAAAATAAGTTCACTTTTACGCATTCGGGTTTTTGATATTTTTAGTATATTGATGAATCAATCGGTCTTATCACTACCAGCGATCTCTTCTAGATAACACAAGCAAAATGTTAATGAATTTCCAAGAAAAATCTTTACAAAAATCTTCCCAAGGCTGAAAATATTTAAATCTCGGGTATTTAATTATCCCAAACATTTAACACCTACAATCTAGATTATAATTAAATTAAAAATAAAGAACCGGAGGAAATGCCCTTCTCGAGAAAGGTGGCATTTTTTAAAAGCTTAACTGTAGATTCATTTACATTTTATTAGTCATATGTACAGGATGGTAAAAGTATTTTACAACACAATACAATAAAAAAACTCTTTATTGACACCAAAAGATAAATACAACTTACAGATAAACTTATAAAGATAGGTACAATGAGCGGTCTTATCGCTAAGAGCGATCTCTTCCAGACATCCTTTGGATGGAAATATAAATGAAAAGACAATGTAGGGATGGTGGTGCGATAAAATGAATGAAATAGATTAAAAAATAATAGAAATACATTGTTTAAACTACATAAACAATACATACCAATAATAATATCAGAATATACTTACATATAATAAATAAATATTTACATATAAGTACCTATAATACATATTATTTAACATATATAATTCACACACATATTATAATAGCGTTTACAGATTGGATAAATAAAAGTTTTTGACTTGAGATTTAAATGAC
Organism: Lomographa bimaculata; assembly: GCA_948107665.1. Taxonomy (NCBI): domain Eukaryota; kingdom Metazoa; phylum Arthropoda; class Insecta; order Lepidoptera; family Geometridae; genus Lomographa; species Lomographa bimaculata. The sequence continues at coordinate 4,925,346 of OX403612.1, read as the reverse complement.
TCTTGAGTTTGCGCGCGTTTGACATTCACAGGCAGAGCATTCCAGAGCCGCACGGCTTCTATGGTAAAAGAAGAATCGAAGAAGCTCGTGCTGTGCGCTGGCATTTTGAGACGCAAGTTTTCCGATGACTTTAGCAACAATTTTATTCAATTAAAATAATAATAATATCAGATTATAATTAAGTCAGATTTTGTTGGCCCAAAAATAATTTCCTTATAGATCCTATTAATATTACAAATGCGAAAGATTGTGTGTGTGAGTGTGTGTGAATGTTTGTTACCATATTACCGTAACGAATAAACCGATTTTGATGAAATTTAGATTGTAGATAGTTTAGGTTCCAAAATAGCACATAGGCTTCTTTTTTATTATTAAGGCGGGCGAAGCCAACGAGTATATTATATTGATTCTGTACGTGTGTATGTGAGTGTGCTCCTCAAAAAAGGCTGGACCGATTTTGATGTTTTTTTTTTGTGTGTTCAGATGGATTAAGGAACGATTTAAATTAACAATTTGATCCAATATATTTTTTTTGGTTTTACGCGCTGCAGTTGCGGGAAACAAGTAGTAATTATATAAGTCAAAGTTAAGTCATAGTCTACAATCTAAGTTATTGGTTCAAAGACCAGAATGCCTAAAATTATTTACGGAGGTAGATACCCAATTAGTAACAAGAAACACAATTATAATTAAGTACACCGGACCAAATTAAATGCTAACACGCACACTGAGGCATCCGTGCCTCCACACATTGGCCGGCATTCATTGATTGAGATCTATACATTTCGGAGAGTGTGCGACAGATCTGCATGATTTAATTTCTCCAGCTCCCTTCCATCATGGGACAACAAGGCGTACTAAAACAAGACATCCTTTCATGGCGGATATTCCTCCGATTCAAACCAAGCGATTCGCCACAACTTTTACTAAGCGAACTGCAAAGAAATGGAACACCCTGCCTTTCTTCTTGTTTCCCGATATAGCTTAGGTCTCTTCAAGTCAAGAGTGAACCGGGTATCTTTTAGGCAAGCATGTCCCACCGTCGACCGCAACGTCGCTTTCCATCAGATGAGATAGCGGTCAAATGCTAGTCATAAAAATAAAAATTATCTACGTACCGAAGTTTTCTTTTAATTTTTTATTTTTATTTAAAATACCTACCTACAATAAAAAAGAATGTATATTCGAATTGAACTTCAAATTCTAAATCATTTATTAAAGTAAATGAATCTACTGCCAAATTTGCAAAATTACAGCCATATTGTTTATAAACGCTGTTACACTCACAGCCTCACACTTAATTCGATAACTTGTGTCGTGAGTGCCAGTATCGTTCACATCACTCACAATCACAACCATAACGAGAAACACAAATTCCCTTGAGGAGAAAACTTGTTTTTCACCTGCTTAGAAGGCGAACGCTCAACCACCAAGCCAAGGGTCAGTTTAATGATTCAACACTAGAGTATTTGCTACAATGACGGGAATCTCTTCTGTGAAGGTAGAGCTCGTCCAAGCTGAAATGACGCGCCCCACTACTTAATTAGTTTATTTAGATGTGTGAGTGCAAATATTAATGACGACACTTCATCTGTATGGGAGCGTCGATTGTTCAGTGAACAATGGATCTGCACGTGTACAAGACGGTCGACTAGTCGGGTGATAAATCCGACCAATAATCCGACCGTAAATGCGAAGGTGGGGCGCGTCATTTCAGCTTAGACAATCTCTACCTGCTTAGAAGGCGAACGCGGCACCAGCCAAGATTGCATCGGTTTGATAAAAAAAAAACCGAATGTATTCACCACGACAAAATTCACACGTCGTCGTGTCGATCCAATCCAGGCACAAGCACTTAGCTTTCGATAAAAATCTACCACCGACTCGACTAAATAATTATCAATTAAATTTAATAGATAGAAATCTGGTGGTTTTAAGTAATCAATGAGATTTTTTCAATAATATATCACTGTGATAGTAATCGTTTCTAAGATGGCGGCTGCATTTTTAAAATGGCCGCACAGAGATTTTGTAGAGTAGTTTGTACAGAGAAGAATAGATGTGCATTGTTCTATAGCCTGTAACTTTTTTCATGTATATACTAATGACTAACGACATTCATCAAAAGCGTGTAGTAAATATTGTTTTGTTGTCGTTAAGTTTTCCAATTGTCTTCTAAATTTCATTATTTTTATTTCCTTAAGAACCTTCTAAGTATTAGTATACTTTAAAAAAAAGGTGAATTAAATCGGTAAAGTCGTTCTTATAGTTATTACGAGACCAAGGTAATTAAGAATTCATTTATATATAAATAAGATGACAGGCATTGCTTTCAATTCAACTGAAAAAAAAATTACTGAAATTTATTAAATATAATATATATATTAAAGATAATAGGCACAACATACGTTCTAATTAAAGTAACTGATGTTTAATTGATTTAACGAAATTTTTGTTAATATTGTACAATGATGTGAATTATCAAAAGAATCCAAATCAAAAGTTTTTGTGGCAGTCTGGCTGACGTTTGATTCATTATCACTTAACAGAAAAATATTTACTTGGTGGTTCAGCATTTTGTCCGTCCGTCCGTCAGTCAGAGTAATCTAGCGTCTAAACCATACAAGCGGAATATTTTTTATTCTCAGATAGTATGTAAGTGCAATAAATCAGAACACTTTTAGGTAGAACACTTCATAAAATGATCTTGTGAAGTTAATAATAAAAGTGATATTGGAATGATAAGTACGCGACTCGCCGTCAATGCTTGAGACTTTGCAATTTCTAATCCCTAAGCACAAATTTAATTAATTTTATGTCGCGTCGTTCAGAGGAATTTAACGTTTTAAGCCGAGATAGTTTATTTACACGAATGGATAAATAATATGTACTACATTTTATGATTATTATGGATTGTAAAATGTGATAATAATATCTTATTCTCTGTATTAAATAGTTTTTAATTTTCAAATATATTTACTGCAACGCCACCGCTTTTCTCTACACCTCCAGGATGACTGGCAAAAAAATGCTATTCTAGCATTTAGTCCACGTTATACGGTTTTTTTTTGCAAAGTATTAAATAATAATAATAATATTATGATCCAAGATCAAGCCCTCCGTTGGGCCTAGTTTTATTGATCAAGCGAAGCGAGATCTTTAAGTAGACTTGGGTGATTCAGCACTTTGTCCGTCCGTCCATCTGTCATCTGTCTACAAAAAATAAACTTCTTATTCTCAGAGAATATGATGAAAAACTGTGGCCTAAAGCTAGAAATGACAATTAATTTGATATAAATTGAAATATTAAGGGGGTACTCATACATATAAGTGGGGAGCAAAATATATATTTTTTTATATACCCTTTTGGGGTATCGTTGAAAAGAACTTTCAAGTAGAGAACGAAACCGGTTTAAAAATCTATGTTGGAAAATAACACCAAAGTCACTGTTTTTGGACCTATTTTGTCCCCCATGGTCTATTTAAAAAACGGCTTCATATTTAAAGCTGAAACTTACTTATTTTATCCATTACATCCTGTACTTGAACAACAAATATAAAAATTAAACAATTTTTATTTAAAATAGTTATAAGCAATTAATCTTAAAAGTTTTTCTCTTTGAGGCAAAATGTAGGCGCGAGATCTGAGTCCGGCGTGAACGACTAGTATTATTATTTGATTGAGAGACGAGACGAGTAAGTCACTCGCTTGATGGTAAGCGTCACGCTTGACCATTACAGCTGAGTGCCACCGAGAGTATTGTTCTTAAATAATTCAAATTCTTGCGCGGCAAAGCACTAAGTTATTGGGTTAAGTCATAAGGAACTTAACCCAAGTTATGTTCGCCCCTTGTATCTGAAGGTATCTCTGTGCCAACCTACTCTACATTTAAAAATATTAATTGGCGCCAAATTCGACCAAGCGTTCCGAAACAATGTCAAATACTTTTTGCATTAAGCTGGCAACATTTAAAAAATAAAATTCGAACGCGCTAACAGAAAAAAAAGAAGCGGCTGGGACAAATTTCTTTCGCTTTTCTGAACGGAATACCAGAATGATGAATTGCAAATACAAAATGACCTTTAAAAATTACATCTTTATGTGTACCTGTTTAAAGTTCATAATCCTTTGAATTTTTAGACGAGATCTTTGTTTAAAAGAATTTTGTTTTGTTACAAGTTTTTATTCTTTAGTTTAATTGTGCGAAATTGTTCCATGCGTGTTTTTGTGATATGAAAATACAATTTTAATTAAGTATCAATGAAACATAAACTAATCTCTATTACGTAAGAAATAGGGTTGAAAATATTTATTTGTGAGTTTTTCGTTCGGAAATTAAGCATTTTATTTATTTTTGTTAGTAATTGGTCCTTAGCACGTTCACGACTTGTTTTTTTATTACTTCTTAACGCCCGGGTTAATTATTTTAAAGGGGTTTTGAGTGATTTATCCGTTTTAGTGGTTAGTTTTTGTTGAAGAAGAAATTGTCGTGGAATTCCCTAAATTCTCATCAATTTGTGGAAACGAGTTAAGAAATTAGAGACTAAGTATTTGTCTTATTGCTTTTTAAACTTCGTTTAAGTGCTTCAAAGTTAAAATGAAAAGAATATTGGGAATTTACTCGTATCTACTACAATTTATGTCATACATATACCACGCTGTATCTTATTCCATTATTCTTTTTTTGTGCGACTACATAATATACAAAAAAAAAACAAAAAAAACAGTAATAATAAACACTAAGAATATTAATACTCATAGGTAAATATAATGTATTAATAATTAAGAAAGATTTAAAAAAAATTAAAGATAAAATGCGCCGCCGAATTTCTTGCTCGAGTTGGCAGTAATTTTGCGAATCTGGCAGTAGAGTCGTTGACTTTTATGAATGCCTCTTTGGGGCCCACGTCGATAAACGATTGATTATGATTTTCTTTTAAATTTGGCACCATAATCTTATGCATTTAGCCAGTATCAATTAATGAAATATTTCAATTGCATTATGTAAGTACATCACACTAATATTATAAATCCGAAAGTTTGTGTGTAAGTATGCAAGTGTGTTATTATGTTTGTTAAATCTTCACGCTGTAACGGCTGAATAGATTTGGATAAAATGTACATAACTTATACCTAGGATTAACACATAAGCTACGTTTTAACTTGATAAACGCGGGCGAAGCCGAGGCATATAAATAGTCCTACTAATATTATAAATCCGAAAGTTTGTGTGTAAGTGTGTATGTAAGTATGTTGGTTCCCTCTTCAAGCTTTAACAACTGAACGGATTTGGATGAAATTTGGAATGTACATAGTTTATACCTATGATTAACACATAGGCTACTTTTTAACTTGATAATAGCGGGCGAAGACGCGGGGCACGGCTAGTATTTCATAATAGAAGTCCTAGTCACTAATCACAATCAAAGTCAAATAAGAGTCAAGGGTCCAGTCGGACTCAAGTCATGCCCTAATAAAGTGTTAGAAACTTTACTAGAACTTCTATTGGAGTTTTGGAGTGAAAGCGAAAATCACGTTTTTCAACTTTGTATGATTTTTTCTTCATGCACGTTTACTGAGTATAAACGGTTAATATCCACCATTATTACTTATTAACACTCGAAGTTTAGGTAAACATTGTTGGTATGAATATAAACAAAATTAGTTTAATCAGAACAAATGTAGATACCTATGTCTCGCAATAGAAAAATATGGATTTACGACCTTGAAGTTTCCAAAATAAAGACTTCTTAATTTGGTCGTATTGTAGTCCATTCTTTTTTTTTCTCGACAGGCAAGCATTTTACCACTATCTCACCTGATGGAAAGTGACGATGCAGCCAAAGATATAACATACTTGCCTAGAAGATACCTATTCACTCTTGACTTGAAGACACCCAGATTGTACCGTTCGGGAAACAAGGACGCAGGCAATGAGTCTCCTACTCCTTCGCTATACGGATGATAAACGTAGAAGCGAAACGCTTCGAGTGAACTTTTTTTTATTTTTTATTTGTGACAGGCTAGTGTTTGACCACTATCTCACCTGATGGTAAGTGACGATGTGATCGAAGCTGGTAAACACACGAGACCTGGAATACGCAGGCTCTCAAGGATAACTGCCGGAACACCGTATTTGGCTTGGCGGCAGACTTTCAACTTGAAGGTGCTAAGAACTGGAGGTATGTCAACCATAAATGGATGACTTTGACAGCTTGTCTTGTTATTAGGAATTATATCATGTAATTCCTGAACACACTCTCCAAAATGTAGATAAGCGATAGAATACCGATATGCTTTATTTCGTTGACAAACACATTACCTTTCTTTGCGTTGCGAAGTCTGGTACAAACTAAACTTTGAGTCTTGATAATAACTAAATAAGAAGCAATTTTGTTCACCACCGTGCGTCACGTCGATTTAGTAAGATACTTGTTAAGAGAAGAAGCCATAACTCAGTCACGCAATGCTACGGGGTAAGTAAGTATGGATACAGCTATTGTTTTAACCCGGGAACGGTGACCTATATGTCTGTGGGACCGGGTGACTTGAAAAAATCGAATAACTTTTCCCCCCGCCGACGATTTTTGCCGTTATTTCGAGTAGCTGCCTCATTTTCCCTCCCCCACCGTCAGTTGACTCCACGACGTTGGAGCGGGCGCACGTTTCTGAGTTTTGGCGCCAACCCGGTGCGGTAGACCGGGGTCACCGAAACCGAAAAAAGTTATTTTGTTTATTTTTGTTGGCAGGATGCCATTTTTTGTTTATTTTGAATATCTTTATAGAGTCTAGAAACTAAAAAGACTGCATTGTTTAAAAAAGTATGTATATTTTTATGTTTTTGAACTTTATATAAACCTATGTGTAAAAACCAACTAGTTTTAAAGGTTATAAGTGAAGATGATTTGTAATAAGAAATAGCAATAAACGAGGTTGTGATTAATATAATATCGTTGTTTTAATGTCAAATAACTTATAATTAATAAAAAAAATGGTCAGTAACATTTTGAAAAATATTTCATTGAAAACCCCGGTGCGTGACACCGGGGTCACCGAAGATGTAAGTCAAATCAACGTCACCGTTCGCGGGTTAACTAACATACATGTAGAACGAAAGATTTTGTGAAATTAGTGAATGAGTTATGAATGAAGATATGGAATGAACGAGGAATGAGTGAAGGGACGATTGTGAGCACAAGCCGGACGCATTTTTGTTACTATAGGTGTTTTGTTTAATATAAAGCCAATTTCTCCGACTAAGTGCTTTTATTTCAACATGAATCTTACATACATACATAATATAGTCATCACATAAAACGGGCATTAATTAAGAAAGCTTATTATAAAACGATTGACTACATTAATGGCAAGGATGCATGGAGGCAAACTGCACAAGCGCTTTCTGGCGACTACATAATATAGATAAACTTAAGTTAAGATAATTATGTATTAGTGTTTAAGAATGATTAAAAAAATAATAAAAATTAAATAAGCCGCCGAGTTTCTTCTAGAGATAGCTGTAATTTTACGAATCTGCAGGCCTACCATGAACTTTTTAAGCCTGCCAAGTTTCGGGCAGTTATTTATTGGATCGATATTTGTCCTGCTAAAATTTGTACTTATCACAAACATACAATTGCTATTTTGACCTGCTTCGGGCATCACAGAGTAATTTATCTAATCTAATACAAATTTTAGCTAGACAAATATCGATCCAACAAATGAACTGCTCGTAACTTGGCATCCTTAAAAAGTTCATGGTAGGCCTACTGGTAGTAGATTCATTAACTTTCATGAGTGCTTCTTCCCAAGTGAATAAACGAATTTTATTCGATTAGACGCCTTTTTCCCATTGGAGTAGGCAGATACCACATCTCTCAACCTGCTACGATCCTGACACACATCTTTCGCTTCTCCTACATTCATGAGTCTTTTCATACATGCTCGTACTTTTGACCCGGCTTTTTATAATAACGTTTTCGACCTGGAAAAGATACGTTCACCTAGATCGACACTTACTAACTTTCCAACGTCAATCTGTTTTCGTCCATCTTCTCTACATGTTCAAATCATCACTTTGTTACAAAAAATATTAAATAATAATCAAAATTACCTTAATTTTCTATATTTTTCCTTAATATATTTATTTAAGAAAATCTTTCAAAAATTTTATAGACGTGAGTGCATTTTAATTCTTTCCACACTTTGGTAGCTTCGGCCTCACTGGCCACAGGATATGCGTAGTACCTACTTACTTGGACATTCTTTATGTACAGGCTGTTCACAAAAGATTTATTAACTTTCATGAGTGCCTCTTTGGGGCCCATGTGAATAAACGATTTTGATTTTGAAAAAGAAATCTATATTACCTATTTCTAAAAATTGTACGTATCGTTTACGTTTTCAACCTGCCTCACACTAGGTTCGATGACTTATGTCGAGCGTGCCGGACAAATTCACATTACAAATGGGGAGAAAACTTGTGTTCCCGCTGGGAATCGAACCCGATACCTCTGCTTAAGAAGACGAATACGCACCTATTGTTTAAAAGGTGAACATATTATATATGTGTTTTTGGTTCTAGGTGTGATTGTGGGTGATTTAAATATATTAAAAAGTCTTTCGGCTTGTCGATCAATAGATATAAAAATTTTGAGCTGGTACTTGGCAGGCCCATTCCAGAAGTAGCCGTAGTACTCCATACCACAACATCCTTAAATCAATATTAAATATATCACAATAAATTAATTTAACAAATCAATGTACAAAAAATAAAAAAATAAACCGACTGCGAAAAATATGAACTAAGTTTTTATGTAATTTTATGTAATCCCCTTTTAATTGAATTTTGATACCCTACTCGACAGGTTTGGTAATTTTTTTTAGTAAAGTATTATCAAACCGCACAAAAAGAAAAAAAAAATCTAATCTTATCTTTGTTAACTATTTTATTTAATATTCAGGATTAATCAAAATACAGATTTAGCTAAACTTCTAACCTAATACAAAAAGTCATTGGTCGGCAGTGTGCCCAAAATGCTGGCTGCGTTACCTCGTTGCACAGCGAGACTTAATTGCTGTGCAAAATACAAACCGGATCTTATCTTAACTGTTGAAATCCATTCAAACGTTTGGATGGATTTCAAGATACGAGGGAGGGAATAAAGAAGTTTACAAATATACATACATTACGAAAACCATAACCCTTCCTTGGCAGTCGGGTAAAAAAAAATGAAGAGCAAATTAACGCACCCTGTGTATAAAGTTATCATATTACCTATTGATGTTTTGACAGCCGTTTACCGATAGCAGGAAGCCGGTGCGTAGTGACTACCACTTAATCTGTTTTCTACCGGGTGTAGAATAAACATCTATATAAAAAAATCAACGACAAAACATTTCTGTCTTTCTACCGACTTCACAAAAAAGAAGAAGGTACTCAATTCGACTGTTTTTTTTTGTGTGCAACCTCATCAAATCAAATCAAATCAATTTATTTCATACAAAATAGAGTTTACAATATCAGATGTTAAGGTTTAGAGTGTCCGTCTATCCTGACATATCATGACATATGAAATATTATTATATATATTATTATATTAAAAATGTATTATGTCAATGTTTGTTGTAAATGTAAATTACAAACTAAATATTAAATTACATATAAGGTCAATTACAGTGAAATTCAATATCATAACTTCTTTCCATGTGAACCGATTTTGTAATTTCATTTTTGTTTGAAAGCTGTTGCATTCCGATTGGTTCCATTTAAATTTGATCAAGATCTGATCAGTGGTTTTTGAGTTATCGCCAATAATGCGTGTTTAATACATTTAATCTCATCGTGGTTCTGAAGATAAAGCGGTGAAGTCTGTTTTTTTAAGCTTTGCTTGCGTAAAAATTATTCTATTCTGTGAAATATGTTTTAGAAAAAAATGTGAAGATGTTTTGGAGCCAAAGTGAAAAAATTACGATGTCTATGTTGATTTTCCAAAAGTTGTGATTCTTCGAGTGTTAATGTGTAATAATGGTGGATTATTAACTATTGATAGTCCGTAAAAGTGCATGAGTGTAGGCAAATGATACAAAGTTCTCCAAAAACCCAATAGAAGTTTTAGTAAATTGATCATGACGTGTTTACTTGACTTTGACTGTTACTTTTTTCTAGCTAACTTGATTATATTCTGACAGATTTTTTTATACTGACAGTGAAAACTGTTGTAACTCTAGGCTACTCTATGATAATTTTGTAACATCATTTCTCATAATGAAATATTTTTTATTTTCATTTTGATTTGACAAGGCACATAGTTTTCGGAGACAAAAGTAAAAGAAGAGGTCGAAAAAGCCCCAAAATTCTAAATCTTTGGGCTGCACCGATTTTGATCAAATGAAGCTAAAAACTATCCTGTCAAACATTACATTGCTATCTTTTTAGATCTTGATTTAAAAAGTGGGTATAAATTAATTGTTTAGTATCTAAATATACCTACCCCCTTTTATCGCTGATTATACAAAATTTTAAGAATTAAAGAGTGAAAAATTTTGTTTGATGTTTTTCCAGTTATTTACTTTTTAAAACAAAACTGCTGCACCGACTTTGATGAAATTTCTATGACCAATTTGAAACTATAATTTAAAACAAAATAATGATTTTCAAATCAGTTATAAATTTATAAAAAAATTATATAATAAACAAATTAAAGGATTTTTTAAATGTGTTTTAACTGTTTTAATTCTGCTAGGAACTGCCTACTAACCTCAGCAATGTATCCGTTAGTGTGAATGTAGCCTAGATATAGATTGTATCACGTATCACATAACTGAAGGTAAAAATATCAATCCAAAAACTCCAAGTAGTGATTACCGATTTACAAAAGATTTTCTATATGTAAGTACTTAACAAACTTGGGCGTTATCGCTCGTGGAAACGTAGCCTACAAATGAGTAGAGAAGCATAATGTTCATATCATAATACAGCGCACATAATTGCGCGTGGAAAGTGTGCTCTCATTGCGTATAACGAGACGCTCGTTTGCGTGTGGACAGGGAATTAGAGATACTAGATGTACCATATACTCGTAGCTATACTGGATGTACTGTCTATTTTGTCCGCGTAAATCAACTTTAACAAGTTAAATATACTAAAAACCAGAGCATCTGTGAGCTGAAGAAATCGCGTATTTTCAAAATGGCTGAAATACGTTTTCAATCCCCAAATGACCGCCATTTTGAAAAAAAATGGTTGTCTGTAAAGTCGGCTTACGAAGGATAATTTTACGTCATAAAAAAACATCGAGGCTTAGGCCGATCGTGCCTCTCTATCACTTGTTCCGCGCTCTCGTTCAGGCTCAGGCGGAACGTGACACTTTTTCGTGCGTGCAGCCGGTGTTCATCGATTTCTAAGACGTTATCACGTCAAAAACAAAAACTGAATCGAATAAAAATCTATATATATAATTACCAAACTTGCCCCCCCCCCCCCCCCTGATTCAGAACCATACTATAACTCGGTTAGTTATAGAACGATAAAATATATTATCGATTCGGCAAGTTACCGACAAAATATCACGAAAATCGATTAAGAAATGCGATCTGTAAAGGAGAACAACCGGAAATCCGGATGTACGATGATCATTCAAAATGAAAAATGGTAACAGTAACCTAAGGATGATATTCAATGATACCCCACTTGGCACAGTTCGTCGAATTTATTTTTTTATATTTGACAATATGGTGCCTGACGGCAATAAGTTAAATAAATCTTACCTTAACAATACGAATCGGATCCAGGCTAAAAATATGTATGCAAAATAAGTTAATGACGTGTGAAATATGTCAACGTCATCTCAAGGTCTATTCCAGAGTATTTCCAGAGTAGAGTAGAACGGAAAGTAAGATAACAAAATTTTTATAATTTTAGGCACTTCCAGTAAATCTATGGTACGCAACGGAATTACTGCTTTTACCGTATAGCAGGCTGCGTTATGCGCGTTTTCACTTAACGTTGTTAGACAGGGCTGTACAATTTATGTCTGTCTGTCACGCCGCTTTTTTAAAGTTTCATGCTTTTGCTGCCTTTGAATGGACGAGCTACTTGATAATCATTTTTTATTTGGCAGGCTTTTTGAACCGACTTCAGAAAAGGAGGGTCTCAATTCTACTGTATGGTGTTTTTTTTATGTATGTTACACGATATCTCCACCAATCATAGATCGATTTTGATTGTTTTTTTTGTTTGGCAGAGTATACTTCAGATGTGGTTCCATATACATTTTATCGAAATCGGTCAGGCCTTAACCGAAATATAAGCGGTGAAGTCGGTTTTTTAAAGCTTTGCTTGTGTTTAAATTATTATTAAAATTAAACGTTGTAAACTTTATTAACCAACTTCAAAAAAAGAGGAGTATCTCAATTCAACTGTTTTTTTATGTGTTTGTTACCTCATTACTTCTTTTTAGGTGAACTGATTTTGATGATGTTTTTTATCTGGTGCTTCGTATTTGGACCCATTAAAATTTGATCAAGATCTAACCAGTAGTTTAAGAGTGCGTAATAATGCGTATTTAATACATCTGATCAAGGGTCTGAACTGTCCGATGGCTTAGTTGAGTGCGCGTTTGCCTTCTAAGCGGGTTCGATTCCCGGTGGGAAAACTCTGTGTGGTTTCTCCCCAAGAAAAATATGTGTTTCTAGTTCTGGTTGTGATTGTGTGTGTGATGTGAGTTTCCGGGCTCAAGTCATCGAACTTAGTGTGAAGTTGTGAGTGTGGAAGCGTTTAATATAATAATTAGACTGTCCTTATCGTAACGGTATAATCTGAGAGTCTTCTAGTCAAGAATGAATAGGTATATTCTAGCCAAGCATGCAAATCTTCGGCCGCATCATCACTTTCCATCACGTGAGATAGTGGTCAAAAATATCGAGCATAAAGCAAACAATTGATAAAATAATTTAAGTAATAGAATAAAGACGTATGTGATTCAAACGTATTTTTTATACAGGCTATGAACCTATCAGTTACTTGCTCCAGTAACTAAACCAATGAAAACACATGGTGTCTTTGTTGAGTTATTTTGACGAAATTTCAAGCTCTCTGTAAAATGATGAGCTTTTTGTGGGTGACTTACATTTTGTGCTGGAGCGTCTTACTCGGCTCAAGTTATTTATCTAAGTAAGGTTGTGTGCTTACTTTATGAACGTGCAGAATAAATAGTTGACTATTATATAGTGCTACGAGTACTAGCAACCCACCCGGCTGCGCACGTATGTAATTTAGAAAAAAAAAAAGATTTTGCTGTGAGTCAATCGTAACAGATAGCACCACCATGCCGCACCACCGATCACTTTTTGGTAAACTTTTTTATCTTCTCCATCCTAAGTTGCCTGGAAGAGATCGCTGCTTAGTGATAAGGCCGCCGATTGTATTGCTATATTGTTTTTTTCTATTGTTAATTGTTATTTTTCTTTTTTATAATTTTTTTATATCTTGACTTGTTTTAGCCTTTACATATAACATTGGTATATATGAAACTAATTATAACTAATTATTTTTCTTGGTGTGCAATGATGAGTATTTGTATTGTATTGTATAGAGATAAGCTATTGCAGCTTATTGCAGTTTTTTTTAGGATTTTAGAAGAACTATAATTTTCTTGTATTTCATTTTTATGTATCTCTTACGGTTTAGCTCCCGTAAGCCATGTAAATATTTTTTTTAAGTTACATAACATTGTTTTCCAACCGACTTCAAAAAAGGAGGTACTCAATTCGACTGTATGTTTTTTTTTTGTATGTATGTTACGCGATATCTCCGCCAATTATGAATCGATTTTAATTATTTTTTTTTGTTTGGTAGAGTTCAGAGGTAGTCCAATATAAATGTTATCGGTCTAGCCAAAGCCGAAATATATGCGATGAAGTCAGTTTTTTAAGCATACGAGGTACTCAAGTTGACTATTTTTTTTTCTTTCCACGTGAACCGGTTTCGATTTTTTTTTTGTTTGAAAGTGTTAGCTTTCCAATTGGTCCCATTTAAATTTGATCAAGATCTGATCAGTAGTTCTTGAAATATCTTCAATAATGCGTGTTAAGTACATCTAATCTGATCAAAGTTCCGGAGATAAAGCGGTGAAATCAGTTTTTTTTAAGCTTTACTTGCGTTAAATTATTATCTTCAAAAAAATTGTTTCATTTTTGTATTTGTTGTTCAAGTACAGGATATAACAGATATACGTAAGTTCCAGCTTTAAAAGTGTAGCCGTTTTTGAGATATACCTCGTGACAAAATAGATCCAAAACAGTTACTTTGGTGGCCTACCAAACAGATTTACTAATATCGATTTTTATGAATAAATAACGCAAGCAAAGCTTTAAAAAACCGACTTTACCGCTTTATCTTCGGAACTATGATCAGATTTTATGTACTAAACACGCATTGTTGACGATAATAACTACTGATTAGATCTTGATCACATTTAAATGGGACCAATTGGAAAGCAACATCTACAAACAAAAAAAAAAATCAAAATCGGTTCACGTGGAAAGAAGATATGAGGTAACATAAAATCTGATCATGAGGTAACACAGAAAAAATATAGTCGACTTGAGTACCTCCTCCTTTTTTGTGAAATCGGTTGAAAACGGCTTTGCCCACACGAGCACAAAAAAATATACACACAAACAAACATAAAAGTTTCACTTAGGAGAAAGGTGAGATGAAACAAGGGATATTTAGTACTGACATTGTGCTTTTGTCACACTTTGAAGCCTTTCTAAAGATAGGCGATATTTCAGAAACAGCTGAATTTTTAAAGTGCTTTAAGTTAAAAAGCGTCTCAAGCGTAAGTGATGTAAGTAATCAGGTGTTTCAGTAAGTCTTCAAGTCATTGTATTAAGAGATGTGATATACGAGATAAGATACCACACTACCCACTTACTGCACTGCGTTTATGTGTTTGAATTATGTTACCTGTTTCACTTCACTTTAAGGCCATTTCATACCAGCCGTATACGTCAATGCGAGCACCTTTTCTAACCACAGCCAATTATCCCCCTTACAATTTTGCACGTAAAGGTGTATATTGCGTGAATTACATCGTGGCGGTTACGCTAGGTCGCGCGTGGCGATCTTTAATTTTTAATGGTTTTATTCAAATTTCGTGAAAATGCGACTCAAATAAAAAAAAATAAGCTGAAGACATTATTTGTCTAGTAAATATACGTATATGAAATAACTTTCACAGTGTTTTGATATAAAATGGCGGAACGAAATGGTTACAAAATCACAAATTGATGTTATTTGCATGAGATTTGTTATTTATTTCCTTTATATTTACGAACGTTATGAATATTCTGAGAAGAAGGCATCATTTATCGTATCACACAGATTACGACAAATATTTTAATTTATCTGGTTTTATTATGAATGCCGAGTAAAACGGTTACAAAAACACGCATTTTAGTTGAAATTCTGGTATCGCCACCAAATTGTGTGTGTTTGTTTTCCTTTCATAGCTGTGCAGTGTTGTTATTTCGTGTGCGATGTCACCTGCCGTTCTCAACGGAAGACCAGCGCTGGTTTTTTAAAACAGTATTAAGCTGAGTTGAGGAAAGTTTGTGGTAAAAATTTTCAAATAAAAAATATTTATACTCTTTTGTCAATTTAATTTTTGTTTTTCTTTTGTCTTTATGTCTTTATATATGTCAATGCGAGCACCTTTTTTAACAACAGCCAATTGTATTATCCCTCTTACACTTTTGCACATAAAGGTGCATATTGCGTAAGTTACATCGTGGCTGTTACGCATGGTCACGCGGCAATTTTTGATTTCTTATGGCTTTATTCAAATTCGTGTCAATGGGACTCAGAAATAAACGCAAGTAAAGCTAAAAAACCGACTTCACCGCTTTTTCTTCAGAACTTTGATCCGATTAGATGTACTAAACACGCATTATTGAAGATATTTCAAGAACTACTGATCAGATCTTGATAACATTTAAATGGGACCAATTAGAAAGCAACATCATTTAAAAAAAACTAAATCGGTTCACGTGAAACGAAGTTATGAGGTAGCACACATAAAAAAACATAAAAGTACAGTTGACAGTTGGTACTCAAGGTACCTCCTCCTTTTTTGTGAAGTAAAAAAATAAAACCAGCGGTGAAATAACTTTCACAGTGTTTTGTATAAAATGGCTGAACAAAATGGATACAAAAATACAAATTGATGTTTTTTGCATGAGATTTGATATTATTTTCCTTTATATTTTTGAACGTTATGATTAATCTAAGAACAAGGCATCATTTATCATATCACAGATTGCGATGAATATTTTTATTTATCTAGTTTTATTATGAATTCCGAGTAACTATTACAAAGTCATGCGTTTAAGAAGACATTTTGGTATCATCCCCTTAGGGTTAGGGGAGTGTAAAAAAAACCGACTTTACCGCTTTATCTTCGGAACTTTGATCAGATTAGATTTCATCAGATCAGATCAGAAAATTTTAATTAATTACACATTGAGGTTTGTACTAATAAACCAAACTGAGCTTTTTTAAACTCATCCTTTTGAGTTATTTTTAACCGACTTCAAAAAAGGAATTTCTATTCTCAATTCGACAGTTTGTTTGTTCTGTGAGTATGTATGTTACGCGATTATTCAATTATGAATAGATTTTGATGATTCTTTTTTTGATAGATCATACTTCAGAGGTCCCATATAAATTTAATCGAAATGGATTTAGCGCTTTTTGATAAAATCAACAATAATGAAACGCAAACAAAGCTTTAAAAAACCGACTTCACCGCTTTATCTTCGGAACCTTGATCAGATTTAATGTATTAAACACGCATTATTGACGATAACTGAAAAACTAGAAATCAGATCTTGATCAAATTTCAATGGGATCACATGAAAAGCACCAGCTTTCAAATAAAAAAATAATCATCATAATCGCTCAACGAAAAAAGTTATGAAGTAACTTTTGAAGTCGGTTAAACGAGAACATCGTTAAAATACTCCACAAAATAGGCATTACTGACGATATTTCAAGAACTACTGATCAGATCTTGATCAAATTTTAATGGGACCATGAGCTCACGTGGAGATAAGTTATGAGGTAACACACATAAAAAAAAATACAGTCGACTTGAGTTGCCCTCCTTTTTTGTGAAGTCGGTAAAAAAATTATTAAATCGGTTCACTTGGAACGAAGTTATGAGAAAAAACAAAAAATAAGTTGAGTACCTCCTCCTTTATTTTGAAGTCGACAGAAAAGAATGTACCACCAAAATTCGTCTGAATCAACTCCAACTCTAAGATTCCGCTTATGTTTGTCGGCGTGTTTTATATACCGACACCCCGCTTCGCTACCTATCCACCAGTTAAGTGATGTCAAAGATCAACAACCATGAATACGACGTTAAAAGCATACTTTACACTCGACTCCGTGCGTCTAAATTAATAAGGTGGTGAAGGAGAAACGTCAACAGACCACCGAGGTTGGATAAATACTTTTACGTGTGTATTCACAGCGACCGTGCATGAACTGGACGTACGTAGAACATAGAGATAGGCATCTTGAGATATGACAGTTATACCTGTCTTTTTTTTTATTACAGACTAAGAAACTTTTGACCACAATCACACCTGATGGAAAGTGACGATGTAGTCTAAGGTTGAGCACGCTTGCTTAGTAAATACCTATTCACTTTACTTTTGAACACACCCAAATTGTACCTTTCGGGAAACACAGACGACGGCAAAGCGTTCCATTCTTTTGCTGTTCTATAAATGAACGAAGACGCGAAACGTTTCGTTCGAATGAACGGTATCTCAACCATAAATGGGTGACGGACTTCTAGATGTAAGGTGGAAAAAAGGTGAAGCGGGAACAAGGTTGTGTAGTTCCTGAGTACATTCACAGTAATGTATTTTATAGAATACCGATAGGCTTGCAACTTTACGCCGATGTTCAAGACTTTGCAATCTGGCTTCAACTAAAGCGTCATTGTTAATTAGCCTCTTTACGCGTCTCTCTATCGAATCCAAAGCCCGCAGCTGATACTTGGCAGAACCATCCCACAGGTGACAGCAGTACTCCATACACGACCGGACCTGCGCTTGATACAAGTTTAAAAGCTGTCCCGGTGTGAAGTACCGCCTGACCTTCGACAAAATACCAAGTTTTTTTGCAGATACTTTGGCCTTAGACTCTATATACGAACCAAAGTTGAGGTTGGATACCAAACTGACACCCAATAGTTCTAGTCTACCATCTAACTACAAGACATACTATCAAACATCGTCCATTTATTGTCGACATACCTCCAGTCCGCTCGAAGCGTTTCGCTTCTACGTTCATCATCCGTACAGCGGGAGGGAACTCATTGCCTACGTCTTTGCTCCCCGAAAGGTATAATCTGGGAGTCTTCAAGTCTCAAGTAATTAGGTATCTTTTAGGCAAGCATCATCACTTGCAAGCATTTGGCATAAAAATTGCTGAATAATTAAATTTTAATTACTTACACATTGAGGTTTGTACTAATAAACCAAACTGAGCTTTTTCAAACTCATCCTTTTAAGTTATTTTTAACCGACTTCAAAAAAGGAATTTCTATTCTCAATTCGACTGTATGTTTGTTTTGTGAGTATGTATGTTACGCGATCATTCAATTATGAATAGATTTTGATGATTCTTTTTTGTTTGATAGATCATACTTCAGAGGTCCCATATAAATTTAATCGAAATGGATCGCTTTTTGATAAAATCAACAATAATTAAACGCAAACAAAGCCTAAAAAAACCGACTTCACCGCTTTATCTTCGGTACCTTGATCAGATTTAAATGGGACCACATGAAAAACACCAGCTTTCAAATAAAAAAATAATGTTCAATATCGGCTCTCAACGAAAGAAGTTATGAGGTAACTTGTAAAGTCGGTTAAAAACGAGAACATCGTCAATGTAGTCCACAGAATACGCATTATTGACGATATTTCAAGAATTCAGATCTTGATCAAATTTAAATGGGACCAATTGGAAAGCAACATCTTTAAAAATAAAATAAAAAATCGAAATCGGTTCACGTGGAAAGAATTAATGAGGTATAACACACAAAATAAAAATAAAAATATAGTCGACTTGAGTACCTCCTCCTTTTTTGTGAAGTCAGTAAAAAAAGAATCATCAAAATCAGTTCACCTAGAAAAAGTTCTCAGGTAGCAAACTCAAAATAGTCGAATTCAGAACCTCCTCCTTTTTTGAATTCGGTTAAATATACTTTTTATAGACAGTTGCAATTAGCGCCCAATTACCACGATATGGAGCAAGAGAGATGTAGAACCACAGAATAGATGTTAGTACCACATTCCTATGAGTGCTTTTAACACTTCTACTGATTGTTGACTCTAGGGAAGTGTTGTCATTGCTCCCTATCGTTCGTTGGAAATAAAATTATTATACTACATACAAATTGTGTATGAACTGACTTTTTACGACTCATAATAATCATAATCATCATTTATTTACCTTACTACATTGTACGTTATAACAGGTATGTCAATCCTTATCCTTACTAATATTATAAATGCGAAAGTAACTCTGTCTGTCGCGATTTCACGCCAAAACTACTGAACCGATTTAAATGAAATTTGGTACACAGAAAGTGTAGAGCCTGAGAAAGGACATAGGCTAATTTTTAATGCGAAAAAAGGGTTGTAAGGGGAGGGATGAAAAGTTGTATGGAAGTAACCATACTTTCCACGCGGACGAAGTCGCGGGCACAGCTAGTCCTGCTATATATATATATACTAGTCTATCGCGCCGAACTGAGATCTCGCGCCTACATTTTGCTGAATAGAGAAAAACTTTTGAGTTTACTGGCTTATAATTTTTTTTCTACAAAATAATTGTAAAATTTCTGTATTTGTTGTTCAAGTGCAGGATATAACAGATATTATACGTAAGTTTCAGCGTTCAGTTTGAAGCCGTTTTTGAGATAGACCCCGAGACAAAATAGGTCTAAAAACAGTGAATTTGGTGGCCTACCAAATCGTTATTTTCTAACATATTTTTTTTTAAAACCGCTTTCGTACTCTACTTGTCAAGCCCTTTTCAACGATACCCCACAAGGGTAGACAAAAAAATAAAAAATATTTTCCTCCTCAATTAGGTACATGTATGAGAGCCCCCTTAATATGTTCATTTATAATATAATTTTAAATGTAATTTTTGATTTGAGGCCGTAGTTTTACATATTCTATGAGAATTTGAAGTAATTCGCTTATATGGTTTAGACGCTAGATGCCTCTGACAGACGTACGGACAGACGGACAAAGTGCTGAACCACCCAAGCCAACTTAGAGATCTCGCTTCGCTCAATCAATAATATATTACTAACTAGCCGTGCCCCGCGGCTTCGCCCGCTATTATGAAGTTAAAAAGTAGCCTATGTGTTAATCCTAGGTATAATCTATGTACATTCCAAATTTCATCCAAATCCGTTCAGCCGTTAAAGCGTGAAGAGGGAACAAACATACTTACACACTTACACACAAACTTTCGGATTTATAATATTAGTAGGATATTACTAATTTACTTTACAAATCCTACGAATATTATAAATCCGAAACGCTTTCACACTCACAGCCCCACACTAAGTTCAATGACTTGTGTCGTGGGTGCCGGAAACATTCACATCACACACACAATCACAACCAGTATATCGCATAAAGAGGAAACGACCCAAAGCAGGTCCCTATAAGCGCGGATACAACACACAAGTCTCCGTTCTTTAGTCAGGTGCACTATCTTATCTAACTGTGTTTGTATGTATGTGATTGATCACTTCACTTAATAGATAGCTGGTGAAAGGGTAACTGTACGTAATTATTAGATTTCCTGGCGGTTAGGAATAATATTTTTTCTTTACTTAACGCAAGTTTGTCGGTCTTTTTTTTTTAAATTTCTGCATACTTAGAACTTTTTAATCCTCAATCGCTTTTTAGTCTATGGCAGGGGTCGGCAACCTGCCGAGCCACATACGCCTTTCTGGATGTGAAGCTGCGGCTCTTTACCTTTATACGCAAATATTATTTAATTTAAAAAAACATTTAAAAAACGTTAACAACAAGCTTCCAAAGTGCATAGCGTGTTTTATACGATACTCATATTACAGTAGGTATTATTGTTGGCAAAAAAAAAATTGTGGCTCTATAAAACTTTGAAATTTTGTAAATTGTAATTTTTGACTCTTCCGACTCAAAAGGTTGCCGACCCCTGGTCTATGGCGATCTCCGATCTCAATTTTGGTGTACTTAGATATATTCGGTGACAATACAATGATATGGTATATGGAGCTGGTCTGATGATGGAGACGGAAGATGGCCATAGGAACTTCTGAAGTAAAGAAGGTAAACCCATCGAGTTTAAGCTCGTTTGATTCGCATTGACAAGTTCTAAATCAAAATCAAAATCGTTGATTCACATGGGCCCCAAAGAGGCACTCATGAAAGTTATTGAATCTATTATATATTCTCTGGTTATATAACCCTAACCTTGTCGTTGAACCTTAACTTCGGTACATACATCGAAGCCAGAGCTGGCCGCTAAGAAACTTGGTATCCTCGCAAAGGTTAGTCAGTACTTCACACTGGGGCAGCTTCTTAATTTATATCAAGCCGAAGTCCGATGGTCCGTGTATGGAGTACTGCGGCCCTATGGGATGGATCCACTGAGTACCAGCTTTTGGCTCTTGAGTCCATCGACCGCCGAGCAAAAAGACTCATTGGCGATGATAAGCTAGTCGAGTCCAAATTGCAGAGTCTCGTCAAGAGTGAATAGGTATCTTCTAGACAAACATGTCACATCTTCGGCCGCATTATCACTTTCCACCAGGTGAGATGGTGGTCCAATGTTCGTCTATAAGGCATAAAATATTTATATATATATAACTTTTTAGTTATCTTTATTTATTTACAACTGGTAAAAACGTGATTTAAAAAAATCTTTTGAATGTATTACTTACTTGTTTTGTTTTTCTGTTCAGTTTCTAAATCTAGGTAAGCATGCTACATCTTAGGCCGCATCATCACTTTCAATCAGGTGAGAAAGCGGCTAAATGCTGGCATAAAAAAATAATATATGGGTAGGTATATTTAAATATGTACATTTATTTATTTATTACTTAATTAACTCTTTATTGCCCCAAAAAAGGTACAAAGGGTGCACTTAACGCTAAAAGCATTTTCTTTCAGTCAACCACTCATGGTTGAAAAGCGAAGGCTGTAGGCATGCATCAAAAATAAGAAAGTGGTAAAAATATTATATGGTAGCCATCTCGAGAATGTTCCGTGGAAACTTTTGAGCGCCGACCGGAACCCATGTATTAGTAACCATGGAACTAATTTCTATGTCCGTGGGCACGAACTAGTTCCAGTGTGAAGTAATACAGATGGAAACGTTCTAATATTTGGCTGCCCAATAAATACATAGTCACTCTCCGATATTTATTGGAGCCCCAGGCTGAAGCACGAATTATTGATTTGGTCTGTTAGTGGGCAGGGGACCGACCTAGCTTGATACTTTTGAATGTAATAAAATGTTTAACCAAATAACATAACATAAACGATTCACACTCACAGCCCCACACTAAGTTTGATGACTTGTGTCTGAGAACTTTAGAAGTTTTATATATGTTGTCCCAAATTATATTGATTACTAAATTAATTTGACATTGATTGTCTACCTTTGTGCAAAGATGCATCCTTTTTAACAATATTTACCGACTTCAAAATAGGAGGAGGTAGGTACTATGTTCGACTGTATGTATTTTATTTTTTTAAGTATTTTCACTGATTTCTCACCCATGTGTGGACCGATTCTCAATATTCTTTTTTTGTTTGGTAGATTATACTTCAGGGGTGGTATAATCTGGGAGTGTTCAAATCAAGAGTGAATAGGTATCTTCTAGGCAAGCATGGCACATCTTCGACCGCATCATCACTTTCCATCAGGTGAGATAGTGGTCAAATGCTTGCCTATTCAGCATAAAAAAATATATATATTTATAATTTTTATCGAAATCAAACAGGCCAAAACCAAAATATAAGCGGTGAAGTCGGTTTTTTTAAGCTTTGCTTGCGTTTAATTTATTAAATTATGACTATTAGCTTACATTTTGACATTCATTAAAACTATATACTTGACATTATTTGAACTGCCCGTTGGCTTAGTTGAGTGAACGCTCGTCTTCTAAGCAAAGATATCGGGTTCGATTCCTAGGAACACAAGTTTTATTCCCAAGGGAAATTTGTGTTACTTCTTCTGGTTTTGGTTGTGTGTTATGTGAATGTTTCCGGCACCCACGACACAAGTCATCGAACGTAGTATGGGGCTGTGAGTGTGAAAGCGTTTATCTAATACCTTTAAACGAGCAATTCTTGTATATATATAATCTGAATCTCGGAAACGGCTCCAACGATTTTCATGAAATTTAGTATGCATGCGGTTTCGGGGGCGATAAATCGATCTAGCTAGGTTTCATTTTTAGAAAACGAAGTTTTAACGAGCAAAGCTCGGTCAACCAGGTACTGTTTATATTTAAACGGTAAGTATCAAGACAGTTTATACTGCGTTATGCTAATCGCCCAACATAATAATAATGCATGCAGTAGGTATGGCATGTGATAATGGGATGATGGATGGGACCGTACCTGTCTCCCACATTTGGTACTTGGACAGGTAAAATATGGTACGTACCACGTGTTATCACTTCGTAAAATTAATGTACTAATCAATATACCTAATTTGGGACAGCTATAGGCTACTAAAGATTTTTTTTCTCATTTCTTTGCATTTGTTTTTGCAACAATTTTCTTTCCAGTTTTTTTTCGACTTCACAAAAAAGAAGGAGGTACTCAAGTCAACTGCATTTTTTTTACCGACTTCCCAAAAAAGGAGGAGGTACTCAAGTCGACTGTAATTTTTTTTTTATTTGTTTTACCTCATAAATTCTCTCCACGTGAGCCGATTTCGAAAAAAAATTTTGAGTTTGAAATATGTTGCTTTCTAATTGGTCCCATTTAAATTTGATCAAGATCTGATCAGTAGTTATTGAAATGTCGTCAATAATGTCTATTTTGTGGCGAATAATGCGTACTTTGACGATGTTCTCGTTTACCCGACTTCAGAAGTTACCTCATAACTTCTTTTGTTGTGAGCCGATTTTGATGATTCTTTTTTTATTTGAAAGCTGGTGCTTTTCATGTGGTGCCATTGAAATTTGATCAAGATCTGATGTCTAGTTTTTGAGTTATATTAGTCAATAATGCGTGTGCAATACATTAAATCCGATCAAGGTTCCGAAAATAATGCGGTGAAGTCGTTTTTTTAAGCTTTGTCTGCGTTTAATTATTTGTGTTTTTTTATGTGTCCTTATAACATCGTTCCACTTGAGCCGATTTTGAAATTTTTTTTTGTTTGAAAGTTGTTGCTTTCCAATTGGTCTCATTTGTAGATTGTGTGTGCTCCCGGTCCCCACGGTCCAAACGTCTCAACTCCAAAAGGCACAAATATAATTATATTATATTAACATTACTATATTTGCGCCTTTAGAGATTCTCTGTTGATTTAGCTTCCACCCTTATTTTCAGTTCCGGTAAGATGATACCAGGGTGTTATTATAGTTAAAATTATTTGAAGTTAGATTTAATTACGTTATAACGTAAATAATAATTTGTATTGGGTGATTAATTTAATTGATTGATATTACTATTATGTAATTAATGCTAAAACTAAAAGCACTTCTAAATAAAATTACAATTTAAGTAAGTGAAATTACAACTTATCTAAATGGAATTACAGTTAATTACAATTTATAAATATATATTATTATAAATATATGTAGTTAATCGCAACACCGACATAAGTTCTTATATATTGTTTTGCTCTTTTTCAATCAAAGGTTGACTGGAAGAGATCGCTTTTAGCGATAAGTCCCCCCAGTGTGCTTAGATATAGATAATAAGATTGTTTTTTATGTAATTTTATTTGGTGCAATTGAGTGTTTTGTATTGTATTAATGTACCTATAGTTAATAGGTTAAATTTTGATTTTTAACTCTATCAAAATTGACATTTATCAACATTTGATTTGACATTTATTCGATTGACATTTATCAAAATCGACATTTATCAACATTTAAATTTAACTGATTTAAATCAGTTAAAATTAAATTGTCGCCCACAGAGTCAACAGACAGACCACCCCGGGCGTTCAATAGAGTCATAACTCTGTACATCCATGTAAAGTGCAGTTAGGTTAGGAAGTCGCCCAGTTAATATGCAAAACGTATTGTACCCTCACAAATGGGTAGTGAGTTTGGGTAGAATTGGTCATTGCCTTGCTTGAGTCAACAACATTGAGAAATTACATAACCATCGTTAACACTAGAACTCACTCGTTTTTTAGTAATTTTAACTAGAAGTCATGTATATATTCTCAAATTGCTTAAAAGTTTCAAACAGTTTAATTATCCTCTATAGCGTGGTCATAATAATATGACATTTGCAGGTTTATATAATCGAAAACGTTCAAATATCAATAGCGTAATTCTCATTTGTTGGAAGATAAAACTTAAACCCAGTACAAAAAATCAAGAAACTTATGGCTAATTTCATTTTCCAACCGGTCTTCTGAAGAAGTAAATTTTTGTGCGTCAGTTTAGCCAAAACTCGAAAACGGCTCGACCGATTTGGCTTCAAAATCACATAATATTAATGTAACATAATAAATACATTTTGAACATTATTGGACATAACAAAAAATTTCACTCCCCGTGTGCCAAAAAACTACACGATCTATTTCTTCTATCCCCGTTCTATCATTGACAAGCTGACAAATTGCATAGGGACATCTCTATATGGTAGACATTCCAGAAATGCGGACAAAGCGTTTTACTTCTTGCGTGAGTCGGTGTTTCCTGATGAGTACAATATCTTCAAGTCGCAAGTGAATAGGTATCTTCTAAGCAAGGTTACTCCATCGTCAAAAAAACATTATAAGTGACAACGACCAATTCTCCCTGAACCCACAACATGATTACAAATTCATGGCATGTACTGCCGAAATTCGGTCAGAGCCGAGGAGTAGTTTATGGCTTCCTATGACGTCACAACACCCCATCAGATAGGATATTAGTTCTGTTATAGGTTTCTGATAGGCAATAGGCTTTGTAGGATGGATGTAGGTCTTGGCTTGTAGCCTTGTGGAGGACTAGAATGTAGGTTATGTAGCTAATAATTGACCGAGCGAAACGGGCTAAGTTTACTTGGGTGGTTCACTTTGTACGTCCGTCCGTTTGTCTGTCATTTAGCGTTTAAACATACAAGCCATTTTTTCAATGTCTTCACTCTCACACTGTTCGATGATTTGTGTCGTAGGTGCTGGAAACATCATGGCATGTACTGCCGAAATTCGGTCAGAGCCGAGGAGTAGTTTATGGCTTCCTATGACGTCACAACACCCCATCAGATAGGATATTAGTTCTGTTATAGGTTTCTGATAGGCAATAGGCTTTGTAGGATGGATGTAGGTCTTGGCTTGTAGCCCTTGTGGAGGACTAGAATGTAGGTTATGTAGCTAATAA
This sequence comes from Lomographa bimaculata, assembly GCA_948107665.1. NCBI lineage: Eukaryota > Metazoa > Arthropoda > Insecta > Lepidoptera > Geometridae > Lomographa > Lomographa bimaculata. Next base: position 4,898,691 of record OX403612.1, on the reverse strand, counting down.
TTGACCGAGCGAAACGGGCTAAGTTTACTTGGGTGGTTCACTTTGTACGTCCGTCCGTTTGTCTGTCATTTAGCGTTTAAACATACAAGCCATTTTTTCAATGTCTTCACTCTCACACTGTTCGATGATTTGTGTCGTAGGTGCTGGAAACATTCACATCACATACACAATCGCAACCAGAATCAGAAACACAAATTTTCCTTATGGAGAAAACTTGTGTCCGACGGGAATAGAACCCCTAGATTAGAAGGTTAACGTACACCAACAGGCAGTTCAATTTACTTGAAATTCTCAGAGAATGTGTAATACTGTTGCCCATAGCAAAAAATGGCAATTAAAATTATATTGACTCATTGGCGATAGTTAGCTAGTTGAGTCCAAATTGCAAAGTCTCGGTCACCGACGTAAGGTGGCAAGCTTATCGGTATTCCATCGCTTACATTTTGGAGAGTGTGCACAGGAATTACATGAGTTAATTCCAACATGCCCTTTTTACCACCTAACAACAAAACAAACTATTAAACGTCATCCATTTATGGTTGACATACCTTCAGTTCGCTCAAATCGTTTCGCTTCTACGTTCATCATCCATACAGCAAAGGAGTGGAACTCATTACTTGCGTCTATGTTCCCCGAAAGGTATAATCTGGGAGTCTTCAAGTCAAGAATGAATAGGTATCTTCTAGGCAAGCATGTCACATCTTCGGCAGCATCACCACTTTCAATCAGGTGAGATAGTGGTCAAATGCTTGCCTAATTAGCATAAAAAAAAATGCACATTCACTTATATTTAACAATTATAATCTTCTTTCTTAATTATAGTCTTCAAATTAAGATTGAATAGGTATATTGACATGAGAAACCCGTGTTTTTTCGCGCTTTTATTTTCAAAAGCATTATTTTGACTAACCTCGACGTTTTCGGGTTGCACCGGCAGTGGTCACAAGAGACTCTTGAATAGGTATCTTCTAGGCAAACATGTCACATCTTCGGTAGCATCACCACTTTTAATCAGGTGAGATAGTGGTCAAATGCTTGACTATTTAGCATAAAAATAAAATCTAAATCAAAAAACTCGACCGCAAAAAACAAGTTACATAAATTCTAATCCGGAACATAGAGAAATTAACAGTCGGATCCATTAAAACTCTCGAACCGACTCAAATCTGTCTATTAATGTGTACAGTTAATGTTAAAGTTTGTGCAAATGCACAAACTTTAACATATAACATAAAATTAAATATTACCAAATGGTAATATTTAATTTTATTCATTTAATTGCATCCTTTTAAAAAAAACGCTTTCACACTCACAGCCTCACACTAACTTCGATGACTTGCGGAAACATTCACATCACACTTACAATCCCAACCAGAACCAGAAACAAAAATTTTCCTTTAAAATAAAAATTATAAGTATTTATTGCCAGATTATTTTTTATCTTATTTTCTACAACACAATATAACGTGTTAAATAACAATTAACTTATACAGATAAATACAATACAGTTACAAATAAATAATAGTTAGATACATAGTTATTCACAAAAACAATAGTGGTCGGCAGTAGGGGTATGCTCAGCGCTTTTTTGTGTAAAATACTGTATGTATATATTTTACACATGGCTGGTTTTCAGCATATCCCTTGCTCGAGCTGAGATGGTTATCGAGCCGGAAAAAGTAGTTTGCGGGATCTAACTTAAATTTTTTATAATATTTACAGCTGATTTATAAGATCAACTAGCTTTTGCCCGCGGCTTCGCTCGCGTTAAGAAGTACAACAAACTTTCATCCCCTATTTTATCCCCTTGGGGGCAGAAATAATCAAAATCCTTTCTTGGCGGATGCCTACGTCATAACATCTACCTGCATGCCAAATTTCAGCCCGATCCGTCCAGTGGTTTGGGCTGTGCGTTGATAGATCACTATGTCAGTCAGTCAGTCAGTCACCTTTGAGTTATATTTAGATATATATATAAATATAAGAGTAAAGTAAATCCCGATCAAAAAGAACACATGAACCAAGTGTCTTCGCCTTAATAGAGACAATAATAAAAGTGTTAATGGACACATTCTTGGATATTTTAAATCTTGCAGAATAAGTTAAATTTAAGTTACTTATTAGCCTAATCTTGGCTAGATTGTAACAAAAATAGGGAACGCGATAGCGTGACCTATAATAGGAAAAAAAAAAAACTCCTGGTTAGGAGACAAACGCGCACCCTACTGTACAACAGGCAGTTCATTTATATCTAAGTGCTCTGAGTTAAAAAAAAATAAGTTATGATCACTAACTCCTGCATTTTTTAATTTAACAAAGCATTAAAAACCCTCTTCAAAAATTAACCACGTCACAAAGGCGCGTAATCCAAAAATCGAGCCCCAAATTGATGGCCAACATGAAAAATCCAATCCCACGAACAATGCAAACCAATCCGACGTTTCAGTGCTGCCAACTTCGGGCAGTAAAACCTCCCTGACATGGCAATACGTTAAAATCGGTAAAATTCATTGTCGGTTTTATGCGAAGCTCTTTATTTTACGATGCATTTCGGAAATCGGACGGCTTAAAACTGGTGCTTGGAGGCTCTGTAAAAAGAGGCTGATCAGTTTTTTGTGAACTTTATCCTTTTTATAAACCGACTTCACAAAAAAGGAAGTCCTCATTTCGACTGCATTTTTTTGTGTGATACCCCGTTACTTCTTTCTGCGTGGACCGATTTTGTTTTTTTTACAATACAATACAATATTTCTTTATTGAACACCAATAAGTAGTTAAAAACAATAACAATAAATAACCGAAAAACAATATTTGTTGTACAATAGGCGGCCTTATCACCTTAATCAATTTCTTACAGGCAACCTTTGGATGGACAGGATAGTAGAAATATTTGGCTGTAGGTGGTGTTCTCAACTCATGCAGTATAAAACAAATTAAATACTGATATGTTACTTAAATACTACTTACATACAATTAAACACAATATATAAATAGCACTATATGTAGATATCAATGTATAAATAATAAGTCATATATATCTTATATATATTTTATTACTTGATGTAAGTACCCGGCATCCGTTGCAATGCCACATAAAGAACTGTTTTACCTCTTTCATGTTTATGGTTGCCTAGTACTTCAATACCATACTGAAAATCGCGATTAAGAAATGGGGGGTGGAAAGGAGGGTGAAAAATACTTTACGATCTATATCTACCCTTATACCTACCAAATATACAAAAAAAGAATCATATGGTTATTGAAAATGTAAGTAGAATTGGTTCATCATCATCTTATCACCATCTCAGCCGCAAGAAGTTCACTGCTGGATATAGGCCACACCCAAAGATTTCCAAAAAGAACAGTTGAAAGCGGCCTGCATCCAGCCTCTTTCTGCGACATATCGTCCGTCCACCTTGGTCTTCCATCACTGCGCTTGCCAGTCCGTGGCCTCCATTCGAGAACCTTTCGGCTCCATGGGACATCAGTTCTGCATACTATGTGCCTGATTGTGCCCTGTCCATTGCCACTATAACTTGCTAATCTGCCGGACTATGTGGTTGACTTTCGTTCGTCTACGAATCTCTTCATTCCCGATGGGATCTCGTAGAGAAACCCAAAGCATAGCCCTTTCCAGGTGGAAGCGGCCTGCATCCAGCGTCTTCCTGCAACCTTCATAATATCATCTATCCACCTTGGTCTTCCGACTTGCTCTTGCCAGTCCGTGGCCTCCATTCGAGAAACTATAATATAAATTCTTAACTTACATAGGAATCTTTCAATTAAACAACTTGTATACTTGTTTTTACTTAAATAAATTAAAATTATAGTTATTAAACATGATGATCATACATCTAAATAATCTTTATTGAAACCAACATCCCCAAATATTAGTATTCTAACAATGCTGTCAAACACACTTAAAATATCTATAGTAATTTAACTGTTACATCCATTGAGTTAGTTAGCTTACTAGAAGTAACATTTATAGTCAGCGAGTAACATTCCATCTTTCTTCCACCTAACCTAATTATTTTTTAGGAATATACGTTATTTTGGTATTTGTTTACACGTATACGTTTAATATTTTAATTACTGTAGATATACCTATAACACTGAACGGTAACTAGGCAAGCATGTTCCATCTACGGCCGCATTGTCACTTTCCTTTAGGTGAGGTAGCAGTCAAAGGTTTTCCTATCCAGCATAAAAAAAGATATATTATAAAAAAATATATATATATTATCTATTTATAGAAAAATGAATATCTATTTCCCTTGGTCATCTCACGCGTGAACGGATGGAACAATTTCGCTAATTCTTTTTTGTTGTGTTAATTATTGTCAGAAGAAGGTTCTTATGAAAGAAAATATTATCCCGGAATTTCCACGGGTCCGGGAATTACGCAGCTAGTTATCTTTAAAATAAAACAAAGTTGGGTTAAAAACTTTTTAGTTCAAAGTTAGTCAGTTTAAAGAACTATAAAATATTTTCTCACCTATGAAATTAATTTCATACTCAAAATCAGAGTCGTCTATTAACGTGTGCCCCAAAGAGGCACTCATGAAACTGGCTTAAAACTCGGCGATGCTTTTCATTATTTTCTTTCATCATCATCATCATCTCAGCCACAAGAAGTCCACTGCTGAATATAGGCCTCCCCCAAAAATTTCCAAAAAAAACGTTTGTTAGCGGCCTGCATCCAGCGTCTTCCTGCGACCTTCATTATGTCGTCCGTCCACCTCGTGGGCGGTCTTCCGACACTGCGCTTGCCAGACCGTGGCCTCCATTCTAGAACCTTTCGGCCCCATCGGCCATCAGTTCTGAGTACTATGTGCCCTGCCCATTGCCACTTCAACTTGCTAATCCGCCAGAAAGCGCATGTGCAGCTTGCCCTCATGCATTATTGTCATTGATGTAGTAATTCGTTTTTTAATAAGCTTTCTCAAGCAACTCGTTACTAAAGTCATATCACAAGTGTCACTTCTATTTGCATATAATATAATAAATGCTATAACTCAAATGAAACATGGCAACTTAAACCTTATCAACCAAACATTAAATAACAGATTATGTCCGATTATTTTGGAATTAAAGAAATACCATCATTTTTATGGCCATTTTGATGGGACTTTTACAGCGTTTCGAATATTTCCAATATGCGATGTTATTGCTCGTAAATGGTTTAGCATTTTTAACAATGCTCCTCCTACTAGCTTTGGAAAGTTTTATGTTTTATAGGAATAGGGGAATGACGATAAAATTATTATATTACTTATGTGAATTGACGGCGTCATCCGAGTTTAACCTGCAGGAGTCCGCCTTTTAACCAACTTAGGTGAGATAGTGGTCAAATGTTTGCCTATACTGAATATGTAAAAAAAAACTTCTTAAAAAAGGAGCAGGTTCTTTTTTTTTTTTTTTTATTACAGACCAAGCAAACGTTTGACCACAATCGCACCTGATGGAAAGTGACGATGTAGTCTAAGGTGGAGCACGCTTGCTTAGTAAATACCTATTCACTTTACTTTTGAACACACCCTAATTGTACCTTTCGGGAAACACAGACGACGGCAAAGCGTTCTATTCTTTTGCTGTTCTATAAATGAACGAAGACGCGAAACGTTTCGAATTTTTTGAACGCGAACATTCTGAATTGGGCTGTATTTTTTATGTAAGTTAGCGTTAGTTAAAACACACGTTAGCTTTCCAAGGGAAATTTGTGTTTCATGGTTCTGTGTGTTATTGTGTTTGTGATGTGAATGTTTCCGGTACCTATGACAGAAATCATCTAACTTAGAATAGGGCTGGGAGTGTGAAAGCGTCATTGTGAATAAAAAAAAAGACGTGTGGCACTCGGGGACTGCCGCGGTAAAGCTATTGCATAGCATTTTTTATCAACTTATGCAATTACAATGATTTATTTATTTTATTTATGCAGTATTTTTTTTCCTGCCACCTAGAGGCGAGTTGCGGAACTAAAGAGACAAGCGTGATATTTCAAAAAAGCAATTAAAAGTTCTGCTATTCATTGATAGATGGCAAAACTAAAAAGTATCACCGCTGTGCCGGTCGGAGTGGGGGGTGTTAGGTTATTTTCGTTACGGAATTTCTGGATTCGGTCTCGACGCTCAAGGCCCGCGATAGAAGCTATGCAATAGCTCAAAAATATGTAGACTGTACATTCAAAATGAGTTTGTTTGTATGGAGAGGGTTGCAATAATTACACTTCAGGAGATAAGGAGTAAGTAAGATAGATTAACACCGGGTTAAAATAATTATACTAACCATAATTCCCGACTTTACATTTTCCCCGGTGCAGTCCTTTTTAGCCGTCGGGAATCTAGTGTCAAATTCATACTATTGAAAACTATGATTTTGACACTTATAATAAACTAGTCGTTCGCGCCGAACTGAGATCTCGCGCCTGCATTTTGCATTATAGAGAAAATCTTTTGAGGTTACTTGCTTTTAACTGTTTTACTATATAATAATTGCCTGATTTCTGTATTTCTTGTTCAAGTACAGGATATAACGTATATTATACGTAAGTTTCAGTGTTCAGTGTGAAGCCGTTTTTGAGATAGACCCCGGGACAAAATATGTCTAAAAACAGTGACTTTGGTGGCCTATCAAATATTGTCCAACATAGATTTTTTTTTAATCGGTTTCGTCTCTACTTTTCAAGCCCTTTTCAACGATAATCCATAAGGGTAGAAAAAAACAATGTTGCTCTCTTACATGTATGGGAGCCCCCTTAATATTTTCATTTTCTTTGAGAGTTTGAAGTCAATCGCTTATTATATGGTTTAGACGCTAGATGCCTCTGACAGGCGGACGGACGGACGGACAAAGAGCTGAACGACCCACGTTAACTTGAAGTTATATCTTAGACTTGAATGCTATTGCATCCCTATTTGGTCACTCACAGCCCCACAATAAGTTCGAGGACATCATATACACAACCACAACCAGAACCAGAAACACTAATTTCCCTTGGGGAGAAAACTTGTATTCCAGCCGGGAACCAAACTCTATATGCTTAGAAGGCAAACGCACACCCAAATAAGCTATTTGCAGCTTTTGTGCCAATAATACTTTAGTAAGTACTTAAACGAAATTTTTAGCAAGAATGTATTCAATGAATGAACAATCGGTCATTCCATGCAATTAAGGCTTCTGCACTATTTATTTCACAGTATGGACAAACACATAAACATAAGCGCTTTCACAGCCACAGCCCCACACTAATTTTGAGCAGATAACTTAATACATAAGTTATCTGCTCAAACTTAGTGTGGGGTAGTTTTTGTTCGGAAGAAGAATGGAAAAATAATGCTCCGCTGAGTTTCTAGCCAGGCAAATTGATAAACTGCCAAACTTCATCCATTAATGGTTGACATACCTCCGGTTCGTTCGAAGCGTTTTGCTTCTACGTTTGTCATCCGTACTGTGAAGGAGTGGAATTCATTGCCCGCGTCTTTGTTCCCCGAACGGTATAATCAGAGTCTTCCAGTCAAGAGTGAATAGGTATCTTCTTGGCAAGCATGCTACATCTTCGGCCGCATTTTCACTTTCCATCAGGTGAGATGGTGGTCCAACGCTTGCATATCGAGTATAAAAAAAAGGTTCTTTAGATGGCTGTAATTAGCAAATCTGGCATTAGAGTTCATGAGAACTTTCATGAGTCCCTCTATGAGGCACAATTTTAATAGACGATTTTGAATTTTAATGAGGCTTATAACATAAATATGAGTATAGCCTAGACCCTTACCAAAATTTAATAAAAATCACAGAATTATCGTAAATAACAATTTCCCGTAATTATACCATATGACGTAATAATACCCGTAGTAAAATGTTTAAATTTCTTCTCGAATTTTCCGCAATCCCATAATGTACCCTAATTAGTTGACTCCTCACCTTGGTCCTTAGTACAAAATTAACCCCATAAAGAAGCCATGGGACCCGGGTCCCTGGTAATTATAAACCTATCAGGACATAATTGTTTGTCTTAATTACCAATTGTTTTGTCATAATTACTGTATGGGCTTTAGGCAGATATTATGTGGTGAGAGAAGCGAGGAGCGGAAGCGGGTTCATAAACGGCGATGTAATGTAGATGGCAACGCTTGTTTTTTTGCATGAAACTGAATCTGATTTTTATTTGTCAATTATCATTACTTATAATTAAATGTATTATAATTTATTTCAATTTTTAGATCCATGCACTCTTTAAAATTTTGTTCTCTTAAACAGTGATGTCCAACTCTATTGCGTAATTCCTCTCCATCCAAAGATTGTCTGGAAGCGCTTTTAGCGGTAAGACCGAAATGTTTATGTTTTATTTTCATAAATTAGCACATTGAGATGTGCTACTAGCTACTTTCCATGAGGAATGATTCTACCCCATGTTCCATGTGCCCGACATATAACTCATTATTATATGTCATGTAATTTTTAGAATGATGTACATTAATATGTAAGCAGCATAGGATTAAGTTACTGAGTGTTGGGTGAAATAGTAGTCGAATGCTTGACCTCGAATAAAAAAAACGCTGAAGCAACTTTTCTTTGGGCTTCACCCGCGTTGATCAGTTGACAGTTCATATTTCAGAGGCTCAAAGTTCATTTTTAAATAAGGGACATCTTTAATGTTAAATCGCTATAGCTCATCACTATCACCGCTTCTCGTGGGACACTGATTTCCATACTGGCCACATTAGGGATACGACACACGCATGTTTTATGTTCCTACCGTTTAAATAGGCACACATAGGCAATATATTTGTATATAAAGCCTCAAGATCTAGTTGATGGTAAGCGCGAGAAGCAAAATCTATAGACAAAATATATTTCTGTTAAATTATTTGATACTAGCAATTCCCCGCGGCTCCGCCCCCGTTAACAAGTTAAAATGTAGCCTATGTTTTAATCCTAGGTAAAAGCTATGCATTCCAAATCTCATTCTAATCCGTTCAGCCGTAACAGCGTAAAGAGAAAACAAACATATACACTTACACACAAACTTTCGTATTTATAATATTAGTTACTAGCCGTACCTCACGGCTCCACCCGCGTTTATCAAGTTAAAATGTAGCCTATGTTTTAATCCTAGGTAAAAGCTATGGATATTCTAAATTTAATCCTTGCCCATTCAGCCGTTATAGCGTGAAGAGAAAACAAACATACTTACATACTTACACACAAACTTTCGGATTTTTATATTAGTGCGATTTGATCTGTGATCAGGATTAGTGATCAGTGCCTCGTATATTTTCGGATGTTTTCGGATTCAAACTCGCCGGCCGGCGCGACGTGGAGTTGTGTGTGTGCGCTTAGGCATACATACAGTTTGCTGGAGTTCCTTTCTTGGGGAGCTCCGGAGGCGGTTTCGAAGCAGTCTAAGGTACGTGGGCTTAAATAAACACTGTAAATTGATTCGTGTATCCCTACTGATTTTTGCCAATGTTCAAAATAATTTACCGCTATCATTAAAAATATTAATACGTAAATGGTGGGCTATTTACACGCCAGCGATTTTACTCGCGCCACCATAATTTTGGTATTATTCAGTATATTATTCAGTTTTTAAATTATCGAGAATTTTACTAAAAACATTAAATATGACACGCGCTATTTTTTTTTACTAGCTTTTATTTATTTTACACTGTATGTATGTATGTTTTTTTCGGGTGAAATCTTGCAACTCAATTTTGAATATCTTCAACCGATTGAGCTGAATTTTTTTATTCACGTTTAGTTTGGATGACAATGCATGGTTAGCTGTCATTCTAAGTCCAACATGGTGGAACACCCAAAATGGCGGACATGTAGTTTTTAATGCACTCCTACAATATGCGTATCAAATGAAAGGGCTTGCTGAGAATAACTCGAAAAATAAAGTGACGTCACTTTAAATCCAATATGGCGGACTTCTAAAAGTTTGTCTTTAAAAAGTTTTTAACAAGTAATTTATTTATGCCCGATCTTCAAGCATTTGACCACAATCTCACCTGATGGAATGTGATGATCTTATGCTACCACCGTATTATCTTCTATCTTTTCTCCGCTAAACGCGCTCCTAATATATGCCCCGATAGCTTAGTTGGGTGCGCGTTCGCCTTCAAAGCAGAGGTATCGAGTTCGATTCCCGGCGGAAACACAAATTTTCTCCCCAAGGAAAATTTGTGTCTATGGTTCTGGTTGTAATTTTATGTATGATGTGAATGTTTCCGGCACCCACGACACAAAGCATCGAACTTAGTGTGAGGCTGTGATTTATTTTTTATGCTATATATATTTTATACATACCTTCGATGACAATCGTGCTCGGACTCGAATGCCTCTCTCATGCTCTCATGCTCGCCTGCTCTTTTTTAATGCTTGATAGGCAAGCATTTGACCACTACCTTTCCTAATTGAAAGTGAAGATGTAGCCGAAGATGTAGCTTGCCTAGAAGATACCAATTCACTCTTGACTTGAACACTCCCAGATTGTGCTGACAATATTTATTTATTTTATATGAAAGTTTAACAAAATATTCAAAATCATGCACCTTTAAACCTCGTAAAGATTTGTCTCGATAATGTCCTCTTCAATAATATAAGCTTAGCAATAACGAATCAGTAACAATATACACGTGTAAAGTGAGATATTTTCTATTATCCTTATTATTGAGTAGGTAGTACATTCCGCATTATTGTCAAACGAACGCAGCACCTAATCCACGCGATCGCCTCGGTGCAATATAATAATATATACAATGTGTGACAGAAAGGTGTAGTAATACTCAAGTCACACATCTAGCTAAATGTATGGAGTCTAACAGGAACTTCTGCATTCACGGCAGCACCATGAGTTATGATGAATTAAAGTTTCTAAAAAATATGTGTTTTGCAACCCTATTTAATTAGCTACCGTTCTACACCACATAGCATTTGGACCAAGACGTCTGACAGTGGTGGCAATAACAAAGGTCAAGGTCACGCGCCACAGATGTAATCGTAGGGTTAGCAAAAAAATATTTTTTAATTTTTGTCCGGAGCAAATATCGCCGATTGCCGCACATGTAACTGTAGGGTTGTCTAAAGTATTTGAAAAATATATTTTTAGGTAATTTTTGTACGGAAAAAATTATATCCGATTTCGACTTTCGTTTTCTGGCAGACGATTCCTGGCACGACACACATGCACACTACCAAGTATTACAGGATTTGTTACAGGATGTATATGAATAGTTATAATTAGACAGTTAAAGTTATGACAGGCATAATGAAAGATCATAATATAGGTGTTGGTTATTACAGACAAAACCAATGTAAATCTAGTCCTTTAATGTCCAGCAATAACTATAATTGCGTCTTTACTAATAACTCAATACTCAAGTCGAGTGACTTTAATGTTTTCTACGTTTATAACACACTGACTGACAAAATGGTTATTTATGATTTCTGGAAAGGGGGTACTATAGGTATATAAGTCAGATGGTTCTCGATGGTACAAGCAAGAACCATCTGACTTACCTATAGTAAAATATGAGCTCGATAAATGGACGTACGATTGATAGGGTCTGCTGAAACGCATGTTTTTGTAACCCGTTGCTGGAAACCTGTATTTTGCAGGAAAAACCATCGTAGTGCAGTAAAAGGACAATTTTTTTTTGTTACGATGTTACGTAAGACAGGCAAACTTTTGACCACTATCTCACTTGATGGTAAGCGACGATGTGGTCGACGATGGTTGCCTAGAAGATACCTATTCACTCGCGACTTGAAGACTCTCATATTGTACTCATCAGGAAACACCGACTCAGGTAAGGAGTTCCATTCCTTTTCTTTTCTTTTTTTTTTCATTTTCTATTTCTATGTGTTTTTTTTATATTCGATAGGCAGGCATTTGACCACTATCTCACCTGATGGAAATTAAAGATACGGCCGAAGATAGCATACTTGCCTAGAAGACTTATGCACCTTAATATGTAGACTCCCAGATTATACCGTTTGGGGAATCAAGACGCGGGAAATGAGTTCCATAACTTCGCAGTACGGATGATAAACTATGTCTATGTATGTCTTAATTTATAGGCTGATAAACACATTAGCCTTCTTTGCGTCGCGCAGTCAGGTAAATAGGACTTAGGGCCAAAACTGTGCTGCGTTAAGCGGACACCATACAAAAATGCACGCGCGGGTCCACGCGACTTTGCACTTTTGTATGGAACCGCGCGGAGCGTCTGCAGTTTTGGCCCTAAGATTTGATTTTTTTTTTTATTATTTGTGACAGGCTAGTGTTTGACCACTATCTCACCTGATGGTAAGTGACGATGTGATCGAAGCTGGTAAACACACTAGACCTGGAATACGCAGGCTCTCAAGGATAACTGCCGGAACACCGTATTTGGCTTGGCGGCAGACTTTCAACTTGATGGTGGTAAGCTACTTTGGTAGAAAGCCAGATGAGCAACTCACAAAATGCTCTACCACCTCTCAAATGTCACCTGATTAGCACCACCCGGGGACCACGTGTAGGGAGTCAGACTTAAGGGGTATCCTCCTACGGACGTGGGTGACTCAGCCCCCTTACTACTACTTACTACGAGTAATATTAAAGTACGAAATAACTTCGAGTTCCAACAGTAACGCCCCTGAACTCGTAATTTACGACTCAAGATATATAATATCTTGAAAATATAATTGTAGGTGTCGAGTCGGATCTCGTTTTTTACATTTTGAGTTATGCCCGTTGTGCATCTGAGTCCTTTAATTTTACTTAAAATGGGTGTGGCGCAGGCGCAGCTTTATTTATATGCATTTCTTCAGTTTTTGTGAGTTTGGTAAGGTATTCTGATGTGATTTTTTTGGCAATATTACGATTTATCAGAGGCTATGTTCGTTGTTAATCGGGTTACCTAACTATAAGCCTGTGTGATAACCATTGTATAAGCTAAGTATGAATCTTCCAAATTTTATTTTGAATAAAATTTGGAAGCCATTAATTACAGCGTGAATAAACCAACATACTAACAAACACACTTACACACAAACTTTTTAACAAACAGTCATGTCCATCACACTAGGACATACAGACAAAAGGGAAATATATTATGCTAACACACGACCACGACGACCTAGTTGGCGCAGTGGACAGGTCTCCGCCCTCGGCGCCGTGGGTCCTGGGTTCGATTCCCGGCAGGAGCACGAATTCCTTCCCAAGGGATATTTGTGCTTGTGGTTCTGGGTGTAATGTGTGTGTGATGTGAATGTTTCCGGCACCCACGATATAAGTCTTTAAACTTAGTGTGGGGCTGTGAGTGTGAATGGGTTTTGTTTGTTTATCACAGAATATACATGACATATTATTATAAATCAGACAGTTTAATGTAAATTAATTGTAATTAATTAAGTGTCTAGTTATGCTTGTTTTCTTTTAAAGCTGTAACGACTGAACGAATTAGGATGAAATTTAGAATATACATTGCTTATACCTAGAATTAACAGATAGGCTACTTTTTAACTTAATAAACGCGGGTGAAGCTTTGGGACTACACTAGTATTGATATGAAATGTAATGTTTTTATAAATAAAACTAGTCTCCACACCAAATTTTAGCAAAATTGGTCCAGTCTTTTAAGCGCGAAGAAGTAATAAACGTACTAACACATGCACAAACTTTCGCCTATATAATATTAGTGTGATTTAATTTTTGGTAATGTACAAAAGTATATAATAAACGCAAGCAAAGCTTAAAAAAAACGCTATATCTTAGGTTAATCAAAATATATGAATTTAATACGCATTATTAAGGGTACTTAAAAAAACTGCTGGTCAGATCATGATCAAATTTAAGAGGGACAACATGAGAAGCAGCAGCTTTCAAATAAAAAAAAACATCAAAATTAGTACTCAAGAATAAATTAATAATTATAGGTAATATATTATAAAACAGAAATAATCTAAATTATGACTAAACTAACTTATCATTCTATTTTAATCAATCCTTTTTTGTATCATAGTATAAATTAGTAATGAGGTAACATAAGATAATTAAACGCAAGCAAAGCTTAAAAAAACCGACTTCACCGCTTCATCATCGGAACCTTGATCAGATTTAATGTATAAACACGCATTATTGACTATAACTGAAAAACTAGAAATCAGACATTGATCAAATTTCAATGGGACCACATGAAAAGCACTAGCTTTCAAATAAAAAAAGAATCATCAAAATCGGCTCACAACAAAAGAAGTTATGAGGTAACTTTTGAAGTCGGGTAAACGAGAATATCGTCAAAGTACGCATTATTCGTCACAAAATAGACATTATTGACGATATTTCAAGAACTACTAATCAGATCTTGATCAAATTTAAATGGGACCAATTAGAAAGCAACATCTTTCAAACTAAAAAAAATTTCGAAATCGGCTCACGTGGAGAGAAGTTTTGAGGTAAAAAAAATTCGGTCGACTTGAGTACCTCTTCCTTTTTTGTGAGGCCGGTTAAAAAAGGACCAGATAGGGCGTAGCCCGGCGTTTTATGGCGTAAAGATTTTAATACCTTCGTTTTAAATCAGACGACTGCGTTTTTATAATTATAACATTTACTACCTTCTGTCGGACTATTAATTGTATGGGAGTCGTTGGTTAGGAGTATGAAGGATAATCGTTAAAACTTTTAAACAAAGAGAAAGCTGATTTTATGAATGCATCTGAGGTAATTTCATAAATAATAGTTTTAAAAAACTAAAAAACACGCTTTATGTAGAAAACCAAACAAAAAATAGAAAATAAACTTTAATAAATTTGAATTACGAATAGTGTAATTTTTTTTAATAAATATTTATTAATAATAGTGTAAATAAGAAAAAAAAAAATTTATTGAAAAAAACGTGGTTTTTAGTTTTTTAAACTATTATTTATTTTAAACGTTTTTTGCAAATTGAATAATGGAATAATCTTACAGTTTAAACTGGGTCAAAATCGCGCCCAAAGAAGTCGGTTACAAACATACAAGTGAAGCTAATATAAATCGGTCTTGAAATAAACATTGCATTTTAAAATAAATAGTAAATTGACATATTATTAATAATATGTCATCCGTACTTCGAAGGAGTGGAACTCATTGCCCTCGTCTTTGTTCCCCGAACAGTATAATCTGGGAGTCTTCCAGTCAAGAGTGAATAGGTACCTTCAAGGCAAGCATGCTACATCTTCGGCTGCTTCATCGCTTTCCATCAGGTGAGATTGTTGTCAAACGCTTGCCTATCGTAAATAAAAAAAAAAATTTATATATAGATGAATCTTGTGTCGACACTTTTACAAGGTAGTGAAAATTAGACCACGCTCTCACGCAATTACCAAACATTTTAAATAAAAACTAATTATTGGATTCTCACTATTTTATACAATTTGGAAAGAATACATAAACAAAACAAAGACCGAACTGTTCTAACCTTTGTCTACACACTTATTATTTCTCAAATATATAGGCACATTATCATTATAAAAACTAGATGTTCCTCGTATGAATGAAGGTGGATTTTTATATTGTATCAAAGAAAGAGCATAAGTGAAACAAAATACTGGGGGCTGAGTCACCCACGTCCGTAGGAGGATACCCCTTAAGTCTGACTCCCTACACGTGGTCCCCGGGTGGTGCTAATCAGGTGACATTTGAGAGGTGGTAGAGCATTTTGTGAGTTGCTCGCCTGGCTTGCTACCAAAGTAGCTTACCACCATCAAGTTGAAAGTCTGCCGCCAAGCCAAATACGGTGTTCCGGCAGTTATCCTTGAGAGCCTGCGTATTCCAGGTCTAGTGTGTTTACCATCTTCGATCACATCGTCACTTACCATCAGGTGAGATAGTGGTCAAACACTAGCCTGACAATAAAAAAAAAGAAAAGAAAATAAGAATAAAATATACTGTTATTATTTTTGCACATTAATTATTTCACTTTTTCGTATATAATATTTTTTTTCTATGTTCCCGGTACAAATTTAGTTGGATTCCTTTACTAAAATATTATACACATGAGTAACTATACATAAAAAAAAAATGGCTGGCAATTTTCTCATACAAGGCATCGTTGGCCTGGGCTATTCTGTGCTTCAGGAAGATTTGATTCGGATTAAAAGGTGATGTTTTCTGTAAAAATTACAGCTCTTAAATCTTTTTAAGCCCTATAATTTTAAATATATTTAACATCTAATATCAGGGTCAAACTAATCTGGGGGTCAACTGTCAAACTCAGGTTGAGGAGCGCAGTGGCTTGCCGCACAGGATTTATGATACATGTTCAAAAATCTCTTGGTGACTCTGAACTGTAGGGTAAGTGTAACGCTTACGCGACGACCTAATTGGCGCAGTGGACAGGTGTCAGCCATTTGCGCCGTGGGTCCTGGGTTCAATTCCCGGCAGGAGCACAAATTCCTTCCCAAGGGAAATGTGTGCTTCTGGTTCTGGGTGTAGTTGTGTGTGTGATGTGAATGTTTCCGGCACCCACGATACAAGTCTTTGAACTAAGTGTGGGGCTGTGAGTGTGAATGCGTTTGTTTTGTTGTTTGCTTACCATCAGGCGAGCAACTTGCTCGTTTCGTCTCTCAATTATATATATAAATGTATAAGCCGAGATTACGCTGAAAATAATAATTATTGCACATAATTTTCAATGTTGAATTTCTCAAAATATACCATTATTATACCTCAAGCCCTAATAACAAGGCATGACATCAAATTGTCCCCACAAATTAATTTTCTCTAAAGCCCCATTCAGACGACGAGATTTTCTCGCGAGGCGATATTTCATCATAATAAATATTCAAATTCATCGGCAACTATCTCTCTAAATCATATAGGAGAAAATGCTATGCGCTGTCGGCTATCACACTACCTAAAAATAAATCCAAAAGCTTGTGTGTAAGTTTTTTTTTAGGGTATAATTTAGACAGCCACCAAAAATTCTAAACGGTTACCAAAATGGATAAATGGTCACCAAATTACGTTTCCTAAAATAAATTTTCTTGTGACAGAACCGAATCGAATAACAGTTACATCGGTTTTTTTTTAATAATTTATATAAAAATATTTATAATACGAAAAAATGGATTTGCTTCATAATATTTTAGAAAACGTAATTTGGTGACCATTTATCCATTTTGGTAACCGTTTAGAATTTTTTTGGTAGTAAAATAGGTACTTTTTTGGGCGGTGTTTAAACACAAGCCTTTTTTTATTCAGGATAGGCAAACCTTTGATCACAATCTTTATTTGTTTTCTCTTCACGCTATAACAACTAAACGGACAAGGATTAAATTTGGAATGTACATCACATAGTCTATATTTAGGATGAACACATAGGCAATTTTTTTAAATTGGCAGTTGAATGTCTGGCAATGGTGAGCTGAGGCCGCAGGCCGGCTCAAAAGGACCCTACCACTACAGTATACTGTCTCTATATGCCATTTGAGTAAACATTTTTAAATGTTGATACATAATTTTAGACTCAAAGATTACATACATCGACCGCAATATCATTATTACTACGCTGCTGTTTGACGGGGCAGTCAGACGCAGTCAATGACTTACACGCCAAACAAACGACAAACGATTAAACGCATTCACACTCACAGCCCCACACCAAGTTCAAAGACTTGTATCGTGGGTGCCGGAAACATTTACATATCACACACACAATCGCACTCAGAACCAGAAGCACAAATCTCCCTTAGGGAAGAAAATTGTGCTCCTGCCGGGAATCGAACCCAGGACCCACGCCGCAGAGGATAGAGACTTGCACACCACGCCAACTGGGTCATCTGGGTCGCCACGTAGAAGGGATTTATTTTGAAAATTAGGTTTCTTGGCACGAATGTATTTTAAATTTTTCCTGTTTGACCAAATGTCGGTAAGTGATGATGTGGTCGAGGGTGGTAAACATACAATTTAACAAAGATCGAAGTATCAGTGAAATCGTTCAAGAAATACGTTTTTTTTATTTAAGTTAGGCATAATTATTAGCATAATTATTAGAGAGGCAATGCCGCCAGCATGATGAGAACGCTACCCACTCGTAGTGGGCTTTAGCACTTGAGTTACCTATAACCTTGAAGTCTTGTAGGTAACTTGGGTCTTTTTTCTATATATAGTTTTAGTTTAGTTTTAGGAAATATAGGCAATTGGCCCATAGTTACTCATGCATCATCGTTCCATCGTCAGAGTTAAGCGTTTTTAAGAATCGACCTAAAGACAAATTCTCGCAATAATCTCGCGAGAAAGTCTCGTCGTCTAAACCGACCTTTAACGCCACGATTTTTGTCCCGTCGCTGCGTGCGTGCCAAAATCAATTTACCAGGTATTAATACTAGAAAGCATTAAATGGGTCAAATTACGTTAAGTTACGTGGTGTAACGTAGTACAACGTGAAATAACCGATTTATGTGGGCACAAAGGTCAGACGAATGATTTTAGGTCGATTTATAAATATCTTGTTGTTTTTTTAAATTTGACGCTGCGTTCTATTACGCCATAGTCAAGTTTGTGAAGTACAAGTTTTTTTTATTTTTTTTCTTTTAATTTTATAATTATTATTAACCTAAAGAACATTTTCAAATTCCTCTTCAAAGAATCAAATAACCAATCTCAATTCATGTTTCCACTGAAATGTTGACTTCCTATAATATCTCTGGGTGACGAACGCAGTGCTTTGCCGCGAAGGAGCTCGAACTACATAATTTCAAAACGCCGGGTGTCACTGTACTGTAATAGACAAGCGTCTTTGTTCCCTGCAGGGCTTGAAATACCGGTAAAATGGTGGTAACGTTACCGTAGTCAAACACGGTAGCGTTATTACTACATGTAACGTTTTATGGTTTACCGTTAATCAATAGGCGTGTTACCGATATTTTTGTATAACGTTAAACGTAATTTTATCGGTAAATGTAACGGTAATTGATAACATTATTTCCTTCAACCCATACTTCAAAAAACAAATCAATTTTTGTTTGCTGCTTTGTCGCGATTCGCGTCCCCGTTCGTCGTTAAGTGCAGACTCCAAATAATTCTAGCAAGGTAAATACTCTCAGATGCGATAACGATACTTTTCACTTCGTAAAGTTATTTTATTGTTAATTGCTATTCATTGTTAACGTTATTCTATTGTTACGATACCCAGGTAACGATAATAATAATATATATTACTGTTATGCAGGTATTATTGTGAAAATAATGGTAATTAACGTTACTTTGTAATGTTATTTGGTAACGTTAACAAGCCCTGGTTCCCTGAACGGTACAATGTGGGTGTCTTCAAGTCTAGAGTAAATAAGGTACCTTCTAGACAAGCTTCTTTGAACTGCCCATTGGCCTAGTTAGGTGTGCGTTCGCCTTCTAAGCAGGGGTATCGGGTTCGATTCCCGGCGGGAACACAAGTTTTCTCCCTAAGGAATATTTGTGTTTCTGGTTCTAGTTGTGATCTAGTTTCTGGTCTGGTTGTGATGTGTGTGTGATGTGAATATTTCCGGCACCCACGACACAAGTCATTAAACTTAGTGTGGGGCTGTGAGTGTAAAAGCGTTAAAAAAAAACATGTTCTATCTTCGGCCTCATTGTCACTTTCTGTCAGCTGAGATAGCTGTCAAATACTTACCTATCTAGCATTTAAAAAAAGCATGACGCTTACCATCGGCGAGCAACTTGCTCGTATTGTTTGTTAATGACATAAAAAACATACTAAAGTAAAGCTTCGATCACCGTTTGATTCCTTTGAGTTGTAAAAGGCGCAAAGTACAGCGTAGAGTTGTATAATAGGGCCCAAAACTACAATTAAACAACTAAATGGTCCAAATATGGCGCCTTAAAGTTAAGAACTTGTAAGTTACTGTTATTTGACGCCAACTGTTGTTATACAAGTTATAAGCGATGGCGGATTGGTCAGTAAACTATATTTCAAGAGCGGAGTTTATCAAGGCATATTATCGCTCTATTGTCTATGCTCTATTTAAATTCGCATGTGACGAACAAAAACTATTATCAATATTTTTGAAGTTAAAGTTATAGGCGCGTTGAGCACTTTTTGGGTGAACAAAAATTATGGTATTATAACTCACGTCATCGTCACCGAACAATTCCCATGTGCTATATGTATACTGTGCATATATGTGTACTTTTTGGGTGACCAAAAAGCGTGAAACTCGCGTCATCGTCACTCGCGTCATCGTCATCGTCACTTCTATCGGCAGTCATCAAAGACTGCCTCGCATGTTTTTTTGTTACTAGTCGTTCCCCGCGGCTTCACCCGCGTAAATTAAATATACAATCCATTCTAGAAAGATTACCAAAAATCCCGTAAAACGTATGAGCAAATGTTTTCTTTTATGTATTTCTTTTTTTGAAAATATTTTAGTGTGTGGACAAAATGACGATGTTTCAATAGTTATTTTGCTATTTGGGGTGGAGACAAATCCAACACATCAAAGATCAAAAAAATCATTTCAGCCGTTCTTGAGCTAACTAACCCGACTTTATTTTATTTATATAGACAATTATTAAAACTTTATTCATAGTAACAACATAATTTAAGTCGCAATTGTAAATTACATTAAACTAAAAACTAAATTAAAATTAAACAAAAAAAAAAAAAAAAAAAAATATAGATAAATTAAAAATTTTATAAAATTAAAAATAAAAAAAAAAAAAAAAAAAAAAATAAATAAAAATAAATAATTATAAATAATTACGTTTCAATTTATATAGACTACATATATAAATTTAAACGTTTCACATTAACAGCCCTACACTAAGTTAGTTGACTTGTGTCGTGAGTACACTGAGAAAAATGTCTCGTTGCTGTTACTAACATTCTAGTGCTATAAATGTGATAACTATAATAATTTAGTAGCAATCACAAAATTATTTGGAAATAACGAGCTTAGTTTGTAAAAAGAACGTAGTTAATGTAATTTTGGCTAGAAAATGTTATGTTTCTGATTACTTTAGTAGTCTAGTTGTTCCTAATTTTTTTTCCGTGTAGGTGTGTGTGTATATGAGTACTGCTTATTTAAACTGAAAAAAATATGTAAAATCAACTTTAGATAGATTAAGTACAAGACATAATTATTTGATTTAGGACTAAAAACCGACTCAGATCACTACATAATTTTTGTAGAACCTCAAGGCATAGTTGTACCAATTAAAAATAATTGATCCGTGTCATTTGTCCGTGAGAACTGCCCGTTGGCTTAGTTGGTTGAGCGCTCGCCTTCTAAGCGGTTTCGATTCCCGGCGGGAACACATGTTTTCTCCCCAAGGAAAAATTGTGTTTCTGGTTCTGATTGTGATTGTGTGTGTGATGTGATTGTTTTCGGCACGCACGACCAAGACATCAAACTTAGTGTGGGGCTGTGAGTGTGAAAGCTTTTATGTTTATGTTTACATACACAAAAAAAAAACCCGCTGCCGCTTACATTTACGTCACACCCGATCCCGAGCTGCGTTGGCTCGCGTGGGTGCCGCTCATTACAATACCAGAGCATTGCGCTGTTCATGATTATGTAAACAGCAATCGCTTAGTGTGGACACGGCCTTAGTCTTGCATCAGTAACGAAACAATTTGTAGATATGATATCAGTGACATACTGTCGTCGTTTACCACAAGAAGAAAAAACTAGACGGTGTTCCACCAGTCAAGACCCTTATAAAAAGATGCAATGATAGGATCTGGAACATGAGTTTTTACAACATGCAACAAAAAGGTGTAGTAATACTTGGTGGTGTGTATGTGTATCGTGCCAGGAATCGTCTGCCAGAAAAAAAAGGCAAAATCGAAAATAATTTTTTCGGTACAAAAATTTTATGTTATATTTTTCAAGTACTTTTGACAGCCCTACAGTTACATGTGCGGTAATCGGAGATATTTGTTCCGTACAAAAATAAAAATAAAAAATCTTTGCCAACCATAAGATTTCATCTGTGGCACGTGACCTTGACCATTGTTATGGCCACCACTGTCAGACGTCTAGGTCCAAAGGCTATGCGGTGTAGAACCGTAGCTGATGAAATAGGGTTGCAAATGATAAAATTTTTTAGAAACTTTAATTTTTCATTACTCCATATTCATGCTGCTGCCGCATTCAGGTGTTCTTGTTAGACTTCATACAAGTAGCTAGATGCGTGGCTTGATTATTACTACACCTTTTTGTAACACATTGTAGAACTCGAACTTGTTAACCGTGTTTGATTAGGTCAAAAGTTAAGTCGGAATTTCGAACAGGATTGGGGCGATGCCAATTTAGTTATAGATTCAATTCGTTTAAAATACGGGAGAGTCTTTTTTGTGTAAAGTATAAGGATACATTGCCATTGCTGACCTTCCAAAATGTCATATACAGATAGGAAACAAACGTGAGCCTCTTCTGTCGCCATATCGCTTTGATAAAGGCCAGAGATTTGTTTTCGAATAAATTCCACATTTGAAAGTCTTACTATATACACTTTTTAATATTTGAAATCTGAAACTGCTATGCTCGTTGGCTAAGTAAGGAGCGCGTACTCTTTCTAAGCGGTATCGAATCGGTATGGGAACACTAGTTTTCTCCTCAAGGGAAATTTATGTTTCTGTTTCTGGGTGTGATTGTGTGTTTGATGTGCATGTTTCCAGCACCCATGATTTGAATCATTGACTGAGTGTTGGGCTGTGAGTGTGAAAGTGTTTATGTGTATGTTTTTTTACCCAGGCTACGCTGGCGGTCACCTATATAGCCACATTAATAAAATAAATCTGAAAGTATGTGCGTCAATACGAATATGTAACTGTGTTTGTATGTTTGTTTTCTCTTCACGCTGTATCGGCTGAGCTGATTTGGATGAAATTGTGAATGTACATAACTATCAATAAAAATAACAAATAAAATTATTTATTTCAGGCTATGAGAAACCTATATTGCAGATAAATCCTTACTATACATACATAATATATTATTATAATATTATAAATGCGAAAGTAACTCTGTCTGTCTGTCTGTTACGCTTTCACGCTAAAACTACCGAACCGATTTAAACGAAATTTGGTACACAGATAGTCTAGAGCCTGAGAAAGGACATAGGCTACTTTTTAACCCCGAATTCTGGCTGGTCCGGGACTTACGCGGGCAAAGCCGCGGGGCGCAGCTAGTTTAATATATAAGCTCTTAAACAAAACTAATACCTAGAATTAACACAGGCTACTTTTTAACTTGATACACGCGGGCGAAGCCGCTGGGCACGGCAAGTGCTGTATAAATAAGAGTAAGTATATCCATATCAGTCCAACTCCATCAAGTAGGCAGCACAAAACACGCGTGTCTGTAAGCCCACAATAGAGTTGCTTCCGCCGTCTCCGCCCGTAACGCCTTCGGATACTCAGTAGGTTAAATGTATAATATGAAAATCAATGTTTGTATTTCATGCGCTGCCGTGTCATTCATCCGATTGTGATGAAACTTTAAAGAGTACAACAGTTCTTGTACGGGACGCGTACGGGTGACTTCTCGGCCATGAAGGAAGTGATAGATAACTATGATTTTACACTATATATCTACCGACTTCACAAAAAAGGAGGAGGTACTCGAGTCGACTGTATTTTTTTATTTTTTTGTGTGTGTTACCTCGTAACTTCATTCTACGTGAACCGATTTTGATTTTCTATGTGAAACACGTATTCCATGTGACATTTTAAAGCATGCTGGGAACAACTTAATTTGAAACGTTACTGAAATAAATCAAACGCAAGCAAAGCTTAAAAAATCGACTTCACGGCTTATTTTCGGAAACCTTGATCAGATTAAATTATTTTAATACGCATTATTGAGAATATCTCAAAAACTTTTGGTCAGATCTTTATCAAATTTAAATGGGACCACACGGGAAGCTTACAAATAAAAACATCAAAATCGGTTACCTAAAAAGAAGTTATGAAGTAAAACACATTTAAAAACAAAAAAAAAATCAAAATCGATTCATTATTGGCGGAGATATCGCGTAACATACGTACAAAAGATATATACAGTCGAATTGAGAACCTCTTTTTTAGAAGTCGTTTGAAAATGCAGCCAAATTGAGAACCTTCTCCCTATTTCTTGAAGTCAATTTATACTCATTAAAATGCTGCCACCTTATTTATAGAAATATACGATTTATCTAATCTTATCTTATAATAAAGTTACGTTATCAAAGATTGGGTACGGAAATACACGCATCCAGCTTGCTCGAAGCGTTTCGCTGCTACGTTTATCATTCGTACTGCAAAGGAGTGGAAGTGGAACTCATTGCCCGCGTCTTTGTTCCCCAAACGGTTTAATCTAAGAGTTTTCAAGTCTAGAGTGAATAGGTATCTTCTAGGAAGGCATGCCACGTCTTAGACCACATCATCACGATCCAGATGGAAAATCGGGAAATGAAATAGTGGTTAAATGCTCGCCTATCAAAAACGTAAAAATATAAAAGAGAATCTAATTTAGAACCTCTTTTATTAATTTAAACGCAAGCAAAGCTTAAAAATCCCGACTTATCGACACTTTTTGTCGATTTTCTCAATAAGCGCTATATTATATCAATTTCAATAGAATTTACATCCCCATTTCTGAAGTATGATTTACTAAAAAAAAAACAATCATCAAAATCGATTCATAATTGGCGGATTTATCGCGTGACATTCATACAAAAAAACATGCAGTCGATTTGAGAACCTCCACCTATTTTGAAGTCGGTAAAAAAGGTATTCAAATTGAGAACGATCTTTAAAAACACAATACATCATAATAATAAATCATAACTTAATTAAACAAAAACGACTCCATGCTCAAAGTTGCATCAAAATAAACATCAGCCCTCGGGCAACATAAAAATATTTTACATTTAAAAAATGGCGGATAAATACATCTTGCGAAAACCAATTAAATGCAGTCGCCACTGTTGGCCATCAATCGGAATCAACTGGAATTACTATTAACAAGCGTTTTTGGTAGGCTAGGAGATGGTGTCGAAAAAAATTACTTATTAATAATTTAAACGGAAACAAAGCTTAAAAATCCGACTTCATCACTTTATCTTCGGAATCCTTCCGGGTTAAATGAAAATGAAATAAAATTCGCATTGTTGAAGATAACTTAAAAACACTGGTCAGATCTTGATCAAATTTGAATGGGACCACAACTTACAAATAAAAATAATTATAGAAAAAGTTGTGTCACATAAAAATGCAGTCGAATGGAGAACCTCATATTTTTTCTCATCAGAATTTTTTGAGTTTTCCTCAAAATACGTCCTCTCTAAATACGCATTGTATTTAATTAATTTAATCTGATCAAGGATTTCCAAAATAAAGCCGTGAAGTCGGTTTTTTTAAGCTTTGCTTGCGTTTAAATTATTTAATAATCATTTTCATGCATGTGGTATACTTGAGCTGGTTGCGCTTTGCGTCCTCTTAGCTCCTAGCCTATTTTCATGAAGTTCGCTTATATTTCCAATTCTGGTACCGCCCAAAATTTAGATTGGTTTAAACCCATTTATATAAACAAAATACACTTCTTTATACCTTCGGAATAGAGTTCCAAATCAGAATTTTATCTTCGGCAAGTTACAAAATTTGATGCGAAAACAAACTAAAGGTTTGTGCGCAATATGTAATGACGCAGTAGGTCAATAAGAAAATTACGAAAAAAGTTTTTTTTTAAAGTGACAAGCTTTGGGAAGTTTTTATTTTGTATTAAAGTAACCATAGACGTGAAAGAGGTAAAATGCTTTTTTACGTGTCATTGTAACGCATGCGCCAGCCGCGTACAGCTAGTATTGTGTAAATATGAAAACTTGAACTTTTTATTTTTCTACTAACAGCTTTTCAAATATATACATAGACAGATTCTCGATAATCACAGTATGTCGTGTCAGTATTTCGTTGATTTTGACATCTACCCACATTTTGTCTTATTTATTAGTCTCACAATGAAGATAGTCCACATTCGTTTTGTTTTATTGTTAAATACATAATTATTGTTGTACACTCTGTAGTAATAAGTTATGTTGTATTTCTCTTATAAGCGAATTGTATTCTTTTAGAGAAATACATCTCTTAATCCGTAATCCGTTTTTGCTGCTTATAAGACTTGCATATCGTCCCAGGGTCCTTACTGCATATGTTATGTATACGCATCTATATGTGTTTTTCGTTATCTTTAATCTGGGATCCGTTAAAATGAATTCCGTTAATTTGCTAACGAGTCGCGTTTGAGCCTTTTATTTGTATCGTTAATTTTAATCCCCGTTCTGGTTACATTTTAGAAGATAAAAACGCCTCACTGACAAGGGATAAGGGTAATTTTTAAAGCTGTTAAAATACTTAGACGTGCTAAATTTAATTTTAATTAAGAGTTTGCAACAAATTTTTGTTTGCTAATGACCTTTTCACACGACTACGAAAAAGGAGGTTGTCAATTAGACTGTATGATTTTTTTATATGTATGTTACGCGATATTTCCGCCAATTATAAATCGATTTTGATGATTTTTTTTTGCTTGGTAGATTAAACTTTAGATGTAGTCCCATATAAATTGTATCGAAATCGTTCAAGCCAAAAACGGTTTATTAAGCTTTGCTTGCATTTAATTATTGAGAGATACGTATAGGTTTCTGCGATACAAAAACAAATTAAACATTTATCCATCTTTACAGAATAAGAAGTATAATAATTGAAACGCAAGCAAAGCTTCAAAAAACCGACTTCATCGCTTATATTCGGTTTTGGTTTGACCGATTTCAATAAAAAAATTATGGGACCACCTCTGAAGTATACTCTACCAAACAAAAAAAATACATATCGCGTAACATACATACAAAAAAAGCATACTGTCGAATTGAGAACCTTCTTTTTTGAAGTCGGTTGAAAAACAAAGTCTAACTCCTTCCTAAACCACACAACGGATTTCAATGCGGTTTTACAATCAGTTCGATAATTTTTCAAGCAAAGATCATCATACATGTAATAAAACCTAAAATTAAATTCAACGATTTAATGATCATGTTATATGTAGTTATTATTGAGGTATATATTATTATTTTACTTGTCAATTATCATTACTAATAAATAAGCATATTATAATTTATTATTTTTAGATTAATGCACTATTTAAAATTTTGTTTTCTTAAACACCAACGGTCAACTCAAATGCGTAATTCCTCTCCATACAAAGGTTGTCTGAAAAACACGCTTTTAGCGATAAGGCGACTATTGTTACACTTTTTTTTTTTGTTAATTATTATTTTCCGTTTTGTTTTTTGTCTAAGTTAAGGTGTTTAATCAAGAGTTTATCTATCTAATTTAGTTTTTATGTAAGTAGTTTAAAACAATGTTTTGCAACCAGATACCGAAAAATAAATTTACATCGCTTACAGAGGCCAAACTTTAGGAGATACAAGAAAATTATGTACTAAATAATTGTAGTTCTTCTAAAATCCTAAAGAAAACTCTGTAAAAGTATCTCTATCTGTTACGGTTGACTCGCAGTAACTATTTCTTACATTAGAACTTTTTTTTTTTTATTAAAGTAATGTTGCTTTACTTGCAAAGCAATTTTCTTTTATTCAGTCGAAATCTTTATCCAAATAAATATAAATAGTATTCTTGGGCATTCAATGTAGATTATTGTCATTGTCAGTATATCATTCACATTAGTACTTTAAAAGATTTCAAAGGCAGTACCTATATCATTCAAGAAAATATTTAAAAAGATTATAAAAGCATTAAGATTTTGATTTAAATAGATTAAAGATTTTAAAAGATATCAAAGGCTCAAAAAGAATTCACAGATTGTAGCCGCTCGGCCGCCACTGTGTAATAAAAAGTCAACTGCAAACATGGCTTATAAAGAAATTCTATTAAATCAAACGCAGCAACTTCGCATTTTTCACCTCTTTTTTTAAACTAAGCCCGTGCGAAGCTGGTTGGGTTGTTAAGGCTGCCCCTCTACTGGAGCGAGGCGAGAAAGCAGAGTAATGCGGAGCGGAGTGGTGAACTGTGTCCATTGACACGGAGCGAGTATGAGCGGAGTGAGGGAATATGCAGAGTGGGGTTGATCACGGATTTAAAAACAAGGGGATATGATGAGTACATTAGCGGTGCGGGCCCTGATGTCGCCGCGTTTCTCCCACTTATTTTACATACAAAAGTGGTTATCGACACAAAAATTTCGATACAATCACAACAAGAAACCTAATATTATATAGTTGATCGATCTATTGCGAAATATGTACCAAACAGACAGACGATAAAGTAAGATTTTTTTTAATTAAACTTAATTGATTGTGTGAATCAGTTACATTTGAAGCGGTGTTATAGGCATATATACCGCTTATCAAGAACTGAGCTTCCAGTAAAAAAACGTATGTTAACTTTTTTAAAGAAATATTTATTATATTTTTTTTTTCTTTTAGGTGGTGGCCTTGGTGATCCAGGTCACACCTCCATGAGCGCAGTGGCGAGAGGTTCGAGTCCTACATACCCCTTTCCATCACCCCTGGGATGGAAAAGAAGTGGAAGGCATTAACCTTACCACAAAATAATTAAAAGTTCCATTTGCTCCAGTGGACGGGCAGCCTTGTTGTATAACTTTTTGTTATACAATTTCCCATATGTCATCAAATTTTATTTTCAATTTCCAATACTGTCAAATTTCCGAAAAAATCTCAATATATTATAGCAATACCGATTGTTAAACATCCATTGTGGTACCTATTCATTATTTTTGGTACATCGAACAGAAAACAATGGATCTGTAACAAATAGTGAGTTTTCATTTAATTTATATAGGTCAGAATAACTAATGACCCCTGCTTTGTTTGCAATTTTACCCGTGGAAAGCAAAGGTAATGCATTTGTCAGTATAATAGCTGTACACACGGCACACGTTGCAATGCCATAGAGAAAGTGTTTTACCTCTTTCACGTTAACGGTCGCCTAGTACTTCAGCAAGTCTAACAAACAACAGGTAAATCTTCTAGGCAAGCATGTCCCACCGTCGACCGCATCGTCGCTTTCCATCAGGTGAGATTGCGGTGAAATGCTTGCAAATACAATCACCATTAATAGTTAATTAACACATAACTCTACGCCACCAGCTCGCTCGAAGCGTTTCGCATCTACGTTTATCTTTTTTGTATTGCGAGGGAGTGGAACTCATTGCCCGTATCTTTCTTTCCTGAACGGTATACTATGGGAGTATTCAAGTCTAGAGTGCATAGGTATCTTCTAGGCAGGCGTGTTACATATTCGGCCGCATCGTCGCTTTCCATCAGGTGAGGTGGTCAAATGCTTGCCTATGAACAATTTGAAATTAGAAAAAAGTCCCGACTTTTTTTTATTTTGCCCATCGAGACAGACGGATATTTTTTATATGAACAAATTCTCGTATTTGTCCATTCTGCATAACAATCAGGCTGATGTTATGATTGTAAACATTCCGATCAAATAAAAGTTTCGACTAAAATGAAATGGAATCATTTTGCAGGTGAATTAATAATATTCGAAATTGGTTTGGATGTAAAGTCTGGCTGGGAAGTAGGTAAATGGATTTTATCGGCAATTTCTAGCGATGACATCGAGACAGATTCTTAAGCGACACCGCTATATGGTAGATATTCCACAAATGCGGACAAAGCGTTTTGCCTCCACATTCATTATGCGAACTGCAAATGAATGGAATTCTTTACCTGAGTCTGTGTTCCCTGATAAATACAATATGGGAGTCTTTAAGTCGCGAGTGAAAAGGCATCTTCTAGGCAAACGTGCTCCATCGTCGACCGCATCGTCACTTACCATCAGGTGAGATGGCGGTCAAACGTTTGCCTATCTTGAATAAAAAAAAAACAATGATAATCTTTACCTCGACCGCAGTTCCATGGCAACTTTTTTAAGCAATTTTCTACCGACTTTACAAAAAAGGAGGATGTACCCAAGACGACTGTTTTTTTTTCGTGTTTATTATTTATTCACCTCATAACTTCGTTTCACGTGAAACGATATTTTTTTTTTTTGTTTGAGAGATGTTGCTTTCCAATTGGTCCCATTTAAATTTGATCAAGATCTGATCAGTAGTTCTTGAAATATTGTCAATAATGCGTGTTCAGTACATCTCATCTGATCAAAGTTCCGATTATAAAGCGGTGAAGTCGGATTTTTTTAAGCTTTGCTTGCGTTTAATTGTATTATGCACGCTTTCACACTCTTCACTAAATAGATACCTTCTAGGCCTATGTTCCATCTTCGACCGCATCGTCACTTTCCATTAAGTGTGATAGCGGTCAAATGCTTGCCTATTATATTATTATATATATGCCATTAAAAAAAATATAAGCTTCTGTTTATTATAAGCATTTTATAATCGCGCGGGTTTTTTTACATATTGATTGCGGATAAGAAGTTTTTGTGGCTGGGACTACAATCACCATAAAATATCCTTTCTTCGTTTCTTTAAAATATTTGTATTAAATGAAAGATTCTTGTGGAGTTTTAAAACTGATTAGACAATATGCAATTGTCTTTTTTTTTTTTTTTTATTTGTGACAGGCTAGTGTTTGACCACTATCTCACCTGATGGTAAGTGACGATGTGATCGAAGCTGGTAAACACACTAGACCTGGAATACGCAGGCTCTCAAAGATAACTGCCGGAACACCGTATTTGGCTTGGCGGCAGACTTTCAACTTGATGGTGGTAAGCTACTTTGGTAGCAAGCCAGGCGAGCAACTCACAAAATGCTCTACCACCTCTCGAATGTCACCCGATTATTATTAGTCTTTCAGATAGTAAATGCCTTAATGAATATTATTTATCTGTAGGATATCTATCCTGCTTAAAATAGGTACATAACCTTTAGAATTATTTGTGACCTTTCAATCTCTATAAATTTGGTTTTAGCGGCATCTCCCCAAATCAGCAAACAGTAGGTTAAAATAGCCATTGGTTATGAAACCCATCGAAATCACAAGCAATAAAACATTTTCAACACCCAGCATTCCATGGTCACAGCCGGCATGATGGCGCCAATTTTTATGACCTGCTAATCATCTACAGGGTGTTACTTTTATTCATGCCCATAGATAATTTAAAGTTATATTATTCACACTTTTTACTACCAATAGTAGTATATGTCATAGTTGGAGGTAGATTTGGACAGATTTTAAAGTGCCTGGGTGTTAGAATTATTGTTGGCAACGGGATATCAAAGATATATCAAATAATATATAGTACCCGGATGACCGAGCTTTGCTCGTCTGAAAACACGGATATAACGACGTTTTCTAAATTTAAAACCTAGCTAGATCGATTTATTGCCCCTTAAACCCATGCATACAAAATTTCATGAAAATCGTTGGAGCCGTTGCCGAGATCCTGATAACACAAATATTATATATATACAAGTATTGCTCGTTTAAATTAGATTTAAGTCAAGAGTGAATAGGTATCTTCTAGGCAAGCATGCTAAATCTTCGGCCGCATCTTCACTTTCCATCAGGTGAGATATTGGTTAAATGCTTGCCTATTAAGCATAAAAAAAAATATAGCAAAGTCGGGTTAGTTACAACCTTTATACACCAGTACGGCTGAACCGAATTTTATGAGGTCCTTCGCCCCGAACAGCAGAATCAAAGAACATCGTACAAATTCACAAAAAAAGTTAAAAAAAATTTTTTCACATGCATTTTTCTTAACGGATTTTTGATCATATTTCTAGAACAGCTTACTTTTTTACTTTACGCGGGTGAAGGCGCAGGGAACAATTAGATTTTATTCTAAAGTTTAGTTTTTTTATTGAATTCCATATGTTTGCATCTTTAGGTACTATCGTCATGATCACGATAGCTGAAGTATTTGCTGGTGGGTGTTATTTTCAAGTTGAAATATCTGTCTACCCTCTTCCTTACTCGTTTTTCGCGTTCGATACTGCTATTGCTAGAACTCGTCTAAAACCAAAGGCCGGGTTAATTGGCCAGATTTTTCTTTAAGAAAGCTTTTAGAAGGTTAGTTTAAGCCTTAGCTTTTAAAAGCGAACTGCTCGTTGGCTTAGTTGGGTGGCGTTCGCTCTCTAAGCAGGGGTTCGATTCAATTCCCGACTGGAACACTAGTTTTCTCCCCAAGGAAAATTTGTGTTTCAGGTTCTGGTTGTGATTGTGAGTGTGATGTGAATCTTTCTCATTGTGGAAATGTGAGTGTGAAAGCGTTGAGTAGACAATCTTTCTAATAACGAATCCTTATCTCACAACATATAATGATATAATCCTCATCAGTCACAGGGAAGCAAAATATGTATGCAATTTTGTTTACTTGAATAACATATTTTCTTGATTATTTGTTTTCGTAATTTACTACTACAGTACCCGGATGACCAAGCTTAGCTCGTCTGAAAACTCGGATAAAATGAAAAAATCTAAAATTGAAACCTAGCTAGATCGATTTATCGCCCTCGAAACCCCCTGCATACAAAATTTCATGAAAATCGTTGGAGCCGTTTCCGAGATCCTGATTACACATATATTATACAAGAATTGCTCGTTTAAAGGTTTTCGATTTCTGCTTAGCATGCCTACTAAGGGCTTATATAATTACCCTGGCTAATGCTAAATAAACGAAAAAAAACAAGTTTCATTTTAAATTCTCAGGTACGTCACTATTTGTCCAATTCTCAATCAAACTACAACATTTGGATAGATATAATATCGAGTCGATGAACCAATTGAATAGGTTATCAACTGAGTGAGGCATTTTTTGTGGAGGTGTTGAATTTTTTTATGTCCATTTCATTACTTAAAGATCTGTTATGGCATTTTGGTCAGCAGATGGATACTAAAATTACTAGTTATTGGAATTTGACACTGAATTGTATGCTAAGCACAGCGTGATTTGGAGAATTGACATATTTTTTTAAGCTTTTATTTAGTTTTACCTTTTCCGTCGTCTATCTGCTTGCAGAAATCAAATCTTGCAAGCTAAATTAGATCCACTCCCGATGTCCGATTGGACTGAAAATTGCTGTAATTTTGTATATTTGGTAACAATAAATGATACGGTACCACGGTACATTGAAAGTAGCACTTGTTTAAACGTCACGTATTTTTCGAACTGAAACATGGTTTTTTTTTACATAATGAAGCTGGGCATCTATGCCATTCACGAAGATCTGTTGAGGAATGCGACCTGCAGGGGAGAACAGCTTAATTTTTCTTTTCTACCGACTTCACAAAAAAGAAGGAGGTACGCAATTCAAATGTATTTTTTTTACCTCATATCTTCTTACCATGTGAATAGATTTTGAAGATTTTTTTTTTTGAAAGCTAGTGCTTTCACATTGGTCCTATTTGAAGGAGTGGAACTTATTGCCTACGTCTTTGTTCCCTGAACGGTACAATCTGGTTGTCTTCAATTCTAAAGTAGAATAGGTACCTTCTAGGCAAGCATGTCCTATCTTCGGCCGCATCGTCACTTTCCATCAGGTTAGATAGTGGTCAAATGCTTGCATATCCAGCATAAAAAATAATTTGGTTATGATCTGATCAGTAGTTTTTGAGTTATCCTCAATAATGCGTGTTTAATACATTTAATCTGATCAAGGATTCCAAAGCTAAAGGGACGAAGTCGGTTTTTTAAGCTTTGCTTGCGTTTAATTATTTAGTAGGTATATAAATTGTTTTTGTATGGCATTTTTTTTTTGTTAGATTGAATGAATCATCGATTACACAGTTATCAAATCACCCTGTATAATGCCAACGATGACGCCACCTGTATAAACATTGCATACTAATGTCAAATATCCTTCCTGTCATTTGCACTTCCACTACATCATAAATGTGGTAGAGTTATAAAAAAACAACAAAAAACAAAACGCATTCATACTCACAGCCCCACAATAAGATCAAGGACTTTTATCGTGGGTGCCGGTAATATTTACAAATCACACCCAGAACCAGAAGCACAAATCTCTCTTGGACAGGAAAAATTTTACGAAGTTTTACGCAGTCGGGTACTTGAAATTTTAGTAAATTAAAAAAGTCAAGGTCCAGTCAAGTGCATTTAACCAGTGTCAAGTGTATTTCATATTATAAGTGCTAGTCACAAGTCACAGTCAAAGTCAAGTAAAAGCGTCAAGGTCCAGTCGTAGTAAAGTCATGCCCTAGTAAAGTGGTGGAAACCTTACTAGAGCTTCTATTGGAGTTTTGGAGCGAAGGCAAAAATCACGTTTTCAACTTTGTATAATTTTCCTACACTTATGCATGTTTACTAAGTATTAACGGTGAATAATCCACCATTATAACACACTAGCCGTGCCCCGTGGCTTCGCCCGCTATTATCAAATTAAAAAGTAGCCTGTGTTAATCCTAGGTATAATCTTACATAGATTATATAAATAATTTTCCAAAACCTGTGATTCTCGAGTGTTAATCCTACTATTAATATAAATCCGAAAGTTTGTGTGTAAGTATGTTTGTTCCCTCTTCATGCTTTAACGGCTGAACGGATTTGGATGAAATTTGGAACGTACATAGATTATATCTAGGATTAACACATAGGCTACTTTTTAACTTGATAATAGCGGGCGAAGCTGCGGGGCACGGCACGCTATATAGATAAGAAAAAAAAATTTGGACTCTACTTAATGACTCTTCTTAATTGACTTCAAAATGATGTTTTTATTTTTCAAAGCTGTAGCTTCCCATGTGGTCCCATTTAAATTCGATCAAGATCTGACCAGCAGTTTTTGCGTTATCCTCAATAATGCGCATTTAATTCATTTAATCTAAATAAGGGCTCTGAAGATAAACAAAAAACGCATTCACCCTCACAGCCCCACACTAAATTCAAGACTTGTATCGTGGGTGCCGGAAAGATTTAAATGTCACAAACACAATCACACTCAGAACTAAAAGTATAATTCAGCAATTGGAAGGAAAGTGGTGCTCCTGCCGGGAATCGAACCCAGGTGAAGTCGGTTTTTACCGACTTCCCAAAAAAGGAGGAGGTACTCAAGTCGACTGTATTTTTTAATGTGTTACTCATAACTTCTCTCCACGTGAGCCGATTTCGAAAATTTTTTTAGTTTGTAAGATGTTACTTTCTAATTGGTCCCATTTAAAT
The DNA here is from genome assembly GCA_948107665.1 of Lomographa bimaculata. Taxonomy (NCBI): domain Eukaryota; kingdom Metazoa; phylum Arthropoda; class Insecta; order Lepidoptera; family Geometridae; genus Lomographa; species Lomographa bimaculata. Next base: position 4,863,541 of record OX403612.1, on the reverse strand, counting down.
TTGATCAAGATCTGATCAGTAGTTCTTGAAATATCGTCAATAATGTCTATTTTGTGACGAATAATGCGTACTTTGACGATGTTTTCGTTTACCCGACTTCAAAAGTTACCTCATAACTTCTTTCGTTGTGAGCCGATTTTGATGATTCTTTTTTTATTTGAAAGCTGGTGCTTTTCATGTGGTCCCATTGAAATTTGGAAAATTAAAAAATTGATCAAGGTCTGATCTCTAGTTTTTGAGTTATAGTCAATAATGCGTGTTTTTACATTAAATCTGATCAAGGTTCCGATGATAAAGCGGTGAAGTCGGTTTTTTTAAGCTTTGCTTGCGTTTAATTAAGCTTAAACAAAGCGCCTAATACCTTAGGCTGCGTCGGTTCCCAATTAAGACAAGTTAAACTTTTGGGAGGCGACAATTCAACTTATCGTGTCATCAACAAGCATTGAACGTGATTTGAATCTATTACGTTATGAATGGAAACAACAGGTGCTCGACAATGAATGATTCATGTTACATATTATTATGACGACTATGAGTATAGTGTGGACATGTGAGGGTTTTTTTTAATGACAGATAGGTAAGCATTTGGCTGTTATCTCACCTGATGGAAAGTTACCGCTATATCACCTGATGGACGATGCGGCCGAAGATGAAGCATGCTTACCTAGAAGATAACTATTCACTCTAGGTTTGAAGAATACAGAGGAATTATACTCGAATTAAACACCAAATTCAACTAAGAGCGCGTTTATTGTTATGACACCATTGCTAGACAAAGAGCTGACTACCTACATCTTGTATATATAAATCTTAAGATTACCCTACATTACACCTCCACCACTAATCTAGAAACAAAGACCTTTATGATTATATATAATGAATCAATAAGTTACTCACACATAAAAATTATATGACTTGGTTCCAATACCTAATACATAATTACAGATTTAGAAAATGTTTAGCTTAGCGTTAATAACATAAATAAGTTTAATCTATATGGATCAATATCTCAAACATGTATAAATCTTAACATATGATGTGGATCTATTTTTCTTATTAGCTATGTAATTAAGTAGTAAGGTTTAAATATAACAATAATGAATGCCTAATCTTATAACAAATTACTTAACATTAATTCTCAAACCCAAATCTGACCACTGGTTTTCGCATGCGCTTTTGAGGTGTGCTAAGAGGTTGTGGTGATGGTTGAGGGCACGATAAAGATGATGATGCTACTTTGCTTGGGGACTTTTGTCTTGCAATGACCATAGGTTCAACCTCTGAATGTTGCCCATCCTTATCATTACTATCATCTACCACCACCACCTCATCCGGCGGCATTAGCGGAGCGGCATCCCCACAGACGCAAGCTGACGTGCTGGCCACTACTGGTGATGACGGAAATTGACCGTTACCGCTATCCAGAACGTACTGTCGCGAGCCCTCTCTCTCCACAACTTTACTACTGACCCACTTATCTTGCGAACCGTATCCTCGAGCCCACACCGTATCCCCTTCTGTAAACTCGCGTTGTAACCCACCTGCGTTTTTGACCTGCCTGTCTTGAGCTTTCTGTACCTTATCTGCTATGGCCCTGTCGTTCCTTATCAGATCTAAACGTGATCGTAAACATCGCCTTTGTAACAATCTGGCTGGAGATTCCCCTGTTGTGCTATGTATAGTATTCCTATAATTCAGCAGAAAGTTTTGCAGTGCAGCATCAACATCGACATTATCTCTGAAAGCCTTTTTTATTGCTCGTTTACACATCTTGACCGCATTCTCCGCTGCGCCATTTGACGAAGGATGGTAAGCCGGAGAGAACACCTGACGAATGCCATTGGTACTCAAAAAGCTGCTAAACTCTGTGCTGGAGTATGGAGGACCCCGGTCCGATACCAGCTCCACTGGTAAACCAAATCTTGCGAAAGTACTCCTAAGTAATTTGATTACCGCAGCGGCATTCGTTTGTTTCATTTCAAATACTTCTAGCCACTTTGAAGAAGCATCTATTACGACCATAAAACGCTTACCATTATATGGGCCAAGGAAATCCACGTGTAATCTAGACCAGGGCTGCGTGTGGTACGGCCAGGGCTGTGGCGGGGCGCGCGGTGGCGCCGAGGCTTCCAGCGCACACGTCTCACACTCGCGGCATAGAGCTTCTACATCCTGGTCGATGCGTGGCCACCACACATAGCTTCTGGCCCAACTTTTGGTTTTCACTATACCCATGTGGCTGCTATGAAGTTGCCTTAAAATGAGTGTTCTCAGAGATATCGGTATCACCATCCTGTAACCCCACATAACACAACCATTTTCAATATACAGCTCATTACGTCTAATATAGTACGGTTTGCTATGTTCTTCTGTGCAAGAACTGGGCCACCCGGATTCAATAAACACTTTTATTCGACTCAGTACTATGTCTTTTGCGGTAGCCTTCCTAACATCCTCATTAGTAACCGGTAAGAAATCTTCGACAAAATTTGAATATGTTATCTCTTTTTCGGTGATCCTATCACGACCAATTTTAGCCGGTAAGCGTGACAAAGCATCGGCACAATTTTTTTTAGAAGTCACGTATTCTATTTCATAAGTGTACCCCGATAAAAGCACCGCCCAACGTTGCAATCGTGACGCGGCCATCACTGGAATGCCCGCCTTATCACCGAGTATGTGCGTTAAGGGCTTATGATCTGTTCTTAAAATGAACTTTCTCCCGTATAAGTACTGATGATACTTACGCACCCCGTATGCGATGGCGAGAGCTTCCCGGTCGATCTGTGAGTAATTCCGCTCGGCGGCCGTCAGAGATCGAGACGCCTACGCCACGGGCCGCTCGCCGGCCGGCGTCTCGTGCGTCAACACCGCCCCCACGCCTACGCTGCTCGCGTCCGCCGTCAGCACCAAAGGTAACTCGGCCGAGTAGTGTACCAGGACTTCGCTACCGGTGAGCCTATTCTTTATCGTTACGAATGCACGGTTACACTGTGGACTCCAGACATACCTAGTTCCCGCTTTCAATAACTCGTATAATGGCGCTAAAATTGTAGAAACATCTTTGATGAATTTGGAATAATACATTATCATACCTAAGAACGACCTAAGTTCGGATACGTTAGTGGGCGCCGGCGTCTTTACTATCGCTTCTACCTTAGCGGGAGACGTATGGACGCCTTCCTTGCTGATGATGTGACCGAGGTAACTTATCGACTCCGCAAAAAACTCACACTTCTCTTTCTTAACGCGCAACCCGTACTTTTCTAACCTTTCAAACACGCGATATAAATTGGTGACGTGATCTCGGTTAGTTTTTCCCGTTATTATTATATCGTCGAGAAACACGCCCACCTGCGGCATATCTGCGAACAGTTCCTCGAGACGCCGCTGAAAAATACCCGGACTCGATGCCAGGCCGTACACCAGTCGATTATAAACGAACAAGCCCTTAAAAGTGTTTATAACCGTATATTTTTTTGAGTCATCGAGAACGAATTGAGCGTATGCCTGTGAAAGGTCAATTTTACTAAACCTTTGCCCCCCTTGTAAACGTACCAACAAATCTTCTACGCGCGGCAACGGATAACGGTCAATTTCTATCACTCTGTTCAAGGTTAGCTTATAATCGGCGCAAATTCTAATGTTACCGTCTCGTTTGACCACGGGCACGATGGCCGTAGCCCAGTCGGAGCGCTCGACGGGAGTGAGGATGCCGTCCCGCTGCATCTGGTCGAGCGCGCGCGCCACCGGCTCGCGCAGCGCGTACGCCAGCGGGCGCGCGCGCTGGAACACGGGCCGCGCCCCCTCGCGCACGTGGATCGACACCGGAGGCCCAGTGAACCGGCCCAGCCCTTCGGCGAGAACATTACAGAATCTGGAACTGAATGCAGCTAAATTGAATTCTTCATTCCGCAATGAATTTACACAATACTCTTGGTTGAATGAAGGCAAACTAATATTCAATTCCGCTATCCACTGCCTTCCCAGTAAGGCCGTCTTTCCATTATGAATTACATACAAGTCTAAATCTCTTACTTTATTATTATAAGTAACACTAGGTCGGATACAACCGATGGGACGTACTAACTCCCCCGTATAGTAACGTAATGCCAAATTACAATTTCTTATTTGCAATTCGCTAAATTGTTTTTTATATGTATCATAGCTGATACAAGAAATCGCACTACCCGTATCACACTCCATATTGATACATTTGCCTTGAACGTCTAGAGATATAACGAACGGTTTACATTGGCCTACTGTTAACTGATTAACATCAATGTTAATTACCTCGTCACTGTCGTCACTGTCTACTTCTCTCATACTGTCCATCCTGGCTGTCTCCAACGGCTCGACGCAATGCTGGGTCGTCAAGTTCGGGCACATGCGACGGAGATGGCCCATCTTGTTACAAACGCGGCACACGTAACGAGCAAATCTGCAGCTAGACCCGTAATGTGAGCCGCCGCAAGCACGACACTGCACCTGCTGCCGCTGGCGCTCACTGACTGGCGCCGGCTCCTGGAGTTTCCGTTCCGGTCCACGATGACTGGCCTCCCGCGCCGCACCGCTCCTGTCTTGCTTTGCACCTCTTTTCGCTCCCCCAGTCAGCTGACTGCGATGCCATTTTGTGTCTGTAAAACTCTGACATTCCGCCACGGTAGCTTCCCGCGTTTTTGTTTGGCTATCAACTACAGCCGCATCCTTTTCAGCGGACTCCAAACTTACAGCCAAGCTGTACGCCCTGCTGAAACTTAGATTAGCTTCCGCAAACAATCGCTGACGTATAATTTCGCTACTAATTCCGCACACCATCTGATCGCGTAAATTCTCATCTAGGCCGCTACCAAACGCACAAGTTTTAGACATCTTTTTGAGTATTGCGACGTATGAAGCTATTTTCTCGCCACTTTTTTGAATTCTCTGCCTGAACTTATATCTTTCTGCTAACTCACTTGGCTTAGGTTGTAAATGTTGTTCCATTACGTCCACAATCTGTTGAAATGTTTTAGCCGTAGGTTTTGATGGTGTACACAAATTAACTAAAAGTTCGTAACTTTCGGCACCCATGACTGTAATTAACGTCGGCACTCGTATCTCGTCCTTTATTTCGTTCACTACGAAGTATTGTTCTAACCGTTCTATATAAAGCTTCCAGTCATCTTTATTCACATCGAACTCGGCAATTTTTCCGATCGTCATATTTCGCGTGCACTTGAGTTAATCACTTTATTTATTATGTACTGCTGCGTCCTTGTGAGTCCTTTATGGTTTTCTCGTCGCCAATGAAGAATACAGAGGAATTATACTCGAATTAAACACCAAATTCAACTAAGAGCGCGTTTATTGTTATGACACCATTGCTAGACAAAGAGCTGACTACCTACATCTTGTATATATAAATCTTAAGATTACCCTACATTACAACTCGCAGAACGTCTCATTCGCAATTGGCAGTCGCAAATCGTCCCATTCGTAGAATTTGGTATTTTTTTATTACTGTTATTAACCGACTTCGAATGGGACGTTCTGAAAATGGGACAATTTGCGACTGCGTGACCAATTGCAAATGGGACGTTCTGCGAGTAAACCATAGTGAGTCGTATACAGTGTGAAACAGAAAGGTGTAGTAATAATCAAGCCACGCATCTAGCTACATGTATGGAGTCTAACAGGAACTTCTGAATTCGCAGTAGCAGCGTGAATATTGAGTTATGATGAATTAAAGTTTCTAAAAAATGTTGTCATTTGCAACCCTATTTCATCAGCTACCGTTCTAAGCCGCAGTCTTAGGACGTTTGACAGTGACCATAACAAAGGACAAGGTCACGCGCCACAGATGTAGCCGTAAGGTTTTAAAATATATTTGTAAAATAATTAATAGGGCGGCCTTTAGTGTGAGATGCAACTTGTGTCGACACTTTAGCTCTGTCACATCTTCCTGGATCACAAAATAGGGTTGGCGTCGGGCAACTTCGGCAGAGCACGGCAAATTTTAATAGCGTAAATATGGAAACCTCGGCAGTGGTTACATATTTGAACCGATCAGCTACAAGTCCCCACCGGGCCAGTGTCTCAACACTGGGCCCGTGGGGACCAGGAGCTCATTCTATGTTCAGAAATCTATCAAAGCGCCTGGTTGAGGCGACGCGTGATCAAAATGCTGGCACTTATTTGGCTCAACGTATTAGCATTGCAATTCAGAGAGGCAATGCCGCCAGCATGAAGGAAACGTTCCCCACTGGTAGAGTGCTTGAGCACTTGAGTTACCTATAAGCTCGATGTCTTGTATAGTTATTAGTTGTATTCGTTTTAGGAAATATAGGCAATTGGCCCGTAATTTGAAAATAAATAAAGAAAAAATTGTATAGAAAAAAACTCCGATTTCGATCCGTATAGCAGTTAACCAACAATTTAAATTGGATATTAGGTACCATCTAGAATGGCATTCAGTCAAATAAAAACTTAAATATTGTTAGCTGAATTGAGTGCACTTTCGCCTTCTAAGCAAGGGTATCGGGTTCGATTCCCGGCGTTTTTGGAAATTTGTGTTCTGGTTCTGGTTGTGATTGTGTGTGTGATGTGAATGTTACCGACACCCACGACACAAGTCATCAAATTATGTGGGGCTGTGCATGTGAAAGCACTTAAATGTCATTTTTTATATTATGAAACTGATTTTTTGTTTCTTCACATAAAACTACCAAAGCAAAACCCGATAGGTCCCATATTTGCCATCATTTGTTTTCTTTAAACATATCCCACAATATTACGTCCTATACAAACATCTTCGAGTTTTTTTTAGCTAACATGGCAAGTGCGGCGCCCTCTCTGTTGACATACAAACCGACAAAATCTCATTTGCGTGTGTTAATGTACCTTGTTTCAAGCTTTGACGGCTTTGTTAGAAAAACATTGGGAATTTTGACAATTTTTTGTGAGATTCTTGAAAGTATTTGTCACTCGACTATTATTAATTTAAACGCAAGCAAAGCTTAAAAAAAACAGCTTCTCCGGTATATTATTGTTTTTGTTGATTTTATAAAAAAGTGCTTAATCAATTTCGATAAAATGAGACCACCTCTGAAGTATGATCTACCAAAAAAATTCATCAAAATCGATTCATAATTAGCGGAGTTTACGCATAACATACATGTATACGAAAATAAACGTACAGTCGAATTGAGAAACTCCTTTTTGAAGTCGGCTCAAAGTCACACAACGAGCTATGGAAAGTGATGCTCGAGGTTTCTCTACGAGATCGAATCAGGAATGAGGAGATCCGTAGACGAACGAAAGTCACCGACATAGCCCGGCGGGTTAGCAAGTTGAAGTGGCAATGGGCAGGGCACATAGTACGCAGAACTGATGGCCGATGGGGCCAAAAGGTTCTAGAATGGAGGCCACGGTCTGGCAAGCGTAGTGTCGGAAGACCGCCCAAGAGGTAGACCGACGATATAGTGAAGGTCGCAGGAAGACGCTGGATGCAGGCCGCTAACAACCGTTCTTTTTGGAGATCTTTGGGGGAGGCCTATATCCAGCAGTGGACATCTTGCGGCTGAGATGATGATGATGAATAATTTGAAACCCATTACGATTTTTATAAAATGGTCTGATTACATTTTATTTAGTTGTGTTATTAACTTAAATGTAAAGATATTGTAGTCTTTTAAATATGTTGCATGCTATTAATCGAAATATATTGTTCTTTAGTATTTAATGACATCTTTCTTCTTTTTTCCCTTTTTACCTTCTTTTTTCTTTATTTTAGCAATAATTAATTGTATCATCATTGTATCACTTATTTTAAAATTTTTAATTAATAATACTTATTATGCTATTATATATTTATTTAGTTTTAGGGAATATAGGCAATTGGCCCGTACTTGGCATGGCTAATGCTATAAAAAAAATATGCGATTGTAAAAGAACATTATCACAGCTTAAGTTGACTTGGGTGATTCAGCACTTTGTCTGTCCGTCCGTCTATCTGTCGGAGTCATTACCATACATAGCTTCAAATTGTCAGAGAATATGTAAATCTATGCCCTATAGCCAAAAATTGGTGATTAAAATTAAAATGTTCAGGCATACACAAAAGTGAAGCGCAATAAAAAAATTATTTTTTTATCTACCTTTGTGGGATATCGTTGAAAAAAGCTTTGCAAGCAGAGCAGATATCTTCAACCGATTGAGCTGTAATTTTGTTTTCACGTTTATGTGTGACGTCATTCTAAATCCAACATGGCGGAACAACCAAAATGGCAGATAAGTTATTTTAATGCACGCCTACAATGGATAAATGAAAGGGCTTGTTGAGAATAACTCGAAAATAAAGTGACATCACTCTAAATCCAATATGGTAGACTTCTAAAAGCTTGATTTTAAAGATTTTATGTACCTACATATTTCCTAGTACATTTTAAATGTTTTTTATTATAATATAAATATATCTGCAGTAATCCAAGGCTGCTTCATCGATTTGAGACGCTGATTCACTCGAGTTGATTGCGGTGGCATTTTTATCTTGAGCTGGGATCGGGGTTGTGGTACAAGCGATGGACTTTTAGCTGGTAAAGGAACGTAACTAAGCTCGTTTATTATTATAATAATGAGGTAGATACATCGTTTATTTAAATACTAATAGAGAGTACTTTAAAAGAAACCTTAAGCATAACATAGGAGAGCGCCCTTTGGGTCTAAGTAATAAGTTAAAGGTTGTATAAATTAGTCATTCTCTCGTAAAGTACACCGTACCGTTCACCCGTAGACAGTGAATATCTATGAATTTCGTTTAACTGCTATTAAAGAGAAAATACCTTAGCATTTTAATTAAGAAACGGGAATACCGATTGTAACTGTTTTTCTTAGAGGACTTTGTATTTTGGCACTGTTTCAAGCACAGTGATAACGAGAACCAAAAAATAAATAAGAGATCAATCAAAAAATCATCAAGATTTTCCGTTATAATGTACACATAAATTCAAATTAGAAATAATTCAAATTAAATCCTTACCTCGCCAATTTAGTTATTGTACCTACGTTTTGTAGTCCGTAAAAAACTCTCTTGGCAGAAATACCGCTGTTAGTTTAAATTGTAAAATCCCATTTCTATGTTCGGTTTTAGGCAATAATTCGTTTTGATGTTATGGGTAAGACACTGCCTCCTGCAACAAAGTTACTATGACTGAAGCAGGAGGGATTATGCCTATCTTTGAAAATAAAAAATGTTTAGATGAATATATTATTTTGTATCAAATATATTATACTAAAATGACGAAGTTTTTTTATATAACATTTAATAAACACAATAAAAGTGAAAACTTTTGTATTACAAGAAAATATTTTAATAATTCATCACAGTGTTTGTTTGAGGGTAAATACCCCCACCATTTTTCGTCTCGCAAAAAGGATGCGGATCTGAAATTCAAAGCCCAAAAAGGCAAAGCAAAGCAAATAATTGAGACACTATAAAATCGGCTCACAGATAAAGAAGTTATGGGGTAACTTTTGCAGTCGGTTAAAAACGAAAACATCGTCAATGCAGTCCAGAGAATACGCATTATTGACGATATTTGAGAACTACTGATCAGATCTTGATCAAAATTAAATGGGGCCAATTGGAAAACAATATCTATCAAACTAAAAATAAAAATTCGAAATCGGTTCACGTGGAAAGAAGTTATGAGGTAACGCAAATAAAAACAAAACAAAAAAAAATACAGTCGACTTGAGTACCTCCTCCTTTTTTGGGAAGTCGGTAAAAAATACCAAACTCTTGTAACTTACACCGCACCTTGTAAATAAACATAACCGTTTTAAAGATATTTCACACTGGTTATTACTGGTACCTTTCACGGCGTTCATAACACGTGTGAGGAGCGTGTATAATCACCCTAACATTACGCTGAAGTGCAAATGTGGCGTATAAGTTCTTTAATGCGAATAAAAATAAGCTCGATGATGACTTCTCGAAAGCTTACAATTTTTAAATTATAATAAAGTGAAATTTTTTTTAGCGGCGTTGTGCACTTTTTTGGGATGAGTAAAAAATGTTTTTTCTTTTTTTTATTTGTGACATGCTAGTGGTCAACACTATCTCACCTGATGGTAAGTGACGATGTGATCGAAGCTGGTAAACACACTAGACCAGATGTTAAACTCGCGTCAGGACACGTGACCTGATTGAAAATTCGTAAGACGGAAAATTCGTAAAACGATGCAGAGGAAGTAATATCCCCCTCTCTTTTTCACTTCTGCCGGCACTCCCGTAGTGTAACCCGTTGGTTTTTTAACTTCTGCCGGCACTCCCGTAGTGTAACCCGTTGGTTTTTTCACTTCTGCCGGCACTCCCGTAGTGTAACCCGTTGGTTTTTTAACTTCTGCCGGCACTCCCGTAGTGTAACCCGTTGGTTTTTTAACCTATTCACAGTATTATATACCTACGGGCGGGGGTCTTGCTGCAAAAGTCGAAAGAAAAGTTCTAACTGTCCGTTGGCTTAGTTGGATGAACGTTCGCTTAAGCTGTGGTATCGGGTTCGATTCCCGGCAAGAACAAGAGTTTTCTCCACGACAAAAGTTTGTGGTTTTGGTTGTGATTGTGTGTGTGTACTGTGAACGTTTCTGGCATTAACGACACAAGTCATCGAACTTAGTGTGGGACGTTAAAGTGGAGGAGTGTGAAAGCATTTATTTATATATTTTATTTATATACTTGTGATTCGCCCCGGCTTCGCCCATGTGCAATTTCCGCTAGCGGACCCCTGCAGCGCCATCTGCCGGGCTGATTTGTGAATCTAAACCATCCGCCGCCACCCAAAAGCATACAAAAAATTCATTCAATTCGGTCCAGCCGTTTAGGATGAGTTCACTGACATACACACGTACAGCAGAAGTAGGTATATCCTACCAATATTATAAATCCCAAAGTTTGTGTGTAAGTGTGTAAGTATTTTTGTTCCCTCTTCACGCTTTAACGGCTGAACGGATTTGGATGAAATTTGGAATGTACATAGGCTACTTTTTAACTTGATAATAGCGGGCGATGCCGCGGGGCACGGCTAGTATATATATATATAAAGATATTATGATTAATTGGTTCTCATAGCTTTGGACCTCATTTTTCCTTATTTTCACTTCCCGCGGGATCGCATCCATAGAAATAAACGTCATCAAGAGCATGTCTTGCTAAGCTTAATTATTGTTTCTGGCAATTAAACTGTTGGTGGGCAGGGTGCGAGCCAATGGCAGCATCGTCCTGGCGATGATTGCTGACCGGGTAGATTGTCCTATTGTATAAGGCAACCCTGGAGTTTTGACGCAAAAGTGAAAAAATGGCGTTGTTGACTTTGTATAATTTACCAAAACCTGTGATTCTTCTAGTGTTAATGTGTAATAATGGTGGGTTAAGAGGCCTCTGTTTAACTGGCAAACTATGCCCATGCTTGATGCGATAGCACTACCGACCGTACAAATTATGATAGGTGACGTAATACCAAAAATTATGAATGAAAATGTTATGTTTAGCCATTGTTTTTTGCATTAATAGTACCTTGAAATAATAATCTATGTTTCTGTTGTAATGACAAAAGAAATGTGTTAGTTTTTAATACAAAACGAATAAGTTAAAGATGCGACATTTACGTCGTAATAATGTGTGAAAATCAATTGGTTTATATTTCGTTTTAGGTAATTATTTTGGAATAAAAACTATCCAGGAACCTAGTATATATACGTTTTTAATCTGAATTACAGCATTATGGTGATAATATGCTTGAATTATAAATAATTTCGGTATTACGATTGTATGGGCAAATCAACCTCCGCAGGCCCCTTAATAACCGTTAATACTTAGTAGCCGTGCATAAATGTTGGCAAATCATACAAAGTTAAAAAACGTGATTTTCACCTTCGCTCCAAAACTCCAATAGAAGCTCTAGTAAAGTTTCTACCACTTTACTAGGGCATGACTTGACTATGACTGGACCTTGACTCTTTGACTGTGACTTCTAACATGAACTACCTACCTTACTTGAAAAATATTTATCACTTGACACTGGCTAAATATATAAAAATTGCAGAACCAAAATTTAAAAAAAAGTTTGGTCTACCTGGGCTTTAGTGTTTGTTTTACATAAGTGTGGACTACGTCAATTTTAAGGGTTCCGTACCCAAAAGGTAAAACGGGACCCTATTACTAAGACTCCGCCTGTCTGTCCGTCTGTCACCAGGCTGTATCTTTTGAACCGTGATAGTTAGGTTTTTAAAATTTTCACAGATGATGTATTTCTGTTGCCGCTATAACAACAAATACTAAAAAACAGAATAAAATAAATATTTTAGGGGATTTCCATACAAAAAAAACGTGATTTTTTGCTCGTTTTTGCTTGATATTGATGACGGCAACAGTTAAACGCTTGAAATATTCACAGAATATTAAGTTATAATTATATTCTATTCACAATTCAATAATTAAATTAAAATAAAACAAATATTTAAGTGGGCTCCCATACAACATGATAGACGTGATTTTTTTGCCGTTTTTATAGATAACTAGCCGTACCCCGCAGCTTCGCCCGCTATTATCAAGTTAAGAAGTACCTTGTGTGTTAATTCTAGGTATAATCTATGAACATTCCAAATTTCATCCAAATCCGTTCAGCCCTTAAAGCGTGAAGAGGGAACAAACATACTTACATAAACACTTGTAAACAAACTTTCGGATTTATAATATTAGTAGGATGTTACAGAACCCCTCGTGCTAGAGTCCGACTCGCGCTTGGCCGGTTTTTAATTTAACTTTGTAGATATTCTATACAAAATAATTGTATTTTTCAAAATTATGCACTATGTTTAACCTTGGAATGTGCGAATTATCTTTGTTGTTTTAGATTTAAACAAAAGCCAATATAAATAAGTTTAATTCTTTTGTTTTTTTTTAAACATATCTTGAGATCCGTAACAACTTCCTATCCTACTAATATTATAAACGCGGAAGTTTGTAAGAATGTATGTATGTATGGATGTATGGATGTATGGATGTATGGATGTATGTTTGTTACTCTTTCACGCAAAAACTACTGAATAGATTTTGATGAAACTTTCCCATAATATAGCTTACACATCAGAATAACACATAGGCTATAATTTATAAAGATATAATGTAATTTATCCAAAATATAACGATAAGTGTCAAGTAAGTAGGAGAAAAATCTGCCATCTGCGAACTATTCTGGCGTGCGCTGCAGAAACCGTTGAAGTTATACGTATATAATGTATAATGAAAATGTTTATCTTAAATATTCCTACAAAAAAGCCCGCGACAGCATATATCTATCTTTTATGTGTAAGCCACTATCGCCAAAATAGTGAAACAGAATACAATAAAAAATTATAATTTATTTCTAAGGCACATTTGGTAGTAACAAATAGATCCTTATATAAAAATAAATACTTTTATCGCATCTGGGATTTTAAGTAGATAAAATTTGTCTTTTACACTACATCATTTAGACAAATATCTGAATAGTTATGACGATAAACAACTGAGTGCGCGATATTATGGTATGGTCCGGTGGCAGGCGAATGGGACGGGCGCGCGGGGGCGGTCGGACGACTGCGGGCGGGGTAGGGGAAGAGTCAGATGTCGCTCATTGCCGAGCGCGACCCGAATACGGACAGACGTCGTTGACGGTTGTGTCTGTATCGTAAATTTTCAAGGCACTAGCGATTTGTTAAAAACTCACTGTACCTATATAATGTAATAGATAGGTATTGGCAGGTTTATTTTTGTGGTTAAGAGACACGTATAAGAAGATACTTCACTTTTATTTTTATTGTTACATCGGTAGGTTACTTAACTTAACAGTTACTTACAATAATTCCACGACAGCTTAAATGTATGTGGTTGTTACTTATAAAGAGGCAGGGTTTTTATTTTATTATAATTATAATATTAATTATAATAATAACATTAACCACCATCTCACCTGATGGAAAGTGATGATGCGGCCGAAGATGTGACATGTTTGTCTAGAAGATTCCTATTCACTCTTGACTTGAAGACTCCCAAACTTTTGCATTACCATCAATCATCGTATACATCCGTAGAATATCTTTCATTCTTAATGTGCACGCCCCTCCTCCAAAGGAGATGTTTCATTTTGGGCCAGCACTATATACCATACATAGAAAAATAGGGAAAAAATATTGCATTTTCTTAAAAATACAAATAAATTAATCTGCGGAAGATTACAGCTGTACCCTCAAATTATTATTTTTAAATAACACAATGCAACCCTATTTTTGGGGCAGTCATGGCAAGAAGATACTGAATGTCACTCTGTTCCGAGTTTCAATCGAGTAACATATTTTATAATCCTATTATAATTATAACAAAACCCAAATATTTTAGAATTGATATGTTGTTTACAATAAATGATCAATGACACGTCAAAATGACAGTTCAATATTGTCGCAATCCGCCATTTGTAATTGTGTTGTGTTGCTATCAATGTACCAAGATATTTTAAATGTACATTAAAACGAAATATAAGTAAAGAAAATAAACATTAAAAAACGGTTACCTACTATATAGTATAGCTATATGGTGCTGGCCCAGGCTCCTTCAATTTTGAAACATCTCCTTTGTCAAACGATCGAGTGTCTAATGTATAAAAATGTTTATGGAGGGGCGTGCATATTTAGAATGTAAGATCTTATCTATCTATCCTTACAAACTATAGCGTTTATAATACCTATAAGTGAGATTATCATAAAAAATACTTAGTTCCAATTTACATACATTACACAATGTAGTTGTTTTCATGATTTTTAATTTGTTGGATTTGTCTCCGTCCTGAATAGCAGAATAATATAAAAACATTGAAAAATTCACGACATAATAAAATACTTTCTATCATCATTATCATAATTTTCCATTACCTCGCGGGTGAAACCGCGGGGCGCAGCTAGTTTTATAATATATTCAAATTAATTCTTTTCACTGATTGGTTGTGGTGTCGACATGACGTGCTATGTGACAGTTATTGTTTTGAAGTAATAGAGATAAGTGTATGTGTACTATTGGGAGTTATTTCCCTGAAATGTACTAAAAGAAACATTTCCCAACATTAACCCATAGGCTTAGATGTGATTTTTTTATGGGAGGTCTTTGAAATTCTAATCCGCAACCTTTGGAGTGACGAAACTTGATAGGGGTTAACACTGTGATGAATAATTAATGTTTCCCTGTAACACAAAAGTTTCACTTCTATCGTGTGTATTTAAAACACACCCTGTTTTTTGGGCTATCTGAAATACTGAAACTTGCTCCTAGATGGAAATAAGTAAGTATTAGTAAGTTATAATCTGAGAGTCTTCAAGTCTAGAGTGATAGGTATCTTCTAGGCAAGCATGCTGCATCTTTGGCCGTATCTTCATTTTCCATCAGGTATGATGATGGTCAAACTATTGTCTATATATATAATTAAAAAACATCAATCCACTGTCCAATTTAACCAATTTAAAACATTTAATGTCGACTTAAAACTGTTTACTAACACACTACTCAAAATTGAGGACTCAAACACTAACGAACAATATGTTTGTTTGTTTGTCGTGTAGACTAGTGGGCAGTCCTAGTGTCAGGATTTTCCAGGCCGCCTGAAGGCATCTGAGATGGCTTAACGAATGTTGTCTTAGGACTAACAACCGGGACCGCCTAATAACTTTATGTTCGTGACTTTGCAAGAGCGAATGACCGGAACTTATTCACATGTACTAATAGCTACATTGTACCGTTCTTCTAGTGAATTGAGAATATTGTAATACAATTGACAACGCAATATCAGGTAAATTTCCTCATTTACCTGATGTTTTAAAGTTAAGACTATCGTGAGTATTACACATTATGTTTCAATGTTATATCCGGCTTAAAACACGAAAATTTCACAGTCGGCAGTCACGCGCCGAGGCCTGAGACGCACGCCTCCGCGTATCGCGCGTCTCATCCTGATGAAGGACATCTAATTTGTCCGAAACTAGTCGACTACAAAGTAAGTCGAAATGTTTGTGTTTTAAGCCGGGTATAACATTGAAACATTACCTGATGTTGCGTTGTCAATTGTAAATTGTAACAATTATTTGTAGATGTTATACTTATAATGGGAGGTCTTTGAAATTCTAATCCGCAACCTTTGGAGTGACGAAACTTGATAGGGGTTAACACTGTGATGAATAATTAATGTTTCCCTGTAACACAAAAGTTTCACTTCTATCGTGTGTATTTAAAACACACCCTGTTTTTTGGGCTATCTGAAATACTGAAACTTGCTCCTAGATGGAAATAAGTAAGTATTAGTAAGTTATAATCTGAGAGTCTTCAAGTCTAGAGTGATAGGTATCTTCTAGGCAAGCATGCTGCATCTTTGGCCGTATCTTCATTTTCCATCAGGTATGATGATGGTCAAACTATTGTCTATATATATAATTAAAAAACATCAATCCACTGTCCAATTTAACCAATTTAAAACATTTAATGTCGACTTAAAACTGTTTACTAACACACTACTCAAAATTGAGGACTCAAACACTAACGAACAATATGTTTGTTTGTTTGTCGTGTAGACTAGTGGGCAGTCCTAGTGTCAGGATTTTCCAGGCCGCCTGAAGGCATCTGAGATGGCTTAACGAATGTTGTCTTAGGACTAACAACCGGGACCGCCTAATAACTTTATGTTCGTGACTTTGCAAGAGCGAATGACCGGAACTTATTCACATGTACTAATAGCTACATTGTACCGTTCTTCTAGTGAATTGAGAATATTGTAATACAATTGACAACGCAATATCAGGTAAATTTCCTCATTTACCTGATGTTTTAAAGTTAAGACTATCGTGAGTATTACACATTATGTTTCAATGTTATATCCGGCTTAAAACACGAAAATTTCACAGTCGGCAGTCACGCGCCGAGGCCTGAGACGCACGCCTCCGCGTATCGCGCGTCTCATCCTGATGAAGGACATCTAATTTGTCCGAAACTAGTCGACTACAAAGTAAGTCGAAATGTTTGTGTTTTAAGCCGGGTATAACATTGAAACATTACCTGATGTTGCGTTGTCAATTGTAAATTGTAACAATTATTTGTAGATGTTATACTTATAAAAAATATTTATGGAAGAAATCAGTATTGATCGATTTTTTTTTTCTATTTATAAAAACGAAAGTATTAATCTCAGTACTAGTTCAATTTAATGTACATCATAAACTAGATATCGTTACGGTCATAGTACGAGATGTAGCATTAAGCCGCAATGAGTTATTGAATACGTACTTCGAATTGAACTAGTACGGAGTACTCTTAAGGTGTCCGAGTAGGAACTCAGTATCAAATAGTGCCTAGTAGTAGACTCAAGTATTGAGTCATAACTGGGCATATTAATAAGTATTTTTGGAAAGATAGGACGTTTCCAGCTGCAGTAATGGATAAATGAATTAGATTTAAACAACGTGAGTGACAGTTTCTTTTTTTTATAGTGAAACTTTTTATGGGAGCGTTTTGATATTCCGATCCGCAACCTTTTTGCGTGACGAAAAGTGATGGGGATAAACACAGTGATGAATAATTAACTATTGACTGTAATACTAAAGATTCTGTGAGTATCTTTACGACACTCCGTGTTAAAATATTGTGATAAAAAAAAATACATCAACTGTGTATGAAAATGATGAAAAAAAATGCGCCACCGGGTTTCTTGCCATGTTCTTCTCGAGATGGTAATTTTGCGAATCTGGCAGTAGAGTCATTAACTTTCATGAATGCCTCTTTGGAGCCCATGTGAATGTTTCAATTTTGATTTCGATTTTGACTTTCAGACCTTTGCTCCAAGTATGACGTGGACGCCTGTAGTTTTTTCTATGCTGATTTTGGTATTCGTAGCGGTAATGGCTAGACCAACCGACGATGATAAAGATATCAACAGCGTAAGCGACAGCGTAAGTAAAATTCCCTTGTTATACGACGACCCAGATAGCGCAGGGCAGTGACGGATTCAGGGACCTAAAGGGCTTGAGCCCCCTCCCCCAAAAAAATCCCAGTTCTTCCGTGACAAATCTTGTCTCGTGACAATTATTGCTGCAGCGGCAGCAAAATCTAGCCACAGCTGGGTCAAGCCAAAAACGACAATCCTGAATCCACTACTGACGCAGGGGACAAGGTTTTCTAGCGTGGAGAGAGTCACCCGCAAGCGGTGGCGGGCGCGACCCCGTTGTGTGCGGTGTTGGGGCGGTGGACGGAGGACCTAGCTCCAACCTAGATTCCTGGGCAGTGGACAGTGGAAGCCATCCGCCCGGTCCATCAGAGGTGAGTGCGCGTTTGGGTCGCTGACCTTCCAATTGGTGCTTTCCGGATGGATGTTTCGGAAAGTACCTGTACGAAATCGCGAGACGGGAGCTGACCCCGGTCTGCCACGAATTTGGAGTGCTGGAGGTGGGCACGGTGGCACACACTTTTAGCGATTATAGGTGGAGATCTCTTGCTGGTGAGCGTGGTAGACGCCATGCTCGAAAGCGACGATGGCTCTCCAAAGCGGTGATGGCGTAGAAGGAGGACGCGGAGCGGGAAAGAGAGGTCGATCCTCAATGTGACCCGCTCCGGCGACGAACGGGGAATAAGGAGGCGGTTTGCCCGCTGTCTCTCCTCCTCTGTAGTGGGTTCACTGGTGGAGAGTCAGTGGACTCTTTACCGGCTTGCATGGTCCGCACGTCTTGGTCTGCCGTTGATGAGCAAGGTCACCCCTCCAAGGCTGCGTTGGCCCGGTTTGCATGGAGGCCTACTGCCGTGCAAGATAGTGACTGCTAGCGCGACCCTAGCTTGGCTAGGCTGAAATCTTTATTGCTTTCTCTACATGATAATAGATGGTAGAAATAAACAAAAGTAAAGAGAGACCCTGTTGGATACAACACTTTAGGGCAGAGAAGGACGACATGCTTAATCATACTGATATTATAAACCCGAAAGTTTGTGTGTAAGTATGTTTGTTTTATCTTCACGCTGTAACGGCAGAACAGATTTGGATGAAATTTTGAATGTACATAGCTTATACCTAGGAATAAATGAAAGTATAATTAATAATAAAATTTGATAAATGTGTAATATTGTAATTGTTGTTGTATTTGTAAATTGTGTTGTTATTCGTGTATATATAATATATATATATATATATATATAATAGGGCGCGTGTCTGATTTATAAAATGTCTTATATTTTAACTGCTCGTTGGCTTAGTTGGGTGGCGTTCGCCTTCTAAGCAGGGGCGAGGCATAGGGTTCGATTCCCAAGTTTA
This sequence comes from Lomographa bimaculata, assembly GCA_948107665.1. NCBI lineage: Eukaryota > Metazoa > Arthropoda > Insecta > Lepidoptera > Geometridae > Lomographa > Lomographa bimaculata. The sequence continues at coordinate 4,844,192 of OX403612.1, read as the reverse complement.
ATTCTCAAGGAAAATTTGTGTTTCTGGTTCTGTATGTGATTATGTGTGTGATGTAAATGTTATATAAATTTAACTAAGTGTGAAATCGTTTATGTTTTTTCAGGGTGTACCCTCAGATGCAGTGGAAAAAGACGACTCATTTAAAGGATTCACCAGAGAAGACCGAATCCAGCACAAAAACGACGCCCTCGTACGAATCCAGTGTGATGTTAACAAATTGACTTGCTTGGTAGTGATTGATCAAAATTGGCGTTAATAAATTGTAAACGCGTGATAAATTAAAAAATAATTAAACGCGAGCAAACCTTAAAAAAAACCGACTTCACCGCTTTATCTTCGGAACCTTGATCAGATTTAATGTATTAAACACGCATTATTAACTCAAAAACTAGAGATCAGATCTTTATCAAATTTGAATGAGACCACACGAAAAGCACCAGTATTCAAATTTAAAAAAAAACATCAAAATCGGCTCATAACGAAAGAATGGTTATATGAGGTAACTTTTGAAGTCGGGTTAACGAGAACATCGTCAAAGTAGTCCACAAATTTAAATGGGACCAATTAGAAAGCAACATCTTACAAACTAAAAAAAGTTTCGGAAATCGGCTCACATGGAGAGAAGTTATAAAGAAAAACACAAAAAAAAATACAGTCGACTTAAGTACCTCCTCCTTTTCAGGAAAGTCGGTAAAAATTTAATACTCCCTCTGGAAAAAAGCAGCACCGATTGTCACTAAACATTGCTAAGAAAACTCTCTATCAAGTCACATTTGAAAAAAAAACAGGGTGTGTCGTAAAGGCATTATGGTAGACATTCCTCCGGTTCGCTCAAAGCGTTTTGCTTTTACATTTGTCATCCGTACTGCGAAGGAGTAGAATTCATTGCCCGCGTCTTTGTTCCCTGAACGGTATAATCTGGGAGTCTTCAAGTCAAGAGTGAATAGGTATCTTAGAAGATACCGAAGATTTAGCACGCTTGCCTAGAGGCAAGCGTGCTAAATCTTCGGCCGCATCGTCACTTTCCATCAGGTGAGATGGTGGTCAAATGCTTGCATATCGAGAAAAAATTGGCACACGATAGAAGTGAAACTTTTGTATTACAGGGAAACGTTTAAATTATTCACAGTGTTTACCCCCACCACTTTTCGTCTTGCAAAAAGGTTGCGGATCAGAATTTCAACGATTTTTATGAGAGGGATATAAAGTTTCACTTCTAGGTAAGAATTCAATATAGCTACTAATTTAAATGAAATCTAATTTAAATATATCGTAAAGATTTTTATTGTTGCTAAACAATCTACATCTTTAGCAGCATCGTCACTACACTGAAAAAATCTGTTACAAAGATCAAAACTCTTGGTGGCGCTAACCACCAGGTGAATGACTGGCTCGTCTAGTGTATAAAATAAAACGTAGTAATTTATTTTTATTTCCTTGAAGAATAAAATTAAGATGTCCTTATAAACATTAACTTTGCTTTATTTTATTGTCAGAACAATTAATTGAAACACTTTTTTACCTGACTGTACTAATTTCCTATAGTGGTCGAGTTAACAACCGAAAAATTATATAAAAATTAAAAGTGGCGACTCGACCGCGCGATCGAGTTACGGATGGTCGAGATAATAACCAACTCGTTTTAATAAAACCCTGATTAAATCTTTCATAATCAAAATCAAAATCGTTTATTCACATGGGCCCCAAAGAGGCACTCATGAAAGTTAATGATTCTACTGCCAGATTTGCAAAATTACAGCCATCTCGAGAAGAACCTAGCAAGAAACTCGGCGGCGCATTTTTTTTTTCATATATTTTTTTAATCGTTTCTTAATACTAAATACTAATAAATAATTATATTAACCTAGGTATATCTATATTATGTAGTCGCTAGAAAACGCTTGTGCAGTTTGCCTCCATAAAGCAAGTAAAGCCGCGGCAAGTAGTCAGTATAGAACAAATTAAATTTTCTTTTCTTATTTGGCTATTCACGGCTCGTGCATTACGCCAACTTCACTTTACTTCATCCTAAATCCAGACTTCTATTGCCAATAAAATTCAAAGCGGAGGAACAGAGACAAAAAATAAATGTACGTGCTAGAGTCAGACGGATATAGCGGGAAGGTGCATCGTGGAAGGCTGGAAGGTGTAAAGATGAAACACGAAAGTGACGCGCGTTATAGTGATGTGATTAAATGGCGAATATTTTTTATCGATATTTTTTCGATAAAGTTCTATTATTATATTTTATGGTGGTATTATTATAGAACTAGTGTTTTGACTTAATCAAATCAATCTATACTACGGAAGAGCGAGACCCTCTAACACATTATCTCCATACTTATTAGAGGGTCCTAAACCCATGTTATGTAACTTAGATTAAGTTTACTGAAATAAATATTATATTTTTGTATTTGTATATATATACATTACATACTTAAACAAAATAAATTCTATAAGGCAATAATAATAAATACATAAGATTATTATTGTTTTTGAAGTAAAGTTTTTAATAGGAGGGCTTTGAAATTGTGATCCGCAATATTTTTGTGTGACGAAAAGTGGTGAGAGTAAACACTGTGATTAATAATTGAAATGTTTCCCTGTAATGTAAAAGTTTCACTAGAAGTGAAACTTTTACATGTGTTTTTACAACAAACCTTATTTTTTTTTGTTCTGCAGTTTTTCTAAAATTCGTTTTAAACATGTTATACAAAGTCAGGTTCGATGTTTACAATATGACTCAAATGAAATCTAATTAATCAATAACTTGGCTCATTTAGCAGAAGTTGATATACTGATTTGTGGCTGAGTAAGTGGGCCCTTTTATCAAGTACATGGATAAGCTCTAACTCCTAACTAGGTTACCCTGTGTGTAGGATATCAGTGCCGATATCTGTCTAAGTAGGTACAAAATAAGGAAATGGTTGCTGTGGATAAACCGTAACAGATAGAAATAAGCCATCACAGAGTTTTCTTTTAAGTTTTAGAAGAACTATAATTATCTAGTACATCGTTTTTATGTATCTCTTAAGGTTAAGCCTCTGTAAGTCATGTTAATTTATTTTTCGGTGACTTGGTTGCAAAACATTGCTTTTCCTACTTACATATATACTAAATTATGTTTTAATAGCCGTGCCCCACCGCTTCGCCCGCTATTATCAAGTTAAAAAGTAGCCTATGTATTAATATTAGATATAATGTATGTACATTCCAAATTTCATCCAAATCCGTTCAGCCGTTAAAGCGTGAAGAGAGAACAAACATACTTACACACAAAGTTTCGGATTTTTATAATATTATTAGTAGGATAAATCCGTAGGATTATATACATAAGCCTTCCGTGAAAATATATCTATCTGGTGGTGAAAACCACATCAAAATTCGTTGCGTGGTATATGAGGAGTTAGCGGACAAACAGACAGACAGACACGAAAAGCGACTTTGTTATATACTATGTAGAGATGGAGAAGAGAAGAGTAAATAAGTTAATTGTTAAAAACTTTTTTAAAGTAAAGCTTTTAGAAGTCCGCCATATTGGATTTAAAGTGACGTCACTTTATTTTTCGAGATATTCTTAGCAAGCCCTTTTATTTCATACCCATATTGTAGGAGTGCATTAAAAATTACTTGTCTGCTATTTTGTGTGTTCCGCCATGTTGGACTAAGAATGACGTCACATAGCTTACCATGCATTGTCATTCAAACTAAACGTGAACACAAAATTTCAGTTCAATCGGTTAAAGATATCTGCTTCAAAATTGAATTGCAAGATTCCAACCGAACAAACATACATACATACAGTGCAAGCTAAATAAAAGCTTGTAAAATAAACAAAAACATCGATATCGACACTCAAACTATGCGTTGTGCCCATCCCTAAAGGTCACGGCCCAAACGCCGGCTGAGAACGGGTTCCACAACCGACGACGAATATTATTATACCAGTCAGGCAAAGGAAAATAAATCCATACAGCCAAAGCCATACAATAGGTACCTCACACTTGCTTATGGCTAAATGGGCAAGCCGTGTGAAGCCAAATTCCGAAACGTGAGGAGAGCGTGTGCAAATTGTGTTATTATTGGCTAGTTCGAAAGACTTTTTGCATTTAACAAAATGTAGAATTGTTTTTTTAGATAAGTAGTTCTTTAAAAATATTTTTTTTAATCAAGCTCTTAAAATAACTAAAAACTTATATAACCAGAGAACTTGTCAAGACGATTCAAACGAGCCCAAACTCGATGGGTTTATCTTGCTTAGTTCAGATGTTTATATGGCCATCTTCCGTCTCCATCATCAGACCAGCTCCATGGTACCATATCATTGTATTGTCACCGAAGATACATACCGACATACCGACAGATACTGGGACAGGTGAAACTAAATAAAAGCCTGTAAAAACCTTCACTTCATCACAGCCTTCCACGAAATTCAACGACTTGTATCGCAGATGCAGAATCACGCACACAATTTAGCACCCAGCACAATAGACAAAAGTTTTCTTTGAGCAATATTGGAGATAATACAAAAGCCGTTGTTTTACCAGCGAGTTGGGTTGTTGGCACTTTGTCCGTCCGTCTGTCAGAAGCACCTAGCGTCTAAACCAAACAAGCAAATTACTACAAATTCTTACAGAATATGTAAAGCTATGGCCCAAAGCTAAAAATAGCAATTAAACATAAACATAAACGCTTTCACACTCACAGCCCCACACCAAGTTCGATGACTTGATCGTGGGTGCCGGAAACATTCACATCACACACACAAATACAACCAGAACCAGAAACACAAATCTTCCTTGGGAGAAAACTTGTGTTTCCGCCGGGAATTGAACCCGATACCCCTGCTTAAAAGGCGAACGTTCAACCAACTAAGCCAACGGGCAGTTTAGTAATTAGAATGATATTATAATTAATCATAATGAAAATATCACCCATACACGTATGTGGATTGCAAAATAATTGATTTTCTTATCGTGTGGCGTAACGTTGAAAAAAACTTGGAAAGTAGAGTTATTATAAACATTTTTTTTTAAATCTGTTTAGCAAAATAAGAATTTGAAACCACCAAAGTTTCAGACCTATTTTGCCCCGGGGTCTATCTCAAAAACGGCTAAACATTTTAAGCTGATACTTACGTATACAATCTGTTATATCCTGTACTTGAACAACACATACAAAAATCTAAAAAAAAGATATAAGCAATTAACTTCAAAAAAATACCAATTAAGCAAAACTTTGGCGCGAGATCTCAGTAATTAGTATATTATAAACCCTTACGCACCGTCAATTTTGATGTCAACCTTATATCATAGCACATGTGTTTTGGATGTAGATTATTTAATCTACATGACATAACATGACACCCAACTACTTAAAAAAAAAAATTCAATGCGATATCCTACTAATATTATAAATCCGAAAGTTTGTGTGTAAGTATCATGTAAGTGTGTAAGTATGTTTGTTCCCTCTTCACGCTTTAACGGGTGAACGGATTTGGATGAAATTTGGAATGTACATAGATTATACTTAGGATTAACACATAGGCTACTTTTTAACTTGATAATAGCGGGCGAAGCCGCGGGGCACGGCTAGTATTTTATAATGAGTGTTTGTTAGATAACACAAAACAATATTTCTCTGGTTAATAGATATACAACCTATGTAAAAAGACAACTACAAATTTTGTGTCTTTGTGCTTAGAAGCATTTTTCTTAATAAATCAAACATAATAAATCCGGACAATGATTAAATTCGTAAAGCCCGTCTATCTCACTTACCGAACTTTACCTACATCCGAATAAAAAAAAAACAATAGATCAAAAGCCCTCACACTTGCCTCAAAGAAACCTCGGCCGAACAAGCAATGACTGTGCCATTAAGAAAAAGAATTAAAAAATAAATTCAAAAACAAAAACGCGCGGGCATTCCACACAGTTTTGAAATGAGACGGATAGCTGAATGAATTTGAATTGAGAATGCAGGTGTTTTTAAAATGAGGAGCTTTGTGCCTAGTGGCCAGTGCGTTTTGATGCAAGTGAGGAATGTATTAAAAAGGTACCAACATAAATAAAAAGTAAAGCTTTTGTGTGAAATAGAAGTGAGAAGTTGGTCCTAGTTTTGAATGCGGTAGGCTATTTTATATGGCTTTGTTCAAATACGTATAGTTTTTTTTATGTAATTGAGAGACAAGTCGAGCAAGTCGCTTTCCTGATGGTAAGCGACACCCTTACCCATTACAGATCAGTGCGACCAAAAGTTTTAAACTTATATAATTTTAACTTAAACCCTCTTATACTCATAGCCCCACACTAAGTTCAATGACTTTGACGCTGTGGGTGCTGGAAACATTCACATAACACACAAAATTACACTCAGAACCATAAAAACAAATTTCCCATGGGAAGAAAACTGGTGCTCCCACCAGGAATCGAACCCGATGCTTAGAAGGCGGACGTGCATTCAACTAAGTCAACGGGCAGTTCATAAAAAGAACAGAAAATTCATAAACAGACATGCTGTGATCATGTCAATGAGATACTTATTACGATTCAAATGAAAAATAAAAAATCTTTAAAGTACAGGCAGACAGACAGGCGGCAAAGGCACGGAACCCTAAATTTATATTGTTAGGTACTTTAGAACAACTAATTAAAGTTCTCTTTTAATTTAGTCTTTGACTTTGGACAAAATTATTAGTTCCGTAAGTAAATTTAGCCAAAGATTAAAAGTTTATATGCGTACAGATGTATAAATCTACTCATAAACCTGAAAGTGTATCTAGTAAAAAGTAAGCTAGGAATACTTTTAAAAGTTTTTCAATATAAAGCATTTACTAGTCGCTAATAAAAAAGACTAAAAAGTTATAAAACCAGAGAACTTGTCAAGGCAAATCAACGTGCCCAAAGGGTTTATCTTGTTTAGTTTACTTTTTATGTAAAAACTTATGTCAATAAATGTTTATTATTATTATTATTCTCTTTATTTATTATTTTTTCTTAAGCTAAGGTTTTTTTTTACAATATTTTTATAAAAGTAATAAACAATACAATATTACAAAATAAAGAAAACTGTAAAAAAAAAACTAAACCTAGTATGCCACCAGAAACGGGGCAGGGCCCAAGCTACCGGTAGGTCAGTGCTGCAGAGTGAGGAACCTCCTGACAATACGTGCCGTGTTCAAGAGTACTGCCTTCTGAATCTGACCCTTGATCCAACCATTTAGCGAAAGCCTCTTGAGGTGTTGATTTTTCGCTTTTAGCCCATTCGCCGAGACAACTATCGGGACAATGATCAATTATTATTATTATTAGTTCAGAAGTTCTTCAGGCTGTATTGTCATTGAAGATTTATAAGTTTAACAAATTTGAGTCCAATCGGACATCGGAAAGTGGGTCTAATTTAGCTTGCAAGATTTGATAACAGACCGTAATAGACAACGGAACAGGCGAAGCTAAATAAAATCTTGTAATATTATATATTACCCTCAATTTGGTAGGAAATAACGAATGCAATAATAGGGAATATGTGTAAAATTTAAATATAGGTCAAATATTATTATTTCAGATGTTTATAGCTGATAACACGTATGTATATATTTATTTTCGTATTTAAAATATTTGATACTTTTGGACATCGAAGAAAGAATTTCAAATTGACCGCGTTTAAAATTGCTCGAACCCGATTGCATTTTCAAATATGTATTTTTTTGATGAATAATTTTTACTGGCAATGTTTTAATGTAAAAAATTGAATAAAACATTAAAAATATGCATAATATTCCCTATTGTCAAAGTTATCTTTTAAAACAAAGTACAAAAACTACTACTACACAACAATATGTTTTGAGCTGTCATCGTTATTAAACCGTATTTGTTTTGTAATTATATTATTCTCTTAATGAAATGAGCATTTCAATTAACTGCTTTTCAGTTCTTTTGGTTCCGTCAAATAAACATAACATAAACATAAACGTAAACGCTTTCACACTCACAGCCCCACACTTAGTTCGATGACTTGTGTCGTGGGTGCCGGAAACATTCACTTCACACACACAATCACAACCAGAACCAGAAACACAAATTTTCTTTGGGGAGTAAACTTGTGTTCCGGCCGGGAATTGAACACGATACCCCTGCTTAAAAGGCAAACGCCACCAAACTAAGCCAACGGGCAGTTCAATAATAATAAAATTAATAATTCAATAAAAAATAGAACCAAAAGAAGAAAATCCTTCTTAGTCACCGCAATTAAAAATACTTTCATATTTTTAACCCTCGCAAATTAAACCTAACATATGAAAATGGAATGAGTAGTTAGATGAAAATAACGAAAAAAATAAGCCAAAATATTTGAGACTCGATTAGCATTTTTTACCTAGACGTAATGTTTATTTTATTTTAGATATTGTGTGTTTAAAAAAAAATACGACTTTCATTCATAAAGTCGCTGTTTGACTATATGCCCAAAATCCTAGCTGCGGTACCTAGTTGAATTTATACCATATATAGTCATAGTCAATAGTCATACATTACTTTTCCGATTATTTTATATCATTTCTCATTACATATTATGATCACTGAACTGAAATCATAATACATAGAAAACAATAAAATCTACCCGGGTTACTATACTTTGCTATACATACGGTATATTTCCCACGACATTTCGAGAACCGTCATATCTGCTCCTTACCTATTCTATGACCCATTCTTCTGCTGACCTATGCAAATGGCGGGCTTCGCCGGGACACTATTAAAATAATGTCCTTTCTTGTCGCCCTATAATAAGGACAGAGGTTTGTCTGTACGTCACGATTTATGTTATTTTTAAGTTTTTTTATCTTATATATATATTTAAGAGGTTCTGCGTCCGACCCTTTGTTGAGCAATATTTTTTTAAATGTCGTTTTAAAACAAAGTTATGTTGCTTTTTAATGGCAACCAGTAGCCTTTTTAACCGACTTACGAAAAAGAGTAGGTTCTCATTCGACTGTATTTTATTTTTATGTTTCACACATAATTTATTTTCAGGCGAACCGATTTTAACGGCACAAGTCATCGAAACTAGTGTGGGGCTGTGAGTGTGAAAGCGTTTACGTTTATGCTTTATTAAGAAACAATATTTGAAAATCGTTAAATTAAATTTGCTGTAGCAGTGCCAAGAAAGACGTTGGGTTATGATTTAAGCTTTAAATGATGTTCCAAAAGGATTTTGGTATTATACAAATTACCCAGTATATCAATTAACTTCTCACGGTTATATTATATTCAATTCCTGTTAAATCCACCCTCTTAAAAGATTAAGCATAAGTTAATCCCGGTGTGCAGCTAGTGTATAAGCTTCCATGCAAATTCATGTTATTTAACCTAACGGTCTGCATCTCAGATAAGCTCTATATGTTCCTAACCAACGTGCATAAAGAGGTAATGCACGAAGAAGTTACAGTATGGGTGCTTGTGCGAAAATCATCAAAAATTTTTCTTAAGAAGGTATCGTTGGAGCTGAAAACATTTACATCACACATGCAATAGGCTAGCCGCTAGATGCCTGAAAAGTTCTATTTAGTCTGTCATTTACACTATCCAAAAATATACACTATTTTTTCTTTCGTCAATTAAATAAAAAAATGACGAAGCTATAGTGCGTTGAAATTCCGCGTGATGTCACGCCTCAGTACACTTATTACTGAGGCGTGACGTCACGAGTCCCCACTTCGGAACTTTGACGCTCTTAATTTTTTATAATCTCTTGTTTTATAAAAAAGTTATTAGCCTATAAATATTTTTTGATAATCTCACTGACGGATTATTTAGTTTTTTTTCTCAGAACCACCCAAAACCGGATGTACAAAGAAAAATGTGTTCCTGCCGGGAATCGAACACAGTTTTTTTTGTATGCCCAATATGCCACCATTTGACCACTATCTCAACCGATGGACAGTGATGATCATCTATATCATCGTACATGCCCGAAACTAGTCGGAAAATATGACAGTTTTCAAACTCTACTACTTTAATAAGCGTATCTCTACCTAAAACGAAAGTGTAAAAACTAAAACCCTACTACACTTCCCTAAATGGCTTCCTATAATTGAAAAAATAATAGTATTCATGATTTTGACAGAATATATCTCACAAACAGTACGCTTGACAAAATATTATGTTTTAAACCCAAACTTAATTTTAAAATTTCTGTTAAATGATATCACACATGACAGGATGGGGCGAAACATTTTTTTGTTTTTGACATCTTGCCCCCTACAAGGCGCTATATTCAATTTAATGTGACGTCACGCCTAGAACTGGACAAACAAGAAGCTTCCAACAGCGCCTCATTTGTCAAATTACGATCAGTAGTTTAGAAGTTATGAGGGAACTGATGAACATACACACAAACCGGTCAAAAACAAAATCCTCAGTTTTGCTTCGCCGGTTTCGGGGAGGGTGGCTGCGCTCTTTGTCTACCTCTACAAAGGTGGTAGTCACAACCTACCCATACTGCATGTATGTATATAGAACATCGCAAACGTTGTTGAGAGGTAGTTGTGAGACAATGGCCGTTCGCAGGCGATAACTAAGGATCAAATGTCAAAAGAGACTTGAAATAAAAGGGCTGGGACTGACCCATTAAGACCCTCGAAGCTTCCTTACTGCTATTAGTAAATTTGTTTAGTAATTATAGCAGTCAACTAGCTGGCCCGGCAAACGTTGTTTTGATATATACATTATTTCATGCTGAATCAAAAAAAAATAAAAACAAAAAATAAATTGTCAAAAATATTATCAAAAAAATTTGGTTTGGACCACCCTTAACATTTAGGGGTATGAAAAATAGACGTTGACCAATTCTCAGACCTTCCCGATATGCACACAAAATTTTATAAAAATCGGTCGAGCCGTTTCGGGGGAGTTTGGTAACAAACACCGCGACACGAGCCTTTTTTTTTCCCTTAGTTTTGGCTTCGCAATCTTATGCATTTAGCCAGCGTCAAGTGATAATATATTTCAAGTGTATTTCATATTATAGGTCCTAGTCACAAGTCACAGTCAAAGTCAAGTAAAAGAGTCAAGGTCCAGTCGTAGTCAAGTTATGCCCTAGTAAAGTGGTAGAAACCCTAATAGAACTTCTGTTGGAGTTTTGGAGCGAAGGTGAAAATCACGTTTTTCAACTTTGTATGATTTGCCCACACTTATGCACGTTCACTAAGTATTAACGGTTAATAATCCACCATTATTACACATTAACACTCGAAGAATCACAGGTTTTGGAAAATTTTACAAAATCAACAACGCCATTTTTTCACTTTCGCGGCAAAACTCCCACGAGCATTTTGTATATTAGAAAATTTTTAAAGGATTTTTTTATACAGTCATGTGTTAGCATTCTAGACGGCGGCGCTGCAAGTATTGGAACGCATATACGCAGATCTGACAGGTCGAGATCGGCGCGAGAGACGTCAATTAGAAGAAAAAAATAATGGCGACGAACGGGGAATTGTAGAGGTGTTGTGGTCGAGATGAAAAAGAAACTAAATAGAAGCAATCTTATTCGATGTAGGTGCTTATCGGAGGATATTTGTATAGCAACCTACCGGAGATAATAAGCGACGATGTAAGATGAACGGTTGTGTTGTTATTACACAACTAATACAGGAATTATAAACCTAAACCCTTTAACACTCACAGCCCCACACTAAGTTCTATGACTTGTGTCGTGGGTGCCGGAAACATTCAGATCACACACACAATCAGAACCAGAAAAACAAATTTCCCTTGGGGAGTAAACTTGTGTTGCAGCCGGGAATCGAACTTGATACCCCTGCTTAGCTCACGCAACTAAACCAACAGAATGTTTAATTATATTAACCTAGGTATATCTATATTCTAATTATTACAAGCTTTTATTTAGTTTCATCTGTCCCGATTTTTGTCATCAAATCTTGCAACTTAAATGTGATCCACTTCCCGGTTACCGATTGAGCTGAAATTTTGCGTACATGTGTAAATCGCGTGTCAATGCAATATTATGATGACATGGTACTGATCTGATGATGGAACTGAAAGGTGGCCAAAGGAACTTCGCAATGAAACGACACAACCTCATCGAGTTTGGGCTTATTTAAATCGTTTTGACGAGTAGTTTGTCATTCAATGGTAACCAGGGTCTGACGATGGAGCCGGAAGGTGGTCATAAGAACTCTGTAATGAAACGACGCAACCCCATCGAGTTTGGACTCGTTTGATTCGTCTTGACAAGTTCTCTGGTTATATAACTTTTAGTCCTCTTTATTTACAACTTGTAAAAGCTTGATTTTAAAAATCTTTTTAAAGTATGATTGGTATAGTCGCCAACGGGCAGTTCAAGGTTTGACCAATCTGAATAACTGAGATCTGACTTATTAAGATCCTCGAAACTTCCTTACTGTTAATAAAGTGCTCAATGCAAAGAAGAAGAATAATGTTATCTTCTTTCAAATTTAATAGCCTGGTCGCTTAGTGCAGTAGTCATTCGTTACTAGAAACATTTTTACAAGCTTATACTTTTTTTTTTTTATTTGTGACAGGCTAGTGTTTGACCACTATCTCACCTGATGGTAAGTGACGATGTGATCGAAGCTGGTAAACACACTAGACCTGGAATACGCAGGCTCTCAAGGATAACCGGAACACCGTATTTGGCTTGGCGGCAGACTTTCAACTTGATGGTGGTAAGCTACTTTGGTAGCAAGCCAGGCGAGCAACTCACAAAATGCTCTACCACCTCTCAAATGTCACCTGATTAGCACCACCCGAGGACCACGTGTAGGGAGTCAGACTTAAGGGGTATCCTCCTACGGACGTGGGTGACTCAGCCCCCAAAACTTACTTACTTACTTACTTAGTTTCACCTTTCCCGTAGTCTGTGATCAAATCTTGCAAGCTAAATTAGACCCACTTCCCGATGTCCGATTGGACTCAAATTTGGTTTTCTTATGTTTCTTCGGAGACAGTATAATGATATGGTACTACGGAGCTGGTCTGATGATGGAGATAAAGGATGGCCATAGTAACTTCTGAACTAAACAAGATAAAACCATATATTATGGGCTCGTTTGATTCGTATTGACTATTATAGTTCTCTGGTTACATAACTTTTTAGTCCTTTACAACTAAATTCAAAAAAGGAGGTTCTCAATTCGACTGTATTTTTTTGTTACCAACAGGTAAAAGCTTGATTTAAAAAAACCCTTTTTGAAGTATTACTTGTTTTTACTTATATGACATACATAACTTAGTATAACGACTCATTTGGAGCAGTGTGCAGGTCTCTGCTTTCTACGCCGTGGACCTCTTATAATTGACCGAGCAAACGCGAAGGTCTCCGTTCCAGATTGGGAAAAATTTGTCCGGCGGATTTCCGGTTGTTCTCCTCTACAGATCGCATTTCTCAACTGATTCTCGTGAAATTTTCTGAGCAGGTTTGATAATTATGCAAATATTTTTTTGTTCATTCAGTTTTTGGAATTTTTTCCAAATGCCGGAGATATGGGGCTTGAAACGTAAAAATACTTATGAGTCTAGTAATATAAGTCTCCAGCTCAGAGAGCCACTGGTCCAAGTACATAATAAGTAACATACAAGTTTCTACTCATCGAAAAGCACGCAGGGTTCGTCGATAACAACATCGTAATGTCAATGTTGTCGGCAAAGTGTGATTTAAGGCATTTTGCAGTTAATTCAAATTTTAACGCTCTAGTGTAAAAAAAATATTAACGTGCCATTTTTCTACATATTTACTCGCGTGCTCTACCATAGTAGAAAATTAAGAAAACAATATATTAAAAATACAGTTTGGATTAAAAAACACGTAATATGTTAAAATGATGTAAAAATAAATAAAGAAAACAAAAGATTTATAATTTTGTAATAGGTATTTACTTCACTTACGAACTTATAATAGATATCAATAAAAATATAACAAATTTGGCAAGTTTGTGATCCGTTTCGTTTAAACAAAGAAAAACGCCTTGACAACAACACCAGACACCAACACCAGACACCAACACCAGTCGTGGGTGCCGGAAATATTCGCATCACACACATTATCATAACCAGAACCAGAAACACAACTTTTCCTTGGAAAAAAAAAAGTCTTTCCCCTGGGAATCAAACACTATCTAACAGGCAGTTCAATCAGACAGTTTCTACGTCTATCATTCGTACCTACTGCGTGGGATTGGAACTCATTTCCCTCATCTTTGTTCCCTGAACAATATCATCTGGGAGTCTTCAAGTCACGAGAGAATAAGTAACCCCTAGGCACGCATGCTACATCTTCGGCCGCATCATCGCTTTCAGGTGAGATAGTGGTCAAATGTCGTCAAATATCGAACACAATTTTATTGGCAATGAAATTAAAAAAAAAAAACAATTTTTACTTGCTCCCAATTAATCAGCATGCAGTCTTCACTTATAATTATAATATTACCAACATTTTTCAACAGTAACATGTTAACAATATTATCTGGGAGTCTTCAAGGCAAGAGATAATAAGTAACCCCTAGGCACGCATGCTACATCTTCGGCCGCATCATCGTTTGTGGGTGAGATAGTTGGTCAAATGTCGTCAAATATCGAACATAATTTTTTAATAATTTTATTTGCAATGAAATTTAAAAGAAAAACAATTGTTACTTGCTCCCTATTAATCTGCATGCATTGTTCACTTATAATTGTAATATTACCAACGTTTTTCAACAGTAACATGTTAACAATATTATCTGGGAGTCTTCAAGGCAAGAGATAATAAGTAACCCCTAGGCACGCATGCTACATCTTCGGCCGCATCATCGCTTGTAGGTGAGATAGTTGGTCAAATCGATATTTGACCAACTATCTCACCTACAAGCGACTGACGATTCAAATATCGAACACAATTTTTAACAATTTTATTGGTAATGAAATTTAAAAGAAAAACCATTGTTACTTGCTTTAAATTGATCTGTATGCAGTCTTCACCTATAAATATAATATTACCAACATTTTTCAACAGTAACATGTTAACTTTATGCTTGTAAAGGTTCATTGTGTTGGTGATCAATGAAGTAAAATTACTTAAACCTGGACATTTTCCAGAATGTCTGCATCGCGTCTAACCAATCGCATTATTAATTCTCGGATACGTCGACCTTCATCATAAATATAAAATAAAATATCCTGTCAACGGGTGGTCCTACCATCTTAACATTTAATTTACAAATGTTATGACGTGTCAACGACCAAATTAGCTAAATTAATTCTTAATTCAAGTTAAATAATCCATTCTGTTTTTAAAACTAATTGACAATACGTAGTAAGTAAAACTTATTATGGGAAACTGAAATTCTGATACGCAACCCTTTTTGTGTGACGAAAAGTGGTGGGGTTAAACACTGTGACGAATAATTAAAAGATTTCGTCACTTACCATCAGGTGAGATAGTGGTCAAACACTAGCCTGTCAAAAATAAAAATAAAAAATTAAAAAAAAAAAGATTTCCCTGTTTTTTTTTTTTTTTTTTTATTTGTTATTTGTGACAGGCTAGTGTTTGACCACTATCTCACCTGATGGTAAGTGACGATGTGATCGAAGCTGGTAAACACACTAGACCTGGAATACGCCTGTAATACAAAAGTTTTACTTCTATCATGTGTCTGTATGACACGCTCTGTTTTTTATATATTAATATTATTAGTAGCTGCACCCGCGTAAGTCCCGGACCCGCGGAAATTCTGGGATAAAAAGTATAGAAGTACTATGGATATCCTACTATAATATCATAAATATAATATGTTATTACTAGCTGCGCCCCGCGGTTTCACCCGCGTTGATATGATGAAAAGTGATGATGATGATGATGATGAAAAATAGATGTTGGCCGATTCTCGTAGATACCGGATAAGCACAAAAAATTTCATCAAAATCGGTCAAGCCGTTTCGGAGGAGTATAGCAACGAAAACTGTGACACGAGAATTTTATATATTAGAAGAAGATTATTTATGTAGGTTTTTGTATGTATATTATGTATGTAATATTAATAAGTATGTATAAGTACATTTATTAATTTAAATACGTGTCGAGGTACACCACCGTCCCTGTTTGTAATATTTTTATCATCTCCCTTTGGTTGTCTGGAAGAAATCGCTTTGAGCGATAAGACCGCCCTTTGTGCTCCTATGTTATATTTAAGATTTCTTTGTAAGTGTTACTTATTTTGGTGTGCAAATAAATAATTTATCTATCTATCTAAATCCGAAAGTTTGTGTGTGTGTGTGAATGTTTGTTACCACGTATCTCCGTAACTTTACTACTAAGCCGATTTCAATGAAATTTGGAATGTTGGTGGCTTATACTCTGGATTAAAGCATAGGCTACTTTAATTATCTTCATCATCAGCGGACGAAGCCGCGGGGCTCAACTAGTGAAGGATATAATTAATTAGTTTGTGTGAATACAGGGTATCAGCTACCTCCATACCAAATTTCACGAAAATTGATCCAGCTGTTTGAGCGTGAAGAAGTAACAAACATATAAACTCACTTACAAACTTTTACCTTTATAATTTTAGTGTGATTTCAAGTGCAAACCACGAATTCATTGCCCTGACTAACTGATTTCTTAGGGAATATTTTTCAAACGACTCTAAATACAGTATGATGTTCTTTTTTTAATTTCCAACCACTGACATAAACATTCTCACAGACTTTTATGGCTACCTAATATATATTTCTATTTCATATATATTATTGCGTAATTTATGATATCCTGCCAGTTAGCGAATAAAATTAGTACCAATAATTTGTCCGCCAAGTGAATAAAGAAGAAACTCATTATATCCAAGAAATTATGTCAATAAAATGATAAACATTATAATAAAATAATTTAAAAGACAGTTTTCGCGCCAAGACGCTTCGTCGGCCATCTTGGTAGTGGTCAAGAGTGAATACTTTTTAACAGTATAGGACCGTATGTTTATATTTCATTACTTTTGATTGGTGTAGCGTGTGTGTGATGTGAATGTCCTGCACCCACGATACAAGTCTTTGAACTTGTGTGGGGCTGTGAGTGTGAATGCGTTTGTTTGTTTTGATATTTTTAATGTTAAATGTAGATAACGTTGAATTCACTAGATTACATGTTTTCTTAATTTTTTTTAGATTTATATTTAGCTTTTATTGGATTTTCTTTTATCTAAAAACTCTCATATTGCTTAAATAATTTAACCGCAAGCAAAGCTTAAAAATAATGGCAACACCGCCTTATCTTCAGAACCCTTGATCAGATTAAATACGCATTATTGAGGATAACTCAAAAACTACTGGTCAGATTTTGATAAAATTTAAATGGGTTCACATGAAAAGCGCTAGCTTTTAAATAAAAAGAAAATTCAAAATCGATTCACATAGAAAAATGTTTTGAGGAGATATTTATTTATAGATATCATCTTTATAATTTCGGAAAATTTAATTAATAAAAATAATTTTATTCGGGCCCGAGCGACTTGGTCTCTTTTTTTCGCGAGGATATTAATAAAGAAATATATAAAATTAATTAATATCGGCGAACGACTTGCTTGTAATATGCGCCTGGACAAATCTATCAAAGGTTTTAAGGTGCATTTTATGTAATAACTTGTTAAATCTTAAGTTTAAGGAAATAAATAAAATAATAATGTCTCAATTATATTAAATAAAATATACCATTCAAAACAAGGTCGTACGTAGAACAGCAAAAATCAGAGCCTGAAAACTTTCTCATATTTTTATATTTCTTAAGAACCCTGTATATTTTTTTAATGAAGAATGCACGCGTGTTCTTAATTAAATACCATATAGAAATAAATAGGTAAGTATAGCAGTTTTCACGACCTATAAACAGCAGGCGTCATGGAAATTACCCTTGCTAAGAAAATAGCTCAAAATTACACAGCACTGCCGTTTATTAATAAAGCTCAACCAATTTGAACGTGTCGATTTGAACCAGCTATTTGCACCTGGCACGATACTAGAGACGTTTGAAAGTCGAATTAATTTCACTATAATTAGGTATGTTAGTAGGCTAGCTGCTATATAGGCTTCAAAAGCTTTTATGATATCTATATATATAAAAGAAAGTCGTGTTAGTTACTCCACTTATAACTCAAGAACGGCTGAACCGATTTAGCTGAAAATTGGCAGGGAGGTAGTTTAGAGCCAGGAGAAGGACATAGGATACTTTTTAAGAACGTACATTTCTTAAAATTTTTTTTTTACATTTCTACATGCTGTCCATTTTCTCATACGTCACTCGGATTTGGTAAAGTACTAGGCAAACATAAACATGAAGGTTGTAATAATATAGTCACGTGACATTGTAACGCATGCCGGGTATGGCTTCCTAAATATGCACATTCATTGACTGTTAGGCGGAACGAAGGTCGCCGGGACAGCTAGTTATTTATATAGCATTAGCCATGCTAGGTAGACGTTATGAACACAACGTGTAGCTAACTGCAATGTTAGACTCGTTGGCCGTAGTAGTTTCTATAAACTGTTTCGGTAGATGACGTCACACGTCCCCGTAAGACGTTAATAATAAGGAAAGGTTATTTTCGTCGCTTCAGGCGGGGCTTGAGTAGCTCAGCGGTAAGAGCGATAGGGTATGACACCCTATGGCCGCGGGATCAAATCCCGCCTCAAGCGATAATTATTCCTTTCTAAATTTATCACTAAAGCTTTTATGATAATGGGAAATCAGAAGAGTGGTACAAATAATATAAAGAGGTAAAGTTTGTTTGTAAAGGTAATCTCTGGTACGATCCAATTTAGAAAATTCTTTCATTTCTAGATAGTTAAACTATCCTTAAGTGTCTTGTGCTATGTTTTTACCGACTTCCCAAGAAAGGAGGAGGACTCAAGTCGGCTGTATTTTTTTTCTGTGTGTTAACTTCTTTCCACGTGAACCGATTTCGAATATTTTTTTTAGTATTAAAGATGATGCTTTCCAATTGGTCCCATTTAAATTTGATCAAGATCGGATCAGTGGTTCTTGAATTATCGTCAATAATGCGTATTTTGTGGACTACATTAACGATGTTCTCGTTTTTAACCGACTTCAAAAGTTACCTCATAACTTCTTTCGTTGTTGCCGATTTTGATGATTATTTTTTTATTTGAATGCTGGTACTTTTCATGTGGTCTCAATGAAATTTGATCAAGATCTGATCAGTAGTTCTTGAAATATCGTCAATAATGCGTGCTTAGTACATCTAATCTGATCAAAGTTCCGAAGATAAAGCGGTGAAGTCGGTTTTTTTAAAGCTTTGCTTGCGTTTAATTATATTTGGATAAATTTTAATTTTCAATACAAAATAACTATATTCGTAAGAAACGTCGGAAATTAACTAATTAGCTGATTTATTGGCGTACACTAATTAAACAGTGAGACATAAGTATGACAAAAATATAGTAATTTGTTAGGTTTACAAAAAAATCCGCGATAACATATTCTGGGTAAGACATATTTTGGGAAAGGGACGTTTTGCATATACATTTTGATTAGGAACACGTCAAGTTCAAATCTGTAATAAAACGGGCATTAATTAAGAAAGCTCATTATAAAACGATTGACTACATTAATTACAAGAATGCATGGAGGCAAACTGCACAAGCGCTTCCCAGCGACTACATAATATAGATATAACTAGGATAATGTAATTAATCTGTTAGTGTTTAAGAATAATTAAAAAAAAATGAATGAATAAAAATGCTTATATAGAAATGCATAAAAATGCGCCGCCGAATTTCTTGCCATTTTGCGAATTTGGCAGTAAAGTCGTTAACTTTCATTAGTGCCTCTTTGGCGCCTATGTAAATAAATGATTTTGATTTTAATTTTGATTTTGAATCTTAATTTTAATTTCGTTAGAATATTTTCTACCGCAAGAAATACTTCTATATTTTACTCATTTTCACTGATTCTAGATGACTTGAGTAATTTCCCAGATAAATTTGAGTTTATAGCGTCCTAAAACTGGAAAATTGTATGACATCCGGGTTGGAGTAGTGCCATTCTCTTTGCTGAGATGTTTTAGTGTTACTTAAGAACTTTGGCTATTAGAGTTGAGGTTATTTTTCGTGTTACTACCAACGTTTTACTACGAGCACTAGTAGTGCGGGAAAATGGTCGTTAGACGAGTTTATATTAGGTACCTTGGCTGGTAAGCGCAATTAATTACTATTTGTAGTAGGTAGGCTACTACTTAAGTTTTACGAAATCAAAAGCTGAATTCAGAAATGAGGTAACACACTTAAAATAATTAAACACAAGCAAAGCTTAAAAAACCGACTTCACCGCTTTATCATCGGAACCTTGATCAGATTTAATGTATAAACGCGCATTGTTGACTATAACTCAAAAACTAGAAATCAGATCTTGATAAAATTTCAATGGAACTACATAAAAAGCACCAGCTTTCAAATAAAAAATCATCAAAATCGGCTCACAACGAAAGAAGTTATGAGGTAACTTTTGAAGTCGGGTAAACGAGAACATCGTCAAAGTACGCATCATTCGTCACAAAATAGGCATTATTGACGATATTTCAAGAACTACTGATCAGATCTTGATCAAATTTGAATGGGAGCAATTAGAAAGTAACATCTTTCAAACTAAAAAATTAAAAATTTTCGAAATTGGCTCACGTGGAAAAAGTTATGAGGTAACAAACATAAAAAAAAAAAAATACAGTCGACTTTAGTACCTCCTCCTTTTTTGGGAAAACAAATGAAATTTTGAATATCCTACTAATATTATAAATCCGAAAGTTTGTGAGTATGTTTGTTTCCTTTCCCTTCACGCTTTGGCTCCACGGATTTGGATGAAATTTGGAATGTGCATAGCTTATACTTAGGATTAACATATAGGCTACTTTTTAACTTGATAATAGCGGGCGAAGCAGCGGGGCACGGCTAGTAAAAATATATATACAGAAACATACCCTAGAAAAAATTAAGAGGGTTTATTCCCTTTGTCTTCTCTCTCGCTCGCACTAAAACAATATACCTACACATAGATATAAATTTAAAACTCATTACCTGCGTCTTTGCTCCCCGAACGGTATAATCTGGGAGTCTTCAAGTCTAGAGTGAATAGGTATCTTCTAGTAAGCATGCTACATCTTTGGCCGCATCATCATTTTCCATCAGGTGAGATAGCGGCCAAATGCTTACCGGTCTAGAATAAAAAAAAAGTTACATTTCAGATTAGCAACCGCTAACTTATATTTTCAAAACTTATTTTAAACCTGTGATTAAGTTTTTATATTTAAATCACGTAATAAGTTTTATTACCGGAAAAGTGTAAAATAAATAAAAAAGACGTGTGGCACTCGGGGACTGCCGCGGTAAAGCTATTGCATAGCATTTTTTATCAACTTATGCAATTATAATTATTTATTTATTTTATTTATGCAGTATTTTTTTCCTGCCACCTAGAGGCGAGTTGCTGAAGTAAGGAGACAAGCGTGATATTTCAAAAAAGTCATTAAAAGTTCTGCTATTCATCGATAGATGGCAAAACTAAAAAGTATCACCGCTGTGCCGGTCGGAGTGGTTAGGTTATTTTCGTTACGGAATTTTTGGATTCGGTCTTCACGCTTAAGGCCCGCGATAGAAGCTATGCAATAGCTTAAAAATATTTTTATAAGTTAAAAAAACCCCGATTGCAAAAACGTGTAAAATAAAAGATCACTTTTTAAGTTGGTTTTATTTTGTAGTATATTAAATTAAACCTACGGTACCCTAAAACATACTTCACATGCATTTTAATAAGAAAAAACGTGCAAAACGTATGTTTTTATATTGTAATGCAGAACCAGGACCGAAACAGATAAGAATGTTAAAAAGAATATAATATTCGTGAAAAATAAAAATGGGAGGCTACATGAGCACTACATGAGGTAGCCACCGCGGGCGGGCTAGGGTTGCCACGTGACAGTTTAATTTATAAAAATAACAATAATTTCTTAGCTGTTTATAAAAGTTAATGCCAACTGCCAGTTAGGTGAGCGTTCCTTCTAGGCAGTGGTATCGGGTTGGATTCCTGGCGGGAACACAAGTTATCTCCCCAAAAAAAAATTGCGTTTCTGTTTCTGGTTGTGATTGTGTGTGTGATGTGAATGTTTCCGGCGCCTGCGACACAAGTCATCGAACTTAGTGTGGGCTGTGAGAGTGAAAGCATTTTTTAAATAAAAAAAAAAATGAATATATATTTTAAGTTAGTTAGAATCTAAAATGTTTTTTATTGCTGGCCAATATTGTTTGTATATTTTTTTCGGGTGTGACAACCCTAGCAGCCACAATACCTCACAGTGCGTGTCGCTTGTATTTCAATTCCTAACTCAACGTTTCGTTGGAAGCCTTGCTTGAGAGCATAATGTTCAGAAAATTTGAACTGAGGCTCATAAATCGTGATGGGAATCGAACCAGTTACTGTTGTAATCTTGACGCCAATGACTTTGGCATTAAAAACGCTATTGCCGACGCAGATCATTGTTTAAGTTAAGCCGGCGATGGCGCCATTGTAGTAAGCCTGGTATGTCAGCAAATTTTCGTACAAATTATTTTCACCTTAGAATAATTTATTTTTGAGTTTTTTCCCGATTGCTATTTTTCACGTATTTTTTATTCCTTTTTTCGGATACGCGATTTTAATTGGCGTTGTTTTTAGCAGTAGATTATTTTCCTTTGTATATTTCTCTACTTGTGCCATTTATGCATTAAAAAATGTCAGCGCCTACCCCCCGATCAGATGGGTAAGATAAGGTCAGGCAGTACTTCACTGCGGGGCAGCTTCTTAACCTTTATCAAGCTCAAGTCCGATCGTGTATGGAGTACTGTGGTGACTTCAAAATCAAAACCGTTTATTTACATGGGCCCCAAAGAGGCACTCATGAAAGTTAATGATTCTATAGCCAGATTCGCAAAATTACAGCCATCTCGAGAAGAACCTGGCAAGAAACTCGGCAGCGCATTATTTTTCATATATATTTTTTAAATTATTGCACTAATACATAATTATATAAGATGGAAAGTGATAATGCGGCCGAATATGTAGCATGCTTGCCTAGAAGGTACCTATTCACTATTGACTTAAATACTCCCAGATTATACCGCTCGGGGAACAAAGACGAGGGCAATGAGTTCCACTCCTTCGCAGTACGGAGTACAAAATTACAGCCATCTCGAGAAGAACCTGGCAAGAAACTCGGCGGTGCATTTTTTAAATCTCTAATACATAATTTTATTAACCTAGGTATTATTATGGTAGTCGCTAGAAAGCGCTTGTGCAGTTTGCCTCCATGCATCCTTGTCATTAATATAGTCAACTTCTGGGATGGATCCGCTAAGTAGCAGTTAGAAGCTCTGGAATCCATTGACCGGCGAGCCAAAAGACTCATTGGCGACAGTAAGCTAATCGAGTCGAGGTTGCAAAGTCTCGGTCACCGACGTAAGGTGGAAAGCTTATCGGTGTTCTATAGCTTACAATTTGGAGAGTGTGTACAGGAATTACATGAGTTAATTCGCTCATTCCCTTTTTACCATCTAACATCCAGACAAACTTTCAAACGTCATCCATTTATGGTCGACATACATCCAGTCCGTTTGAAGCGTTTCGCTTCTACGTTCATCATCCGTACAGCTAAGGAGTGGAACTCATTGCCTGCGTCTTTGTTCCCCGAACGGTGATCTGGGAGTCTTTAAGAATCGAGTGAATAGGTATAACTAGGCAAGCATGTCACATCTTCGGCCGCAACATCACTTTACATCGGGTGAGATGGTGGTCAAATGCTTGCCTATTCAGCATAAAAAAAAGTCATGTTTTGGAATTGGGCATTACGTTTCCAGTTAGAGTTTAACGTTGTCATGAAATGCATGTTGAAATTGATTTTCTCGTGCTTGTCTAGAATGCCTCTAGTCGAAAAATCTATCGCATAAACGAATATCTGTCAGCTATCCTTGGACGCCAGTAATTATAGGCCTAGTGTGTTTACTATCCTTGACTATATCTTCACGAACTAGGTAAGATAATTGTCAAAAGCGCTTTCAAAAAAGGTGGAGGTTCTTAATTTTCGGAATATTTTTTTTATGTATGTTCATCGATTACTCGAAGACGCCTGAACCGATTTGTTTTTTTTTGTTGTTTAAAAGTTGGTGCTTCCTATTCCATCAAAATTTGATCAAGATCTGACTAGTACTATTTTAGTTATCCTCAATTATGCATATTTCATTAATTAAAACTAAATAAAATTTCAGAAGAAGGCGGTAAGTCGGTATTTTAGCTTTGATAGCGTTTAAATTATAAATAACAATAGTTTAACGTTTTAGTAATCAGACGTTATTTAGGTTTATATTATTTTTATTATTGTAGAAATAAAATCTTGATATTGAAGAAACTAACTTTATAATTTTCTACATTTTAAAATATAATATTAATTTCCGCTGTGACAACCCTAGCGCTCACAGTGTGTGTCGGTTGAATTTCATTTCCTGACTCAACTATGGTTGGAAACTCTGCTTGAAAGATGTTATGCCCAAATGAAACTAAGGATTAATTTTGGACTATTACAGTACTTATATGTTAACCGACTGCGACGCGACATGCTCTTGTGTCTGGAAGAAAATACTCATAGTATTGAATCCACCATTTGTTCCTTTCTTGGGTAATAAAGAGTTTAAAAAAAAATTTAGTTATATGAATTCGAAATAATCATCACCGCAGTTGATGACGTTCAACTGAAATAACTAGTAGATTAGATTGTACGTAAATCAATTCTAAGTAGAAAATTAATAAACGCTTTCACACTCACATATCCCTAGGGTAGGAATTGTTGCTTCTGTCGGGAATTGAACCCACGGCACAGAGGGCGGAGACTTGTCCTCTGCACCAACTGGATTATTTAACCGTAATCGCTTTCGTGTGAAAGCGTGTCTGTGAGTGTTCACAACACACTAAATTTGTACTATTTTCACTTTTAAATTACCACTTTTTAGGAATTTAACGCATAATTATGCGCTAATATTATTCTGAATGAAAATTCGTTAAAAGTGTGTCAGCTGACTTTTATACAAGGTTATTTATTAAGTACTGAATTTATTTTAAAAGAACTTACAAAGTTAATTTGTTTTCAGAAACATAAGCTACCTACACATATTGTTTACCTAATGTGGAAGAAGCTGTGGGGCATCGTCAGTACATTTTTATTATTATAAGCAACCCTAGCTTTCACAATTATTCACAACGTAAGTAAATTCCTGACTCAACGCTTTCGTTGCTAGCACTGTACGAGAGATGGTCCAATTTGATTCCTGTTTAACTTTCAACAAAGGAACGTGTAAACAATATGTTAAAAAACGTGGTTAATATTCATGGGAATCGCTAGTACAAAAAATTTAATAATAGAATGAGTAATTTAACTCATTAATAGCAGCCACACACAATAACTCAGTGTGTGTCGATTCCTGACTCAACGCTTTCATTGGAAGCACTGTTGAGAGATGTTCTGCGCGTAAGCCCAAGGTCTACTACGGTTCCTAAACGGTTTTTTATATATACAGTTCGTTATCAGGGGCATTGCTGGTATAAAATTTATAAAACGGATGAGTAATTTAACTTCATAATGTAAGCCCTAGCTTTCACAATGACTCATAATGTGGGTCGATTTCTGACTCAACGCTTTCAATGGAAGCATTGCTTGAGAGAAGGTCCAATTTGATTCCTGTAAAATTTTTAACAAAGCTATATGTTGAAAAACGTTTATATTTATAAGTATCGCTAGTATAAATTATAATATTAACAAAATCAGTAATTTAAATCCCTTATGGTAGCCCTAGCGTTTTCAATAACTCAGTGTGTGTCGATTCCTGACTCAACGCTTTCGTTGGAAGCACTGTTTGAGAGATGTTCTGCGCTGTAAATCCAAGGCCCTCTTTGATTCCTATTTTATTTTTAAACACGTATGCTTAAAAACGTGGTTCATTTAAAGAGCCATGTTCACTTACTGCATAAGCACATAAGTAACGTTCCTGTTATGGTGAAAACATCAATCATACTAATACACTGTAATAAAAAAAATGAAGATATATATATCCTACTTATAAAAATATATATATATTCCTAAAATCGTAACTGAATTACCACTGGGAAAGTTCAAATCCGTAATAAAACGGCATTAATTAAGAAAGCTTATTATAAAACGATCGACTATATTAATGACAAGGATGCATGGAGGCAAACTGCACAAGCGCTTTCTAGCGACTACCATAATAACACCTAGGTTAATATAATTATGTATTCGAGATTAAGAATGTTTTTTAATAAAAATGAATTTAAAAAAATGCGCTGCTGAGTTTCTTGCCAGGTTCTTCTCGAGATGGTTGTAATTTTGCGAATCTGGCAGTAGAATCATTAGCTTTCATGAGTGCCTCTTTGGGGCCCATGTGAATAAATGATTTTGATTTGATTTGATTTGACTCATATTATAAATCCGAAAGTTTGTGTGTATTTTTGTTCCCTCTTCACTCCTTAACGGCTGAACGGATTTGAATGAAATTTGGAATGTACATAGATTATACCTAGGATTAACACATAGCCTACTTTTTAACTTAATAATGGCGGGGCACGGCTAGTTTTTAATATATATTTATCCGAAAGTTTGTGTATAAATGTTTAAGTATGTTTGTTTTCTCTTCACGCAGAAACGGCTAAACGGATTTGGATGAAATTTGAAATGTATAGAGCTTGTATCTGGGATGAACACATAGGCTTCTTTTTACGTAATGAAAACGTGCGAAACCGCGGGGCATGGCTAGTTATTAAATGTAACAAGATTTTTGTTGTATTTAGATTGTAGCTTACGTAAAAAAACAAGAGTTAAATAATCAAGAGTCTTCAAATCTGAAGTGAATATGTATATACAATGCATGCTTCATCTTCGGCCGCATCTTCATTTTCTGTCATGTGAAATTGTGGGTAAATGGCGGATTTCTGAGGTAACAAACATAAAAATAAACAACACGAATCGATGACCTCCTCCTTTTATCGAAGTCGGTTAATAACCAGAGAACGCGGTCTCGTAAGTATTTCATACAATGTGTTTTAGGAATTACATAATTTAGAAAAGTTAAAAAAAAAATGCCTAAGTATATAAAAAATTCTAATAATTTCGCGAGGTTTCGATTTTTTTACTCCTCTTATTACTAATTACATTATTAATGGCTGAATCCCAGGTAAAATTTGTGCAAAAAACAAATTAAAAAAAGACATAGATTTTATTTATTTTCAATAAAATTTTATTTTACTTTTTAACCGACTTCAAAAATGGAACTTTTTATTCGACTATAACTTTTTGATATCTCCACCAATTATAAATCGATTTTGATGATTTTTTTTGTTTGGTAGAGTATATACCTCAGAGGTGATCTTAATATATAAATTTTATCGAAATCGGTCAAACCGAAACCGAAATATAAGCGATAAAGTCGGTTTATTTAAGCTTTGCTTGCGTTTCAATTATTTTAGTCAAGATACATATTTTTCCAGAGATTTTAAAGAAAAATGTGTAAATGATACAAATCAATTATTAACTTTTTTATTTTTTTATTTAAGTTAGGCTATCTCACCTGATGGTAAGTGATAAGTACATAGAAGCATTTGTATGGAATGACTGGTTGTCCTCACTTAAAGAAAAACAACCCATTAACGTGACCCGAGATAGGCGGTCATAGGTTCGCGTCCCAACGGCCGTTTTAATATTGCCTCTGAAAATTCCATTTGTTGTCTCGACCCAAAATATCGGGATTTTTGTCACGATGAGTGGCAGGATTTTTTGCAATTAAAATAATTGCAAAAAATCCTGCCACTCATCGTGACAAAAATCCCGCCAAAATCCCTTAGGTATTTTATTAAAGTTTCAAGCGTGTAGGTAATTTCGTCACCTTCTACTGGCAACCCCAAATTGCAGGGTGACTCGCCGAAGTGCGGCGAATAATTAAATATTTTCATAACACGGCAACACTGGGCGCTGTGCCTATAAATCACGAGGATTGTGGGTTTGCATTGTTTGGATGGATACGTCACGATATTCTAATTATTATAAATTCTCATTATTCTTACAGTAAATGGAATTGATTACTTATTTATTCCTTCTTTATCTTTGAAAACTTTTGATTATACAGCTTTAAATGATATATATATTCTACTAATATTATAAATCCAAAAGTTTGTGTGTAAGTATGTTTGTTCCCTCTTCACGCTTTAACGGCTGAACGGATTTGGATTAAATTTGGAATGTACATAGATTATACTAAGGATTAACATATAAGCTACTTTTTAACTTAATAACAGCGGGCGGAACCGCGGGGCACGGCTAGTAATTCAGTATCATAATAATAGCTGGTAAAGCCGCGGGGCATAGTCTATTATATTATAATATGTTTATATTCAAAGGTCAAGGTGGTTGTAAATATAAACAATTAGAAAATTCAGTCTTTTTCTAATTTATTTCTTAAACATAACATTTAGAAATGTGTACATTACATGCACCTTAATATCATGCATGCAGTTTATTTTGAATAGAAGTTTTGAGTCATAAATATCCTGCGTATTATGTAAACCTAAGATCTTTTTTATACTGGCTTACAGGCAAATATTTGACCGCAATCTCCCCTGATGAAAAACAATGAGGCGGTCGAAAATGGGACATGCTTACATGAAGATTGTACCATTTGGGGAACAAAAACAATGAGTTCCACTGCTTTGCGGTACGGATGATAAACGTAGAAGCGATACGCTTCGAGCGAACTGGAGATATGTTAACCATAAATGTATTACGTTTGACAGTTACAGTCTTGTTGTTAGATATTAAGAAGGCATTGGGGAATAGGAATCATTACCATTTTATTGGTAACCATAAGAATTATACGACGTTAACTTAAATACATATATTATTATATATATACCTTAGATACACTACCTATTTACTACTACAATTTACGTCAAACATATTTGAAACGCAATCAAAGATTACAAAAACCGACTCCAACGCTTATATTTCGGATTTGGCTTAACCGATTACGATAAAATGTATATGGGACCTCTAATGTATACTCTACCGAACAAAAAGCATCATCAAAATCGATTCATAATTGGCGGAGATATCGCGCTACATACATACAAAAAAACATACGACCGACGCGACGATCGAATTGACCTCGAACCTCTTTTTTTGAAGTCGGTTGAAAATGACGTGCGACAATGCAAACGCGCACATTCATAAGAGCTATATTCATATTAAAGGCTCACTCGAACGGGCTCAGTGCGTGCCGAGCCCTATTATTAGCGAAACAATGGCCTACGGGATTTTCTTGTAGTTTTAATTAATACATAATTTTACTAGATAAAGGATTAGTAGGAATTTATGAGTAATAATGTCTAAAGAGACACGTCTCTCGCTATTTATGGTTGTTCAAGATGTAGATTTGTTTGATTTTTAATCGACTTCAAAACAGCAGGTTTAATTCGACTGTATGTTTTTTTTGTATGTATGTTACGCGATATCTCCGTCAATTATGAATCGATTTTGATAGATTATTTTTCAGATGTAGTCCCATAATTTTTTTATCGAAATCGAGCCAGCCAAAACCAAAATATAAGCGATGAAGTCGGTTTTTTAAGCTTTGCTTGCGTTTAATTATATTAATTACTAACTATGGTCTGTCCGAAACCGCTGTGGCGCGCCTTAGGAATGGGTTGCAAGTGGGGGGGAGGGGGAAGACCGCGATACATAGGCTGATAAACATATTACCCTCCTTTAGGTCACGCAGTCGGTAAAAAAAGTCATGATTAATTTTTCTCTTGAATAAACAAGCCCACTAACACATGGTACTTACTATAATGTTTAACATTAAAATTATGTTTAACATTAAAACCTTTTTTAAACAGAAAGGCCTTGCAAATGCCTAACATATTTTGTAATTTATCTGTTTAATTAAGCTTAAGTTTTTGATGATGAATAAATTATTATTATTATTAAAATCACATGGTACTAGTATGTTAGATATAAAAATGATTTAACATTCACAGTCCCACACTAAGTTCGATGACTTGTGTCGGTGCCGGAAACATTCACATCACACACACAGAAATTGTGTTCCCGCCGGGTATTGAACCCGGTACCCCTGCTCAGAGTACGCGCACACCACTAGGCCAACGTGCAGTTCAGTATGTACCTACTTAACTGACTTGTTTATCTTTTAATGTATGACTATTAATATTAATCTACCGACTTCACAATAATAAAACGCAAGCGAAGCTTTCAAATAACCGACTTCACCGCTTTATCTTTGGAACTTTGATCAGATTATATGCATTCAACACGCATTATTGACAATATTTTAAGAACTACTGATCAGATATTGATCAAATTTAAATGGAACCAATTAGAAAGCAACATCTTTCAAACAAAAAAATCGAAATCGGTTCACGTGGAGCGAAGATTATGAGGTAACATACATAAAAAAAAATACAGTCGACTTAAGTACCTCCTTCTTTTTCGTGAAGTCGGTAGAAAAAGGAAGAGGTACTCAAGTCGACTGTATTTTTTTTATGGAATTGAAAAATGAATTTAATCTGAAATAAATTAATGAATTATAAGTTTTATAGAATACTAGTATTAAGAAGCGACAAGTGATATATTAACTAATAACCTATCCCGATGCAAATCTCTTTGTGTCCTATACTCAATGAAATACGGGCAAAGTCGCAGGGCACGATAAATAATATTTATTTAATTGAATGGCAAATCAGGCAAAAACTAAATACCGCAGTAGTAAGTATCATTTAATAGTTAATTGGGTGGAAAGCACTCTAGGTAGGTCTCTTGGACAGAGAAAGATATAGAGTAGTACCTACCTTTAAGAACACTATTTTTTTAACTCACCTTTAAGTACAGTATTTTTTTTACAAGCTTTTATTTAACTTGCAATGTATGTATGTTTGTTTGGGTGGAATTTTGCAACTTAATTTTGTAGCAGATAACATCACCCGATTGAGCTGAAATTTTGTATTCACGTTTAGTTTGGATGACAATGCAAGGTTAGCTGTGTGATGTCATTCTAAATCGAACATTGTGGAACACCCAGAAAGGCGGACAAGTAATTTTTAATGCATTCCTACAATATAGGTATCAAATGAAAGGGCTTGCTGGGAATAAGTCGAAAAAAAAGTGACGTTACCTTAAATCCAATACTACGGTTTAAAAAAAAAGCACGCGTTCAGGCATTTTTGCAAACTTCATGTTTGTCTATTGATTTTGGTTTAGTATATTTTTTTTTGTATAGTAACCATACTTACGGTGGTAATTATTAAGTTACTGTAATACAAACTATCGTTGATGTACCATAATTAGTAGGGATTTCCAAAATTTATTACTATAAATATTTTAACATCCTCTCCACATCTTTTTGTTCTGCACTGACCACAAACATACATTCATTCTCGTATTATTTTATCGAAATAACAGAAGCCACGAATATGAACGATATTATTTTCGCACAATCCATCAACGTCAAACCACCCCTGGCAAAAGGGGTAGTTTTTTTCATCCCCTATTGGCGTATTTTTAGTTTTAGTCCCATCTGTCAAAACGACAAAATAAAACGTGAAATTGAGCCTAAAACAGTTTAACGTTATTGGTTTGGTGTATGTTTTTAACATCCAACGTTGTAAAACGAGGTGTTATACGTTTGACGCGTCTGTCTCATGACTATGTGGTTTGTAGCCAATTTTGATGATCATTAATCAATTAGTCTTAATCTTATAAGTATCAAATAAAGTTATGACAGAAATCAAAATTTATTGAATTTTGTCAGGATCCATTAAAATCTAGAGCGGCTCTATAATCCCGTCTATTGAAGTTGTTATGTTCCACATTAAAATTCATTATTCGTTATATGACGACGACCCAGTTGGCGCAATGGACAGGTGTCTGCCCTCTGCGCCGTGGGTCCTGGGTTCGATTCCCGGCAGGAGCACAAATTCCTTCCCAAGAGATATTTGTGCTTCTAATTCTGGGTGTAATGTGTGTGTGATATGAATGTTTCCGGCACCCACGATATAAGTTTTTGAACTTAGTGTGTGTGCTGTGAGTGTGAAAGCGTTTTTTTTGTGAAAGCGTTTGTTTATATTATGTGATCATGCTATCATCATCTAATTGAATGTTGTAGTTACAACCGTTCTTTTTGTTTTTTTTTTTTTGAAAATCTTAAAAACGCCTATATCCAGCAATGGATATCTTGTGGCTAAGATGATGATGATGATGATGATGATACGCTTGAAAGTCACTCAAGTGCTCAAGCCCACTACCAGTGGGCAGCGTGTCTATAATGCTGGCGGTATTGCCTTTCTTTATAAGTGTACATGCGAACTGTAGTGAGTCGCAGTCCAGTTTTGTCTCACAAGTGTACATGTTAACTATAGTGAGTTGCAGTACAGTTTTGTCTCACAAGCGTACATGCTAACTATAGTGAGTTGCAGAACAGTTTTGTCTCACAAGCGTACATGCTAACTATAGTGAGTCGCAGTACAGTTTTGTCTCACAAGCGTACATGCGAACTGTAGTGAGTCGCAGTACAGTTTTGTCTCACAAGCGTACATGCTAACTATAGTGAGTCGCAGTACAGTTTTGTCTCACAAGCGTACATGCGAACTGTAGTGAGTCGCAGTACAGTTTTGTCTCACAAGTGTACATCGAACTGTAGTGAGTCGCAGTACAGTTTTGTCTCACAAGCGTACATGCTAACTATAGTGAGTCGCAGTACAGTTTTCTGTAGTGAGTCGCAGTACAGTTTTGTCTCACAAGTGTACATCGAACTGTAGTGAGTCGCAGTCCAGTTTTGTCTCAAAAAAGTACATGCTAACTACGTACAGTTCTGTCTCGTGAGCGTTAATCGCACAGGCATTTGTCGAGCTCACAGTACACTCTACGTAAAGCATGTTTCTATTGAATTCTGCAAAATGGCTGCCACTCAAATTTGTATACAATTAGCGTAACAAAGGAAGTGAAAACTACATTACTTTTCAATTAAAGTTGTTCGAAACACCTAAAACATAATACTATTTTATAACTTAACCAGGTAAGCTTGACCTCTTAAGTAAACGCTTTTCAGTTTGTCTATCAATTACTCAAAAAAAAAACAAATCTTAAACAAAATAACACATTACAACGTACGCTAGTAAACGCAAGCAAAGCTTAAAAAACCGACTTCATTTATATTTTGGTTTTGGCTGAATCGATTTCGATGGGACCACCTCTGAAGTATAATCTACGAAACGAAAAAAAATCATCAAAATCGATTTTTAATTGGCGGAGATATCGCGTAACATACATACAAAAAAAGCGTACAGTCGAATTGAGAACCTCCTTTTTTGAAGTCGATTGAAAAGGTTTAAATTTTAACTAGTCGACTACAAAGTAAGTCGAAATTTAGACGTGTTTCAAGCCGTACACTACATTAATTAGGTTTAAATTATTAATTAGTCTTGACCTAAACTTAAATCAAGCATATTCATTATAAAACTTTTTTTATAGGTATTCTAGGTATCCGTTAAGGGAGAGACGTTGTGTGTGTGAAAAAGGAATGTTTCCAATTATCTCCAAAACGGTTTGACCGATGTAAGGTTTTTGAAGTGAAACTGTTTAGGGCTTTAAAATTCTGATCAGCAACCTTTTAGTGTGACAAAAGGTGGTGGAGGTAACACTGATGAATAATCAAAATGTTTCCCTGTAATAGAAAAGTTTCACTCCTATCGTGTACCTTTACCGAGTGTTTTTGTGAGAGATTTGATTGGAAAAAAATGATGCAGCCGTTCTCCGCATTAGTCGTCGTTATTTCCAAAATTGATTTTGGCCTAATAGCTTTACTATTAAATTAATCACTGCAATTATATTATTTTATGTATTTAAATAAATTTTATATCGATACTAAATCTGTCAATATTATTTTATGTGGGTAAGTTTGGTTACTCATGGCGCCACTGTCGGCCGATGATGTCAGCCAATCATAGCGCGGCATTTAAAAAGTAACGGGTAAGAACCTGTGTTGTGATTGGTTGATGTCATCGTGGATGGTGGAGCTGTAAGAATCAAGTCAGTGTTAATCGGGAGCTCGAATGGGGAAGGTGTGCGAATTAAGAAAATAAGAGAAGAATATAAGTGTTCAAAAGCAAGTTTATTGTTTGGTTCCTTACGATAAAACAGGTTTTATATGATGGTGTTCTATCACACTATCATACTGATTAAATAGTATTTTATAAGCTTTTATTTAACTTGCAATGTATGTATGTTTGTCCGGGTGGAATCTTGCAACTGTATTTTGAAGCAGATATCTTAAACCGATTGAGCTGTAATTTTGTATTCACGTTAAGTTTGGATGACAATGGATGGTTAGCTGTGTGACTTTCTAAATCAAACATGGCGGAACACCCAAAATGGCGGACAAGTAATTTTTAATGCACTCCTACAATATGGGTATCAAATGAAAGGCTTGTTGAGAATAACTCGAAAAGTAATACGACGTCACTTTAAATCCAATATGGCGGACTTCTAAAAGTTTGTCTTTAAAAACGTTTTTAACGAGTAACTTATCCTACTAATATTATAAATCCGAAAGTTTGTGTTTAAGTGTGTGTGTAAGTATGTTTGTTTTCTTTTCACGCTTTAACGGCTGAACGAATTGGGATGAAATTTGGAATGTACATAGTGTACGGTTTATGCAAAACGTACAAACACACATTCCCGTGGGTCTGCAGTTAACTTGGATCCGAGTCGGTGCTCATCGCGACACCGCGTGAATAACTATTGCACTCAATAAAACAACGATTGGACTTACACGTATTAGTTACTCAACAAATGACTACAACTTCCTAACAAAAATCAAGGAGTACGGTACGCACCGTACATCTTTTTGGTCCTTCGAGCCGGATTTGAACCAGCGACCTATAGATATACTTTTTATGCAAAGCGTACAAATAGATTATACCTAGGATTAACACATAGGCTACTTTTTAATATGATAATAGCGGGTGAAGCCGGCGCGGCTAGTTTTAATTAATAATGCCTAGAAAAGTGACAAACACCCAGAGCTCAACATATGCTGGTTATATTCGCGTGTGAAAAGCTCATGTAGCTATCGGGGTCAATCACAATGCCCATGTTGTGAACTCACGCCAACTTATTTTATAGGGTGCACTTACTATTAACATTTTTGGAAGGTTTTTATTTGTCGGCCATTTTCTATACTCGCCTTGATAGACCAATTACTACTATACTATAATATAATAGTATAGTAGATTTTTTTTTTGTATTGGTACAATACAATAATTGTAGTCGAAATTAAAATCATAATCGTTTATTCACATGGGCCCCAAAGAGGCACTCATTAAAGTTATTGACTGGACTGCCAGATTCGCAAAATGACAGCCATCTCGAGAAGAACCTGGCAAGAAACTTGCCGGCGATTTTGGTAATTCAGTTACAGTTTTAAGAATTTTGTTATAAAACTTAAACATAAGTCTTCAAACTTAGTGTGGGGCTGTAATTGTAAACGCGTATATTATTGCCCTCGCATTGGCTTCATTGGGTGAGCATTCCCATTCTTAGAAAGGATACCCTTTCTTCGGGTTTGATTCCCAAAGGGAACACAAGATTTCTCCTCAAGAAAAAATTGTGTTTCTGGTTCTGGTTGTGATTGTGTGTACGACGTGAATGTTTCCGGCACCCACGATGCAAGTCATCGCCGTTCCGTCACAGTCAATCGTAAACATCGAGTGTGAGGCTATGAGTTGTTGAGTATGAGGTTGTGATTGTGTGTGTGATGTGAATGTTTTCTGCACCCACAACACAAGTCATAGACCTTAGTGTGGGACTGTGAGTGTGAAAGCGTTTATGATTATGATTACTTATATATTATAATTAAAATATGATGGATAAGTAATATTATGCAGAATATTTCCTTAGAAACTATAAGGAATAATAAAGACATCCAGCTAAAAGTACAGGCGCGCACAACTTCGCCGTTCTGTCACAATCAATCATGAAAGTTACCGACAGTGAGGCTTGTACAGTCGTTAAGAATATCCTTAAGCAAAAGGACTTTGCTATATAAAAAAATACCTTAAGGGGCCTCCGGTGGTTGATTTGCCCATACAATCGTAATACCGAAATTATTTATAATTCAAGCATATTACCACCATACTGTGCTGTTATTCAGATTAAAAACGTATTAATCTAGGTTCCTGGATAGTTTTTATTCCAAAATAATTACCTAAAACGAAATATAAACCAATTGATTTTCACATATTATTACGACGTAAATGTCGCATCTTTAACTTATTCGTTTTGTATTAAAAACTAACACATTTCTTTTGTCATTACAACAGGAACATAGATTATTATTTCAAGGTACTATTCATGCAAAAAACAATGGCTAAACATTACATTTTCATTCATAATTTTTGGTATGACGGCACCTATCATAATTTGTTCGGTCGGTAGTGCTATCGCATCAAGCATGGGTACAGTTTGCCAATTAAACAGAGACAGCCTATAAACTCGTTCAAAGACTCCCCGGCCTCCTAATTACGTGGTAATTATTATTGATATAGGAGTTCATACCCAACTGCTCCACCCAACCTACCTATTCAATATTCTCTAGTATACTAGTCGTTCGCGCCGTAATGAGATCTCGCGCCTACATTTTGCCACATAGAGAAAATCTTTTGAGTTTACATGCTTGTAACTTTTTTTAAATGTAATATTTGTTTGATTTCTGTATTTGTTGTTCAAGTACAGGATATGACGGATATTATGTTTCGTTATTTAAAATATCAACAGTTTATAATGCGGCGCTTGTTATTTCAATTATACCACTACTATGTTTATACAGAATGCATGACAAATTCTAATGTAATATTTATGTATAATATGTTACTTTATGTTTTTTTTTTGTTAAATAAATAAATATTATTGATACTATTACAAATTAAGCAATTAACGTCAATCTAAATATAACGTCGTGATATCTCAGTTTGGGGCGAACTATACATAGTTTAACATTCATAAAGTTCAACTTATAACGTTATAGCCGAGCCCTGCGGCATTCTTGCCCGCATTTATCTAATTACCCGCATCTATCTAAGCACCTATGTGTTAAACTTATAAGCAACGTACATTCAAAATTTCATCCAAATCCGTTCAGCGGTTACATCGTGAAGAGAAAACAAACATACTTACACATTAATACACTTCACACAAACTTTCGGATTAATAATTTAAGTGTGACTATTTTTAAGAGTACTTTTTGAATAGTTTTTTTTATGAATATAAAAATGTGATATGTCGATTGTACTCGACTGTACCAAGCTAACCTCAAATCTCAGCTACATCTGTAGGAAACAACAAAAGTCAATATTATTAACGGAATAGTAAACTTTATTTTTCTTAGGATAGAGGCCTCCCACTATCCACAATGGTAGCCATAAATCACGGAGAGCGTTTGAAACGCGCGTCCTAAACGCTGCTTTTAGAACTAATCTTATTTTTAAGACACCTAAGTAAAGGTTACTTAAAAGTATTTATTCTTTTTTACCGACTTCCTAAAAAAGGAGGAGGTACTTAAGCCGACTGTATTTTTTTTTTATTATGATTTGTGTTACCTCATAACTTCTATCCACGTGAGCCGAATTCGATTTCTTTTTGTTTAAAAGATGTTGCTTTCGAATTGGTCCCATTCAAATTTGATCAAGAATTGATCAGTAGTTCTTGAAATATCGTCAATAATGCCTATTTTGTGGACTACTTTGACGATATTCTCGTTTAACCGACTTCAAAAGTTACCTCATAATTTATTTCGTTGTGAGCCGATTTTGATGATTCTTTTTTTATTTGAAAGCTGGTGCTTTTTATGTAGTCCCATTGAAATTTGATCAAGATCTGATCTCTTGTTTTTGAGTTATAGTCAATAATGCGTGTTTAATACATTAAATCAAGGTTCCGAAGATAAAGCGGTGAAGTCGGTTTTTTTAATCTTTTCTTGCGTTTAATTAATTAAGCTTTACTTGAGTTTAATTATACTATCCTATACTAGGAACATTACATAATTTTAGATATCTATCTACGGGTTAATTGCCTATGTTACCTAAAACTAAACTAAAATTATAAACATCTACACAGCAAAGACCCAAGTTACCTAAATGTCATCGAGCTTATAGGTAGCTCAAGTGCTCAACTCCACTACCAGTGAGTAGCGTAGTACTCTTTTTATTTAACTGGGATAAGAAAATATTCGACCACTATATCTTCTGATTTGAACTGCTCGTCGGGTTCGATTCCGGGCGGGAACGCAAGTTTTCTACCTAAGGAATAATTGTGTTTCTGGTTCTGGTTGTGATTGTGTGTGTGATGTGAATGTTTCCGGCACCCACGACACAAGTCATGGAACTTAGTGTAGGGCTGTGAATGTGGAAGCGTTTTTTCTAGGGCATGACTAGACTATGACAGGACCACAACCACTCCTTTACTTGACTTTGACTGTGACTGGTTTTATGAAATACCTAGATAATTAAAAAAAACTGATTATTTCTGTATTATTTAACACTGGCTAAATGCACATCGTATGCGGAGCTAAAAATAAAAAAAAATTGGATTCTTACTCAATTCAGAAATACGTAGGTGTTTTTAATACCATTGTTGTGTCCGTTATTTGACAACATCGTCGTAAATACGGATTATATTAGTAAATGTAAGATTTGTAGGAAACCCATAATAGTGAATGTTCATATTTATTTATAGCTATATACATGTCATACTTTTAAATAGTTTTTCAAAATCAAGCTTTTAGAATTGTAAATAAAGAGGACTTTAAGGGGCTGAGTCACCCACGTCCGTAGGAGGATACCCCTTAAGTCTGACTCCCTACACGTGGTCCCCGGGTGGTGCTAATCAGGTAACATTTGAGAGGTGGTAGAGCATTTTGTGAGTTGCTCGCCTGGCTTGCTACCAAAGTAGCTTACCACCATCAAGTTGAAAGTCTGCCGCCAAGCCAAATACGGTGTTCCGGCAGTTATCCTTGAGAGCCTGCGTATTCCAGGTCTAGTGTGTTTACCAGCTTCGATCACATCGTCACTTACCATCAGGTGAGATAGTGGTCAAACACTAGCCTGTCACAAATAAAAAAAAAAGGACTATAAGTTATATAACCAAAGAACTATTCAAGACGAATCAAACGACCTGAAACTCGATGGGGTTGCGTCGTTTCATTACAGAGTTCCTATGACCACTTTCCAGCTCCATCATCAGACCCTGGTTACTATTGAAAGACAAACTACTCGTCAAGACGATTCAAATGAGCCCAAACTCGATAAGGTTGTGTCGTTTAATTGCGAAGTTCCTTTGGCCACCTTCCAGCTCCATCATCAGATTAGCACCATATCATCATAATATTGCATTGTCACGCGATTTACACATGCATGCAAAATTTCAGCTCAGTGGCCGGGAAGTGGATCAAATTTAATTTGCAAGATTTCATGACAAACATCGGGACAGGTGATAAACAAAAGCTTGTAAAATATATACATTTTAGGATGGCATGCTTACCACCCTCGACCACATCTTAGCTTACGATCATTGCGATGTACAGCAAACGCTTTGAAAATATATAGGTAATATATCTCATAGGTTAGGATTTGATCACTATCTCACTGGGCGTGATTGTGTGTGTGATGTGAATATTTCCGGGACACATGACACAAGTCATCGAACTTAGTGTGGGCTCTGAATGTGAAAACGTTTATGTGTATAAGATATAATGTACATTTTAGGCATTTTATTTTTGGTAGTGTGAATGTACTGTGTCGATTTTATGGTCACTTGCTCCATCTTTTCCTAAATGTCTTCAAAAAGACAACCCATTAATAAAAAAAAGTAATTATTTAACAAAAAAAGTAACTAGTTACATAGGTAGTAATAAAAAAAAGACACCGAATTTTACACCATGTTGAATGAATGAATGAATGAATGATTAATTTAATTTAACTAACTTAGTCTATTTACAAGTATATTTAACATTTTTACAGATAATGACAATATTGCAGACTGGTAGACATTTATATCCAAACTAGGAAATTCCTGTGTAATGGCATATAGGTAAATGACCTCAGTTGGATATAATTATTACTTAAGTAACAGAAATATTAAGTTAAAACATAGTAGAAATATATGTTAAAACTAGCGTTTGTGTAAATTTACATATGTTCTTCTCGAGATGGGTGGAAATTCGTAAATCTGTAACTTGTCCTTAACTTTCATGAATGCCTCTTTGAAGCCCATGTGAATAAACAATTTTAATCTTAAAAAGTCTGTATAAAATGTAATAGGATTCAAAAATCCAGCAACATCACACACTATTTGAAATATCTGAATAAAATCACATCATTATAGGC
This sequence comes from Lomographa bimaculata, assembly GCA_948107665.1. Lineage (NCBI taxonomy): Eukaryota > Metazoa > Arthropoda > Insecta > Lepidoptera > Geometridae > Lomographa > Lomographa bimaculata. The sequence continues at coordinate 4,803,638 of OX403612.1, read as the reverse complement.
ATTTAATTGTCTAAGTGGATATTATTCCACTAATGTCCCTTGGGGGAAAATAATTGAAACGCAAGCAAAGCCAAAAAACAGACTACAACGCCTATGTTTTGGTCTCAGCTGGATCAAATTCGATAAATTTATATGGGACCACCTCTGAAGTATACATACCAAACAAAAAAGAATCATCAAAATCGATTCATAATTGGTGGAGATATCGCGTAGCATACATACAAAAAAAAAACATACAGACGAATTGAGTACCTCCTTTTTTGAATTGGGTTGAAAAAGCGCTTCTCTAGTAATCGAACCCAGGGTCCACGGCGCATAAAGTAGACTTGCCAACGGATCGTAAAAATTGCCGGTTGGCTTAGTTGGGCGTCGTTCGCCTTCTAAGCATAAATTATCGGGTTCGATTCCCGACGAGAACACAAGTTTTATCCCTAAGAATGTTTTTGGTTCTGGTTGTAACAGTGATGTGAATGTTTCCGGCACCCACGACACAAATCATTGAACTTAATGTGGGGCTGTGAGTGTGAAAACGTTTATTTTTAGTAGATTTAAAGTAATATATTCGAAAAACAAACACCGATATAATTCCAAAATTAATAACCGAACAATAAAATAATTCATAAAAATTTAATGCATTTTATTTCGAGATGTTACTGTTTATGAATAATTTGGCAATAACATTATTAATGTGTGCCTACGAATGTAGACGTTGAATTTTGTTAATAAATTTATTATTATATCTCATATTTATGGTAATTATATGATGATATAGCGTTTTTGGATTTTTATTTAGTGTTGTTGTGTTAAGGATTGAGCGTACTGCAAGCGATAAGAAAAATATAGGTAGAGTTTTGCCGCGAAAGTGAAAAAATGGCGTTGATGATTTTGTATAATTTTCCAAAACCTGTGATTCTGCGAGTGTTAATATGTAATAATGGTAGATTATTTACCGTTAATACTCAGTAAGTGTGCATAAGTGTAGGCAAGTCACACAAAGTTAAACACGTAATTTTCGCCTTCGCTCCAAAACTCCAAAAGAAGTTCTAATAAAGTTTCTACCACTTTACTAGGGCATGACCTGACTGGACCTGACTCTTTTACTTGACTTTGACTATGGCTTGTGACTTTAACACGAAATATATTATAACTTGTCTCTGGCTAAATGCACAAGATTGAAAATAGAATTTTTGAAATTTGAAAATAAAGATAGAAAGCCAAAATTAAAAGAAAAAGGAAATGTGGGTGAATCTTTTCATAAATAAGTTCTTTGCATAGAAATGCTTTATTGCCTGTACTGAATCCAACATGGATCATTGGAAGTTTTTCTATTTATTTATTTTCTTACAGTCTTGTGCATCCAGTGTCAAGTAATAATATATTTCAAGTATATTGCATATTAAAAGTACTCATACTATACCAATCACAAATCACATTCAAAGTCAAGTAAAGGTCCAGTCATATATAATAGTCAAGTCATGCCCTAGTAAACTGGTAGAAACTTTATTAGAACTTCAATTGGAGTTTTGAAGCAAAGGCGAAAGTCACGTTTTTCCACTTTGTATGACTTAAGTTCACTAAGTATTAACGGTTAATAATCCACCATTATTACACATTAACGCTCGAAAAATCACAGGTTTTGGAAAATTATTCAAAATCAACAACGCTATTTTTTCACTTTCGCGGCAAAACTCCTTTATTGAATGTTACCTTAACATTAACAACTGTTAACGACAGTACAGATAACAAACTAAATAAATAAAATGATAATAATGTGTTGATAATTTAAATAAGTAACGAAATTCAAAACGAACACTATTGGTTAAACTGATTCGTGGCGCCATCGTCAGTTCCCTCATTTTTTAAGCCAATGATTGGTCAACTTTTTTGAAGCTGGCTGTCAACTGTCCTTGACGGTGATTGGATTGTTAATGTCACAGTAACGTTAAAATGGCCGCGTTTAAAATTGCTCGAACATGCTTGCGTTTCCAAATGTTTATTTTGACATGAAAAGTAAAAAACTAATGAAAATTTTACGAGTGAAATTTTACCACACGAGATGAACCAGCTTTCATAAAAACAACTGTGTCAACTAGAAAGAAGCTATGAGGTAGCACATACAAAATAATTAAACGCAAGCAAAGCTTAAAAAAACCGACTTCACCGCTTTATCTTCGGAACATTGATCAAATTTAATGTATTAAACACGCATTATTGACTATAACTCAAAAACTAAAAATCAGATCTTGATCAAATTCAATGGGACCACATGAAAAGCACCAGCTTTCAAATAAAAAGAATCATCTAAATCGGCTCTCAACGAAAGAAGTTATGAGGTAACTTTTGAAGTCGGGTAAACGAGAACATCGTCAAAGTACGCATTATTCGTCACAAAATAGGCATTATTGACGATATTTCAAGAACTACTGATCATATCTTGATCAAATTTGAATAGGACCAATAAGAAAGCAACATCTTTCAAACTAAAAAAAAAATTCGAAACGTGGAGAGAAGCTATGAGGTAACATACAAAAAAAAAACAAAAATACAATTGACTTGAGTACCTCCTCCTTTTTTGGGAAGTCGGAAAAAATACATTCGAATAAGAACCTCCTCCGTTTTTGGGAAGTTACAGTGTCAATAATACAAGAGAGTACTATTGGTTTTAATCCCCCTTTTCTATTCTTATCTTGTTTTAATTTAGTTTTTAGTTTAATTTAGTGTTCAATAAATAACTGTCAAGACAAGAGAGTAAATGAGTCGGTATATTTATTTTCTGACTAGCCGTGCCCCGTGGCTTCGCCCGCTATTATCAAATTAAAAAGTAGCCTATGTGTTAATCCTAGGTATAAGCTATGTACATTCCAAATTTCATCCAAATCCGTCCAGCCGTTAAAGCGTGAAGAGGGAACAAACATACACACTTACACACAAACTTTCGGATTTATAATATTATAGTAGGATATATCATTCAGCTTGTCGCTACCACTGCAACCCAAGCCTAACCCAAAACTATGACAAGTGAGATCCGAACCGAGATATCTCAGAGTCAACTGACCACCTGCCGAGCCGCTGATCCTATCTAATTATGTAGATATACTGCCTTTCAACGAACGATATGTTTTTTGTGTAATAACCGAGCAAATTGTCTCTTTTTTTTACAAGCTTTTATTTAGCTTGCACTGTATGTATGAAATTATGTTTGTTCGGGTGGAATCTTGCAACTAAATTTTGAAGCAGATATCTTTAACCGATTGAGCTGAAATGTTGTATTCACGTTTAGTTTGGATGACAATGCATGGTTAGCTGTGTGAAGTCATTCTAAGTCCAATATGGCGGAACACAAAATGGCGGACAAGTAATTTTTAAAGCACTCTTACAATATGGGTATCAAATGAAAGGGTTTGCTGAGAATAACTCGAAAAATAAAGTGACGACTTCTAAAAGCTTGTCTTTAAAAAAGGTTTTAATAAGTAACTTATTACTATTAATATTGGCTTCGCAATCTTGTGCATTTAGCCAGTGTCAAGTAATAATATATTTCAAGAGTATTTCATATTAAAAGTCCTAGTCACAGCCAAGTCCAAAACAGTCAAGGTCCAGTCATAGTCAAGTCATGCCATAGTTAAGTGGTAGAAACTTTACTAGTCTGTCGCCAAGCCAAATACGGTGTTCCGGCAGTTATCCTTGAGAGCCTGCGTATTCCAGGTCTAGTGTGTTTACCAGCTTCGATCACATCGTCACTTACCATCAGGTGAGATAGTGGTCAAACACTAGCCTGTCACAAATAAAAAAAAAAAAAAAGAATATATATTAAAGTTTTGGAGCGACACCGAAAATCACGTTTTTCAACTTTGTATGATTTGTCTACACTTATGCACGTTTACTAAGTATTAACGGTTAATAATCCACTATTATTACACATTTTCCATAACCTGTGATTCTTCGAGTGTGAATCCTACTAATCCTACTAATATTATAAATCTGAAAGTATGTGTGTAAGTGTGTAAGTATGTTTGTTTCCTCTCCACGCTTTAACAGCTGAACGGATTTAAATGAAATTTGGAATGTACATAGCTTATAACTAGGATTAACACATAGGATACTTTTTAAATTGATAGTAGCGGGCGAAGCCGCGGGGCACGGCTAGTGTGTAATAATGGTGGATTATTAACCGTTATCATACCTTTAAACGAGCAATTCTTGTATATATATAATCTGAATCTCGGAAACGGCTCCAACGATTTTCATGAAATTTAGTATGCAGGGGGTATTGGGGGCGATAAATCGATCTAGCTAGGTTTCATTTTTAGAAAATGTTTTAACGAACAAAGCTCAGTCATCCAGGTACTCAAAACAGAATAAAATATCCGTCAACACTTTTGTTCAAACTACTAATTGGATCCCCGTTTTAATTGTATCGTCATAAAAACCGAACACAATACAAATTTTTCATCAAATTTATTGTGAGGCAGCGATTAATTTAAAAACATTATTTATATACGGCTAAAATTTATTGTTTTCTGTTAAAATTTTAGATTGGCACGGAACTTTTAAAACGACAAAAAACGGTTACTCTGGTCTGTTTATCTCTTTTTACCTGAGTGCCAAGAGGAAAGGTTCTGTTTTTCACGCGTATCTTGTAAAATTGTACATATATATTTATAAAATTCTCGATTTACTGCATCCTCTTGTGTGACTCCTGTTGCCATGATAGCTGTGTCATCCGCAGAAGTTGCTATAACGCTTTTCTCCAAAACTGAAATATCACAAGTGTATAATGAGTACAGGACCGGACCTAGTACACTTCCCTGTGGTACTCCAGATTTGATCACTTTAGCTCTGAGTATGCATTGTCTTGTCTTACTCTGAACATTCTCTGTGTGAGGTAAGACTCTAAGATATCCGCAAACTGTTTTAAAAGTAAAATTCTAAGTTTGTGTATGAGACCTTTATGTCATACCTTATCAAATGCTTGTGCTATATCCAGGAAGTAAAAACTTCTGTTTTCTTTTAAAGTTTTTTCGATCATGTTGGTAATTCTGTGGACTTGATCTATTGTAGAATGCTTTTCCCTAAAACCGAATTGGAAGTCAGTTCAGTTCAATTTTATCAAGATCTGATCAGTAATTTTTGGGTTATCGTCAATATACATTAAATCTGATCAAGGTTCCGAAGATAAAGCGGTGAAGTCGGTTGTTTTTAAGTTTAATTATTTAAGCTTATATTGTGGGTACCAGAAACATCACACACAATAAATTTGTAAATATCATAATATCGTACGCAATTATTACCGAGTCATCAACTTACATTTATCATCGATCATAATAAAAAAGGCGGACTCATCATCAAATCGTTGAAAATATTGTTAGCAGTTTTATAGCAGTTTTTTAGAGTTCGAGACCTCAAAAGCAAAAACAAAACCCTTTGTTGTTATAGGATTACTTTGTTGTTTGTCTAGCTATCAAATATCCTTGTTCTCAGGAACGCGTAATAGTTTAGACGAGTCTTTTTTTTTCATGTGATGGAAAATGATGATGCGGCTGAAGATGTGACATGTTTACCTAGAAGATACCTATTCACACTTGACTTGAAGACTTCTAAATTAAACCCCCGGGGAACAAAGTTCCACTCCTTCGCCATACGGATGATGAATGAGTCTATCAAGACACTCGCCTGATGTTAAGCGCCACGTTTCCCCATTTAATTAGATGGTCGTGGATGCCGGAAACATTTACATCAAACAAACACTCACAATCAGAACCAAAAACATACATTTTAATTGTTTTAATTGGTTGAATATTGTCGTTTTGAGATCTATATCAAAAACGGGTCTACCTCGGGACAAGATATAATATATCTATCCATAATAAACAAAATAAAGATAATTAAGCCTAAACTATCAATCTAAACCAATTAGTTCAGAAGATGGCAAAAAAAAATGTATACCGGCAAAACCGTTTAACTGCAGCACCCATCTCAGTAAAACCTTATTACTACCTACTAGTTTCTATTATATCGTTACTTTGAACTTGAAATCCTGCCAGAAAATAAGACATATAAATAAAAACAATAAAACATTGCAGAAATTACAAATCTTTAATGACAATTTTGACATGCAAAGATTAAACTTCAATTTTCTCAAAACTATAATTGATGCATTTAGTTGGTTCTTGCAGTAAGGGGACGATATCTAAAACAGTGATTTTGGTAGCTTACTGGTTACGTACGTTATACGGTTTCGTACTGTTCTTACAAAGTACTTATCAACGATACTCCATACGAGCAGAAAAATATTACTAGATAGTATGGTTTAGACGCTAAATGCTTCTGACAGACGGACGGACTGATGGATGTACGGTCGAAAAACGGACGAACGGACGGATAACGGACAAAGTTCTGAAGCACCCAAGTCAATTGACATTTTGGATTTTGTTGCTATGATTATAATTGACTTTCTATTTTTGATTTATTATGACATTCAATTATTTTTGAAATCTTGTATTCATGCACATGACATTAATAATATTATTGTATCTACATATATTGATTTTTTAAGATTATCTATGAGTTTATTATGTTTTCTTGAATTGTATAGTTTTATTTGGAATATAATGTAACATGACTTGCCCAGTATAACAACTATGTTATAAGGCTAATAAACAATTCTAATTCTAATTCTAATTCTAATTCAACATAGTTGTTTCGCTAGATCAAAAATTGAATAAACAATACGAGAAAAGCGGCCAAAAATCTACTCAGTACTAACTATTTAAATACAAATTTGTACGGAACCCTGTATGCGTGTTAATACTCGCGCTTATCCCGTTTAATTTTTTACTATTTTTGCAGACGCACATTTTACAGCTTATTAACGATCATTTTATATATTTTATTGTTAAACGAATTGTATCGGTAAGTTAATAATAATAAATTTGTAATTAATAATTTGTACATCATGTTAGATCACCACTGACGCATTATTAAACCTTTTTCTAAAGGGGGTATTACCAATCGTTGGAATCTATATGAGCAATAAGAATTCTTCTAAGAACATTAATAACATTTAAAAATATAAGAGAGAGAGAAAAAATTCGAGAGAAGCGAGATCTTTTAATTGACTTGGTTGATTCAGCTCATTGTCCGTCGGTTCATCTGTCAGAGGCATCTAGCGTCTAAACCATACAAGTGAATTACTTCAAATTTTCAAAGAATATGTAGGACTATGTCCCAAAGCAAAATACAATTTAAATGATATAAATGAAAATATTAAAGGGGCACCCATACATTTAAGTGGGGACAATTTTATTTTGCTTCCTCTACCCGTGTGGGGTATAGCTCCAAGGAGAGTACGAAACCGTTTTGAGATAGAACCCGGGACAAAATAGGTCTAAAAACTGGATTTTGTTACAGTTTTTTTACGCCCATTTAGCTTCACATAATTACGTGTGAATTTATTTGATTGTATGGTTTAGACGTTTTATGCCTCTGACAGACTGACAGACGGACGGACAAAATCATCCGTGCTACTTTAAACTTACTGCGGGGCTGTGAGGGTATAAGTGTTTGTTTGTTTCGATATATTTTTTTAATGATAGATAGGCAAGCATTTGACCACTATGTCACCTGATGGAAAGTGAAGATGCGGCCGAAGATGTAACATGCTTGACTAGAAGATAACTATTCACTCTAGACTTGATGACACCCAGATTGTACCGTTCGGGAAACAAAGACGCAGGCAATGAGTTCCACTCCCTCGCTGCACGGATGATAAACGTAGAAGCAAAACGCTTCGAGCGAACCGAAGATATGTCAACCATATAAGGATGATGTTTGACAGTTTGTCTTGTGGTTGGGTGGTAAAAAGGGCAAGAGAGTTTTAATGAAATCTTGTAATAATTAATAAAACCACACATATTCCAGCCTTTGCCTTGGCTTTCAGGGATACGGTGAGAGGATTCGCTAGTTTTAGTTTTCTAGAGGAAGCAAATAGGTTGGACAGACTTTTAACTTAAATTTTTAACCGTAACCCTTCTAGCTTTGAAGTATTAAGAAGAGTAAAATTAAATAATAATCACTAAGAACTTACACGAGGTCACGTGACGGCTAGAGGTAACCTCTCTTTAGTTTAAAGCTAGCTATTCATGGCCTCAAGTTCAATCATGTATTAAGCATCTCTGGGATGGATCCCCTAGATACCAGCTAGAAGCTCTTGAATCTATTGACCGGAAGCCTAGAGACTCAATGGCCATAGTAATGACATGAGCATGATAGACAGTATGCGCAGGAATTACACGAGTTATCACGTCATTTTAGTTCACATACCTCCAGTTTACTCGAAGTGTTTTGCTTCTACGCATATCATCAATCAAAGGAGTGGAACTTTTTGCCTGTGTCTTTTTTCCCCGATCGGTATAGTAAACGTATTCACACTCACAGCCCCACATTAAGTTCAAATACTTGTATCAGAGGGCGGACACCTGTCCACTGCGCCAACTGGGTCGTCGGTATAGTCTGGGTGACTTCAAGTTCAGAATGAATAGACTTTAGTTATATTACTAAAGTCTGTTTCTAAAGACTTTAGTTATAATAGAAAGAATTTAAGGCAAGCACGTTACATCATCCGCCGCATCTTCAATTTCCATCAAGTAAGACAGTAGTCAAAGGCTTGCCTATTTAGCATAAAAAAGTAAAGTGGAGCAGATGATCCACTCAGTATTGGCCGTGTTAAATTGGCCGCACACACACATAGACGCACGCGTACAGGCGATCCTACAGCATCCTTAAAAAAAGATTTTGATGGAATTTAGCTTATAAAATAACTTAACGTGGGCAAAGCCGTAACGGCTAAAATTAACAAAGAGCTTTACCATTTCGTACCAAAGAGGGTCGATGCCAGGCAGGCGGCTGACCATAAAAATCAAGCTAGATCTCATCTCAAAAAATGGTTGTCTGTAAATTTCACGATAATTTTACGTGATAACGTCATAAGACGAACGCTTAGGCCGATCATGCCTCTTCATCGTTTGTTCCGCGCTCTCGCTTGCACGCACAGGCTCAGGTGGAACGTGACACACGTGCGTGCAGCCAATGTTCATCAATTTATCACGTAATCACGTCAAAAGGTGGATGATCATCACACGTGTGTCGTAAAGACACGATAAAAGTTAAACTTTTGTATTCCAAGGTAACATTTTAATTATTCATCACAATGTTTACCCCCACCACTTCGTCACACAAAGAGGTTGCAGATGAAAATTTCAAACCTCTCCCATAAGAAGTTTTACTAAAATATATACAAAGTCTCGGTCACCGACGTAAGGTAGCAAGCCTATCGGTATTCTATCGCTTACATTTTAGAGAGTGTGCTCAGGAATTACATGATATAATTCCTCCATACCCTTTTTACCATCAAACAACAAGACAAACTGTCAAACGTCATCCATTTATGGTTGACATACCTGCAGTTCGCTCGAAGCGTTTTGCTTCTACGTTCATCATCCGTACAGCGAAGGAGTGAAACTCATTGCCTGCGTCTTTGTTCCCTGAACAGTATAATCTGGATGTCTTCAAGTCTAGAGTGAATAGGTACCTTCTAGGCAAGCATGTTCCATCTTTAGCCGCATCGTCACTTACCATCAGGTGAGATAGCGGTGAAATGCTTGCCTATCTATACTTCTATACTTCTATACTAATATTATAAAGAGGTAAAGTTTGTTTGTTTGTTTGTTTGTTTGTTTGTTTGTTTGTTTGTATGTAAAAGGTAATCTCTGAAACTACTGATCCGATTCTGAAAATTTTTTCACCAATAGATAGCTACACTATCACTGAGTGTCATAGGCTATGTTTTGTCGGGATAGAAGTTAGTTATCAGTTCGAAATAATAATATTCGTAAGACAAGTCGGAGAAAAATTTGCTAACTTTCCGCTTTATCGGCATACGCTGACTAAACGGTAAGACATAGTTGAATACAATGTATGGCAAAAATGTTGGCCTTCATGAGTTTTACAAAAAAGTCCGCGACAGCATATATCTAACATGTATGTATAGCTCAGAAAAAATACTTTTCTTTGTTAAAAATCTGAAAAAAAAGCGGCCTATGTTTAGTTGGCTTTTTGAGACATTCAGTATTAATCCTTATCAAAATAAACTATTTCATCGTCTTACGTAGTTCATGTAGATACATTTTGCTTTTTACTGCATATGATTTGGATAAATAGTCTATGAGAAATCGTGAAATTAGTTTCACGGGAGCCCGCCCGTGAACGGGACGGGTCAGAAATGTACCGCCACGTACTACGAATTCCTGCACATTAAAAAATAGCGGCTTTTATTTCGTTGGCTTTTTTTAAGTATTAAATATTAATCCTTATCAAAAAAACCTATTTCATCGGCTTACGTAGTTCAGGTAGATGTAATTTGCTCTTTACTGCACATAATAATAAATACTGCGTAATCCGGCATACGTCTATGTTTTGAACCGACTAACATAAGAAGGAGGATATAATTTCCACCTTTTTTTTTTGTTTAGTCTTATCATTAAACCTTGAACTGCCCGCTAGCGTAGTTAGGTGGGCGTTTGCCTTTAAAGCACCGGGTTTGATGCCCGGTGGGAACACAGGTGTTTTCCCACGGGAATTTTGTTTCTGGTTTTGAGTATGTTGTGAATGTTGTGTGAATCTTGGATGTTTACTGCCCCTTGATACAAGTCATTGAACTTAGTGTGGGGTTGTGAATGTGAAAGCGTTTATGGGTATGTTTTTTAATATTTACTACCCGGCCGACGCCGGGCGGGTCGTTCCTGAACTTTGAATTGCTCGCTGGCGTAGATGGGTGCGCGTTCGCCTTCAAAGCAGCGGGTTCGATTACCGGTGGTAATTTACCTAGAAAAATTATCTCCACGAGAAATTTGTGTTCCTGGTTTTGAGTATGTTGTGAATACTTTGTTAATCTTGGATGTTTACGGCCCCACGCTACAAGTCACTGAACTTAGTGTGGGGCTGTGAATGTGGAAGTGTTTATGTGTAGATTTTTTAACCGGGCGACGCAGAGTGGGGAATCTTTGAACTTTGAACTACCCACTGGCGTAGATGAGTGCGCGTTCGTCTTTAAAGCAGCGGGTTCGAATCTCGGTGGGAACACAATAACAAAAGTTTATTCCCCACGGGCAGTTTATATTTCTGGTTCTGGGTATAACATGAATGTTGTGTGTGTGGTGTTAATTGTTTACGGCCCCACGACACAACTTATAGTACTTTTACAGTGAGGCTGTGAGTGAGAAAGCGTTTATATGTAAGCTTTTGTTTACCCGGGCAACGCCGGGCGGGTCAGCTAGTCTAGTATAAAAAAAAAACACTATTCAATTAAATAGCACTGCATCCTGCTCAGCGAAAAGAATCTGTCCATGAACAGCACGCCTTACCAACCCATCGTCTAGCATGAATAACTAACGCAGTGTGAATGGCCCACAAGCCGCGAGGTGTTTGCCTCGCGCCGTTATCTTGATGAGATAGCACAACCAAAACTGTTTGCGACCGCTGGCAAACAATTTTGGTGACTGTCAAAATTTGATAGTTTCTTAACCGAAATAAGCAGAGCTATACTGCCGTAATAATTAATAAGTTACCTGTTAAAGACTTTTTTAAAGACAAGCTTTTTGAAGTCCGCCATATTGGATTTAAAGTAATGTCACCTTATTTTTCGAGTTATTCTCAGCAAGCCCTTTCATTTGATACCCATATTGTAGGAGTGCATTAAAAATTACTTATCCCCCATTTTGTGTGTTCCGCCATGTTGGACTTAGAATGACGTCACATAGCTAACCGTGCATTATCATCCAAACTAAACGTGAATACAAAATGTCAGCTCAATCGATTGAAGATATCTGCTTCAAAATTGAGTTGCAAGATTCTACCCGAACAAACATACTTACATACATACAGTGCAAGCTAAATAAAAACTTGTAAAAAAAGCAGTTACTGCATTTTTGACAAAAAATTGTCATATACATTGTAGGAATCAGGATAAATAGACACATATACAATTTTTTTTATTAAAATATTCAAACGCAACTTTCTAAATCTTACTTTTAATTTAGACGCACCTGCTACAAGTCATAACATATACTAAATAGTAAAGACATTTCTGATGTATATAACTCAATTGTGACAAAAATAATTATCAGTAAAATAATTATCTTTTTTCCTTATGATATATAATTATATACCCAGAATCCCACTCTAGGAAAAGTCCTGTGTCGTGGTCTCTTCCGTCCACTGTTATATATAAACAATCAAAAATAAAGATAAGGAAAGAAAAAAATATCAATAGTTACATTATTAACATTCACTAACAATATACTTCGATAAATAGAAAAAGCTATCTACGGGCCAATTGCCTATATTTCCTAACACTAAACTAAATCTATATACAGCAAAGAACCAAGTTACCTACAAGACATCGAGCCTATAGGTAACTCAAGTGCTCAAGCCCACTACCAGTGGGTAGCGTTCCCATCATGCTGGCTGCATTGCCTCTGAATTGCAATGCTAATACGTTGAGCCAAATAAGTGCCGGCATTTTGATCACGCGTCGCCCTCAATTCATTTCAATTATCTCTAAATTAAAAAAATATATCTCTAATTTTTATTAAATACTAATAATTAGAACGAATATATTAAAAGACCATAGAACAAAACATGCAATTATGTTAATAACCCTAAAATCGTTTTCACATTAAAATTAAACATATATTCCGAACATGTAATTATAATTAAGAAAATATAATAATTTACACAATACACGAGGGCGTGGCCTTTCTATCCGCATCAATCAATGACTAAATCTCAGGAAAATTTAGCTTTTATTGTGACGGAATAAGGTTGACTTGAAATTAAGGTGTTTACAATCGTTAGTGACTTTAATTACTTGTAACTCAATTATAACGGGGACTTAACCGTGCCAGGGGTGGGCAACCTTTGGCATAGTTCTTGGTCTTAGCACCCGAGTCTTGACCTTAGTAACCTAGTTTTAGATGTGGTATCTAATGTTTGCCTAGAACTGCGTTATCTTTCAGTTTTTTGAAGTGAAATATTATTTAGCGGCGTTGTGTACTTTTTTGGGATGGGTAAAAAAATTTTAACTCACGTCAGGACACGTGACCTGATCGTCAGGACACTTGACCTGATCGAAAATTTGTAAGATGAAGGAGAGGAAGTAATATCCCCCTCTCTTTCTACCACGCGGCGAAAATGTATGCCTGCTCCTGCTGTTTACAATGTTAATGTTCAAGTTTTCACTGTTGCCGGCACAACCGGAGTGCAACCCGTTGTTTTTTTCTATAGTGAAACTTCTTTTTGGGCTTTGAAATTCTGATCTGCAACCTTTTTATGTTGAACCTTTTTGCTTTTTGTGACGAGAAGTGGTGGGGGTAAACACTGTGATGAATTATTAAAACGTTTCCCTGTAATACAAAAGTTTCACTTCTATCGTGTCGTTTTACGACACACCCTGTGTTTTCTTTTTATTTATTAAAGAGATAACATTCAAAATCTAAATCACATGGGCCCCAAAGAGGCACTCATGAAAGTTTATGACTCTACTGCCAGTTTCGCAAAATGACAGCCATCTCGAGAAGAGCCTGGCAAGAAACTCATTGATCAGTGCATTATTTAAGATCGTATTCCTTTTTTATAGGAATGAATATAATTAAATTTATTACATATATATATTTTTTACTTTTAAACTCATATATAATTTGTGGTAAATAATGAATATTAGTACTTGTAATGTTTACTAAAGCTACTTACTACTTTTTTTTTTACAAATTAATATATTTTTTTAATACTAGTTGTAACCAATGATCCATCTAATAGGATTGATATCCAGGGTCTAGTGAAATTAAAATGAATATATTTTTTTTTTTTTTTTTTATTTAAGAAGTCTAACGTTTGGCCTCTATCTTACCTGATGAATGACGATGCAAAATAATAATTTGTAACATAATTATTATATAAATATGCATCACTTTATTCAGTGGCTCCGATTTAAACTAACCCTTCTGAACAAAAAAAATAATCAATGCAATCACGTTTGCCAATAAGGCCTGTTTCTAAAGGTAGGCGCTGAAAAAATCGATAAAACAGTATTCACTACTAACGAAAGCTTTTTCGAAGCCGTTCAATGGAAAAATGTTGCCGACTCCTGATAATTTTGACTATTGTCTGCCGAGCGTGAAATTTATTTAAAATGTGTTTGACCACTGATCTGATCTCTATAATGGATGATGGTCACAATCAGTTGTAAGCATCTGGAAGACCATTGCAGCTGATGTAGTATCACACATCTTATATCTTCGGCCGCATCGTCACTTTCCATCAGGTGAGATAGTGGTCAAATGCTTGCCAATTCAACATAAAAAAACACTACAGTCTACAAGGTCCCCTCCATGGGCATAGTAGTTCTGTTTGTATCCGGGCCTACCACCAGAGCAAGATAGTAACTGCTAGCACGACCCTCTTTACCCTAATACGATCTTGCCCACCTCGGCGAGTGTCTGCTCATAGGAGGGTTTTCGAGTGTTCGTAGGTTTGTGGAGCAGTGCTAGAGGAGTGTGTTTGGTAGTGGAGCAGAGCTAGAGGAGTGTGTTTGGTAGTGGAGCAATGTGGGAGGTGTGGGTTCGGTAGTGGAGCAGTGTGGAAGATGTTCGTTCGGTAGTGGAGCAGTGCGGGAGGTGTGGGTTCGGTAGTGGAGCAGTACGGGTTGCTGACGTCAACATAACTGCGTAGGTTCCTGCGGTAGTGGAGCAGTAAGATGATATATGATAGCAGTACGCGTGTTTAGATTAAGAAAAACAAATTAATCAAAATTTCTAAGATTGTAACTGAATTAGTTAGCGGTAAGTTTAAACTAGTGACTCTGTAAGCTGAAGACCTCGCGTATTTTTCGAAATGGCTGAAATAATAATTTTTATTTTACGTTATCAACCGCCATATTAATATCCCCATTATTCGACAAAAAAATCATATTAATTAATTAATTATTTATCGAACCTGCTCACAAAGTTTCACGAGAATCGGTTGAGAAATGCAACCTGTAGAGGAGAACAAACGGACATCCGCCGGACAAACGAAAGCAATTTTGAGACTGTCTCGTTGTCGATCTGTCGGTTTGTAATAACATCTTGCTAATTAGACTACTACTACTTATTATTAGCAAATTTAGACCCATTTACCGATATCTGATTGGGCTCAAATTTGATGTTTATATATCTTCGATCGCCTAGCTTCATCCTACAATGATATTGTAGGATGGAGCTAGTCTGATGATGGAGATGGAAGATGGCCAAAGGAACTTCTAAACTAAGCAGGTTAAACCCATCGATCGTTTGTTTTTTTTTTAATGACAGATAGGTAAACCTTTGGTTACTATCTCACCTGATGGAAAGTGACGATGCGGCCGAAGATGAAGCATGCTTATCTTCTCTGGTTAAATAACTTTTTGTCCTTTTTAGGGTTCCATACCCAAAGGGTAAAAACGGGAACTATTACTGAGACTTCGCTGTCCGTTCGTCTGTCACCAGGCTGTATCTCAAGAACAGTGATAGCTAGACAGTTGAAATTTTCACAGATGATGTATTTCTATTGCCGCTATAACAACAAAATACTAAAAATAAAATGAATATTCAAGGGAACCCATACAACAGACATGATTTATTTGCCGTGTTTATTGATAATGGTACGGAACCCTTCGTGCGCGTTAAAGCTTGACTTAAAAACTTTTTAAAGTATTTCTTAATTTAGTTTCGCCTCAGTACATTGTTCAATGATCTTTTACCAAGATTTGCAGAACAACTATTCAAGCTTTGAAGATACCAATAAAATAAAAATCATTAAAATTTTGTTTACACTTGGGCTATAAAACATGTTTTCACGGAATCCAAGCACAACCCATTTATCAATGGCTGCCAAAACCAAAACTGCGTGCCACGCCTCTGTCTACACTTTGAAAGTCGAAGTAAAGGTAGATGCATACTGCGACAGACCAGCGCTGATCATTTGTTCAACATTTACGCTGAAATGTGACCGATTTGTGGCACTTAATATATTGAAAAGATTTTTTTTTTATTCACGATAGGCAAACTTATGACCACCATCTCACCTGATGTTAAGCGACGTGTGGTCGACGATGGAGAAGCCTGCCTAGAAGATACCTATTCAGTCGCAACTTGAAGACTCCTATATTTTACTCATCAGGAAACAACAACTCAAGTAAGAGAGAGTATTTTCTATTTTATCGTTGTTGGTTGTTTATTGTCACAAATAAACATATTTTCTTACTTAGATTTTATTTATATAGCATTAGCCATGCTAGGCAGAACTATAGTGATAAATTTGGAAAGGAAAAATAATCGCTTGAGGCGGGATTTGAACCCGCGGCCATAGGGTGACAACTAGGCCAACGGGTAGTTTAAACATAACACGTTTGCGTCGAGGATAAAATAAGTTACTTGTTAAAAACTTTTTTAAAGAAAAGCTTTTAGAAGTTCACCATGTTTAATGTAGAGTGACGTCACTTTATTTTTCGAGTTTTTCTTAGCAAGCCCTTTCATTTGATACCCATATCTCTATTGGGTGTTCCGCCATGTTGGATTTAGTGACGACACAGCTAACTATTCATTGTCATCCAAACTAAACGTGAATACAAAATTTCAGCTCAATTGGTTGAAGATATCTGCTTCAAAATTGAGTTGCAAGATTCGCCGCGAACAAACATACATAGCAAGTTAAATAAAATCTTGTATATTGTACAAAAACATTCCAGTGTAAGCCCGCCCTTACACTAGCCACATCTTTTTTAACTTTGCGAAATGGCTAGCGTATACGGCAGTCTATACGGCAATAGAAACATACTGGTATTATGCCATACGGCTGGATATACGGCAAATGGAAAGGTATGCGATTCCAAATTCAGAAACACGTATGGTATTATACCTCTTTGTTCTTTTTATCTGGCTTATGGTGCTAGGGTTGTAACCTCCGCAGTAAATTTTATACGACTTTTTTAAATGTTAGATTTTGGGAGTTTTGGCGCGAAAGTGAAAAAGCGATGATGGCGATTCTATTTTATTCTATTTTCTAAAAGTTGTGATTCTTCGAGTGTTTTTTTTTTTAATTTAAATAAATATGTGTAATAATGGTGGATTATTAACTATTAATAGTTCGTAAACGTGCATGAATGTAGGCAAATCATATAGTGTTGAAAAACGTTATTTTCGCTTTCACTTTATAACTCCAATAGATGTTCTTGTAAAGTGGTAGAAACTTTGAATATCATGGCTTGACTACGAATGGACCATGACTCTCTTACTTGACTTTGACTGTAACTGATGACTTGGACTGGTTAAGTACCTAGCTAATTTGAAAATTATTTATTCCTTGACATTGGCTAAATGCGCATAGTTTGCGGAGCCAAAACGAATAAAAATAGAGTTTTATTCTAATAAACCTTTACTGGTGAATAATAGTATACTTTCTTAAATTAAATACCTTATTCTATAATATTGAACTGCCCGTTGGCTTAGTTGGGTGAGTGTTTGCCTTCTAAGCAGGGGTAACGGGTTCGATTCCCAGCGGGAACACAAGTTTTCTCCCCAAGGAAAGTTTGTGTATCTGGTTCTGGTTGTGATTATGTGTGTGATGTTTTTCCGACACCCACGACTCAAGTCATCGATCTTAGTGGGGCTGCGAGTGTGAAAGCGTTTATGTTTATGTTATGTTTATCATACTAATATTATAAATCCGAAAGTGTGTATGTAAATGTGTAAGTATGTTTGTTCCCTCTTCACGCTTTAACGGCTGCATGGTATGAAAATACAATTGAACCCGGTGTGGCGTTGTTTTTTAGGGAAGGACGACGTCTGCCGGGTCCGCTAGTCTTATTATTAATATTATAAATCTGAAAGTTTGTATCTAAATGTGTAAGCATGTTTATTCCCCCTTCACGCTTTAATGGCTGGATGAAATTTGGAATGTACATAGCTTATACCTAGGATTAACACATAGGCTACTTTTTAACTTGATAATAGCGGGCGAAGCCGTGGGGCACGGCTATTAGTAATATATCATTCTTCTGTGTGTATGCAACGCATCTTTAACGGCTGGACCGATTTTGATGATTTTATGTGTATGTTCAGGTGGATTCAAGAATGGCTTAGATTCACAAGTCGATCCGATTAATAATGTTTTTTTAATAACGGGTCCGGTGGAAAAAAAAAATATTCCACGTACATTTGGACAACCCTAGTTTGCTTTCCGCGTCATAAGCTAGCCGGTTCAAAGCTCTGTTAACGGGATAACCAAAATATTGTCTATATTGCGTGTACAGGAACGTTTTGTCTGAATATTTTGCCTACAAAAATCATTTGTTGTTTGTACACCAAAGGGGAAACAGCATCCGAATAAAGGCTTTCTTTGTTTTGTGAAAGCAAATACATTTGAATTAACTTTACCTATATATTTTTTTTCTATTAGTTTTGGCTCCGCAATCTTGTGCATTTAGCCAGTATCAACAAATAAAATATTAAATTAAATTAAATTGTTATTAACATCCAAATGTTATTATTCTTTAGAATAATACTTACATGTTTTAATATAATTGATTTATCTTCCTCTCTATAAAACCTCTCTATAACATCTACCTCATTGCATGTTCCCGAGAGGGTGGGTCCATAATGATCTCAATTATTATGTAATTTTAAGAACCCTTGATTATGGAAGCAATAAAGAATTGAGTATTGAGTACACGTTTCATATTAGAAGTCTTAGTCACAAGTTACAGTCAAAGTCAAGTGAAAGATTCAAGGTCCATTCATAGTCAGGTGCAATGCTCTAATAAAGTGGTAGAAACTTTTATATTCTACTAGCTGTCCCGGCGACCTTCGTTCCGCCTAACAGTCAATGAATGTGCATATTTAGGAAGCCATACCCGGCATGCGTTACAATGTCACGTGACTATATTATTACAACCTTCATGTTTATGTTTGCCTAGTACTTTACCAAATCCGAGTGACGTATGAGAAAATGGAAAGCATGTCGAAATGTAAAAAAAATTAATCAAAATTCCTAAAATTGTAACTGTGTTAGTTAACGGAAAGTTTAAACTAGTAACTCTGTAAGCTGAAGACCTCGCATATTTTTCAAAATGGCTGAAATAATAATGTTTATTTTACGTTATCAACCGCCATATTAATGTTCCCATTATTCGACAAAAATTCCATATAAATTAATTAATTTTATTTATCGAACCTCCTCACAAAATTTCACGAGAATCGGTTGAGAAATGCGACCTGTAGAGGAGAACAACCGGAAATCCGCCGGACAAACGAAAGCAACTTTGAGACTGTCTAGTTGTCGATCAGTCGGTTTGTAATAAAATCTTACTAATTAGACTACTACTACTTATTATTAGCTAATTTAGACCCATTTACCTATATCTGATTGGGCTCAAATTTGATGTTTATGTATCTTCGATGACGATACAATGATATTGTAGGATGGAGCTAGTCCAGGGGTCGGCAACCTGCGGCTCGCGAGCCACATGCGGCTCTTTGGATGTGAAGTTGCGACTCTTAAGTTCCTAGCGCGAATATTACCTATTTATTAAAAAAAAAATTTAGACAACGTTCTGAATTGATTATCAAGTAAAATAATAATATGGAATGTTTAGGTAGGTATAACGCGTGCATAGCGTTTTCTATACGATATTCATAGTGCAGTAAGTATAATTGTTGGCATTAAGGATTATTGTTGGCAAGATAAAAAATGGTGGCTCTATAAAACTTTGAAATTTTGTAAATTGTCATTTGTGACTCTTCCGACTCAAAAGGTTGCCGACCCCTGAGCTAGTCTGATGATGGAGATGGAAGATGGCCAAAGGAACTTCCAAACTAAGCAAGATAAACCCATCGCTCGTTTGATTCGTCTTGACAAGTTTTTTTTATGACAGATAGGTAGGCCTTTGGTTACTATCTCACTTGATGGAAAGTGACGATGCGGCCGAAGATGAAGCATGCTTGCCTTCTCTGGTTAAATAACTTTTTGTCCTTTTTAGGGTTCCGTACCCAAAGGGTGAAAACGGGACCCTATTACTGAGACTTCGCTGTCCGTCCGTCTGTCACCAGGTTGTATCTCAAGAACAGAGATAGCTAGACAGTTGAAATTTTCACAGATGATGTATTTATATTGCCGCTATAACAACAAATACTAAAAATAAAATTAATATTTAAGGGGGGCTCCCATACAACAGACATGATTTTTTGCCGTTTTTATAGAAAATGGTACGGAACCCTTTGTGCGCGAGTCCGACTCGCACTTGGCCGGTTTTATTTATTTACTTCTGGTTAAAGCTTGACTTAAAAACTTTTTAAAGTATTACTTATTTTAGTTTCGCCTCAGTACATTCTTCAATGATCTTTTACCAAGATTTGCAGAACAACTATTCAAGCTTTGAAGATACCAATAAAATAAAAATCATTAAAATTTTGTTTACACTTGGGCTATAAAACATGTTTTCACGGAATCCAAGCACAACCCATTTATCAATGGCTGCCAAAACCAAAACTGCGTGCCACGCCTCTGTCTACACTTTGAAAGTCGAAGTAAAGGTAGATGCATACTGCGACAGACCAGCGCTGATCATTTGTTCAACATTTACGCTGAAATGGAACCGGTTTATGCCACTTAATATATTAAAAAGAAACATTTTTTTTATTCACGATAGGCAAACTTTTGACCACCATCTCACCTGATGGTAAGCGACGATGTGGTTGACGATGGAGCAAGCCTGCCTAGAAGATACCTATTCAGTCGCAACTTGAAGACTCCTATATTGTACTCATCAGGAAACAACAACTCAAGTAAGAGAGAGTATTTTCTATTTTATCGTTGTTGGTTGTTTATTGTCACAACAAAAAAAATATTTTCTTACTTTGATTTTATTTATATAGCATTAGCCATGCTAGGCAAAACTATAGTGATAAATTTGGAAAGGAATAATTATCGCTTGAGGCGGGATTTGAACCCGCGGTCATAGGATGACAACTAGGCCAACGGGTTGTTCAAACATAACACGTTTGCGTCGAGGATAAAATAAGTTACTTGTTAAAAACTTTTTTAAAGACAAGCTTTTAGAAGTTCACCATGTTTAATGTAAAGTGACGTCACTTTATTTTTCGAGTTTTTCTCGAAAAACTCGAAAAATAAAGTGTGGATAACCAATAGAAATATGGGTATCAAATGAAAGGTCATTTGATACCCATATTTCTATTGGGTGTTCCGCCATGTTGGATTTAGTGACGACACAGCTGCTGCTAACCATTCATTCTCATCCAAACTGAATACAAAATTTCAGCTCAATCGGTTGAAGATATCTGCTTCAAAATTGAGTTGCAAGATTCGACCCGAACAAACATACATAGCAAGTTAAATAAAATCTTGTAACTTGTACAAAAACATTCCAGTGTAAGCCCGCCCTTACACTAGCCACATCTTTTTTAACTTTGCGAAATGGCTAGCGTATACGGCAGTCTATACGGCAATAGAAACATACTGGTATTATGCCATACGGCTGGATATACGGCAAATGGAAAGGTATGCGATTCCAAATTCAGAAACACGTATGGTATTATACCTCTTTGTTCTTTTTATCTGGCTTATGGTGCTAGGGTTGTAACCTCCACAGTAAATTTTATACGACTTTTTTAAATGTTAGATTTTGGGAGTTTTGGCGCGAAAGTGAAAAAGCGATGATGGCGATTCTATTTTATTCTATTTTCTAAAAGTTGTAATTCTTCGATTGAAATCTAATTTATTTATTTAAATAAATATGTGTAATAATGGTGGATTATTAACTATTAACAGTTCGTAAACGTGCATGAATGTAGGCAAATCATACAGTGTTGAAAAACGTGATTTTCGCTTTCACTATATAACTCCAATAGATGTTCTTGTAAAGTGGTAGAAATTTTGAATATCATGGCTTGACTACGACTGGACCATGACTCTCTTACTTGACTTTTGACTGTAACTGATGACTAGGACTGGCTAAGTACCTAGCTAATTTGATAATTATTTA
Source organism: Lomographa bimaculata (assembly GCA_948107665.1). NCBI lineage: Eukaryota > Metazoa > Arthropoda > Insecta > Lepidoptera > Geometridae > Lomographa > Lomographa bimaculata. The sequence continues at coordinate 4,781,509 of OX403612.1, read as the reverse complement.
TTCCTTGACATTGGCTAAATGCGCATAGTTTGCGGAGCCAAAACGATTAAAAAAGAGTTTTATTCTAATGAACCTTTACAGGTGAATAATAGTATACTTTCTTAAATTAAATACCTTATTCTATAACATCTTTATCTTTTTGAACTGCCCGTTGGCTAAGTTGGGTGAGTGTTCGCCTTCTAAGCAGGGGTTTTGGGTTCGATTCCCAGCGGGAACACAAGTTTTCACCCCAAGGAAAATTTGTGTCTCTGGTTCTGGTTTTGATTGTGTGTGTGATTTGTTTCTAGCACCCACAAACTCAAGTCATCGATCTTAGTGGGTCTTCGAGTGTGATAGCGTTTATGTTTATGTTATCTTTATCATACTAATATTATAAATTCGAAAGTTTGTGTGTAAGTGTGTAAGCATGTTTGTTCCCTCTTCAATCTTTAACGGCTAAAAGGATATGGATAAAATTTGGTATGTACCTACATAGCTTATAACCTAGTATTAACACATAGGCTACTTTTCAACTTGATAATAGCCGGCGAAGCCGCGGGGCGCGGCTAGTCTAAATAAATATAATTATTCTGTACATGTGTATGTCACCTAACTCCTCCTAAACGGCTGAACCGATTTTGATGATTTTTTGTTTATGTTTAGTTGGATTCAAAAATAACTTAAATACCCAAATCGATCCGATCAATAATGCTTCTTTTAATAACGGGTCCGGTGGTAAAAAGTAAAAATATATTTTAAAATTATTCCACGTACATTTGGACAACCCTAGTTTGCTTTCCGCGTCATAAGCTAGCCGGTTCAAAGCTCTGTTAACGGGATAACCAAAATATTGTCTATATTGCGTGTACAGGAACGTTTTGTCTGAATATTTTGCCTACAAAAATCATTTGTTGTTTGTACACCAAAGGGGAAACAGCATCCGAATAAAGGCTTTCTTTGTTTTGTGAAAGCAAATACATTTGAATTAACTTTACCTCTATAAATTTTTTTCTATTAGTTTTGGCTCCGCAATCTTGTGCATTTAGCCAGTATCAACAAATAAAATATTTCATGTGTGTTAATTAATTATTTATAAAACGCCTAAAATTGTTATTAACATCCAAATGTTATTATTCTTTAGAATAATACTTACATGTTTTAATATAATTGATTTATCTTCCTCTCTATAAAACCCCTCTATAACTTCCTCATTGCATGTTCCTGAGAGGGGTCCATAATGATCTCAATTATTATGTAATTTTAAGAACCCTTGATTATGGAAGCAATAATGAATTGAGTATTGAGTATACGTTTCATATTAGAAGTCTTAGTCACAAGTTACAGTCAAAATCAAGTGAAAGATTCAAGGTCCAGTCATAGTCAGGTGCAATGCCCTAATAAAGTGGTAGAAACTTTTATATTCTACTAGCGATCCGCCCCGGCTTTACCCGGGTGTGATAAATGAAGAACTGCTCGACCGATTTTGTGCAAACTTCACATAAACCATCTACTAAATATTCCAAACAAAGCCTAAACATTTGGTTTGGATAGGTGAGCCCGTTCTTGAATTATAAAATTACAACGAAAAGTGGCATTGATTTTATATAGGTATATAGATAGATTGAAGATTTGGAGCGAAGGCTCTCTAAAAAACGTGATTTTACGTTTTTTAATGTTGTATGATTTGTCTACATTTGCACATGCACGTTCACTAAGTAATAACGGTTAATAATCAAATATTATTTATTATACATGAATACTACGAATCACAAGGTTTGAGAAAATAATACAAAATCAACGACGCCATTTTTTTATTTTCGCGGCAAAACTTCAAGTAGATACTTTCAACAATACAGAGAGCAATAAATAATAATTATTTAATTTAGCCTCTTGTGTGATGTTAAAAAAAATTGCATGTAGGCTTCGAGCATTGGAGGCAGGTTCCAATAGGCACAGATACAAAAGAATGAATCATAAATCGTGTGGGCACATAATTTGTCGGTGCGAAATAATTATATCCAAGTCAAAGGCCAGCAAAAAGCACAAATTAATCAGAAAACACAAAGCGGATAATCTCTTTAAAAACTATAACTTACATTTTTTTTACCGACGGCATTACCGGCCATTTTGAATATCTCCAAATGTCATTAGCGATATAAATGAGTTTCGCGCCATAACGAACGCAATGCTGCCACAATGGAAAATCATAAATCAAATGTCACTTTGACAGCTGCTGAAAGGAGGTACGTCAATGCATCGATGCGAACTTTTTAAAAGTCTTACAAGAGCCTTTTTTTTCGAGTGATTAATTGTGAAAAGAGGCGTGCTTATGTTTTTTTTTGTTGTGCTTTGGTTTGAATGGAGATCTTTAGATGTTATTATGAGCGGTCTGACAGTGTGTAGGTTGAAAAATTTGAGCGTAGGTATCTTTTTTATTTTGTTGAAATTAAGATTCTTTATCTGTTGTTTATTTCAAAGAGTTTGTTATTGCAGTGTGCCTTGAGTGATGAAGACGGGGTCGTTTGAGATAAATCTGACGTTATTTTAAAGATATGGCAGATAATGACAGTGTTGCTATCAAGAGGTGAAATTACTTTTTTAAGCTGGTAGCATGGGTAGTTCTTTTTAACCGACTTCAAAAAAAAGGAGGAGGTTCTCAAGTCGAGTGTATTTTTTTTATATTATGCTACCTCAACTTCTTTCGTTGTGTGCCGATTTTGATGATTATTTTTTTATTTGAAAGCTGGTGCTTTTCATGTAGTTCCGTTTACATTTGATCAAAATCTGATCACTAGTTTTTGAGTTATCGTCAATAGTGCGTGTTTAAAGCATTGAATCTGATCAGAGTTCCGAAGATAAAGCGATGAAGTCGGGTTTTTTTTAGTTTTGCTTGCGTATAATTGATCGAGCACAGCGAGATCTCTAAGTTGACTTGGTTCGTTCAGAGCTTTATCCGTCCGTCCTGCCGTCTGTCTGTCAGAGGCATCTAGCGTCTAAACCATATAAGCGAATGACATCAAATTCTCACAGAATATGTAAAACTTCAGCCCAAAGCCAGAAATAACATATTTTATACTTATGTACACGAAAAGATTTAGGTGGCTGCCATACATGTAAGTGGGGAACAAAATATGTTTTATTTTTTACCTACCCTTGTGGGGTATCATTGAAAAGGGCTTGAAAAGTAGAGTAAGACACCGGTTTAAAAAAATCTATGTTGGAAAATAGCGATTTGGTACGCCACCAAAGTCACTGTTTTTAGACCTATTTTGTCCCGGGGTCTGTCTCAAAAACGTCACTAACACTGAACCCTGAAACTTACGTATAATATCCGTTATATCCTGTACTTGAACAACAAATACAGAAATCAAACAATTATTATAAAGAAAATAAGTTATAAGCACCTCAAAAGTTTTTTTCTCTATGAGACAAAATGTAGGCGCGAGATCTCAGTTCGGCGCAAACGTAGTTATTTCAATTCAATTCAGTTTATTTATTTGTGAAAATTTTGGGTAATTCCGCGTATATAAAGCTTGATCATTCATAATTGGACGTATCATTAATTTTTACCTTTTTTGTAGTAAAATTTTAAAATGTATCAAATTTCTTCATTAGATTCACTCATCTTGACAGTACGAAAAACAAATAAAAATCACAAATTTACCTAATTTGAATTTGGAATTATCTTCTGTAAAATGTAAACTTTTAATGATACCAAAACCAGCCAGATACAAATAGTATAGCCAAAGAGATTTTATTACAAGTTCATACTGCGAAAATACTTTTTCCCCAACCTAATATTATATTTCAGATTTGTTTATAGAAATATATGTAATTTATTTCGTACTGATTTTATTTCAACTTGATTTTAACAATGTCACATGGCATGCAATATATTCATTTTTACAAAAGTGTTCCATGACCGATTTTTCTAATAACTTATACGAAATAACGAAAATATTCAAGAAAAAATACATAATTATAAAATATTTACATAGTTCTACAATAAAACCTTCATTATTCGATTATAATAGTGAAGACAAAAAAAAGACGTGTGGCACTCGGGGACTGCCGCGGTAAAGCTATATTGCATAGCATTTTATCAACTTATGCAATTATAATTATTTATTTATTTTATTTATGCAGTATTTTTTTTCCTGCCACCTAGAGGCGAGTTGCTGAACTAAAGAGACAAGCGTGATATTTAAAAAAAGTCATTAAAAGTTCTGCTATTCATCGATAGATGGCAAAACTAAAAAGTATCACCGGTGTTCCGGTCGGAGTGGGGGGTGTTAGGTTATTTTCGTTACGGAATTTCTGGATTCGGTCTCCACGCTCAAGGCCCGCGATAGAAGCTATGCAATAGCTTTAAGAGTGTTCTACTAAAACACAAATTCGAATTTATCTCAAGTTGAAGGCCTTGTGGATTGGAACATTTTTGCATAACTATGTCCAATTTACGCTGTATATTAAATAATTCTACGTCTGTACTAACATAAAAGGGTGGAAACATTATGTCTTAACCTATATTTTATCCATTAACCACACCCCGACTCTGTTGTTGTACAACAATGTTCGCATTGTTAGATATAGAGAGGTACGCGGCGTTTTGTTATCCGGATTTGTTAGAACATTAGATAGATAGCTAGATAACACTTTATTTAACACTAAATTACAATATAAACAAAAGAAAGAGGACTTAAACTATGTGTACAAAGGGCGGTCTTATCGCTCAGAGGGATCTTTTCCAGACAACCCAACCCAAAGGAATGAAAAAATACTATTAAAAAATATGGACGGTGGTGTGAACAGATTTTAGCAAAAACTTGCGTTTACAAAACAGTAAATAAATTATTTAATATATTTTACCTTAATTAATAAAATGAATTATTTAAATATATTTAATACATACAACACAATATAACCATAGATAAACAAAAAATAAAATAAACTGATATATATAAAATTACACAACATTGATATTAATTGAACGTTTAAGAAACGAACATTGAAAGTTTTAGATTTTTTAAACATTTTAAGATTAATTTATCCGAATATTTTTTTTATGTCATTGTTAGGCGAGCGAGCAAAATGCTCGCCTGGTGGTTAGCGTCACGCTTGCTTTACGGTTCAGAGCCACCCAGAGTTTTGAATTTATTTTGATATATTTATTATGATTTACCGCGCAATGCACTCGTCACCCTGATATATAAGATGTTAAATGTCTTTAATCTCTTTAAGAGCGAAGGTAAAAATCTCGTTTTTCAACTTTGTATGATTTGCCGTTTTTAATTTTGGCTTCGCAATCTTGTACATTTAGCCGTACGGAACGTAGTATTAAATGTCCTAGTTACTAGTCAAAGGCAAGTAAAAGAGTCAAGGTCCAGTCCTAGTCAAGTGTTTCCCTAGTAAAGTGGCAGAAACTTTACAAGAACTTCTATTGGAGTTTTGGAGCGAAAGCAAAAATCACGTTTTTTAGTTTTGTTAGATTTGCCTACACTTATACACATTTACTTAGTATAAACGGTTAATAATCCACCATTACACACGAACACTCGAAGAATCACAGGTTTTGGAAAATTATACAAAATCAACAACGTCAATTTTTCACTTTCGCGGTAAAACTTACAGCTTAATTTACAATAATTTAATGTTTTAATAAACCTCGTATCCTACTTATTTGTGGTTCTAACTAGCTATTAATCGCGTTAGTTTTGTGTCGTTAAAAAAAAATTGTCAGAAGAAACTAAATTCACGTGATTAATAGCCTGTTAATAACACAATGAATGGGGATCGTGATAGTTTCATACTAAAACAATTTTTTTTTAATGGTATGTGTTTTTTTATGTAGTTCAAAATGTTAGTATTATTATTATTATTTTTTCCATCTTTTTCATCAATCTTATCGCGCCACCATTCCTACCTTCACTTTTACCTTCACGTTTATATTTCAATCCAAAGGTTATCTGGAAGAGATCGCTTCTAGCGATAAGACCGCCCATTGTACCGATATTTATAAGTTTCTTGGTAACCTGTATTTATCTTTTGGTATCAATGATGTGAATGTTACCAACACCCACGACACAAGTCATCGAACTTAGTGAGGGAATGAGAGTGTGAAAGCGTTTATATTGTATGTTTATCATACTTAATCATATAAATCCGAAAGTTTGTGTGTAAGTGTGTAAATGTTTACGTATAAGTATGTTTGTTGTACGCTTTAACGGATAAACGGCTATAGATAAAAAAAAATTGGAATATACATAGCTAGTATTAACGGTCAGGCTACTTTTTAACTTGACAATAGCGGGCGAAACCGCGGGCGCGGGTAGTCTTAATATATATAATTCTTCTGTACGTATGTTTGTCACCTAACTCCTCCTAAATAGTTGGACCAAAAAATAATTGGTCCAGAAATTATCGCCAAAAATCCGGACAAAACATCTATCGCATCACTAGTCAAGCCCAGCTGTTAGACAATCATAAGAAATTCTCGCACTAATTTACAGCAAACCAGTTGTTACAAATAAGATCTTTGTGATAGTCTGGTCTTACATAATATCGTATCATACATTTATATATTACTAGCCGTGCCCCGCGGCTTCGCCCGCTATAATCAAGTTAAAAAGTAGCCTATGTGTTAATCCTATGTATAATCTATGTACATTCCAAATTTCATCCAAATCCGTTCAGCCGTTAAAGCGTGAAGAGGGAACAAACATACTTACACACTTACACACTTACACACAAACTTTCGGATTTATAATATTAGCAGGATATCCTTCTTATATTCTTTATTGTACACACATTGATATTTTTTTTACAATAAGGCCATAACAAAAGATGTACAAAGGCGAGCTTAACCCTTCACAGAGTTTTCTTCCAGCAAACCCTTTAAGTAGGATATAATTTATAAGAGCGAGTAGGTTATTGTGTACATAGAAATATGATAACAAGTTACTAATAATAAGTTACAAATATACGTTATAATAATAGACAACATATAAAATATAAATAGATAAATATAAACAATATAATAAAGTAAAAATAAATACCAATATCAATAAATAAATATCACCGATATCGATATTATATCTTATAATATCGTATGATATATTTTGTATTTTAAATAATATAATATTTAAAAAAATATTCGTGTATTTGCTGTGCAAAGTGTGCATCTTTTGTTGTTTTTTTATGAGTTTAAATGTTCAAAAAGCTTTTACAACATCGTAAATGGACATAGTGACTTATGCTTCTGATAAAATACGATAAGTTTTCTTTACAATAAATGGATGCGTTTGACAATTTTAACACACTTGCTAAATGCAAGCATTATTATTGTTATTTACTTATATACTTTCTACACTTTTTTTTATTTTTATTATTATTTCATGACCATGGATGCATAGTCCTTTTGTCGAAATATTAAACAAAAATTAACAAATTCTGTATTAAATAACAGAAGTCCAATCAAGTAGTCAGTCATAGTCAAGTCATGCCCTAGTAAAGTGGTAGAAACTTTACTAGAACTTCTATTGGAGTTTTGGAGCGAAGGCGAAAATCACGTTTTTCAATTTTGTATGACTTGCCTACACTTATGCACGTTTACTAAGTATTAACGGTTAATAATCCACCATTAGTATACATTAACACTCGAAGAATCACAGGTTTTGGAAAATCATACAAAATCAACAACGCCATATTTTCACTTTCGCGGCAAAACTCCCTTTCTAGACTTAGTAATATATTATTATTATTTTTATTTCAGACAAAGTCCATAACATTATTTCAAATTCATTACAAAACATATGACACTACTATGTATAATGTTACCATTTTCACGCGTAGAAAAATAAAAAATGCACATAGTGTGCGGAGCCAAAATTAAAAGAAAATTGTGGTAGATCTATTTTATGAACCACATTCACATAACATAAAAATAAAATAAATACTTTCACACTCACAGCCCCACACTAAGTACGATGACTTGTGTCGTGGGTGCCGGAAACATTCACATCACATAGACAATCACAACTATAACCAGAAACACAAATTTTCCTTATGGAGAAAACTTGTGTTCCCGCCGGGAATCGAACCCGATACCCCTGCTTAGAAGGCGCACATAACTAAGCCAACGGGCAGTTCAAAATAAAATCTTTTTTTTTTATGACATACCAATTGCTTTTGTTTACACCATTGGAATTACGATCTAGTCTTAAGACTAATTAGTAATCTGATTTTGACCTAAATTACTAAGTAGAGTATTATACTAAGAATGTGTCCAATAACTCTATTCTTAGTGTCTCTATTAGGGAAGTCACTTTGTTCTATGTTAATAGCACTCATAATACACTGTCACATCACTACACTAACTCAAAAGGTTTAGTTCTCTTGAGTGTTCTAATTCTGTCAATTTTTTTTTTTTAATAAGTCTAAGTACTTTTATTCTGTGAATCATATTATCCTGCATGTGTCAGTAAAATCCTTGTTAAAACCGCAAATTCATTACGTTGATTTATTTTGTTTGAACTTCATTCAACCGTCTAAAAACATACAGTTCTGCATGCGAATTGCTTGAATAGGTACAAAACATAACACGTAGGTATGATGACTCAAGACCCATTGTGTTAAATGCATTAAAGTTGACTCAACCATACCTATTTGGTCTCAGAATGCAGTTTACCCACGACTCACGACCTACCAGATCACCGACGACCTTTGCCACCATTCCCAAAATTAAAAAAAAACAACTGTCATTTCATTACGCTACCGACTCATGTCCATCCACATTAATATAAAAAACAAAACGTGTGAACAACGTAACAAAAAAAGGCGCGAGATAAAATTTGAATTTAGAAGGAATTTGTCAACAACGCACGGTACGGAGTTTTAACTACAATAAAAACTGGCCGCTAATAAAAATGGTGCTATTTTAAAAGATAATAAAAGAACTCTTTTCTTCTATCGTAAAAAGTTATCACATTAAGGAGTTCTGTTTTTTGGCGGGAAGAGAACTGGTTTGAGGTCCACGCTACAGAAATAACAGTATGGGAAATTTCGTATTCGTACATTTATGAAAAAAAGGAACTTTGTAAAACGTTTTTATTTAATCTTTATTTTATGATAAAAATGTAAACTAGTGCTTGAGCTATTGAGTTACCTATATAAGCTCGATGCCTTGTATGTATAGATGTATATAGGTCGTACCTGTATTATAGTTTAGTTTTAGGAAATATAGTCAATTTCCCCGGAAAAACCAAGTGCGTAAATGTGTAAGTATATTTATTTTCTCTTCGCGCTGTAACGGCAGAACGGATTTGGATGAAATTTTGAATGTACATAGCTTATACTTAGAATTAGCACATAGGCTACTTTTTAGCTTGATAAACGTGGAAGAAGCCGCGGTGACGGCTAGCATTTGAATAGAATATTATAAATAGAATTTTTATTTCGGAGTCTTCAAGTAGAGAGTGAATAGGTATTTTCTAGGCAAGCGTGCTCTCGACCGCATCGTCACGGTGAGATAGTAGTCAAACATTTGCCTATCACACATAAAAAGATTTTGATAATAGGTAAGTTTATTGACTTGTTGTTTGTATGAAGGAGTTCTCATACTGTCGCCACGTCACCCATGACGTCACATAGCTATCATATGTCTTAATCTCGCGATAAGGGCATTTTTATTATTCCCTTACAACACAAAATGGACTAAAGTTATCTATGGAAGTGGTTTCTGGCCGTCTTTATGGGTTACAGCTTTGACTTATACGTCTACTAGAGGAAACATTCTCATTAGAGGTTACTTCAACCGGACAAGCTGAGTCGTACACCGAGGGGAGTAGAGTCATTAACTTTTATGAGTGCCTCTTTGGGGCCCATGTGAATATAGTTTGTGATTTTGGTTCTTTTTTCCCGACTGCCACGGAAGGGCTTATGTTCTTCGCGGGTATACATGTATATTTGTAAATTTCTTTAATACCTCGTATCTTTCAAACGGATGGATGGATTTCGACATTTACAGTATCGTTAAATTTGTTTTAAAAACTCAAGTGTCCTTAATTATCTTTCGTCAGGATGAGTCACGCGGTGCCTGAGCCGCTCGCATCCATGTATCGTGAGTCAGACTCACCCTCATGAAGGATAACGAAACATTTCCGAAACTAGTCGACAACAAAGTAATTCAAAATCTTTAACGTGTTTTAAGTCGTATATAAAATTGAAATATCCTTTAAGAGTTTATTTTTATTATGGTGCAGAAAATATCTTAGATTACTTAACAATTGTTGGCTTACGACTATCAACTTCAACTGACGTCTTCACCTGCAAATGTGGCAAACCTGTGGCAGTAGGCAAAGAGATATTTCACAAGATCGCGGTGTAAGTTTCCGATTCTGATCGAGTGCCAAGAGATCAATGTACCTAATTATGTGTCATAATATGGTTTGATATACGCTTATCCTTTATTTCATAGAAGGTAAGTATGTATTTGGTACTTTTATTAAAAAAGAAAAAAAAAGAACCTGCCTCTGAAGCGCGGTAACATACATAAAAAAGACGTGTGGCACTCGGGGACTGCCGCGGTAAAGCTATTGCATAGCATTTTTTATTTTTCAGTTTCATTTTTCTTCACAAAAAGTTTTCGGTCACGTTGAGATGCGAATTCCGTACCGATGCATACGATTCAGTATCCAATACCAATTGGCTACTGAGTCTTCTAACTATAACTTCGAAATAAGCGTATAGGTCTTGACGTTTACGTTTTTAAAGTAAACGTCAGGACCTATATGCTTATTTCGTAGTTAGTTGGTATTGGATACTGAATCGAATGCATCGGTACGGAGTTCGCATCTCAACGTGACCGAAAACTTTTTGTGAAGTCGCTAGAGTGGGGGGTGTTAGGTTTTTTCGTTACGGAATTTCTGGATTAGGTCTCCACGCTCAAGGCCCGCGATAGAAGCTATGCAATAGCTTAAAATCCATAAAAAATCACAGGCCCGAAATTATCCGTTCGCGTTTGCAAAAATCGAATTGATGTTAGACCAATGAAATAGACTATTGCAGAGTCGACTCTGCTCACTTATAGCTCAATGGTACACGGCAATTTTACTAGCTTTTGAAGTGACGATGCATGAAAATGTATGTGTGTTTTATACAAATAAAACCACAGCAATGGCCGTAACAGTTTAGCCGAAACGTGAAAGACCATTTCGGGCTTGCCAAGTGGGTCTAATAACCTATTTATTGCTATTTTTTTTATTCATGAATAGCTGGTACCCGCGACTTCGTCTGCGCAGGATTGGAACTTCGAGTAGCTTATTTTCTTCTCCAAGGTCGTATTTATCTTTACGCCAAAATTCATCGAAATTGGTTCTGCGGTTTAGTCGTGAAGGCGTAACAGATAGAATTTGCATATTTTTATTGTATTTATGGTGCACTATTTTGGCGATAATGGCTTACACATTAAAGATAGTTATATGCTGTTGTAGGCTTTTTTGTAGGACTATTTAAGATAAACATTTTCATTATACATTATATACGTGGACTCTTACGGTTTATGCAGCGCACGCCAGAATAACTCGCATGGCAGAATTTTTTCCTACTTACTTGTCACTTATCGTTATATTTTGGACAATTCACACAATATCTTAATTAATTATAGCCTATGTGTTATTCTGATGTATAAGCTACATTATTGTAAAGTTTCATTAAAATCCATTTAGTAGTTTTTGCGTGAAAGAGTAACAAACATCCATGCATCCATACATACAAACTTTCGCGTTTATAATATTAGTAAGGATAAGAAAATTAAAACTATCGTGAGTATTACACATAATTTATGTTGTATACGGCTTGAAACACGTCGCAAATTTCGACTTACTTTGTAGTCGACTAGTCCGAGGCCCGAGCCGCTCGCTTCTGCGTATCGCGCGTCTGACTCATCCTGATGAAGGACAACAAATTTGTCCGAAACTAGTCGACTACAAAGTAAGTCGAAATTTGCGACGTGTTTCAAGCCGTATACAACATAAATTAGTAAGGATAAGGTTAGACCAGGGATCGGCAACCTTTTGAGTAAGAAGAGTCAAAAATTACGATTTACAAAATTTCAAAGTTTTTAAAGAGCCACAAAAAAATTTGTCTCGGGGAGGGGTGCGTTGAAAAGCGAGTACAACGCAAGTGGCTGAGATATATTAATGGTGCCTAATCCTCGTTTATCGATTCAGAACGATTTTTAAATGTTTTATATTTTTTAATAAAATAAATAATATTTGCGTATGGAAGTAAAGAGCCGCAGCTTGACATCCATGTGGCTCGCGAGCCGCAGGTTGCCGACCCCTGGGTTAGACAAACGTATGACCACTATCTCAACTGATGATAATGCGGCGATGCAGTACTAGAAGATGCCTATTCACTCGTTACTTACACATATGTAACGCGAGTAAGGTAGTCATTGAGAGACGAGACGAGCATGACACTCGCCTGAAGGTAAGCGCCACTCTTGCCCATTACATTTCAGTGCTAACTAGAGCGTTGAGCTGAATGTCTGTACCAACACATACCTCTTTAATGGTACTGTACCTACTATAAAACTGTAAAAGGTTACTTAAATAAAAATAATTAAACGCAAGCAAAGCTTAAATAATTAAATGCAAGCAAAGCTTAAAAAAACCGACTTCACCGCTTTATCTTCGGAACCTTGATCAGATTTAATGTATAAACACGCATTATTGACTATAACTCAAAAACTAGAAATTCGATCTTGATCAAATTTCAATGAGACTACATAAAAAGCACCAGCTTTCAAATTAAAAAAGAATCATCAAAATCGGCTCACAACGAAAGAAGTTATGAGGTAACTTTTGAAGTCGGGTAAACGAGAACATCGTCAAAGTACGCATTATTCGTCACAAAATTGGCATTATTGACGATATTTCAAGTACTACTGATCAGATCTTGATCAAATTTAAATGGGACTAATTAGAAAGCAACATCTTTTAAACTAAAAAAACATTTTTGAAATCGGCTTACGTGGAGAGAACTTATGAGGTAACGAGGTAACACAAATAAAAAAAAAATTAAAAAAATACAGTAGACTTGAGTACCTCCTCCTTTTTTGGGAAGTCGGTAAAAAGACCGACTTCACGAGTGTTGAACTGAATGTCCAACACAAACCTCTTTAAGTTTAATGGTACTGTACCTACTATACTAAAAACTGTAAAATGTTACTTAAATAACAACAAAATTAATTAAACGCAAGCAAAGTTTAAAAAAACCGACTTCACCGCTTTATCTTAGGAACTTTACGAGTAAGGCTCTTTTCAAAAATTTTAAAAAATGGAACGTATGAATTTCACACCACCGATGGAGCTAACAAGCAAGCATTACACACATCTGAAGCAACTAAGTATTGTGCTGTGTAAGTATTTTGCCCCCGGATCATAACACCTATAAATCCGGCTCGTATGGAACAAGATATAAAAACAAAGAGCTTTTGTTCTTGGAACAATGCTATCTCGCGCCGGGGGCAGATATTTTGTTACATTATTGTTTAGGTATTTAACAAGAAGATGCATTGGGTATTTGACCTCTTTTATACATACTGCCGTTTTATATACAAAGTACCTATTTTAAGGGTAGGGACTAGTCATTCGCCACGAACTGAGATCTCGGAGGTTTTGCCGCGAAAGTGAAAAAATGCGTTGTTGATTTTATATAATTTTCCAAAACCTGTGTGATTCTTCGAGTGTTTATGTGTTAAAATGTTGGATTATTAACCTTTAATATACTCAGTAAACGTGCATAAGTGTAGGCAAATCATAAGTACAAAGTTGAAAAACGTGATTTTTGCTCTCGCTCCAAAACTCCAATAGAAGTTCTAGCAAAGTTTCTACCACTTTACTAGGGCATGACTTGACTATGACTCGACCTTGACTCTTTTACGTGACTTTAACTGTGACTTGTGACTAGGACTTTTAATATGAAATACACTTGAAATATATTATTACTTGACACTGGCTAAATGCACAAGACTGCGAAGCCAATATTAAAAGAAAAACAAAAAAACTGAGATCTCGTCATGCATTTTGCCCAATAGAGAAAAACTTTTGGGGTTTTTTTTATAATAAATACTATTTGTTGTACAAGTACAAATCTAATAAATAATATACGTGAGTATCAGCTTTAAATATGAAACCCCTTTTGAGATGTACCCTGGGACAAAATAAGTCTAAAAACAGTGACATTGGTGGCCTACCTTATTGTTATTTTCTAACTTAGATTTTTTCTAAAACGGTTTCGTACTCTACTTGCCATGCTCTTTTCAACAATATCCCACAAGGGCACAAAAAAATATTGCCGCTTATGCGTACAGGTGCCATCATTTCTGGCTTTGGGTCATAACTTTACATATTCTCTGAGAGTTTAAGTTATTCGCTTGTATGGTTTAGACGCTAGATGCCTCTGACAGACAGACGGACGGACATAGTGCTGAATGACCCAAATCAGCTTAGAGCTCGCTTCGCTCGATCAATTAGTTAACTAGGATAGGATAATAAAAAATTTTCATTGTCATGTTTTAAATTGCCATAACTTAACATTTTACCAATGCAACATTTTACTTTGGTCTGGCAACACCTTGATAACTTGTAATTGGCTGGATACCGGCCAATTAGTATCGAACGCGCCATGTAACGCAATACCGGACTAGTGGGGTGAAAGAGCTGTGGAGTGGAGCCGTGCCTGCTATGAACACCTCGGCTGATCAACCAACAAGACTCAAATAAAACCCTAAATACATCAGGTAAATAACACACCATATAACAAAGCAAAATGCTTTATTGAACATCGGTACATTCTGCACTATATTCACCATTTTCTAGAAACAGTCCAATCACCTGGTTTCTTAGTATACTCCTTATCAAAAGGCCATTGAGGGCACTTATTCTTCAGTCTTTGCAACGGCAGCTCACCACTCTTACAAGGGACTTGAGTCCTGAATGAGATGTTTATACCACAGAAAAGGCTAAGAGCCTTAACTAAGATATTTGCCAAAGCGAAGGAAACCTCTCTGAAGTGGACATCAGTTTCTTTGGGAAAGCATAGCGACCCTGTCGACAGCAGACCTAGGCTGGTAAAGAAGATGCGGCTTGGCAATCCTCTCTTTGCAGCAAAGCAGTAACCAATCACACTTCCTGCTGAAACCACTGCGATTCTTTGCGGCATATTATCAGGGTGTCTCATATGACCCTTGAACTGTGTTATTTGTTTGGTTATAGCTGCCACAACATCGTTTTTCATACTTTTACTTTCATCGCAGAAGTCTTTAGCATTTTTACATAAGTATTGCCTGTAGGACTTGATGTGTGGGACGATTTTGTTGTGCATAAGTTTATCGTAACGTCTGGGGCACTTCCATTTATCTTCTAAGTAGTCCTTGTAGTCGTGATGGGGGGTTGTGTATATAGGCAGTTCTTTGTACTTCATTTTTGGTGGTCTTTGTGGCACTTCTGGTGCTTTTGCTGCGTGAACTACTGGTAAGAGACACAGTGTCCATTTTCTTTGATCCAATCTCGAATTATTGTCATCTTCTATTTGTGGAGTACCGTTGTCAATAAGCATTTCCTTTGGAACGTAAACAGAGAAAAGATGTTTCTCTGTTTACGCAGTTTATTATGTTTTAGCGTAAACGTGAATTTGGATATCTTTATTCATCGGATTAATGCATAAAAGTTTTTTTGTTTGTGGCAGAATTTAGTTTCGGGTCAGAAATTCATTGTCATTGGGTTATCTTGTCAACTTTGATGTTTTAAAAAAGAAAAGAGGATACATAAAATAACTTGCAAACCTTCTTAACCCCTGACGCAAAGATATTGTTATAATTTGAACATGAGTATCGCCTACTAAGCAGGGTTTCGGGTTCAATTCCCAGCGGGAACACAAGTTTTCCCCCAAAAAAAACTTGTATTTCTGGTTCTAGTAGTGACTGTGTGTGTAATATGAATATATATGTCTGTGGCATCGTAGCGCCCAAACGGCTAAACCGAAGAACCGAAAGACTTGATCTATAGTGTTCTATGTTTGGTGAAAATCGGTCTAGCCGTTTTCTATATAGCGCGTCATGTTATCAATTTTTTTATTTTACAAAGTGTTTTCTATTCAAATCCAATTTGCTCAAAGCAATTTGCTTCTACGTTTATTATCCGTACAGCAAAGGAATGGAACTCATTGGCTGCGTCTTTCTTCCCCGAACGGTACAAACTGGGTCTCTTAAAGTCTAGAATGAATAGGTATCTTCTAGGAAAGCATTCTACATCTTCGGCCGCATCATCACTCCATTAGGTAAGATAGTGGTCAAATGCTTGATTATCCAGCATAAAACAAATTTGCTGAGAATTATATTATCACAAACTCACCACAAAGGTTAAATACGCAAGAGTTTTAAGTAGTAAAGAATACGATTTCTTGTACTTGTCCATCTGAATCTGAACACGCGGGATGAGAAGGGGTGAACCTTTTATAATGCCGGCTCTGCACGCGACAAATCAACTTCTTGAATACGTTCATATAGCTAAGGAGACATTTTCTATGTACATTATTTAGCGTTAGTCTAGTTCTTCCGTCCGTCCGTCTGTCAAAGTCGTTTACCGTCTAAACCATATAAGTGAATAGGATTAAATTCTTACAGAATATGTAAAGCTTTGGCTGAAAGTTAGAAATGGCAATCAAAATTATATAAATGTAAATATTGAGGGGGCATCCTCCACGTATCTGTAGAGCAAAATATTTTTATAGTTTTATCTACCTGTGTGCGTTGAAAAGAGCGTTTTAAATCAATAGTGAAACCGCTTTCAAAAAAAATCTATGTTAGAAAATCACACTTTGGTAGGACCACAGAAGAGGGATTTTTTTTAGACATTCTCTCTCTTCTGTGGGTTGGTCATCAAAATCACTGTTTTCATCAGAAACGGCTTCATATTTAAAGCTGAAATTTGCATATGATATCCTTTATTATAAGAAGATATTCTTATTTTTTACTTCTAGAGTACCTCCTGCAAAGTGCCCTCTAACAATCTAGCCAAACTATGGCTAATCAGTAATTTAACTTTAACTTAAACTGCTACATTGCTAAACTAAGAATGTGTCCATTAACACTTTTCTTATTGTCTCTATTTAAGGGCGAGACACTTTGTTCATGTGTCACTCTCTCTATATATATTACACTGATACCTATATACTAACTAACATTGCACAAGTTCAAATGGTTTAGTTCTTTTAAGTCTTCTCACTAAGTCTGTAACGTCAAGGAGCTGGATTGCCTCGACATTAACGTGATGATGAAGTCTATATTGGTGAGCTTCTGCGTATGTATTTATTACGTTTTCAACGATCTCTATCTTAAGGTCCCTATGAAAATCGTCATTACTGACGTACCAGGGAGCGTTGACAATTTCCCTTATACTTTGTTCTTATAAAACAACAAAAATCAAACAATTATTATTAAGGAAGAAAGTTACAAACAATTAAACTCCAACGTTTTTTTATATTATGAGAATAGGCACGAGATTTTAGGGCGAACTAATAGTCTGAACCAATTCAAGAGCTAAATTATTTGCAAGCAGTATTGGTACTGAAGCACAATATCGAGTGAAAAATCGATTCCAACTCGCTCGGACGATTCCATTAGAAATCCATAGGAATTGCAGAAAAAATCGTATAGACCATTCCATATGCAACGACCTCTATTCCAATCCGCAAACTTATCTTTACATTTATATAAGTTGGAATAGACTCTTTCGTCTATAGAATACGTTTCAAATTTGCGGGTAGCTGAAGATTTGAAGAAGGTTTTAAGTTTGTTTCATCGTTGAACGGTAAAGATGGTAGTTTTTTGTTTTTGAGCGCATCCTCTGGTGTTGAATTTGTGTTTAGGAACAGTTTGAACGTTCTTAGCTATAAAAAAGTTTACAGCGACTGTGGATTTCGTTTTAAATCCGTGGTCCTAAGGGATAAATCCCTTCATTACAGTAGAAAGAAAAATATTTATTTTTTGCTTCGTCGAAAACCTTTTTTATGCGTAGTCTAACATTTTTCCACTATATCACCTGATGGTAAGTGACGATGCGATCGACGATGGAGCTTGTTTACCTAGAATATACTCATGACTTAAAAACTCCCGCATTACACTTATCGGGAAAACACAGACCAGTAATAAGTACAAAGCTCCCGAGGCGCACGCCGCCGTGGGTTCTGATAGTGAAATGTATGGCGCGTAAGGGACCTTGATATACAAAGCACCCGCGACACCCGCGACTCTCGCGACTAATATTTACTAATATTATAAACGCGAATGTTCGCAAGAATGTATGGATGGAAGTTTGTTACTCTTTCACGTAAAAACTACTGAATGGATTTTGATAAAACTTTACAATAATATAGCGTTATTCTGATGTGTACAGACTAACGCTATAATTAATAAAGATAAAGCGTAAATTATCCAAAATATAACGATAAGTGTCATGTAAGTAGGAAAAAAATCTGCCATCTGCGAGCTATTTTGGCGTGCGCTGCAAAAACCGTTAGAGTTACACGTACATAATGTGTAATGGAAATGTTTATCTTAAATAGTCCTACAAAAAAGCCCGCGACAGCATATCTTTTATGTAAGCCATTATCGCCAAAATAGTGAACCATAAATAGAATAATTTGTTGGATTTGTCTTCGTCTCGAATAGCAGAATAATATAAAAACATTGAAAAATTTACAAAAAAATGTAAATACTTTCTATCATCATTATCACAATATTCCATCACCAGGCGGGTGAAACCGCGAGGCGCAGCTAGTGCAACATAATTGTTCGACCTCTTTTCAAATGCAAGTAAACTTGTCATCAGTGTAAATCAAAACCATAAACCTATATGATCCAAAGAGGTGATAATATCTAAGTTTGATTAAAACCAGTGAGAACTGACTACTGTCAAAGTATGACTCGACCATAAATTATATTAATCAAATTATGATTTGACACACTTGGAAAACACAACTACTCATGTCACAAGCCAAATTTTCGTTCCACCAAACACCAATATTAAACCACCAATGGACAACACGGAAACCCCTATAAAAGGCTGTCTTGGGAAAGAAACAGTACAAACAGAAATTCAAAAACAGCCCACTGAACAAGAACTAGATGAAAATCCCTTTACATTCTTGACAGACGACGATTGTTGGGATGATATTAAGTCCCAAGAAATTAGCGATGTAGAAAATAAAACAAAGTATGCTTGTCGAAAAAATACACAACCCACGAAGGACAATGAAAAGGGGTGTGCCTGTTCCGCAGATCTGTATTATGTTGGGAAAGCATGGATAAATGTACTGCGATGTGGTTTATTGGGTTGGAATGGACCTTCAGTCTTACCTAAAGTAGATGCTGCTGATATTAAAACAACCGATTCAAGACCTCCCAAAATGGGATACAAGGACTTACCCATATACACCAGTCCGCATTCTGATTATAATGACTGCAAGGCCGCAAATGAAGAACGCCCAGAGGCAAAAGTGAAACTAATGCAACAATACATTTTGCCAAAAGTCAAAGATTATCACAAACAATTGTCGCAAACATGGACTGATTTTTGGGATGAAATTGATATTATAAAAAAAGATGCAAAGGGGACTTTCAATAACAAAAAAGAAGATTTCTTAAACTACACGAGAGACCCAAATAAATTAGCTATGAGATACGCAGCGGTCTCTCTTGGAGGTCTCACGGGATACTGCATCGGTTACGGCAGGAGTATAACCAAACGTTTATGTTTCACTGGAGCTGGATTAGTCATTGTTGGAGGCATATGCTTTCCAGAAGAAACTGATAACACAGTGAGAAACATTGCTTTTTCTACAGGGAAATTGTTCATAGCTTTCATTAATAAATTTACTGGAACAAACTATTCCATGAGAGAAAAATTGCCATGCGCATCTACAATGCCACCACCATCACCTGCACGGACGCCGAATTACTGCCCTGACAAAAATGAAAGTAAAAAACCACAAACTACAAAGTAAACTAAACAACACAACATATTGTTTTAAATCTGAGTCTAATATTATGAAGAGGTAAAGTTTATTCGTTTGTTAAGATAGTATCTGGAACTTCGAAATTCAAATTCGATTAGTTTTTCTTTCACTTCTAGCTAGACTATGGGTAACATAGGTTTTATACACATGAAAGTTAGTTTTCATTACAAAATCTTAAAACTTTTAAGACAAATCGGGGAAAAAATTGCTGATTGACAGGTTTATCAGCGTACGATGACTAGACTTCACATAAGTGAATAAAAATAATATAAAAATATTGGTCTCTATATTAGCTTTACGTAAAATAAAATAATATCATAAATGTATATTTAGCACAGAAAAAATACTTTTCTGTGTCAAAAATCTAAAAAAGGAGGTTATATGGCTATGTTTAGTTATCTTTTGAGGCGTTTAATATTAATCCTGATCATATTAAACTATTTCATTGTGTATTTTATGAAGCAATTCAGACTCTATATAATGTGGACAAATAATCCAAGACAAATCGTTAGATAAGTTTTAGCACAGTAACTAGCGATCACAGATTCATAACAAGTTACTACGTAATCTAGCATATTTTGTGTGTAACAAAGATACGTCCCCCTTTTAACCGTTATATATAAGCATAATGTTCTCAAGACAACTGAATATTTCTTTTTGTTTTAACTAATACTTATATTTACACCTAGTGACTTTAGGAGGTCAACTAGTGTATTAAAAACGAATATATTTTCATCATCATTTACCATAACAGAGTGAAACTTTACCTCTTTCTTGTTCATAAAACGTTAACTGACAGTGAAACTTACTGAACCTTAAACTTATAAGAATGAATATAGAAGGAAACAAAATGATAATATTGTAAGAAAAAAAAAGAATCGTCATAAAAACGTGTCAGTATTTTAGTTTCAGTAGAACTAATTAATAGAAACAGAAATGGCGATTCAACCAATCTTTGTTTTGTTTTTATTTTAGTTTTAGATTATGTTTACATTTTTTTCATTGTTCCATGATTTTTCAATCGAAATTAATACTCATATTAATACAAGGGTAACATTTACCGATGGGGCATTATGCTAGAGCTAGAGGGTTTATTCTTTTTGCCTTCTCTCTCGCTCGCACAATTCGATATTTTTAATAAATACAATACGTGTGCTTTTGAAAATGTTTTCAACTAACTATATGGACATTAATACAAGGATGTTTTAAGCTTCTTTTCGCTTTCATATCCTTCAGTAAGATAAGAAAAAACAGTTCCCAAATTGCAATGTAATTTTCACGCTTTCTTCGTTTAACTTAAAGATATGAATAACGAAAGTTAGATTAAAACATTCATTGTATTAATGTCCATGAAGTTGGTTAAAAACATTTTCAAAAACACACGTAGCAAATAGTATTTATTAAAAACTAGCTGTGCCCCGCGGCTTCGCCCGCGTTAATTAAGTTAAAAAGTAGCGTGTTATTTCGAAACCTAAACGAAATTAAAATCAGTTTATTTGTTTCATCAAAAACATTCACACACGCACACAAACTTTCGCAGTTATAATATTGTAGGGTAGGATATCGAAATGTGCGAGCGAGAGATAAGACAAAAGGAATAAACCCTCTTAACTGATGGCATACGGTTGATCAAGGGTGAATAGGTATCTCTTAGGCAAACTTGCGACATCTTCGGCCTCATCATCACTTTCTTTTAAGTGAGAGAGAGGTCTAATGCTTGTTTGTTATGTAATTGAGAAACGAGATGAGACAAACACTTACTTGATGATCAGCGACAGGCTTAACCATTAAAACTCAGTGCAACCCAGTCCACTAATGTTGAACTCAAAAAAATCAAAAGCATTGCGATCGGCACCCTGAAATATTACATGTTAAATCTCTCTGCCCTGTAATTTCACTGGAATCATTACCCTTCAACCTGAAATTCAGTCATGTTTGCACACATGGTGTGATGGTACTGCCCCAGGCGGACACTGCAAGAGTCCTACCACTACCACGTTTTCCTATCTAAATAAAAAAAATGTAGTGCAGATGCTTCCTCTTGTTCCAATCACCAACCATCAGTGAAAGTGCCCGATGTACTGCTAATATTGTTTTTGTCCAGAACAATGCGTCTTACTGAGAGGTAGAGAAAATGGAAGCGGCATGAAATAGAGGTTGACCACAGAATACTTAATAGGTACTAGTATAGGCGTTTCCGTGATGAAATTCAAATAAAAAGCAACGCAATATGCAATTGAGCTCCCATAACGCCGCCTGCATATATTTTTTTTGCTAGGGGTTTAGTGGGTTCGAGCCTCACACACCCCTGAAGAGCCGCCAGGGAGACACGAGACCGGAATCATATGATTAAAAAGTAAGTCCTCATATCTCCTCTGCCTAGAGGAGACACCAGGACTAAAAGAATCCTATTGTCTCCCCGAGGGGAGCCAGAGAGCCATCAGGGGAGACACGAGGCCGGAATCTAATGTTCACACCTGGGAAGGATAGGAAGTGCCAGGCTTTTCCCCCCCACAAAAAAGGGATGCTACTCTCTATATATTCGCTGCTTAGAATGTGGACACACACACTTCAATGGAAGTGACAATTACAGCCCCCATAGCCCAAAACCAAAACGCTATCAAAAGAAACAGACTTTAAAATTTAAAACTTGTGTACATAGGTTGTCTGTAACTTTGCAATCTCGGTGAGTGCTAATTACCAAGTCAAGATATATTAAACCTTATTTAAACAAGCTATGACGCCTGTCACATCTAGTAAGTGTTTCTATTTATAGAACAGACGAAGCCTTTTGGTTTTTGGGTAGAGGGGCAGATGACACTTCTATTCTCTTTAATTCCACGTTAACTTTGAACAATAGGCGATTAATTTTACAGCATGTTGTGTAAAGTATCATATAGTTGATGTTTAGTCGTACAAACAATATTATGTGAGAACAGAACGTTTTTTTTATGCCTGATTACGGCTAAGTCAAAATAAAGGTTATAAATTCAGCAGCATTTATTGTTTGGAAACATAAGGCGTTTACAAACGAACACGAGTAGCAAAATAAAAAAAAAAAACAAAATAACTCCGAAACTGGTCAATAACAAGTTATTATGAGTTTGGCCGCGAAAGTTAAATAAAACCGGCCAAGTGCGAGTCGGACTCGCACACGAAGGGTTCCGTACCATTATCTATAAAAAATCAAGTTTGTTGTATGGGAACCCACGTTAAATATTTATTTTATTTTAATTTTTGTTGTAGTATATTGTTGTTATAGCGGCAATACAAATACATCATCTGTGAAAATTTCAACTGTCTAGCTATCACCGTTCTTGAGATACAGCCTGGTGACAGACGGACGGACAGCGAAGTCTCATTAATAGGGTCCCGTTTTTACCCTTTGGGTACGGAACCCTAAAAATGGCGTTGTTGATTTCATATAATATTCCAAAACCTGTGATTCTTCGAGTGTTAATTTATAATAATGGTGGATTATTAACCGTTAATACTTAGTGAACGTGCACGAGTGTAGGCAAAGATACCAAGTAAAAAACTTGATTTTCACCTTCGCTTTAAAACTACAATAGAAGTTCTAGTAAAGTCTCTACCACTTTACTGGAGCATGACTTGACTATGACCGGACCTACTTGAATGGGATTTTTAATATGAAATACCCTTGAAATATATTATTAGAACTTGTCACTGGCTATAGGACAAAGATTGCGAAATCAAAAAAAAATAATAATCAAATTTGGTTCACCTACAGAAAAGTTATAAGGTAGGTAACCCATAAAAAAATGCAGTCGAATTGAGATCCTCCTCCTTTGATTTAAATCGGTTGAAAAGAGACATTACGTCCGTTCTTGTAAGTCCGTGGGTAGAGGCATAATATAGTAGTATTTGTCACCACAATGTTCACCCCACACGGTCACGGTGCTTAACTGCTCGCTCACCCGTGTAAAACAGACATTACAAGATAAACTTAATATGTTTTTATAAGAAAAATATTCATAAGAAGAATAGAATAGAAAGAATAGAAAAAATGTATTTGTGACAAAACATAAAACACACACAAAAGGCAGAAATAACAACAAATTGTCACAAATCGGCTCCAACTCCTCATAATACTGGCTGTACACTAGCGCTGGTCTTCCACTGGAGTCGTTTGGTGAAGTCACGGCACATACATACAATACACATTAACAATACAAATTGAGCCGTTACAATATTTAGGAAGGTCAAAAACAATGGCAAGATTTTATTTATTTTAGGCTTCGTGACCAAATAATTGATTAGGATAATTCCATGAGTATTTAAAAATAATGGAGACAATGCGCCGCCGAGTTTCATGCCAGGTTCTTCTCGAGATGGCTGATTTTGCCAATTTCATAGAGTCATTAACTTTCATGAGTAGGTACCTCTTTGGGGCCCATGAAAATAAACGATTTTGATTTTAGATTTTTATGAAGAAATAAAATCATCTATATTAGGTAGGTAGGTTACACCTACTTCTATTTTACAAATTAATGAAAGTACCTAGCAACGAGCAACGCTCGATTTTTTTTAAATTTTAAATTACGCTTTCTAAACCTAGCTAGAATAAAGCTAGATCGATTTATCGCCCCCGAAATTCCCCGCATACTAAATTTCGTTGGAGCCGTTTCTGAGGTTCAGATTATATATATACATATATACAAGAATTGCTCGTTTAAAGGTAACTAGCTGCGCCCCGCGGCTTTGCCCGCGTAAGTCCCGGACCAGCCGGAATTCGGGTTTAAAAAGTAGCCTATGTCCTTTCTCAGGCTCTAGACTATCTGTGTACCAAATTTCGTTTAAATCGGTTCAGTAGTTTTAGCGTGAAAGCGTAACAGACAGACAGACAGAGCTACTTTCGCATTTATAATATTAGTAAGGATTAGATACAAGAAAGTCAAATAAATTAAGAGAATATCTAATGAATCTATATATATAAAAATCAATGCCACTTTTCGTTGTAATTTTATAACTCAAGAACGGGCTCACCTATCCAAACCAAATGTTTAGGCTTTGTTCGGACTATTTAGTAGATGGTTTATGTGAAGTTTGCACAAAATCGGTCGAGCGGTTCTTCATTTATCACACCCGGGGAAGCCGGGGCGGATCGCTACTGCATTATAATAGACATTATTGACGATATTTCAAGAACGAATGATCAGATATTGATCAAATTTAAATGGGACTAATTAGAAAGCAACATCTACCAAACTAAAAAAAAAATTCGAAATCGGCTCACGTGGAGAGAAGTTATGAGGTAACACAAATAAAAAAAAATACTGTCGACTTGAGTACCTCCTCCTTTTTTGGGAAGTCGGTAAAAAAACCGGCTTCTACGCTTATATTCTGGTTTTGGCTGGATCAATTTCGATAAAATTTACATGGGAATCTGAAATATAAACTACCAAACAAAAAAAAAACATCAAAATCGATTCATAATTGGCGGAGATATCGCGTAACGTACATATAAAAAAAACATGTAGTCGAATTGAGAGCCTCCTTTTTTGAAGTTGAAAAGAATTATCAAGCATTTGGTCTAATAGATCCAATGAATATATTACTCGATAGTCCGATATATTTTTCTTAACTACAATGTGAATTCCCACAAGGACACCCTTATTTATACCCCTATATTGGTAGCTTTTATTATAATCCAATAGACAAAATGGCCTATTGGTATTTCATAATACGAATATTTTATTTGTATTATGAGGGCACTTTACGTAAATTAGGTTTAGGTTATTTTCAACCAACTTCGAAAAAGGACGTTCACAATTCGACCGTATGTTTCTTTTTGTATGTATGTTACGTGATGTCTCCGCCAATTATGAATCGATTTTAATGATTTTTCTGTTTGGTAGATTATACTTCAGAGGTGGTCCCATATACATTTTATCGAAATCGATCAAGCCAAAACCGAAATATAAGCGGTGAAGTCGATTTTCTACCGACTTCACAAAAAAGGTACGCACTACTAAGTACCTACTAAAGGTACTCAAGTCGAATGTATTTTTTTTATGTGTGTTACCTCATATCTTCGTTCCACGTGAACCGATTTTGAATTTTTTTTTGTTTGAAAGATGTTGCTTTCCAATTGGTCCCATTTAAATTTTATCAAGATCTGATCAGTAGTTCTTGAAATATCTTCAATAATGCGTGTTTAGTACATCTAATCTGATCAAAGTTCCGAAGATAAAGCGGTGAAGTCGGTTTTTTTTAAGCTTTGCTTGCGTTTAATTATTTTAAGCTTTGCTTGCTTTTAATTATTGAATACTAGGTACAAATTGCCATGCGTCGAGTACCTACCTTTTTTAGTTTAACGCTTTCACACTCACAGCCCTACGCTAAGTTCGATGACTTGTGTCGTGGGTGCCGGAAACATTCACATCACATACGCAATCCCAACAAGAACCAGAAACATAAATTTTGCATGGGGAGAAAACTTGTGCTCCCGCTGGGAATCAAACCAGGTACCCCCGCTTAGAAGGCGAACGCTCACGTAACTAAGCCAACGAGTAGATCAAAAAGTTTTATTTTGTGACGAATAATGCGTCCTTTGACGATGTTCTGGTTTACCCGACTTTAAAAGTTACCTCACAACTTCTTTCGTTGTGAGCCGATTTTGATGATTCTTTTTTTATTTAAAAGCTGGTGGATCAAGGTTCCGATGATAAAGCGGTGAAGTCGGTTTTTTAAACTTGCTTGCGTTGAATTATTTAAGCTTTACTTGCATTTAATTATTTTTATGTCAGATAGGTAAGCATTTGGTCGCTATCTCACCTGATGGAAAGTGATGATGCGGCCGAAGATGTAGTTCTTGCATGCTTACCTAGAAGACACCTATTCAGTCTAGACTTGAAGATTCTCAGATCAAGTTAAGGAATGGAATTCCTTGCCTGAGTCTGTGTTTCCCGATAAGTATGGCCATCGATAAGTCTAGTGAACAGACATCTTCTAGGCAAATATGCTCCATCGTCGATCGCATCATCACTTACCATCAGGTGAGATAGTGGTCAAATGTGTGTCTATCCTACTATCCTACTATTATTATAAATCCGAAAGTTTGTGTGTAAGTATGTTTGTTCCCTCTTCACGCTTTAACGGCTGAACGGATTTAAATGAAATTTGGATAGTACATAACTTATATTTAGGACTACCTCATAGGCTACTTTTTAACTTGATAATAGCAGGCGAAGCCACGGGGCACGGCTAGTCCTGAAGAAAAAAAACAAGATGATATCTTCAACCAAAGCAAAAGTTGTCCAAGAACTTCATAAAGCCCCTGGCTGGACAGACAACAAGGCGTTTAATTTTACAACCCTCATAAATAAAACCATCCCCAAAATTAAAAAAAAAGAATAGCCACTATCATTATTACTTTTACGACTATGCAAAATTAAGTCCCTACCTGCGCAGTGACTACCCTATTATCTTTTTTATAATGTCAGTGTTAATCAAATATGTACTTTATTGTCTTGGTAAGACGGATGGTATTTATTTGGCGTCTTTTGTTTTATATTTAGTGGACAATATAGGGTTGTCATAAAAATGAAGGCAAATTAATCGATACTGATGCTAATATGACGTTGCGATCATAAATGGTTATCAAAGTAGATTCTTCAATTTTACATGACTTGACCTTGACTCTTTTATTTGACTTTGACTGTGACTTGTGACTAGTACTTTTAATATGAAATACACTTGAAATATATTATTACTTGACACTGGCTGAATGCACAAGATTGCGAAGCCAAAATTAAAAGAATCAGAATCAGAATCAGAATAGTCTTTATTGTATAACTGTGTAAACAAGGTGTAAAAAAACATGTTTGATATTGGTAACAACAGTCTGCCCATTTCGGGCGTACAATAGCAAGTACTTAAACAAACTGTGTTTACTGTTTACATTTATGACAGTAGCATCTATCAATATTGTAATTACTTACATTCTATTTTTAAGTATTAATAATATTATAATACAAATTAAAACATTTCTTAAGTATACTCAAGTATTTACAATATTATATTATAGATTAAAACATTTCTTAACACTCTGACTAAGACAAACAGGCTCATGAAACACCTCAGTGAGGCGGCCGACGTGGCACATCAGAGGTATCCTTCTGCTGAATTAGTGGTTCTGGGGGATTTCAATGCTCACCATCAAGAGTGGCTATTCCCACACCAGATCACCGACCATGCTGGGAGAGAAATGCGAAAGTTAGCCTTGACGCACAACCTCACCCAACTGGTCCAAGAGGCTACAAGGATACCGGATGTTGATGGCCACACAGCCAATTGCTTGGACCTTCTGCTGACAACAGATCCAGACCGCTACTCTGTTTCGGTTTCATCACCGCTTGGTAGCTCCGACCACTGTCTGGTGAAGTCTGTGTCAATCCATTCCCCGCCTGATCTTAGCCCAAAAGGCACTAGGCGGGTATGGCGATACAAGTCAGCAGATTGGGATGAGTTGCGTTCCTTCTATGCATCTTATCCTTGGCGGCAAGTTTGTTTCTCTTCGAGCGATCCCTCTACATGCGCCAATGCTGTGGTAGATGTGATGCGTCTAGGCATGGAGTATTTCATTCCATTTTCTGATGCACCACTATCCAGCAAAGCTCGACCCTGGTTTGGGGCCGAATGTGGACGCGCGGAAGCGTTAAAACATGAAGCCTACACCGCTTGGGTAGAAGCTCGAATTCGCAAGGATAGGGATATCCGCGAAAAGAAGAGAGCCCTTAACAAAGCTGCCAAGTCCTGCAAGAAGGTTCTTAAGAAGGCGCGCTTTGACCATATTAGCCGGATTGGGGCCAAACTTGCTTCTCATCCCTCAGGGAGTAAAGCTTTTTGGTCTGTGGCTAAGTCGGTTGAAGCGAACTTCTGCCGTACCTCACTGCCTCCACTGCTGAAGCCTGATGGGTCATTGGCTCACACCGCTGAGGAGAAAGCAAACTTGTTTGCTTCACTCTTTGCGGAATCTTCACGTCTAGATACTGGTAGCGCTGTACCTCCGAGTTTAACTGTCTGCGAGTCATCCATGACGGAAATCCGCATTCGACAGGTCGACGTACGCAAAGCGCTACGCAATCTAGACGTGAACAAGGCCAGCGGCCCTGATGGCATACCAGCCATAGTACTGAGGACATGTGCGCCTGAATTGTCTCCGATACTGACACGCCTGTTCCGCCTCTCAATGGAGACTGGTCAAGTGCCTAAGGCATGGAAGTCCGCCAACGTGCAGCCTGTGCCTAAAAAAGGAAGTCGCGCCGACCCTGCCAACTACAGGCCGATTTCAGTCACGTCCATTCTCTGTAAGACAATGGAACGTGTACTGAACAAGAAACTCCTTGGCTATCTTGAAGCGAATGACCTTCTGAGTGACCGGCAATATGGGTTTCGCCAGAACCGGTCAACAGGAGACCTTCTTGCATATGCCACTCACATATGGAGTGAGGCCTTGGAAAGATACGGCGAAGCGATTGCGGTATCGCTTGATATTTCCAAGGCCTTCGACAGGGTATGGCACGACAGCCTTATTGGCAAGCTTCCCGCTTATGGTTTACCTCCTGGTTTATGTGCTTGGATCTCAGATTTCTTGAGGGAACGATCGATTCGAGTTGTCGTTGACGGCTGCTCGTCCGATCTAATGGCAATTAATGCCGGTGTACCTCAAGGGTCAGTTCTTTCGGCAACGCTCTTTTTGCTTCATATCAACGATTTGCTCAAGCCCGGTATCTTTGGGTATGCAGATGATAGCACTGTTGTCGAAAGATACATATCCAACGCACGAGCTGGTGAGGTACAAGTCCAGTCACTAAGAGAGGAAATGATTGGTCGGTTGAATGCGAGCTTGTGTGCAGTGTCCGATTGGGGCGACGCCAACTTGGTTCGGTTTAATGCGTCCAAAACACAGGCGTGTCTTTTCTCCGCGAAACGGAGACCTTTTCACCTGTCTCCGACGTTCCAAAATGTACAAATACCGATAGCAAATAAGCTCGAGCTTCTTGGAGTTACTTTGTCGTCAAACCTTAACTTCGGTACATACATCGAAGCCAGAGCTCAGCTGGCCGCTAAAAAACTTGGTATCCTCGCAAAGGTTAGGCAGTACTTCACACCGGGACAGCTTCTTAATTTATATCAAGCCCAAGTCCGATCGTGTATGGAGTACTGCGGCCACCTATGGGATGGTTCCGCTAAGTACCAGCTTGAAGCTCTTGAGTCCATCGACCGACGAGCAAAAAGACTCATTGGCGATGATAAGCTAGTCGAGTCTAAATTGCGGAGTCTCAGTCACCGACGTAAGGTCGCTAGTCTATCGGTATTCTATCGTCTACATTTTGGAGAGTGTGCGCAGGAATTACATGAGTTAATTCCACCATGCCCGTTTTACCATCTAACAACAAGACAAACTGTCAAACGTCATCCATTTATGGTTGACATACCTCCAGTTCGCTCGAAGCGTTTCGCTTCTACGTACATCATCCGTACGGCGAAGGAGTGGAACTCATTACCTGTGTCTTTGTTTCCCGAGGGGTATAATTTGGGAGTCTTCAAGTCAAGAGTGAACAGGTATCTTCTAGATAAACATGTCACATCTTCGGCCGCATCATCACTTTCCATCAGGTGAGATAGTGGTCAAATGTTTATCTATAAATCATAAAAAAAAAAAAAAAAGCTTAGTTGTAAAGATGGTACCACTTAAAATTTTGAGATCTACGGGCAAATTATTGTAGATTTTGATTGCCATGACATAAGTACTTTTGTGGTACATAGTGTTATTAACTTGCGGAATACATGCATTATATTTATATTTCGTCCTCAAATTATTGGCACGACAAGATTTTTTATCAAAATATATGTTTGTATTATATTTGACGAATACACATATCTCGTATATGTAAATATCAGTAAGTGTTAGTATTTTTTTGGACTTGAAGATATTTCGTAAAGTATCAGTGCTGTGCAGTCTAAAAATCATTCTTAAACACCTTTTTTGTAATACAAAAGTTGAACTAATTTCAACTGAGTTGCCCCAAAAGATAATTCCATAATTTAATTGAGGATAAACTAATCCGTAATAAGCGTTAATAGCAATTTTTTTTGAAGAGACCTCAGATAATATTGATAATAAGTAGCAATATTGCGATATTTTACAAAGAAATCTTGTGCATTTAGCCAGTGTTGAGTAATAATATATTTCAAGTGTATTTTAAATTTAAAGTCCTAGTTACAATTCACAGTCAAAGTCAAATAAAAGAGTCAAGGTCCATTCATAGACAAGAAATGCCCTAGTAAAGTGGTAGAACTTCTATTGGAGTTTTGGACCGAAGGCGAAAATCACGTTTTTCAACTTTGTGTATGATATGCCTACACTTATGCACGTTTACTAAGTACTATTAACGGTTAATAATCCGCCATTATTACACGTTAACGCTCGAAGAATCATAGTTTATGGAAACTTATACAAAATCAACAACGCCATTTTTTCACTTTCGTGGCAATACTCCTAAGACTTTAGACTTTAGATTATTGGAATATTTTGTCCGGGCAATCATAGATAGAACTTTGTCCCACTCAATAGATATGATTTTCTAAAGATCGGATCTCTTACCAAATGATACAACTTTAAAAAAAATAAGGACCACATTTCATTCATTCTTTTGCCAGGTAGCTTGGCCCCAATTCTTTTTTGTGATATAATTTATGGCTTTTCATTGTATTTTTGAAGGGGCACAATATATAGGAACTACTCGAAGAGACGGCCGATACTATCGATTAACAGAACTTCTTAGCGCGTCGATGGCAACACTTACACCTCAATACTAGGCGAGGATTTTGCCGCGAAAGTGAAAAAATGGCGTTGTTGATTTTGTATAATTCTCCGAAACCTGTGATTCTTCACGTGTTAATGTGTAATAATGGTGGATTATTAACCGTTAATACTTAGTAAACGTGCATAAGTGTAGGCAAATCATACACAGTTGATAAACGTAATTCGCCTTCGCTCCAAAACTCCATTACAAGTTCTAGTAAAGTTTCTACCACTTTATTAGGGCATGACTTAACTAAGACTGGACCTTGACTCTTTTACTTGACTTCGACTTTGACTTGTGACTAGGACTTTTAATATGAGATAGATTTGAAATATATTATTACTTGACACAAGTCATAAGTCACAGTCATCAAGTAAAGAGTCAAGATCCAGTAAAGTGGTAGTTGGCAGAACTTCTATTGGAGTTTCGGAGCGAAGGCAAAATCACGTTTAATAACTTGGTATCATTTGCCTACACTTATTTACTAAGTATTAACAGTTAATAATCCACCATTATTACACATTAACACTCGAAGAATCACAGGTTTTGGAATATTATATAAAATCAACAACGCCATTTTTTCACTTTCGCGGCAAAACTCTCCCACCGTTATTTGTTCTTCCTTCTTTATTTGAATATTCTCGAATATTTTCCCGCCATGAATCTGCAAATTCGAATTTCGAATGCGAAGGCCGTAGCTTTCGCGCTAAATGTAGCGTGCCTAATGCGGTGTCAATAGACAAGAGATAAGATGCCTAATTAACCGAGACATATTCAAAAGATTCGGCCGCCATTTTGAATTTAGTGCTGTGCCTGATTTAATTAAACATTAAGCTTTTACACACACAGCCCTACACTAAGTTAGATGAATTTTATCGTGGGTGCCGGAAACATTCAAATCACTTACATAATTAATTAAACATAAAGATTTCACACTCACAGCTCTTAGTTCCATGATTTTTATTGTGGGTGCCAGAAACATTCACATCACCTACACAATCACATCCAGAATCACAAACACACACTTCTATCATTGTGTTTCCACCGGGAATCGAACCCGATACTTACTGCTAAGTATTAACACGTAGAATAGTTTTGAACTCTATTACCGAGGGTGAAATCGCGGGGCACGGCTTGTATAAACTCAAATAAGAAATTACTCGGTGATTCGTTATTTCGCATAATTTTACATGTCATAATATTATCAGATGTCATAAAGATAATCTGCATACATATATACATATATATATATATATATATATATATCAGATTTGGTTAGGTTTGTATATAAATTAAGTCCTCTACAGCAAAATTTTGCAAAACAATAAATATATATTGCAAAAGAATGTAACACCCTTCATTCTTGTTTTCCGATAAGAATAATTTAGACCTCAAGTCAAAGGTAAACAGGTATTTAGGCGAGCATGCCTCACCATCGACCGAATCGTCGCTTTCATGTGATATTGCGGTCATATGGTTACCTATTCGCAATAAAAATTAGGTTATAGTGTGTAAAATTAGGAATAACTTCTTCTGTGCGTGTGACTCCTAAACGGCTGGACCGATTGTAATGATTATTTGCATGTGATCAGGTGTATTCGAAAATGGTTTGGATTCAGAACTAGATCCGATAAATGTTTTTTTATTATTTTTATAGTGATAAATTTAGAAAGGAAAAATTTTCGCTTGAGACGGGATTTGAACCCGTCACACGTCCCCGTAAGACGTTAATAATAAGGAAAGGTTAATTTTGTCGCTTCCGGCAGGGCTTGAGTAGCTCAGCGGTTAGAGCAATAGGGCATGACACCCTATGGCCGCGGTTTCAAATCCCGCCTCAAGCAATAATTTTTCCTTTCTAAATGTATCACTATAGTTCTGCCTAGCATGGCTAATGCTATATAAATAAATAAAAAAGACGTGTGGCACTCGGGGACTGCCGCGGTAAAGCTATTGCATAGCATTTTTTATCAACTTACGCAATTATAATTATTTATTTATTTTATTTATGTAGTTTTTTTTTCCTACCACCTAGCGGCGAGTTGCTGAACTAAAGAGACTAGCGTGATATTTAAAAAAAGTCATTAAAAGTTCTGCTATTCATCGATAGATGGCAAAACTAAAAAGTATCACCGCTGTGGCGGTCGGAGTGGGGGGTGTAAGGTTATTTTCGTTACGGAATTTCTGGATTCGGTCTCCACGCTCAAGGCTCGCGATAGAAGCTATGCAATAGCTTAAAAACTAGTCTTATTATAAAAAATCGTCCCGTGACAACATCGTCGTGTATATTACAACATAAGTCCCAAGTCATAATAATCATTAGTACTAAACATCATTTCTCATAACTTTTATTACGAAACGTCAAATTCTATCATAATGTGTTATCAACATCACTAAATTCTATTTTAAGCTTCGTCAATGACTTCTATGATGTTTATTTTATTCAAATTATCTACGACTACATTTCTTCTAGAGATTTAATGATTCCTAATTAATATTATGATTAAATTAAAGATTTAAATACGAAATTGTTTATATTAACTAAATTGGCTATCATTTGGTAATATGATGGGATATTAGTTCTAAATAATTTAATTATGTATATTTAATATATATTGTACTATATTTTGAACGAAAGATCGTTTTTTTTTTGCGAGATAGGCTAGCATTTGACCACAATCTCATCAGATGTAACGATGACTTTTAACTGAATTCAAAAAAGGAGGAGGTTCTACGTTCGACTGTATGTATTTTTTTTTATTCAATGATTTCTCCCCCATTTGTGAACCGATTCTCAATATTCTTTTTTTGTTTGGTAGATTATACTTCAGAGGTGGTCCCATATACATTTTATCAAAATCGATCAAGCCGAAACCAAAATATAAGCGGTAAAGTCGGTTTTTAAGCTTTGCTTTTGTTAAAATTACTTATTCTCGATAGGCAAGTATCACTATCTCACCTGATGGAAAGTGACGATATGGTCGAAGATAGAGCATGCTTGACTTGTGTCGTGGGTGCTGGAAACAATCACATTACACACAATCACAACCAGAACCAGAAACAGTCATTTTTCTGGGGCAAATATCTTGTTTTCACGCCGGGAATCGAACCCGATATATCTGCTTAGGAGGCGAATACTCACCCGACTAAGCCAAAGAAATGTTAATGCATGCTTTTCAATGCGTTAGATGCTTGTACGCATTCTAAGCTTATAGAGTTATATAGAGAAGGTATATATAGAGTACTAGCCGTGCCCCGCGGCTTCGCCCGCTATTATCAAGTTAAAAAGTAGCCTATGTGTTAATCGTAGGTATAATCTATGTACATTCCAAATTTCATCCAAATCCGTTCAGCCGTTAAAGCGTGAAGAGGGAACAAACATACTTACACACTTACTCACACATTTACACACAAACTTTCGGATTTATAATATTATATATAGAGCTCGATTCCAAAAGGTAACACTAGTTTTCATCCATAGTGAAATTTGTGTTTCTGGTTCTGGTTGTGATGTTAAACCTGGCACCCACGACACAAGGCATCGATCTTAGTGTGGGATTGTGAGTGTGAAAGCGTTTATGTTGTATGCTACAATCTGGTTTTTTTTATAAAAATACTAAGTACGGGCCAATTGTCAATTTGATTTATTAGTTTGGACGCTGTAACACTGTACAAAAATACATAGGGCGCTAAAATCGAAACCTTATGGCTAAGCCGTAGTAACAACCAAAACAAAAACAAACGCATTCACACTCACAGCCCCACACTAAGTTCAAAGACTTGTATCGTGAGTGCGGGAAACATTCACATCACACACACATTACACCCAGAACAAGAAGCACAAATATCCCTTGGGAAGGAATTGAAGTAAGGTAAAAGAGATCAACATCAACGATAATAATAGCTACAATAGTATAACAATAATGACCCTAAAGACTCTTCAAACAATAATAGCAATCATCAAACTATTTTTTCTAACCCACAAAAAAGTTTTATACCCCACGTCCATGACTAAGCTTCTTCTTACGATTTGTACGTTTGTGTTCGAATATTAGTAGATCAATGTGTTCGATATTTAAAACAAGATGTACTCTGTGGCTTTGTCCGTTAGAAGGGTTTAGAATAATCTACATAGGGAGTTTTGCCGCGAAAGCCAAAAAATGGCGTTGTTGATTTTGTCTTTCTAAAACCTGTGCTCGAGAGTTGATATGAAATAATGGTTGATTATTAACCGTTAATACTTAGTAAACGTGCATAAGTGTAGGCAAATGATACCAAGTTGAAAAACGTGATTTTCGCCTTCGCTCCAAAACTCCAATAGAAGTTCTAGTGAAGTTTCTACCACTTTACTAGGCCATGACTTGCTATTACTACCTTGACTCTTTTACTTGACTTTGACAGTGACTTGTGACTAGGACTTTTAATATGAAATATATTATTACTTGACACTGGCTAAATGCACAAGATTTCGAAACCAATAACAAAGAAAAAAATATCTACGTAGAATTTATTTTTCGTATTGGCTTTGCTTTTTTTGTACATTTAGACAGTGTTATGTAAATTTTTCTTAATTCCTATCCAGCATAAATGCAGGATAAGCAAACGTTTGACCACTATCTCACCTGATGGATAGTGACGATGCAGCCGAAGATGGAACATGCTTGCCTAGAAGGTACCTATTCTGTTGAAGACACCCAGATTATACCCTGTGGCAAAAAAAGATGCAGGCAATGAGTTCCACTCCGAAATATTTCAAGTGGGGTATTATATATTTCTGTAACGAAGTCCTAGTCACAAGTCACAGTCAAAGTCTAGTCACAGACATGAAAACTAATGAAGTGGTAAAAACTTTACTAGATCTTCAGATTATATTGTGTAGAGTTTTGGAGCGAAAGCAAAAATCATGTTTTTCAAATTTGTATGATTTGCCTACTTTGTTCACTGTTAATAATCCACCATTATTACACATTAACACTGAAAGAATCATAAGTTATGGAATACAAATTATATGCATTTTGTCACTTTCGCGGCAAAAAGCCGATTGCATAAAAATTTTTTTTTATATTTAAAATTTAATATTTTTTAGTTGCCTATTGTTGTATAGTTGAATGTATTAACGTAAACAATCGATTAAAAGTATTTAAAAATTGTTTTCCTTTTTATCGATCTCCTTATGTATTGACATTCGAGATCGATTCTTTTCTTCTCTTTTATCGATCTAAATATGCACAACGCGTCACATTAATTCCCGTTTAAATATATATTAATATTGTAAAGAGGTAAAGTTTGTCCGTCCGCGACACATCCTTCAGGACCCGGATGATCCCACGCAGAGCAACGATCGTCCGGTACACAGACCACAATCAGACTAAACAGGCCTCGCCGGCGAGGACGTAGATTCTCTCGTCATGTTTCTCCAAATTCTAGTCAAAATCGATCTAATCAAACTTTTCGCATTCATAGGGCCCATTATCAACGGTACTCTCATGTACCGGGGCGTTTCTCTCCCGTTCCCCCTGTCCTGGCAACGGTCCAAGCCGAGGCTCGCACCTCCTAGGTGGCCCTTATGCTAGTTGCCTACACCCTCTCTTTAATCTCTAAATCTACTGAACTAATTTTGAAAATTCTTTTACCAATAGAAATCCACGTTATATGTTTTTTTTTTTTTTTTATTTGTGACAGGCTAGTGTTTGATCACTATCTCACCTGATGGTAAGTGACGATGTGATCGAAGCTGGTAAACACACTAGACCTGGAATAACCAGGCTCTCAAGGATAACTGCCGGAACACCGTATTTGGCTTGGCGGCAGACTTTCAACTTGATGGTGGTAAGCTACTTTGGTAGCAAGCCAGGCGAGCAACTCACAAAATGCTCTACCACCTCTCAAACCTCTCTTTGTGAATGTCATAGGCTGTGTTTTATTTACTCGGGCGACGCCGGGCATGTCAGCTAGTATAATTTAATAGTTATTGAGTTTAGTTTAGTTTAAATGATTTAATTTTCAATATTCCACATATAATTTAATTTTAATCGTGCCACAAATACAAATTACTTTGACACAGCTCCATTAAAATCCAATTTAATTATATATTCATACCAATTTATCTGCAATATATTAAAAAAACTTCAAAATAATGTTTTTCTTTTTAATTTAGAGCTATCGAAACACATTAGCAAATTAATTAACTTTAAAAATATATTTAACGATTCGCCGACAAGATGTTTTCGATAAAATTTAGATAAGGTTAAGATATAATAATAAATAGTAATACTTAAAAACTTGTTTTTATTAATTTATAATAGGAGTAATATAAAACTTTTGCTTTTCCGCAGAAAAAATTAGGAAATAATGACGTTGGGGAGCCTCCATGAATTACGAGAGGCGTTAAGGCGGGGGGGATCGGGGGGGGGGGGGTCGAGCCGAACCTCACCCAATCTCACGTAAGGAAGAGGCAAATATCACGTTTTTTTTGCAAGTCACAGAGTAAATTTGCAGTAAAACTGGGTTTACTGAAGTTTTTTTTTTTTTTTGACAGGCTAGTGTTTGACCACTATCTCACCTGATGGTAAGTGACGATGTGATCGAAGCTGGTAAACACACTAGACCTGGAATACGCTGGCTCTCAAGGATAACTGCCGGAACTCCGTATTTGGCTTGGCGGCAGACTTTCAACTTGATGGTGGTAAGCTACGAAGTAAACAAAAACTATTAAATTATGACTAAATCATATAGTCCGTAGGGGTTAGTCTTAAATAAAAATAATTTAACAAAATGTGTGTTAAATCATCAACGAAATCATGCTCATATTAACTAATTTACATTAAATATACGCATTTCGAAAAATTTCACGTGAGATTAGGGGAGAGGGGGTCGAGCAACATCTCACGACATCTCTCCAAGGGGAGAGATGGGGTCGAAAAATCGCCAAAAATTACCTCACGTAAATGGATGATTGCCCCCTAGTCGATTTTGAATTATTACCAAAATTGACATGTCTTATGTTATGAATCATTTATGATTAGGGAAAATTATTTCACATACATATTTTTATGCTGGATCGGCAAGCATTTGGCCACTATCTCACAAAGATGGAACATGCTTGCCTTGAAGATACCTAGACTTGAAGACACCCAGATTGTATTGTTCGGGAAACAAAGACGCCGGCAATGAGTTCCACTCCTTTGCCGAATGGATGATAAACGTAGAAGCGAAACGCTTCGAGCGAACTGGAGGTATGTCAACATAAGTGTATGACGTTTTTCCTGTTGTTAGATTGTAAAAATGGTATGGAGGATTTATATCATGAAACTCCTGAGTACACTCACCTTACGTCGGTGACCGAGACTTTGCAGTTTAGACTCAACTAGCTTTATTTTAGATAAGGTTGATATACCTCATATCCGCTCGAAGCGTTTGTCTTCAACATTTGCTTTCCGTACAGCGATGGAGTGGAACTCGCTGCCCGCATCCTTGTTCCCCGAACATTATAATCTGGGAGTCTTCGGCCGCTATTAGTAGGATAGGTAAACATTTGACCACTATCTCACCTGATGGAAAGTGACGATGCGGCCGAAGATTAAGCATGCTTACCTAGAAGTTACCTATTCACTCTAGACTTGAAGACTCCCAGATTATACCGTTTGGGGAACAGAGTCACTTTTAGTGATTTAGATATTTTAGATATTATTTATTTTTTACCGACTTAAAAAAAAAAGAGGAGGTACCTACTCAAGT
This sequence comes from Lomographa bimaculata, assembly GCA_948107665.1. Taxonomy (NCBI): domain Eukaryota; kingdom Metazoa; phylum Arthropoda; class Insecta; order Lepidoptera; family Geometridae; genus Lomographa; species Lomographa bimaculata. The sequence continues at coordinate 4,741,883 of OX403612.1, read as the reverse complement.
CGACTGTTTTTTTTTTAAGTTTGTGTTACCACGTGAATCGATTTAGTTTTTTTTTTAGTTTGAAAGATGTTGCTTTCCAATTGGTCCCGTGGTTAAATTTGATCAAGATCTGATCAGTAGTTCTTGAAATATCGTCAATAATGCGTATTCTGTGGACTACATTGACGATTACCTCGTATCGTCTTTCGTTGTGAGCCGATTTTGATGATTATTTTTTTATTTGAAAGCTGGTGCTTTTCATGTGTGAAATTTGATCAAGATCTGATCACTAGTTTTTGAGTTATCGTCAATAGTGCGTGTTTAATACATTAAATCTGATCATGGTTCCGAAGATAAAGCGGTGAAGTCGGTTTTTTTAAGCTTTGCTTACGTTTAATTATTGATACCATAACTGTACCCACGGACCAAATTCAAACTGCCTGGGTGTTTTGACATTATACCACGATTTTTTTTAAATTATTTTGTTAGCCTGTGTTGTCCCACTGCCGGGCAAAGGCCTCCCTTCCCATCTTTCCAAATGTTTCAGTTAATAGAATTGTTTGGCAAATTTATTTAATTTCATGTACTTAAAATGTGGATAAATACAAATAATTAATATTATATGACTTAAATGGATATGTCACAAATCCAAACAAAACTATAAAATATAATGTGCGTTATAATAATAACACATTGAATTAAACACGTAGGCACTAATAAATATTTCTAAATTATTTTATGCTTCAGAATCTTTTACATCCCGAATTAAAAAACAACATAAAATACTAAAAAACCTTGGCCATAGAATTTACATATCGTAAAACAGTAGTCGGCGATTATTATCAAAACGATATAAAATTATGCATCATTTAGACGAACGATTTCTCGAAACAATCGATTCAAATCTCGAATCGTTTTAATTCGTAAACTGCCAAATCGATGCTAAAATGTTTTTAAACATTCGAAATAACACATTTCATGCGATTTTTGAATAAAAAGTCGAGTTCCAAATTCATAAATTGATACGTTCTTAATTCGAAATCGTTTGTGAATTTTAAATCGATGCCTCCTGGCTAATTCGGATAAATGCTAATATATTTTCAAAGGGTCTCTGGGGAAGGAATCTCAAACTTATTTTAGTGATTGTTTTTCTACTTTTGTGTTTTGTTTTTCTACGCTGTTATATATTTTACTTAGTTAGCTACTTTGTTTCGAATTAGATCGCTAGACTAATTGCGGGTCCAGGACTTATGCAAGTAAAACCACGTGGCGCAGCTATTGAAATAAAATAAAACTCTAATTTTCTTTCTACCTGCAACCTACTCGATCAAAAAAAACATTGCAAAAATGATATTATTTGCTTGAGACCTTTACTAGCTATCATTATTATGTGAATAATCTCAAAGTAATCGAGTAAAAATCGATTTTGCAAATCGATAACGCGGCGATGTTCGATTAAAAATCACTACTTAATCCTGCGTCGATGTATTGATTACAGGGTGTTTTTAAATCGCTCAGTTTTTACATGAAAATGTTAAGCTTCGTGATCGAATTATGTCCCGCGTTGAAGCGATGGAATGGAAAGCGATACTAAGTGGGTTCCTCACGAAAAGTTTTTTTAATTTTTTTTTTATCTGTGATAGGCAAACATTTGACCACAGTCTCACCTGATGTTAAGTGACGATGGAGCACGCTTGCCTAGAAAATACCTACTTATTCAGTCTCGAAAGACTTGAAGACTCTAAGATTATACTTATCTGGGAACACAGATTCTGGCAAGGAGATCCAGTTTTTATAGAGCGAGAAACAAAATACGATCACGCGTTATCGATGGTCCGTAAAATCGATGCATCGTAATCCAGAAACATTCTCTTCTATTATAGATGAGGACAAGAGAGTACTGTCGGTCTCTTCTAGTCGTCAAACTACGATTGTTCGAATTGATGCGACGTCGATACGACAGTCGATCGGTCGAAAGTTCAGTCGATTCCATGGTTCATAAGAAACGAAAATGTTTTGATTTCGACGTCGATAATCGATGCCTGGAATAAACTCCCTGATATCCTAGTATACAGAGAGCAACCTAATTAACACGTTTCGCTCGAAGCGTTTTGCTTCTACGTTTGCCATCCGTACTGCGAAGGAGTAGAATTAAATGCTTGAGGAGTCTCTTTGTTTCCCGAACGGTATAATCTGGGTCTATTTAAGTCAAGAATTAATAGGTATCTACTAGGCAAGCATGCTATATCTTCAGCCGCATCATCACTTTCCATGAGGTGAGACTGTGGTCAAATGCTTGCATATCAGGCATAAAAAAATACTATATACTCGACAACAAAGTAAATCGATATTTTTGACGTGTTTTAACTAGGTTTTGCCGTATATAACATTGAAACATCATTTATCGCTTATATTTCGTTTTGTCGCTTATATTCCATGGGCTCTTGAGCGCGAATCCGAATCCGAATCCATGTTTTATTTTAAACGCTTTCACACTCACAGCCCCACATTATGTTCGATAACTTGTGTCGTAGATGCCGGAAACAGTCACATTACACACACAATCACAACCAGAAACTGGAACACAAATTTTAATTGGGAGTAGGTAAACTTGTATTCCCGTCGGGAATCGAATACCCGATACCCCTGCTTTAAAGGAGAACGCTCACCCAACCAAGTCAACGGGTTCACCATGCTCAAACTCAAACTTTTATTTGCCAGAATACATGTCAAAGAGGTCTAATAAATAATATTGTGTACAATGTATTCAGCCTGCATGCAGACGTGCAAATATTAAAAAATATGAGTGTCTCTAAATTTCATAAATTCGTTAATAGTATAAAAACAATTACTTAATAGCCAGTCACTCAAATTCTTCTTAAAACTATTGCCTTCTAAAATGTTAATATCGTTAGGTATTTTATTATATAAAGATATACACATATGATTTTTATGTAAATATATTTTTGACAAGTAGGTTGATATAATAGTGAGGTGAATTCGCACGCTTTTGTTTTTTATTAATTTCACTGCGATTTTTAAAATATGCTGTGCGCGAACACCCTGATGGATTTGATAAATCAGAAACAAGCAAATATTTTCGCTTCACCAGCCGAGACCCATCCAAATTAAAAATGGTCAGCTGTAGAACAGCTTTAGGCCAAAAAAAATTTAATGCTATGGCAATAAAAATTTATAATAATATTCCAAAAGACATCAGGGAGCTCCCATTTCAATTATTTAAAAGAAAACTTCGGCGATGGTTAATTGAACGTTGTGTGTACACTATGAAAGAATTTTGGAATATTAAGGTACGACATTAAAATTCTAATAAATACTAATACAATTTATTTTTTTATATTAATATTATTTAATTATTTCCATTTTGAAATTTTTTCCTTGACATCATTAATAAATAAGACATAACTATATTCATAGTGATAAGTAAAGAACAATTATAAAATGTAATAATGTATTGGTAATTAATTAGGTAAAGTTAAATTCATTCAAATGTATATAATTAATGTATTAATAAATCGTTAAATTTTTGCATGCCAGTCTATGGTGAAACATGTTGTTCCAACGATATAAAAACACCCAATTGTACCATGTTTCAAGCAAATTAATATTTTCATTTCATTTCATTTACGTTTTTGTAAAAATACAAATATCTCTAATGTAGATGCAAGCCAGAGGAAGCACGTTAATTTTTTTTTAATAGTGGCCAACAACTATCTCTAAACCATGCTTTATTAATCACCCTAATGCACCTCTTTTGTATAATAAAATGGTAGATTGTACGTAACCCTAAAAAGATCTTACCGCATAACTACCACATGGGACGAAGGTTCAACACGGGTCTAACAATAAAAAACAAAGCTTAGGTATCAGCGGGACGTCAGTTGTCAGACGTTTGCTACATAATGACTCGTAATAGAGTTTGATAGGCGGTCGACATGTTAAAGGTATCCAAAAAAAAGATGAATAAAAAGATTTTTAAAAAAATGTTAAAGGAATCATAAAAATGTTGGCGTAAAACATGTTGTGTCAATAGCAATATTTTTATGACTTAAAGAATTTGAAATTTATGATCTCCTACATAGCTATTTATAATCATAATCCTTACAATTATTATAAAGAGGGCTTTTAGGGCTTATTTTAGGACTATTTAAGATAGACATTCCAATTATCTAATCTAAATATATATAACTCAAAGGTGACTGACTGACTGACATAGTGATCTATCAACGCACAGCCCAAACCACTGGACGGATCGGGCTGAAATTTGGCATGCAGGTAGATGTTATGACGTAGGCATCCGCTAAGAAAGGATTTTGATTAATTCTACCCCCAAGGGGATAAAATAGGGGATGAAAGTTTAATGTACTTCTTAACGCGTGCAAAGCCGCGGGCAAAAGCTAGTCGTTTTATATTGGGTAACTCACACTGTATCTCTATAAATTACAGCTTTTGTGTTATTCTGAAGTGTAAGCTATATTATTGTAAAGTTTCATCAAAATCCATTCAGTAGTTTTTGCGTGAAAGAGTAACAAAAATACATCCATACATTCTTACAAACTTTCGCGTTTATAATATTAGTAGGATTTCTAATATTTTACAAAAAAACCCGTATCTATTTAATAGTTATTACTGTAATTTCCATACAAATGTATATTTTGTTGTATGGTGCCTAAGTCCGACATACATAACATACAGGTTATAATTAGCTACGTATTAGAATATTCTACTATCAGAGGATGTTTCATATCATTTTATTTCCATACACATTAATAAAAACGTGATGTCGTAATTGTATACAATTTGGTCAGTTTTGTGTAGACACACGAAGTTTTAGACATGACTCGTAACGCTTTAAATTTGCTACCCATAATCATAACAATAAGTAAATCAATAGATTTTGTTTAGCATAAGCCATGTTAGGAAAAACGAATATAATAATAAATTTAGAAAGGAAATAATATCGCTTAAGGCGGGGATTGAACCCGAGTCTATAGGGTTCAATCCCCGCCTCAAGCATTTTATTATTCCTTATTTACTGCGATAATAATATCACCTTGATTCCTATTATAACTTTAAATGAATATTCCACGCCATTTAAATAATTCTTTAAATAAATATGACAATAATATCATTATATTCATGACATTTCAATATTAATTATTTAAATCTTAATAGCTATAAAATTACACATATAACATTATTTGCTTGTTTAAATGCATTTTTGTTTAATTAGGAATTGTGAATTAATAAAAGAAATAAAAATCCATTCAACATAGGAAATCACACGCTATTGGCTAGACTGATTCAGAACAACCCGGCCGAACGATATTTTGTTACGGGGACAAACCCAAAAACGGCTACAGGAAGCTGAAACTTAAGTATAATATCCGTTATATCCTGTACTTGAACAAAATCAAACAATTATTATAAGAAAAAAGAATTAAGCATTTACCTTAAAAGTTTTTTTTAAGGCATAATGAAGACGTGAGATCTCAGTTTGGGCCAAATGACTACTTAAAACGAGCTTATATCAAGTTACAATCCCTTTATACCATCAAACAACAAGACAAACTGTCAAACATGATCCATTTATAGTTGACATACCTCCAGTTCGCTCGAAACGTTTCGCTTCTACGTTTATCATCCGTACAGCTAAGGAGTGGAACTCATTGCCTGTGTCTTTGTTCCCTGAACGATACAATCTGGGTGTCTTCAAATCTAGAGTTCCTTCTAGGCAAACATGTCCCATTTTCGGCCGCATTGTAACTTCAAATCAGGGGAGATAGTGGTCAAATGGTCCTATACACACAGACAGACCATTCATCCTGGTCTACAAAATATTTTATTTTTTGGAAAATGCCCGCTCTACCGTTTTCCTAGCTCTTTTATCATAGAACTGTATCGCCCAAGGATACAATGAAGTGAAACAACCTAATTATACAATCGGACTTGAATCAGTCGATACTGTCTGTTTCTTTTACATGCTATATTAAACTTGTTTCTATGTTGTTTCTCGGCTCAATTGCCTATATTTTCTGAAACTAAACTAAAACTAAATGCATCTATACAGCGTACCTCGTGTACCAGTGTGCTATATGGTTGATATTCCACAAATGCAAACGAAGCGTTTTGCCTCCACATTCATTATGCGAACTGCAAAAGAATGAAATTCCTTACCTGAGTCTGTGTTCCCTGATAAATACAATATGGGAGTCTTTAAGTCGCGAGTGAATAGGCATCTTCTAGGCAAACATGCTCCATCGTCGACCGCATCGTCACTTACCATCAGGTGAGATGGCAGTCAAACGTTTGCCTATCTTGAATAAAAAAAAAAAACCTCGAGATTACCTACAAGACACCGAACTTATAGGTGATTCAAGTGCTCAAGCCCACTCGCAGGAACGCTACTCGTTGCCATCGTGTTGTCGGCATTGCAGTGATACATACATACATACTTTGATCCAAATAAGTACCAGCATTTTGATCACGCGTCGCGTCAACCAGGCGCTCTGATAGATGTTTGTAAATAGATTGAGCGTTGAGAGTTGAGACACTGGGCCCATGGGGTTTAGGAGGTCCCCACGGGTCCAGTGTCTCATCACCAGACGGCTCAAATATGTAACCACACTGCCGAGGACACAACCATTAATGTTTTACCGCGAAGGTGAAAAAATGGCGTTGTTAATTTTGTATAATTTTCCAAAACCTGTGATTCTTCGAGTGTTAATGTGTAATAATGTTGGATTATTAACCGTTAATACTTAGTAAACGTTCATAAGTGTAGGCAAATCTAACAAAGTTGAAAAACATGATTTTTGCTTTCGCTCCAAAACTCAAATAGAAGTTCTAGTAAAGATTTTACCACTTTACTAGGGAAACACTTGACTATGACTGAACCTTGACTCTTTTACTTGACTTTGACTAGTAACTAGGACATTTAATACTACGTTCCGTACGGCTAAATGCACAAGATTGCGAAGCCAAAATTAAAATAAATAAAAAAACAATGCATGTCAAAATTTCAGAATATTATGTCAAAGACAAGGATGTTGTAGCTTTACAAACCGTAGGTTTGTTTCCTATCTCGATGGTCAAAGATAATGTTACTTTAATATAATTATGTCAACAGTTATTACAATCCCAATTGAATATAAGTAGAGGGTTTTTTGACGTGAGTGAAAAAAATGGCGTTGTTGATTTTGTATAATTTTCCAAAACCTGTGATTCTTTGAGTGTTAATGTGTAATAATGGTGGATTATTAACCGTTAATACTTAGTAAATGTGCATAAGTGTAGGCAAGTCATACAAAGTTGAAAAACGTCATCTTCGCATTCGCTTCAAATCCCCAATAGAAGTTCTAGTAAAGTTTTTACCACTTTACTAGGGCATGACTTGACTATGACTGGACTCTGAACTGTGACTTGTGACTGGGACTTTCAATATGATATACACTTGAAATATATTATAACTTTACACAGGCTAAAAAAAAAGAGGAAAAAAGCAGTGGATGTCATTTCGACTGTATTTTTTTTAATGTGTGTTACTTCATAGCTTCTTTCCACGTGATATTTAATTTTTTTTTTGTTTAAAATCTGTTGCTTTCCCATTGGTCCCATTTAAAACTGACCAGTAGTTTTTGCGTTATCGTCAATAATGCGTGTTTAATAGATTCAATCTGATTTAGGTTCCAAAGAAAAAGCGGTGAAGTCGGTTTTTTAAGCTTTGCTTGCGTTTAATTATTCTAGCTGCCATTCTTTAAGTTTGTTTATAAATGAGCTATACGGTAATTATTGATGTGTTACTTAGTAAGCTAAAACAATAGTAATGACTAAATATAAAATTACGCAAAGAATACCTTCTGCCTACACTGTGCGTAAGCAATTGGTAAACAATTTAAGAACAATAGATCAAAACGAGCTTATAGAAAGTAAGGTCGTTGTAATTACTTTGTTGACGTATAGGATTATCCGTGACTTTTAAAAACAGGTCAAATATTATTTTAACCTACTTCTCAAAACGTAGGAGGTTTTTCATTAAGCAGTTTTTTTTAGACAAGCAAGTCGCTCGCCTGATGGTAAGTGTCACGCTTGCTTATTACAGTTTAATTCAGTTCAGTTTACTTACAAACATATAGTCTCTCATTTATCTATACTAATCTAAACTTATATTATAAAGAGGTAAAGTTTGTTTGTTTGTTTGTTTGTTTGAATGTGAAAGGTAATCTCTTTAACTACTGATCCGATTCTAAAAATTCTTTCACTAATAGATAGCTACACTATCACTAAGTGTCATAGGCTATGTTTTGTTGGGATAGAAGTTAGTTATCAGTTTGAAATAATAATATTCATAAGACAAGTCGGAGAAAAATTTGCTAACTTTCCGCTTTATCGGCGTACGCTGACTAAACAGTTAGACATAGGTGAATACAATGTATGGCAAAAATGTTGGCCTTCATGAGTTTTACAAAAAAGTCCGCGACAGCATATATCTATCATGTATGTATAGCTCAGAAAAAATCTGAAAAAAAAGCAGCCTATGTTGGCTTTTTGAGACAGTCAGTATTGATCCTTATCAAAATAAACTATTTCATCGTCTTACGTAGTTCATGTAGATACTGCATACGATTTGGATAAATAGTCTATGAGAAATCGTGAAATTAGTTTCACGGGAGTCCTCCCGTGAACGGTAGGGGTCAAATTTATCGACACGTAATTCCTGCACATTAAAAAATAGCGGCTTCTATTTCGTTGGCTTATTTTAAGTATTTAATATTAATCATTATCAAAAAAACCTATTTCATCGGCTTACGTAGTTCACGTTGATGCAATTTGCTCTTTACTGCATATAATTTGGACCTATAGTCTAGGAGAAATCGTTAAGTTTATTTGGGGGTGAAAACGGTGGATCACAGAATGTAACAGTTACTGCGTAGTCCGGTACACTTCTATGTTTTGAACCGACTTACTTAAGAAGGAGGATATAAATTCGACTGTTTTTTTTTGTTTAGTCGGTTATAGCTTATCATTGAACTTTGAACTGCCCGCTGGCGTAGTTAGGTGGGCGTTTTCCTTTAAAGCACCGGGTTTGATTCCCGGTGGGAACAAAGGTGTTTTCCCACGGGAATTTGTCTTTCTGGTTTTGAGTATGTTGTGAATCTTGGAGGTTTACGGCCCCACGCTACAAGTCATTAAACTTAGTGTGGGGCTCTGAATGTGGAAGTGTTTATTTGTAGATTTTTTAACCGGGCGACGCAGGGTGGGGAATCTTTGAACTTTGAACTACCCACTGGCGTAGATGAGTGCGCGTTCGTCTTCAAAGCAGCGGGTTCGAATCTCGGTGGGAACACAATGACAGAAGTTTTTTCACCACGGGAAGTTTATGTTTCTGGTTCTGGGTATGACGTGAATGTTGTGTGTGTGGTGTTAATTGTTTACGTCTCCACGACACAGCTTATAGTACTTTTAGAGTGGGGCTGTGAGTGTGAAAGCGTTTATGTGTAAGCTTTTGTTTACCCGGGCGACGCCGGGCGGGTCAGCTAGTCTATATATATAATAATTAAACGCAAGCAAAGCTTAAAAAACCGACTTCACCGCTTTTATTTTGGTTTTGGCTTGATCGATTTCAATAAAATTTATATGTGACCTCTGAAGTATAATCTACTAAACAAAAAAAAATCATCAAAATCGATTCATAATTGGCGGAGATAACGCGTAACATATACATACAAAAAAAACCGTACTGTCGAATTGAGAACCTCCTTTTTTGAAGTCGGTTGAAAATGATTTTCTATTTCCCTTGGTCACCGCATCACGCGTGAACGGATGGAATAATTTCAAAATTTTTTTTTTGTTGTTTTAATTATTGTGCGGAAAAGGTTCTTATGAAAGAACATTTTATACAGGAATACCCGCAGGTCCGGGACTTACGCGGGCAAAACCGCGGGACGCAGCTAGTATATGATAAAACAGTACAATCTGCGAATGTGGTGGTAAGTATACAATCTGCGAATGTGGTGGTAGTAGTGGGAATCGAACCCGGCATCCGTGGCTTAAAAGATTGAAGCTCTCTCACAATGCCAACAGAGTATGTATGTCATACAAATTCATACAATAGAGTTAGCAGTGGCAACATCGCTCGATCCGTAAAACCCCTGTAATCGAATAGCTGAGGGACGAGATTTGCTTATTCAATTAGGGTTGTCACTTAAGAATTGTTTTTTAATGCTGAAAGTTATTCTATGGCTAGTAATTTTTTTTTAATTTGTTTTTTTTTATGTTTGATAGTCAAGCATTAGACCACTATCTCACCTGATGAAAAGCGTATTTTTTTTGTTTCCATCCGATGTTTTGATTTTACTATGTACATAGTAAACAATTAATATGTACATATTATAAACATGTCCTTTGAACAACTCCTTTTAGACAGTCAGTTGATATAAAATGTTTGTGAATTTAGCTCAAAGCATGCTCCACCTTAGACTACATCGTCACTTTCCATCAGGTGTGATTGTGGTCAAACTTTTTCGTTAGTCAGTTATAAAAAATAAAAACATCTAAATGTCCTTACTGTACGCATACTACTGATATAAATGCATGCTTTCTTAATTAATAAAAACCGACTTCACCAAAACCACTAAAATTGATATGGGACCGTCTCTGAAGTATCTGCCGAAGTAATCAACCAAAAAAAAAACATCAAAATATGTATGTGTATTCATAATTGGCGGAGATATCACGTAATATATACACAAAAAAAACATACAGTCAAATTGAGAACCTCCTTTTTTGAAGTCGGTTGAAAAATATCGGTATGTGGCAACCCTATCAGTCCCACCCCTATCAGACGGACATTCGGGGGTCGAACACGATACCTACAAATCTGATAACCGCCCATGCTGCTTCTATACGACTAGAAGTGACTAAGGACTGTTTAACTAACATACAAAAGTTGACTTTTTTATTTTACACTTTTTCGTTAATAAGGGTTATAAGAGCTTTATATATGTAGCTTTTGCCCGCGGCTTCGCTCGCGTTAAGAAGTACAACAATATTTCATCCCCTATTTTATCCCCTTGGGGGTAGAATTAATCAAAATCCTTTCTTAGCGGATGCCTACGTCATAACATCTACCTGCATGCCAAATTTCAGCCCGATCCGTCCAGTGGTTTGAGCTGTGCGTTGATAGATCACTATGTCAGTCAGTCAGTCAGTCACCTTTGAGTTATATATATTTAGAAGATTGGGCTTTATTATATGTATTGTTATATTAATTTAATGGCTATAGATCCTAATTGGTAACTAAAAGTGATTTATCGCAAAACATTTAATAATAAAATATATAAACGCTTTCACACTTACAGCCCCACACTTAGTTTGATGCCTTGTGTCGTGAGTGCCGGAAACTTTTACGCATACAATCACAACCAGAACCAAAAACACAATTTTTCTTTGGGGAGAAAAGTTGTGTTTTTACCGGGAATCGAAACCGATATCCCTGCTTAGATGCCGAATGCCAGCCGACTAAGCCAACGAGCAGTTCAGAGAAATCGATATATGATTTTCAGATACCTATTGAATTCAACAAAACCCCACTTGAAACAGCTTTTCGACTTTCATTTATTTTCGAATTATGGCGTCTGGCAGTCGCCATATTGAACTTTGATTACTGTTACATCTTTGACACTTGCAAAATTAAGATAAATCGATTGACATAAATATCTCCTCTCCATCCAAAGGTTGTCTGGAAGAGATCGCTTTAAGCGATAAGACCGCCCATTGTACTAGCCTAAGTTCGTTTTAATGTCTTTAATGTATTTTCCTCTATTTATGGTGTACAATAAAGAGTTATCTATCTATCTATCTATCTATAAAAATCATCAATGTTTAAAACCTATTGAATTCAGAAACAAACTAAAACAGTGGCTACTATTCCGAGCCTACTACAGAGTGAATTCTTTGAAAACTAAGATTAGACACATAGAAAAAATAAAATTGTAACAGAATTTGCTAAGATGTATTGCAATTGTAAAAAAAAGTAATTAACACACCTTTCTTATCCTTGCTGCCCTAGGCGAGAGCTTACTTGAAATGTAGAGACGTTATAAAATATACATTTTAATAAGTTTTATATGTTACTAACTGCGCCCCGCGGTTTCACCCGCGTTGATAATGGTGAAAAGTGATGATGATGATGATGATGAGAAATAGATGTTGGCCGATTCTCATAGATACCGGATAAGCACAAAAAATTTCATCAAAATCGGTCAAGCCGTTTCGGAGGAGTATGGCAACGAAAACTGTGACACGAGAATTTTATATATTAGATGTAACGTCATTGTTGCATATAACTAATCCTATTATTGTTGTATGTTCGAACAGGCTGCTGAAACAATATTTATTTACTTAAAATACTTAAATGTACACAGTTTTTCAATAAAGTTTAATCTATTCTATTCTATCAAAATCGGCCCACGCGTTTGGTCTCCAGAGAGCCACATAGGAACAAACATAATATATACATAGGCTAATAAACACATAGGGTCATGTGTTTATTAGCCTATGTATCTTTTTATCGATGAATGAGCGACGCAAAGGAGGAAATTTGCGTCGCTCATTCATCGATAAAAAGATGCTTGCATTGATATACATCTGAAGCCTAACTTCAGCCCTTATGCAATCGATACAATACAATACAATACAATACAAAATTCTTTATTGTACACCAAAAAACAAAAAGATACAAACTTAAAACTACGAAATTAATATTATAAGGCAGTACAATGGGAGGTCTTATCGCTTTCAGCGATTTCTACCAGACAACCTTTGGATGGACAGTAATTGTAGTAGCGACTGAGGTCGGTGGAGGTGTACAAATTTACAGTACAAATTATCGATAAGTATCGATATTGGTTGTTAGTAGTAAAAAAGGAGTAAGTACTTTTTTACTGAATACGGCATATTTATGCCGTATCGGATGCTTTCAGACGGCCATTTTGACACCGCTGCCAATTAGTTCAAACGACAACGTTAATAAAACAAGTGATGAACATTTTTTAAGTGAAACTTTTTATGGGAGCGCTTTGAAATTCTTATACGCAACCTTTTTTGTGACGAAAAGTGGTGGGGGTAAAACTGTGATAAATAATTTAAATGTTTCCCTGTAATACAAAAGTTTCAATTCTATCGTGTAATCCACCCTGTAGGTTTATTCTGGTCGTCAAAATACGATTGTTCGAATTGATGCGACGTCGATACGACAGTCGATTGGTTGATTCAATATTCATAACAAAAGAAAATCGTTCGTATTCGACATCGATATAAAGATAATCTATGCCCGGAATAGACCCCCTGTTTTTTTGGGTGTAAGTGAAGAACGTTTCACCTTTTGAACTTGAACATTAGAAATGAAGACTATCACCTCTACCCGTATACGTTTATACCCGAATCAGATATCCACCCCTTTCGTACAAACTGACGGACGACTGAATTAAATATGTTTTATTCAATTTGATTGCGTTAGATTCCAAATAGAGATAGATTTCATATTATATGTGACAATTTTTTTTTATGATGAATATGTAATCAATTTGCCGCGTTCTCACCTGATGGAAATAATGGCAAAATTACAGATTTTGCGAATCTGGCAATAGAATCATTAACTTTCATGAGTGCCTCTTTGGGCCCATGTGAATAAACGATTTTGATTTTTTATTTTGAGAGCGACGATGTGGTCGACGCGACGGTAGGACATGAAAAAAAAATACATGATCACATTTTGTATGATTATTATTAAGAAAAAAAGTTATAAGCAATAATATTCAAGTTCAAGTTTTCCCTATAAGTAAGTTAAAATGTAGGCGCGAGATCTAAGTTCGGGGCGAACGACTAGTATATATAAAAATATTTTGAAGCTCTTTAATTTAATACCGACCTCAACGTATTTTGTATTTTTTTTTTACTATTTGAACCTTGTACGCCATTTTGTTTTTTTGTTTATAAAAAACCTAGTAGGTATCTAGTCCAGTCAAAGAATGACCCAAAATGGAGTGTAGAGTGCGTGACAAATTTAACAACACCCTTTTATCTTGTAATCGGTTTATTAGCTTGAACGCTGTGGGATCTAACAAACATACATAGGTACATACGGTACTAAACTATCACCATCCTTTTTGCTTCCCTTAAAATCGGGGCATAAACTAAGAAGGTATTCTAAAAATGTTTCATTAATTTCACAATACCGAATGATGGTCACAGCCGAAGCCAAAAATAGAAAGGGCATTCCAAAAACAAAACTCGAATAAAAAACAGTTGACAATGACCATAGACTATTTTTGTTTCGTCTGACAATGACCCTTGACGTCTGACCCGTGTGAATCTCTGACATCGTGACGCGACGTTCGATTTTCAAAAATATTTAGGCGCGAACGTCACGCGTCGCTGATTGGTGGGAATGCGACCGTTGATGAGCGATCACGACCGAGTTCCAATTTTAAAATTGTATCAATTGATTGTGACAGATTGGAGTTTAATTTTACCGTTTTTTTCTTGTTTTTTTAGACAATGACTGTAAAGTATTTTCTTTTTACAAGCTTTTATTTAACTTGCAATGTATGTATGTAACGAGATCAAGTACGAAGTACATATAGATCACTGTTAACAGCGATCTATATTATGTAACTATCTTTGTTCGGGTAGGCTTGCAATTCGATTTTGAAGTAGATATCTTCAATCGAGTGAGCTTAAATTTTGTATTTCGGATGACAATGCATGGTTAGCTGTGTGACGTCATTCTAAATCCAAAATGGTGGAACACCCAAAATGGCGGACTAGTTATTTTTAACGCACTCCTATAATATGGGTATCAAATGAAAGGGCTTGCTGAGAATAACTCGAATAATAAAGTAAAGTCACTATAAATTCAATATGGCGGACTACTAAAACCTTGATTTTAAAAAGGTTTTAACAAGTAACTTATTTTACATTAAAATATTCAAACACAACCTACCTACTTAATCTTGCTTTTAATTTAGACGCACATATACCGACTAGCCGTGCCCCGCGGCTTCACCCGCTATTATGAAGTTAAAAAGTAGCCTATGTTTTAATCTTAAGTACATTCCAAGTTTCATCCAAATCCGTTCAGCCGTTAAAGCGTGAAGAGGGAACAAAAATACTTAGACACTTACACACAAACTTACAGATTTATAATATTAGTAGGATAGTAAAGACGTATCTGATAGTATACAACTCAATTTTGGCAAAAAAATCAGTTACGTCCTTTTTTCTTATGAAGGCAGACGGCAGGCAGACAAGTTCGCGTCCTGTAAGCGCGCCCTATACGCGCGCCTCGGGCGCTTTGTATATCAAGTCCCTAAGTGTACAATACCACTTTGTACCAATATATAAAACCTAACTAAGCAAATGGCTTTCAGTAATCCAGGTATTCAGGTCGATCACAAATTACGAGCTGAAGTGATTTATTGCTTTAGGCTTTATATGTGACCTAAATACCTAACGGGTTTAAGGTTTGCGAAAATATTAACGGTTTCATATAAACGCTAAATAAACATAAACAGTCACACTCATAGCCCCACACTAAGTTCAATGAGTTGTGTCGCAGGTGCCGGAAACATTAAGATCACACACAATCACAACCAAAAACAAACCAAACTTACTATAAAACCACAGACTATATTAATGACAAGGATGCATGGAGGCAAACTGCACAGGCTCTTTCTAGCGACTACCATAATAACACCTAGGTTAAAAAAATTATGTACTAGAAATTAAGAATATTTAAAAAAAAAAATGAATAAAAAAAAATGCGCCGCCAAGTTTCTTGCCAGGTTCTTCTCGAGATGGCTGTAATTTTGCGAATCTGGCAATAGATTCATTAACTTTCATGAGTGCCTCTTTGGGGCCCATGTGGATAAACGATTTTGATTTTGATTTTTTGATTTTAGAACCAGGAACTTCTGGTTCTGGGTGTAATGTGTGTGTGATGTGTATGTTTCTGGCACCCACAATACAAGTCTAAACTTAGTATGGGGCTGTGAGTGTGAATGCGTTTGTTTTGTTTTTTGTTATGTGAAATCACATCACACTAATATTACAATTTTAACGTAAGCAAAGCTCAAAAAAACCGACTTCACCGCTTATATTTTGGTTATGGCTTGATCAAATGGGGGAGAAATCGGTGAACATACTTAAAAAAAAATACAGTCGAACATAGTACCTCCTCCTTTTTAGAAATCAGTAATAAAGGTGAAAGTTTGTGAATGTGTTTGTGTGATTTGTTACTTCACGCTCATTCGGCTGGACCAATTTTGATGAAATGTGGTGTGAAGGTAACTGACACCATGGATTAACATAGGCTTTTTATCCCGGATTTTTCGAATGTCCGGGACTTACGCGGGTAAAACCGTGGGGCACAGCTAGTAATATAAAAATACTAACAAAGACTTTATTAAAAATAATTAATTAAAAAACATTACATTGTGTAAAACGTAATTTAGTGACCATTTATCCAACGTAATTTGGTGACAATTTATCCATTTTGTTAACCGTTTAGAATTTTGTTGGTAGTAACATAGGTACTTTTTGGGCGGTGTTTAAACACAAGCCAAAAGCAAGTCATACTTGAAAAAGTTTTTTAAAATCAAGCTTTTACAATTGTAAATAAGAAGGACTAAAGGTTATATAACCAGAGAACTTGTCAAGACAATTGAAATGAGCCCAAACTCGATGAGGTACGGCGTCTCATTGCGAAGTTCCTTTGGCCACCTTCCAGCTCCATCATCAGTTCAGCACCATGTTATCATAATATTGCATTGTCACGCGATTTCCACATACATACAAAATTTCAGCTCAATCGGTAACCGGGAAGTGGATCCAATTTAATTTGCAAGATTTGATGACAAACATCGGGACAGCTTAAATTAAATAAAAGCTTGTAATAAAGACTTCCCAGCTTATATTTTGTTTTCAATTGAGTTATCAAAAAGCGCTTAATAAATTTCGAAAAAAAATATATGCGACCTCCTCTGAAGTATGATCTACCAAACAAAAAAAAAACATCAAAATCGATTCATAATTGGCGGAATGATCGCGATACATACAAACCAAAAAAAAACGTACCGTCGAATTGAGAACCTTTCCCTAATTTGTAATATGATTAAAAATAGTATACAATATCGTGATGGATTTTAAAGGAAAGAGCTCTAGAATACAATTCTAATGGAAATTATATATACAAAACGCAATTATATATACAAAAGGCGCGCACGCTGCCGTTTTGTATACAGGGTGCGCGCCTCGGGCGCTTCGTATAGCATGTCCCTAAAAATACAGTTTGGAGCGAATGATTAGTAGGTACGTATACAAAGGAACAAATAAACCGTCACTTAAACAAATATAAACATTCATCGTCACTAATGTCACATATTAATAGTGATAATATCAACTAACATGAATCAGCTTCCCGCCAAACATTACGTACAATTCAGTAAATTTGTCATCCATTGACTTTAAACCACAAGAATTAATACTTACTCTATGCAAATGTGACCACAAGATAGGTTGGTAAGGGCCGCTACAGACGAAACACAATATCAGTAGCAAGCAATGAAAAGTGGTTACTACAGTAACATTTGGAACATAGGTAGATGATGTCTTAGGGGCATGATATAAAAAGTGCTCAAGGCACCCTGTACTGCCGTCATAAGGAAAAAAGACGTAACTAATATTGATTTTATTTATATAGCATTAGCCATGCTAGGCAGAACTATAGTGATAAATTTAGAAAGGAAAAAATTATCGCTTGAGGCGGGATTTGAACCCGCGGCCATAGGGTGTCATGCCCTATTGCTCTAACCGCTGAGCTACTCAAGTCCCGCCTGAAGCGACGAAATTAACCTTTCCTTATTATTAAGATCTTGTTACTAATGTTTTTGACAAAATTTTATTATGTACCTACATCAGAAACGTCTATGCTATTTAGTATATGTTATGACTTGTAGCGTCTAAATTAAAAGTAAGATTTAGTAGGTTGCGTACGAATATTTTACAATAAAACAATAATAGTAGATTCGTTTCATGATTCCGATAATGTAAATGTAAATTTTTATTCTGCTCATTTGACGATTTTAAACCATCCCCTGCAGGATTGTGCAATACAATGACGGTATATATTATATCGAATACATTTCGGAGAGTGTGTCTCGAAATTACTCAATTTAAGTAATTCCCCCATTCCTATTCTACGAGTAATATCGGACATCCGGACAGGCGACACCACTATGTTACTACATTCCACAAATGCGGACGAAACGTTTTCTTTTACAGTTTTCCACAACAACAAAGGAATGGAACTCTTGGCCTGAGTATGTTTGAGTACAATATGGTAATATTAAGGTCTCGAGTGAATAGGCATCTTCACTCCATCGTCGACCGCATCCTCGTTTACTATCTTCAAAAAAAATGGTCCAAAGTGTGATAATACACCATCATATCAGGGTTTGTAGTCAGGAATCAAACAATAAACTTGCTTTTGAATATTCTTCTCTTAATTCGCACACCTTTTCGATTCGAGCTCCCGAGCAACACTGACTCGCTTCGCACAGCTCCACCATCCGCTCGATGACATCAACCAATAACAACCCGGGTTCCTACCCGCTACTTTTTAAATTCCGCTCTATGATTGGTTGACATCATCGGCTGACAGTGGCGCCATGAGTAATCCAGACTTACCCACATAAAATAATATTTAGCAATATACAATGGTGCCGATTCTGTTGTCCAGAATTAGACTAAACTAGCCTAAAATTAGTTTTAGTCCTGCTTTAGTCCAAAACCTATTCAGAAAATGCAAGATTAGACTAAAATTAAGTTTGACAGGACTAAGTTAGTTTAGTTACTCTATTTAGTGAAAATGACCAAATTCTTATACTGATGTACATGTTTTACGTCAAATTAAGACTAAAAATAGAAATTTTAAACTCAAATTAGTCTGTATGAAAATGGTCTGGATTATTTTTAATGTGATCTTATACTTGAAAGAATAACACGTGCAATTAATGAAGCAAATACTGACCTACAAAGTCTATAATGGAGGAATATGTGATTGTGGCTCTTGTGAATACAATTCAATTTGGTTGCTGTCAAAATCAATTTTAGTCCTGTCATTTCAACTTATAAATTAAGTTCAACGTAAAATCAGAATAGCGTTTAGGTATTCTTTGACTAAAATTAGTTTATTTTTAGTTTAGTTTAGGTTAGTTCGGTGCTCAACAGAATTAGCACCATTAGCAATTATTATTGCAAATTAACAAACCCTAACAAAAGTATGAAACCACAATCTCCAAGTTCCAGCAACACCATCACCACAATTAGTGGCGACGTCTGAACTAGCCCTTAAGATTAATAGTGTCGTATTAATACACATTAATACTAAGGTATTAAGTTGTTAAAACTGCCATGCTAATATATTATGACAAATTATGCCTTTGAATACGAGATTAATGTGTTAAGAGATTAAACTTATCTTTATTTTAGATACTAATAACTTAAGTGCTTGTGCGAAGCAGGTTCTAGCGTTAGGAACTAAAAGTCGTCTCAGGATGCGTAGTGCGCAGTATTCGATACTCTATCGATTCCTAGAATATTATAAATGTGAAAGTTTGCGTGTAAGTGTGTAAATGTGTATGTTGACGACCCAGTTGGCGCAGTAGACAGGTGTCCGCCCTCTGCGCCGTAGGTCCTGGGTTCGATTCCCGGCAGGAGCACAAATTCCTTCCCAAGGGATATTTGTGCTTCTGGTTCTGGGTGTGATTGCGTTTGCGTTTGTTTGTTTGCTCTTCACGCAGTTATTTAATAAAAAAAAACTGTTACTAAATTACTTTATTTTTAGGTTAAAAAAGAAAAAGTCAATACACAAAAAATTTCGTCAATTTCGATGACAGAATAAATTTTCCAGTTATATTGATGAAATTTGTATGAGACCAATCTGAAATTAGATCTTTTTGCATATTTTTTTTTTTCAAATCGGTGCACTAGTGACTGAGTTCAGAGGTAAACATAAAAAACGTAAAAAAATTACAACCGAATTGATAACCTACTTTTTTTGAAGTCGGTGAAAGAGACATATCTTACACACTAAAGTTTGCATTTTTCTTACGGTACCCCAATTAAAAAATATTAATCATACTAATATTATAAATCCGAAATAGTGTGTGTGTAAGCATGTTTAATCTTCACGTTGTAAAAACAACGAAAAGTGGCATTGATTTTTATATATATAGAAAAAGAAGATAGAATATTGATGACTATATATTTATTAAATTTACTATATAACATTAATATTAATTACTAGCCGTGCCCCGCGGCTTCGCCCGCTATTATCAAGTTAAAAAGTAGCCTATGTGTTAATCCTAGGAATCATCTATGTACATTCTAAATTTCATCAAAATCCGTTCAGCCGTTAAAGCGTGAAGAGGAAACAAACATACTTACACACAAACTTTCGGATTTATAATATAAGTGGGATTAAAAATTTAATATTGATGAAAGCTTAAACCTTCTTCGGACGCATCGTCGCTTTCCATCAGGTGAGATTGTGGTCAAACGCTTGCCTATCGTACCTACATAAAAAAAAACCTTTGATTAACACATAGGCTACTTTTTAACCTGACTAACGCGGGTGAAGTCGCGGGCCGCGGCTAGTGAATATACATATCGTAAACAAGCTGATTGGCTACAAGGTTACATTTAAACACAAGGTATTTTAAAATTTACCGCTAATTAAGATGGAATTTTACAGCCAATATTGTTAATTAATTTAAACGTAAGCAATGCTAAAAAAACGACTTAACCGCTTATATTTTGGTTTTGGCTTGATCGATTTCGATAAAATTTATATGAGACCACCTCTGTCGACCCTCCTTATCTACCGAACAAAATCATCAATATCGATTCATAATTGGCGGAAATATCGCGTAACATTCTAACAAAAAAAAAAATGCAGTCGAATTCTGAACCACCTTTTTTTGAAGTCAGTTGAAAACAGTATACCATTTTTTTTAATACCCGACTGCCAAGGAACGGAGAAGATAAAAAATATACTTGAAATTTTTCAACTGACTTCAAAGAAAGGGTTCTCCATTCGAGTGTATATTATTTTTAACCGACTTCACAAAAAAGGAGGAGGTACTCAAGTCGATTGTATTTTTTTAAGTGTCTCATAACTTTGTTTCACGTGAACCGATTTTGAAAATTATTTTTTCTTTGAAAGATGTTGCTATCTAATTGGTCCCATTTAAATTTGATCAAGATCTGATCTGTAGTTCTTGAAATATCGTCAATAATGCGTGTTTAGTACATCTAAACTAAGCAAAGTTCCGAAGATAAAGCGGTGACGTCGTTTTTTTTTAAACTTTGCTTGCACTCTTTGAGAAAATCAACAAAAAACAAAATATATGCAATAAAGTCGGTATTTTTTATTTTTTTAATCTTTTTTTTCTCTCACATTACCATAAAATAAACGCTTTCACACTCACAGCCCCACACAAAGATGACTTGTGTCGTGGGTGCCGGGAACATTCACATCACACACACAATCACAACCAGAACCAGAAACACAAATTTTCTTTGACCGCCGGGAATCGAACCCGATACCCCGAGGCGAAAACCCAACTTATCCAACGGGCAGTTCATATGTTTCCGATCGTACCTCAACCAATAACCTCAATCCTGTTTTACCTCTGTCAAAGCTGTCAAATGTATTAACAATAAAATATTTCAACAGAGTCCGATTCCTCGAACTGAACGCGTACCGTGTCGGTATGTGTCATACGGGCGCGGACTTAGGTTCTCGAGTTAATGTTGTAATATTGGATACCCCCTATTACCTATCTCTTTTGCAAAGGTTTTCAATATTTAATTGACAAAACTCCTAAGAAATAAGATAGATAGATATACTCTTTATAGAACACCTTAAATAATAATAAGGTTCATTTTTGCTAAATTCAAATAGAAACCGCGTGCAACAATGATACGTAATAGGGGGGCAGATTGTACACAACTAACTTAAGGAAATGATTTTCTTAATTAATTAAGCATTAACGATGTTTACCAGAACTAAAGTAGTAAATAATACTAATATTTATAATATTAGTATTAAAAAATATTAGTATAAAAATGAAAGATATTTTTTTATATGTTTTAGAAAACGTGTTCAGCTAAGAAGTAAATTTTTAAAATAAAATGAATCAAACAAGTGAACTTTTCCGAAATTTCTATAAAAGTACTAATTTTGCACCGCGGCTTCGCCCGCGTTTATGAAGTTAATAATTAAACGCAAGCAAAGCTTAAAAAAAACGACTTCACCGCTTTATCTTCGGAACCTTGATCAAATTATGTATTAAACACGTAAAATGGACGATAACTCAAAAACTACTGATCAGATATTAATCAAATTTAAGTGGGACCAATAGGAAAGCAGCAACTTTTAAACAAAAGAAAAAATTTTAAATCGGTCCTATTAGAAAGAATCTTTGAGGCAACACTTAAACATTCAAATTAATTACCTTCTTCTTTTTTGTGAATTCGGTAGAAAAGTAGTATGTTTTTATCCTCGGTAAAAGCTATGTATATTACAAATTTAATTCAAGCCCGTTCAGCCGTTAGAAGAAAACAAACATACTTACGCACAATCTTTCGGATTCTAATCTAATACCTTTAAACGAGCAATTTTTGTATATATCTATAATACCTTTAGACGAGCAATTCTTGTATATATGGATTGTATATATGTAATCAGGATCTTGGCAACGGCTCCAACGATTTTTAATAAAATTTAGTAAGCAGGGGGTTTCGGGGGCGATAATCGATCTAGCTAGGTTTCATTCTTAGAAAACGACATTTACCATTAAAAAACCGAGCAAAGCTCGCTCATCCGGGTACTATAATCTGAATCTCGCAAACGGCTCCAACGATTTTAATGAAATTTAGTATGCAAGGGGTTTTGGAGGCGATAAATCGATCTAGCTAGGTCACATTTAGAAAACGTTGTTTTATTTGAGCAAAGCTCGGTCATCCAGGTACCGATATTAGTGTGAAAACCAACAGTTTTAGTTATATTAATAAAACATGGCACTGGCCTCGATTCTGATGTACACTCACTAAATTAAATTTAAACTATCCCTGTCTCTTACAAAATAAAACACAAGACAGAGATAGCATGCATTTTAGTGCTGTCACGCTAGTTTATCAATTAAAATATGAATAGCAGAAGCAGAAAGGCGCTTGTCTTTAGTCAACACCAATACAACACATACTCGACTAAGCTTGCATAGACATCTAAGTTCTGACTAACTTGACAGCACAGCAGTATGCTATCTCTGTCTTGTGTTCCTATTTTGTAAAAGACAGAAATAGTTTAAATTTAATTTAGTGTGTGACATCAGAATCGAGGCCAGTGTCTAATCCACCAACCTTAACCACACGAACACTACCCAGCGCGTGTCTTGTACTTTACCGGCCATATCCCGTCAAATATTTGTTATTTGTTTTAAATAATGTTACAACTTAGATCAAACACGCCGGCTTGTGGGAAACTTAACTTAAAGTCAAGTTAATAAGTATTTTGTGGTAAAAGTTAAGTTATTTCATTATTTCAGAGATCTGTAGATAAACTGCCGTGATTACTAATTTTTATAGGTTTTTACCTGATAACCAAGGAAGGGTTTTGATTTTTTCGCGTGATTGTATGTATGTATATTTGTAAATTTCTTTATTGCCTCGTATCTTCCAAACGGCTGGATGGATTTTGATAATTAAGGTATCGATATATTTGTATTAAAAAACCAAAGTATTTTTAAATAGGTGATTGAAAAAAAAATGGCGGATTTTTGTCGGGAAATAGTAATACGTAACCTACTAAAATATTTAAACGCAACCACCGCTTTAACTTCGGAACCTTAATCAAATTCAATGTATTAAACAGGCATTATTGACGATAACTCAAAAACTACTCCTCAGATCTTGACCAAATTTAAATGGGACCAATGGGATAGCGCCAGATTTCAAATAAAAAATCTACAAAATCGGTTTTCGTGGAAAGAAGATAAGACATAAAAAATACACCCGTATCGAGTATACCTCCTCCTTCTAGTGAAGGCGGTAGAAAAAAAACAAACCTATCGAGTAGGATATCGGAATGAAGGATATTAAAAAGGGATTTCATAAAATTACATAAAAAGTTAGTTCACAGTTTTCGAAGTCGGTTTTTTAAATTTTTTGTACATAGACTTGTTAAACTATGTTATTTGTACGTTATCATGGCTAGATTTTCGGTCCCGTATTTTAACCGATCTATTTACCGAAAATCTAGACCTGTGCTACATCACTTTCCATTGGTGAGATTGTGGTCAAATGCTTGCGTATCGGGCATAAAAAAAATAAAAACTGCCTCCTCCACCCGGACGGGGGCGTCCGTCAGCGCCGGAGCGGGTCTAATTGGTGATAGACATTCGACCTCTCAGGCCTCCTTCTGCGCCATCACCGCTTTGCAGAAGGAGACCACCGCCTGCCACGATCTTTCTCTGCTGAGCATGGCGTCTACCACGCTCAGCAGGGAGCGATAGGTGGAGGCCTATGACCGATGAACGTGTGTGCTGCTGGGGCCCCATGCGGCACAGACCTCCAGCAAATAATAAGTTAACTGATTTAAATAGCATTGACCGTATTGTAGCAGATAGTCCTTGTGTTGGTTTTCATTTGCGACTAATTGTGTGTGCAATTGAAAGCGTGAGTCAGTTTTTTATTGAGAAGTAATGATCAGCATCTCATAAAGTATTTGAGTTGTTGGGAGTATTGCATGGGATATCTTCTTATCCGACTGCGTGACGCAAAGGTGGGTAATTTGTTTATCAGCTTATGTATGTATGTTTTTTCCTTTCGCGTTTAAGAGAACAAATGCGTTGCGTTGGCCGAATCTGATGTATTTTTTCTTTTGTAACAGGCTAGTGTTTGACCACTATCTCACCTGATGGTAAGTGACGATGTGATCGAAGCTGGTAAACACACTAGACCTGGAACGTATTCCAGGTCTAGTGTTTTAACCTGCGTACAGGTTGATAATAATGATAATGATAATATTTATTTCAGTAACAAATGATGCAAAAAGTAATTTCAAGAGACCAGGGATTCATTTTAAGAAAAAAAAACTGTATTAGAAATCCCTGCTCTTCAAATTTTTTTTTGTTTTATGACAGATAGGTAAGCATTGAGCCGCTATCTCACCTGATGGAAAGTGACGATGTGGCCGAAGATGAAGCATGCTTACCTAGAACTTACCTATTCACTCTAGACTTGAAGACTCCCAGATTATACTTTTTCTAGATTATTTAACAACAACAACAATAATTTAATTTTGTAGTAACGTTAATTGATTTGTCTTCATCTCGCAAGTGTCACTCAAGACATGACAGTAATAAAAAAAACAGTATGGCGACATCAAGCCGCCATGTTGTAAAAAATAAAAGTCTACTGTGTTTTTTTATGCTGAATAGGCAAGCATTTGACCACTATCTCACCTGATGGAGAGTGAAGATGCGGACGAAGATGTAATATGCTTCCCTAGAAGATACCTATTCACTCTAGACTTGATGACACCCAGATTGTACCGTTCAGCAAAATATTTTATATTTTTATCTACCCTTGTGGGGCATCGTTGAAAAGGGTTTGACAAAACTAGTTTAAAAAAATATCTATGTTGGAAAATAACGATTTCGTAAGCCACCAAAGTCACTGTTTTTAGACCTATTTTGTCCCGGGGTCTATCTCAAAAACGGCTTCACACTGAACGCTGAAACTTCATTGTGAATCTGTATAATCGTTATATCATGTAATAGAACAACAAATACAGAAATCAAACAACTATTATATACAAAAAAAATGTAAGCAAGTAACCTCAAAAGTTTTTCTCTATGAGGCAAAATGTAGGCGCGAGATCTCAGTTAGGCGCGAAAGACTATAGTATAGTTACAAAATATGTTCGCATAGTCTATGCCCGGGGCATAAATTCGCAACCAACGAGATTGGTAGAACAATGTCTATTAATAATTGTCGAGTTTTATTAACATAAACGCCTTATAAGCTCAATACCGGTTAGTGTAGGCTTTTGAAAGGTTAATATAGAGAAGGAGCAGTAGATCAACTACAGCTTTGTGTCACAGAAGTAACCTAAATAATTAAACGTAAGCAAAGCTTAAAAAACCGACTTCAACGCTTTACCTTCGGAATCTTGATCAGATTTAATGTATTAAACACGCATTATTGATGATAACTCAAAAACCAGTGATCAGATCTTGACCAAATTTTAATGGGACCACATGGAAAGTACCAGCTTTAAAAAAAAAACAAATAAATTACAATCACTTCAGACTTCAGTACCTCCTCCTTTTTTGTGAAGTCAGTAAAAAACAAACAAGTCAATATCAGTAATAACCAAGGATGTTGTAGCTAAAGTAATAGGATGGCTAACTGACAAACTTACAGTGCCAAATATCAAACATGCATGGAATCTTATCACAACTGACTTAGAGCGTATTTACAATGTCAAATCGTTTTATCAATTGCATAAAGAACCAATCGTGGTTGCGGTCCCGATGAAATCGGGTGAAAGGTTAGAAAAGACCCCTGTGTCCCTCTCGCACAAGAACGACTAGTTCTAAAAAAGTTTCCAAGTGGTAGAAATTGTAGTCTGTAGTAATAATAAGATCTTATCTGTCGTAATTATTTGTTTAATCGAAACCTTACAGAATATGTTTCTAAATGCCCTACGTACTATCAAACTATTCTCAATAAACCGTTTTTTTTTCCTAATAGCATGAGGTTTTATGATATTTTCTTTGTTATATGGGTATACAAGCCAAGCTACACAACTACATCCGCCATTTATAAACATATTTTGTAAAAACAAAATAAAGTTATCCTACTATCATACTTCCTACTAATATTATCAAGGCAAAAGTTTGTGAGTGTGTTTGTAGTTTGTTCCTTCTTGATGCTCAATTATGATTATATTAATTAATACGTTTGTAAATATGGAATATGCATACATTTTTATTCGATTGTTGCCGTTAATACATTGCCGGAAAGAAAATTTTCCTCCATAACAATACATCTCATATCGAAATAAATAAGCATTGGGAAATGCAATCAGGTTTTTTTTTATTCAAGTAGGCAAACTTTTGACCACTATCTCACCTGATGGTAAGCGACGATGTGGTCGACGATGGAGCAAGCTTGCCTAGAAGATACCTATTCACTCGCGACTTGATGACTCCCATATTGTACTCATCAGGAAACACCGACTCAGGTAAGGAGTTCTATTCCTTTGCGGTTCGCACAATAAATGTAGAGGCTAAACGCTTAGTGCGCATTTGTGGAATGTCCACCATATAGCGGTGTCGCTTAGCAGTTTGTCTGCTTGTCCGACGATAGAACGGGGATGGGGGAACTAGATCGTGCAGTTCCTTAGCACACTCACCAAAATGTATCCGATAAAAACCGAGAGACTAGCTACCATGCGGCGCGGCGATGACCCAAGCTCTGAAACTTTGAATTAGTCAGCTGCTCGCTACCAATGTGTCTCTTGGGTCTCCACTCAATGGTGTCAAGAGTCTCAAGCTGGTACTTAGCTGAACCGTCCCAAAGATGAGAACAGTACTCCATACATGATCGGACTTGTGCTTGATACAAATTGAGCAACTGTCCCGGTGTGAAGTATCGTCTCACCTTTGCAAGGATTCCCAGCTTTTTTGCAGCTAGTTGGGTTTTTGACTCGATGGAAGTACCAAAATTGAGCTTTGACGTTGGAGTCAAACCGAGTAACTCGAGATGGTCAGTTACTGGTAGGGATACATTTCGGAAAGTTGGAGTCAGTTCAAATTGACTCCGTATAGCGGAGAAAAAAAGTTTAGCAAATTTAAACACAGCGATTTAAAAAAAACAAATAGAATTAAAGGAAAGTTGACCAATCAGTGACCTCAAAAATGTGTAACTTAGTCACGATCAGCTTAGCCAATAGCGAGCGTTTTGCTATTTTGAAGTTCCCATCCATTTTATTTATTAAAACTCCTAATAAAAAGCAATTAAAGAAGAAAATCATATTATGGGTGTTATTTTATAAAAATAAAGATTTAAAAAAAATACTTGACCTGTATGTAAATTGTATGCTTATTTCCTATTGATAATTTATAGCGTTGTTATATTTTTCTTATATAACTATTATAGGCCAAAATGTTTGCTTGGAGATGAGTTGATTGGCTTGAAGAATTTAGTAATTTTTAATTTTGCATTGGGTCACACTCTACGACAATAATTTGTACACAACAATTTGTGTCAGTAAGGTGTCATAAAAGTTAGGGTTTACCTTCATTGGATTTTTTATGGATATATTGATGATCAAGCCGTGCCGCCCCGCAGCTTTGTCTGCGTTTATCTAGTTAAATAGCAGCCTATTTGTTAATCCTAGGCATAAGATACGTACATTCCAAATTTATCAAAATTAATTCAGCCATTGCCGCGTGAAGAGAAAATAGACATACTTAAATAATGCCACAATTACACACAAACTTTCGGATGCATAAATTAGTTTGATATGTAATAATAATATTTACCAAGATTCTGACATATCAATGTAGTAATAATATCTGTCATCGATTTATGGATTATCTTTATTCTAGGATACAAATTTAAAGATGGGTTGTAAATGTATCTAGAAGCTTATTACAACAATTTTACAGCACATATCTCCGCCATTTTGAAAAATATCGAACCTGCTCTTATAGTCGGATAAGCGGACGAAGCCGCGGATAGATACTAGTAAATATATATAATGTTAATTAAATATAAATGCATTTTGAAACATCAGTGTGGATTTTAATCACGCATATAGTGTATTTAAGTTTATCTTTATGAATGACATAATAATATTTTTATTAGATATCATATTGTAGCATAATTACACAGTTAAATATCATTCAAGTAGAACATAATTCAAATGGCTCAAAAGGTTATCCCACAAATCTCAAAATCAGGGTTACCCTAAAGAAAAGGGACACAGAGGTTTTTTGTGACCTCTCACTAGGACACAGATTTTCGGCGGAGTCGTCCCTCCTTTTACAAACCGTAGGTTTGTTTCCTATCTCGATGGTAATAACTAATTGTAAATTATTATTTGACATATTTCACTTGACATTATTTATAAACATGACATATCTATCTTAACAACGATAAGTACGGATCACTGATAATATTTGTGAATGTAATGGTAAATAAACAATTGTGTAACCGTCATTGAGATAATATTACTATTATCTGAATGGTAACGGTACGCGTATATTTTTTGGCGGAATGTAAGTCTGTCTGTTTGGTTAGGAAAAAACGATGGTCATAAAATAATTACATTAACATAAACATAGTAATAATGTCCAAAAGATCACTACCAGCTGTAAATGAGCTTCGTCAAACATGATATGCATTATGAGAAATAATAATAATCTGTAAAAATACTTGCGTCAATTGTATTCTATTGTTAATAATGGATTATGCAATAATATAATATTTATTTTTTTATTTAATAGTTTAGCACAAAACAGTGTACAAGGAATAGCTTAATGCTATGAAGCATTATTCACCAGCTTTCCTGGGCGTGTAAGAAAAGTGTTTGGACGTGCAGCTAAGAGGTACGCGTATATAAAAAATAAATATAATAAATGTATAAACTACATAACAAATTATGACAGATATTTTTTAAAGGCTGTTCATAGTCCGAGATGTTTGAAGTTTTTGTAATCGTTTGACATATTCTTTGATTATATAAATAGTCTTGGACATGACCACGCATTTCACATTTACAAGACAACTTCCTTCCATTTTCATGTTATTACATTTACAATAAAACTTTTTTTTTATGACAGATAGGTAAGCATTTGGCCGCTATCTCACCTGATGAACTTCCTTCCGTTTTTGTATAAGTAATTAAATAATTTGTCGTTTAGGTTATTGCATACCTGTTAGGGCTTGCAATCCGGATATCCGGATATTCAAATTATCCGGATATCCGTTAGATTTACTACCCGAATAATTCAATCTCCAGTATTCGGATTTTTCGGATATTACGAACATTTTTTTTTTACAAGTTATCTACTTATTGATGGAAATAAAATGTCTTATTTTATAATAAAACAATAATACCATTTTTTTTTCTGTTGTCACTCTTATCATACCAATTATATTTCCATAGTTATCCCTCCCCGTCACGCCAAGTATATTTGCTTATTAGCTAATAACTTAACGAATATAACGACAGTACGATGTTCGCCACACTACCTCACCTCACTAAATTTTAAATTAATATGTCTACTACTTTGTGATTTCAAAACAGAGATTTATTCCATATAACTTTATGTTTTTCATTTATAAAAAAAACTATTTTATTCAATTTTTTTTTTTTACTATATTTGAACAATCCGAAATATCCGGATATTCGAATATTTAGGATAATTACTATCCATTTTATCCGAATACTAAATATGAACGGATAATGCAATCCATAATACCAGTCTATGGTAAAACATGCTGTTCCAACATTTTTCGTTCACTGGTGCCATGTTTGAAGCAAATAAATATCATCATTTTCCCTATATATCCATTTCATTTATTTAATTGCTTAAAAAGTGAACTTACTTTTTAATTTACACTTTTTCATCAATACGATGTTGTGCGATTATATAAGAGCTTTATCACAGCTTTATTAAAATATTGAAACGAGGTAAAATTAAGATTAAGGAGTACCTTGACTCTATCTAGAAAACAGCTTCACCGATTTGAGAAATTATTTTTAATTATAATTCTCTATAATATCTCGATCAAGTCACCTATAAAAATTGAAATAAATCAAAACCAGTCCAGCCGTTTGAGAGCTACGATGCCACAGACAAACCCTTAGATACTCACATTTAAATTAATTTGTCTTTGTAATATTGTCCTAATCAGTTACACAAATTCAAAACGAAAGTGAATTTAAGTTTGAGTGAATCAAAGTTTTTTAACTGGGTTAACTTGAGTTACTGCTTTGTCTGGTACTGTAGACCCCAGAAAAAAAACAGCTTAATATGGGCAAAGATCTTAAGATGCTTTAGCCAGTAATTGTGCATAAAGTATGTAAAGCCTTTTTAGTCGTAACTTGAGTTCAATTAGGGACTAGTTTGCTGAACATACATACAGTTAAGTGCATTTTTAAAGGCCACATTAAAACAGCGTTATATTAAACCCTTGTATAGGGTGCACCAAACATTGACGACAAAAGAAAAAACTATGGATTTTTGGAGTTTTTTTTATGTATTATTATGCTAGATTGGCCAGCATTTGACCACTATTTCACCTGATGAAAAGTGAAAATGTGGCCGAAGATGTAAATTCAGGAGAAAAAGAAACTTTGTTGCATAGTATAGGAATTGTATTGAACTAAAAGTTTTGGGTAACGTAACCAATGTTGCTAAATTATTTCGCCACCAGCTTCCAGTATTACTCAACGAATTCCACAAAAACAGATCGTTAACTTGAGCAACTCAAATAACTGACTTATGCTAAGTAAGAAAAAGAATTGCATAATTCGTTCCATTGTTTTTCAACTTCACAGAAAGGACATTGCAAAAGACTGCGGGGTTATGTGATCGATTTATTTCTAACTCCTAATCCAAACAGAAGGTTCTCCTTACTGGGCTGTAATTTTGCAAATCTGGCAGTAGATTATTTTATGCTGATCGAACATGCCTATGCGGCCGAAGGTGAAACATGCTTGCCTAGAAGGTACCTGTTTACTCTAGACTTGAAGACACCCAGATTGTACCGTTCAAGGAACTAATACGCAGGCAATGAGTTCCTATAACTATCAGGAGTGCCTCTTTGGGGTCCATTAAAATAAAGGATTTTGATTTTTATCTCTAATAGGCTAGCGTTTGAGCATTATCACCTGTTTATCAGTAATCAGGTAGTACTTAAAGGATGGTAAGCACGTATCGAAATTTATCCAGCCAAAACCAAAATATAAGCGTTGAAGTCGGTTTTTTAAGTTTTGCTTGTATTTAATTATCTTTCTGTCGGTTTTTCAAATCTTGTGAGCTAAATTAGATACACTTCCGGTCCGTTGAATTGAAATTTGGTGTACTTATAGCTTCGGTGACAATACATTGATATGGCACTGGTGCAGTTGGTCTGATGATGGAGACGGAAGATGGCTATAGGAACTTCTGAACTAAACAAGATAAACCCATCGAGTTTGATTCGTCTTGACAAGTTCTCTGGTTGTATTACTTGTTGCCTTTTACATTTACAACTGATATGTAAAATTTTGATTTTAAAAAACTTTTAAAAGTATTACTTGTTTTGTTATCATAACTTATGACTCCAAGTGAATTGAGACAGATTCAACGATACATGAAATTGCTTCATTAATTAAATCCAACTAATATTATAAATCCGAAAGTTTGTGTGTAAGTATGTTTGTTCCCTCTTCACGCTTTAACGGCTGAACTGATTTGGACGAAATTTGGAATGTACATAGATTATACCTAGGATTAACACATAGGCTACTTTTTAACCAGTTAATAGCTGGCGAAGCCGCGGGGCACGGCTAGTAATACATATAATGCATAAATTAGTCGGAAAAAAAAGAAATGAGTCCTGCTACGAATTTATCGCAAGCTAATTGGTGCTAATTGCTAATACCTAAAATTTCAATAAAGGGAATTATTTTTAATTAGAAAATACGCAGGCAGAAATTAGCTGGCACAAAACCATCAATTCAGTTTGGGTTTTCAACTAAAGCTTTCATAATGCGAAAAAGTTAGGGGCATTGCTGGAGCCTCAAGCGGATTCCACTCAAGAATACCATCCACCCCCCATTAGTTTATAGGTTTTGTAGGAAATTTGACCAGCTGCCATTATTAAACATAAACATAAACGCTTTCACACTCACAGCCCCACACTAAGTTCTATGACTTGTGTCGTGGGTGCCGGAAACATTCACATCACACACAATCACAACCAGAACCAGAAACACAAATTTTCCTTAGGGAGAAAACTTGTGTTCCCGCCCGGAATCGAACCCGATAGCCCTTCGCTTAGAAGGCAGACGCCTTCCCAACTAAGCCAACGGGCAGTTCACAAGAACTGCCCCGTTGGTTTAGTTGGGTGGCGTTCGCTTTCTAAGCAGGGGTATCGCGTTCGATTCCCGGCGGGAACACAAGTTTTCTTGGTTGTGATGTGTGTGTGTGATGTGATTGTTTCCGGCACCCACGACACAAGTTGGGCTGCAAGAGTAAAAGCATTTATGTTTATGTTAAGCTCACTAATCATTAATCTCGAAACATCCAGTTCATAGGGCCCAACTAAAACAAGCAAAACACACAAATCGATCGCACAACTTTGTAGACGCCGGAACTTGGAGTTTGTTCCGTAATGCACTCACGAACAATAAGTTTTTAGGGTTCCCTGCCTCAAAAGGTAAAAAAGAATCCTAATAGGACCACTTCCTTATTTGTCAGCTTACCAATTCATTATTTTTCAGGACGCGTGGAGATGATAAACTGTGATAATATTAAATCGAATAATACTATAACACAATAATAAACACAACAATTATATAATAATTCTTGTGTAGTATTTATCTTTCTCTCTTATCTGTTAAAATTTAGTAATTGGTAATCAAATACTTAGATCTACCGGTGATGGCACCTTTTGGAGCTTTTAAAAATCAAGCTTATTAAATACAAGCCATGCCCCGCTGTTTTGCCCGCGTTTATTAAGGTAAAAAGCCTATTTAATAAACCTAGTTGTAAGCTATATACATTGCAAATTTTATTCAAATCCGTTAGGCCGTTACAGCGTAAAGAGAAAACAAACATACTTATTTACACACAAACTTTATTAATTATAATATTAGTGTAATGAGAGAGTGAAAAATTCTTAACGACCTATTCTCATACCTACCAAGTCCAAAAAAAACATTTTTTTTTTCTTTACGTGTCATTGAACTGCCCATTAGATTTTAGGTGAACGTTCGCCTTCTAAGCAGGGGTATCGGGTTCGATTCCCTGCAGGAACACAAGTTTTCTCCCCAAGGAAAATTTGTGTTTCTGGTTCTGGTTGTGATTATGTGTGTGATGTGAATGTTTCAGGCACCCACGACACAAGTCATCGAACTTAGTGTGGGGCTGTGAGTGTGAAAGCGTTTATGTTTATGTAAAGCGTTTATTGTATCGCATGCCGCGTATAGCTAGATTTATATATTTGTACGGAACCCTCACGTGCGCACGTTTTCAAGTTCGGTTTTATTTGTTATTAATTAGGTACCTTTTTAAATTAGTTATTTAGTAACGAAACGACCAGGAAGCTTGCCTGATAGTAAGCGTCACTCTTGCCCATTACAGTCCAGTGCCGCAGAGTTTTGAACTTATATAGATCAAACACCTGTGCGGCAAAAATACCTAATATTGTGCTCATCACCCTTAGATATTAACCAACACCAACACCCTAATATTGTGCTCATCACCCTTAGATATTAGATGTTAAATCTCAAGACCCGTAAATCCACTGGTAACATTGCCCCTCAATCCGAAATTCATGTTTCACTTCCTGATGTTTCAGCATCGCCTGGGATAACAAAAGCCTCACATCGAAGCGCAGCCTGCTCTTGACTAAGGGACTTGATATACAAATCGCCCAGGCTGCTGTGAAGATAAAATGAATGACGTGTAACTAACGAAATATACCTACCAAATTGGCGTCGCGGGCGCACGCCTGCGACGCTTCCCCCCGCGCTGTTGACGCTCTTGTATAGGCTCTAGTGTAACATAATTGAAACGCAAGCAGACCCCCTATTACGTATCTTTGTTACGAGCGGTTTCTGTTAGAATTAAGCAAAAATGAACCTTATTTCTTAGCAGTTTTGTCAATTGAGAATTTAAGCCGTTCGCAATAGAGATAGGTAATAAGGGGTCAGAGCTTAATATAATTAAACGCAAGCAAAGCTTAAAACCCCGACTTCAGCGCTTATATATTGGTTTTGGTTTGATCGATTTCTATATAATTTATATGGGACCACTGACCACTC
This sequence comes from Lomographa bimaculata, assembly GCA_948107665.1. NCBI lineage: Eukaryota > Metazoa > Arthropoda > Insecta > Lepidoptera > Geometridae > Lomographa > Lomographa bimaculata. The sequence continues at coordinate 4,706,704 of OX403612.1, read as the reverse complement.
TGAAGTGGCAACCAAACAAAACAAAAATCATCAAATTCATAATTGGCGGAATTATCGCGTAACATACCTACATACAATAAAACAACATACAGTCGAATTGAGAACCTCTTTTTTTTAAAGACGGTTGAAAATATACTGAGCGGATAATTAACAAGCGCTTTCTAGTGACTACATAATATAGATATATATATATATTAGTGTTTAAGAATGATTTAAAAAGAAATAATGAAAAAAATTCCGCCGCCGATTTTTTCGCCAGGTTCTTTGTGTAATTTTGCGAATCTGGCAGTAGAGTAACTTTAATGAGTGCCTTTTTGGCACCCATGTGAATAAACGATTTTAATTTTGATTTTTTGACAGGGCACGCATTTTTGTATAGTGACAATGTTTAATACGGAAAACTGGAGCAGAGGCGGCCGAGGCGCAAGAACAGAGCGGGTGTCCGGGCGCGTGCTCTGTCCACTTTGAAAGTATATCAATTCCATACCTATAGGTATACATTACCAGTCGAAATTTAACAATACGCCAAGCTAAGCGTTACTTGGCCGGTTACACAATCGTTACACTCACTTTCTAAACACGGGTAATGTTAGAAAACAGTTGTAGCCTTGTTGACAAGTTTATATTGAACCGAGTTAGATTTGTAGAGCTGTTCGTACAATGTAATGTAATTGCTGTACTTATTCATTGGGAAATTATATTCAAAACCGGAATTACCTTGCCTTAGTTTGTGCAGTCTGCGCTGAACATATTCCAATTGCCTAATATTTCTTGTTTGTATTTTGTTTTGTGTAACATAATTGTGATTGTTTTAATTATTTATTATTATTAAAATGTAATTATACCAAAGGGCCTCTTAGCGTTGGCTACGGCTCCGTTAATGCCTTACGAAAGTCCTGACACAGACCCGTGAGATTAAATAAATAATATGATAAATACATACCTACTAACATTAAAAAATAACGAATATTATGTGTAATATCTTAGTGCAATTCAACAAACTTCACCAAAAAGCAGTACAAAATTCGTGTCCCTTAAATCCTAATAACTATACTTACTTAATGACTAAATTAATTATGTTACTTCAAATTAGAATTTCAATGTTTTCGAACCGGCTCTCGCTCAAGCTCATTACCATAAGGATATGGCGCTATAGAACTCTTTTTACACTCATTGGCTCATGAATCATTTATGCGCAGGCGCATATAGACTTTTGTTTAATAAATTAGGAATTTTATTTTAAATCAAGGTATTTTTGTAGGGATTTGTCAGTCTAATAGGGAAAAGGTATGATTTAAATATAGGTCGAGTATTATTGTAACCGACTTCCCAAAAAGGAGGAGGTACTCAAGTCGACTGTATTTTTTTATGTTTGTTACCTCATAACTTCTTTCCACGTGAGCCGATTTCGAATTTTTTTCCCAAAAAGGAGGAGGTACTCAAGTCGACTGTATTTTTTTTGTTTGTTACCTCATAACTTCGTTCCACGAGAGCCGATTTCGAAATTTTTTTTTTAGTTAAAAAATGCTTCTTTGTAATTGGTCCCATTAAAATTTGATCAAGATCTGATAAGTAGTCTTTGAAATATCGTCAATAATGTCTATTTTGTGGACTACTTTGACGATGTTCTCGTTTAACCGACTTCAAAATTTACCTCATAACTTCTTTCGTTGTGAGCCGATTTTGATGATTATTTTTTTATTTGAAAGCTGGTGCTTTTTCCCACATTTGATCAAGATCTAATCTCTAGTTTTTGAGTTAAAGTCAATAATACGTGATTAATACGTTAAATCTGATCAAGGTTCCGAAGTTAAAGCGGTGAAGTCGGTTTTTTAAGCTTTGCTTGCGTTTAATTATTAATAGATATAATTAGTTAAGTTTTAGGAAATATAGGCAAGACAACTTCAACTTCTACTATAAAGTAAGTCACAGCGTTGACGCTGCATGACGCAGTGAGGCCCAATAGTGCATGGCGTCTCTTACGCAAGGCACTAACGAGGCCTCACTCTAAGCTGGAATTAATCCTGCTGATATTTGGTAAAGGGTTGCTATCGCCCCAGACGTACTTAGGAGTCCCAACACCTCGTTTGTCTCCGGCCTTGTAGCTCGCGGGAGGTATTTTTTCAATCCAAACCCGGGGAGATTCACCTTCCAAACCTACGTTTACACACCACGACGTATTTTGACCCTTCTACGCCGTGGGTCCTGGGTTCGATACCTGGAAGACCACAACTTTTCTTTCCATGGAACATTTGTGTTTTGGCGTGAAAGTATAAAATTGTCGTTGTAGAAATGAATTATTTTTTTCAACTTGTAATTTTTCACGTGGTTATGTTTGATAATGGTGGATTATTATCCGTTCATACTTAGTGAACATGCATGAGTGTAGGCAAATCATACAAAGTTGAAATAGTGATTTTTGTTTTTGCTCCAAAACTCCAATAAAAGTTCTAGAAAGGTTTCTACCACTTTATTAGGGCATGACTTGACTATGACTGGATCTTGACTCTTTTACTCGACTTTGACTGTGACTAGGACTTCTATTATGAAATACGTTGTTTTTGAAATATTTTATTACTTAACATTGACTAAATGCACAAGATGGCAGAGAGAAATAAAAGAAAAAAACTTGTGTTTCTGGGTGTAATTGTGTGTGCAATGTAAATTTATGTTCCGGGCACCGGAGAATCAAGTCTCATAATCCTAACGTCTTATCAACTTGTGGGGTTGTGAGTGAGCATGCATTTTGTTTAGTTTGTATATCTAAGTATAGGTAAGTTGATAGGTGAATAAAAAAACAAATACACTTAGTTCTCTCCAACATTTATTGGTCGAAAAATAAATTAAAAACTTTGGATATCAACAAAGGCCTGAAATCGTACAAATAAATACCTAGTGTCTACGCTTAATATAACAACATATTTACACATCCTTACTATAATTAGTAGGTAATCGAACCTCCGTACTATTTTTACAGATCATTTTTCTTAACCAATTGTTAACATTTTATGTATGTACGTCCCTTGATACAGGATTTTGAGGCAGAGATACTTTATAGAAACAATAATGTACATAATTGTATTAACTTCCGATAAATAAATTACATAGGCGCTAATAGACAGAATAATAGAAATTTAACACAGTTTCATTTTATACAATAAAGTTTATTAGGCCCTTTTCGTTGTCAAAAAAGTATGTTCACAGGAGCGTTTTTATTCGTTATCGAAATACCAAATGTTTACAGTAAAGTTTTAATACGGTATAGAAAATAAACGTTTGTTCACGGGAGCGTTTCACAAGAGCGCTTTTATTTGTCATCGAAAGTATGTTCACGGGAGAGTTCTGAATTGTTGTCGAAAAAAAGTATGTTCACAGAATCATTTTTATTCGATATTGAAAAAAAACGTAAGTTCACAGCGGTTACTGCAAGTATTTACATTTTAAACCCAGTTTCAAATCCATTGGTAATAATAACTTAATATCAATATTATTTACCTAAAAAAAATTTATTATACAATGATTTTAAATTGATTCTTGCATCCATTTTGTGTTGGAATGCTATTTTTTAAAACTTATATTATCGTTTTGTAATAGTTTGATTAATACTGTAGTATTTTATGTTATATTTCGCATCAATCGTTAAAATAGTTCATGTTAACATACATCGCTTCATATATTCAACACAAAAGTACGTAAGTTCATAAAACAGCGTATTCCCGCAAAAGATGTATCTATTTGTAGAATTTATAGATGCAGTTAAACATTTACCTATTTTCCACTTCGTTCTGAATGATTAAACAGTTGCCAAAATACAATATAAAGCTTGCCAAAAACAATTTGCCGATACAAACGCGTCCTACATTGTGAAAATTTTGTTTGTAAATTTCATGAAAGTGTTCGTATATCTTTGGAATTGCGTTTTTAAAATAATTGGTTTTTTGATACAACAATCTTGTGGCAAGTGATAGTTTTTTTTTTCACACAGGATTTTTTTTACAAGTCTGTCAAAAATAACTATCTGTACCCTATTTTTTTTGTGACAGCGCTGGCAATTGTTTTTGTAAACTTTAATATCATAAAAAAAATACATTGCAAAAATAAATGTACGTAAAAGCATAACCATAATAAAAACAGTACTTAATTTAATCATGTAAAAGTTTAGGGTATTTATTTATATTATAATTCATAATTATTTTAACTTTTTTATGAAAATGAACTTTTTGTATTAATTTTGCGTCATGTAAAAAAAAACTCTTATGTCATTTAAGAGTGTTTAAAAAAAGAATGACGCCGAGTTTCTAGCCAGGTTCTTCTTGAGATGGCTGTTTGCAAATCTGGCAGTAGAGTCATTATTTTTCATGAGTGCCTCTTTGGGGCCATGTGATTTTGTATATATAGAAGTACCTCTGCCTCCACCTACTATTTTACAGAATCCAAACTAAAACCAGACTTAAAATATGGCCGCGTTTATTAACCTTTTTACAGCAAATATATACCGATACATTGCAAAAAATATACATCATATTTCTTGAAAATATTAAGGCGTAAATGCTCAATTTCATATAAAAAAGGAAAACTGTTAAACTATTTAAGAACATAAAATTATTTTCAATTATGCATTTATTTACATGTAATATTATTCAACTTGGAAAAAAAAATTCATGTCCCGTATTTTTAGGTTTCAGATTAATGAATATTAGAATTAAGGAATCAATAATAATTTTATTAAAAATTTATATCATTTAAAGGAAAAAAAATGCAAGTATTAAAATTGAGTGAGAGTTTCTTTTAATTTAGATTCTTAGAAATTAGATAATCCACTTTAATATTTTCAAGAAACCCTATGCAAATGATAATTGTCTACTTCCTATCATTAATAATTGCAACCGATAAAGTATCCAGGATTCACAATTTAGGAATTAGGACCGTTTTAGTACTATGAGTATAAGTACTGACTTCATCATCATTATTACTAATTAGTGTCATATAAAAATAGTTTTAGAAATTTCAAGAGGTAGCTCAAGCTATACATTTTATTACCTAATACTTTTCACTAAAAATTAAGTACATAAAAATGGAATTGATTTCAGTCTATTTAAAATACTAGTAAGACGTATTCGATTGAAAATTTTGGTATTAATTACGATAACGCCGTATTTAAAAGTAAATTTGAGGAGATACGGTATTTCGCTACGGACGGCAGTTTTTAGTTATGTAGATTAATTTAATCTTGAAATTTTAGATTTTATTCTTTTAATATATATATTATTTAATCTTTCATTTTTTTGTATACAATAAAGTTTAAACTTTAAACATAAAATTTAAAAAAAGAAATAACAAGATTAGTACGTGGTAATCGAATACATCTTACAGTAGAAGGTACACAAAGATTTTAGTTCAGAAAATTATAAATTAAATAATTATGGAATTTTAACAATAAAATACATAAATCGAATATCCATAAAGTATTCAATTACAATTTTATGATCTAATGAAATAATAAGTACAAATAATTGCATTTGCTAATAGCACCAATGTGTTTGTAGGAAGATAAAACTAAAATTAAGAAAAGGTAATAAAAATAATAAGCAATACAAATATAGGCTTTAATTCAGCTTCATATTTAATTTAACAATTGGAAGTAAATCTATTAGTAGTTCAAATAACAGATACAAATTAAAAAACAACTGAGATTTCTAGTTCTTTTTTATTTTTATATTTCTCTAGCTGTATTATTTTTATCACCTTATCTGTTCTTAAAACAAAATGTTCATAAAATAATAAACACAATGCAAAAAGGGCATGAGTTATAATTTTACAACCTCCAACTGAGCAAATAAATGTATTTCGTCAAACAATTTAGTCGAATTTGTAAACTTAAACAATCATTACAAAATATTTTCAACAAAATTATCTGACGGAATCAGGCACGATTATAGGATTGCATTTACTCATTAATGTACTAAAACGGTCTTTTTCATTTCAATAACACCTAAGATTTTTATATTTCTAAATGAAATTATAATATTTTTTTATATTTTAGTTAATAATAATTTAATAAATCATGCTGTGGTGTTTTCTAAACTGAATCCAAAAATACTTCCAATATATTTCAATGTAAATATTTATTTCTACTTTGTAAGGAATATTCTAAATTATAACAGTATATTTCTTAATTTATTTTTTTATAGGAAAGCAAAAAAAGAAGCTAATTTTTCCATCTCTTGACTGAATGCTATTTCAGAATAGATATTTAATACAAACTTATTCAGAATATCAAAGAAAGAAAATATTTGTAAAGAAGTTTTATTCAATTAGTTAATTGAATGACAAGTTTACTAAGTCGAAATACCTTGTAGCTAATTATCGTTTCGCTAGTAATTATCTGTAACTATTTCTATTTAAATAACAATTCTGAACAAGAATAATGTAGTTATACCCATTCGGGTTAAAATAAGGGTTTAATATAAAAGCGGTCTTAACAAAAACTAAAGGTCAGATATTCAAATGAGATAAAGAATTCTTGGTATCCTTTGTTTGTAAAACTGTTTTATGACTACACATACGTAGAGTAAACACATACATTCAAATTCTCATTTAAAAAAGAGTTAAACTTATTATAATGAAATGTTTACAATTTATTAACAATTTTTCAACATTTTTAGACTCATTTAGAAAACACCCAAGTACAATTTTATTTATATAATTATTTGTTTTTGTATACTAGCGGACTGTAAGAGATTCAAAATGAGGTCGTTAATTTTAATAATTAAACAGGCAATTAATTATTTCTAAGTACACAGCACAACTAATGAAAAACTAATATGAGAGATTATACTAAGAAAAAATTCTGGCACCGACGGAGTTTCAAACTGTTCGCAAAAAAGGGTACTTTGTAGGTCTAGTCTAGTCTCAAGTCTGAAGAAACTTGGATTTGTTTTATTTATGTTATTGTGGCATCTGATAGTCAATAAATAATTAAAAAACTGTAACTTAAGCGTATATTGGGCAGATATAAAAACGCTAGAACTTAATGTCAGAATATTAAAAATTACAGCGTCGGTTTTGAACGTATAGTCTAAGAACATAAAGGCAGTGTCATTTATTAAAATTTAACAGTCTAAAAAACTGTATTTATTTTCAATATTGTTAGATTAGTCTGCATTGTTAGATTAGACAGTCATAACGTCTAAAAAATGGAAACTATCCAGTTAGACCGTTAGTTTGATTAGTCTAACAATTTAGAAAATAATATCCGTTCTTTTAGACTGACTGTTTGACACAGTCTTTATAACAAATTTTTAATGCCATTATTGGCTTCACTAATTACTAGTAATTAGCGAAAGTAAAATTACTCAATTATGTGTTTTAAAACATCACACGATAATTATAAACATTGCAATTTCAGTACAAAATAATAATTAAACCTAATTAAATAATGTCATGGCCATTTGCACTGAAAACACTCGTTAGCTGCTTTTAAATGAAAAATAATTTAACGACTGTCAGACCGAATAAATTGTGTCACATATTTTGATAAATATTTTGTTAAAACTTATTTTTAGTATCAATTCAATTAATCGGAACAGAACAGGAGCATTTTATCGTTTAATTTTCCATTGTATATATTATTATTAATTACTTTATAGGTTTTTGTTGAAGAAATATCTGTTCGGGTAAAGTTTTTGTAAAATACTTGCAGACGTTGGCAAAGCATTATTTTTATGGGAAAGTAGGAACGTATTTTTATATTACAGTTTAAGTTTTCAAGATTTAATAAGTCATTTTGCATCCATGTTTTAATTTTAAACAAAAATGTATGTAACTAATATTATACTACTTGCATTGAATTTCAATTGATTACTTTATTATGTTTTATTTAATTACTTATAATAATCCTATAAAATCAATTTAACAATGTTCTGTACGATTTTATAATACCTCCAAAATTGCTTTTAGTTGTATAATTGCTTGAAATAAATATATCTTTCTTCATATAATAAATTTAAATTTACTGTACGTATGTATGTGACTGATCTTTGATGTTTTTTAATGTTGTTTGTATTCAGGTGTATTAAAGAATAGTTGAGATTCACAATTCGATTCGATAAATAATGTGGTTCTAATTTTCGTCACTGAACATATTTGATAGAGGTTTGCCAAACTTGAATAAAAAAAGCGGACGAAACCGCGGTGAAAAACTAGTAAAATGTAATTTAATATTTAAAGTATAATTATTTCAATGGAAGAATCTTGAAACAATTGTTAATTTAATTAACTTCCTCTACATCTGCATATTATTATTTATGAAACTTTACCCAAGGGCGACCGGTTAACATACAAGGGCTGTTCACCGGCAAAGTTAACGAGTTAACATCGCAGTGTAATTACGTTAAGTAGAGACGACTTTTAAAAAAGAACAGTGGAAATAAAACGCTGCAATAAGATGGTGTTGGACTTGAAAGTGTTCCGATGATGGTCGTTGAGGTAGACTTCTAATTTCAAATTTAACGTAAACGCTTTAGCGAAGTCGGTGTCTAGATCGTCTAATTGTTTTGGCGTTTCGATGTTTGTTTTCGATTTTATTGTTTTGGGAAGGCTTTGAAAATCTGATCCACAACCTTTTGTGTGACGTATGGTGGGAGTAAGCAATGTGATGTTTAGTTAAAATGTTTACCTGTTATACAAAAGTTTCATTTATATCTTTACGATACACACTTTTTTAAAATGTAAATGCTGGCTTTACTGGACTGGCGCTAACATAAGTATTATATTACAGTCTTCGTAGCGATCTCGCTCAGTAAACTAATCCCGAAGAAGAGCATCGTACATGTTCGAAACCTAGGTCGACAATATCGATCAAATGACGTGAGGGATAGCCGTATTTTAATAATATTATTATGTCTAATTCTCATGGAAACTTTGATAGTAAAAAAATATATAATTCTATAAACTATCTAGATTTTTCTTGATTTTTAGTTGATTTTATCTTAAAATTCGCTAGTGAGCTAAGTAATGCCGCGTCAGATGTTAAGGCACTAAGATGGATTGACAATATCGTTGAAATTGCAGGTCAAATCTGACAAGACTAGGCTTACACCCAGCAGTGAGATCAAAAGAGCTGTGGATGATGATTATGCGTTTAAGACATACATTGATTAATATTGTATTATTATAATATACGTATTATGTTACTTTTTATGCAAATAATTACGTTACAAGCAAATGCTGCTCAGACAAAAAATCTAATTGTGTGAAAAAATTCAAGTATACGTATAAATAACAATTTATTAATTTTGGTTACATTTTGGTAGAATTGAAAATGCATATAATCGCTTTCACAGTCACATCCCACAATAAGTTCAATGACTTGTGTCTTGCCGAAAACATTCACAATCACAACTAGAACCATAACACAAATTTTCCTTGTGTCGCCCGTAATCGAACCCGATAATAATACGCTTAGAAGGCGAACGCTCAACTAAGCCAACGGACATAGAAAAACCTGTTCTTTATCAAAATTATAATTTTGTCGTGTCTTAATGAAATCTACCCACAAGACAATCGCAATTTTAATAACCACACATCTGCAAATAACCGTGATTGCCAGATGTAGAGAAACTAGCCGATTGCAGAAATGTATGTACATGTGAGTCATTATGTTTGTAATTAAAATGTATGAGTGTTAACATGACAAACAGAACATTTTATGATCGGTACGACGAGAACGGTACTATAAAGTGGGTCTATAAATTAAGACAGAATTTTATGTAAAGGTAAATTATATAGGTGGTATATTAGTGTTTTTCTTTTTTCATGCTATTTTTCTTGCACCTTGTCTCACAATATAGATAACATATTATTATTGTAAGACAAGGCGCAAGAAAAAATCCATAAAAATATATACCTAGGCATATTCCCATTGTCATTGATCGATGCATGACGTTTGATATTAGCATTGGGAACGAAACGGGCTGATGATGATTATGATAAAATTATATATCTATTTGGTTATTTAATTTATATACACGTGGTTGCTCAAAGAAGAACAAAAATATTATTATTTTGGAAAAAAAATAAGTACCAATTTTTGTGTATGGAATTAAGATGATATTTATGAATTATTCGTAACTACATAATTATATCTAAAGCCATAGAAAATCTAGGTGTGTATAATTGTATCTACAAATTAATAACATTCTTCCCTTAAATATTATTAAACTTAATTATAAATCCATACAACATTTTGGTATAAATCAGTTTTTTCTACAACATAAAAATATTGTCACGTGTAGGTATATCAAATAGATAACCAAATATATAACTAATGTTATCATTGTTTATTTTATTGTATATTATCATTATTTACATATTAGGTGTAAAACCTTATGTTTTAATCTATATATAAAAAAAATCAATGCCACTTTACGTTGTTATTTTATAACTCAAGAACGGGCTCACCTATCCAAACCAAATGTTTAGGCTTTGTTCGAACTATTTAGTAGATGGTTTATGTGAAGTTTGCACAAAATCGGTCGTGCAGATCTGCATTTATCACACCCAGGCGAAGCCGGGGCGGATCGCAAGTATAGTATAAAACTGAAATACATCTATTCACAAATTAATCACGTCCAAATCTATCAAACAAGGCTAGCGTGTGAGCAGTGGACGTCATGCAGCGACGAAAGTAAATAAATTGTTTTTTTTCAAAGGACAATTGCAACAATTTGTCTATATATAGGCCAATTGCCTATAGAGGCATTGCCGCCAGCATGATGGAAACGCTACCCACTAGTAATAAGCTTGAGTACATGAGTTACCTATAAGCTCGATGCCTTGTAGGTAATCTGCATCTTTGCTGTATAGATTTATATACATTTAGTTTAGTTTTAGGAAATATAGGTTTTTTAGTAGGTTAATTGTATAATAATATTAAATTAAAAACATGTCGACCTGGGTGAAGCTGGGACTGTACAGCTAGTAATGTATAATAGTTATTGTAAATTAAATAAATTAAAATACAACAACAACAAAATTAACTTTTGAGCTTCTGGTTCTGGGTGTAATGTTTGTGTGATGTGAATGTTTCCGGCACCCACGATACAAGTCTTTGAACTTAGTGTGGGGCTGAGTTTGTGAAAGCGTTTGTTCGTTTGTTATTTACTCATTTTGATTTTGTTTTAAGATCTAACCTATTGCGTTAACTCAGCTACATAAAAATGCAAATATAACTTTTTCTGTCATATAAACAATCATATTCCACAAAAAAGTGTACAAAATTTTTAAATCCTAACGCGTATTGAAAACCCAGACATCATTAATATCAATCACTCTCCTCAAAACGGGCATAAAGAATCAGCACTCAAGATTTCGATCTGAGTTCACCAAACTCTGGTTAAGAGTATAACGGTCGTCGGTTAAATAGCTGTCAATGTCTTGTAGGTAACTTAGTTCTTTGCTGTACATAGTTTTAGTTTAGTTTTAGGAAATATTGGCAATTGGCCCGTAGTTAGGCAAGAAAAAAAAAAAAAAAAAAAAAATGTCAAACGTCACGCAATGTTGAGAATGTGGAGAATATGTTCTTAACGATATTCCCCATTACGAATTAACCGGAGCGTTAATTAAATGTTAACCGGAGCGTTAATTAAGAATTAACCGTAGCGTTAACTTCTCGTTTTGATATATTCAGACTTTAAGACAGTATGAAAATCCAGACACGAATAGCATCTTCAAGTTTTTGCATCGATTCTGATTAGTTATAGATTGAGATTCTTAGTCATCGTATTAGACAAGGTTTAATATACATCTAGATTTAATGGAGACTCTACACGAACAATTTCTGACCAAGTTGATTGAACAGGCGACTGACCACTAACATTCGATGTTAAATAATGATGAAGTGTTTGAAGATGGTAAACATGTCACTGTGTTGAGATTAATCAAATCTAAAACTTTGTTCTTTTATAGGAATTATTTTCATTGTAATATCCTTACTAGATTCAGATTCAGATTGTTTATTGCCTCCATATATACAGTACAAGATTTTACATTCCAAAAGGTAGGTACAATGTCTCTTATGGACCCTGTCGGGTGCAGCAAATTAAGAGAGAAGAGGACGCAATTCTTAATTATAAAATTTAAATGTTGTCTTTTAAGTAGTCATAAATTGAGTAGTATGCTTTCGTTATTAATAGTTGTTTGAGGTTTTTCAGGAATTTCAGGAATTTTAGGAATTACTAGTATTATAAACGCGAAAGTTTGTATGTATGAATGTATGGAAGATTGTTACTCTTTCACGCAAAAACTACTGAATGGATTTTAATAAAATTTTACAATGATATATAGCGTGTATACATCAGAATAACAATAGGCTATGATTTATAAAGATATCATATAAACGGTTGAACGGATTTGGAATGTGCATAGCTTATACCTATAGGATTAACACATAAGCTTTTTTAAAAATTAACTGAATGTTTGTTCTGTGAATGTTTCCAGCACTCACGGCACAAGTCATTAAACTTAGTGTAGGGTTGTGAATTTCAGAGCAATTATGTTAAAAAAACTTTCTTAAATTTGTTCGAGTAGAAAAACGAATAAAATTGTTCGTTGGTCTAAATTACAATATGTATAATAACGTACTTATGAAAGTGAGAACTTCGGACCATAGTAATTGCTTACGACGTTGGCACACTAATAGGTGGTAATAAACTTTGATCTCAGTTGCCTGATTGGTTTGGTTAAAATAAAAGCGTAAATCTAATTTATACACTTGAGGCTCAAATGTGTTGCTAGAAACAGGCGCTAATTTTTTTTTTCTAAACTTTATGTATGCTTTGTCATTAAAACTGATATGACCAATGCAATTTTATCAAAACGTCGAGTAGATTTATTTTGAAGAAAAAAAAACTTGCTCAAAAGGCTTGCCAGGCTTTTTATTAATTTGAATTCTTTATTGAAATTAAATGGTTATATCAATAAAATATTTAATAAGGTAACTAAGGTTATTGTTGTATAGATGTATATAGTTTTAGGAAATATAGGCAATCGGCCCGTAGATAGACACGAAATAATTAAACGCAAGCAAAGCTTAAAAAAACGACTTCGCCGCTTTATCTTCGGAACTTTGATCAGATTAGATGTACTAAACACGCATTATTGACGATATTTCAAGAACTACTGATCAGATCTTGATTAAATTTAAATGGGACAAATCTGTCAAAAAAAATTTCGAAATCGGTTCACGTGGAACAAAAATATTCACAACTTCAACATTCAACTTGAGTACCTCCTCCTTTTTTCTGAAGTCTGTAGGAAAAAAATACTATCGACATAATACGTTATGAGTATTTCATGTGTTATTTTTTCTTTTTAATATTATTTTTAAATATATTTTTTCTTTTACATTGTTATTGACCTGTAATATTTAGTAACCAATAAAATGAATATGAATAGATATGAAAGCACAAAATGCCCCGATTTTCTCATGCATTTTGTCTGATCAAGTCTATAAATACTCGATCAGTTTATGTTGGATGATATTGTAGAGCCACCATTAGACAACTTTTCACGTAGTCTGTGCTGAGGTTATTGGACCGGCAAGGTCAACCAGAGCTTGTCTGATTTCAGAATCTGCGTGAAGCGAAGATACTCGAAATCATTGTAAAGAGCTCAAAGGCATAACTCAATGCATTTATCGCACAAATTAATTAATTAAAAATTAATTAAACATTGAAGCGTATAAGATAATGTAGATAAAAAAAACGCTATTTGTAACTTTTTTTTTAAGTGAATCTTTTTACTGGAGGGCACTGTTAATTCTAATACGCAACCTTTTTGTGTGACGAAAAGTGGGGGCGGTAAACACTGTGGTGAATAATTTAAATGTTTCCCTGTAATACAAAAGTTTTACTTCCATCGTGTGTCTTTACGACACAACCTGTTTTTTTATTCAAGATAGGCAAAAGTTTCACCACTGTCTCACTTGATAGTAAGCGACTGTGCGGTGGACGATGGAGCACGTTTTCTTAACAGCTTGCTTATTCACTCGTGACTTTGACTCGTTGACAGAAAAATTCAAAGATTCTGATTTAACATAACATATACGCTTTCACACTCGCAGCCCCACACTAAGTTCGATGACTTGTGTCGTGGGTGCAGAAAACATTCACACCACACACGCAACCTCAACCAGAATCAGAAAAACATTTTTTTCTTGGAGAGAAACTTTTATTCCCATCGGGAATCGAACCCGATACCTGCTTAGAGGGCTACGGCGCGCTCAACTAAGGCAACGGGCAGTATAGTACAGCCATTACTTGGAATTTTAACTCCAGAAACGGCATGTTGTTTCATTTTTAGACAGTTCCAATGTTTTCCTTTAATAAATCTTGATAGTGTCTTCTTTTTATAATCATTTGTTTTTGTCTGAATATGGTGCGGATTGGTTTGTACGAACTAAATAACGATTGTTTTATACCATTTAAAATTAATAGTGAAAAAATTATTTGTTTAATTGAAAGAGCCGTAAGTATTACACATATAAAGGATTTAAACAACTTCGTCTCGCCGAGACGCCGGAGAGTCTACGCGCGTACTCGATGATGAAGGAGCACCGAATGTTCCAAAACTAGTCTCGAAACAATGTGAGTTTAACCGTATTAACCGTAAGTGAAATCGTATAAATCCTTAATAAATGTGTAAAAAGTAACCGTTATTTATGTTTCATGATCATGACACACAAAATTACGCATAAGATTATATAATGTAGATACCTTTGATGTATAAATAATACTACAACTGTTACTAGCAAGCCTAAAATGACACACAAATGTCACATCTACATATAAATAAGTAACAGTATATTATAAAAAATACGTAGTGTCAAATAATTTTATAAAATAGAAACATAAAGACAAAGAAAGAGAGTTTAAAATTTACAATTATAATTTAAAATATAAGATAATAGGCTTAGTTGATGAACAAAATTACACTGAACCGTGATTGTATTAAATAATTTAGAAATTGTGTTTAAACATACAAATTAAATTAGATTGGAACAACTGAAGAAAATATTTCAGAAATAAGATTAATTTTACTTTGAGAAGAAAATTAATAGCATATTTGAGGACGAGTGTTCATAGTGTGGATAATAAGCCTATGATTCATTCAGAAATAAACATTTAAAGATATTTATAAAACTTTGTTGTAAATGAAAAATTGGTTAATATGAATATCTCCCTTTTGGAATAAGGAAGCAAGAAAAAGGTAATTGAGAACATTATAAAAGTCTTGAAGAAGCAGTAGCAGTAATCGATACAAAGGACGGTAACAAAAACAAATTCGTAACTGTTGTTTCATCATTTTAGCTTTGTCGAAATAAATAGACATAATAATTTTAGCTTGTCGAACGTACGATTCAAACCAATGCAAAGAAAGCAGTTTATACAAAAATCTAACTGATAAATGACTTTAACGATCCGGTAATTGATAAAAAGGTACCGAACGTCCGTAAGACCATGGGTGGCAAACTCTCAATGTGGGCGAAATCACAGGAAACGCTTGTTAAAGACGTCCCATAACTAAACTCCGTAGGCATAACATATCATTAAAGACCCAGCACTTAATAGAAAGTTGTCAGTACATAATCATGTATTATGGACGATAAAAAGATCGTACCATACCATGATAATGCTAGCTTATTCGGACATGTGAAAGTTGCAATTTTTGTTGAATAGTACACTTGATATGTACTCTGTAAGTAATATGTTCTGTCACGACTCTGAGACGTCTTTTCATCAATGACTGAGAGAAATCTGGTGATGTTGAAAGCAGTCGTGATAATATTAGCGCATAGCGTTATTAGCTGTATTAGCTATTCATTACAATAATGCTATCTTGCGGTATTTTACAACCCAAGACAATAAAGAACATAAATGGAATAAGTGAAAACAACTAAGCATCCCTAAAATTTTAAGATCAGCAACTGAAACTGCAAGAATTATGACAAATGTCGATGTATTGACTCTCCTCCAAATTGTAATTGATGAATTATTAACTGTGTTTATTATAAAAGTGTACTTGATACACGATAAGTTGACGTTGCTTGAATTTAACTTTGATTTTATACTAAAATTTGTTTGAAATTACTTACATAGCTCTAAACTTTTTAACTGCACTAAGAGAGTAGAACAAGCGACCAAGACCAAATAACACTTTGTATAAATGTCGAAATTGGTTGACATAATGTTTTATTCTAATTGTATAACAAAGCTACGCAAGCCAGCTTAGAAATGAATATTCATTGCAAATTGTGGAGAACCTTCTTTTTAGATGTTAAAAAATAAGGAACTGTGACATTCAATGACCAATCGTGGTATAATCCTACTCGACAGTACCAATACTGCAATATAAATTACTGCCAATGGATTTCGAAGTCTAATAACACGTTAAGAACTTTTAATCACAAAATTCCTTCAGTTAATTAAAATTTATATGGTGGAAATCAAACTCTTTGCGAGAACAAAAGCTTTTAAAATCATGCAGTAATTAAAATGTAATAGAAAAGACGTTTATTATGGGACCATAAATAGCACTCAGCAGACGACAATGGAATAAAGACACACATCTTTACAATAAACTTAGAAAATCTATTAAATACAACCAAGCCAACAACACTTATCAGAATTCCTATGTCTTGAAACGTCTGCCATAAATTATCGATGGACTTAGCTCATTAATGAATGGACTTAGGATATAAAACCACTCAAAACATGACTTCACTTGATGGTGCTGGCAAACCGTAAATCACATTTGCGATACTCGTATTAAAACTTGATTTGAACTTGCTTCTCGCATACTTGATGCTTTAAGTGCTCAGGTTGTAAAAAGTTTATGGTGATCTGCGAAGAAATTTCGAAAAAATTGCGCTGATAAGTATCTTGTTTAAGCCGCTATCGGTTTAAGTATTTCAATAGAATTTTCACTAAAAGATTCTCTTTTTAATCCAAGCTTTTGCATTTAATAATACTACAATAGTGTTTAATTATATGAACTTTGACATTGCAAGTCACCAAAGATTTTGAACCTAAATACCTAGAAGTTATTAAGGTTTGAAGAGTAAGTAATTTTCTCTTTTACGATGATTTGAATACTAGCTGTAACTAGACTTAGCCAATTGTTACGTGAGATTTAGGCATATTTACGTATTGTTTACAATCTTTATAAACTAAAACACATTATGAATGTTTGCATGCCATATTTACAAGTTACATTTCTTTTAGACGATCCATAATCCCACATTTACTTTTATCAATAGCTTTCCAATTTTCTCAAAGCAAAGTAACTATCAAAGAGAAAAAGCGCCGATTGTGCGCTTAGCATAAAATTCAGACATTTTATGATCCAATAAAATCGAAATAGAATCTTCTATTTTTCTAACAGCTATGACCTCATCGTCCCTTTGTTTTTTTTCTTTGATCTGACTATTAGTTTGAATGAAATGAACAATTTTGCTTTGAAATCATTTTGAGAAAGAAAAATGTCAGCTACATTTCACGTCATGTTTTAGTTTTAAAATAAATGTTGGGATGAAGATGTTTGATTCACAAGATTAATGTTCTCTTATGATTTATTATTTTGGTTGCTAGATGTTCCAAAGTGTTACATTTATTAGTTTTGTTGATTAAATATGTCTCTGGTTTCATTTGTTATATTTTGTGAATAATAATTATTAGTCGTTTAGGTTAAACGAAATTTGATACTAGATATTCTTTTGTTTATTTCTTATCTCACTTATTGTTAATAAATTACTAAGCAATTAATTATGATGCTTACAGTGCATTAAACTGAATTAACTTGAATGTAATTTTTATTTAAAAAAATCAAGTTTTAATCTTGTTAAAAATACCATAACTCGTAAGAATTATGATTCCACTTTATTTCAGAAAAAAAATGTGACGCAGCATCAAAAAGTTTTCGTTTGAGCTTAAAATAGTACAATTCTTATTAATTATTTGCTTGCTTGCTTGTTTCTAGGTGGCTTCAAGCAATCTTCTTTTTACTGTGTTATATGAATATTGAAACTTTTACGAGCATCTGCTGTTCGATACATCGCAAAATTCAATTCTCCAACTTTGTTATTGTATAAATCCGTTACGAATGAATATGCGAAATCACAAGATCATAAATTCATCTTAATTGCTTGTTAGAATAAAATTGAATACTTGCTTCGTCATAAAAAAATAAGTACCTACGCTTGAAAAAAGCTTCGTTAACAATGTTGTTTGGTACTAAACATTTTGATTAGTAGTTGTTTGACTTTGTATAGTTAAATGTTGCTGTTTTTGTTGCAAAGGTAGGTTTATGAACAATTCAGATTTTATCCTTTGCAAGAATTTATGAGGGATTATGTTTTTATTGCGTCTGTTTTGTATTGTTGGTGATTGGATTTAATAACAGTGAACATACGGGTATCATAATAATAATGAGCTCAGATTAAGGACTTAATATCCGGATGACCGAGCTTCGCTCGGTTTTTTGTTTTTGGTACAATGTGTTTGAATTTGTAGCCTCAGAAAGCTCCATCTAGTGTCGAATAGAAACAGTTTTTTACATTGGTCATGGCGCTGATAGTTTCTTAATCTCGGTTTTTCAAATGCAGTTTGGGAACCGAGCATTTCTCGGACCTGGAACGTTGATAAAACGATTCCTTGGGCCGAAAAACCCCTAATCTGTAACTTTCATGAAAATCGTTGGAGCCGTTTCCGAGATCCTGATTACACATATATATACAAGAATTGCTCAAGATATTATATTTCAGATATCAATAAAATCTTAAAAGATTTTAGGGGGTACAAATTTCGTTATTCGAACAGAGTCCATCTGTTCACAAGTCATCAGACACGTGTTTAGGTATTAAAATCCCAAATAAAATAGTGACTGTATTTTAAAGATACCTTTATTTTCTTGTTAAACAAATTGAGCATCAGTAAGTTCATCAAAGTTGGTATTAGGCCGTGAAATACAGACTGAGGTATTTCTTTACCTATATACGTTTTAGTTAACTTTTAACTAAAATTTTTCGCTTGCGGCTGTAAATTTCAAAATATGTTTGAATTCTACGTGCCTTTATTATTTACCTATGATTGATTGAATAAGTAAATGATGATTGAAAATATACCAAACAAACAAATCTATATGTCAATAGACTTGTTAATGGACTCTATCGGGATTACCTACTAATAAAAACTTAGAAAGCCTGTGTACCTATTTAAGCTTCAAATATTTACGGTTACACAAACTTCGACATATTTCTGTCAAATCTGACGCAACGTTCAAATCCCCCAGATTTTTTAAACCAAACAACTTGCCAGACTAAAAAGCTGGCATTAAGAAAACATATGCCCTCTAAATTATTACAAGCAGGTTGGATGATTATCCTTTCCCTCTGTCTGCACTGAAATAGCCAAAAGACGTGTTAAAGCTACGAGTTATACTGAGAAGAGGTGACACTGATCTTTGTAGCTCGTGGAGACATTTGAGTAAGAAGTCACCACAAAAATAATTACAGTAATGTATTGTGTATTTGATGATTTTAACTGTAATCTCTTGTGCCAACCTCAGATCATTCATCAGTGATGCTTGCTTGCTTGTCGTATGAACTAGTGGGTAGTTCTAGTGTCAGGATTTTTCAGGCCGCCTGAAGGCATCCGACATGGCTTATTGACTGTTGCCACTAACAACCGGGACCGACAGCTTAGCGTGACCTCCAAAGCAAGTGTGAGTGATGCTGAATTTTAAGTTTCAGCATCATTTTCCTAAAATATCATGATAAGTTAATTTTGTAATTAGTTTTCGTATTTATTAGTAAAATTTTAAATTCATTGCTAATTATATTATACTCATCAATAAAGAAAAAACTAAGAATAGTTTTCAATTACAAAGAGTTGAGGTTTTAAGGTAGAAAGGTTTTGTCTGAAAGTGTATTTTAATAACATTTAAAGTCACTGTGTTGTTTTTTACCTACTTGCCGATAAAAAAAACAAAGAGCAGCACTTTGTGTTTTTTTTTTTACAATTATAATATAAATAACGCACCGAGCGTTTAGGTGCCGAATGAAGATTTTGATGTTAACATCTATCAAAGGCCATGAAATATAAATGATTAATATTTTAGTAGATGTCACTTCTAAATCCATTGAACTATACACACAGCTCGTGTTTAAATAACTTTCATAGCCAGAACTGCTTAACAAGACATCTAAACGTTAGCTTTAAAAATAGATCCACTCATGGAAAGGGAAGCCCAGAGTTGCCAGAACAAAAAGTGTATTTTTATATTTTGTTTGGAAAACAATGCATTAGGACTGACGTTGTTTGTCAGTTTTTCTTTTAAAGTTTGTTTGTGATTTGTACATTTAGGACATGTTTGTCTTTCATGTGAATTTCGTAGTCTTTTGTTATGTTCATTTTGTTTTAGGATACACATCTATCAGTTTAGAATATTTCGTATCTCCTTCATGTTAAATGTTGTTCTTTTTTATGTTGAGTAAACAATATATGTCACGACTGTTTGTAATAATTTGTAGCGATACGACTTATTTCTAGATTCTTCAAAAGTATAACTTTAAAATATTTTAATCTATTACTTTTTCAGATTTTTGTAATATTTTTTTTAAGTTAACCAACATATTGGGAGAGAACTGTCTCTCGGGGCACAGCTCACGCTTTATTAAGAGCTTCAGTAAAATTGAGCTTATTTATACTGTTAAAAAAAATATTAACACTCAGATATTCTAAATATTATTTGATCTAAGATATTTACTCTTCTTGATACATCTCAAAAATAATCTACAGTCAAACTATTTATTAATTTTACAAGCTTTTATTTAACTTGCAATGAATGTAACTATGTTTGTTCGGGTGGAATCTTGCAACTCAATTTTGAAGCCAATATCTTCGACCGATTGAGCTGAAATTTTGTATTCACGTTAAGTTTGGATGACAATGCATGGTTAGTTGTGTGACGTCATTTTAAATCGAACATGGCGGAACACACAAAATGGCGGACAAATAATGTTTAATGCACTCCTACAAGTCCTACAATATGGGTATCAAATGAAAAGGCTTGCTGAGAATAACTCGAAAGATAAAGTGAAGTCACTTTAAATCCAATACAGCGGACTTCTAAATGCGTGTCTTTAAAAAAGTTTTTAACAAGTAACTTATTATTTTCAGCAGAAGCCATTCTTTTATCGGATTAATCATAAACGAATTTCATATAATAAATAATTATAAATAATGTACAGCGAAGAATCACACACAGTAATTGTTTAGAAGAGCTTTTAGAAGACTAGATAAATATGTTGCGAAAATTGAACACACTTATCTAGACTCTCAGTTAATTTTAATTTTAATGAAATATCGAGTTTATTGAATAAAAATATTCACGTTAATTAATAAACCATTTTATTAAATAGCTTTCTGTGAATATCACTTACAGAAAAAATATTTATTTTATCGCTTTGATCAGTCTATTTTGAATATAAAATTCATTATTCGTATCAGATATTTCTTTGAAACGCAAATTTATTTGATATCAATGTAAAAGCTTTTTCAAAGGGCCGGAAACTTCAGTAGCGTCTGCAAGATTTATATTAGAATATTTTATAGTATTTTATTGATTTCTTTTTGCAAGCATAGTTCAGTAGATAAAGAACCATGGGTACTGGAGTTCCCAACACGATATTTAAATTCTAATATCTACTAAAATATAACATCAACACTTATGCCGTTCAAGCTAATTTCTGGGTCCTGGGTTTGATTCCCGGCAGGAGCACACATCACTCCCCAAGGGATAGTTGTGCTGGTGTATTTGTGTGTGTGATGTAAATGTTTCGGCAACCACGACAAGTCATCAAAATTAGTGTGGGGCTATGAGTATGAAAGGGTTTATGTATTTTTTTTATTATTATAAGTATTCAAAAATTAAAGTGAGAATGGTTGCTAAACTTTAAGTCGTTATAGATCTTAAACGGACATTAGAAATCAAAAATGGTAAACGAAACCTAATGATGACTACGCCTAGCCTAACCTCTCAGAAACATAAAAATAATTAAACGCAAGCAAAGCTTAAAAACCGACTTCACCGCTTTATCTTCGGAACCTTGATCTCGGATCTTCGGGGATGTGAGTGTGAATGCGTTTGTTTGTTTAATTAATTACTATTGGATAGTTCTTGGGTAATTAGATCAGTCGTGCACGAGTCTTGCACAAGTGCAGTCCGGGGTATTAGAGAATTTTATTGCATAAAACGTCTGTGGGTTCACTGGAACTCCATGGTAGTATTAATATCTTTAAAATTGAGGGTAGTGTTCTATAGTTAAAAAGGGGTAGATATCGTTTTTTTGTGTTTTTATTAGTGACCCGTGATATAGTTTTTTTTTAACCTGCAGGCATCTCAAAACACTGGTTTACGCTTTAGTTAAATTGACGTTATTTGTATAGTTAACTGTTATTCTGCTAGTGCAGATAAGAATAACTGTGAGAAAAATAAAAAGATATTATTATTATCATTGTTTTGATGGTGTAGGTTATAATACGTAATAGGGATGCTTACATCTCTGTGGTGCATGTCAGTTAGTATTTAGATTAGAATGCCAAATATTGAAAATCGTAGTCGTTGACGGAGATTAGTTAACACTTATGACTCTTTTATTATTTTTCTTTGACCTTGTGTGTGATACACAATATACAAGATCCCTATCTTTTTCAAACAGTTTGAAACTCCAATCGTTTTTTTCTTAAATACTACCTAAATTATATCAACTGTCACTAAATGCGTATGGCTTAAATAAAACCGGTCTATTATTCTATTTATTTATCTATTTGACTACTCTTTATTTATGTAATGTTTCTCACATTGAGATGGCACTGCTCTGGTGCGTCCTTATCTTCATTTTAAATGACTTTTCAGATGTTTGTTTGTTCGTAGAAAAGTATATCTTAATTTGAAAAGTCATTTACAAAATACGTTGTCTACATTGGTAGATCACACGTTGATGGTGTGAATGGCAGCCATTTTGAATTTAATGAAACTGTCAATATGAATTTGACGTTTTCATAATACTTCGTTCATTGAAAATAATAAAAAGCACAAAATGCACAAATCAGTCGAGTGAAATAAGTTTAGTGAGGTGAAAATGCATAAATTTATTATTTTTCAGTATATATTGTTATATCACATAATAAAAGCATATAATAATGAGAAAAATTACTTTCTAAATAAACCAAAATCACAGTTTTTCTGGACAAGATTCATAACTCGCCCTAACATTTTTTAAATATAAATAAAATCTAATACAAAAGCTGTCGGGAAATAATAAGAAATGTCTTTTGAACTCATTAAAAAACTAACTACTATTTTCTATAATATTTTTTCCTATATTAACTTGTATTGATTCGGCGAATCCTAGTTTTAGTCAAATATCCTTGATTGCAATAATTAAAAATATAAAAATTATTTAATTCCTAGTGGTTTAAGAAACCTAATTACAATTATACATGTTAACATTCTTCATTATAATATTATACTTTACCAACTACGTTGTTTGCAGTTTTTCTGCGACGAATATAAAAAACGTTCGCAGAAAATATATATATATATAACCTATAATTACTTCGATTATTCAATAGGCCTATATAGTTAATTACATCGTTAAAACTAGGCCCTCGACAGTTCCTTACAGACTAAAATTTGTCACGGAACTCGATTAAGTTAGGATCCCACTCGAAAAACGTTTCCGACACCGTCCATGCTCATACTTACGAGTCCGAAAAATCCTTAATAAATCCATTGGGCACTAAACACTAAAACTGTTACTGCACCATTGTTAACACAGACGCACGTTCACGTAAAGACTAGAGTGTCAGGGCGTAAGTGCAGGGACTGGAGAGTTTGGGTTGCGTGGGCTGGTCCGGGCTTAGCCAGCAGGTCGGGGCGCGGCGGGCGCGCAGCCCGGGCGCATATTCACCGAGCCAGAGGGGCCAGAACTGCACTCGCAGCCAGAGCTAAAGCGAGGGACGAGGCGAGAGCAGCACCACGCGAATGCGAAAGCTCCTCGCTCTTGATCACTTCATTCGGTGTCTTGTCATACTTGTGCGTCTTCTTCGTCACTGGCTTAGGTGTTGTTGTCGTCGGAGTTGTAGTAGACTGAGTTGTAGGAGGCGGAGGCGGCGGTGGCAAAGTTGGCTGCGGCGGCGGAGCAGGCGACTGCTCCTCAGGCTTGCAGCAAACACGAAATACTAGCTTCATATTGTGGCTGAGGCAACGCCCGCCGATGCGTCTATGCAGATCGTCCTTACTGGATGTAGATATGAAATAGTAGTCCTTACCGGGCAGGAATTCTAGCCCGCCCGGCTGAGGCGTGAACGGTCTGAACGTGATTGTGAAGAACATCAATTTGTGCGGTTTGTCGCATATCGCTATTATACGAGGGTTTGGATTCGTTATCCTACAAGTATCGTATTCCTCTTTACTAACGTTATATATTATATATTTTTCTGTGTCTTCTTCAAACGTGCCTGGTGTGTACACTGGACAAATTATATTCACTTGGTCGTATTCAAACTGAGCGTTTCCTTTATTCAAGTCGAATACGTGATCTGTATTGTCTATTCTAAATATGCTGTTGGTGGTGTTCCAATGGATGTAGAATGATTTAGCGTAGTTTCCCATCACGCTTTCGATGAAGAAAATGAGCACCAGCAAGGTCCAAGGCGTGTGCCTGAGCCCAAAATACGTGAGAGACACCATTCTGAATGTTTATACACTTTTCATTATCCAAAATCGACTTCTACACTGCTTTCGACTCACACCAATCCATATTTAAACCAACATTTTACACTGTCATGTCGATCACACGTTAATTCCGTAGTTTTCACTCAGAAACACGTAAATTTTCTTTCACTTTGTACACTCATCCACCATGTTTCTTGGTCGCACGCTAGATTTTGTCCGTCGATAAATGGAATTCCATGGGACGTGGCTCGATAGAAACGCGTCGAAATCACCTTTTACAGAACGAATCACTGTATCAAAACACTTGTGAATGCTTTACGGGGGTTCGCGGATCGTTTGGTGTTGGAATTAATCAATACAACACAGATTTTTTTACAATACTGAGGTGTTCTTTGTATTGGGAGGGTGACGCGGAGCGACGGGCGGGACGTAAGCGCCGCGCGACGGGCTGGCAAACTACTGGTCGGTCGCATTCCACGGGCGAGGTACGCATGCGGCTAGGCGCCCCTCTTGCACCCCGCACCTCACCCCTCGCGTTACCGGCGCGTTCGGGCTTACGTGAGCTTTTGGAAGACGCTTTTGTACCAACCTTTTTACAATATTTTAACTGTTATCACCCTGATATTTGAATTGAAAACCATTGTAACATCTCTGCTTTTGTTTTACACATAATTTTCTTGCTGTAATTCTTGTTTTTGTGTATAATTTTATTAATAATAAGGTCTGTAAAAGGAGAGCTTTTTCGTTTATTTATGAACGCACCCAAAGTCCGCCATTGAAAAAAAGACTCGTCCACAAACAAAATAGTAGAAGCTTGCGATAATGTTTGATGAAAGCGTACAATTTCTCATAATTATGTATAATGCACCTTTCATTATGGGAATAACTATAGTTTAATTTGATTAACTGTTATAATTTGCTTAACTATCTTGACATAATTTGTAAATATATGTATAATCACCAAATAATATGCATAATGACTGCATAATCACTAAACTGCTATGAATGAATATTCAAACGAATTTGATTAAATAATTCATGTTTTTTAATTACAACGTGATAATTATTCTTATATACTTTTCTATGAAAAACATACAGTGAAATGCGTTAGTTTTTAATTACAGGGTGTAATTATATCTACGATATATTATGCTATATAACTACGATCGAATTATAAATTTGTTATATAATTAATAGTATTTTGAACTGAAGCGCCTCGTTTAGACTTAACAGAGAAGATAAATAATATTTATCTTAAAATTGAAAATTATAAAATAGACTATGCAATAGACGTACTTCTGAAAATGTTGGTCTCATGGTTGGAAAGATGTCCCAAGAGGTTATTGATATTTAAAAATAACCCTGTATATAATATATACAGGGTTATTTTTAATATATAATAATGGCCAATTGAAACTATGCTATTTTTTTTTCAGAGCCAGTCATTCGAAGTCTAGTCTGTTTACCATCGTCGACATAATCATTTACCATCAGGTGACACAGAGGTCACCTCACACAAATCAGAAAAAAAAAGCACATACATAAACGTTTTCACACACACAGCCCCCACTAAGTTCGATGACTTGTGTCGTGGGTGCCGGAAACATTCACATTATACACACAATCATAACTAGAACCAGAAACACAGATTGTCCTTGGGGAGAAAACTTGTGTTCCCGCCGGGAATCGATCCCGATAAAATGCTTATGCTTAGAAGGCGAACCCACCCAACTAAGCCAATGGGCAGTTCAAGTAAATACCTATTATTTGGTCTTAAATACCTAATTAATTTTGATCTACAAACATTAAAAGGTTATATAATAAACAAGCCGTGCCCCGCGGCTTCGCCTGCTATTATCAATTTAAAAAGTAGCCTATGTGTTAATCCTAGGTATAATCTATGTACATTCCAAAATTCATCCTTATCCGTTCAGCCGTTAAAGCGTGAAGAGGGAACAAACATACTTACACACAAAATTTCGGATTTATAATATAAGTAAGTAAAGTAAGTATTAAGTAACGAAATAGTGTATATTTTATATGCAATAGTATTAAACCTTACTATAATATTATAAATCCGAAAGTTTGTGTGTAAGTGTGTAAGTATGTTTGTTCCCTCTTCACGCTTTAACGGCTGAACGGATTTGGATGAAATTTTGAATATACATAGATTATACATAGGATTAACACATAGGCCACTTTTTAACTTGATAATAGCGGGATGATATATTTTTTTTTATTTGAGACTAATCTAGCATTTGACCGCAATCGCACCTGATGGAAAGCGACGATGCGGTCGAAGATGGAGCACGCTTGCTCAGTAAAAACCTACTCACTCTCTTCTTGAACAACCCCATATTATACTTTTCGGGAAACACAGTAGACGGCAGCGCTAGCTCCTTGGCAGTTCTCATAATGAAAGTGGAAGCGAAACGCTTCGTGCGAATGGTCGGTATTTTTACCATTAGCAGATGCCGCATTGTCGTCTGTCTAGATGTTCGGTAATATATTTTATATGTAATATATATAGTATTAAATATATTAAATATATTTTTCATGTATTTTCAAGTTTTACGCAGTAGATTTTTTAATGCTACTAATGTTATGAATGTCTACGTCCCCACGACATAAGTAATTGAAGTTAGTGTATGTAAGTGTGAAAGTGTTTATACAATACAATACAAAAACTCTTTATTGACACCAATAGATAAATACAACTTACAGTGAACCTTATAAAGATAGGTACAATGGGCGGTCTTATCGCTAAGTGCGATCTCTTCCAGACAACCTTTGGATGGAAATATAAACGAAAAGACAACGTAGGGATGGTGGTGCGATAAAATGAATCAAATAGATTTAAAAACAATAGAAATACATTGTTTAAACTACATAAACAATACATACCAATAATAATATCAGAATATACGTACATAAAATAAAAAAATATTTACATATATAAGTACATATAATACATATTATTCAACATATATAATTCACACACATATAGTAACGTTTACAGATGAATATACCATTTGAATGAGTAACTACGGGCCAATTGCCTATATTTCCTAAAACTATGTACAGCAAAGAACTAAGTTACCTACAAGACATCGAGCTTATAGGTAACTCAAGTGCTCAAGCCCACTACCAGTGGGTAGCGTTCCCATCATGCTGGCGGCATTGCCTCTCTACAGATTGGACAAATAAAAGTTTTGACTTGAGTCTTAAATGACTCTTGAGTTTGCGCGCGTTTATGTGTTTGTCGTTTATGTTTTTCTAGCCGGGCGACGACGACGCCGGGAGGTCAGCTAATCTATACTATTCATGTCAAACATAAGTTATTTTAAGTAATGTAATGTAAATAAGTTACGTGTTCGACATGTTTGTTTAGCTCTGATAAGCTACTCGTTTACAATGTTTGAATTAGATATATAAATATTTATTATTTACGATAAGAGGTCTCAAGTGGCGCCTGATTCTTAATCGACTTCAATTCTTCGGAATCTTTTCTACCGACTTCACAAAAAAAGAGGAGGTACTCAATTCGATTGTTTTTTTATGTGTTACCTCATAACTTCTTTTCACGTGAATCGATTTTGAAATTTGATTCTTAATCGACTTCAATTCTTCGGAATCTTTTCTACCGACTTCACAAAAAAAGAGGAGGTACTCAATTCGATTGTTTTTTTATGTGTGTTACCTCATAACTTCTTTTCACGTGACGTTTTTGAAATTTGTTTTGTTTGAAATTGTTGCTTTCCCATTGGTCCCATTTAAATTTGATCATGAACGTCACAATTCATAAAACTTATAGTAGGGCTGTGAGTGTGAGAGCCTTTATGTTTATGCATTCATGTTTATTATTGAGCTAGTATTACAAAATAATTTTATTAAGGACCGTTTAGGATATATTTCGGTTTGAAGTTTTAGTAATCATTGTCACTTAAATGTTCAAGTTATAAATAAATAACAGTATAACTAAATAATAGGTATTTTAAAAGTAAAAGTCCTATAATAATACTAGCCAAGGCATTTTTGGCCCACTCTATAATATGTACATAGCCTATACCTAGGATTAACACAGCTACTTTTCAACTTAAAAATGGCGTGTGAAGCCGCGGGGCACGGCTAGGCCATTATATATTCACTTTCAAATAATATAAAATAATAATATATATATATATATTGTGTATAATATATCTCAATAATTTTCTTTTGGGGTTGAGACGTTGGGACCGTGGGGACCGGGAGCACATACAATCTACAATGAATTAACAAAGCGTTTGGTGGCAACTAGTGACCAAAATGCTGGCAAATATTTTGGACAGAGATTGAGCATTGCCATTCAACGTGGCAATGCTGCCAGTATTTTGGGTACTTTGCCTACTGGTAGCGGTCTATTAGATTAAGTTTTGTACATATTTATATCTAGTTATAGTTATTTTTGTTTAATTTTAATTTAGTTTTTAGTTTAATGTAATCTATAATATATTTAAGTGTTTAAGAAAGTATATAACCATCCACTTGTTTTTTTATGAATACAATTGAATTAAAAAAATACTTTCAAAATAATTACATGTAATAGAAAATATTACAAAATTCTTCTAAAACTACGAGCCAATTGCCTATATTTCCTAAAACTAAACTAAAACTATGTACAGCAAAGAACTAAGTTACCTACAAGACATCGAGCTTATAGGTAACTCAAGTGCTCAAGCCCACTACCAGTTACCCACTACCGGTAGCGTTCCCATCATGCTGGTGGCATTGCCTCTCTGAATTGCAATGCTAATACGTTGAGCCAAATAAGTGCCAGCATTTTGATCACGCGTCGCTGATATTACAAAATCAACACCTTTTTTGCACTTTAGTCGTGTAAGTACCTCGATCATGTAATTGGATCTAGGTACTTTAAATGATACATTCGCGTGAATTAGGGTGGAATGTACATGACTACTTATTATGTAGTTGTAGGATAATTTGTGAAATACAGCTATGTACTTGTAGGTGTCATTGACCGAGCGAGTCGTTTCAGCTTGGAAAAATTGCTTTTGTATGTCCGGCGGATTTCCGGTTGTTCTTCTCTATAGGTCGCATTTCTCAACCGATTCTCGTGAAATTTTGTTCGGTAATTATAAAAGAATTTCTAAACAGTTTCAGTTTTGAAAATTTTTTTTTTTTTGAAAATGTAAAAAAAAATTTTTGGCCATTTCGAAAATTACGCGAGATACGCTCACAGGGCCACTAGTAGTAAGTATCTATAATTAAAATTTTCAAGGTCTCTCTCATTTATTATTTTAAACCATAGACTAAGGGGTACTTGGTACACCAATTATTGGTAGTTACAGAAGCTATAACAAATTGTAATTAAGACCATGTACCCATAATACCGCAAATAAAAGTGTAAAACAAGTGTGTGTGCAAGCTCCACCTTAGACATCGTCACCATCAGGTGGTAGTAGTCAAAAGTTTGCTTAGTCATTTATAAAAGAAAAAAAAAAGAATTGAATTTAACTGTTTTTTTTTATACTCGATAAGCAAACATTTGACCACTATCTCACCTGATGGAAAGTGATGATGCGGCCGAAGATGTAGCACGCTTGCCTAGAAGATAATAAAAAAAACATCACATTCCATCATTTGAAATAGTTTACCAACGGAACCAACGCTAGCCTATCAGAGATAAAACAAGTAAAACTTTAAAAAGTTTTTTTAAAATCAAGCTCTTACAAGTTATAAATAAAGAGGATTAAAAGTATACAATCTGTTTTGCCGCGAAAGTGGAAAAAATGGCGTTGTTGATTTTGTAAAATTTTCCAAATCTGTGATTCTTCGAGTGTTAATGTGTAATAATGGTGGATTATTAACCGTTAATACTTAGTGAACGTGCATAAGTG
Organism: Lomographa bimaculata; assembly: GCA_948107665.1. NCBI lineage: Eukaryota > Metazoa > Arthropoda > Insecta > Lepidoptera > Geometridae > Lomographa > Lomographa bimaculata. Next base: position 4,676,009 of record OX403612.1, on the reverse strand, counting down.
TAGGCAAATCATACAAAGTTGAAAAACGTGATTTTCACCTCCGCTCCAAAACTCCAATAGAAGTTCTAGTAAAGTTTCTACCACTTTACTAGGGCATGGCTTGACTACGACTGGACCTGGACTCTTTTACCTGACTTTGACTGTGACTTGTGACTGGGACTTATAATATGAAATACGCTTGAAAGATATTATCACTTCACATTGGCTAAATGCATAGGATTGCGAAGCCAAAACTAAGGAAAAAAAAAAAAAGTATACAATCAGATAACTTATCAAGACGATTCTATATAATCCGAACGAAACTATATAATCAAAAAACTTATCAAGACGAATCAAACGAGCCGAAACTCGATGGGGTTGCGTCATTTCATTACAGAGCTCCTATGACCACCTTCCAGCTCCATCATCATACCCTGGTTACCATTGAAAGACAAACTACTCGTCAAGACGATTCAAATGAGCCCAAATTCGATGAGGTTGTGTGGTTTCATTTGGCCACCTTCCAGCTCCATCATCAGATCAGCATCGTGTCATCATAATATTGCATTGTCACGCGATTCACACATGTATGCAAAATTTCAGCTCAATCGGTAACCGGGAAGTGGATCAAATTTAATTTGCAAGATTTGATGACAGACATCGGGACAGTACAGGTGAAACTAAATAAAAGCTTGTTTAAAATCGGGGTGTGTTGTAAAGACACACGATAGAACTAAAACTTTTGTATTACAGGGAAACTATTTAATTATTTATTACAGTGTTTATCCCCATCACTTTTCGTCACACAAAAAGGTTGCGAATCAGAATTTCAAAGCCCTCTTGTCTAAGATGTTTCACTTCGAAATTGACATCTGCAGTTGGAAAGTGACGATGTGAGTAGTGTATAATTAGGGGTTCTGGATCAACACTATTCAAATAGAGTACTCAGGCGTACTCTATTTGAATAGAGTTTCTCCAGCCCCCTAATTATACATGCCTAATTTAAACGAACTGATTAAATGAACTTTCTCATTGTAACTTTATTTAAAAATTTAATTGTGTGAACCGATAAATAATTAATTAGTCGTCGGTGTCTGTTATACTTAGATCGTTTTTCCAGCTGCTATAACAAAATCCTCAATTTTAGTTAAAATGAGCTACTTATTCAAAGATCTGCTTAAATTAATAATCAATATAGAAAACAATCAGTATGCCTAAATATTTTAGATTAGCTACTGATTACATAGTTGCAAAACTAGTTTACTAATTCATTCGATTCGACATCTAGTTAAATGGATGATGCATTTGAATAAAGTAGGTAAGTATTTGTATTGTATGAGTATCAATTCATATTCCTTATTGTGAATCAGACTAGTAACGCTTCTGGCGAAGCTTCTCAGCTTTATAAACATCACGTTTTAGCATATATGTATATGTAATGATGAACACACTTAATGTAGCTAGATATGTGTGTGTGCTTGATACCTACATCAATACTATGATGATTATTGATAGACGTGTGTGCGGACGACGGAATCCTATTACTCTAACCAAACTCGAACATATACCTAAGCGATACATTCCTCTTTCTTACTTACTATACCTACATGCACGCCAATTATCACTACCTTTGTTTATCCACACTATTTACAAGAATTAAATCTAATAAATAAATAAATTTGCTTATGGCTTTATACCTACTATCGACTCTACATTCAAATGATTAAATAAAAATATTCTAAATGTTTATGGAGGACATTTCAATGAAAACAATATTATCCAAGAGATGTACATTTAATGCATAACGTAAAGCATAGTACAACAGTAACAATTAACAATTAATTGAAAAAATATATTTATTGGGTAATCATAAGACGTTGCACAAGTTACCCTCCAATTTAGCGATCATTTCTCTGATATTTAAATAAACCTCATCCATGAATGGGTTCTTCACCACGTGCTGCACACATAGTTCGGCATAACAGTCACATAATATCTTCGACCCAGCATTTTCATCCGGATTAGGGAATTTTTCTGCATCGTATATTTCGATTTTAATTACTTTGGCTCCGTTCGTAATGGGCTTCTTGATATACGTGTACATTATAGTTTTCTTGTTTGGTATGAAGCGAAACAGATCTGCATCCTGAAAGCAAATAAACGTTAATGATAACTCGAAATTGAATATCAATAAACAAATATTAATTTAATGATGGAATCTGGTTTTATTATTATAAAATACTTACCGACATTATTATTATCTATTATTTATTACTGGCACCTTGCTTTGAAAGTCTGACTGGAAATGCGGTGAAATAAAATGTTCGTCCTATTTTATCCTATTTATAGGTAACCGTAGACTAATATTGGTGGGTTTAAGGTTCAAAATAATGTAAGTTAAATATACTGCAACGTGGCATTCTTCAAGATGCATTGGAATTTGATGCGCTTCTCCCCCCGCACCCATCATCATAGTGGCATGTTAATATTAATATGTAATAATATGTTAGTTAGTAGTATCTCCATATATGTTAAGAAAACAATATTTGTTCTTTCTTGTCTGAACGATCTCTACGTATATGAACTGTCCCCCTTGCATAGTTATCCTGGCAAGTTCAATTTAGTTGTGTTAAAGTCACTGCATCATACGTTGCTTGCGACAGTATACAGTAATAAGAAGCAGTACCCGAATTCAATGTGCTAGCTTTTATTTAGTTTTTTATTTACCTAAACAGATAGTGCTATACTTAGTGGATATTATTAGCTTGTTTATTGTTCATAAATACTTATTTTTAGGATATAATATATATATAGGATGTGAGTGTGAATGTGTTCACATGCGTTAAAAGAAATAATATAACAGGTTATAAACATAGTTATAATAACTTTATATAACTAACTTCTTATATTATTTAGTCAATATTTATCATCAATAAAATAATATGTTTGTATTCTGCATGTTTAACATAGCTAAACAAGCTTATGTATTATTTATTTGAATGCTTCAATTCCAATCACTGCATTACATGGTCCTTCCATGTAATTTTATGATTCGCTAATATTTATAATACACTCTATTCTATGCGTAATAAAGTTTGTATTATAAACATGCAGCGGGAGTAACTATCGACTTGAATTATTAGTGCTAACGTTTTCAAAATCTGTTATGGAAAATAGCTGACATAGATTTTTTGGTCACATGGATTGTATCCTTATTTGGAAAAGTACATGCGATGTTCGCCCTATTTAAACGCTAGGGAGAGCAGAGCAAAATCACACTCCACCGGTGCACTCATCAGCGCTATAACTCCAGCTCCTGAAACCAAGAAAGAAAGAAAACGAATACCCGATAAAATGTAAGTTTTGTTTATTAATATTTATAATCCAGTAATCTATTTTTTAGATCGCATAGTCAACTTGATTGGATATACCATTCGAATGCATACTATATTCAATCGCACAGTCCATTCGAATGCATACTATATTCAATCGCACAGTCCATTCGAATGCATACTATATTCAATCGCACAGTCCATTCGAATGCATACTATATTCAATCGCACAATCCTTTCGAATGCATACTATATTCAATCGCACAGTCCATTCGAATGCATACTATATTCAATCGCACAATCCTTTCGAATGCATACTCGATTAAATTGCATGGTGCGTTTGACTGCTTAGTTCATTTGATTACATAATCCATTCAATTGCATAATGTATTCGATTGACTAATCAATAATAATTGATACTTTATTCATTCTTGGTACTAATAGTCATTTATTAAATGATTTAAAATGTAATGATTGAGTTTGTCTAGTACTTCCTACCGCCAGCTAATCAACGAAACCCTTGATTTATAACTATTTTCTTTATTTTCAGGTCTAAACTGGCACATGAAAAAGCTGACCGCCTCTTTCCTTCGGATGAAGAAGGCTCGATCGAAGTTCCAGATGAAAAGCACCGCAAGTCTTCATCGAAGAAGCGCCCTAGCAAGCCTCCGACTCTGCCTGGTCATGCTGCACCGAAGAAAATTAAAACACGCATCATCCCCGTCACTAGGCCGACAGCAAAGGATCTTTTTGGGACAGATAGCGAGAATGAAGACGAGGACATCGCACCCCCACCACCGACGGCTGGTAATAGTGGTAATAAGCCTATTTACTCCTTTATATCGCGAAGACTAGCAAATGGACATGCTCGTCAGGAGAATACAAATAAAAAGGGTGCTCATTACATAGAATTAAAAGTCTATAAATGTAGCGAAATTGAAGAAGTGTTGCCTATAAACCGATGGCGCCAGGCCGTTTTGACTCTAAAAAATAGAACAGACGAAGATACTGAGGCCTGGCACTATCTCACAAAGTTTATTTCAGCAACACGGGCTGAATTTAAAGATTGCCCACAAACATTTTTTAGTTCTTATTTTTAAGTATAGGATGTAAAGCGTTATTTTACTCATATATAATCATGTAATCATAATAATATAATGAATCTTTTGTTTGTTCTTAGAATATAAGTATATTTACTCAAGTTAATCTTTTAACTAACACTAGGTAGGTATACTAAGTTATGCTTACCAATAGTTTGTTAAGTAACGTTGTTTGATTTATTCAAATAAAAACTGTTTGAAATTTTAAATGTTGTTAATCATTTTTCTTCCAGTTCTAATTCCACCTCATCCCCACTCCGACAAGGCCCAGGATATTGAAAAATTGTATACATATTGTTTGAAATGCAAAGTGATGATACCTAAAAATGAATATCGATACCACTTGAGAACGAATTTACACAAATCAAATTGTTTATTAAATTTTGAATCTGAACATATTTACATTATTGGCTGTGCATTTAAGAATCGAATTGTAACATATCGTTTGAACCCTGCTCAGGAAGTCGAGTACATCACACCCGAGGCATTCCTAAAGGATAATCAAACTGATATATTGAAATTGATCAATTTATCACTGACGAATAACACATGTATAAAACTTAACTTTGAACTGTTTGCTTACTTTGTTCTGCCACAGACAGGTGAACAACAGTTAAAATCATTTAATTCGAAATATAAGATTGTTTGCATGAACACTGATTTAAACGTTTTATTATCAGATATACTTGAGACTTTTGATAGAAAACTAACTGAATTTTATCATTGTAAATCAGGTTGGTCATATCTATCTATAAGTCATTTAGAAATGAATGTAAATAAATATAATCCGATGCGAGGAGGTACCCACATACCACTTCCATCAAAAATTGCAAAATCGAAGAGTTGTTTGAATATTAAGAGCAATGACAATGACTGTTTCTTGTGGTGCATTATTGGTGCGTTGTTTCCAACAAAAACCAATGCATGTCGACCAAGTTCATATCCACATTATGCTAACATTTTGAATACCAAAAATATGAGTATACCACCAGCTCTCTGTGATATAAAGACATTTGAATTTAATAATCCGAGCATTAGTGTTAATATATATGGAATCGATGAAAAATGTAATGTCACTGGACCACTTTACTTAACAATTTCTAAGAAACCGAATCATATAAATTTATTATATATTGAAAAGGGAAATATTGGTCATTACTGTTTAATCAAAGATTTGAAACGATTAGTACAACGTCAGCTGACTAAAAGTAAAAGTAAACTGTATTTTTGTGATGCATGTATACAATTTTTTAGCGGCAAGCTTAAATATGAAACACACAGTTGTTCGAAAGTATTATTAGAATTGCCTTACAGTGACAGTAAAATACAATTTAAACATTTTGAACGACAACAGAAAATCAAATTTGTGATATATGCCGACTTTGAAAGCTTATTAATTAATTGTTCAAAGAGTTCCTCAGAAAACACACATTTATATAAATTGCACCAACCATCATCTTTTGCTTATTATATTTGTTGTGCTCATGATTCTAGTTTGAATAAATATGTTACTTATAGAGGTCTGGATTGCGTTAAAGTGTTTATAGAATGGTTGATAAAAGATGTTATGTTGATTAGTAATATTTTAAATGATAAAAAACCAATGTCACCTTTAACAGAAGAACAAGAAAAAGAATTTCGAAGTGCAACGACATGTTATATATGTAAAAATTTATTATTTGATGATCGAGTAATAGACCATGACCACCAAACTTCTTATTTTCGAGGAATAGCACATTCTTATTGCAACCTTTTGTTAAAAACATGTAGTTTTGTTCCAATAATTTTTCATAACTTATGCAACTATGATTGTCATTTATTCATCAAAGAGTTGACAAAATACGAGGGTGATATAAAAGTGATTCCGAAGAATAAAGAGAAATATTTATCTATTACTAAGTTCTTAACAAAGCAATGTTCAAGTAAATCTATACAAATGAAATTTATTGATTCGTTTCAATTTCTAAGTTGTGGTTTAGATGAATTAAGTAAAAATTTAGCTGCAGAAGAATTTAACCATTTATCAAATGAATTTCGAGATGGAGAGAAATTTGACTTACTTAAACATAAAGGACCGTATCCATATGATTATATGGATTCATGGTTAAAATATGATGAAAATAAACTACCAGAAAAGACAAAGTTTTACAATAGTCTAAAAAGGGAAGATATTTCTGATGTTGAATATGAACGTGCGCAAAAAATATGGCAAACTTTTGACATCCATACGCTTGGTGAATACACAGATTTGTATTTGAAATGTGATGTATTATTGCTTTGTGACATATATGAAAATTTTAGAAGTAATAGTCTCAGATATTATAATTTAGATCCAGCTTATTACGTTTCAGCTCCTGGGTTAAGCTGGGATGCAATGCTTTTATATACTGCTGTTCAATTGGATATGATCGATAATTTAGAAATGTATGAAATGCTGGAAAAAGGAATACGAGGAGGTCTTGCTCAATGTTCTCTGCGTTATGCAAAGGCAAATAACAAATTCTTACCTGATTATGATGAGTCCAAGCCTGATTCTTATTTACTTTATTTGGATTCCAATAATCTCTATGGTTTTTCCATGATGCAAAAATTACCTATGTCAGATTTTAGATTCTTATCAAACAAAGAAATATCGAAGTTTAATGTTATGAATGTTGATGATGATGGTTATTTGGGATATATATTAGAAATTGACATGTTTTATCCAGATCATTTACATGAATTGCATAGTGATCTTCCATTTGCAGTGGAAAAGTTTGTGCCTCCTGGAGGAAAAACTAAAAAATTAATAGCAAACCTTTATGACAAATATAAGTATGTGATCCATATCACTCACCTTAAAGAATGTTTAAGACAAGGACTAATTTTGAAAAAAAATCATCGAATCATTTGTTTTAGACAAGAAAGATATCTAAAAAAATATATTGATTTAAATACGAAGTTACGACAAGATGCTACATCTAACTTTCAAAAAGACTTTTTTAAACTTTTGAACAATTCAATTTTCGGCAAAACTATTGAAAATAAAAGGAAACAAGTAAATGTTAAGCTTGTAACAAAATGGAAAGATTGTTCAAATACTACGAATAAACATCTGGGAGCAGAAAAGTTATTGGCAAAACCGAATTTAAAAAATGTTACAATATTTTCAGATGATTTCGTTGCCATTCAATTAAAACCTGAGAAAATTATATTAGACAAACCAATATATATAGGCTTTACTGTTTTAGAATTGGCTAAACATCATTTATACAAATTTCATTATAATTATATAAAAAAGAAATACAAAGACAAAGCACGATTGTGCTATACAGATACTGATAGTTTACTGTACTTATTTGAGACCGAAAATATTTACGATGATATAAAAAAAGATAATAATTCCATTTACGATACTAGTAATTATAGTATCACTAATCCTTATAACATTTCTCTATTAAATGCCAAAATTCCAGGATTGTTTAAAGATGAACTTGGAGGTGATGTTATATCTGAGTTTATTGGACTACGGGCGAAACTCTATTGTATACGTAGCGTAGAAACAAAAGTTGTAAAAGCAAAAGGTATATCAAAGTGTGTCACAAAGCAATTACAAATATCTGATTATAATGAATCACTTAGATTTAACACTTCTTTAAAATGTAAAATGAATCTAATCAAATCAATAAAGCATGTATTGTATTCACAAGAAGTGAATAAAGTGGTATTAAACAGTAAGGATGACAAAAGACAAATATCATCAAATCTTATAAATACATTACCTTGGGGTCATCGTGAAACAATATTTTAATGAATGTGTAACATAGTAATAATATTATTATATTAGTTTTATAAGTTTTAAAGTAAGATTGTGAATATTTAGCTATAATTGCTATTGAATATTATTTTTAATAAATAAACAAATCTATAAATTAATTGGTTTCTTATTTTACAATACCACCTTTAGTTTTAATCTGGTATAAGAGTTTTGTGAATATATACATCGTAGTTAGTAAAATACGTCGTAAAATTATTATTCCTAAGTTTGAATCGTATATAAATAAATATTTACACACAATCTAACAGATGAAAACATGAAGTTGATAAGGCAAGCCTTGTCTCTGGACGTTAACAATATTGACTTACTAGAAAATAAACATTATGTGAAGCATAGTGTATTATTGCCTAATTCTATTCGTTGTCTTATATGCGGTCCTTCCAACTGTGGTAAAACGAATGTAATGCTAAGTTTACTATTACATGAAAACGGATTAAAGTTTAAAAATATTTATCTGTACTCTAAGACTGCATATCAATCGAAGTATCGTTTTTTGAGTCTTGTTCTAAAGAGGATACCACAGATCAAGTACTTTGTACATACCAATGATAAAAATATCGTAAATCCTAATAGTGCTTTATCGAATTCTATTATGATTTTTGATGATGTTGTTTGCGAAGATCAAAATATTATCCGTAATTATTTTACAATGGGAAGGCATAAGCAGTTAGATTGCTTCTATTTAACTCAAACATATACGAAAGTTCCGAAACACCTTATAAGGGATAACTCAAATCTTTTAATAATTTTTAAACAAGATGAAACAAACCTAAAACATATTTTTGATGAGCATGTGAGTACTGATATGTCATGGCAACAGTTTAAAAAGCTTTGTGCGGACATATGGAAAGAGCCATTTCAATTTGTTCTAATTAACAAGGACTGTGCAGTAGATAAAGGTAGATATAGAAAATGCTTTCACACATTTGTTCTTTTTTAATAAGACATATAAGAGCTATTAAAAATCGTAATTCACACTTCAATTCTTGTAGTTTTAATAAGTGGTTGTGTTACACACAAAAATTTTCGAAACATGGAAAAAAATATCAAGCAACAATTAATTAAATCAAGTGAGTCAATAAGAAATAAGCTCAAGCAAATTCATGATCAAGAAGACCAAACCAATATGACATTAAATCAAATGCTGAAACCTATTACAGACCCATTAAAACTCTTAGTGAATGATGCACAAGAGCAAAAAATTAAAGCTAGAACAGAAACAACTTTACCTGACGGGTCAGTGCATGATTCGAGTGGTTCATCGAAATATGAAGATTTGAGTGACAGTGAAGTTGAAGATAATTTAGAAATCGAAAATGTTTCCACTTCTTCGAGAAGTGATTTTAAAAGTAGGGAGAACATCAGTAATAAATATATGATGGATTTAGAAGAATCTCTGGATAAAAACGATCTTTTAAATATTTATAACTATGATGGTGATGATGATGATGAAATTAATATACCTTTCGGAATAAGAAGTGAAAACAAGAAACTTATGATGGGAAACATTCCTGTGCACTTTTCAATGATTAAAAATTCTAATTTAGAGAAAAAAATGAAGATTACTATAAATGATCAACAATACGTATTAACAGATGGATTGAAAGAGTTACTTCTGAGAAAAAAACCCACCATGTCTATGGTATCTGATGAGGATATGCATATTTATAAAGAAATTTTAAGTTCTACTAATGCGCATAAAAGAGATTTTAATCCTGATGGTCAGATTAAAGGAGATAGAGGTATTAAATATCGGCAAGTTATAAAACCCTTATTTTCAGAACTGATTATCAAGAAAAATAAATGTACTGATAAATACGGAAGTGGTTTACCTATACTAAAGCAGTTAAAAAATAACACAGATTTTATTTATTGGGATGATCCAAATGAGCTGATAGAACGATTAAAACTATTAATAGCATCCAAAAATGCTGGTAATACTAGCCATGACAATGAAATAATCTCCATAATAGAAGAATTGAAAGAAGCACGTATTATAAAATAATAAATAGGACCATTTTTAAATACATTATTCAGTTTGATGTTAACGCTCGAACATGAATGTTGACAAATTTGGCCGTCATGCACATAAAAGGCGACTGATGAATAATACCTTGCCCTGCGTTTTTAGATATACAAAAAGTGGAGAAATAGATGCACAAGATAAAATCATTAAAAATCTAGAAACCCCTATTGATCCGAAAGATAGTGTTACTAAAGAATATGTGGATAAATTTATAGCAGATACTCATAAAACAGTATCATCATTAAATGAGATAGCAAGAGAAATCACTGACAAAATATCTACTATTGAAAAACGATTAGAGCACGATAAACTTAAATCTAAAAATGAGCAAAGCCGACGTGGTAAATGAAATACATAAAAACGCAAGAGTGAACTTCCCCCGAAGACATGTTTTAATGAAAGACATCGACGATTTATGGCAAGCAGACCTTATTGATATGCAAGCATATTCCAGACAAAATAAAGATTTGAAATATATATTAGTGGTAATTGACACGTTTTCAAAGTATGCTTGGGCCTTTCCACTTAAACAAAAAACAAAAGAACATGTGTTTGATGCGTTTCATAAACTTCTTGAAAATGGAAGAAAACCTAACAATCTCCAAACGGATAGAGGATCTGAATTTTATAACGTTAAGTTTAAAAATTTAATGCTCAAATATTCCATAAACCATTATTCCACCTATTCAACAAAGAAAGCATCGATTGTTGAGAGATTTATTAGAACCATTAAAAGTAAAATGTTTAAAGAATTCAGTTTAAAGGGTCAATATAAATGGAGTGATGGTACTCTTGATCATCTTATTCAAGAATATAATAGATCGTACCATAGAACAATTAATACTATGCCAGTTGAAGTAAATAATAAAAACAAAAAAGCTATTTTAGAGCGATATATAAAAGCAGCGAAATTAAAAGTATTTCATAAAGCAAAGAGTTTTGCGGCAGGTGATCCCGTTCGTATTAGTAAGCATAAAAGCATTTTCGAAAAAGGATACACTCCTAACTGGTCCACAGAAATATTCAAGATAAAAGAAGTCCAAAATACGAATCCAGTGACATATAAATTAAGAGATGCTCATAATCATGACATTTTAGGTTCATTTTATGGACAGGAACTTCAGAAAACCAAACATCCAAACATTTATCTAGTTGAAAAAGTGATTAGAAGAAGAGGTAATCAGGTCTTCGTAAAGTGGTTAGGTTTACCCACACAAGAAAATAGTTGGATTAATAAATCAAACGTAATATTATAATGAGAATAAGTTAAATCAATGTTGAAGAATTATTCAAAAGGCCTATATAATGGATAATTTTCAAATGTTCATTCATTCATGCGCAGTAAATGAGAGGACGTGGACTTCTTAATTGGTCTATTAATAATTTACCGTTCGAAGTTCACTTACCTGGATATAATTATTGTGGTCCAGGAACAAAACTACATCAAAGACTTGCCCGAGGGGACAAAGGTATCAATCAACTAGACGAATACTGTAAACAACACGATATTGCCTACGATAAATCAACGTCTATAATTGATCGCCACAAAGCCGATAAAACTCTAATGAAAATGGCAAAGAAACGCGCATCAGCTTCTAATGCTAGCAAAGGAGAAAAAATAGCAGCCAATATAGTTAACAAAGCGATGATTGTAAAGCTAAGCACTGGTGCTGGAATGAAGAAAGGCTTGGCAAATGTCAGTAAATCAGTAAAGAAAAATTCTAATGCTAGGCTCAAAAAACGTTTTAAACATATGATTGATCATACGAAAAAACAATTAAAAATGTTGAATCCTAAATGTAAGAAAATGGCTCTTAAATTAGCAGTAGCTGCTGCCAAGAATTATGCATCGAATTCGAATATTAATCTTCCACGTATTATACCCATTCCAAAGACTGGTGGAGTGCTACCTTTAATACCTATTTTTGCTGGCCTTTCTGCTGCTGGAAGTTTAGCAGGTGGTATTTCTTCAATAGTTAAAGTCATCAAAGAATACAAAGCTGCAAAGAAGCGTTTTGAAGAATTAAAAAGACATAATGAAAAGTTGGAAGCACTATGTATTGGGAAAGGGTTAAGCATAATGCCCCATAAAAATGGTTTAAGATTACATGTATCTAAGCAAAAAAACTAGATTACAGGCTACCCAAGCGACCTCTTACAAATTATGATATCTTAAATTATACATTAGATGTGCCTTATTTTCGTGGTGTCTTTATGAGGGATAATTTACCAAAGCGACCTCTAAAAAAGGAGTGTGGTGTTATTAACTTAGATTCATCAGAAAATTCTGGTACACATTGGGTAGCCTACGGAAAATATTATGACTATGTTGAATATTTTGACAGTTACGGGAATTTGAAACCACCTAAAGAATTTATTGATTACGTTAGAAGGGAGATAAAGTATAATTACGATAACATTCAACGTGATAATTCCTACAACTGTGGACATCTGTGTATATCTTTTTTAAAAAGTTTCTGGCATAAAAGAATGAAATAAATATGACTTCTCAAGGAAAAACTATTTAGTCTATCACAATGTCTAATACTATAACTATCTCTAGTAAAAAATCTGTTCTTGAAACATATTTTAATCCACCTCTACAGCTAGATGACAAAAATTATGAGTGTGGTTTGCTAAACTTTTCTGTTTTTAATTCAATACATAATATAACTGCTCAAAATAACATATTTGCTTATGGAGATAAACAAATGAAAATTCCCTGTGGGGCTTATGATTTGCTGGATATATCTGAATATCTCGAACAAAATGTAAAGGATTGTGAAATAAAGCTCATACCTAATGACATAACGTTAACTTGTTCATTATATTGCACAAAACCATTGCATTTTGAAATAGACAGCAGCATAGGTAGTTTCCTGGGTTTTCCAAATAAAAAATTGGAAGGCAATATATGGCATGAATCAGTGAAACCAGTCAACATTCTGCCAGTGTCCGTGATTAGGATCGAATGTGATTTAGTACACGGATCTTACACTAACGGATTACCTTCACATATTATTCACGAATTCGTACCGAATGTTCCTGCTGGATATCGATTTATAGAAGCTCCATCAAACACTATATACTTCCCGATTAATAAATCAAGCGTAACATCAATTGCAATAAAAATTGTCGATGAAAATAGTAATTGTATTGACTTCAAAGGAGAGCTTATTCAACTACGTCTTCATTTACGAAGATCAAGATGATAGTGTTTTATAAAATCCCGAATCATTCGATGAAAACGGTCAAAGAAGTAAGAACTACTAACGTGACAAGACGTATAAAAAAAATTAAAAAAGTAACAAAAACTAATAAATTATTTCTAAGGTCACTTGGCTTCAAAATATGAGTGTCTTACAGATATCAGAAATCCCAACTTTCGATACTTCAATCGAAAGTTACGAAATACATAGTTACAATCCCTACAATTACAGTTATAAAGAAAATGATGAAATCCGTATACCTGTTCATCAGCAGGATGTTTATGTATTACCATCTGCAAGTTCATTATACATTGAAGGACAGGTTATTGTCACAGGAAAAGATGTAGGAGGAAAAGAAATACTAAAGAATGTAGATTTCACAAATAATCCATTCATGTTTTTATTCCGAGATATCCGATATGAACTGAACGGTATTGAAATAGATCGTGTTAAAAATGCTGGAATAACTACGACAATGAAGTCTTACATATCAATGAATCAAGGCGAAAATAAGGTAGCTGCTTTATGGGGATGGCATTTAGATGGAGATAAAAATAAAGACGGGTACTTCAGTGTCATCATACCGTTAAATAAAATTTTGGGATTTGCAGAGGATTATAACAAAATAATGATCAATTGTAAACATGAACTGATTCTGAACAGATCGAACACAAATTTGAATTGTGTTACAATACATGAAGACGACGGCCTTCAAGTGAATGTAAATAGAATGCAATGGCGTGTACCTCATATTAAAGTGTCAGATCGAGAGAAACTGTTATTGTTAAAGCATGTGGAAAAGGATAGATCTATACAAATGGCTTTTAGGAATTGGGATTTGTATGAATATCCATTATTACAAAAAACTACAAAACATTCTTGGTCAATTAAGACAGCATCTCAACTAGAAAAGCCAAGATATGTAATCTTAGGTTTTCAAACAAATAGAAAAAACCGAAAATCTAGAGATTGTACGATATTTGACCATTGTAATATAACTAACGTCACTTTATTTTTAAATTCATACAGTTATCCATATGATTCTCTAAACTTGAACTTTAAAGAAAATAAATATGGTATATTATACGAGATGTTCACCAATTTTCGTCAGTCTTACTACAACTCTCCGGCAGATCCATTGTTCGATCTATTTAATTTTAAAAATAAATGCCCCGTCGTAGTTATTGATTGTTCTAGACAAAACGAAAACTTAAAGAGTGGACCTGTTGATGTCCGTCTAGAAATAGAAAGTGCAGAAGCAATTCCTGACAATACTACTGCGTATTGTCTCATTATAAATGACCGCATTGTGGAATATAAACCCTTGACTAACATTGTACGCAAGTTATCATGAATACAAGCTATCACAATACGATTATTGACGTTCAGGGATTTAAAACAGATGAAAATGGGTTTATATTGAAAGAAATAGCCATTATATGGAATAACTGTGTGCAAGTTTATCTTATTAAACCTCCATACCACAGTTATGAATTATCAGATTCTGAAAAGAAGCAGGTAGCCTGGATTGAGAGAAACAGAAAGATCTATTGGAATGAAGGGGTAGTACCATATCATGTTTTCAAAAATGTTTTGTTAAAGGCTATTGTTAAGTTTTTAAAAGATAAATATATTTATACGAAAGGACTTGAAAAAGTAACATGGATAAGAGAAATGTTAGATTGTAATAATGTATATAATTTAGAAAGTGTTGGATGTCCTAACTTTAATACTTTGTATGAACAGTATAAGTCAACAAATGATGTATTTAATTGCATAGAGCATTCCTCAATTTGTGCATTGAAAAATGTTATGTGTCTTAAAAAATGGTGTATTAATAACGATATTTTTAAATAAATTTGATAATAAAAATATGTGGTTTTATTTCATGAAATTATCAATGAAGCAGTTGCTAAGTGACGTCAAATTACCGACGTCTTAACTTCACACAAAGCAAGCTCGAAACTAGATAGTGTAGTATAGTTTTTAGATAAGAAACTCACTAAGGAGGCATCAGAAATTGATCTAAATCAAACATATATAACAGATCATTAGTTTACACAATTAGTTCTTGATATAGAGCAGTAATGAGAAACGTAATTAATCAGTTCTGTAAAGTGAGGTAAATTAGGGCTGGAGCAACTCTATTTAATTAGAATACGCCTGAGTACTAGGACCTCAGTCCCAGCTTCGAAAAGTCCCTGTCACCTGTACATAAAAATGTATAATTGATATTGAGTAAAATCACGAGTAGATCATGGGCTTAATTGTGCTTAAGTTGTATTATCATAACAGCACCTGGAAACTGATCTAAATCAGACAGATAACATGATCGGTTTACACAATTAGTTCTTGATATGAAGCAGTAATTAGAAAGATCAATAAATCAGTTCTGTTAAGTGATGTAAAATTAGGACTGGAGCAACTCTATTCAATTAGAATGCGCCTGAGTACTAAGACCTCAGCCCCAGCTTCAAAAAGTCCCTATCGCCTGAACATAAAAATGTATAATTGATACTGAGTAAAATCACAAGTAAGATCATGGGCTTAATCGTGCTAAAGTTGTCCATAACAGCACCTGGAAACTGATCTAAATCAGACAGATAACATGATGATCAGTTTATACAAGTCGTTCTTGATATGAAGCAGTAATTAGAAAAATCAATGAATCAGTTCTTTAAAATTAGGCATGTATAATTAGGGGGCTGGAGAAACTCTATTCAAATAGAGTACGCCTGAGTACTCTATTTGAATAGTGTTGATCCAGAACCCCTAATTATACACTACTGATGTGTCCCAAATTGGGATAATCTCATGGTCACTCTCAAAATCAGTCACCGTATCACCCAATTAGGAATTAGTTACGTTATTCTAATCTTCTATATATATAAAAGAAAGTCGTGTTAGTTACTCCACTTATAACTCAAGAACGGCTGAACCGATTTAGCTAAAAATTGGCAGGGAGGTAGTTTAGAGCCAGGAGAAGGACATAGGATACTTTTTAAGAACGTACATTTCTTTAAAAAATTTTTTTTCATTTCCATATGCTTTCCATTTTCTCATACGTCACTCGGATTTGGTAAAGTACTAGGCAAACATAAACATGAAGGTTGTAATAATATAGTCACGTGACATTGTAACGCATGCCGGGTATGGCTTCCTAAATATGCACATTCATTGACTGTTAGGCGGAACGAAGGTCGCCGGGACAGCTAGTTAGTTATAAATATATCACACGTATATAACACACTAATCTCATAAAAGCGAAAGTCTGCGAATGTGTTTTTTTTGTCAAGATAGGCAAACTTTTGATCACCATCTCACCTGATGGTAAGCGACGACGTGATCGACGATGGAGCAAGCTAGCCTAGAAGATACCTATTCACTCGCGACTTGAAGACTCCCATATTGTACTCATCAGGAAACACTGACTCAGGTAAGGATTTCCATTCATTTGCGGTTCGCACAATGAATGTGGAGGCAAAACGCTTCGTGCGCATTTGTGGACTGTTCATTGTATAGCGGTGTCGCTTAGCAGTTTGTCTTCTTGTCCGATGATAGAACGGGGATGAGGGAACTAGATCGTGCAGTTCTTTGGCACACTCTCCGAAATGTATCCGATAAAAAACCGAGACGAGCTACCATGCGGCGATGACCCAAGCTCTGAAGCTTTCAAGTAATCAGCCGCTCGCTATCAATGAGTCTCTTGTATGTTTGTTACTTCTTCACGCTCAAACTACTGGACCAATTTTGATGAGAATTGGTATGGAGGTAGCTGAAACCCTGGATTAACTCATAATGTTTATCCTGGAGCTCCTGTGGATCCGGGACTTATACGCGGGTAACAACGCGGTGTGTAGCTAGCGAAAATATTATGATTCCTGGTATATATAGAAAGATATATATGCCTAGCCGTGCCCCGCGGCTTCGCCCGCTATTATCAAGTTAAAAAGTAGCCTATGTGTTAAACCTAGATATAATCTATGTACATTATTTGTTGAGACACTGGGTCCGTGGGGACCGGGAGCTCATTCTATTTTCAAAAATCTATCAGAGCGCCTGGTTGAAGCGACGCGTGATCAAAATGCTGGCACTTATTTGGCTCAACGTATTAGCATTGCTATTCAGAGAGGCAATGCCGCCAGCATGATGGGAACGCTACCCAGTGGTAGTGGGTTTGAGCACTTGAGTTACCTATAGGCTCGATGTTTTGTAGGTAACTTGATTCTTTGCTGTATAGAATTTTAGTTTAGTTTAAGGATCCGGCAGTTATCCTTGAGAGCCTGCGTATTCCAGGTCTAGTGTGTTTACCAGCTTCGATCACATCGTCACTTACCATCAGGTGAGATAGTGGTCAAACACCAGCCTGTGCCAGAAGAATACAAAAAAAAAGTACATTCCAAATTTTATCCAAATCCATTCAGCCGTTAAAGCGTGAAGAGGGAACAAACTTACTTACACACTTACACACAAACTTTCGGATTTATGATATTAGTAAGATAATTAAATACCAATAGGTATAGAATATGATATTGTTATGAGATCACCATACAAACTCATACATACATAATTGAAGCAATGCATTAGTAATACAAAACCCGACAGTTTGTTTGTTTGCTTTATTGATAGCGGTAAGGGCGAGGTCACAACGCATGTGCATAAAAAAAAAAACATTACTAATTCTATTCAATTCAATCCTATCCTACTAATATCATAAATTCGAAAGTGTGTGTGTAAATGTGTGTGTGTAAGACTAAGTGTGTAAGTATGTTTGTTCACGCTTTTTAGGCTGAACGGATTTGGATGACATTGGAATGTACATAGATTATACCTAGGATTAACACATAGGCTACTTTTTAACTTGATAATAGCGGGCGAAGCCGCGGGGCACGGCTAGTATATTATAAATCCGAAAGTTTGTAAGTGTGCGTGTATCTTTGTTCCCTCTTCACGCTTTACCGGCTGAACGGATTTGGATGAAATTATGAACTTACATAGATTATACCTAAGATTAACACATAGGCTACTTTTTACTTTGATAATAGCGGGCGAAGCCGCGGGGCACGGCTAGTATATTATAAATCCGAAAGTTTGTAAGTGTGCGTGTAAGTATGTTTGTTCCCTCTTCACGCTTTACCGACTGAACGGATTTGGATGAAATTTGGAATGTACATACCTAGGATTAACACATAGGCTACTTTTAAACTTGATAATAGCGTGCGAAGCTGCGGGGCACGGCTAGTATATTATAAATCCGAAAGTTTGTAAGTGTGCGTGTAAGTATGTTTGTTCCCTCTTCACGCTTTATAGGCTGAACGGATTTGGATGACATTTGGAATGTACATAGATTATACCCAGGATTAACATATAGGCTACTTTTTAACTTGATAATAGCGGACGAAGCCGCGGGGCATAGCTAGTTGTTCAATACAATAAGTCTAGTCTAGAGTCTATCGTAAAAACACACGATTGAAGTAAAACTTTTGTATTACAGGGAAACATTTTAATTATTTATTACTAAGCGTGGTCGTGGTTCGATTCTCGGTGCGAACACAAGTTTTTTTCCCAAGAAAAAAAATGTTTCTGGTTTTGGTAGTGATTGTGTGTGTTAAAGTTTCCGGCTCCTACGACACAAAGCATCGAACATTTTTTTTTTAATTTATTGGAACGGCTTTGTTGCTGAGCTACCATGTCGCCCTGTAAGAAAAATCGGGTTGTTCCGTACTCATCCTATGACGTCTCATCCTACGGCTATTTTTTTCTTAACTCAACCGATTTGTATTCTTAACTTAACCGATAGCAATTTATAATTTTTTAATTCTTAATTCATCCTATGCGTATTCTTAACTCAACCTATGACATTTTCTTTTTTAAATACTTCGATTTTCGTGTGTAAGGTTGGCATAAAAATATAGTACTGTTAAAAGTATTATTATTTTAATAAAATAAAACGATTATTGTGACAATATTGTTATTTTTTTTTTTAAATTAACGTAACAAATAACGTACAAATGAACATTAAATAATTAAAGTTACAAAACAGATATATAAAAAAATCTCATAAATAATTGTTTTTAAACTGAGATTACTACCTAAGTTTAAATAAACGAACATAGCTTTAGTGTGCATAGTAACAGCTTATGATAATCGTACTAAAAATAATTATTTTTACAATATTTTTATAATCATATATAATGACAATTGGTATTAAATGATTCTGAGTCATTCAATAAGCAATTATGTTTTTCTACTAGATCCTGCGATAAAATAAACTTTAAAAAATCAACATAAAATATAAAAAGACTCTGAACAATAAGATACTACTACAATTAAAAACTCTAGCGAAAAATAAAACTTAACTAAACGATGCATACATAATATCTTCACTGTTACTTCTTCGATCCTTTAAAATAAACAAAAGGCGCCAGTTTTTCTAGGCAGTGGCCCAGCACTATTTTCCCATCTTTTAATTCTTGGATAGCGGTGTTGATACGTTCTTCGTTTTCGTCAATTTTTATTGGTGTCGACACTCCATATTTTTTTTGAATAATCTTCGCATTTTGTAAAAGTGCATCTTTTTTCAAAATATGATAGAATCGAAGTATATTTATTTTTTTGTTTGCAACATGTCTGTTTAAAGTTGCATGCCAACTTTCAAGTGCGTTGGTCGTTCTGTTCTTTCGCTGGTACACATTCCACAGATGTGGTGGAAAGGCACCACCCTCCAGACACGTTTTAACAAGACAGTCGTCGATCAGGAAACTCTATTATCACTACAAGAACAAGGAATAAACCTTGTTACAGAACTCCCACAATTTAAAAATGCAAAAACATCTCTTTACAGTGCAAGAAATAAAAGCCAAGGAGTAAAAAGAACAACTTTTAAAACGGGACCGCAAGTGGAAGTGCCAAAGTCATATGATGATTTTGTACTGTTTGATTATCAAGAAGGAGAATCGCGCATTATTGCATTCGCGACACATGAAGGACGGCACAGAATGGAAATAACTCGAGTTTTCTATGGAGATGGTACATTCAAATGCTGCGTCAGGCCATTTCGTCAACTCTATGTGATACATGGAGATATGGGCATCAACGATGATACAAATATTGTACCGTTGGTGTACGTCCTACATATGGCAAAAGATGAGAAGACATACACAACTCTATTTCATTTAATGAAAGCTCAGATACACAATTGGAACCCAGAAATAATAACAATTGATTTCGAAAAGGCTGTGATAAATTCAATAAAAACCGTGCTGCCAGACACTCTTACAAAATGCTGTTATTTTCATTTCTGTCAGGCACTGGTCAAGCGAGCAAAAAAACTCAAGATTACCAGGAATAGAAATCAACTCAAACATCTGGCTCTTTGCTTGGCATTGCCATTGATCCCCGAATATTTAATTGATGACGCATTTTTGTACATAATGGAGGATTGCCCAAAAACTGACAATATTACGAAATTTAACGACTATCTTGTAAAAACGTGGCTGGAGGGTGGTGCCTTTCCACCACATCTGTGGAATGTGTACCAGAGAAAGAACAGAACGACCAACGCACTTGAAAGTTGGCATGCAACTTTAAACAAACATGTTGCAAACAAAAAAATTAATATACTTCGATTCTTGCATATTTTGAAAAAAGATGCACTTTTACAAAATGCGAAGATTATTCAAAAAGAATATGGAGTGTCGACATCTCAGCCAATAAAAATTGACGAAAACGAAGAACGTATCAACACCGCTATCCAAGAATTAAAAGATGGGAAAATAGTGCTGGGCCACTGCCTAGAAAAACTGGCGCCTTTTGTTTATTTTAAAGGATCGAAGAAGTAACAGTGAAGATTTTATGTATGCATCGTTTAGTTAAGTTTGATTTTTCGCTAGAGTTTTTAATTGTAGTAGTATTTTATTGTTCAGAGTCTTTTTATATTTTATGTTGATTTTTTTAAGTTTATTTTATTGCAGGATCTAGTAGAAAAACATAATTGCTTATTGAATGACTCAGAATCATTTAATACCAATTGTCATTATATATGATTATAAAAATATTGTAAAAATAATTATTTTTAGTACGATTATCATAAGCTGTTACTATGCACACTAAAGCTATGTTCGTTTATTTAAACTTAGGTAGTAATCTCAGTTTAAAAACAATTATTTATGAGATTTTTTTATATATCTGTTTTGTAACTTTAATTATTTAATGTTGATTTGTACGTCATTTGTTACGTTAATTTAAAAAAAATATAACATTATTGTCACAATAATCGTTTTATTTTATTAAAATAATAATACTTTTAACAGTACTATATTTTTATGCCAACCTTACACACGAAAATCGAAGTATTTAAAAAAGAAAATGTCATAGGTTGAGTTAAGAATACGCATAGGATGAATTAAGAATTAAAAAATTACAAATTGCTATCGGTTAAGTTAAGAATACAAATCGGTTGAGTTAAGAAAAAAATAGCCGTAGGATGAGACGTCATAGGATGAGTACGGAACAACCCGAAAAATCAACATATCTATCTATATATATAAAAATAAATGCCACTTTTCGTTGTTATTTTATAACTCAAGAACGGGCTCACCTATCCAAACCAAATATTTAGGCTTTGTATGGACTATTTAGTAGATGGTTTATGTGAAGATTGCACAAAATCGGTCGAGCGGTTCTTTATTTATCACACCCGGGCGAAGCCGGGGCGGATCGCTAGTATATATATATATATATATATATATATATATTATACTATAAATATTATAAACACTGTTAACAAAAGCTAATTCGTATCTACATACAATGTAAACGTTTTGCTCCTTCTGAAATTGGACTCATCGAACTTATTGAGGGGTTGTGAGTGTGAAAGCGCTTTAGAAAATTTCATATATAACTACTTTTTCAACCGACTTCAAAACAAGGAGATTCTCAATTCGACTGTTTGTTTTTTTTATGTATGTTACGCGATATCTCCGCCAATTATGAATCGATTTTAGTGGTTTTTTTTTGTTTGGTAAAGTATACTTTCATTGCTTTACTTTTACATTTACTTATATTCAGAGGTGGTCCCATATAAATTATATCAAAATAGGTCAAGCCAAAACTGAAATATAACCGATGAAGTCCGTTTTTTTAAGCTTTGTTTGCGTTTTTTTTATGTGGAATAGAGAAGCATTTGACCACTATCTCCTGATGGAAAGTAATGATGCGGCCGAAGATGTGACATGCTGCCTAAGATACCTATTCACTACAAACTTGAAGACTCTCAGATTATACAGTTCGGGGAACAAAGACGCAGGCATTTATTTTACCTAAACTCTACACAATTATTGTGTAACTGAAACTCTACTACGGCTCTACCCAAAGGAAGTGACCTGTCATATACCCCTAATGGAATTTATGTTAACCATCGAGATAGGAAGCAAAACTACGGTCTGTTAATTGTTAACAACAAGTTACGCCATCTTTTGAGCATCTTTGGAATTAAACTTTACTTACCTCTGGCTGGAGTGTTATATTTCTACCAACTTCACAAAAAAGGAGGAGGTACGCATCTCAACTGTATTTTTTTATGTGTACCTTATAACTTCTTTCCACGTGAACGGAATTTGTTTTTTTTTTGTTTGAAAGCTGTTGCTTTCTCTTTTGTCCCATTTCAATTTGATCAATATCTGATCAGTAGTTTTTGAGTTATCAGTTGATTACCACTTGTGAAAATCGTTGGGAGCCGTTTCCGAGATTCAGATTATATATATATATATTTTTTTTTTTTTTATTTGTGACAGGCTAGTGTTTGACCACTATCTCACCTGATGGTAAGTGACGATGTGATCGAAGCTGGTAAACACACTAGACCTGGAATACGCAGGCTCTCAAGGATAACTGCCGGAACACCGTATTTGGCTTGGCGGCAGACTTTCAACTTGATGGTGGTAAGCTACTTTGGTAGCAAGCCAGGCGAGCAACTCACAAAATGCTCTACCACCTCTCAAATGTCACCTGATTAGCACCACCCGGGGACCACGTGTAGGGAGTCAGACTTAAGGGGTATCCTCCTACGGACGTGGGTGACTCAGCCCCCATATATATTGTGTATATATATATATATAATTATATATATATATATACACAAGAATTAGATTATTTCACTTTGTTAGTATGCGCCAACCTTAGTTTTCTTGCTTTTAAAGTTTTAGCGAGGCAGTATAACCAATGTTTGTTTAACATACGTGCGAAGAAGATAAGATGTTTTCATATTGTCTGAGGTCATTGGAACGGAGGACAAGCAAGACATGCCTGTAGGTAAGTGACAAGCCAAATCTGTTTGTTTTTTTAAACAAAAGCTCAAATTTACCGTTAAACTGCCCTTTGGCTTAGTTGGGTTCGCCTTCGTAACAGGGGATCGGGTTCGATTCCCGGCGGGAAAACAAGTTCTTATCCCAAGGAAAATTTGTTTCTGGTTCTGGACACTAATTTTCCCAAACAAAAACACAAATTTTCCCTGGGGAGAAAACTTGTGCTCCTGCCGAGATTCGAACCCAATGATACCCCTGCTTAGAAGGCGAGCATCCACCCAAATAATCAACGGGCAGTTCAAATATGCTAAATTACCAATGACTGAGTATACGCTTTGTGTCCTGTTTTTCTAGTTCTTAGATTCCTTGTATTTATTTACCGACTTCCAAAAAAAAGGAGAAGGTAATCAAGTCGACCGTATACATATTTTTTTATGTTTGTGTTACCTCATAACTTCTTTCCACATGAACCGATTAAACATTTTTTTTAGTTTCAAAGATGTTGCTTTCCAATTGGTTCCATTTAAATTTGATCAAAATCAGTAGTTTTTGAAATATCGTTAATAATGCGTATTCTGTGGACTACATTGACGATGTTCTCGCTTTTAACCGACTTCAAAAGTTACCTCATAACATGTTTCGTTGTGAGCCGATTTCGATGATTATTTTTTTTATTTGAAAGCTGATGCTTTTCATGTGATCCCATTGAAATTTGATCAAGATCTGATCAGTAGTTCTTGAGATATCGTCAATAATGCGTGTTTAGTACATCTAATCTGATCAAAGTTCCGAAGATAAAACGGTGAAGTCGGTTTTTTTAAGCTATGCTTGCGATAAAAAAAAAATTTTTTTTTCTTTTTATTCTCTGTTATTTTGTGCCTTTTGCGGTATAGTGTTTATTCACATTAATCATCACAGGAGGTGTTTTTAAAACTTATTGAAATTAATTGGCAGTACGGCTTTCAGATTACATTTGACCGATTCAAAATCGCTATAGAGTAAGAGGAACCTTAGTTCCTTTTTAGAGTAAGATCCCAAGGCCACCAGACGTCACGTATTTTCTGACGAAGGAAATGTTGACAATTGAGTAGTGTTAGTATGTACTAAGAACGCATGCCTACCTACTAGCTTGCTTAGACGGCCAATTAAAAACATTACTTACCTCACGTAAATTCTCCAAGCTGATTTTTACGTATATTTTAGGCAATATCCTTAAAAATAAGTCGCCAATACTCCCAGACACTTTCCGTCGGCCGTATTGCTTTGCAGACGCTTTAAAGCTCCGAAAATAATTAGGTACCTACTTAACTTCACGTAAATTCTGATGCTCCATTTTTATATATGTCCACCAGACAACTATTTTAAAACCTTTTACAAGAAGACAGACCGATCCAAGGGGCCAATCATCCCCTAAACTCACGTGTATAGGTGCCCCCTTAATATTTTCATTTATTGCAATTTATTGGCTTTGCGCTAGGTTTAGAAGCTAAATGTTTCTTGCAGATGGACAGACGGACGGATATAGTGTTGAGCCATCACAGTAAATACGTTAGAGACCTCGTTTAGTCAATAATTATATAACACAAACTAACATAAAGGAAATGGAGGAAGTCGAAACTCTGAGGAAACCAGCTGACATTGACATGACATACCTACTAACTGGCAGACTAACTTTTGGACATGTACAGTTGCGAACAAAACTATTAAGAAGTCTAATATATGTTATATTTGTAAATTTTGATTAATTATTATTGTTAATTGGAATGAAAGTTCCTTATCGCGCGTTGCGAAAGGGGGCTAGAGGGAAAAAATTAAGACCAAAAGTTGTAACGACACTTTTTGCTATAGTTGTAAGCCATACCACGTTCTCGTCCGATCACCGAAGTTAAGCAACGTCGGGCACGGTCAGTACTTGGATGGGTGACCGCCTGGGAACACCGCGTGATGTTGGTTTTTGCATGTTTCTTTTAATTTTGGAACGAAAGTTCCTTATCGCGCGTTGCGAAAGGGGGCTAGACGGAAATTGAACTTCATTTCATCCGGGTGTCCTTTGACACCTCTCAAGTTTTTTGTTATGTGTTTTCGTATTGTGTGTATGCCTATGCCGTGATTTCGCCGAACGGCTCCAACGGAAGATCAGCGCTGGTCATCTGCCAGCATTATGCTGAGTTGGGGCCGATTTGTGACTTTAATAAATATGTATATTTTTTATTAGTATTTTTATTGTTTTTTTATCTAATTTGCTGAGTCACAAATAAATTATTTTCTTTCTTTCTTTTCTTACTTACTTT
Source organism: Lomographa bimaculata (assembly GCA_948107665.1). Taxonomy (NCBI): domain Eukaryota; kingdom Metazoa; phylum Arthropoda; class Insecta; order Lepidoptera; family Geometridae; genus Lomographa; species Lomographa bimaculata. The sequence continues at coordinate 4,649,951 of OX403612.1, read as the reverse complement.
ATAAGCTTAAAAAAACTATGCAGGATACATTTGACCATCATTTCACCTGATGGACAGTGACGAAGCGGCCGAAGATGTAACTTGCTTGCCTAGATGATCTACATATTCACTAGACTTGAAGACTCCCTGATTATACTATTCGGGGAACAAAAACGCGGGCAAAAATTTACACTTTTTCGATATGTGATTATATAAAATTTTAACTGCTCGTTGGATTAGTTGGGTGAAGTTAGCCTTCTAAGCAGGGGTATCGGGTTCGATTTCCCACTGAAACACAAGTTTTCTCCCCAAGGAATATGTGTTTTCCTGGTTCTGGTTGTGATTGTGTGTGTGATGTGAACGACACAAGTCATCAAACTTAGTGTGGGGGTGTGAGTTTGAAAGTGTTTACGTTTATGTTATGTTTATAAAAGCTTTATTGTTTTAATATAAGTATTGAAAATTTTATTGACAATGGTTGCTAACCAACTTTATACGTTAAAGAAGATCCTAAATTTACATAGAAAAATAAGAATAATATAACAGAAGCCTAAAGATGATTTACAAATAGGTATGTATTTAATGAAATCCCACTTAACACAGAGACGCGTCGATTTAGTTTTCATAATATGGCGTTTATAGTAACAGTTGTGTAGTTGATAACCTTTGTTTTTTTTTTATCATACTTGCCAGGTTAAGACTTAGAACTTCAACTTAAAACTGCCCGCTGGCGCAATTGGGTGCGTGTTCGCTTTCTATGCAGCGGGTATCGGGTTTGGGCAAACAAGTTTTCTCTCCAAGGAAAATTTGTGTTTCTGTTTCTGGTTGTGATTGTGTGTGTGATGTGAATGTTTCTGGCACCCTCCACACAAGTCATCGAACTTAGAGTGGGGCTGTGAATATGAAAGCGTTTGTGTTAAGTTTTACATGATTGAGTAACAAACATCTAAACTTGCACATATATTTATTAGTATGATGAAGTGTGAGTGTGAAATTGTGAATGTGTTTGTTTATATTTGTATCAAACTTTACTAAAGTTATAACACTTTTGACTTTACCAGTACTTTCAAACTCCTCAGCTGCTGCAGTGCAATGTATAAGAATAGACTTCAGCTCATTCAATACAACTAAGCAAATAAGTCACAGCCCCACAGTAAGTTCGAAGACTTGTGTCGTTGGCGCCGGAAACATTCACATCACATACAATCACACCCAGAATTAGAAACGCAAATCGGGTGAAGTTGGTATTTAGCTGAACCGTCCCAAAGATGAGAACAATACTCCATACATGAACGCAGATTCGCCGTAGTCGTAAAAACTGATGAGTATATATATCAATACAACCTTGAATACGTGTCCTTTTATCATAAACTCTTTGGGTTTTACAACACATTGTTCAAAAGAAAGGTTACCAAAAAAAAAAAACCGTTGGATGCTATCTCTAACGGGTTAAAGCCATAAACTAATAAAATATCTGTCTGTCGGCTTGTTATGGTCACCGTTACGTAAAAAGGGGTTGTTTTGACATATTGTTTTATAAATTAGTTTAAAATAAATGAAAGGCTTATCTAAATGGTTATTATAGTAGGTAACAGTTGTTGCAGTTAATGTTTTCTTTTGTAAAGAAAGTTTTGTTTTGTTGGCGGTACTATACCATGTTCTGACATGTCCTTGTGTCGGTGGATGGTATTCAAGTTAATTACTTATTAGTCATTTATGATGTTTTTCCATTTTAAAATATGTATAGTAATCGTATATTATGGCCTCCCGCGATACAGGCATGCCCTAGTGCGGGGACCAACAGTAATTCTTGTTAATGTAACTATGTTTTTGTTAAATAAATATTTTTGTATTATTTTTTTGTATTATATTTGCTGGCAACATTGATATACTTTTTTTTTGGTTCCAAAATCTATGCGCATTCGCGAGTAATAAATATGTTACAGTCAAAGTCAAAACCAAATAGGTCTAAAAAGAGGGCTACCAAATTGTTAATTTCCAACATAGTTTTTTTAACGGTTTTTACTCTACTTGCACAACTCTTTTTAAAAATTGCCTCAAACACAGAGAGATAAAAAAATAATGTTGAACTAACATTTTCATTTAGGTATATCATTTTATTTGTCATTTTTGGTATTGGGCCACAGCTTTGCATATTATTTTATTTTATATAATATATAAAATGTATATAATAATACTAGCCGTGCCCCGCGGCTTCGCCTGCTATTATCAAGTTAAAACGTAACCTATGTGTTAATCCTAGGTATAATCTATGTACATTCCAAATATCATCCAAAGCCGTTTAAGCGTGAAGAGGGAACAAACATACTTACACACTTACACACAAATTTTCGGATTTATAATATTAGTAGGATTTAAAAATTTAATTTATTCGCTTGTATGGTTTAGACGCTAAATGCACCTGACAGACGGACCGACAATTTTATTTTCTTGATCCACACGAGGGTTCCCTGTGTCTCTGGAAATACAACCAAAAATAAGGGAAAGCAAAGAAACAACAGGGAAACCAAATAAATATATGGGTAGAGGAACAAAGTCAGGAGAATGATGAAGAATATTATAAACTAGCTTTTTCCCGCGGCTTCGCTCGCTTTAAGAAGTATAATTTTAAAATTGACAAAGTTTCATACAAACTTTCATCCCCTATTTTATCCCCTTGGGGGTAGAATTAATCAAAATCCTTTCTTAACGGATGCCTACGTCATAACATCTATCTGCATGCCAAATTTCAGCCCGATCCGTCCAGTGGTTTGGGCTGTGCGTTGATAGATCACTTTGTCACCTTTGAATCGCCCGCCTCCTCTCTCCTCCTTTGTAGTGGGGTCACTAGTGGAGGGCCAGGGGGCTCTCCACCGGCTTGCACGGCCCCACATGTCTGGGGGGTGGCTTTGGTGAGCAAGGTCACCCCTCCATGGGTGCAGTGGCCCGAATCGTATCCGGGCCTACCGCCGGGGCAAGATATTGACTACTAGCGTGACCCTATCTTGCCCCACCTCACTAGTCACCTCGGCGAGGGACTGCTCACGGGGGGGTTTTTTTAGTGGGTTCGAGCCCCACATTCCCCTTTCCTTCACCCCTGAGAAGGAAAGGAAGTGCTAGGCATTTTTTCCCCGACAAAAAAAAAAAAATATTTAGAAGAAAACAAATCTATTGAAGGCCAGTCTGACTACCAAGTACCTACAGCATTCTATTGCCAATGAAGTACACGAATGCGTTTGTTAACAATGTCATGTTGTCGTAAAGTACACGGGTTTTATTGCTCCGAGTGTTACTTTGTTTAATGTGACCAGATATACGCGTTATCGAGGATTTTTTAGAGAAGAATCTCCTTTAAAAATAACACATCCACGCTCACACGTATTCACATATAAGTACGTTGTTATATTATAAACTGTTTGGTATCAATTGATTCATTATTAATTTTCAACCGACTTCAAAAAAGATGGTTCTCAATTCGACTGTATGGTTTTTTTTGTATGTATGTTACACGATTTCTCCGGCTATTATATTTTTTTTTTGGTAGAGTATACTCTAAGTATACCTACAATTAGGACTTCGGTATAATTCCGTGGTCCCATAATTTTTTTGTCGAAATCGGTCAAGCCAAAACCGAAATATAAGCGAATAAGGCGGTTTTTTTAAGCTTTGCTTGCGTTTCATTTATTGAAGTGAAACTTTTTATTTTAAACATTTTGTGTGACGAAAAGTAGTAGGAATAAACACTGTCTTTTCTAATTTTATTTACTAACAAATTCCGAATGTTAAAATAAAAATGTTCCTCAGTAATTCAAAGTCTTTGCGACACACCCTGTTTTTTTTATAAATGAAATATATTATATTAAAAAAAACTCATTTATTTGTCGTTTTTTTTGTTTGTTTGTAATACGTCTTTATATGTGTATGTCTACTGCGACCTTTGTCTCGTAAAAAAAATCATAAACACAGACATAAAACACACTCTTTAGCGTTCACCTTTACTCACGCGTATTATGTTGTCGTTTTTTATGAGAAGCATTTCGTTTCAAACATATACACATACACACACATCTGTGCCTCCCTTACGGATTTAAATTTTTTTCACATAAAATTACACATATGTTTTTTTTTATATTCATTAAATACGGGTAAAGTCGCGGGTTGCAGCTAGTAAGATTATGTCAAAAAATATTTTATAAGCATGAACATGGTAATACTAGTCAAGACGTCAAAGCAAAATATTTCCAAACGACATGGCAACACTCGGCCCATTGTTCGCGCTCCATATTTTCCATTTGCGCATGCGTCATTTATGTCATTTTAGTATTTTTCTGTATGACTCTTATTGCAATTGCTTTAGGGTTGGTTTTTCAGTGATAATTATAAGAAGAAATTGAGAATGCATCCATTGTTTTCTGAATGGAACAATAATGACGTCATTTACGAATAAAATGTAGATTTTCGTCCATTTTAGTAAAGTGTTAAACAAGTTATATTATAAATAGTATTTGAAAATCAAGCTTTTATAAGTTGTAAATAAATAATTAAACGCAAGCAAAGCTTAATAAACTTTACCGCTTTATCTTCGGAAACTTGATCAGATTTAATATATTAAACACGATAACTCAAAAACTAGAAATCAGATCTTGATCAAATTATAATGGGACCAAATAAAAAGCACCAGCTTTCAAAAAAAAATAAAATCATCACAATCGGCGCATAAAGAAAGAAGTTATGAGGTAACTTTTGAAGTCGGTTAAAAACGAGAACATCGTCAACGTAGTCCACAGAATACGCATTATAGAGGATAACTCAAAAACTATTAGTCAGATCTTGATCAAATTTAAATGGGATCAATCGGAAAGTAACATCTATCAAACTAAAAAAAATATTATCGAAATCCGTTCACGTGGAAAAAGTTATGAGGTAACAAACAAAAAAAATACAGTCGGCTTGAGTACCTCCTCCTTTATGACTAAAAGTCATATAAGTAGAGAAATTGTCTAGACGAATCAAACGAGCCTCAATGGGTTTATCTTGTTCAGAAATTCCTATGGCCATCTTCCGTCTCCATCATCAGACCAGCTCCATGGTACTATATCATTGTTTGTCACCGAAGATACATAAGTACACCTGAGTCCAATCGGATATCGGGAAGTGGGTGTAATTTAGCTTGCAAGATATGATTACAGACCGACTGATAACGGGACTAGTGAAACTAAGTAAAATTAATTAATATGTTTTTATTTACGGACAACAATACAAGATCAAAAAAGCATGTAAAAATTATGTAATTTTATACCTTTAAACGAGCAATTCTTCTGGATGCGAAGCTTCAAAGCCTAGAACGATTTATGCCACATTCGTCCTGAATTTTCGGCCCACGCCATTAAAAAGTACTTATTCGTCCCGCACGATAATATTTGTGCGTATTCGTCCCGCATACCTTTAGCGGCAAAAGTATAATTTATCATCACAACCAAAACTGTGGTAATCTATCATTATATGCTGAAGACCAAGAAGTGTGTTATCCACCACACAATAGTGCTGGTGATTACTAGTCATATTATTAACTTATACATAATTATCAAATTCAAAGGTCTCAGTTACTACCTAAATATGTAAAGATTTATGTAATAATTACAATTACAAACGCATTCACACTCACAGCCCACCACTATGTTCAAAGACTTGTATCGTGGGTGCCGGAAACATTCACATCACACACATTACACCCAGAACCAGAAACACAAATATCCCTTGGGAAGGATTTTGTGCTCCTGCCGGGAATCGAACCCAGGACCCACGGCGCAGAGGGCGGACACCTGTCCACTGCGCCAACTGGGTCGTCAAAATTAAAAGATACAACTTCGGTCAGAAATATTCAATAAAGGATGTTTTTGCTTCCACATTTATTATATGTACTGCGTAAGCGTAAGGAATGGAATTTTTGCCTGAGTCTGTGTTTCCCGTTAAGTACAATCTAGGAATCTTAAAATCTCGAGTGAACAGGTATCTTCTAGGCAAGCATGCTCCATCTTGGACCACATCGTCACTTTCCATCACGTGAGATAGTGGTCAAATGCTTGCCTATCGAGATAAAAAAAAGTATGTATATGTATATAATCTGAATCTCGGAACCGGCTCCAACGATTTTCATGAAATTTAGTATGCATCGAAGTAAAGAAAGTCGGGTTTTCTTGATAGGTAAAATATACCTATCAAGAAAACCCGATTTTCTTTACTAAAAAAAAATAAACACGTGTACTTAATTATTACAAAAAACTCCTTAGCAAGAAAGCAACGTCAGAATTTTGTCGCGGAAGTGAACCTAGCGATAAAGTTGAATATCTATTAAATAAATTTGAATATAATATTATGATTTAACGATAAAGTTGAGTATCTATTAAAGAAATTTGACAGATTGTAGTAGCTTTATGTGCTGGCGTCTGTACATAGGGAATACAGAGGGAATTCTGTGTGAGAAACTAAAAAAAATTTGATTATTTGAGCAGAATGCCCTCGCGCTCCTCCTCCCACAAAGGCATTAAAATTGAGTTTAGGGGTTGAATGGCCCCTTGGATCGGTCTGTCTTTTTGTAAAAGGTTTTAAAATAGTTGTCTGGTGAGAATTTACGTGAAGTTAAGTAATTATTTTGGGAGCTTTAAGTCATGTTTTTATGTACCTTGATTACCTGATACCTGAAAATTGGCCGTCTAAGCAAGCTAGCAGGTAGGCATGCGTTCTTAGTATACCAACACTACTCAATCGTCCACATTTCGTTCGTCAGAAAATACGTGACGTCTGTTGGCCCTGGGATCTTGGACCAATATGAAAGTCTTCGTCTACAGTTATCTATGTATTTTCATTACGTATTAAAAGTATATGTGTATTATTTATTTATTTCATTAAGTTTACGTAGTGTATATATATGTATTTACGGATATATATATATATATATTATTCTACTATTTATGTATTATTTTTATTTGCATGTAAGTATTTTTTTAATTATTTATAATGCATGTATAGCGTAATTCATTAGAGAACACCACCTACCGCAAAATATGTCTATCATTACTCCTGTCCATCCAAAGGTTGCCTGTAAGAGATTGCTTTATGTGATAAGGCCACCCATTGTATAACAATTATTATTTTTAGTTTTATATTTTATTATCATGTTATTTAACTTGTTTATTGGTGTTCACAATAAAGAAGTATTGTATTATTGTCTTCAAGTCGTAAGTGTATAGGTATCTTCTAGGCAAGCGTGCTCCAACGTCGACCGAATCATCGCTTACCATCAGGTGAGACAGTGGTCAAACGTTTGTCAATAATAATAAAAAAATAAAAAGTACTTTACCATTTTCATTTGGTATAATATCAGTATACACAACTGTAATGTATATAAGAATAGAATAGAAAATTCTATATTGTACACCAAATACAGTTAGTTACAGGGGTAATCTTAAAAAAATAAAGTACAATGGGCGGACTTATCGCTAAAAGCGATCTCTTCCAGTCAACCTTTGGATGAAGAGAGGCATAATTTTATATAATGAGGTCGGTGGTGTAAAAACATAATAATAGACATAAATACAACTTACTTAGATACCTATCTATATACATTACATTTAAACTTACATAAACAATATTTTCTATAAACCTACGTCAATATTATAAACAATACCCTTTTAATAATTAATATCGGACACCAGTTTAACCTTAGTTAGTGATTTTTTGAAAGACGGCTAAAGAAGAACTAGTACTATATTAGTTAGTACATGGATAACTAGATGGCGCTGGGAACCCTTAAAACTCGCAAGTGTTGTGTTCACGCGAAACGTATAGTTTAATTTTTACTGTGCATTAGGGACTCAATAAAAAACTATACTTAACCAAATAAACCAAATATTTATACAAAACGATTGTTTTAAAATCGTTTCATTGATAACTAGCTTCTGTCCACGATACGACTTCGTCAATCGTCATCGTACTCGTAGTAAGTACTAACTGTCATCTCATGTGTTAAGAGGCCGGGGAGGCTTTGAACGAGTCAATAGGCTGTCTCTGTTTAACTGGCAAACTGTGCCCATGCTTGATGCGATAGCACTACCGACCGAACAAATTATGATAGGTGCCGTAATACCAAAAATTATGAATGTAAATGTAATGTTTAGCCATTGTTTTTTGCATTATTAGTACCTTAAAATGATAATCTATGTTCCTGTTGTAATGACAAAAGAATTGTGTTAGTTCTTAATACAAAACGAATAAGTTAAAGATGCGACATTTATGTCGTAATAATGTGTAAAAATCAATTGGTTTATATTTCGTTTTAGGTAATTATTTTGGAATAAAAACTATCCAGGAACCTAGATTAATATGTTTTTAATTTGAATAACAGCACAGTATGGTGGTAATATGCTTGAATTATAAATAATTTCTGTATTGCGATTGTATGGGTAAATCAACCTCCGCAGGCCTCTTAAGTTGTTAGCCCTGGTAATTGATACAATACAATACAAAACACTTAATTGTATACCAAAAAATATAAACAATGAAATATAAATATTACAATCATCGTGGTAGTACAATGGGCGATCTTATCGCTTAAAGCGATCTCATCCAGACAACCTTTGGATGGACAGTAAGTAAGAGAAGAATGAAATTGATCGAGCGAAGCGAGATCTCTAAGTTGACTTGGGTCGTTCAGCACTTTGTCCGTCCGTCCGTCTGTCAGAGGCAGAATCTAGCGTTTAAACCACATAAGCCAATGACTTTATATTCTCATAGAATATGTAAAACTATGGTCCAAAGCCAGAAATGACATCTAAAATTATAAAAATGAAAATGTTAAGGGGGCATACATGTAAGTGGAGAGCAAACTAATTTTTATTTTTTTATCTACTCTTGCGGGGTATCGTTGAAAAGAGTTTTTTAAAGTAAAGTAAGAAAATGGTTTAAAAAAAATCTATGTTGAAAAATAACGGTTTGGTAGGCCTCCAAAGTCACTGTTTTTAGACCTATTTTGTCCCGGGGTCTATCTCAAAAATGGCTTCACAATGAACGCTGAAACTTACGTATAATATCCGTTATATCCTGCACTTGAACAACAAATACAGAAATGAAACAGTAATTATGTAAAAAAAAAGTTATATGCAATTAGAGAGAGGTGGTAGAGCATTTTGTGAGTTGCTCGCCTGGCTTGCTACCAAAGTAGCTTACCACCATCAAGTTGAAAGTCTACCGCCAAGCCAAATACGGTGTTCCGGCAGTTATCCTTGAGAGCCTGCGTATTCCAGGTCTAGTGTGTTTACCAGCTTCGATCACATCGTCACTTACCATCAGGTGAGATAGTGGTCAAACACTAGCCTGTCACAAATAAATAAATAAATAAATTACCCTCAAAAGTTTTTCTCTATGGGGCAAAATGTAGTCGCGAGATCTCAGTTCAGCGCGAACGACTAGTCAGTTGGTAACGAATACAAGTAAAGCTTATAGCGTGTGTTAAAATATTCCACATTAGAAACAAAATAATTTAAACGCAAGCAAAGCTTAAAAAACCGACATCACCGCTTTATCTTCAGAACCCTTGATCTGGGTAAGTGAAATCAATACGCATTATTGAGGATATCTCAAAAACTCAAATATACTAAGAATCATCAAAATCGGTTCACTTACGAAAAATAGGTAACATATAACAAAATAGAAGACGTATTATATTATTATGCGTAATAATATGTATTTATATTAGGTCATAATTGTACATGGGTATGTATAATAATGTTTTTTTTATTATTATTTATCATTATTTAATTATTTATAATTAAGTAGGTATATTATAATTAATATTTTTTCAAATCTTGCACCTTACTAAATTTTTGTTATATAAATTAAAACACCGACGTCCAACTTTGTTGCGTTATTCCTCTCCATCGTAAGGTTGTCTGGAAGAGATCGCTTTAAGCGATAAGACCGCCTATTGTTACACTTATTTTGTAAGTCATTATTTTCTATTCTGTTTTATCACAAATATGGTGTTCAATAAAGAGTTTATCTATCTATCTAGAAGAATTGAGAATCTCCTCCTATTTATTTTTTATTTTCTCCTATTTTGAGAGGTGGTAGAGCATTTTGATTTTTTTCAAGCCAAATACGGTGTTCCGGCAGTTATCCTTGAGAGCCTGCGTATTCCAGGTCTAGTGTGTTTACCAGCTTCGATCACATCGTCACTTACCATCAGGTGAGATAGTGGTCAAACACTAGCCTGTCACAAATAAAAAAAAAAAAAAAAAAATTTCGATAAAATACGTGCTCCATTGTCGACCGCATCGTTTACCTAATGATGAGATGGAGGTCAAACGTTTGCTTATCTTAAATATAAATAAAACACAAATAGTCTTTCGAACTACCCGTTGGTTAAGTTGGGTGACTGTTCGCCTTCTAAACAGGGTATCGGGTTCAATTCCCGGCGGGCACACAAGTTTTCTCTTCAAGGAAAACTTGTGAACTGAGACTTCTGGTTGCGATTGTGTGTGTGATGTGAATGTTTCCGGCACCCACGACACAAGTCATTGAACTTAGTGTGGGGCTGTGAGTTTGAAAGCGTTTATGTTATGTTATGTTAAAACGATCAATAAGATGATTCTTCAAAAGAGATGGATATTACGAATTCTCCGAAATAAGAAATCTTTCCTAAGGTCCTGGCATCATAAAAAGCATCTAAAGAAAGTTTTGAGAAGCGCAGCACTATACAATAGCTTACAATAGCTCGTAAACGCAAAATATTGAAATATCATTGCGGCAAAGATTGCCCAAATTCCACTTTGTGTAGTAAAAAGTTTGCTAGGGATGTGCGTAAACAGAACTTGAGTTATCGATAATGGCCTCGATTCTGATGTACACTTACTAAATTAAATTTAAATTATCCCTGTCTCTTACAAAATAAAACACAAGACAGAGATAGCATGCATTTAAGTGCTGTCACGCTAGTTTATCAATTAAAATATGAACAGCAGAAGTAGAAAGGCGCTTGTTTTTAGTCAACACCAATACAACACATCGACTAAGCTTGCATAGACATCTAAGTTCTGATTAACTTGACAGCACAGCAGTATGCTATCTCTGTCTTGTGTTCCTATTTTGTAAAAGACAGGAATAGTTTAAATTTAATTTTGTGTGTGACAGAATCGAGGCCAATTTGTACGATATTTACTTCGATCAACTCACGCTGATTCTACCCATAACCCATTATTATCAGCGTGAGTTATGTGAGCTGAAGACCTCGGGTATTGTCTCCGTATTGTTTCCGTCTCTGTTGACGACCCAGTTGGCCGTGGGTCCTGGGTTCGATTCCCGGCAGGAGCACAAATTCCTTCCCAGGGGATATTTGTGCTTCTGGTCCTGGGTGTAATGTGTGTGTGATGTGAATGTTTCCAGCACCCACGATACAAGTCTTTGAACTTAGTGTGGGGCTGTGAGTGTGAATGCGTTTGTTTGTTGGTTTGTTTCTGGGCAGAATTGCTTTAGTATGTCCGGATTTCCGGTTGTTTTTCTCTACAAAAAATTTTGTGAGCCGCCCCCTGATTCAGGACCATGCGATAATTCAGTTATCGTACGATAAAATGTATTTTCAAAGAGAAAGTTATCCAATCGTATCGAATCGGTAAGTTACCGAAACGTTCTGAATTAGGTTCGATAATTAATTATATAGAATATTGCATCGACCCAGTTTTTGTTTTTTTTTAAATGGCGGAGATATGGAGGTTGAAAACGTAAAAAATAACATATTTCAGCCTTTTTTTATTTACGCGAAATCTTCAGCCCAGTTATGAATAGGCATTTTTAAAAGACATTTTTTTGGTTACTACCAAATTCAAAAATCAAAATCATTTATTCACATGGGCCCCAAAGAGGCACTCATGAAAGTTAATGACTCTACTGCCGGATTCGTACAGCCGATATATTACGATGATATAGATAATTAATATCGTTATTGATGAATTTAGAAAGGAAATGACCGCGGGTTCAAACCCCGCCTCAAGCGATAATTTTCCTTTCTAAATTTATCAATATAGTTCTGCCTAGCATGGCTAATGCTATATAAACACAATAAAAAAAAACAATCAATCGATATCGATAATCAAAATCCCGATTGATCCCGTTAACAGACTATCGATATATCCTACCCATCGTATCCATCTCTATCTAACGCCATTAGTGTCTGCTCGTCAATCATAATCAGCCATTGTTGGGCACGTCGGGAAACCCGACGGGAAAGTTCTGCTTTCCTATCAAGATGTCCGTCCGACCCATCTAACTAATGCAGTTATATTGATTGGGTATCTGTGATTCATTTATAGACTTGCTAGATTCTACCCGACGCTTAAACATAAACGCTTTCACACTCACAGCCCCACACTAAGTTCGATGGCTTGTGTCGTGGGTGCCGGAAACATTCACATTACACACACAATCACTTTGTTGTGATTGTGTATATGATGTGTAAGCTTTCGGCACCCACGATATAAGTCTTCGAATGTAGAGTAGGGCTGTGAGTGTGGAAGCGTTTGTTTAATTAAATGTTTTCCTAAATTAATAAGAAATAAAGTGAAAAAAGTTGATTTTAAACTGACTTGATCACTCACATTGTATAAACAAACGCTCTCACTCACAGCCCCACACTTAATTTGAAGACTTGTATCGTGAGTGACGGGACAATTTACATCAACACAACCACATTCAAAACTAGAAGCACACAGCTATAACTACAAGCAATATGAGGCAACATGTAGGCGCGTGATCTCAGTTCGGCGCGAACGACTAGGTATAAGTGTGATGTGATGTGATAATATGTGATTGTCGGTTACGCAATAAACACCTTTATTTATGTATACTTAAGTGGAAAAATTGGCTACGCTTACAACTTATACAATGTGTAACAGAAAGGTGTAGTAATACTCAAATCACACATCTAGCTAAATGTATGGAGTCTAACAGGAACTTCTGCATTCGCGGCAACACCATGAATATTGAGTTATGATGAATTAAAGTATTTAAAAAAATATATCATTTACAACTCTATTTCATCAGCTACCGTTCTACACCACATAGCCTTTGGACCTAGACGTCTGACAGTGGTGGCCATAACATATGTCAAGGTCACGCGCCACAGATGTAATCGTAGGATTGGCAAAAAAATATTTTTAAATTTTTGTACGGAACAAATATCTTCGATGTATCTGTAGGGTTGTAAAAAGTATTTGAAAAATATAATTATTAATTTTTGTACTGAAAAAATTATGTCCGATTTCGACTTTCGTTCTCTGGCAGACGATTCCTGGTACGACACACATAAACACCACCAAGTATTACTACACCTTTTTGTTACAGGTTGTATAAATAGAGGGCTACCACTATCATTGTTATTGTACACACAACCAAATAAGTAACCAAATACGGTCTTACAGGTACATTGCTTACCTTTTGCAAAAACTAATTCCTTTTAGAAAGTGAAACCCGAATTCTGTGAAAGCATACCTCCTAATATAAAGAAAGGACAGGGTTCCGTTTTGAACAAAACGGATCGACGGTTAATAAATAATCATAAATGCTTTCACACTCACAGCCAACACTAAGTTCGATGACTTGTGTCGTGGGTGCCGGAAGGAAACATTCGTATCACACGCACAATCACAACCAGAACCTGAAACACAAATTTTCCTTGGGGAGAAAACCCGATACCCTTGCTTAGGAGGCGAACGCCACCCAACTAAGCCAACGAGCAGTTCAAAAGATAACTAACTATAATATTTTATAGTTATACCCGGCATGCGTTGCAATGTAATGTAAAGAAAAGAAGCATTCTACCTCCTTTACGTTTATGGTTGCCTGGTACTTTAAAACCATACTATAAACTTAATACCTCATTTATGTTTAAAGTTTCGAACCCCATTTTTTTATGCTGGAAAGCCAAGCAATTGACCACTATCTCACCTGATGGAAAGTGACGATGCGGCCGAAGATGGGACATGCTTGCCTATTCACTCCAGATTTGAAGACACTCAGATTATACCGTTCGGGGAACAAAGACTCAGGCAATGAGTTCCACTCCTTCGCTGTACGGATTATAAACGTAAAAGCGAAACGCTTCGAGCGAACTGGAGGTATGTCTGCCATAAATGGATGACGTTTGACAGTTCGCCTTGTTGTAAAGGGCATGGGGGAATTAGCTCGTGCAATTCCTGCGCACATTAACCAAAATATAATGAAGACGTGAGATCTCACTTCGGAGCGAACAACTAGTTCAGCAATAAGTCAGTCTTCAACCAGCTGCATTCATATTACTGACAGAACCTTTCATTTTGCTCGGCTCGCACTTGACCATTAAATAAGCTTCTACAACGTATCGGATTACAATGTATCAGGCAAATTAGAAACTAAGTATTTTGTAAATCTATTGTTTGCGTTAATCTCTTCCGGCGTTCGTCTATAACGCATTATTTACTTTGAACAATAGTTTTTTTTGTGAATTTGGATGTAAATTGTCTATTTGTTAGACAACAATTGAATATTGAATAAACATTAGACTGTACTGACTTCTGTTTAGAAAAAAAAACAAATGACAAACTCTTTAGAAGTGAAACTGTTTTTCTGGGAGTGCTTTGAAATTCTGGCTTATTACCAACTAGGTCCAAGCCATTGTTCTCGAAAAAATAAAATTTCATATATTGATTCCCATGACTATTTTAAATAAAAATTAAATTATATTTTTCTTTCCCAACGAGGTCCAAAAGTTTGTTTGAAGTACGGTCAGCAAAATAAACGTTTACAATTTATTTTTAAATAACGAAACCTATGATGAAGAAATCGAATTCTAAAAAGTCTTTCCAAGTACCAGGAGAGCAGAACCCCATAAGAGGTAGGAGATAATTTCAATATCGAGTTATTTAAGAAAATTTATTTTAAAAAGTCTTTCCAAGTACCAGGAGAGCAGAACCCCATAAGAGGTAGGAGATATAACAGAGTTACTTTCGAATTAATAATATTACTAGCTTTTGCTCGCGGCTTCGCTCGCATTAAGAAGTATTATTTTAAATTGACAAAGTTTCATACAAACTTTCATCCCCTATTTTTTACCCTTGGGGGTAGAATTAATCAAAATCCTTTCTTAGCGGATGCCTAGGTCATAACATCTACCTGCATGCCAAATTTCAGCCCGATCCGTCCAGTGGTTTGGGCTGTGCGTTGATAGATCCCTATGTCAGTCAGTCAGTCAGTCAGTCACCTTTGAGTTATATATATTTAGAAGATGATCCGCAATCCTTTTTGTGTGACGAAAACTGGTGGGGGTACACTGATGAATAATTAAAATATTTCCCTGTAAGAGGGCATCCATTAATTACGTCAGGCGATTTTTTAACCTCCTCTCTCTCCTTGGTGAGATGTCGTGAGATTTTGCTCGACCCTCCCCCTCCACTAAAATCACGTGAGATTTTTCAAAATGCGTATGTTTAATGTAAATAAGTTAATCTGTGCTTGATTGCGTTGAATTTATTTAACACACATTTTGTTCAATTCTTTTTATTTAAGACTAACTGCTACTTACTATATGATTTAGCCATAACTCAGTAATTTTTGTTTTACTTCATTAAACCCATTTTTGTCGCAATTTTACAATGTGTCTTGCAAAAAAAACGTTTTATTTGCCGAGACACCCCCTTCCCCCCACGTGAGATTGGGTGAGGTTCGGCTCGGCTTGGGGGGCTAAACGCCTAACGTAATTAATGGACGCCCCCTAATACAAAAGTTTTACTTAAAGTAAAGTCTTAAGTTTATAGAAGTAACACTTTTTTTTACCTATACCTATATGAATTGCGCTATACAACATTTTGACCAGTACCGTTTCAAGTAATTGCCATGATCGCTACCAGGCTTGTACAGCAGAGTCCAGCAATAAGTTACCGATAATCGTGTGCTTTATAAAAAATAATATTGTAATAAAATGCCTTCAGAAATGTATCCCCCAGAGATTTCCAAAAACCACGGTACAGAAGCGGCCTGAATCCAGCGTCTTTCCGTACAAGGTTCAGCGGGAAATGAATAAAAAACCTATGCAAAATAGCATCTTTACTAATATTATAAAGCTGAATAGTTTGTTTGTTTGTTTGTTTGAACGCGCTAATCTCAGGAACCGCTGGTCAGATTTGAAAATTATTTCAGTATTGGATAGTACATTTATCGAGGAAGGCTATAGGCTATATTATATTTTCAAAAAAAATTAGGGATCCTTACTAAAAGTCCAATAATCAAGCGAACGAAGTCGCAGGCACTGCTAGTCATTTAGAAACATTAAACGTTTTAATTCAAATATAGTGAAATGCATAGAATTCTTTTCTAAATTTGGCTTCAAATTAAATACCACTGACAATAATAACAGTAAGGGGCTTTTAAATAAAACATTTAAAAACGTTTTTATTATGAAAACTATCGCGATTGTTATTCATTGTTATGGTACTAACCGGCTGTTAATCGCGTTATTCTAATGTCGAAATACTCCGACCAGTTTCGACGCCTGGCCGCGCGCAATTTTGCGCGCGGCCAGGCGTCGGGATCGGCCGCTTTGTTGACTCCCAGATGAAGAGCGTCGTATACGCTCGAAACTGGTCGGAGTATTTCGACATTAGAATAACGCGATTAACAGCCGGTTAGTACCATAACAATTTAAAAACGTTTTTATAGTTTGACTGTGACTTGTGAATGAGACTTTTAATTTAAAATACACTTGAAATATATTGTTACTTGACACTCGCTAAATGCACAAGATTGCGAAGCCAATTTAAAAAAACGTTTAATTACTCATATTTGTTAGGTATGCGCTAACCACCTGTTGGCTGTTAAGTAGTGATATGATCGAGGGTGGTAAACATAGGCCTAGAATGTGACTACATCGGAAGGAGGTTAATACAAACAATTAATGTTATTAATTGAAATTTAATTATGTAATAAAACATGACCTTGTTTTTTATTTAAGACTTTATTTTGTGCCCCTTATTTTATTAACACTGGAAATAAATGTATAGGCCCTGAAGAAAGATATAGAAACAGAAATATATTTATTGCTACTATAAAAAACAAAAATACATAAAATTAAACTAAAATTCTTTACTATATACTTTTTATAGAGCAATCGGAGTAAATTCAGCTTTGTACTGCGTGTTCATTTACATGAGCACACAGTGCTGGTTTTAATGGAAATATAGGCATTTTTAATCTAAATTAACCCCATCAGGGGTGTAATTTATACCTATAGTAACTGTACATAATCTATGGCGTGGCGTAAGCCTCAAACACTAGCCTGTCACAAATAAAAAAAAAAAAAACCATAAACAATAGGAGACAGCCTTGAGCCACGGCCCTTACTGGATATAGGGTGAAGTGCCGCCATTTTGTTTAAAATAGCTCGGTCAGTTGGCAAATTGACTGTTGGACGGACGGCACTAATGGGCAGACATCTTGGTTTTTAGGCTTGTGCGCTGTGCGCTTGAATATAGAGCTTGTTTTGAAAAATAAATAGTCATTTAGCTGAACATTTCATGCCGGAAATGTTTCGAGACATGATTTAGTTGACCGAGTGAAGGGATATCTAAGTTGACTTGGGTGATTCAGCATTTTGTCCGTCCGTCCGTCTGTCAAAGGCATGTAGTGGCTAAACCATAAGAATGAGACATAAGAGAATGTGTTAAGCCATTCGTGCCGAACTGAGATCTCGCGCCAACATTTTGCCTCATAGAGAAAAACTTTTGAGGTACTTGCTTATAACTTTTTTTCTATATAGGTAATAACTGTTTGGTATTTGTTGTTTAAGTACAGGATATAACCGATAATATGCGTAAGTTTCAGCGTTCAGTGTAAAGCCGTTATTGAGATAGACCCATGGACAAAATAGGTCTAAAATTGCCCTTTCTCCCATATTTCACAAAATCTCCACGCCAAATATTAAAATAATAAAAATAATGATGTTCCAAAAGCAAACATCCGACTTTATATCAAGATTGCATTAAGAAATACCGTGGCTTGCCCCGCCTTGTCTGCGTCGGGTACGCCCTCAGATATTTACGATGTTCATTTGAGTCTACTGTTTTTTTTCTTAATTCTAGAATATTCTGCCGTTTTATTAACATAATTGTGGTTCTGGAGGTCATTATTTTTATTTTATGTTATAATAGTCGTGTCCCGCAGCTTCGCCTGCGTTCTTAATGGTGATTTATCTGGGTGCTAATCGTTTGTTGAAGGGATTTATGTTAATTCTATATTTAACTAGTTGTTCCCCGCGGCTTCGCCCGCGATAAGTTTCAAAATATAATCATAACCCCAAAAAAAAATTTGACGTTCCTAAAAAGATCCTATGTCCGTTTCCTGGTTCTAAGTTCACCAAATTTCAGCTAAATTGGTTCGCCGTTCTTGAGTTATAAATAGTGTAACTAACACGACTTTCTTTTATATATATACATTATTTCTTATCGTTAGTATAATAGTTGTTTAAATATATAGAATGACACATATGATTATATAATACATAATCATAACGATCTTAAAGAGGTTGAGCACTTTGTCCGTCCGACCATCCGTCTGTTTGGGTACTAATTTAGCGTCATCATAGTTAAGACGCCAAATAAGTACAAGCTAATAACTTCATTCAAAATAATATGTTAAGCTATGGTCAAAAGCCAGAAAAGACAATTAAAACTATATAAATGAATAGAGAGGTGGTAGAGCATTTTGTGAGTTCGCCTGGCTTGCTACCAAAGTAGCTTACCACCATCAAGTTGAAAGTCTGCCGCCAAGCCAAATACGGTGTTCCGGCAGTTATCCTTGAGAGCCTGCGTATTCCAGGTCTAGTGTGTTTACCAGCTTCGATCACAACGTCACTTACCATCAGGTGAGATAGTGGTCAAACACTAGCATGTCACAAAAAAAAAAAAAAAAAGAATGTAACATGTAAAATATTACATTAAAGACACCCCTATACACATAGGTACCTAAGTGTAATTTGATAGGAAATTAAGGTTACTGTTTTTAGACCTATATTGTCCCGGAGTCTATCACAAAAACACCCGATTTACGTAGTACCTAATATATATTTAAAGATGAAACTTATATTATTATTATCGATATTACATCCAAAAACCTCGTTAATTATTATAATGAAAAGTAATTAAAAGCAATTAACCTCAAACGTAGATCTCAATTACGCCAAATTTAGGCGCTGGATCTCATTTTGGGGTGTACTTTATTTTAAAGTTAGTGTTTATGTTTGAGATTCCAAATCTTCTTATGTATAAAAATGAATTGGTGTTCGTTAGTCTCGCTAAAACTCGAGAATGGCTGGACCGATTTGGCTAATTTTGATCTCGAAATATTTGTGGAAGTTCAGGGAAGGTTTAAACCTGAGGTGAGAACGGTGAGAAAATATAAAGAAATTGCAATAAAATTAGTAAAAAGTAGTATTTTATTTTCCCATACAAACTGTTCGTACCTGTCAAACAGGAGATGTTTCTGAATATTTGACCACAGACAATTGGCGGTATGAAGTTCGCCGGGTCAACTAGTTACTAAATAATAATATGTCCACTTAGTACATTAATATTCCAGTAATCCAATCATCATTAATGAAATTATATCATTAAATATTCAATAAAATTATTTTTAATCAAAGACCCGAGTGTCGTTCTACGTTATGTGAGTTTCCGTGAATTATTATAGTGTTTTATGATGTACACAGACAAAACAGTAGCTTATCTCGACGCAATAAGCATTATTTTCATAATGCTATGATATTTTTAATTGATACCCGGATATTTCATGAAAAAAATGGAGAAAGCTTTTTAAATAAAGTGATTTTGGAACACATTCCACTTATTATAATAATTTAAATCCGAAAGTTTGTGTGTAAGTTGTAAGTATGTTTGTTAACTCTTCACGCCTTAACGGCTGAACGGGTTTGGATGAAATTTGGTATGTACATAGCTTATACCTAGGATTACCAAATAGGCTACTTTTTCACTTAGTAATAGCGGGCAAAGCCGCGGGGCACGTCTAGTATATACATAATTAATTTATCCTCAATTCAGTATGTCAAAATGCATAAAAAATAGATACTGATAAAAGATTTTGCAAATTAAGTAATTTATCTATTTATGAACACCAACATAACATCTATTACAATCAACATATTTAAAAAAATCATAGTGTAAAGTGTCATTGTAACCATAGGTTTGTATCCTATCTCGATGTTTTTTCATATTATAAGTCCTAGTCACTAGTCACACTCAAAGTCAAGGAAAAGAGTCAAGGTCCAGTCATAGTCAAGTCATGTCCTAGTAAAGTGGTAGAAACTTTATTAGAACTTCTATTAGAGTTTTGGAGCGAAGGCGTTTTCCCACTTTTTACTAAGTACGTTTACTAAGTATTAACAGTTAATAATCCACCATTATTACACATGAACACTCGAAGAATCACAGGTTTTGGAAAATTATACTAAGTTTGCCACTAACCACGTCATTTTTTCTTCTTCTAGATGATACTGATAGGGCATCATATTTTTCGAATGATTTTATTTTTTCGACGATGCTCTGTGGCAGACAAAAAGCTAGACATGGGATACTGTGATTTGAAACTACGATGACATAATGCTAGTAAGACTGCTGCATAATATATAGACGGCCGTCGATGGCTAGCACTCGTCATTTCACATGAACAGTTTTAGTATATACGATCTCTTCAATATTATGAGATATATGAAAAACCAGCCTTTCGTCTATTGATAAACAGTTTCTAGCTGAGCCGCATTACAATGGCAAATTTCGTGAGTTGTATAAAACAGATCCTATGGCACTGCAACGATCTCCTCTCCCTAAAAGTTAAGGTTTTATGCCTCATTTTGTGGTTAAAACTAGCCTATTTCAGAATTTTATTTTTCTCCCAGTAACCTCATCTTATCCAAAGTCCGACCAACAGTCATAGAGATACAATACAATACAATCATTTTTTATTGCACACCAAATAAAAGTAAAATTGTAAAACTTTAAATGATACTGTTATATGAGGTAGTACACTAAATTTTATCGAAATTCAACCAAAAGTTACAATGACACCTCATTTCAAACATTTTATTGTGTACAAAACCAAACTTTCGGACTTATAATATCATATTAGTAGGGATATAGATTGGTTAATACAGTCTTAAACCTTTGTTAGGTTTGTCAAGACAATGATAGGTTATAAAGTATAATTAAAAAAAATGTTTTATAGTAATATTTATTTATTTATTTATTCTTTTGCACAATACATATGTACACGGAGGACTTAATGCTAATACAATAGGTATATATAATAAAAATATTTTTAATTGTCTGTTCTTAAATGTCGTCCATTCTAAAATCGTAAGTATTCTTCGATTCTCTTTGACTCTACAATCTGGGCGATTCGATTATGAATATTATATCGATACTCGGTATCGATTCCGTTTCGAATACTCGAAATGACGTGCTATTATTAGCCTGGTATGAATTTGTTAAATAGTCGAGTTTACTACTGCGAGCTAGTGAAATTAGGTTACTAATAAAAATAAAAAAACGAAGAGTACTTATGTCTGTTACCTCAAAACTTTTTTGTATAGGTGAACCGATTTTCATGAACCTTTTTTTTATTATGTATTGGCAACCAGTTCACCACTGATGGAAAGTGACGATGCGGCCGAAGATTGGGCGTGCTTGCCTAGGAGGTACCTATGCACTCCAGACTTGAAGACACTCAGATTGTACCGCTCAGGGAACAAAAACGCAGGCAATGGTGCCGATTCTGTTGTCCAGAATTAGACTAAACTAGCCTTAAATTAGTTTTAGTCCTGCTTTAGTCCAAAACCTATTCAGAAAATGCAAGATTAGACTAAAATTAAGTTTGACAGGACTAAGTTAGTTTAGTTACTCTTTTTAGTGAAAATGACCAAATTCTTATTCTGATGTACATGTTTTACGTCAAATTAAGACTAAAAATAGAAATTTTAAACTCAAATTAGTCTGTTGAAAAAGGTCTGGATTATTTTTAATGTGATCTTATACTTGAAAGAATAACACATGCAATTAATGAAGCAAATACTGACCTACAAAGACTATAATGGAGGAATATGTGATTGCGGCTCTTGTGAATACAATTCAATTTGGTTGCTGT
This sequence comes from Lomographa bimaculata, assembly GCA_948107665.1. Classification (NCBI taxonomy): domain Eukaryota; kingdom Metazoa; phylum Arthropoda; class Insecta; order Lepidoptera; family Geometridae; genus Lomographa; species Lomographa bimaculata. The sequence continues at coordinate 4,627,742 of OX403612.1, read as the reverse complement.
GAACATCAATTTTAGTCCTGTCATTTCAACTTTTAAATTAAGTTCAACGTAAAGTCAGAATAACCCTTAGGTATTCTTTGACTAAAATTAGTTTATTTTTAGTTTAGTTTAGGTTAGTTCGGTGCTCAACAGAATTAGCACCAATGAGTTCCACTCCATCGCTGTACGGATGATAAACGTAGAAGCGAAACGCTTCGAACGAACTGGAGGTATGTCAACCATAACTGGATGACGCTTGACAGTTTGTCTTGTTGTTTGATAGTAAAAAAGGTATGGAGGAAGTATATATGTAAATCCTGAGCACACTCACACTCGGTCTCTGATATAATACCGATAGGCTGACCGAGGCTGCAATTTGGACTCGACTTGCTTACTATAGCCAATAGGTCTTGTTGTCCGCCGGTCAATAGATTCAAGAGCCTCTAGCTGGTACTAAGCGGACCCATCCCACAGGTGGCCGCAGTACTCCATACACGATCGGAATTGAGCTTGATATAAATTTAGAAGCTGCCCCGGTGTGAAGTTAAGGATACCCAGCTTCTTAGCAGCCATTGGAAAGCTATCACAATTAAATACGTACACAAAAATGTTGTGTATGTGCTGCTGACCGATAAAAAATTCCTTTATCTGGAACTAAACATGGATGTCGATTCAGGTCAGGCTTGCCAAAAATATGCATTGTCATTGAAACTGATCAACATGCAAAAAGTTCGACTTCATAGGAAAGGACGTGATTCTAATTTCGCTTGCTAGATTTGACCCCAACATATATATGTGAATAGGTATCTTCCAGGCAAATTTGCTTCATCGTCGACCACATTGTCGCTTACCATAAGGTGAGATGGTGGTCAAAAGTTTGCCTGTTAAGAATAAAAATAATACATACAATGGAATATTCGTGGGGGCTGCAGCCGCCTTGGGAAGGCTGCTGCCGAACGTGGGCGGCCCGAATGCAACCTGCCGTCGGCTTTACTCCGGAGTAATCCGGAGTATGGCTCTGTATGGGGCACCGGTCTGGGTGGATGCCCTCAACCGCGGGAACAAGGCCATGCTACGACGTCCACAGCGGGTCATCGCAACGAGGGCGATACGCGGTTACCGGACGGTGTCCTGGACGGCGGGGTGTGTGCTTGCGGGTGACCCCCCCTGGGAGCTCCAAGCGGAGATCCTCGCCGAAGTTTACCACTTTGTGGCGGCGAGGAGGTCCCGTGGGGACCCCCCGGCGTGGGAAGATGTCACACGTATGCGTAGGCGGGCGCGGGCTGCCCTGTTGCGGCGGTGGACGGAGGACCTGGCTCCACCAGTCCCTGGGTTGTGGACGGTGGAGGCTATCCGCCCGGTCCTTCGGAGGTGGGTAAGGCGGCAATTTGGGTCGCTGACCTTCCGATTGGTGCAGGTGCTTTCTGGACACGGATGTTTCGGAAAGTACCTGCACCAAATTGCGAGACGGGAGCCGACCCCGGTCTGCCACGAATGTGGAGCGCTGGAGGATACGGCGCTCCACACGCTGGAGGTGTGTGCCGCATGGGGCCCCCAGCGGCACACGCTTTCAGCGATCATAGGTGGAGATCTCTCCCTGCCGAGTGTGATAAACGCCATGCTTAGCAGCGAGAGATCGTGGCAGGCGGTGGTCTCCTTCTGCGAAGCGGTAATGGCGCAGAAGGAGGCCGCGGAGCGGGCCAGAGAGGTCGACCCCCGATCTGACCCGCTCCGGCGCAGACGTACGGGGGGGAGGAGGAGGCTGTTCGCCCGCCTCCTCTCTCCTCCCCTGTAGTGGGATCACTGGTGGAGAGCCAGGGGGCTCTACACCGGCTTGCACGGCCCCACACGTCTGAGGGGTGGCCTTGGTGAGCAAGGTCACCCCTCCATGGACGCAGTGGCCCGGTTGGGCCTACCGCCGGGGCAAGATAGTGACTGCTAGCGCGACCCTATCTTGCCCCACCTTGACGAAGGACTGCTCACGGGGGGGTTTTTAGTGGGTTCGAGCCCCACATACCCCCTTCTTTCACCCCTGGGAAGGAAGGGAAGTGCAAGGCATTTTCCCCACCACAAAAAAAAAAAAAAAAAAAAAAAAAAAATGCATTGTCATTGAAACTGATCAACATGCAAAAAGTTCGACTTCATAGGAAAGGACGTGATTCTAATTTCGCTTGCTAGATTTGACCCCAACATATATATGTGAATAGGTATCTTCCAGGCAAATTTGCTTCATCGTCGACCACATTGTCGCTTACCATAAGGTGAGATGGTGGTCAAAAGTTTGCCTGTTAAGAATAAAAATAATACATACAATGGAATATTCGTGGGGGCTGCAGCCGCCTTGGGAAGGCTGCTGCCGAACGTGGGCGGCCCGAATGCAACCTGCCGTCTCACCATCACAATCTCCCCTGATGGAAAGCGATGATGCGGCCGAAGATGTAGCATGCTTCCCTAGAAGCTTGCTGCATGAATTAAACGCGAGCAAAGCTTAAAACCGACTTCACCGCTCAATCTTTGGATCCCTTGATCAGATTTAATTAATTAATACGCATTATTAAGGATAAATCAAAAACTACTGGTCAGATCTTGATAAAATTTCAATGGGACACAAGCACCAGCTTTCCAATAATAATTTAACGCAAGCAAAGTTTAAAAAAAACCGACTACACCGCTTTATCTTCGGAACTTTGATTCGGATCAGATTAGATGTACTAAATACGCATTATTGACGATATTTCAAGAATTACTGATCAGATCTTGATCAAATTTGAATGAGACCAAATGGAAAGCCAGATTTTCAAACTTAAAAAATATTTTCGAAATAACAATGGGTATTTTATTCATAGTAACAACATAATTTAAGTAGCAATTGTACATTACATTAAACTAAAAACGAAATTAAAATTAAACAAAAAAAAACTATAATTAGATATAAATATGTACAAAACTTAATCTAATAGTCCGCTACCAGTAGGCAAAGTACCCAAAATGCTGGCAGCATTGCCACGTTGAATGGCAATACTCAATCTCTGTCCAAAATATTTGCCAGCATTTTGGTCACGAGTTGCTTCGACCAAACGCTTTGTTAATTCATTGTAGAATGTATGTGCTCCCGGTCCCCACGGTCCCAACGTCTCAACCCCAAAAGGCACAAATATATAACCACTATCAAGATTACTATATTTGCGCCTTTTGAGAGTCTCTGCTGATTCAGCCGCAACACCAGCCTTATTTTTAGTTCCAGAAAGATGAGACGGTGCTAGGGTGTCTACGCAAGTTGCATCCCAAACCAAAGGCCGTCCCATCTTCCATGGAATCAGGGTCATTCCGTCAGGCCTTTTACCGTCATCACGCGCTAGACCATTTGGTTCCAAAATAGCCGCACAGTTGGCGGTGGTAAGAGGCCGACGTATGATATCATTAAGACTCGTGTGGCGGGGAATACGTCCTGCACTCCTAGAGCAAGACAGACCGTGATGACCGAGCCGGTCAACAGCAGTACCGCACTGACAGCGGTGTGGAGCACAACACGATGCGCCTAATCGAAGTGATGCTGCGATACGGAAAGCCGATGAATCCAGCAGCGTTCCCGTATTTGGCGATGGGAGAGCCTGTAGCCACAGACCTGATTCCCACTCCGAACTTGCAAGAAGACGGGCACGATCTGCGGAACTTAAGCACGTTTGAAATAAATGATTCCGTACTTTGTCGCAGAGCGGCCCGTCCCAAAGCTTCTGAGAAGACAGATTTTCTGGGAAATCAGTGCCTGAACAGGCTACCAACCACGCTTTCTTGGCCTCGTCTATAAATGATATTTTTGTATTAAATGGTAGAGCTACTTGTAAAATTTTATTAGTCAAGTTTTTGAGTACTGTGTACTGATGACAAGAAAGCGGGAAGGGCGACTCCCGAAATTGATCGAATGCCAAGGCCTCCCAAACGCACTGGCAGTGAAGCTTGCAACCACGCTCTCTCGTCTAAATTCATATTCAAAATAGATGCCAATGTGTTTTTGACAATGTTGTCTAAATTTTGAATAATATGTTCATGTTTCCATAGCTGGCAACACCGTAAAGTATATGTAAATTTTGGGACAAAAAGACAGTATTTGAGTATTGTGAAGGCCATATGAGTATTAATTTTTAGTAGACGATCTGAACTCTGTTTAAAATTTTGAATTTTTTCATCAAAAAATGAAGGGAATGATTCGTTAAGAATAGGGGAGCCCAATAACCGAAGGGATTGTTTGTTAATAATTTGAATATTTGGAGCTAACGAGTTAATTTTTTGAATTACTTGGTCTCTTTCTGTATATTTTTCGGAAACATAAAGTTCACATTTTGAAAAATTTAGTTCTAAGCCAATTTTTTGGAATTCGTCTATGAGAAGACGAAGATCTTCAAAAACAGTATTTACATCGCCACCTAAAGTCCCATCGTCCAAATACCAAACATTAAGTTTGGAGCGAAGTTGTTGGATAATGGGATGTACAGACAGACCAAAGACTGCTGGACCCAATGGGTCTCCTTGCTGACAGCCTACTGCTGATTTAATTTGGTTGCCATGATATGTTAATTTTGTGTAAGAACCATAGCACTGCCAAAGAAAATTGTACAAATTTGGAATTTTATCCTTTACTTGCGTCAAAAGGGCTCCTCTATCCACCGAATTGAAAGAATTTTTCACATCCACCTTCAATAAAACCTCTCCACAATCCTCGTTCAAAAAAGTTCTAACTGAATGGACGGCGGCTTCACAACCCCCTCGCGAGCCAAACCCTAACTGCAAAGGCTGAAATAGGTCAGCTAGATGCGTAGCTGTTTTTTTGCAGCAAATTTTTGCCGCAAGGCGTCGGTAAGTCATACCAACCGCTATTGGTCTGATTCCGCCATCCTTTTTTTTTAAAGCGCAGAGATTAGCACCGTAAAGAATATCAATAATGTCACTGTTTACTCGCCCAGACATCATCAGATTAACCAAAGCCGTCAGGTCCCTCAATAAGACTTCGCCAGTTTCACCGTTTCCGCCACACAGCAAATCTTTCAAATGTTGTGGCGTTAGCGCGTCTAAACCACCAGCGGAACCGCTTTGGAAAGACATGACGGCTGCGAAAACATCCAGGGCGGTAGCTTCTACAGTGACATTTGACTCTTCTGGTGCTTCAGGAAGCTGGAGGTCTGTTCTTGGAGGTGGATGTTTCCCTTCTAAAACAGAGAGTGTTTCAGGGGTTGCAGGCGCAATTGTGTCACTTGAAAATAGTATTCGGGCAGCTCCTTTTATATCGCCGTCACCCAGTTTGCTTTCCACGAGTTTATAGGTAGCAGACTCAATGTACGGTTTAACAGTAATATTTGAATTTTGAATTGTCGCCAAGGTATTTTCCAAACAAGAAAACTGTCCTTTTTGGGCACTGTACTCTATGCAGTTTTCCTTAACCCTATTGGTCAAAGATTTGTTGTTGAAAGGATCACGACTGACATAAAGTACGGAATATGGAAAGGACAATAAATGTTCCCAACTACATTTTGAATTTTGTGTAACTACATTTCGAATGACTTGTGCCAAAGCAGAGGCAACAGAAAGGCGTGCACCTCGAGGAATTCTTTTTAGTATTGGTTTAGAATGTTTGAATTTCGTTAATGTTTGCCAAAATGGTTCTGGGTTATAAATTTCATTGTTAGACTCAAAATTCAAGTTCGAATTTGGGGCCGAAAGTGACAAAATATTATTGCTTTTGTGGCATTTACCTTGGTGTATTTTCGAAATCGGTTCCCGTGGAAAGATATGTGGTAACACATTAAAAAAAAAATACAGTCGACTTGAGTACCTCCTCCTTTTTGGGGAAGTCGGTTAAAAATAATTAAGAGCCATAGCAAAAAAATATAAAAATAATAGCTTTCACACTCACAGCCCCACACTAAGTTTAATGACTTGTGTCGTGGGTGCCGGAAACATTCTTCACATCACACGCACAATCACAACCAAAACAAACACATTTACCTTGGGGAGAAAACTTGTGTTTTCAGTCAAGAATCGAACCCGATACCCCTGCTTAGAAGGCGATCGCTTCATCAACTAAGCCAACAGGCAGTTCAAAAAATCTATTATTAAAAAAATAAGTACTTTTGTTAGAAAGTAAGCGAAGTAGAATTACCTGAAGCACTGTTCAAAGAAAGCTGAAACTTTTATATGCCTTTCATCGGAGACATACGTAATAGCCTCAAATGGTTTTAGGGCAATTTTCCACAATTTCCCTTGCTTTAAGGTTGTTGAAGGCAATTTTGATGCTAATAATTTAGTAGGCCTTACAAAAGTGGAGTTTTGCCGCAAAATGGCGTCGTTGATTTTTTTATGCTAGATAGGTAAGCATTTGACCGCTATCTCACCTGATGGAAAGTGATGATGCGGCCGAAGATGAAGAATGCTTACCTAGAAATACCTATTCACTCTAGACTTGAAGACTCCCAGATATTGTTCAGGGAACAAAGACGCGGGCAGTGAGTTCAACTCCTTCGCTGTACGGATAATAAATGTAAAAGCAAAACGCTTCGAGCGGACATGAGGTATGTCAACCATAAATGGATGACGTTGCTCAGTTCGTCTTGTGGTCCGATTATAGAAAGGGCATGGAGGAATTAACTAATGTAAATACTGTATCAACTGTGTATCAAATGATGTTGTTAATTTTTTTTAATCCTATATTTTACGAGTGTTAATGTGTAGTAATGGTGGTTTATTACCCGTTAATACTTAACAAACGTGCATAAGTGTAGGCAAATCATACAAAATTGAAAAACGTAATTTTCACCTTCGCTCCAGAACTCCAATAGAAGTTTTAGTAAAGTTTCTACCAGTTTACTAGGGCTTGACTTGATTATGACTATCCCGTTTTTTTTCTAGGGGGGGGAAATGGGTGCCACTTCCTTTCCTTCCCAGGGGTGAAGGAAAAGGGTGTGGGGGGCTCGAACCCACTAAAAACCCCCCCGTAAGCAGTCCCTCGCCGAGTAGACTATCCCTTCCATCGGACAACAAGGCGTACTGAAACAAGACATCCTTTCATGGTGGATATTCCTCACATTAGAACCAAGCGTTTTGCCACAACTTTTATAATGCAAACTGCAAAGGAATGGAGTACTCTGCCTTCGTTCTTGTTTCCCGATGAGTATAACTCAGGCCTCTTCAAGTCAAGAGTGAACAGGTACCTTCAAGTTAAATTAGTTATTTTAGTATGGTATTAAAGTACCTACTAGGCAGCCATAAACGTGAAAGAGGTAATACACTTTTACCGACTTCCCAAAAAAGGAGGCTGTACTCAAGTCGATTGTATTTTTTAATTTTTTATGTGTGTAACCTTTCACGTGAACCGTTTTCTTATTTATTTTTTTATTTGAAAAATGTTGCTTTCCTATCGGTCCCATTTAAATTTGATCAAGATCTGATCAGTTGTTCTAAAAAATATCGTCAATAATGCGTATTCTGTGGACTACATTGATACGATGTTCTCGTTTTTGACCAACTTCAAAAGTTACCTCATAACTTCTTTCGTTGTGAACTGATTTTGATTATTATTATTTTATTTGAAAGCTGGTGCTTTTCATGTGGTCTCATTGAAATTTGATCGAGATCTGATCTCTAGTTTTTGAGTTATCGTCAATAATGCGTTGCATATGCATTATTGATACATTAAATCTGATCAAGGTTCCGAAGATAAAGCGGTGAAGTCGGTTTTTTTAAGCTTTACTTGCGTTTAGATACAGCTAGTATTTATTTTTAATATTAATAAGTATTTTCTACTAATTTGAGCGCGATATTAAATACGTTTGTTAACGGTTAATTTAAATCACGGAACAGACTATAAACCTAACTTATTTTATGCTAAATAGGCAAGCATTTACCTTATAGCTGTAAACAAAGATCGCGGATCCTGCAAACTACAGCCCTTCAACAAAGTGAGGAAACTGAATTTCCTGAATGAATGTCTGTCTGGCTAAGATTAAGGCCTGGAACAGATGAAGTAGCTATAATATTGTTTTCAACTGACTTCAAAAAAATAAGGTTCTCAATTCGACTGTGTGTTGTACTTTGCCACAACTGTAATTTTGATAAGATATATGTTTCTGAGAACTTTAGTAGTCTAATAGTTGCCCCAAAATGTTCTCTCTGTGTGTATATATATATATATATATATATATATATATATATATATATATATATATATATATATATATATAGATTATATATATAGATTATAACATAAACATTAATGCAATGATGTGTACCTAATTAAAGTTTTTATTTTGTTGATATTTTTAATTTAATAATTATTTTGCTGCATACATCATACTATCTTTAAATATTTCTATGATCATTATATATATATATAATGATCATAGAAATATTTAAAGATAGTATGATGTATGCAGCAAAATAATTATTAAATTAAAAATATCAACAAAATAAAAACTTTAATTAGGTACACATCATTGCATTAATGTTTATGTTATAATCTATGCGATTTCTTTCTCACGTACACATTTCAAAGAAAATCTTACCTCGCTTCTACATCACAGTCTTCACAATTAACTATTTTATTTAATATTCAGGATTAATCAAAATACAGATTTAGCTAAACTACTAACCTAATACAAAAAGTCATTGGTCGGCAGTGTGCCCAAAATGCTGGCTGCGTTACCGTATGATGTACCTATTGAGTAATAATTAAACACAAGCAAATCTAAAAAAACCGACTTCATCGCTCATATTTCTATTTTGGCTTGACCGATTTCGATAAAATGTATATAGGACCTATAAAGTATACTCTACCAAAGAAAAACTATCAAAATCGATTCATAATTGGCAGAGATATCGCGTAACATACATAGGTACAAAAAAAAATACAGTCGAATTGAGAACCTCCTTTTTTGAAGTCGGTTCAAAACTGATTAAAGGGTAGTAACAAACCCCCGTCTCCCTTGAACTCGAGTTTAACTTCTAACTCAATTTCCTGCGAAGGTATCACACTTACCGATGATTTAGGGCAGGAACAGAGGTGCGATTTGTCGCGCGATTTGTAGATTTACGACACTTTAACCAGTCCTGAACTTTGATTTAAGGATGTCAGTTATTAAGTTGTTTTATATACTTTAATATGAAGTGAGTTTGTTGTTAAATATTTGGATGGTCGGCTTAAGAACTGATGTGAAATCTAACTTACATAATATAAATATTTAAAAAAACTCTGAGAGGTGGTAGAGCATTTTGTGAGTTGCTGAGAGGTAGTAGAGCATTTTATGAGTTGCTCGCCTGGCTTGCTACCAAAGTAGCTTACCACCATCAAGTTGAAAGTCTGCCGCCAAGCCAAATACGGTGTTCCGGCAGTTATCCTTGAGAGCCTGCGTATTCCAGGTCTAGTGTGTTTACCAGCTTCGATCACATCGTCACTTACCATCGGGGAGATAGTGGCCAAACACTAGCCTGTCACAAATAAAAAAAAAAAAAAAAAAAACTCGTAACAAAACTCATTGCGAAATCTTAATCAGATCTTAATCAAATTATAATAAGGCCACCTGGGAAGTAAGTAAGTAACCTTTTAAGCGAAACAATTTTTTTTTAATCGGTCCAGGCGTTTTCGAGTAATCGGGGAACATACATAAAAATTGATTTCGACGAATTTAGAACCTCCTCCTTTTTTGAAGTTGGCTAAAAATGGGTCTCCAGTAAGTGAAGTGCCCGATGAGCACAGGTTGTGGCAATCTTATATTAAAGGGAAAAAGAAGAGGAGATAATAAAAACAATATGTATGTTTGATTCACGCTTTAACGGCTGAACGGATTTGAATGAAATTTGGAATGTAAATACCTTATACCTAGGATTAACACATAGGCTACTTTTTAACTTGATAATAGTGGGCGAAGCCGCGGGGCACGGCTAGTATGTTAATATATTGCTATAGTTAATACGAGTAAACAAACAATAAGTTGCTAGTCTGTAGCCAGCCTAAAACTAATATTTGTTTCGCAGTACTAAATGGACGGTGAACTTTGAATATAAATTACGTTTCTGAATAAACGCAGAGCAAAAATGATTTGATGCTGAAACAAGAGGTATGATGGGCCAATGTAATCATTCTTTACGAGGTATGATACAAAGGTTTATCATTTACATTCCTGAGAGTTTGTAAAGGAATTACATAAAACTATTCCCACTTTCTATGATCGAATAAAAAGACAAAGTAAGATAAGGTTTCATAAGGGTTTCTCTTAATTGGCTTACCAACAGAATCATATTTTTTTTTTTATTTGTGACAGGCTAGTGTTTGACCACTATCTCACCTGATGGTAAGTGACGATGTGATCGAAGCTGGTAAACACACTAGACCTGGAATACGCAGGCTCTCAAGGATAACTGCCGGACCACCGATTTTAAATCAAAACTAACGCAAACGCATTCGCACTCACAGCCCCACGCTAAGTTCAAAGACTTGTATCGTGGGTGCCGGAAACATTTACATCACACACACACACACCCAGAAGCACAAATGTCCCTTGGGAAGGAATTTGTGCTCCTGCCGGGAGTCGAAACCAGGACCCACGGCGCAGAGGGCGTACACCTGTCCACTGCGCCAATTGGGTCGTCAATAATAAATCATTTATTTTTGTATTGCATGGAATGTAGTTCGATAATACAAGCTGTTACATTTATAATAATTCCCATACAAACTACCCTTTATACAAGGGTGTGCAACGTCATAAGATGTTTCTGCTTTTGAATTTTCAATATAACCAAGTTAACAATGCATTTTGAGTAAAAATAATTATCGTCTCAAATCAATTATTATAAATCATTACTTAAAATATAAACAAGTAAATATTTATCCAATTAAAAATACCTAGAACCAAAAATAATTAATTGGTTGTTCACATCCTACTAATATTACAAATCCGAAAGTCTGTATGCAAGTGCGTATGTTTGTTCCCTCTTCACGCTTTAACGGCTGAACGGATTTAGATAGACAGATAGAAAATTCTTTATTGCACAAACAGTATTGTAGGTACAAAGGCGAACTTAATGCTACAAAGCATTTTCTTCCAGTTAACCTGGGTTTATCGAGGATATTTTGATATGATAGTGCACATCTTCGGTAAAAAGTTGGATTTGAATGAAATTGGAATGTACATAGCTAATACCTAGGATTAACACATAGGCCACTTTTTGACATGATAATAGCGGGCGAAGCCGCGGGGCACAACTAGTAAATGAAAAAGGTAACTAACCATGTCCCTAGCAAGTAGAATCTCATTTATGCCAGCTGCGGTTTGTTCCCAGCTTATACCTCTTTAGCAAGATAAAACACGAACCATGCTGTTCATATTGCATTTGAATAGTCTAAAAATCTTTCCTAAAATATGAGTAAAGTTATCTCAACCTGCAGTAAATTCAGGAGCAATGTGAGTTCTAAACATATTTGAAGTAACCAAAGCTTTTATCGTTGACTAGTTGTTGCTCCGTTATGTACCTATCTATGGTTATCTTTTTTAAACTACTAGCTGTCCCGGCGACCTTCGTTCCGCCTAACAGTCAATGAATGTGCATGTTTAGGAAGCCATACCCGGCATGCGTTACAATGCCACGTGACTATATTATTACAACCTTCATGTTTATGTTTGCCTAGTACTTTACCAAATACGAGTGACGTATGAGACAATGATTTTTATACACCTATAAAAAAAATGTGACGTTCCTAAAAAGTATCCTATGTCCGTCTCCTGTTACAACTTTCTATGTTACCTCCCTATCGATTTTCAGCCAAATCGGTTCAGCCGTTCTTGAGTTATAAATAGTGTTACTAACATGACTGTCTTTTATATATATAGATAAGTAATCATTTGGTAACCATTGTATTAAAATCATCGTACATGTACCTAAGATTAACACATAGGCATCGTAAAGTAACCTATGTGTTAATCTTGAACTGCCCGTTGGCTTAGTTGACGGGCATTGTAAGCAGGAGTATCGGGTTCGATTCCCGGCGGAAACACAAGTTTTCTCCCCTAGGAAAATTCGTGTTTCTGGTTCTGGTTGTGATTGTGTGTGTGATGTGAATGTTTCCGGCATCCACAACTCAAGTCATCGAACTTAGTGTGGGGTTGTGAGTGTGAAAGCGTTTGTTTTTGTTATATTTAATCATAGGTACATTTACCTAGGATTAACACATAGGCTACTTTTTAACTTGATAAATACGAGCGAAGCCGCAGGACACGACCCGTAGTACATAATACGATGGTTAAACAAATTACTACTTATAGTTTTAAAAAGATAACCATAGATAGGTACATGTCGGTGTCTACCTTGTGCTATGTTCATTCTAAATTTCATCTAAATCCGTTCAGCCGTTACAGCGTGAAGAGAAAACCAACATACTTACACACTTACACACCTACACAAAAACTTTTGGATATATAATACTAGCCGTGCCCAGCGGCGTTGCTCGCGTTTATCAAGTTAAAAAGTTAGCATAGGTATAAGCTATGTTCATTATAAATCTCATCAAAATACGTTCAGCCGTTACAGCGTGAAGAGAAAATAAACATACTTACACATTTACACACAAACTTTCAGATTTATAATATTAGTAGGATAAAGTCGGGTTAGGTACACCATCTGTAATACAAGAACGGCTGGACCGTGTTAGTATGTTTGTTCCCTCTTCACGCTGTAACGGCTGAACGGATTTAGATGAAATTTAGAATGTACATAGATAATACTTAGGATCAACACATAGGCTACTTTTTAACTTGATAATAGCGGGCGAAGCCGCGGGGCATGGCTAGTTTTTATATGTAGATTTTTTATAGCCTCTGACAGACGTACAAACGGAAGGGCGTTTGAGCAAAGTTCCGAGGCACCCAAGTTAACATTGATACTTCTAATAACTTGAAAGACAAACAAACTTATTCTCTATAGATAGCTATTTCCAGATCCAAAGTGGGTTGAATTCAGATTAGTTAGATCTAGGTTACAAAGAGAAGACCGTTCGATCTATTTGCGAGTTGGAATAGAGTGAAGTATTTTGTTTGTGCATTGGTTTGAATATATATATATATTAAAATACTAGCTAGGGACTTAAAAATGGCACTTGTCGCTAGTGTTATAAAAAGACTCGCCGAAGCTCATGAACAAAGACTTCATCACCATGTGAATGTTGAGGCAATCCAGCTCCTCGACAACACAGACTTAGTGAGAAGACTCAAAAGAACCTTTTGAGCTAGTGTAGTGATGTGACAGTGTAATATAGTGAGTGCTTTTAACAAAGAACACAAGAACAAATTGTCTTCCCGATAATAGAAACAGTAAGAAAAGTGTTATTGGACACATTCTTAATATGCTACTCTACTTAGCAGTTTAGGTCAAAATTAAATTACCTATAAGTCTTAAGGCTAGATTGTAATTCCAATGGTGTTCCAAACGTAATTGGTATATCATTATAAGAAAAAAAAAAATACTAGCTGACCCAGCAAACGTTGTTTTGCCATATAGAGTTGTATGTATTTTTCAATGCTAAATTATAAAAAAATAAAACGACTAAAAATAACACTGCCAACCAATGACTTTTTGTATTAGGTAAGTATGATGTTGATTAATCATCAATGTATAATACTATATGAAAATATAAATAACTAAAGATACATTTTTAAAGGAATACATCAATAACTAACAAAATAATAACAAAAAAATTGTCCAAAAAATAAAAATTTTGGTTGGACCACCCTTAACATTTTTTGTAAAAATAGATGTTGACCGATTCTCAGACCTACCCGATATGCACACAAAATTTCATAAAAATCGGTCGAGCCGTTTCGGAGGAGTTTGGTAACAAACACTGCGACACGAGAATTTTATATATTAGACTAGCTGCGCCCCGCGGTTTCACCCGCGTTGATAATGATGAAAAGTGATGATAATGATGAAAAATGGATGTTGGCCGATTCTCATAGATACCGGATAAGCACAAAAAATTTCATCAAAATCGGTCAAGCCGTTTCGGAGGAGTATGGCAACGAAAACTGTGACACGAGAATTTTATATATTAGATAGACACTAGCTAAACACGGCATACGTTGCATTTTTACCGACTTCCCAAAAAAGGAGGAGGTACTCAAGTCGACTGTATTTTTTTTTAATGCGAAATCAGCTCATTTGGAGAGGACTTATGAGGTAACCTCATAACTCCTCTCCACGAGAGTCGATTTCGAATTATTATTTTTTAATTTGAAAGATGTTGCTTTCTTATTGGTCCCATTTAAATTAGATCAAGATCTGATCAGTTGTTCTTGAAATATCGTCAATAATGCCTATTTTGTGACGAATAATGCGTACATTGACGATGTTCTCGTTTTTAACCGACTTCAAAAGTTACCTCATAACTTCTTTCGTTGTGAGCCGATTTTGATAATTGTTTTTTTATTTGAAAGTTGATGCTTTTCATTTGGTCCCGTTGAATTTGATCAAGATCTGATCTCTAGTTTTTGAGTTATCCTATATAATGCGTGTTTAATACATTAAATCTGATCAAGGTTCCGAAGACAAAGCGGTGAAGTCGATTTTTTTAAGCTTTGCTTGCGTTTAATTATTTTAGCTCGTTTTTTTATAGATTGGAAGGAGTGGAACTCATTGCCCTCGTCTTTGTTCCCCGAACAGTATAATCTGGGAGTCTTCAAGTCAAGAGTGAATAGGTACCTTCTAGGCAAGCATGCTACATCTTCGGCGGCATCGTCGCTTTCCATCAGGTGAGATTGTGGTTAAACGCTTGCCTATCGTACATAAAAAAAAAAACGATTGCTTTTTTTTTAAGCTTTGCTTGAGTTTAAATTATTATATACATAGATATATAGTTAGTATATGCCATATAGCAAAACTCAGGTGTATGAATACATGTCTTACATACATACTCTTACGCATACCTTACTCATAAACATCAACGACCCCAAAGTCTAGCAAAAATCAGAATTCTGCAGCCCTACTAATCGTGGCGGGTCAATGACCCGTGGGGGTGGTTGCCACGCCCCTAGGATGCTGTTATTTATAATGGCACATCGATCGCAGGCTTATTGTGTACTTGCAACTGGTTGCTGGCAACCGATTGCAGGTCGGGTTCGATTTCCGACGGGAACACAAATTTTCTCACTAAGGAAAATTTGTGTTTCTGGTTCTTGGTGTGGTTGTGTGTGTGATGTGAATGTTTCCGGCACCCACGACACAAGTCATCGAACTTAGTGTGGGGCTGCGAGTGTGAAAGCGTTAACGTATCGTTGTTAATTGTAACTTATATAACTATAGTGTAATAAACTGGTGTGTAAGACGGCGCGGCGGCGGCACATATAACTCAAGTTATATGAGCCTATCGCTATCTCACCTGATGGTAAGTGACGATGCGGTCGACAATGAAGCACCTTTGCCCAGAAGATGCCCATTCACTCGCGACTTTAAGACTCCCATATTGTATTTATCAGGGAAATGAAAGGAAAATGTTAAATTTGGTCACTGACAATTGCCACATTGACAGTTGGCCAAAAACTGCCATGGCCGCGCTTTTTTTTATTTGTTTGTTTTTTAGAAGCTTCTCAATAATTCTGAATATATGCTTCAATCAGCAACTGCACTTTACAACTGCTACAGAATGTTGCAAAGCAACTAGTTGCTTTTCAACGTAATACACCCCCCTTCTTAGTTATGTATCATCACGGTGTATCCGGTAAGGAGTCATTGACTTGGTCGTTATTGCATTATGACGCCGCGCCGTCTCTAAGAAAATTGAGGTGAGACTACGCGACTGTCCCGAAAAACGGAGTAAAATGTTACAAGGGTTGAAATGACAAAAAAAAACCGGCTTTTTTTTATGTTTGATAGGCTAGCATTTGACCACTATCTCACCTGATGGAAAGCAATGATGTGGCCGAAGATGTAGCATGCCTGCCTAGAAGATACCTATTCATTCTTGACTTGAAGACTGCCAGATTATACCGCTCAGGAAACAAAGACGCGGGCAATGAGTTCCACTCCCTCGCAGTATGGATGATAAACGTAGAAGCGTAACGCTTCGAGCGAGCTGGAGGTATGTCAACCATGAATGGATGACGTTTGACTGTTTGTCTTGTTGTTAGATGATAAAATGAGCTTGGGGGAATTAGCACGTATAATTCCTGCGCACACTCTCCGAAATGCAAACGATAGAAAACCGATAGGCTCGCTACCTTACGTTGATGACTGAGACTCAACAGTTTAGTCTTAACCAGCTTATTATCACCAATAAGTATTTTGGCTCGGCGGTCAATGGATTCCAGAGCTTCAAGCTGGTACTTGGCAGAGCCCTCCCAAAGGTGGCCACAATACTCCATACATGATCGGATTTGTGCTCTTGACTTGTCTGGAAAAATGGTGGTACTTATTTGGCTCAACGTATTAGCATTGTAATTCAGAGAGGCAATACCGCCAGCATAATGTAAACACTAATGGTAGTGGGCTTGAGCACTTGAGTTACCTATAAGCACGATGCTTCGTAGGTAACTTAGGTCTTTGCTGTATAGGTAGATGTGTTTAGTTTAGTTTAGTTTTAGGAAATGTAGGCAATTGGTTAGATAGGTGATAGGTATATCGAAAAAAAAACACAAATATCACAACATATAAAACTAATGTAATGTACATTAGCTTTAACATAACAAGTCTGTAACTTTTAAAATATCTACTAATGACTGAGAAAAAATGTTTACCTGAACAAAAATCTCTGGTTATACCAGAGACGCGACACGCTGGGTTAGTGTCAAAATCCCCATTAGGTATCCCCTTTAATGGGGATTTTGAGACTTAGTCTCATAATCCCCATTACTGTGGAAATTTGGGCTACTGGAGATTTTGACGCTAAAAGTCTCAAAATCCCCTTCAAGGGAAAATAATTCTATTTTTCATTACTATCCTTATCCTGGGTAATTTACATGCCAAAAAAATCTACTGCTTTATTTTATGCGATGAACTAAAACTTCTAATCTGGCCGGGTTTCCGCGCGCGGACCAAAAAAAAAAACATAACAAGTAAATATAATAATAATTTAAATACAAGCAAAGCTTAAAAAAACCGACTTCACCAAGTTTTCGGAACCCTTGAACATTGATTGAAAATGAATTAAATACGCATTATTGAGGATAACTCAAAAACTACTGGTCAGATCTTGATCAAATTTAAATGGTGTCACATGTGAAGCACCAGAAATTAAATAAATATAGAATCATTAAAATCGGTTCACCTGGAAAAAAGTTCTGAGTATACACATTTGAAATTACCAAAGAAAATACAGTCTAATTGAGAACCTCCTCATTTTTTTTGGAGTCGGTTAAAAACGAATTTACGCCAATGTAAGTATTTACATACCAAGGTATTTCCTGATAAATACAATCTGGGAGTCTTCAAGTAACGAGTGAGTAGGTACCTTCTAGGCAAGCTTGCTCTATCGTCGACCACATCGTCGCTTATCATCAGGTGAAATCAAAAGTCTGCCTAAATTAAATAAAAATTAAAAGTTAACACAACTGCAAAAAAAAAATTCGTTGGCGTAAATCTTTAATACGAGAGTATTTTTTTTGTATGTATGTTACGCGTATCTCCGCCAATTATGGATCGATTTTAATTTTTTTTTGGTAGGTATAGTTTACTCCAGAGGTGGTCCCATATAAATTTTATCGAAATCGGTCAAGCCGAAACCGAAATATAAGCGATGAAGTCAGTTTTTTTAAGCTATCCTTGCGTTTAGTTATTATAAAGACCTCTCTAGATCGACAACGCATAAGTGCTGCTAATTCCCGTATTAATATTAATAAAGCATTTAGACTATGCAAAACGAATAAATCTTTTATGGCAAATGGGGTTAGATTTTATAATAGATTTCCTAAAATTGTAACAGACTTACCACTGGGAAAGTTTTATCAGTCATAAAACGGGCATTCATTAAGAAAACCTATTATAGAACGATTGACTTCATTAATGACAAGGATGCATGGAGGCAAACTGCACAAGCGCTTTCTACCTAGGTTAATATACTTATGTATTAGCGATCAGGAATGATTGAAAAATAAATTAATGAAAAACATGCGCCACCGAGTTTCTTGCCAGGTTCTTCTCGAGATGGCAGTTATTTTGCGAATCAGGCAGTAAAGTCATTAATTTTCATGAGTGCCTCTTTGGGGTACATGTGAATAAACAATTTTGATTTAGAATATAGTAAGTCAAAATTAGTTTTGAGAAAACTTTTGTTACCGGTGGGAATCGAACCCGATACCCTTGCTTGGAAGGCAACGCTCACCCAACTAAGCCAAAGGGAAGTTCAAATCTATATACATCAGGACATCCAAATTGAAATCATTACGAAATCAAACCACGATCCCAAAATGGCGGCGATCGATCGTACAGTAAACAATTAGTTTTGAGTCAGTTAATTAATAATGAGTTTGGACGGCTGTATCGATCGGGAGCATGTTTTGTTAGTTTGTAGGCTAGTAGGGTTAATGGGTTAGAATTTATTCATAAGCTTATCCTACTCAGGGTTTTTTTTTTTTTCAATTAGTTTTGGCTTCGCAATCTTGTGCATTTAGCCAGTGTCAAGTGATAATATATTTCAAGTGTATTTCATATTATAGGTCCTAGTCACAAGTCACAGTCAAAGTCAAGTTAGAGAGTCAAGGGCCAGTCGTAGTCAAGTCATGCCCTAGTGAAGTGGTAGAAACTTTACTAGAACTTCTATTGGAGTTTTGGAGCGAAGGTGATAATCACGTTTTTCAACTTTGTATGATTTGCCTACACTTATGCACGTTCACTAAGTATTAACGGTTAATAATCCACCATTATTACACATTAACACTCGAACTTCTCTCACTTTCGCGGCAAAACTCTTCAGGGATTTAGCGGGCTTAAAATATATGACACAAAAATAGTATATGTTTAAATCATTGTCATTCTTCTTCTTCGTGTCGATGACAGGTAGGTACAGGTAGTAAAATACATAGAGCTCAGATTTTTTGTTTTGTCCAGAAGGTGGCTACTTCCACTGCATTTTCGGAGCATTGGAATAGCTCTTCCAACGTACATGTGTGGGGACACGACGGACATTCCAGCAAGTGCTGCGTATGATGACATCGTGCTTATCTGATGATGGAGCCGAAGGTGGCCAATGAAACTTCGCTATGAAACGACACAACCTCATCGAGTTTGGGCTCATTTGAATTGTCTTGACGAGTAGTTTGTGTTTCAATAGTAACCAGGGTCTGATGATGGAGCTGGAAGGTGGTCATAGGAACTCTGTGAAACGACGCAACCCCATCGTGTTTCGGCTCGTTTCATTCGTCTTGACAAGTTCTCTGGTTATATAACTTTTTCCTCTTTATTTACAACTTGTAAAAGCTTGATTTTAAAAAACGTTTTTAAGTATGAATTGTTATAAAAAGAAAGGGATGTTTAGATATAGTTTGCACATGTATAGAGGATGGACGAACATAGATTGACGAAGCAGATTTATAAGGGGAATCTAATGGACGAGTTAGTCCTTACTTACTTGATCTGTAATAAAACGGTGTAGTAATACATGGCGGTGTGTATGTGTACCGTTCCAGGAATCGTCTGCCAGAGAACGATAGTCAAAATCGGAGATATTTTTTTCCAAATTTATAATTACATTTTTCAAATATGTTTGACAACCCTACGGTTACATAAGACTATGTGGTGTAGAACGGTATTAGCTGATGAAATAGGGTTGCTAATGACACACTTTTTTTAAATCATCATAACTCAATATTCATGCTGCTGCTGCAAATTTAGAAGTTCCTGTTAGACTCCATACATGTAGCTAGATGTGTGGCTTGAATATTACTACACTTTTTTGTTACACATTGTAAATTTAATACATGTATCTCGACCAGGTCGAAAACCTAAAGAAAGGCCAGGTCAAAAGTACTCGCATCCAACAAACAAGATCAAAAGACTCATGCATATAGAAGAAGCGAAGAATGTGTGGTGGCGCGAGTAAAATCGCTGGCGTGTAAATAGCCCACCATTTACGTATTAATATTTTTAATGATAGCGGTAAATTATTTTGGATTAAAACATTGGCAAAAATCAGTAGGGATACACGAATCAATTTACAGTGTTTATTTAAGCTCACGTACCTTAGACTGCTTCGAAACCGCCTCCGGAGCTCCCCAAGAAAGGAACTACAGCAAACTGTATGTATGCCTAAGCGCACACACACAACTCCACGTCGCGCCGGCCGGCGAGTTTGAATCCGAACACATCCGAAAATCTGCGAGGCACTGAACAATAAGTCACATCACAGTTCAAGCGGTCGATCACAATAGACACGATGAAGTTTTTATTTTAAGTCCTGGTTAATTAGATGATAATTATTTAATTAGTTTTCTACGTCACAAAATTCAATAGCGGAGCGTTTGTCGACCACACGGATCCGGTGACACACACGACTGAAGTTCTTCCTTTTTTAAGTCTGTGAAGTTAGTCGCGAGTGCAAAAAATGTCACTCGATACAACTAGCGCCATCTCTAGGGTCGTCCTTGAACGATCTCTAACAGTGGTCAGCAGAGAGCCCAACACACTGTAAATGCATTCAGATATCCAAAGATTCTTGCCAATATGAATATTAGGTATATAAAGTGAAGTACTTATTCACAGATGTATAATTTACATTTATTATTTATATTATAAAAGGCAAAGACGCTTCACCATGCACCCCGCCTTGGAAGAGCGCAAGATCTTTCAAAAGAAACAGTAAGAGTTATTAGATTCTACTCGTTTATATTATGAAATAATCTAAAAGATCAATGAACTTTATGTCTGATCAGGCGTGAATGTTAATTATTTAAGTAATTGTAGCTTAATCCTAATAATGCGGAATACTTATATAAGCGCGCGTAGATATATAAATAATAAACAACAATAAATATTTTACGAATATACATTTATTGTGTCGGAATGGGATATAGTTTGACGATAGGGCGTTTAAAACTACCTGAACTGGTCTTGACCGTGGCAACACGAACAATACCGTCGGTACCTTTATAAACTTCGGTAATAACCCCTAAAGGCCAGTTTAGAGGAGCTAAATTATCCTGCCCAACGAGTACTACAGTCCCGATTTCAACCGGTTTATCCGGAGTAGCCCACTTTTGCCTTACTTGCAACGTATGCAAATACTCTAAGCGCCATTTTTTCCAAAAGGATTGGACCATGCTGTCCAAAAGTTCTTTGCGTTGTACAAGACTGATGCGCTGATCAGAAAGATCGGCAGTGGGTAAGTATTGCAGGGGAGACGACATTAAAAAATGGGCGGGAGTTATCACCTCTGGATGTGGATCAGAAGATACGACATTCAGAGGGCGCGAATTAAGAATACACTCTATTTGCGTCAATACGGTTTGTAATTCCTCATATGTTAGAAGCTGACTACCTATCACCCTGTACATATGAGTTTTCAAACTCTTAATGTTCGATTCCCACATTGCTCCAAAATGAGGAGCTCTAGGAGGAATCATTTTCCAGTAAATGCGTCGGGTCATCAACTCCTCTGAGAGTGACGAATTGAAACTAGAGTTCAATAAAAAAGTATATAGCTCATCCAATTGAGCTTTAGCACCAACGAAAGTGGTGGAATTATCAGAGTAAAGACAGGATACTGGTCCGCGGCGGGAAATAAAGCGTTTAAAGGCGTCTACAAAAGCCGAAGAATTTAATGAAGTTACCAACTCAACATGCACAGCGTGGGTAACCAGGCATACAAACAGACAGACATACGCCTTCTGCGCGTGTTGACCTCTACGGCGGGTAAGCGTTGTGCGTATAGGACCCGCATAATCTACTCCCGTGTGAGCAAAGGCTTTCGCTTCTGAAACACGATACGCAGGAAGATCTGCCATCATGGGAGTGGGATGCGACGGATTCACCTTAAAACACGTATTACATTTACGACATTGAGACCTGACGACAGTTCTGGCATCTAATATCCAGAAACGCAGTCGTAAAATCGACATGAGAAGTCCAGGGCCAGTATGACAGTTCACGACATGGTAATGTCGTATGATAAGATCAACGATATGATCGCGTTTAGGAAGTAGGACTGGGTACTTGGCATCAAATGGAAGATTTGACTTAGAAAGTCTTCCGCCAACCCGCAAAATATCCTCTTCATCTAAGAAGACAGCCAAGCGTTGCAGCTTCATGGATGGCATTTTTTTATTTTTAATGCACTTTATGTCATCTGCAAAATGAACTGATTGCACGGCGCGGACCATAGCACGTTCCGCGGCTGTCAATGCCTGAACAGACCGTGGCACGATGCTATTTTTCGGTCGTGCGAATCTCAGGATGTATGAGATGACACGCAGCAATTTGTCCCAAGACGAAATGCGTTGCGCCAACTCACATAAAAGCGGTTGTTCCGATTGAGAAGTCACTGTCAACACATTTGTCTTGTGCTCAGGAAGGTTACTGCAGTCAGTCGGCGAAAATGGCTTGATTGGCCATTCTTCAGGAGCGGAATGCATCCAGGAAGGGCCATTCCACCAGAGGTCATGCGAGACTAGCTGCGACGGCAGCATACCTCGAGACAGACAATCACTAGGATTTTCTACACCAGCTACGTGGTAGAAGTGTTTCGCGGCTAAGTTCTCTTGACACTGAGCGACGCGGTTACTCACGAAAATCGACCAACGATGTGAGGAAGAATGTATCCACGATAATGCAATAGTTGAATCGGAGAATGCACACACTCCTGCAATAGGAACGCGTGCAGCGTAAGAGTCATAGACAACCTTCACTAACTTAGACATAAGCACAGCAGCACATAACTCAAGACGTGCAAGAGTCGTGACTTTAGTCGGTGAGACCTTTGACTTTGCGCAAAGTAAGCGGACTATGATGTTAGCAGGGTAGGTACAGTGTAAAAAGATCACACAACCCATGCCATTTAAACTAGCATCACAAAAGCTAACGAGATTCACAATGCAGTCAATATTTACACCTACATGGCGCGGAATCCGTAAGGTATCAAGCAAGGGAAATTCTTGCACAAGGGCGGAAAAGCGGACAACAATATTTTCCGGAGCGGGATCGTCCCAGCCACTGTTGCTCAACCACAACTCTTTAATGAGCAATTTGGCATAGAGAATGACTGGAGCGACCAAACCCAGAACATTGAATAATCGTGCAACTACGGAGAGTATATTCCTCTTAGTGCATTTGTCGGTTATTACAGCGGAAGTGAAGAAAAAGTTATCTTCAGAAGATTCCCAGGAAAGACCTAAGATCTTCGCGGAAATATTGCCTTCGTCAAAATCGAGGGATTTGCGGTGCGAATCAGGAAGACTACTTAAGAGAGCTGGTGAGTTGCTAGACCATTTCACCAGATCAAAATCACCCGATCTGAACATGGTTATTAGGTCTTGTGACAGCTGCATAGCGGTTTGTTCATTATGTGCAGAATATACCAGATCATCCATATAGAGACTGGATTCTGCAATTTTTGCAGCGTCAGGATAGTGTGGACTCATGTCGGAAGCCAGCTGTCGCACAGTGCGCATAGCTATATAAGGGCTCGACTTGAGTCCAAACGGTAAGCGTTTGAAGGCGAAAGTACGCACTTGTTCGTTCTCGTTGAAACGAAACAAGATGCGTAAGTATTTACGCTGGTCCACGGGTACACCTATGCGTAAGTACATTTGTTTTATGTCAGCGTTCATCGCGACAGGAAACAAGCGGAATTGCAAAAGCAATAAAAACAGATCAGCTTGCAAATTAGGTCCTATATGCAACACGTCATTTAAAGACAAACCTGTGTGAGTTTACGAACTTGCATCTAACACTATGCGCGGCATCGGCTTATCAGGTCGCACGACCGCATGGTGAGGTATGTAGTAGCCTCCACCAGAAATTTCGGTTTCATCGACAGAGCTAAGATAACCATTATTATCGATATATTCTTGAATAACCTGGTTGTAATTTTCCCTCAAATCGGGTGACTGGCGAAATTTTCTTTCTAGTGCCATAAATCGGCGAAGAGCAACAGCATGTGAATTGCCGAGTTCAGATGGATCCTTGCTGAATGGCAGCGATACCGTGTAGCGACCGACATCATCACGCGTCACTGATGACGTGAAAATATTTTCGCACTCCGTCTCTTCGGGTGACAACAAACGCATCGTAGGTACTTCTTCGAGTTCCCAAAACTTCTGTACTAGATCGGTCAGCGCGAGCGCGGTGAAAGAAGCGGTAGGTATGGTGTCATTACGTGGATAATCTCCCATCAGAACGTAACCAAAAGTGGTTAGAAGTGCAGGTGGAAGTCGCAGACCAAAGTCAACCCGTTTCCCCAAATAAATATACGGAAAGAGTTGGGCACCTATAATTGCCTGAATGTCTCCTGGAATATTCCAATTCAAATCTGCGAGCGGGAGGTCGTGGTAATCTATGTTACGATTCCATTCAATAAATTGCGACGGCAATTGATCTGTAATACACTCCACGACAAGAGCGTGTATGGTGTATTTCTGTTGCGGGTATATGCGGGATTCAATATCCAAATACACGTATCCAACAATTGGACGCGAAGTTGAGCCAACACCTTTGACAAAAGAATTACTCAAAGGTATTATCGGCAAGTTTAAAGCGCGGCAACATTCAGTCGTTACTAAATTGTTCATGCTACCATTATCAATTAAACATCTGATGATAGTTTTCGGACCTGTACTACCTTTAGAACGCGCGTACACCTGAGCGGTTGATAATAAAACAGTCGACTTCGGTTTTGTTTCGGCGGATAGAAGCACAGCGGCATTATGTGACGTAAGCGGTAGATTTAAAGCGGGTGTGGTCGCGCAATCAGTCGGCGGCGGCGGCACCGGCGGCGGCACCGGCGGCGGCGGCGTTGTCGGCGACAGCACGGGAAAATTCGCATAAGCAGTGTGTACATTGTGTGTGTGATGTGAATGTTTCCGGCCCCCACGATACAAGTCTTCGAACTTAGTGTGGGGTTGTGAGTGTGAATGCGTTTGTACATGCGTATTATTATTTTGTTTCACAAAATGTAAAAGCGTATGGTGTCGTTTTCTACATAACTCGCAGACAGATGACGAATTACAGGTCGATAAATTATGCGTCATACTGAGACAGTTTACACATCCACTTTTGGATTTAATAAAATCATAACGAGATTTAGGATCGTGTGTATTTTTGAATTTAGCACAAGTATATAAATGTGTGTGAGCGGTTTCATTACAAAATGCGCAATGAGATATGGCGGGCGGGTATGAGTGCGAAGCAGAGGTTCCGGTAGCAACCATTGGTACCTCGCTCGCAACAAAGGATTTATGTGTGTTTGAGCGTGTGTTCCGTGACGTAGAAGCGGGCGGTTTATATAAATGTGTGTGAGCGGATTCATTACAAAATGCGCAATGAGATATGGCGGGCGGGTATGAGTGCGAAGCAGAGGTTCCGGTAGCAACCATTGGTACCTCGCTCGCAACAAAGGATTTATATGTGTTTGAGCGTGTGTTCCGTGACGTAGAAGCGGGCGGTTTATATGTGTTATTTGAATTACGCGGGTTTGAGTTCATGTACATGGTCGGGTTCGAACGTCCTAAGATCTTAGCCTGATCTTGAACGAAACTGATCAGCTGTTTTGTTGTAGGTATTTCAACATCTCTAACAGAAAGTTCAAAACATTGTGCGGTTTGAGTGTCTAATTTTCTAAGTGCGCAGTGCACGAGAATAAAATCCGTCAAATCCGAAACATGCAGCTGTTTGAGAGCAGAAATCGATGCCGAAAAATGATCGATAAATGAATCGAGACTAGCGGCAGTACACCCTTTTAAATCTAACACATTGTTGAGATAATGTGTTCCTAAAAGTCGCTTATCCTGGTATTTCTTGACTAAGCTATCCCAAATTATGCTGTATGTCTCACCCGTGGGTACAATACCCGAAATAACGGAATTTGCGGAATGACTCAATTTACTTACAAAGTATTGAATGCGTTGCGAATTACTTAGACGCGTATTATCGTGAATATTTGCTTTAAAAGATTCATAAAACGCTGGCCAATTCTGTGTTTTACCATCAAATTCCTTAATATGAAGCGGCTCCAATTTAAACACAGAAGCACTATCACTTCGGAGCGGTGATACATTAGCGTGGTTATTCATCTTATTTCTAACGCGTTTCACTCTTGTAAACAATTCGTCAAACGACTCCAAACAACCAAAATCGGGACTCGCGGAAGGGTTTGACATTAAGGTAATCTCATTAATTTGATCTACAATAGATTCAAAATTATTATGAAGGTCATCCATAGTTTCTGTTTCAGACATAAAGTTTTCATTCGACCTTGAACTCTCGAAAGAAGTGATGTTCTTAGACATATTAAACAAATGATTCATACGTTTAAATAACAACTCTTTCTTTCCTCCTAAAATGATCAACATCGTATCTGAACTTGGTTTCGACATGTTCGGTTATCGTTATGCTAATAATTTATGCACGAATAAACTACTAAATGTTTGTTTACAAACAACAAATGCGGGCGGGAACAAGTAGGTAAGTTAGCGGGCGGTTTATACTATAGGTAGTTATAAGCGGAGTGAATTGCACTTAGCAACGGGCGGGCGAACTTATGTATGAAATGTTTATGGTTAATAACTCAAAGCAAAAGGTAATTAAAACTGGACTATCCGGCTCAAAGGACCAAAATTATGGTGGCGCGAGTAAAATCGCTGGCGTGTAAATAGCCCACCATTTACGTATTAATATTTTTAATGATAGCGGTAAATTATTTTGGATTAAAACATTGGCAAAAATCAGTAGGGATACACGAATCAATTTACAGTGTTAATTTAAGCTCACGTACCTTAGACTGCTTCGAAACCGCCTCCGGAGCTCCCCAAGAAAGGAACTACAGCAAACTGTATGTATGCCTAAGCGCACACACACAACTCCACGTCGCGCCGGCCGGCGAGTTTGAATCCGAACACATCCGAAAATCTGCGAGGCACTGAACAATAAGTCACATCACAGTTCAAGCGGTCGATCACAATAGACACGATGAAGTTTTTATTTTAAGTCCTGGTTAATTAGATGATAATTATTTAATTAGTTTTCTACGTCACAAAATTCAATAGCGGAGCGTTTGTCGACCACACGGATCCGGTGACACACACGACTGAAGTTCTTCCTTTTTTAAGTCTGTGAAGTTAGTCGCGAGTGCAAAAAATGTCACTCGATACAACTAGCGCCATCTCTAGGGTCGTCCTTGAACGATCTCTAACAGTGGTCAGCAGAGAGCCCAACACACTGTAAATGCATTCAGATATCCAAAGATTCTTGCCAATATGAATATTAGGTATATAAAGTGAAGTACTTATTCACAGATGTATAATTTACATTTATTATTTATATTATAAAAGGCAAAGACGCTTCACCAATGTGTGTCAGGACCTCAGCAGGTGGAGATGTGATCGCTCTACGCTAATGTGAAAAAACATCACATGTATGTTAGTATATTAGTTACACTATTTGAAAAAAATGGGTAAAGCCGAAGGAGACAATACACAAACAG
The DNA here is from genome assembly GCA_948107665.1 of Lomographa bimaculata. NCBI lineage: Eukaryota > Metazoa > Arthropoda > Insecta > Lepidoptera > Geometridae > Lomographa > Lomographa bimaculata. The sequence goes on along the minus strand of OX403612.1, from coordinate 4,600,108 downwards.
CAAACAAATTTACACATTCACATTCACAGCCCCAAACCAAGTCCAAAGACTTGTATTGTGAAAATGGCAACATTTAATATCACACACATAATCATACATAGAACCAGAAACAAATAAAAAATGTGCTAGTAATTGAAGGACCGGCAGCGACGAAAGCAATACCCCCATCACCAACAGCGCGGTGTCGAAACGTCACAATGATTAATATTTCCAAAAGCAGCTAAGTAAATTCCAAAGCGGTATTTCCACTTGTATTTAGCTGATGTTTTGAGAGCAGTTTCCTTTAATTACTGTACGTAAGGCGTCCAATCTGTAGGTAACCTAATAAATCGGCGCACGGTGAAAAGCTACTGACGATGTGACACGCAAACACTCTAAGTTTACGGGACAGGCCATGAGAGATAGCGTTTTGCTGACCCAATATTATGTTTTATAAGAATGAAAATAATTTATATGTGACTCAGAAAAATTGATAAAAACACTGTTATACAATAAGTAATATACATAAAAATGAAAGTCACATATCGGCCCCCACTCAGTATAATACCGATATATAAATTATATACGGATCAATTTTTCGTTTATCAGATTTAATATCGGATATTTTTTTTTTCTTAATGAAAAACTGTTGCGCAAATCTAAGTTTGAATATAATAAATAAAAGATTTCACACTCACAGCCCCATACCAAGTTCAATGATCAGTATCGTGGGTCCCAGAAACACTCACATCACACATAAAATCACACCCAGAACTATAAACACGAACGAGAAAACTTATATAAAAACAAACCCTAAGCTATAAACCTACCGGAGAGTCGAACACGATAGTCGCTAATTAAGAAGCGGATGCGCACCTAAATTAACGGGCCATCAGCTGAACGGGCGATAGATGTGAAACTTTTGTATTACAGGGAAACATTTAATTATTCATCACAGTGCTTACCCATCACTTTTCGTCACACATAAAGGTTGCGGATCAGAATACCAAAGCCCACTCAAAAGAAGTTTAACTTTAATCCAATATATAAAATTCTCGTGTCGCGGTATTTGTTACCAAACTCCTCCGAAACGGCTAGACCGATTTTTATGAAATTTTGTGTGAATATCGGGTAGGTCTGAGAATCAGTCAACATCTATTTTTCATACCCCTAAATGTCAAGGGTGGCCCAACCAAAAATGTTTTTTAATAATTTTTTGGTATTTTTTTTTGTACATCCTTATAGTGTTAGTTATTTACAAAAAAATATATATTTCCATGAAATAAAGTTTTCGGCAAAACAACGTTTGCCGGGTCTAATGCATAAAAATATCAAACTCCTGTCCCTTACACCACACTCCAAAGCTAACGTCAGGTGTCTAAGAGGCCATTCCGCAACCCGATACCTGAGATGCGCCCGCCCGCGAAAATCACAACATCTCGGTAAATATCGGATACCTTACTTGTATAAATTATCGTTTAGATTATGGCCCAGCAGTAGGTAGCTGATCCGCCTGAATTAACACACGCCACTGGAGTTTGCAATTTGAAATAAGGAATATACACAAGTTTTAAATATACTAAATAGCATATAATGCGGTGTCCTATTCATTCGCATAATAATTTTAGTCCTTAAGTTGTTCTGCATTCATATCTTGTCATAATATATTGTAGTCATAATATTATTGTTAAATCCTACATGTTTTTAAAGTTATTCAATATCTATGAGTGAAGACTTTTAATTAACTCTTTGTTATATACTAAAATTGCCATATTGTATTACAATAGTTATTAATCTTCCTACAAAATAAATAAATACTCAGTCTATAAGGTCTCTAGTCTATCGGTATTCAATCATCTACATTTTGGAGAGTGTGCGCAGGAATTAGACGAGTTAATTCCACCATGCCCCTTTTACCATCTAACATCAAGACAAACTGTCAAACGTCATCCATGTATGGTTGACATACCTCCAGTTCGCTCTAAGCGTTTCGCTTCTACGTTTATCATCCGTACGGCGAAGGAGTGGAACTCATTACCTGCGTCTTTGTTCCCCGAGGGGGTAATTTGGGATTCTTCAAGTCAAGAGTGAATAGGTATCTTCTAGACAAGCATATCACATCTTCGGCCGCATCATAATTTTCCATAAGGTGAGATGATGGTCCAATGTTTGTCTATAATGCATAAAAAAAATTACATAAGTACAGTGAAACTTGGTTAAGTGGGACCTGGATAAGTGAGAAACCTCCATAACTGGAACTCATGCTGAGGTCCCAACACTTTGGCACTGAATTACCTCTGTTAGTGGGACGAGGTAAACCTCTATATCTGGGACTTTTTCTTTCGATAGTTACCTCTATAACTGAGACTGAGAAGAATTTTATATGCATAAACCTCTGTAACTGAGATAACATTGTTTGTTTACTCATTCTTATTCTACCCACAAATTCCACACGTAATTCCAAGTACGTAAGTACAAATTTAATTTAAGCTTCAATTACCTTCAGATTTAGTTTCGCTTTACTATCATACAGATGTTTATTTGAAAAATGTCAAAACGAAAGCTACAATCGTTATCATTACGTGAAAAACTGAAGTTAATATCCGTTTATGAAAGTGGGAAGACACGCGAAGAAGTTTGTGCCGAATTTAATGTGCCAAAATCTACTCTTTGTAGAATAATTCAGAGTAAACATAAAATTGAATCACAATGTTCTGAAGGACAAGGAAAACTAAAACGTGTACGTTTATCAGAATATCCTGAACTTGAACAGTGTTTGCTAACATGGGTTAAGCAACTTCGTAACAAAAACGTTCCGGTATGTGGACCGTTGATTAAAGAAAAGGCACAAGATTTCGCGCGAAGGCTCGATATTCATAATTTTTGTAGCAGCAATGGTTGGATGGAAGGGTTTAAGAAAAGAAACGGTATAGTTTTCAAAGCAATTTGTGGAGAAAGTAACGCTGTTGATGTTAACAAATGTAGCCAATGGATTGAAGACCTACCAGTTCTATTACGCAATTATTCTGCTGATGATATTTTTAACGCAGACGAAGCGGGTTTATTTTATAAGTGTCTACCCGATAAAACTTTTACCTTAAAAGGTGAGTCTTGTCATGGCGGGAAACTTAGTAAAGAGCGCATTACAATACTTCTAGGTGCTAACATGTCAGGAACTGAAAAGTTGCCTATCCTATAAATCGGAAAATCTAAGTCTCCACGATGTTTCAAAGGTGTTAAAACTTTGCCTGTGAATTACCAAAATAATAAAAAGGCATGGATGACATGCACTATTTTTTCTGATTGGTTGAAGAATTTAAACCAAGAAATGAAAGCCCAGAAGCGAAAAATTTTAATGTTTGTGGACAATTGTACTGCTCACAATAATATGCCCGAGCTAAGCCACATTAAACTCGTGTATCTGCCTCCGAATACGACAAGTAAATTGCAGCCAATGGATCAAGGCATCATCAACAATTTCAAAATTTATTACAGAAAAGAGGTTGTTCGACATGTTATTAAATCTATAGAAGACAATCAGTGCCCACAAATCGATGTTCTTCAGGCGATGAGGTTTGCTAGGAAAGCTTGGTTTTCTGTGACCAAAACTACTATAGCAAACTGCTTTAAAAAATCTGGATTTACATCTGGAAGCTTACAAGAGGAGGACGAAAATTTAGAAACTGATCCTGAAGATTGGAACTTAGCCATCAGCAACGACAATAATCAACAACCAACATTCGAAGATTTTATAAACGTCGATAACGGTTTAATAGTTTCAGGAGAACTTAATGAAAGCGACATTGTTCATGCCTTCTCGTCTTCTTCATTGGAAAATGAAGAAGAAGACGATGAAATGAGCGCGGAAGTAAATTTAGTAAAAATTTCTAAACGCGAAGCAGTAAAAGCACTAGAAACTTTGCACAGTTATTTTGAAATGTCATCAATTGGTGACCAAAGCATATTTGATGAAATTTATAATATCGAAAAACATCTGATGGCTGATACTTCCAAACGACAAACTAAAATGACAGATTTTTATAATTGATACATTCTGTTTCCATATTCGTACATATTACGTGTAAAAACGAGCTTGAATATTTTTGTTGATTACATTTGTATGATTACCTTTAAGTACATACTATATTTTTTTTATTAAAACTCATTTACATACATAACACGTTATTTTATTTAATGATCGCACCTGTATAACCTGTATTCTCACCTCTATTAATGGAACCCTCTGTAAATGAGACAGATATTTATTTATACCTGTATATCTGAGACACTGGGTAAGTGGAATACCTCTATAAGTGAAACGACATTGCAGGTCCCTTGATGTCTCACTTAACCAGGTTTCACTGTATTAGAAGTTAAGATAACATCATTATAATGATTTTACTAAAACAATGGACTGTAAATTGTCTGATCAATAAATGAATATTAATAATTAGATAGATAGATAGATAACACTTTACTGTCACACCTTACATAAATCACTCAAAATAACAAAACTTAAATTATAGTGTACAATCGGCGGTCTTATCGCTAAAAGCGATCTCTTCCAGACAACCTTTAGATAGAGAAGATTATAAATAATTCGGTGAAACGGGGGTGTAAATACAAGTTTAGGAAAAAATTATAATATATAAATATTATTTAAGTATTATTATTTATTACACAACTAACGCTAGTGGCTCTGCGAGCTGAAGAACTCGCGAACCTGCTCACGAAATTTCACGAGAATCGGTTGAGAAATGCAACCTGTAAAGAAAAATCAAATCATTATCGTTTATTCATATGGGCCCCAAAGAGGCACTCATGAAAGCTAATGATTCTACTGCCAGATTCGCAAAATTACAGCCATCTCGAGAAGAACCAGCAAGAAACTCGGCGGCGCATTTTTTTTTTTCATTCATTTTTTAAATCGTTCATTAACACTAATGCATAATTATATTAACCTAGGTATATCTATATTATGTAGTCGCTAGAAAGCGCTTGTGCAGTTTGCCTCCATGCATCCTTGTCATTAATATAGTCGATCGTTTTATAGAAAGCTTTCTTAATTAATGTCCGCTTTATTTTAGATTTACAGATTTATTACAGATTTGTTTACTATAATTTTTTTTATGTCGACGAAGTGAAATCATTTTGAGGTTTCTCTTATCATTGTTTTTATTTAAAATTATCATTTTTTTTATTTTAATTTTGGCTTCGCAATCTTGTGCATGTAGCCAGTGTCAAGTAATAATATATTTCAAATGTATTTCATATTAAAAGTCTTAGTCACAAGTCACAGTCAAAGTCAAGTAAAAGAGACAAAGTCCAGTCATAGTCAAGTCATGACCCAGTAAGTGGTAGAAACTATACTAGAACTTCTATTGGAGTTTTGGAGCGAAGGCGAAAATCGAGCCCTTCAACTTTGTATGATTTGCCTACACTCATGCACGTTTACCAAGTATTAACAGTGAATAATCCACCATTATTACACATGAACACTTGAAGAATCACAGGTATTGGAAAATTATACAAAATCAACCACGCCATTTTTTTACTTTCGCGGCAAAAACCGGATGACCATTTACATCATGTTGGCGAACAAAAAAAAATAATAATAATAAGAACTCTAATAGATACGTACATACCATGGTTCGTCACATCGAATCATCGTTACGCTCGCACGCAGTATGACAGGTCTATAAAAAAAAACACCTACCACAGACGCACTATTTTTTGTTTATCCGTCACTTCCAATTATCCATTCGAGCTGATGACGAGTTTATATCGTGAGGCTCGTGACAGTCAGCCAACTAGCGATCGAGTTACATTGGTAACTCGACGCGTGTTGCGTGCGAACAAACAGTACATATATAGAAAATACATATATAGAAGACTAGCCGTACCCCGCGGCTTTGCCCGCTATTATCAAGTTAAAAAGTAGCCTATGTGTTAATCCTAGGTATAATCTATGTATATTCCAAATTTCATCCAAATCTGTTCAGCCGTTAAAGCGTGAAGAGGGAACAAACATACTTACACACAAACTTTCTGATTTATAATATTAGTAGGATAAGATCATTTATTTTGAAAAATATAAACATTTCTGCGTGTCAAAATGCCAGCGCACAGCACTTCTTTGATTCATCTTTTACCATAGAAGCCTTGCGTCTCTGGAATGCTCATATCAAACGTGCGCAAACTCAAGGATGTATGTTAAAACTCAAGTCAAAAACATTAATTTTTCCAATCTCTAAATATTGGTATCCGGTCATTTTATCGACTTAATTTCGCAACAATTACCAAACATATGAATCGATAAATCATTACTTTACAAAAAAAGATTTAGCAAATGGTTCATTTATTAAAATGATCATTCGACATTTACATTTTACAACGAGAAATCTGGCAAACAGTTCATTTAATATTCATACTAGCGATCCGCCCCGGCTTCGCCCGGGTGTAATTTCCGGTGGGTTAAAAAAAATACATATAAACCTTGGCCTGACAATTTTTATGACGCACCCAACAAAAAAAGAATCAGCCAAATCAGTACAGCCGTTTATGATTTTTTTGTGAGACTAATGCAGAAAATTTTTTTTTAATATACATAATGATATCGATTAAATATTGAATATAAATATCGTTTTTAATGCTTAATATGCTAGTGTTTGAATACTATCTCTCCTGATGTTAATAGATGTGGCGTTGAAAAATGTGATAAATGAAGAACCGCTCGACCGATTTTGTGCAAACTTCACATAAACCATCTACTAAATAGTCCGAACAAAGCCCAAACATTTGGTTTGGATAGGTGAGCCTGTTCTTGAGTTATAAAATTACAACGAAAAGTGGCATAGATTTTTTATATATAGATTATTTAATAAATGTTTTATTAAAAATAATAACTTCACAAATTCACAGTGAATGAAGTTGGCTAAGCAAGTAAAATAGTGTAGAATTACTCTTATTAATAAATAAACGCAAGCAAAGCTTAAAAAAACCGACTTCATCGCTTATATTTCGGTTTCGGTTTGACCGATTTTGATAAAATTTATATGAGACCACTTCTGACCTCTCTACCAAACAAAAAAACCATAAATATTGATATGATTATTAGCGGATATATCGCGTAACATAAAAAAACATACTGTCAAATTGAGAACCTCTTTTTTGAAGTTGAAAATGAAAGGAATTACAAATAACTAACCTAATATATAGTCTTCTTCGTGGTATATAAATGGATTCAAACCTCTTTTTTACCACAACAAATCTTTAAGTTCTGCGCTTGACAACCAGTATAAAAATCTCTATACTTGACAAATATATGTCAGGTTAGACAGTTATGGACTGATAGAAAAATATATTTTTATTAAAAAATGCAGAAATTACGCCAAATAAATTTCTTTCAAAATGTAAAATCATCATAATACATACTAGAAAGTGCAAAAATAGAACTAAATTTTACGAATATATCAACATTTTTCAAAATGTCCAGTACCTAATATAAAAAAATCAGAACCATGCGCAAAGAACAGTAATTTTTGAAAGGTGAGATTTATATTGCTTATAACTGACTAGCTAAGCCCGCGACTTCGTCCGCGTGGAACAGTGTCTTTGGGTATCATTTTTGATTATTTAGGCTAATTATTTTATAAATAAGACACATACGTAAATACTTTAATGCGCTATTTGCAGTGTTTCACTGCAAAGAGCTTATTAAATAATTTAAGACAGAACAAACAGACTTGTCAAGGTAGGGAAAATTCAGGTGCACATGTTCTGCAGCACTACAACCGGGATTCCGTCAGGTCACTGGCTTTGTTCACGTCTAGATTCAGCAGCGTTTCCCGAACCTCAGTCTAATGAATGCGAATTTCTGAAATAATTGTCTCGCAAACTGGTAGAATTCTGTCGTGTAATTTTTTATGCTCGTTTTATTTTTAATACATTTAACAATTTTCCTATTGTTCCAATGTAAATATGTATCATCATTTCTGTGATTTCTTCAAGCTTTACGCATCACTTCACGTAAACTCCACACATCCTAGTACATTTTCAAGGGACAACCACATATTAGTTTGGGAGACATTTACTTATGACTCGCTCTTCGAAGATGCTTTCAAAGCCTTCACTGTCAATCCTATTTGGGACATGAAAACTTTTCAGGGGAAAACAGTTTGCTTCAAAAATCTTGTAAAATAATAATAATAATCTTGTTCTGCCTCTTTTACCCAGAATGATATAAAATGGTAGAATTGTAGGTGTTTCACCCATAGACGCAAAAATTCCGCGAATATATTTGTGAATATGTTCGCTTTCTCTTTAGCGGTGTGGTCCATGTAGCATCAGGTTTCAGCAGTGGGGGTAGTGATGGGAGACAAAAATTTTCTCCGACAGACTTGGCTAGGGACCAAAAAGCTTTACTACCCACTAGATACGAGGCTAGCTTGTTCCCAACTTGGGTTTTGTGGTCAAATCGAGCCTTTAGAAAAGCCAACTTGCATGTCTTGGCAGGTTTGTTAGAGACTGTCTTCCTGATATTTCCTTAGTGTTGTTCATCATCATCATTACTTTTACACTTTTATCATTGCTATCGCGGTCGAAAGCACTGGATGCAGTTAGTTATAAATATTAGGTTATATATATCCCACCCCATTTCCCATTTCCTAATACAATGTTTATATACATGCGAAAGTTTAAATATTTGTTACTCAATCATGCCAAAACTACTGAACCGATATATCTGAAATTTGGTACGTAGGTAAATAACACATAGGTTACACTTTCATTTTATTGATGCGGGCAAAGTTGCTGGGCATCCCTTAATCTGGTTTTCATGTAACTCCAGTTCTAATTATATTTTTCTTTATTACAGGCCGTCATGAAAAATTAAAAAATATTTTTTCATAATGCATCAATATGCACTAAACAAGTTATAATCTTCTACCAACACCAATTTACAATGAAATTTGCTTGAAATTGTTATAAAAAAATAATAAAGAAAGATGTCTAGATACGCACTTTGTAGTCGCGCAGGCTTTGTTTGGACAAATAAACAAAAGGTTAATGAGGAGAGCTCAAGTATATGTAAGAAGTGCCCTGGAAAAACGTGTAAAGGAAGATCTGGTAAAGCATTTGCAATGAATAATGACTATTTATGGATTAACACGAGTTTAGACCAAGAAAACCAGGTTTGGACTTGCAATAGAGGTACCTCTCCACATTTATCCAAATCAACCCTATCAGGTTACAAAGACTACAAGTGGAATATCACGGTTTCGGACCATGACAACCAAGTCTGGTCCTGCATTCGAAGCACATCTAAAATGTCGAACCAACATGAGAAACCCTTTTTATGGACTAACACTTTTTCTGACCATGATAACAAGGTCTGGTCTTGCACTAGGATTACATCTCAGAGTACGCAGAAATCCCAGAGAAACTGCTATGAAAACGCTTATTGCACTCATACATTAACTGTTAATAATAACAGCATGTGGCCATGCTGTCGAGGCTCATCACAAAAAAGATCTAGCCATACATCAGGCAATAAAGATTTCTCATGGACCAATACTATTTCCGATCATGATAACCAAGTTTGGACTTGTAATAGAGGTACTTCTCCAAAAAGTAACAGAAGCAGCAACAATGCAAGCTACGTTTGGTCTAATACACGTAAATCAAGTGAAATTAGCAGCCGACGTTGCAGTAGAGACTCATGTAAAAAAAGATCTGATTATTTTGCATCAGCCAAGAAAGATTTTACTACCTATAACACCCATGTTTCTGGGTGCGTCATAAGTACCTCATCAAAAAGATGTAAAAATAAATTTTCAGAAGAGGGTAATTTCGTATGGACAAATACACTTAAATATGAACAGAATAGCAATCTGCCGTGTAACAGAAACACTTATCGATCAAAGTCTAATTACTCGTCATCAAGCAAAAATGACTATGTGTGGAAAAATACTATCTCAGACCATGATAACCAAGTGTGGACTTGCACGCGTGGCACTTCTCCGAAGCGATCTAATATAAAATTGTCAGATGATAAAGAATATGAGTGGGTGAATACACTGAAAGATAATATGAACAGCGTATGGACGTGCAAAAGGGGCTCCAAATATTCATTATCAGGAAAATCGGAGAAATCCTGTAGATCTTGTCGAAAGGATTACGCCTGGACTAACACTCTATCAGATCATGACAACCAAGTCTGGTCTTGTACTAGAGCTTCATCACCAAAACGACTTAGAAATACATTTTCAGCTGGCGACGATACTGCAAGTAAAAAATCTCAAAGAAATAAAGACATATTAAAATGTGACTGGCCTTGCAACAAAAATTCTAAGAAATCTGATAGCTCTTTATCTGCTAAGAAGAGCTTTGTTTGGACTAAAACTGTTTCGGACAAGGATAGCAGTGTTTGGAGCTGTAGTCGAGGTCCGTCAGATACTGCAGTATCTTGCAACAAGAGCTCTGTAAAAACGGTATGTGCATCTTCACAGGGATCTAAAACAGTTCCAGCATCATGGGAAGAAGACTGCCCTCTGAATGTTATGTCAAAATTATCGTCAGTCGATACCGAATTTTGCTGTCCCAAGCTCAAAACTATAACTTCACGTGAATTTGTCGAAACCAACGAGGCTTTTATGAAAGATTGTAAAAGTCCTTGTAAAATTATAACAATTCAAAGAAGTGAACAAAATAAAACACCCATTTCTGAAGTGGGTACTTTATGGCCACCTTGCAATCCAGTTATCAGCGCTCCAACTGCAAACTCCAGTTTTAGCTGTCCTAACTTGTCGGGTAAAACAGGACATCCTAAACACACGTCTGCTTCAGCGTGCAGTTGTACAATCAAGATATACGTTGATAGCGAACATTGCAAAAGCGATCGTCAGAAGTTTGACAATGCATCTGACAAAGACTCGAGCTGTCAGAATGCGACTTCGAAATCCAAGCACCATAGAACGAGTCATGCAGTTGATGAATCCGAGAATGAGTTAGAGATATACATCTGTCGTTATTGTGGTACCATATCGACTGGCGACTGTTGTTCCACGAACAAAAGTATCAAGATATCCAATACAGGGATCAAGCGTGAACGAGACAGTTGTGGAACTATATCTCAAGAGAGCGATAGTGATTTACAGGGACATGATAATGTTAGTTCATCACAAAATATTCAATGGCAAGCTTTGAGTTTAGCTAAAAACGACATGAAAGCTTGTACAAACGAACCTTCTGATATGAAAAAGCATAAATGCCCTTGTAAATCAGAATCTTTGATCTCAAATCCACGTATGAGTACCGTGAAAGGATGCCCGTCGTTCTACGAAGATCAATACAGTTTTTTCAAAATATGAGCTCTAAATCTACGCTATGATAATTAATTCTGATTGATAGATGTTAGACCAAATCATAAAATGAATAACTGCTAACACAAATCATTGTTTTAATTCAACAGAGTATAAGTTAGGATCTAGATAATTTTAAGCTAACATAGTCATATTTATGTCTGATACGGGATCGAACGAGCACTCAACTAAAAAACCTAGCAGTTTATATAGAACATAACGGTATGTTCTATATAAACTGCTAGGTTTCTTAGTTGAGTGCTCGTTCGCTTTCTAAACAGCGGGTCGCGGGTTTTATTCCCGGTGAAAATAAAAGTTTTCTCCCCAACGAAAGATTGCGTTTCTGGTTGTGATTGTGTATGTGATGTGAATGTTTCCAGCACCCACGACACAAGTTATCAAACTAAGTGTGTAAGTACATTAAGATCTTGAGAGCTGAGTCGCTTGTAGCGGTGCTAAAGTTTCGAGATCTCAACAAAAAAAAATCTACATGGAAAGTATCCCGTATCTCTATAATTTAAGTAAGCACATCAAGCTGCTCAAGCTGACTACCTGCTATTGCCGAGCTAATAAAACTCCAATGGTTCTCAATAAGATTCCCGAGGATAGATGTGTAAAGCAAGCGGCCAGTCAAGTAAACAAATCCTGCGGCTTTATTCTCTGGAACTCGCTAATGATTGGTAATGTTCCTTCATCGAAGATAGGAAAGAAACCTACAGTAAAGCTATGAATTCTCGGGTTCCGTTAAGCAGTTTTAAGCTAGTTTATTTAACATTTTAATGGCGCAGAAGGAGGCCGCGGAGCGGGCCAGAGAGGCTGATCCCCTTTCTGACCCGATCCGGCGCAGACGGACTGGTGGAGAGTCAGGGAACCTCTCCATCGGCTTGCACGGCTCCACACGTCTGGGGGGTGGCCTTGGTGAGCAAGGTCACCCCTCCATGGGCGCAGTGGCCCGGTTTGCATCCGGGCCTACCGCCTGGGCAAGATAGTGACTGCTAGCGCGACCCTATCTTGCCCCACCTCGGCGAGGGACTGCTCACGGGGGGGTTTTTAGTGGGTTCGAGCCCCACACACCCCCTTCCTTCACCCTGGGAGGGAAGGGAAGTGGTAGGCATTTTCCACACACAAAAAAAAAAAGAAGTTTATATAACATTTGAAGAAGGCTGCTCAAAGCGAGAGTTCTAATGACAAGGCCGCTGTAAAGCATGGTCAATAAAAACATGCTGTGCCGACTCCAATTGTTAAAGGATTAGGACAGGGCATTGATGAAACAATAAATTCTATATTGCGGAAAACTTTACCCCTTTCACTAAGTTCAACTATAAGTTCAACCAGTTAAACTTATTTGACCAAAAAGTCATATTATTTCAACTTTGTGCAAATTAAAAATAATTATGTAATAGTTGAAATAAATGGACATTTTATGTCCACTAAGTTCAACGATCGGAATCGGAAATAAAAATTACTGCATCGGTTATATGTATAAGCATATAAAATAATATACAGAAAGTTAGCTCGCCGGCCGGCTAATCACTCCTCCTGGCTTCGCTCGTCGTCGTACTTATTGATAACTGCCCTAGCCTAAATTATAAGCGAAATTTTTCTAAGTCGTTTTTCCTCAGTGCCCCTTTATGATACCCTAACCTTCTACTGTTATAAAAAATATAGAAGTTGAAATAATTTGACGTTTTTTGTCCAATAAGTTCAACCAGTTGAACCTAGTTGAACTTATAGTTGAACTTAGAGGAACAGGGTGAAAACTTATAGATTACTTTTCTGGCAAAGCCACGAGACTGATTCAAGCTAGAAGCTCTATTAATCACACTTTTTTCCCGCCTGGAATACGTACTGCTAGTAGAGTGCCACAACAGCGTCTCTGGGATGGCAAGATGGCGTTCAGCTGCCAAAGATAGGCAAGGATTTTGTAGCTAAAGTCCGTAGGTCTGTCTCCTATCTCGATGCACTCAAGTAACCGTATCCTTTCCAACCATTTAACCATTTTAACCATTTTATTATTTTAACTATTTTTACCGTTTTTTTTTTGTGTTATCTCATAACTTATTTCTAGCTGAACCTATTTAGATAATTGTTTTTTATCCGAAAGCTGGTTCTTTCCATGTGCTCTCATTTGAATTTTATTAAGATTTGACTAGTTATATTCAGTACTAATCAATAAGTGATGTACAATGCATGTCAAATAAATTCTAATGCGGAATATAGTGACTTCATCGTGCTTTTACAGTCGGAGTCATTACTTTAATAGTTAGAGTCGGTCTAGATTTGAAATGGATTTCGACTATTAGTACTGTGTATATTTATTATTCGAGTCCAAATTGCAGTCTCGGTCACCGACGTAAGGTCGCAAGTCTATCGGTGTTCTAGCGTTTACACTTTGGAGAGTGTGCGCAGGAATGACACGAGCTAATTCCCCCATGCCCGTTTTACCATCTAACAACAAGACAAACTGTCAAACGTCATCCATATATGGTTGACATACCTCCAGTTCGCTCGAAGCGAATCGCTGCTACGTTTATAATCCGTACAGCAAAGGAGTGGAACTTATTGCCCTCGTCTTTGTTTCCCGAACAGTATAATCTGGGAGTCTTCAAGTCAAGAGTGAATTGGAACCTTCTAGGCAAGCGTGCTACATCTTCGGCCGCGTCATCGCTTTCCACCAGGTGAAATTGTGGTCAAACGCTTGCCTATCGAACATAAAAAAATAATGTAGAGGGGAAAGTAATACAGTGTGAAATGATGAAGAGAATTGATGAAGAAGAGAAGCTTCTACCCTACCTAAAATGGTAGTAAAAAAAATACAAAAGTTAAATTTAAATTAAATATGATTTATTATTATCTCTTTATTATTATCTCTGAGGGTACATAAATTTATAGGGGTGGTTTCAAGCCTGAAGATTGTTTGTCTATTTCTGCTTCCGTAGCGAAGCACTCCCCTGATGTGAGTCCGGCCGAAGATGGTAGGTGGGGACCAAAGGGTGACGGAGTAGTGCCGCGCAGTAGGCTATCAGGAGCAGTCCGGGATCCAGGAATTGGTTGGCCTCTGCACTAGAACGCGCAGCCAACCTGTGCGAAGTTCGGGATCCGGGAATTGGTCGGCCTCTGCACTAGAACGCGCAGCCAACCTGTGCGAAGTTCGGGATCCGGGAATTGGTTGGCCTTTGCACTAAAACGCGCAGCCAACCTGTGCGAAGTACGGGATCCGGGAATTGGTTGGTCTCTGCACTAGAACGCGCAGCCAACCAGTGTGAAGTTCCTGGAATCCACAAAACCAGCGGATTACACACTGATTTAATTACTTCCGTTCCTAGGGTCCACCACGGAATCACGAAGAAAGCAGGTAGGTACTTACGTAGTAGTTTTATAGTCCGTGGTGGTACCAACAATCAGAACGGAGTTTACAATTAATTCAAAAGCTAAAGGCCAAAAGAAAACAGATAAAGCTACGTTAATATTTAAGTTATTAATTAGGTTTCTTGAGAACCGTTACAAAAAAAATAAAATTCAAGGTAGATGAACAAAAATTGAAATGTAATTTAAGATTAATTACATTTCTCACAGTTAAAATAAACAAACTAAATGAGTGCTATTACTACAAATGAAAAGCTGAAAATGAATGATAGTTAATACACAGTATGAACAAAATAGCAAATCATGATTGTGTTTTGTGTGTCATTCAAAACTTACCCTATATGGGGAAATCACTTCACAACTTTAAAATATTACGACGCGACATCGAGTTCAAGTTATTCTATCAATTTTGATGGTAAAAAAGTAAGAATGCACTTATTGTAATTTAAATTATCGCGCTTGCTTGCTAGGGCGCAAGACTAGCGTGAACCAGCTCAAAAGTCAGCCTAACAACGACTGTCGCGAGGCGCGGCCGCAGGCTCGTTTCCTGTCGTCATACCCCTTGCCTCATGCCTCTGCCCGCGACCAGTTCAAAATCTGTGCGTCATCGCTAGCTACAGATATTACTTATGTACTTTAGCTGACAAAACTATAAATTAATTGAAATTACTGAAGCATTATTTTTAACCGACTTCAAAACAAGAGGAGGTTCTCAATTCAACTGTATGTTTTATTTGTAATTATTGTAGTAGTTAATTAATTTGTAAATATGTATATGTTATTTTTCATTAATTTTTATTAGATTAAGTTATTTAAGAAATACATGTTACGCTTCGTTACAATAAAATAAAAAAATCAAAATCGTTTATTCACATTGGCACCACAGAAGCACTTATGAAAGTTAATGACTCTACTGATACTGCCAGATTCGCAAAATTACAGCCATGGCAACCTGGCAAGAAACTCGGCGTGAAGTGGAAATGCAGTTACAATTTTAGGAATTTTATTAAAAAATCTTAGAATGTAGATCAAATTGTAAAACCTAATCCATTTGCCATAAAAGATTTATTAGTTTTATTAATCTAAATGCGTGCACTGCTATTTTATGCTATAAAGACGTTAAAAAATGTAACAACACAGATCCGTTCGAACAGCGTATTCTAATAAGATCTAATTGAGCCGTATGATATTTAATACATTTTGTACCTCGTTTTATTACTTGGCAACAGAAACAAAATGCCCCGAAGACACCCGTGACCGTAATTAGCAGGGCAGATCATGTATCTAGGATGGTACTACAGAAACTCGAATATGTTGGATTGCAGTGAGTTTTTACATGCCAACATACACTTTATACTTTATACTTGTCAAAAATGCTCTCTTTTACTCAAAATTAAAATCGTAATACACATGGGCCCCAAAGAGGCACTCATGAAAGTTTGCTTTTCTACCAGATTCGCAAATTTACAGCCATTTCGAGAAGAACCTGGCAAGAAACTCGACGAAGCAGTTTTTAATCTTTTTTTATAAATTATTATGTATGGACCGCTTTTCCCCACTGCTTTTTTTATGACAAATTGGCTAGCATTGGACCGCTATCTCACCAAATGCTCAACCAAATTGCACAACTACATCAAGTTGAGCAGTGGGTAATACCAACGGCTCAACGGGTAATTGCTCAACTATGTACACATACCAGAATGTTTCCTAAAATGCTTGACTTTGTAATAGTTTTATTTATTTATAGAGCAGTAGAAAACGAAAGGTCTTCCGAAAAATTCTGTCTCCGAAAAAGGCCAGTTAAGAGGTAAGATGGTACATGGAGAGTCCGGTAGAACAAAGAAATAGAAGAACTCGTGGTCGAGCAAAAATCATCGTGGTAGACGCCATGATTGGCAGCGAGTGATTGTGGCAGGCGGTGGTCTCCTTCTGCGAAGCGGTGATGGTGCAGAAGGCCGCGGAGTGGGCCAGAGAGGTCGATCTCCTTTCTGACCCGATCCGGCGCAGACGGACAGGGTGGAGAAGGAGGCGGTTCGCCCGCCTCCTTCTCATCTGTAGTGGGGTCACTGGTGGAGATCCAGGGGACTCTCCACTGGCTTGCACGGCCCTACACGTCAAGGGTGAGCAAGGTCACCCCTCCATGGGCGCAGTGGCCCGGAGGACTTTGCATTCGGGCCTTACCGCCGGGGCAAGATAGTGACTGCTAGCGCGACCCTATCTTGCCCCACTTTGGTGAGGGACTGCTCAAACGGGGGTTTTCAGTAGGTTCGAGCCCCACATACCCCTTTCCTTCACCCCTGGGAAGGAAGGGAAGTGCTAGGCATTTTCCACACTACAAAAAAAAATTCACTTCGACGTCCAGGGAAAAAACTAAGTTTTGTCTGGCTTATAGGCAAGCTGGGTATTCGAATATCTGGTGAGACTAGTCTCACCAGATATTCGAATACCCGTGGTAACCTCCCAGTTAATGCTGTATCGGGCTAGTGACCGCGTTCGCGTGACAGTCAGTATCACAGTGACTTCCGTCACTTTAAGTCACTTGAGGGGCTAAAATTATTTGTTTTTCCGACTGCGCGATTTGCACAAGCCAAAATTAAATATGAACCTGATTGAGAAATTTTGAAGTCGCTCAAGTTTGTTAAGCTGGTCCTTCTTCACGTCCGTAGGAGGATACCCCTTAAGTCTGACTCCCTACACGTGGTCCCCGGGTGGTGCTAATCAGGTGACATTTGAGAGGTGGTAGAGCATTTTGTGAGTTGCTAGCCTGGCTTGCTACCAAAGTAGCTTACCACCATCAAGTTGAAAGTCTGCCGCCAAGCCAAATACGGTTTTCCGGCAGTTATCCTTGAGAGCCTGCGTATTCCAGGTCTAGTGTGTTTACCAGCTTCGATCACATCGTCACTTACCATCAGGTGAGATAGTGGTCAAACACGAGCCTGTCACAAATAAAATAATATATATATATATAACAAGAATCAGCATAAAGTTTATTTCAAATACAAAGTACGAAACATTCAGAAGCATTTAGTAAAAGATTACGTGAATAACACAAGTTATCTTATTGAAGTGAGGACGAGTAACAATAGGTATCTAATGCATACTGAAACAACATGAGAATTTGTAACCCTAGCTCCCACACTAGGAAAACCTGTGTCGTGGGAGGTAGTTCTCTTTCGTTTTAGGTATATAAAAGTAAAAATAAAATACAGAGGTTAGTCAACGAGAAGGAGATATGTATGAGGTGTGTGTGCGTGTGTGTGTTGTGTATTTAATATATTATGTAATAATAATACAGAAAATCCACGTGAATCTCTCAGGGAATTCTTTAAAGAAACAGGCATACTTACCATGCCTTCGCTTTACATCTATGAAAATATTATGCATGTTCGCAAAAATATTGGTAAATATAAATTAAGAAGCGACGCACACAATCTTAATACTTGATATAAGCATAAAATTACAGTGCACGCATTTAGATTAAGCAAAACTAATAAATCTTTTATGGCAAATGGGGTTAGATTTTACAATAGAATTCCTAAAATCGTAACTGAATTACCACTGGGAAAGTTCAAATCTGTAATAAAACGGGCATTAATTAAGAAAGCTTACTATAAAACCACAGACTATATTAATTACAAGGATGCATGGAAGCAAACTGCACAGGCTCTTTCTAGCGACTACCATAATAACACCTAGGTTAAGAAAATTATGTATTAGAGATTAAGAAGGTTTTTAAAAAAAATGAATGAAAAAAATTGCGCTGCCGAGTTTCTCGCCAGGTTCTTCTCGAGATGGCTGTAATTTTGCGAATCTGGCAATAGATTCATTAACTTTCATGAGTGCCTCTTTGGGACCCATGTGAATAAACGATTATGAATGCGTGTTTTGTTTCATATCTTGTGGAATGTGTTTCATGGATTGTACGGAATTATAGGTATTGTTTAAGTTATAGATAAAAATACAACTAACACAACAGTTGGTGCAAATTATAAAACATATGAACCATCATCTTATTCATGTAGTACAAGTATTCATGTAGTAAGTCAGATCATTTATATTAGTTTTTGATAAAATGTAAGGCATAGTCAAGAATAGGAAGGAGTAAGCGGATTATGCAAGCTTAACTTTAGATGCCGAAGGAAGAAAGTTCCGGAGTTTCCCGACTGAGAGCCCCAAGTAAAGCACCGGTCAAAAATAACCCCAAAAAGGTCAAAAAGTTAATCAGTCTATATATATACGTATGTTTGTTCCATTGTGGCTTTCGAAAGATCAAACGCGTGGGCCGATTTCTATAATTCTTACGTCAATCAGTCTAAACCTTGCGAGTGTCACTGAAAACATGAGAGTAATCACAACAATTTAACGCAAGCAAAGCTTAAAAATCCGTCTTCAACGATTTTATTTTGATTTTGGCTGCATCGATTTCGATAAAATTTATATGGGACCACCTCTGAAGTATAATCAACCAAACAAAAAATGGATTTTGAATTGGTCCACAGATGGGGGAGAAATCAGTGAACATACATAAAAAAAATACATACAGTCGAACCCAGCTCCATGGTACCATATCATTGTCACTTTCCATCACGTGAGATAGTAGTCAAATGCTTGCCTATTGAGAAAAAAAAAGGATTGTCACCAAAGATATATAAGTACACTAAATTGAGTCCAATCGGACATCGAAAAGTGGGTCTAATTTAGCTTATGACGTAACTTTTGAAGTCGGGTAAACGAGAACATCGTCAAAGTAATCCACAAAATTTGCATTATTGACGATATTTCAAGAACTACCGATCAGATCTTGATCAAATTTTAATACTGATAAGAAAGCAAAATCTTTCAAACTAAAAAAAAAATCGAAATCGCCTCACGCGGATAGAAGTTATGAGGTAACAAACATAAAAAGAAAAAGAAGTCGACTTGAGTACCTCCTCCTTATTTGGAAAGTCGGTAAATGACGTGAGTGATAGCTGTATTTTAATAATATTACACATATGGACTGGACCAAAGATGTACTTATAGAATTCAAGGTTCAGTGACAGTATTATTAACAGAACGTTAAGGCAAAATATTTGTTGAGTAATAACTAAACATGAAGTAATATCGGTCAACTAGATAACAATCTATTAAGGCCTGGTTAAAAAATATTATCCCACAGTTTTTTATTCTCGATAGGCAAGCATTTGACCACTATCTCGCCTGATGAAAAGTGATGATGCGGCCGATGCCATGCCTTGAAGATACCTATTCACTCTTGACTTGAAGACTCCCAGATTATACCGTTCGGGGAACTAAGACGCGGGCAATGAATTCCACTCCTTCGCAGAACAGGTGACAAACGCAGAAGCAAAACGCTTCGAGCGAAACTAGGCATATCAACCATAATGGATAACGTTTGCCAGTTTGTCTTTTTGTTAGATGGTAATACGGGTATGTGGGAATCAACTCGTGTTATATCTGCGCATATTCCCTAAAATGTAACTGATAGAATACCGATAGACATGATGAAAATTTGGCTTGATACCGACTTTACGTCGGTGACTGAGACTATAAATTAAGAAGCTGCCCCGGTGTGAAGTACTGCCTAAACTATGCGAGGATACCCAGTTTCTTAGCGGCCAGCTGAGCTTTGGTTTCAATGAAGGTGCCGAAGTTAAGTAAGTTTTTTTTAGATTGACTTTTATGTTATTCATTTTATAGATTGAGTCTGGCAAACTTTTACGAGTGCCTCTTTAAAGCCCGCGTAATAAACAATTTAGGATTTGAATTTGACTTTATGACGTACCTAATGAGAGTAACCGTGCCTTAATACCTTTGTCGATTTCTCATTTGATTACAGGTTGTATTGGTTGATAAGTTGTTATCTGATTAATGCGTGACAATAATGATCACCGCTTATACTGCAGACTTAAGAAATTTTATGATATTATTCTTGGAATGTACATTGCTTATACCTAGAAATAATAAATTTGGAATGTACATTGCTTATACCTAGGATTAACATATAGGCTACTTTGTAACCGACTTCAAAAAAGGAGGACGTAATGTGTTTGACTGTATGTATTTTTTTTTAATATTTGTTCGGCGATTTCGCCCCCATTTGTAGACCGATTTTCAAAATTCGTTTTTCGTTTGGTAGATTATACTTCAGAGGTGGTCCCATATAAAGTTTATTGAAATCGATGCAGCCAAAACCAAATTATAAGTCTGTTTTTATAAGCTTTGCTTACGTTCAAATTATTAACTAGATAATAGCGGGCGAAGCCGCGGGGCACGGCTAGTCAGTAATAAAATGAGCATTAATTAAGAAAGCCAAAATATAAATAAATGCAGTCTCTCGCCGAGCTGGAGCTATAGAGGGTCGCGCTAGCAGTCACTTTCATGCCAGCGATAGGGCCCGGTTATATACCGAGTCACTGGAGGGATGACCTTGCTCACCGAGGCCACCTCTACACGTCCCTACACGTCTGTGTAGGGCCTTGCAAGCCGGTGGAGAGGTACCTTGGTCAAGCTTGGACAACCAAGTGATTCTATTTGCTTTTCATTTTGAGGTACAAAATCCAATAATTAAACGCAAGCAAAGCTTAAAAAATCCGACTTCACCGCTTTATCTTCGGAATTATGATTAGATCAGATGTACTAAACACGCATTATTGGCGATATCTCAATAACTACTGATCAGATCTTGATCAAATTTAAATGGGACCAATTGGAAAGCAAACGGATTCGGTTTATGTGGAACGAAGATATAAGGTAAGACACTTAATTTTTTTTTAATAAAAATACAGTCGACTTGAGTACCTCTTCCTTTTTTGTAAAGTCGATAGGAAAAAGTCCTAGCCCCACAGTTACAGCGTCTTTATAACTCGACAATAGAACTGAGTTCAGTTTGTCAGTTGCAACATAACCACATTATTTCATGACTAATCAGCAATGATAACAAAAAAACGTTGGGGAAGCCTGGTTCCCTCGAAGACACGTCGAGAAACATATATATCACAGCTGGCAAGAAACAAATAGAGTACGAAAAAGTTTAAAAAAAACCAGGATCGAAAATAACAATAGGCCAACAAAGTCACTGATTTTAGACCAATTTTTTCCAGGTTCTATCTCAACAGCTACAAGTTTAAAGCTGAAACTTACGTATAATATCTGTTACTAGAACAAATATATAAATTATTATAACAAACAAAAGTTATTAGCAATTTACATCAAAAGTTTTATTTTATTAGGCAAAATTTAGGCGCGAGATCTCAGTTCGAGGCGAACTAGTTGACTCGCTTTTTTACCGACTTTCCAAATAAGTAGGGGGTACTCAAGTCGACTGTTTTTTTTTTTTATGTTTGTTACCTCATAACTTTTTTCCACGTGAGCCGATTTCGAAAAATTTTTTTTTTAGTTTGAAAGATGTTGCTTTCTAATTGGTCCCATTTAAATTTGATCAAGATCTGATTAGTAGTTCTTGAAATATCGTCAATAATGTCTATTTTGTGACGAATATTGCGTACTTTGACGATGTTCTCGTTTACCCGACTTCAAAAGTTACCTCATAACTTCTTTCGTTGTGAGCCGATTTTGATGATTCTTTTTTTATTTGAAAGCTGGTGCATTTCATGTGGTCCCATTGAAATTTGATCAAGATCTGATCTTTAGTTTTTGAGTTATAGTCAATAATGCGTGTTTAATACATTAAATCTGATCAAGTTTCCGAAGATAAAGCGGTGAAGTCGGTTTTTTTAAGCTTTGCTTGCGTTTAATTATTTAACTGGTAATCTAGGTACGTACTGTCTCACTCAATAATAAGGCACTATTTACATTTCTGTTTGAACTAAAAACTGCAAAGTCACATCAAAAGATCATAGTCGAAGCAGCCGCTGCCCTGGGTCAATCCGTCTAGACAAAGAGCTAGGTGTAAATAGCTTCACGATAATTAGTAGGTTGGAATCACAATACGATGGACGCTGCTTCCTTTTTTACGCGCTCAGTCTACGAGTTTGTATTTTAGGGTTGTCGTGGGCGGAATAATATTACTCATACTCATACGTTTATTTTTTATTCAGATAGAAGAAAAAATACTCGAGTTATGTCTCCGTGTGAGTAGAAATTGTTAGCTTTTATCTATAGGTATAATATTATCTATACTAATATTATAAAGAGGTAAAATTTGTTTGTTTGTAAGAGGTAACCTCTAAAACCACTGATCTGATTCTGAAAATTATTTCACTAATAAATAGCTAGACTATCCTTGAGTGTTATCTATTATCTATATATATAAAAATCAATGCCACTTTTCGTTGTAATTTCATAACTCAAGAACGGGCTCACCTATCCAAACCAAATGTTTAGGCTTTGTTCGGACTATTTAGTAGATGGTTTATGTGAAGTTTGCTGAAAATCAGTCGAGCGGTTCTTCATTTATCACACCCGGGCGAAGCCGGGGCGGGTCGCTAGTAGGTTATGTTTTATTAGGATAAACGTTAGTTTTTAGTTCGAAACAATAATATTCGCAAGACAAGTCGGAGAAAAAATAACCAATTGGCAGCTTTATCGGCGTACGCTGACAAAAGAGTGTACAAAATATGGACGTTCTGCAAAATTGAATGCCAAACTTAACTAAGTAGGTAAATAATTATTATAGTGCATTACTTTGCACATAAAGGCGCATATTGCATAACTTATGTTACGGCGGTGACGCAAGGTCACACGCGTAGTGATCTTTTATCTTTTATGGATTTATTTAAAACTGTTAAAAGTGCGTGTCAAAAAAAATACTAAAGAAATCATTCGTCTATTAACTAGTAAGTATATGTATAAGATATGACTTTCACATAGTTCTGATATAAAATGACGGAACAAAATAGTTTCAAAAAACAATAAAGATGTAATTTACATGTGATATGAATATTCTGAGAAGAAAGACTCTTTTATCATAATAATATCATACAGATTACGACTTTTTTCTTTGTAATCGGTTGTGATTGTGATAACCCTGTAAAAAGATTACGAAAACGTGCATTTTAGGAGAAATTCTAGTATCATCCTCTAAAAAAAAATTTACATTCCAGAACGTGGCAGCCCTACAACTGCGTACGTCTGGCGTCGATCCAACATTGCGTAGTACGCAGACGTGACGTCACTGGAATCCGCCCGCCCAACTCAGACGGACTCGTGTTTCTCTCATTGCATGCGGTCATGGCAGTCTTTGAATGCCAATCACGATTTTTATTTAGGCTCAGTAAAAAAAAAAATGTATCTGTAGTTATATGCGCACGTAATAAGTTATACTTCTTTACCGTAACTTTTTTTAATGATGTATTTGACCATCATCTCACCTGATGGAAACTATGATGCAGCCAAAGAAAATTCACTCTTGACTTGAAGACTCCCAGATTATATCATTCGGGGAACAAAGACGAGGGCAATGAATTCCACTCCTTCGTTGTACGGATTGTAAACGTAAAAGCGAAACGCTCGAACGAACCGGAGGTATATGAGCCGGAGGTAACAAAACAAAAACAACTAAATAAAATATCCCGTGTACTTCAGACTGGCCTCTTCGTTTTTGGTAGAAAAGCAAAGCTTAAAAAACCCTACTTCATCTATACTAATATTATGAAGAGGAAAGATTTGATTGTTTGTTTATTTGCATTGAATAGGCTCTGTAACTACTGAACCGATTCGAAGAATTCTTTCACTGTTGGGAAGCTACACTGTCTTTGAGTGACATAGGCTATATTATATTTAAAAAAAAATTAGGAGTCCTTACTAAAACTCCAATAATGTAACCCAAGGTGTAAAAAAATTACCCAAAATATTCTTTACATCGCGTGCGCTGCGAAAACTAATGATGATAGAATAAAATAATGTACTACGACTTTGCAGAACACATCATTATTAACAAAAAGTGTCGCACCAGGATATGTCAAACTATTATGGTTATGCCACAATAAGTGTTCTTTTATTTAAAAAAAATAATTGAAATGCCGCCGCTAGAAATGGCTCTATATTTGTATCTTGGTATTAATCCTTATCAAAATAAATAACTTCATATTCAAGACTGCTTCAATACCATTAAGAAATCAGTAAAAAAAAATGTATATTTCAATGTATATATTCAAAATTCCGAATCTACAGCAGTACACAATATCTTTCAGAAGTACTTTCGGATTTCCTAGGACACGTATCTATATTGCAGCGCCCTTCGCAATCCTCTATTATTCTACTAGACTCGTTCCAAGCCAGGCCATCTGCAAGTGAGTTTTTAGATCGTTTAGGCGAGGTTCCTTTAATGCATGTCCATACTACGTTATCGTGCTTAGAAAGAGTCTTTGTCCAAACGAAATCGATTTTCTCTGGCAATGAATTATCATCGGATTTTGTTTTCCCCTGACAACACGCGTATCCGATAATTGGTTCACTGTGTTTATCAGCACCTGGTAGTTTTATAGCAGCTATCAGATTCTTTGCATCGTCCTTTGTTAAAGTGGGATTAGATAAATTTAAAGAAGGAGGTGGAGATAATATTCTACTTGCAGTTTGAGCCTGGAAATCGTTGCACGCAGAAATATCAGACCAGGTAATATCTCTTTTGAATGGATCTGTACGCGGTAGTGAAGTCACATTGTTTTTTAACCTTTTTTGAATTGTGTTCCAACTAAGATCTTTGCACGGATTTCTCTGAATTTGATTGACATTGTCTGTATTATCGTACCTTTTTTCTTCTTCTAATTCACTCATGCAGCTTATAATATCTTTTGTACACTTGTGCCGTATATCGGTATTTATTTCACTCCGAGGCTGTATATTATTTTTAGACCGTTTGTTAGTCCAAATATAACTTGATTTGACTGATACCGCATCTTTTGGTGCAGTGGAATATTCATGCACTTTGTCAACTTTATCTGTTATGGAGCTTTTAGATGATTTCGCTGAAGTTTTTCTAGAACAGGTCCACACTTTATTATCATGGTCCGAGTGTGTATTTATCCAATTGTAGTCCTTATCTGATAGAGGATTTGAAACAAGGTTCCCGCTTTCAGGTAGCGTAACTTTAGTGAAACTTGGACATGATTCTCGTGTGCACGCCCATATTTGCTGCTTACCACCGCTTATACTGCTTTTGTTAGGTGTTTTTTCTTGGTATAATTTCTGCTTGCATTGACTGCAAGGCCATATTCTCTGATCAATGCTTAGGTTAGTAGCGCTAACAAAGTTTTCATCTTTAATCGAAACTTTAGACTGTGTGACTTTATAACAACTCCATACTTGATTATCATTATCTGATATAGTATTAGTCCACATTAAGTCGTTATCCGGTATATTTAATCCAAGCAAAGTCTTTTCAGAACGACTTTGTTGACAGCCATTACAGAGAATGTTTGTCACATGAGAGACCACCACACTGATCTCGCTAGCTGACGGTGTCTGCTCTCTAGACATTTTTTAAGTCGAATTCAAATATGTTAAGCAAGTTTCGATACAACTTTGCAAGTTTCATTGTTTGGACGTATGAGATCGTAGTTCTTTTGATCAGACACCGCATTTTCAGTCATATCTTTTGGAGAACCGTTATATTTTTCAGTTCTTTAGGTAAGGAGCTATATTTGTCCATAGTCATCAACGTTGCTAGCTGGTTTCCTATCAAAGTATAAACCACCACATAGTGTCAGGATCTAAGTAGCTACTCAATTTCCTCGTTATTTTCTTTCACATTTTTATAAAAATCTTTTATTTATTAAATCCAGTAATTTAACCGGTGAACATTATTATACTTGCGCATGTTTACATGGATCCCCTTTTCCCTCGATTTCAACTTGAATATGAAGTTATGTTCTTAGTAAGTTTAAATTTTGTGTAAGATATTTTTTAGAGATATTTAAATGTTTGTTCTGTAACTCTATAGAAACTTGATGTCATTTTTTATTCGTTTTGATGTTTCAATGAGCCTTGCCTTTGACAATGGTTTTCAATGGTTTGTCAGTATAAATGTCAAATTGATTTCGACCCAAAGCAGAGCACATTGAACTTATTCTCGGATAGCAAAAAGTTAATGTCCTAAGACAATGTAGGCATGTGTATCCAAAAAGTATAAAAGGCCTTTCAAATAGTGCTTCCATCGAAATATGAGACAATGCTACAGTCCGCTACTAAATTCTCACATATTTATTTGCTTTCATCGATTATATATCGATCTATATTATTTACGTTATTGTTGTTCTCGGTGTAGCATTACCTACACAAATATTTTAAAATTAGATATGTAACAAGCAGGCATCGATATATGAGAAAAACCTACGGTTTGCTGCAAGTTTTCTGACAACAAAGGAAGCACCGCCTGCCTCAAATCTCCAAGACTTTCGTGGCACTGCCATGCGCTCCCCTGAGAAGTGTTGTGTCTCCGCCCGGTGACGCTGCAGAATCTATACACCATAGAAAATAATATATTCTACCCGAACACTACACACAGCCAGCAGCATGTAGTCCATTCAAAAAAATAAATGTCTCGTCACTTTTTGTTGTCCTTAGCTATGGAATCAGAGCACTTTATTAAATTGAAACATTTTAATTATTAATCACAGTGTTTACCCCACCAATTTTCGTCACACAAAAACGTAGCGGATCAGAATTCCAATGCCCATAAAGTTTCACTTATGTCATATTTCTTTACGACACATCTTGTTTTTTTAAATATCGTGATGAAATTAATGGTGGGCTCAGAATACAGGTTCTTTCTGTATTCTGAGATGGTGAGCATGTGTCCCTGGCATTTTCTCGTGCTCATCAGGTTTGCTAACCTGTGCTGAAATACAGGCGTAGAACACAACAAAAAAAAAAGCTTTATCATACAAACACACAACAAACAAACAAAATAAAACCTGTCGCCAAAATCAAAAAAAAATTATGTACTGCATGTTTACCATCCTCGACCACATCACCAAGATCCGAAATAATTGTCAAATGATTGTATAACAGAGAAAAAAAAAACTCTCCATTGAGCACATATAAATGGGTACTTCCCAACGGATCATAGTATCAGTTTTTCACATTAACCGATCAACAGTCGTTTCCATCTGATCATAAGATCAGTTGCAACTAAAATAAATTATACATTATTATTTTCAACTGATCTTATGATCCGTTGGGACTCCAGTAAATTATATTGTTGTTCACAACCAATTACTAGATGATTTATGCCACATTCGTCCCGAATTTTTGGCCCAAGCCAGACAATCGCATGCCTTAATTTTCGAAATATCAACCGTTACAAAATGTAAGAGAAAGTAATTGTTTTTTCGTATTTTTTTTTTATTTTTCAATAGTTATTCTGCTACGAGTATTCGGGGCGGAGTGTTGTAACAAACCTGATTTAGTTTTACATATTATTTAGATTTATAAACAAATAAAAATACAAGTTTTCATGTGTTTCATGTATTTCTACATGTTTTTTTTCATACAATATTATAATAAAAATAAATAATCTCACTGATTCTTCAATGTTAATATAATAAAACAGCCTGTCAGAAGAATTAAATATCCGTGCATCTTTGAGCCTTCCAAAACTTAAGGGACTTTCAGCATTCGCCTTCTGACTGTAATTTACAGTCATTTTTATCGATATTTATGAGATATTATGTTCAACGTTGACGATCGGAAAGGGCCTTTAGGTCTTCGACATGTACATTGAAAACCTGGTGTCCCAAGCGATCTATTCAGGGCCACTATTTTATTTCCACAATAGCGGTAGTATTTCTAATACTACCTACTTAAAGATTATTGTTATTTTAAACAGATTTTAGTTATCCTTATTGTTACAGTCTGTTTCTATTTATATTTGATTTCACTTGCGCAAATTCAGTTGTAGTTAAGGATATCAAATAAATGCTAGTGTAAACGAGTATTATAGTCAATTCAAACAAAATATCAATTAGTTCTTCTCCTACATATGTCTTAGAATTTCAACAATATCAGTAATTTCCAGTAATATTTGCTTAGTATTACAATGATTTTAGATTGTGTTGAAGCAGTGTTGCTGCAAATACCTTGTTTGATTTTTGCGCTCTGGTGGTGAACCTTCATTGTTCGATTATTTCTTTGGCTTTTCTAGTAAATAGAAAGCCTTATGTTCTCGTTAACAAGTTCTTCACAAATTCAGAGCCCAATCATTTTTTAGGAGTTTGAGTCAATACCGCTTTTGTTAAAAGTCTTAAATCCGACATTGAAGGCTTTGAGATACGACAGTACATTGTCTAAGCTCTTCTGACCAGCTAATTGTGTATAAAATCTTAACTGAATATTAATTGAGCAATATGGATATTTAGTCTTTTAGACTTTCTAGAATACCTTAAGTTTCATTTTTATTTTTGTTTGAAAGATTTTCCCCAATGTGATTTATTAGATGTTTTCTTCCTTATTCGATTTTTAAGTTGGAATAAGACGTTTTATATTTTAATTTTTGAATGAGACCTGTACATTGTTTTCTCTCCACAAATGATTCAATACATTTTGAGATCTTTCTCGTATCCTAAACATTTTCACGTCACAAAAATTACATTATAGTCTTCCGTTTCAGTTATTTAGAGTCCAGTGCGTCCAGAAGTGATATTTTTAAAAACATGATTTACACGACACTGGATTTTCAGATCTTTTGGATTCAGAGTAAAAAAGGAAGCTTTGTCCTAGGTGTTTTCCAAAAGATTCAAATGAAATATTTTCGATCTTCCAATTGTTTTGAAGTCCAGATAAGATTTTCATGGGATACATTGCAAGACGTTTCAGTCGCTGATTCATTTGGGTCTCGACAACGGATTTCTTCACATGACCTACATGACAGTGTGTTTGGAATCCATAGAGATTCGTCTAAACGCGAGTTACATGATGATCCATTTTTGTACCTCATTGTGTTCTGATCGTTTTGATGAGATTGACGCAATACTTCACTTATAGATTTTTTTGGCATCCACGCATATTTGTCGCCATGTTTTTTTAATGATGTCGTTTTTGACAGTTTCGGCATCCAGGTGAAGTTTTTTAAGCATAAATGACACGACGATTCCCTTTTATACATCGTTGGGGTGCAAACAAGCATATTTTCACAAGATTTATGCGATAGAGTATTTATAGATCTGTTTGGAATCCATATAAGATGTTGACTGCATACATTACTTGAATTTTCTCCTTTAAATGATTTGTATGATATAGCATTTTCAGATCTATTTGTAGTTGAAACAAGATTTTCATCACAATTTTTATATGATGCTGTTGTTCTGGATGTGTTCGTGGTCAGGTCTTTCACTTCCTGAGGGGATTGACAGGAAAGGATTTTTAAAGATTTTTTTGGAGTCCACTCATTATTTTCATTACAAGACTCACATGAAAATTTAGTTTTTGAGCTTTTTAAGCTACTTATACTTGCTTGATACCTTTGAGACGAATGTATTTTTGGAAATGAAGTAAATTTAGTTGGGCACAATTCACAAGATGTTGCTTCAGAGCTTTTTTGCATAATTACATCACTTTGGTACCTTATTTGGTATGGGGAAGCAGTTTGACATTCTATCGGCCATAAATTGTTATTATCAACCCATAGTGTGTTAGTCCAATACGTGTTCTCAACGTCGGAAAACTTATTGTCTGAAGAGACAGTTATACATTTGTCACTTGATTCCGATTCATATGACGACGTTTTCGTCATTTGTGGTTGCCATGTGGAATTGTCGACAAATAACTGACGGGCTAGTTCTGTTTCTGTTTTACTTGGACTACTTAGGCTCTCATGATATGATTGGCACGAGATCATAATACTATTAGACCTTCTTGGAATAGATATATTTTGATCACATGACTGGTATGACAACAAAACCTCCGATTCATTTGTTTTTGAATATTGTCTTTCGGGCCATATACATTCCCGATCAATCATTAATGTGTGAGTCCATGCAGGACCTTGATCGCCTGATAAAAAACACTTTTTTCTATCATTTGGATTTCGTTTTTCCTGGCACAATACGCAGGGTATTTTTTTACTTTCAGAAGAATTACATGATGGAAAATAATTTTTAGATTGCTTTGGAGTCCATGTAAGATTTTCGTGACATGATAAGGAAGAAATAGACGATTCTGAAGTATATGTAAAGTTCTTTTTGGACGATAGTGTGTTTTCCGATCGTTTAGGACTCTTTCTTAATAAAATCTGATTACCCGATAACAAGTGCTTCGCATCTTTTGGATAGCATGACAAATCCTGATGTGATGTGAAAAATGGATTTGCAAATATATTTTTATTCATAACCAACTTTTCATTACTAGCTTGATATGTTTGTGCCATGTTATTTTGTTTTGGAATCCAGGTTATATTTTCATCACATGGTTTACAATATATTGTAGATTTAGCCTTTTTTGAGGTCCAGATAGGTAGTGCATTTTGTGACAGTTTAGATGTACTGGCAGAAATATTTGTATGTGATTCAAAAGACCGCGATTTTCTTGATTTTTTCGGTGTCCACACCAAATTTTCATGACTAGATTTATGAGATAGTGTAGTCTTTGATTCGTTAGGAGTCCATACAAAATGACCTTTGCATGATTCACATGACAGTGTATTTTTAGACGGTTTCGGGGACAACAAGGGTTTTTTTTTGCATAATTGACATGTGCGTATACATTTTGGAACGTTTGTTGTTATGATAATATCATCTTCATCAGATGAGAATTTCATTTCAGGCTCATTTTGAATTGACGTGTAATTTTGTTCATATGTGCTACATGATAATGCAGTTTCTAATCTTGTTGGTGTCCATCCAACATTTTCTCCAAAAGACTTACAAGACTGTGTAGTTTTAGACTTTGTGGAATTCAAAATGAGATTTCGCTCACATGAACTACAGGATAGATTAGTTTTTGATCTGTTTGAAGTCCATACAAAATTTTCCTCACAAGATTTACAGGATAGCGATGTTTTAGACTTCTGTGGAGTCCATATAGGGTTCCCTTCACATGATTTACATGACAATGAGGTTTTAGAAATTATTGGGGTCCAAATGAGATTTTCGTGACATGACTTGCATGTCAACTCCGATTTAACTGCAGTAATTAAACCATCTTCTTTCCATGCCTGATATAAATCTGCGTTATTTGATGTATTTGAAGTCCATCCAGAATTATTTTGACCGGAATAACTCAATTGTTTTGTTGGCTTGAGCTGTTGCTTGCATGAGTTACAAGAATATGATGTGTTTGAACTAATTTTTGCGCTACAAGGCCACATGTTGGTCTCATTAATCATCACTGTATTAAGCCACATAAAATCTTTATCTTTCGAACATGATTGTAGACGTGACTTTTTTGGAGTCCACACGAGTTTTTCATCGGCGGAGGTAGATGAAATTTGACTTTCAGATTTACTTTTAGAACGTAAATAATTGTCGTAACAAGATTTACAATATGTAATTTTCTTAGACTTTATTCGATTCCAAATATGGTTTTCTTCATTCATTGATTCATACGACGTTGCTTTGTTAGACTGTTCTGGACACCATACATATTGAGAAGATGTGTTTTTGATCCTCTTCGGAGCCCAAACGAGACTTCCCTCACAAAATTGGCATGAGAATGAATTGTGGTTGTCTTCACATGATTTGCACGATAATGAGTTACTTGGTTTACACGGCATGTGAAATTTAGAACTTTCTGGTGTCCATATAAGGCTTTCAGGGCACTCACAGGATATCGCCGGAGATCTTATTGGTTGCCACACAAGATTTTCTTCACATGATGTACAGGGTAATACTTCGTTTGATTTTCTTGGAACTACATCAAGGGATTGTAAAATATCCGAGTATGTGTCCGTAACTATCTCATACTCACAAGACTTACATGACCGCGCAGCTGGATCTCCCATTTGGTGGATATGGCTCAGACAGTCTGATTTAGTTTTTATGGAAATATGATCTTGATCATCATTTTTACATTCATCAAATTCACAACAAGGTGAAGAAATGTCTTTATTCATTGAAGTATTTGCAGCTTTTTCTGTATTTTTTCTTTCGGTTCGAATAGTTATAAGCTGTTTCTCCTCACATATAGAGCCGTCTATATTTTTTTTGGTTTTCAATTTTATGATTTCTTTATATTTCTTTTCGAAATATAGCATATCATTTTCTTCTTGAGCACTTAATGGTTTAGTGTACAAACAAGGCCCAATACAAGGTATCTCAGGTTCAGTGGATACCTTTACTTCAGTGAGTTCCTTTGTTTTAGTGATTTCCTTTATTTCAGCGTGTTTCTTTGCTTTAGTGGGTTCCTCTGCTTGAATGAGTTTATTTGATTCAATGGGTACTATTGCTTCAACGGGTTCCTTTTTCTCTAAGTATATTTCGAAAAATTTTGTTAGAGAAGGAATCTTGGAATAATAAGGATTTATGTTATCGGCTTCTGTTTTCAGAGGTACTAAGCCTTTTAAATATACATTACATAAATCACTCAAAGGAGGAGCTTTGTAGTATTCATGTATTTTATCTCTAGGGTGATGATGTGTATCCAATTCTCCAAGACCTAATGAATGTCCTGGAACATATATCTTGGCTATTTCAGTAAGCGAAGGAGCTTTGGTATGATATGCTTTCCATCCTAAATCTGCGTTGTCACCAATATAAGCATGTTTTGAGTCCACATCTTTTACTCCTGGCTTACATATTCCACAAGGCGTTATTTGCTCAACGATTTTTGCTAAAACAACTATGGATTCCTGTACAGGTTTGGGTGGCAAATATCCATCTTCTGCGCCTATGATCTCGTCGATCTTTTCAGTTGTAATTTCTTCAGGTAATTCTTTAGGTAGTTGTTCAGGTAATTCTTCAGGTGATTCTTTAGGTAATTCTTCAGGTAATTCTTTAGGAAGCAAACTTTCATCTACATGCATACTTTCTTCAATTTCTTCAGCAACAATAGTTAATTGAATTTTTTGTTCGCCAGCTTTGATAGCCGCTCTTTTTATTTTTAACTGTTTGAATCTTTTTAGCCTGAAGTTGTCCTCGCGTTCCTTTTCATCAAGCTCACAGATTATGTATTTTGAAGTTTCTACTAATTTTGGTATAAGAACCTTCTTCAATATATTTTCTTTCCTGGAAGAAATAAATAATTTTGTTAAATCTCTTAACATTGTTTTATATCCCGGCTACATAATATAGGATATTCTACATATAATACAATTTATTCTGTTATCACTCACTTGATATGAATAAATAAATGATAAATTTGTTAAGAGTTATTTATCTTATCTAATGGGTTTCTGGATAGTTTTAACATTCACAGTCTTACTTATAAACTCCTCCTAATTTTTAATCAATTGCTTAACTATAGTTTAACAAAATGTTCACTCATTAACGCAATTTAGCGTTAAATAATGCTTAAATAATAGTCAAAATTAAACACCGCCATTGCCTAGTATAAAACTTGCTAAGAGGCAAGATGGCCTTATATCTGTCAATAACAAACGTATTAAAACTTTTTACGTAAGGCGCCAAATTGTTAACTTCGACAACCGTTGAATGTCACCTGTCTTTCATTTTCATTTCAACAGATTAATAAAACCATATTTTTCCCAACTCTACTCGTATAATTTCACTTTTAGTCGACTATTTTGGTTATAATCTGTGGCGATCGTGTAAATTTCGAGTAATTTTTTGATTCTCTGTGCGTTTCTCAACTAAACAGCGCCTTACTAACGTACTAAATACTCGAGAAGAACTGGCATTTTTTGTCATTATTTTTTTTAATCATTATTAATCTAATTTCTCATTACTTACTTTATAGAGCTTGCATTAGCTGCTTCCATTGCCAAAAAGGACATTCTGAGAGATGCCAGCGAGACCAAACGGATCACCAGCGCCTTCCAAGCTTTCTTCACCTCCAAAATGGCTGAACCACCATTAGATAATCCCAGGTGCTCGTAGCCATCGACCCGTTTCTGTAAGTACATTGATAGTAAAGAAAGAAAAAGAAAAGAAAACGCGGTCACACTCACAGCCCCACACTAAGTTCAAAGACTTGTATCGTGGGTGCCGGAAACATCACACACACATTACAACCAGAACCAGAAGCGCAAATATTCCTTGGGAAGGAATTTGTGCTCCTGCCGGGAATCGAACCCAGGACGCACGGCGCAGAGGGCGGACACCTGTCCACTGCGCCAACTGGGTCGTATAGAGTAATTAACTATTATGAGTGCCTCTTTGGGGCCCATGTGAATAAACGATTTTGAATATTGAGCGATTGTGATGATCACCAACCTCGATGGCTTGTGTCATAGCCAGAAGGCTATGACACAAGCCATCGAGGTTGGTGATATAAGTTGTCATACTCACAGCCCCTGGAAACATTCACATCACACACACATCACATCAACATACATAGATATGATAATATAAGCGTCTATACCAGGGGTCGGCAACCTGCGGCTCGCGAGCCACATGCGGCTCTTTGGATGTGAAGCTGCGGCTCTATAGTTCCATACGCAAATATTATTTATTAAAAAAAAAATTAAAAACTTTCTGAATCGATTAACTAGGATTAGGCGCCATTTCTATCGAGCCATTAACAAGCCTCCAAAGGCACATACAGTTGAAACGAGTAAATTAGAGAAAAGTAAACTATGGTACAGGTACAGTAGGTATTGTTTTCGGCATTGAGGATTATTGTTGGCAAGAAAAATTCTGGCTCTATAAAACTTTGAAATTTTGTAAATTGTAATTTTTGACTCTTCCGACTTAAAAGGTTGCCGACCCCTGGTCTATACGCTTGAAAGGCAATAATTACCGAGCGACATGTTGGGCGATATTGAGTTACATACATCATTGAAATCAGCAACAAAGTCTGCATCGATTGGTCATACTCTCGTGTCTCTAGGAAAAGATTTGTTGTCGCTTGGTAACTTAAAATAAATCATATCTTCAAAGTTTTCGGCGGCCAAGCGACTACAATTTTTCCAATTAATGAATCAAAATCAAAATCGTTTATTTACATAAAGTATTTTTTACCTTACGGTATATTAGATACTAGCCGTACCCTGCAGCTTCACCCGCTATTATCAAGTTAAAAGTAACCTATTGTGTAAATCCTAGGTATAAGCTATGTACATTCCAAATCCGTCCAGCCGTTAAAGCGTGAAGCGGGAACAAACATACTTACACACTTGCTCACTTAGACACAAACTTTTAGATTTATTATATTAAGTAGGATTAAACATTGCTTAAGAAATTTTAGCAGATTACATTTTTATTTTTCTCGTCGTTTAAGACTTTTTGACACACCTTAATTATAAACTTTTTTTTATTTAGTATTTTTCCTAAATGCAAAGGACTTAAGAACGTAATATAATTAATATTTTTCCTGAGAAAAAAATATATATTTTGTTGTTTGGTAATATTTTATCTGCTGTTTTTTACTGTTTTTGTTACTTAGATCTATTTCTGATAAGTACAAAATTTATACAAAAATTTGCTTATCCTTATTACATGTATTTTGTTTTGTCGCTTATACCTACTCACTGTACAGCAGATTTTTAGTGGCTGTTGGTAACAAAATATTGATTAGTCTTTAATCAGTCCGTTGCATAGTCAACCCGCGAGCTCGCGCGCATTGCGTAAAATACTTCGTCGCGGAGCTTGAGATAAGTATTTGATAAGTGTTTTCATTAATAAGATTGTATGAGTATTAGCACAGTATTTAACATGCATTTTATATTGATTAAAATTTATTGTTTTAGGCACATAATTAGTCGAAATACGCGAGTAGATAACATCACAAAGCAATCTATATCAAACGCGGGCGTGGATTCTTAGTTGAAATTGTGTTTACCTATTTGTACTGATTTTGAAATTAATAATAAATGTCTTCCAAGCAATTTGCCGTTTCATAGTCAACATCAGGGACCCGTGTTGCCCCTTGGATCAGCTGGGTGAGATCTAACGCTAAAGCGAGCTTTCGCGTCTCTCTCAGTATGGTCAGTGTACTGGTGTGGCCACTCCTGCTGGTGGGCAAAAATCCCCCGGTATCACTAATTGAGCAGACGGGTATCTTTGTTGATCGGTGTCCACCGCCTCAATATGATATTCAGTGAGCCTGGTCATCTCCTGATCTCCGCTGTGAGACCGGTAGACACAGGCGTAGAGAATATTCTTTATTCTTGTGTCTACCAGAACCCAAAGTACAGAAAAATGGGAGTCCTCAAGGTTACAGAGACGCCGGCAGCAGATGTCGTCTCGGGCGTATACGCACACTCCCGCTCGGGGTTTGAAATTGTGCTCCAGGGTAAGCCCTGGGTAGGAGAGGTACGCCACGTATAACAGACATCGCAACTGCGTCTCCATGAGAAACAGAATTGATGGTTTTTCAGTCTCCTGGTGTTGGTTTTTTCAGGAGATTTCAGTGCAGACCTTAGATGTTTGAGAGGTGTGTTATCTATAAAAATAAAGTGCCTTATATTTAAACTCATCCCGAAGAAGAGCATCGTACATGCTCGAAACCTAGGTCGACAATATCGATCAAATGAAGTGAGTGATAGCCGTAATTTAATAATATTATAATGCCTTATATTTAGTTTAGTAAATTTTACCAACAGTTGATTTAAGCTATTTTAAATATTCATCGACAGCCCACATTCTTTCTAAGATCACCTATCCACTTTGCTAGAGATTTGACGGCAATATTCGTATAGGTCGATATAGACGTCTTTAACAAAGAGTTAGTCACTGGCTTAAAACCTCCACCAACCTGCACTAGAGCAGCGTAGTGGAGTAACCATTCGTTCCTCATCAAATAGAGGCCCATACTTAATATTAGCTGATTGGTAATTTACAAGGGCTGTAATGATGATGATGATGACGACATCCGTCAAAACCAATTGTCCAAAAGTTTTTGATTGTGGGTAGTAAGACCTAAATTATTGTTATCAAAAAATAAAAAAATCCTATACTAAACTTACTTCATTTGTTCAATGATAAAAATTGGCCGGCAGAAAAGTCCTTTTTTTATTTAGATAATTTTGCCCCACAATACGTTCAAAGACTTGTATCGTGGGTGCTGGAAACATTCACATCACACACACATTACACCCAGAACCAGAAGCACAAATATCCTTTTGGGAAGGAATTCGTGCTCCTGCCAGGAATCGAACCCAGTACCCATGGCGCAGAGGGCGGACACCTGTCCACTGCGCCAACTGGGTCGTCAGGTCGGTGACCTATGTGTCAAACATGCGTTACTTCTGGATGCACAATTTTTATTCAAACATAATTATTAAATTAGATAGATAGATAATTTTTTATTTGCACACCAAAAAATAACACTTACAAAGAAATCTTAAATATAACATAGGAGCACAAACGGCGGTCTTATCACTCAAAGCGATTTCTTCCAGACAACCAAAATTATTGGATTCAGTTAATTTTACTCGTTTTATAATAAAGTTTTGCTGTCAATGGCCTCGATTCTGATGTACACTCACTAAATTAAATTTAAACTATCCCTGTCTCTTACAAAATAAAACACAAGACAGAGATAGCATGCATTTTAGAACTGTCACTCTAGTTTATCAATTATAATATGAACAGCAGAAGCAGAAAGGAGCTTGTTTTTAGTCAACACCAATACAACACATACTCGACTAAGCTTGCATAGACATCTAAGTTCTGACTAACTTGACAGCACAGCAGTATGCTATCTCTGTCTTGTGTTCCTATTTTGTAAAAGACAGGAATAGTTTAAAGTAACTTTTACCTGTTTAATGATGAAATTATTACTAACCGACACTATATCATTAAGAAAAATCATAATTTTTAAATGCCAGTCTAATGAACCAAACGACGTTTAAAATTAATTATAATCGAGTAATTACAACTAACAGAACATTTTTAACGATGTTTTTTTAAAAAAAAAACCGATTCTCTTTTTTTATGACGTATTGTTAAACTTAAAAAAAATTTAGGACCTAGGTTGCTTCACCCGGATGCGGCATCATGTCCGTATTTTTCTACGTCCGTGGGTAAGCAATTAAAGAAACTGACTGAACACTTACATCATGTGGCTCGATTTGAATAAGTTTGCAGCCCACTACAGAGCGATAGTGGTGCTTAACAGTCACGGGAGCCTGTAATAAAAAAAAAAACCGTATATACAATACAATACAAATACAAACACTCTTTATCGATAAAACCAATACAAACAATCTTAAAAACGAACTAAATAAATAAATCTTATAGAGGTTTCACAATAGGCGTTCTTATCGCATAAAGCAATCTCTTCCAGACAACCTTAGCATGGATATACATTTTATAATGAACTGCATCTGGCGGAGGTGTTCATTAAAAATAACTTAACATATTCATCAAAAGTGCATAGGTGACAATGTTAACAATATTAATAAGATATATAAAATTCTCGTGTCACAGTTTTCGTTGCCATACTCCTCCGAAACGGCTTGACCGATTTTGATGAAATTTTTTGTGCTTATCCGGTATCTATGAGAATCGGCCAACATCTATTTTTCATCATCATCATCATCATCACTTTTCATCATTATCAACGCGGGTGAAACCGCGGGGCGCAGCTAGTCTAATATATAAAATTCTCGTGTCACAGTTTTCGTTGCCATACTCCTCCGAAACGGCTTGACCGATTTTGATGAAATTTTTTGTGCTTATCCGGTATCTATGAGAATCGGCCAACATCTATTTTTCATCATCATCATCATCATCACTTTTCATCATTATCAACGCGGGTGAAACCGCGGGGCGCAGCTAGTATATATATATATATTAATATAAATACCTAATACATTTAAAACATTTCAGTTTAGGGCTATCAAATTGATATTGTAATTATGTAAGATAACATTATAATAATCATACATTAAATACCTACATAAAATAATAACAATAGCTAAATACAATAATTTATTAGTAGAGATACCATAGAGAATTATTGTCAACATTTATTATTGATTGCTCATGATTTTATTATCTATAGCTCTCTTTGGATATTGGTATCAGTGACGTCACACATGATGATCTAACCGGTATGTGTTTAAAGACGCAAGTTTAATTTCGTCCTCAATTATAACGCCTTCGTGGCGCAATTGGTTAGCGCGTTCGGCTGTTAACCGAAAGGTTGGTGGTTCGAGTCCACCCGGGGGCGATTATTTTTGTAAGTTTTTCGAACATTTAGACGACTATTATTTACAAATTTCACATGCTCTCGACTCTATTATTGGAATTAAATATACGTTTTTCAGAATTAACTTCTTTTTTTTAATTAATTAATTTATTTTGATTTTACACGAATAAAATATTTTGTGAACAAATAAAACAACTATACTTTTTTTTCTAGCGATATTTTTTCACTGCAAAAAAATGACGGAAATTGGATGTGGTCGAAGATGCAGCACGCTTAACTAGAAGATAACTCGAGATTTATAGACTCCCAATTCGACTGCGTTTTTTTATTTATGTTACGTGATATCTCCGCAAAAAAATTACCGTCCTATATCCAGGTCTATATCCAGCAGTGAACTTCTTGTGGCTGAGATGATGATGATGATGATGATGATATCTCCGCCAATTATGAATCGATTTTGATGATTTTGTATGATAGAATATACTTCAGAGGTGGCCCCATGTATAGATTTTATCGAAATCTATCAAGCCAAAACCAAAATATAAGCGATGAAGTCGGTTTTTTTTAACTTTGCTTGATTTTAAGGATAGGTATACCTTTAATTGAAAAGATAGTAAACCTATACTTTCAATTAAAGGTATACCTATCCTTTAAATTTATCCCATGGAAATTTTATCAAAGCAAGAAAGTCAACGTACAAAAAATTCAAAAAACTCGACTGTGCAAAATGTGTATTTACTTTTAATGTAATCCCATATTAATTTCCTTCATTTTATACCTTAAACTCAATAGCTTTATTTTTTTTTATTAACATAATTAGTAATAATTTAGTATTTCCCGCCAAAAATCCGCCATTTTGTTTTTTTTTAAACACCTATTTAGGGACTCTGAAGTTTCTTTATTACAAGCTTTTATTTAACTTGCAATGTATGTACTAGGTATGTTTGTTCGGGTGGAATCTTGCAACTCAATTTTAAAGCAGATATCGTCAACCGCAATCAAGTTTGGTTAGTTTGGATGACAATGCATGGTTAGCTGTGTGACGTCATTCTAAATCCAACATGTAGGAACACCCAAAATGGCGGACAAAGGGTATCAAATGAAAAAAACTTGCTAAGAGTAACTCGAAAAATAAATCAACGTCACTAAATCCATTATTGACAATAACTCAAAAACTAGAAATCAGATTTTGATCAAATTTCAATGGCACCACATGAAAAGCACCAGCTTTCAAATAAAAAAATAATCACCAAAATAGGCTGACAGCGAAAGAAGTTATGAGGTAACTTTTGAAGTCGATTAAAAACGAGAACATCGTCAATGTAAACTTGACACTGGCTAAATGCACACAATTAAGAAGCCAAAATTATAAGAAAAAAAAGTGTCGATGATACCAGTAACATCACACACAATTACGCCTAAAACGTTCACGTGTACAGAGAGTTAGAGTATCACTTACCACCACTGGAATATTTTCTACCACAATATCATTCAGGTTAGGGCAGAAGAATCGTGCCCGAGCGAGCAGAATGTACAGATCCCGTGTTACTTCTCGATAATTGGCGGAAACTCTAAAAAACAAAACAAAAATCAATTTCAACGTAAGCAAAGCTTAAAAAACCGTCATCTTATATGGAACCACCTCTGAAAAATAATCTACCAAACAAAAAAATAATTTTGAAAATCGGTCCACCAATGTGGGAGAAATCGGTGAACATAAAAAAAAAAATATACAGTCGAACAAAGAACCTCCTCCATTTTCGAAGTAGGTTAATTATGTTATCGATCCATCGCCACATCGAAACAAATTATCTAAACTTGTAAATCGATTAAATCAGATACAGATAATTTATTTATAGTTCCATAGTTAAAAGTCCAATATATAGTGAAAAATATTAGTAGCATGCTTGCCTAGAGGAGTGTTAGTCTGCAAGTGCCATGATTAAGTGTTAGTCTGGAAGGGTTGAGATTGAGTTTCTGTCTGCACGTATCGTAACTGTGTGCGTATGTGTGCTTTTAGGTGTTATAAAATGATTGGTTGATGTTTGTGGCTTAAATGGCTATGGGTGGCACTGGACTGGGCAAACGTAACGCTTACTATCAGTCCTCGGACTTTGGTTGAATATGTACTAGTCCAAGCAAACGTTAGGCGGAGTGATTACATTGTCTTTGGTGTGAGGTGGCAGACTGACAAAGTTTGCCTTTGACACTTGGTCGCCTTCCGCCACCGTGTATGTACGGTATTAGATTAGTGTTTTCAAGTAACGTGTTCAGTGTATCTTTGTTTATATATATGTATGTAGTTATATTATATTTTTTAAATAAGTGCATTTTTTAGATTTATAGTATACAATGTGTAACAGAAAGGTGCAGTAATACTCAAGTCACACATCTAGCTACATGTATAGAGTCTAACAGGAACTTCTGCATTCGCGGCAGCACTAATATTCAGATATGATGAATTAAAATTTCTAAAAAATTATGTCATTTGCAACCCTATTTCATCAGCTACCGTTCTACACCACATAGCCTTTGGACCTAGACGTCTGATAGTGGTGGCCATAACAAAGGTCAAGGTCACGCGCCACTGATGTAATCGTACGGTTGGCAAATAATATTTTGTAAGGTAAAAATATCTCCAATTGCCGCACTTGTAGCTGTAGGGTTGTCAAAAGTATTTGCAAAATATCATTTTTATTTTTTTTACGGAAAAAATTATCCGATTTCGACTTTCGTTCTCTGGCAGACGTTTGCTGGCACGATACACATACACACCAAGTATTACTACACCTTTTTGTTACAGGTTGTATATGTATAAAGTGTATTATTTTTTTTTAAGCTTCGTTTGTATCTCTGTCCTGACGCGCGTGATGTCATGCATGGGTTCCGCCTGAAAACCAGTTGCTGGGTAGGTAGGAGGGTCCTGCCCACCTACTTACCTAGTTATATGCTGAGTCGGGACCTCATTCGTGACATCACGCGGCGTATATTGTTTATTCTTGAATATTGTTTTGTGCTTTGTCTTGTTGTTTTTATGTAAATAATGTAACGTCGCGTGTTGTCCCGAATAAATGTATTTTCTTTCTTTCTTTCTTTCTTTCTATTATATAGATCACTACTGATACTTTACGCTATAATCTCCTCTGCCAATACTCTCAGCTCCTTGCTGGTGGCTATAGTTGTCCACTTCATGAGCTTTCTACCAGTTCTGGCAAGATATAGCCTGTTTCTCATCTGCTGCAGCGCAATCAGCGATGGCATGCAGGGATAGCGCCCTACATTGGTAGCTAACTCTTCTTCTGCAAGTGAAAAGTATCAGAATATTTTTGGGGGCTGAGTCACCCACGTCCGTAGGAGGATACCCCTTAAGTCTGACTCCCTACAC
This sequence comes from Lomographa bimaculata, assembly GCA_948107665.1. Taxonomy (NCBI): domain Eukaryota; kingdom Metazoa; phylum Arthropoda; class Insecta; order Lepidoptera; family Geometridae; genus Lomographa; species Lomographa bimaculata. Next base: position 4,556,851 of record OX403612.1, on the reverse strand, counting down.
GTGGTCCTCGGGTGGTGCTAATCAGGTGACATTTGAGAGGTGGTAGAGCATTTTGTGAGTTGCTCGCCTGGCTTGCTACCAAAGTAGCTTACCACCATCAAGTTGAAAGTCTGCCGCCAAGCCAAATACGGTGTTCCGGCAGTCATCCTTGAGAGCCTGCGTATTCCAGGTCTAGTGTGTTTACCAGCTTCGATCACATCGTCACTTACCATCAGGTGAGATAGTGGTCAAACACTAGCCTATCACAAATAAAAAAAAAAAAAAAAAAAAAATTGAAATTTTTTTTTTTTATTATGAGGTACCAATTATGTTTGGTACACCATTGGAATTACTATCTAACCTTAAAACTTATTTTATTTTGACCTAAACTGGTAAGTAGAGTATACTTAGAATGTGTCCAATAACACTTTTCTTACTATTTCTATTATCGGGAAGACACTTTGTATTTGATTGAAATAACATGGTTTAAGTTCTGAAAAGTATCAGAATGAAAGTTTTGTTTTTCTTATTATGACATACCAATTACGTTTGGTACATCATTAGATTACAATCTAGCTTTAAGACAAATAAGTAATTTAATTTTGACCTAAACTGCTAAGTAGAGTATGCTAAGAATGTGTCCAATAACACTTTTCTTACTATCTCTATTATAGGGAAGACACTTTGTGTTTGATAGAAGTAAGCATGGTTTAAGTTCGAAGCGTTTCGCTTCTATGTTTATCATCTGTACAACGAAGTATCGGAACTCATTTCCTGCGTTTCCTGAACGGAACTGGGTGTCGAATTCTAGAGTGAATAGGTACCTACTAGGCCTAGGTAACCTATCAGATTGTGGTTAAATGCTTGCTTTTCCGGAATAAAAAAAAGCGTAAACGCTTTTACTCTCAGAGCCCCACACTAAGTTAAGTTCAATGACGTGAGTGCCGGAAACATTAACATCACACACACGATCGTAAACAAAATCAGGACCACAATATTCGTTGGGGAGAAAATTTTGTGTTCCTGCCAGGAATCGAACCCGATACCCCCGCTGTGAAGGCGAACGCCCACCCAACTAAGCCAACGGGGAGTTCAAATACTAATTTAAAACTTCAGAGCTTGGGACATTTCCGCATGCGTAGCGGTTTTTTATCGGATACATTTCGAAGAGTGTGCCGAGTAACTACACGATCTAGTTCCCCCATCCCCGTTCTATCATCGGACATGCAGACAAACTGCTAAACGACGCCGCTTTATGGTAGACATTCCACAAATGCAGACGTAGCGTTTTCCTTCCACATTCATTTTTCACAGTTTCCTGATGAGAACAATATGGGAGTCTTCAAGACGCGAGTGAATAGGGTATCTTCTAGGCAAGCTTGCTCGATCGTCGCTTATTATCAGGTGAGATAGTGGACAAAAGATTGCCTATCTTTAATTTTAAAAAAAGTATGTGACCCTCGTAGGTCCGCCTGGTCGATCGTAACTGATCGACAAGGTTTCAGTCAAACCAGTGCTTGAATGGGTGACCGTTAAGTGGGTTTTTCAACTGAGTGTCACCGTGCTTCGGAGGGCACGCTAAGCTGTCGGTCCCTTTTGTTATTTGTAAGAAATAATTAAACGCAAGAAAAGCTTAAAAAAACCGACTTAACCGCTTTATCTTCGGAACCTTGATTAGATTAAACGTATTAAACACGCATTATTGACGATAACTCAAAAACTAGTGATCAGATCTTGACCAAATTTAAATGGGACCACATGAAAAGCACCAGCTTTCAAAAAAAAATCGCAAAATCGACGCACAAAGAAAGAAGTTATGAGGTAACTTTTGAGTCGGTTAAAAACGAGAATATCGTCAATGTAGTCCACAGAATACGCATTATTGAGGATAACTCAAAGACTACTAGTCAGACCTTAATCAAATTTTAATGGGACCAATTGGAAAGCAACATGTATCAAACAAAAAAAAAATCGGTTCATGTGAAACGAAGATATGAGGTAACACACAAAAAAAAATACAGCCGACTTGAGTAACTCCTCCTTTTTGGTGAAGTCGGTAAAAATCGTTTTTATCACTATCTCACTTAATGGAAAGTAAAGATGCGGCCGAAGATGTAACATGCTTGACTTAAACTAAACTTGACTTGAAGATACCTATTCACTTAGACTAGAAGACACCGGAATAAAGAAGCGGACAATGAGTTCCACTCCTTCGCTGTACGGATGATAAACGTAAAAACGAAGAGTTGGAGGTATTGAGATCACCATAAATGGATGACATTTGACATAGGTATTTATATATATTTGACATTTTTTACTTTTTATAATTGCCCGTTGGGGGTTTTGCCACGAAAGTGAAAAAATGGCGTTGTTGATTATGTAATAATTTTCCAAAACCTGTGATTCTTCGAGTGATGAGTATTAATGGCGAATTATTATTAACCGTTAATACATAGTAAACATGCATAAGTGTAGGCAAATCATTCAAATTTGAAAATCGTAATTTTCGCCTTCGCTCTAAAACTTCAATAGAAGTTCTAGTAAAGTTTCTACCACTTTACTAGGGCATACCTTGACTCTTTTACTTGACTGTGATTGTGACTTGTGACTAGGACTTTTGATACGAAATACACTTTAAATATATTATTACTTGACACTGGCTAAATGCACAAGTTTGCGAAGCCAAAATTAAAAGAAAACAAACTGCTCGTTGTAGTTGTTGCATAAGTTGTATGTAAAGTAAATAAGTAATGTCACTTATTACGCAGCGTGGTTTTTAAATTTTTTTTAGGTAAATGTATTATTTGAAATATTTTAGTATCTAATTTGCGGGCTATATTGTGATCAAAGAAGCCGAAAATCTTTCGGAGAAACTCATTTGATACGTTAAGCAACCGTCGTTCCCTGCTATTGTACGGACCAATTATAATAATATTTCCTAAAACTATACAGCAAAAAATCATGTTACCTACAAGGCATCAAACTTATAAGTAACTCAAGTTATCAAGCCCACTACGAGCTGGTAGCGTTCCCATCATGCTGGCGACAGTGCCTCTCTGAATTGCAATGCTAATACGTTGAGCCAAATAAGTACCAGCATTTTAAACACGCGTCGCGTAAACCAGGCGCTCTGATAAATTTTTGGCGCTGGTAAAAGCCCGGCAGATGATATCGTTGAGGCTGAGACATTCGGCTATATAAAGTGATGACACAAGTTGCATCCCACACTAAAGGCCGCCCATCTTCCAGTCAGGCCGTCGGTTGTTTCACCATCGTCACGCATCAGGCCATTCGTTTCGAGAATGGCTGGAAAATTGGCGCTGGTAAAAGCCCGGCGGATGATATCGTAGAGGCTGGCGTGGCGGGAAATTCGGCCAGCACTTTTCTGGTACTAGAGGCCGTGGTGGCAACATAGAAACCGTCGTTATGTTGTAAGAAAAATAATTTACCTTGTTCGTCATTAAACATTTTTAAGCTTTGTTGATTGTTGAGTAAATATTCCTATAGTATTTCTCAAATTTAAAACAAATATGTATATAACAAGTAATATTGGTAGGTATTGCATTCCAATTTCGCTCTGATTTTGTTTTACTTTAGGTAACTTTTACTCGTAAAACTTATCATTTTATTTATTTACATAGGGTTTTAGTTGTAAAATATGTAACTGTAAATTTGTCTGGTTTTATTTTTTAGCATTATTCTTTATTGTGACAATGTTGTGGGTATTATTGACATAAAACAATTGTCAGTGTCTTCTAGACTTGACAGCTAGAAGAAAATTCACACAATGAAAGAGGTTCTCTATTTTTAAGGGTTCTGTAAAAAATTGGAAGTGAAACGATATTAGATATTAAACCTCTTTGTTGAACTGCCCGTTGGCTAAGTTGGGTGCGCGTTTGGCTTTTAAGCAGCGAGTATCTGCATCTATTCCCGGTGCAATCACAAATTTTTCCTCCAAGAGAAATTTATGTTCCTGGTTTTGGGTCTTATAGTGCTTGTGATATGAATGTTTCCGGCACCTACGACACAAGTCATAGAGCTTAGTGTGAGGATGTGCGTGTGAAAGCGTTTATGTTTATTATTTATGATTATGCCTTGTAAATTTACTGGTAACATTGCCCCGCAATCCGACGAAAGTAATTATTGGATGGTACTGCTTTGCACTTAAATGACTGGCCTAATTTGAACATCATTTGTAGGTATTTATTTTTACCGACTTCCCAAAAAAGGAGGAGGTACTCAAGTCGACTGTATTTAAGTGTGTTACCTCATAACTTATCCCACGTGAGCCGATTTCGAATTTTTTTTTGTCCTATTTAAATATGATCAAGATCTGATCAGTAGTTCTTGAAATATCGTCAATAATACATATTCTGTGGACTTTGACGATGTTCTCGTTTTTGACCGACTTCATAAGTTACCTCATAACTTCTATCGTTGTGAGCCGATTTTGATGATTATTTTTTATTTGAAAGCTGGTGCTTTTCATGTGGTCCCATTGAAATTTGATCAAGATCTGATCTCTAGTTTTTGAGTTATAGTCAATACTGCGTGTGCAATCACAAGTTTTCTCCCCCAAGGAAAAAAAAATTGTGATTGTGTGTCATGTGAATATTTCCGGCACAACTCATTGAACTCGGTGTGGGGCTGTGAGTGTGAAAGCGTTTACTTTTTTTTTAATGCATTTGATCACTATCTCACTTGATAGTAGATCAAAAGATCATAATGTACCTGTTTTTTAACAAGCTAAAAATAAAGTAATAGCTTTATCGTACATTTTTTTTATTTATTCATGAAAATATCTATTACAGTGAAATAATCCATTACAATGCTATTCCGGACAAATTCTTAATTTATCCAACGCATCTCTTAGAATATCTTAAAGAATCTATACTCATCGTCGTAGAAAGAAGGGCATCCCTTTGCAGGTGTTTTACAAGGTTTATTTAGTCTACATTCAGACTTGCAAGTACAATTTATTGTATTCCTTCTACAAGGTGTCCATATACACGGTCTTACGTCGTAACGGGCAGATCCAAGCGTTTGCGTACAAACATTTGTAGTGGGCCAAGAAGATCTGCTAGAGTTTTTCGTAGTTCTCTTGCATTTTGATGAATTTCTTATCAAAGATTTAGGAGTTTGTGAGACGCCCGAGCAGGGCGCTATTGTTTGTGTTGTGCTTACATTGTCAGATCTTGACGTTAACTTAGAGTTCTGGCTCGAATGAGATGCAGTTGACATCGTCGCACAGCTAGCATATCCTCTATCAGAAGCTGCATTTACGCTCTTGTCAGTAGAACCACAATTGACATTAGTTTCAATACGACAGTACGAAAAAGGCTCCAATTCCAGCTCATTGTCGGTTTCGTTATTGTCTTGACTCATTTTACAAGAAGAGTATTTAGATTTCGATGAGGCAAGCGACCTTAAAGACTTTTTAGAAACGGTTTGGCTTTCGCTTTCACTTAAAGATTTCCGTTTTAAATTACTTGAACGAGAATCAAAATCGTTGCCTATGATAATTTTGATAGTGCAACTATCAGCCGATGTGGATTTTGAAAACTGAATGTAAGAGTTTTGGCAAGTTGAAAAGACACTTCTTAATGAATAATTTTGAATTTCTGCACGAGTGTCATGATCATTGCTAATGACGATTTTGATCATACAATTGCCAGTTGAAGCAGAGTTGTGTTCAATTTGCTTTCTCTTATCAATTATCGTATTAGGACAACTTATGCTGGATTCGTTCGCATATTTTAAGTTCTTAGCCTCCACTGTTGAAACTACTGATTCGTTGGCTGAATTATGACTCATTCTAACTGAAACTATTTTCCAAGTTGGCTTAAGATGCGGCTTCTTTAAAGCTATTTGACAAGGCTCATCTGTATTACTACCAGTACACGAAGTCACGGCTTTTTTAGGAGAAAGAATTTCAAACGAATATGATTTGGGAGTTTGAGTTTCCGTTGCAACGATTTTCCATGCAGGTTTAGGAGGCGACTTTGTTGAATCTATTTGGCATGGGTGTTCTGGAGTTTGACATGCGCATGTCGTGGTTTCATTAGAAGGATGACATTTTGTATCTAAAGTACGTGTATCCATTGCAACCATTTTGCGTATAGGTTTAGAAGGTGACTTATTTGTAGCCATTTCGTATGGAACTTCAGAATTATTACATACACACGAAGATGCATTTTTTTTAGAATCAGCTGCTGGTTCCTCGTATTGCGACTGACACAGGGTCGATTTCGTTTCAGGAGTATTTACTTCGATTGCAGATTTTTTTTGTGTAGAATTAAGGATCGATTTATTTGATATCACTTGACATGAGTCTTCAGGATTTCGACACATGCACGTTGATACAGACTTTTCACAGGGCTGAGTGTCAAGATCTTCAGAAACTGATTTACATAGGTGTAATTTTGTATCACCCGTACTTGTCTCTACCGCAAGAGATACACAACTTTGAAAAGAAGAAGCTGACGATTTACATGTCATCTGTTTTTGACAGTTTTCGTGACTGGATTTCTTAGAACATACTTGGTTTTCACCGTCATTTAATTTAGGTATAAAACAACTTTTGTCTTCTTTTGTCGCTTCGGTCTTAGATGAAGAGTTCACACTGTTATTACAAGAGGATTGTTTAGTCCATACTCTGTTAACATTATCTTTATTAGTCCATAAAATATTAATATCGACAGATTTTTGTTCACAGTTTTGAATATCAGATATACTAATTCTAGATTGTTTTGAAGAAGTTCCATGTTTGCCTGCATCTGTAGATGTCCGATAGTTTTGTGTAGGTACCACTATTTCGTCAATGCACGGCGTACGTATAATTTCAATTGAAGGACTTACTGCAACGTATATTTTGTAAAATTTGCTCAGTGAAGGAGTTCCGGAGAAATATGGGTTTCTGCATTCATTTTTCGGAGCTTGTTTAGAGTATTGTGTTTTAGTTTCTAAAGAATTTTCTTGAATATTATGTAATATGTTCCCCTGTAAATAGATCTTCATTATTTCTGTCAGTGAAGGAGACTTTGTGTAATATTCATTTCGTGCTGAATCAATTTCCTTTTTCGGTGGTTTGGGATGTTCTGTTTTAGTTTCTGTAGGAGTTTCTTCAGCATATAATATGTTTTCTTTTAAATAAATCTTCATTATTTCTGTCAGTGAAGGAGTCTTTGTATAATATTCATTTTTTGCTAAATCAGTAATTTTGTCAGCTACTTTTCTTTGTAGTAATGATTCTCGTGTGTTGCATTTAACATTAAGCATTTCTAAATTATCAATTTTGGTTGTAAATTCTGTATTTTCAAGGGGTTCCTGGTTCAATATAAGATTTGCTTTACGTAAAGAAGATGATGTAGACGATGTTTTGTCTACACACGACTTGCTTGCTGTATTGAGTTGAGGAGTCTCTGAACAGTAATTATTCTTTGCACTTTTTTTTGTATACAGCTCACATAGTTTATCCAAAAAAGGACTTACATTATAATAAGGATTTTTGTAGTCTCTAGATGTATCATTTTTGTATTCGGGATATTTTTCTTTTTGGAATACTTCTGCATGTAAGTATATATTACATAGCTCGTTAAACGAAGACTTTTGAGCCAAATATTCGTGTTTTGCTCGAGTGTTCTGTTCCAAACGTTTTACCACGGATTTTATTCTACATATCCCACATGGCGTTATTTCATTATTTATTTGGGGCACAAGCTTTTCTTCAGATATTTCTTCAGGTGTGCATACATCCTTTTCATCATCAGCTATACATTGTAATGTATTTGGAGGCATTTTTGGAGTACAAACAAGGCTACCTTCGCAAAAATCGTATGATAACATAAATCTAGACGTTTCCGGACAGCATTCATTTCCTTCGCTACATACTGATATATTACATGGTGCTTGTGAATAGGTTTGGGTTGTTTTTGGAGAACATACAAAATTATTGTTACACGAGGTTTGCGATGATGTAGTTTTGGGCGTCCATTTATTGATTTTATCTCGTAAATCACAAGTTTTAGGGTTCTTTGGTGTCCATATAAGATGTTTTGACGTACTATTATTGATTTTTTCATGTAATTCACAAGTTTCAGAACTTTTCGGTGTCCAAACAAGATGTTTTGGCGTACTTTTATTGCATATTTCACTTAAATCACAAGTTTCAGGACTTTTCGGTGTCCAAACAAGATGTTTTTGGGTCAGTTTAATGTTTTTTTCATGTAATTCACAAGTTTCAGGACGTTTCGGTGTCCAAACACGATATTTTTGCGTGCATTTATTGTTCTTTTCTTGTGATTCACAAGTTTCAGGGCCTTTTGGTTTCCATTGATTGTTTTTATCACGTATTTCGCAAGATTCAGGACATTTTGGTATCAAATTAAAGTATTTTGGTGTCCATTGATTATTGTTATCGCGTAATTCACTAGTTTTAGTATTTTTTGGTGTCCAAACAAGATTTTTTGGCGAACATGGTTCGTTTTTACCACATAATTCACAAGTTTTCGTTTTTTTTGGTGTCCAAACCAGATGTTTTGGCGTCCATTTAATGTTTTTATCACACAAATTAAAACCTTTTTGCGTCGAATCCAGAAGTGTTTGTGTCCCTTGATTGGTCTTATTACTTATCTCACAAGTTTTAGGATCTTTTGGCGTCGAAACTTGTGTCCATTGATTGTTTTTATAACATAATTCACAAGTTTTAGGATCTTTTGGCTCCGAAACAAGACGATTGTGTGTCCCTTGAATGCTATCATCACTTAATTCACAAGTGTTATGATCTTTAAGAGTCCAAACCAGATGTTTATGCGTCCTTTGATTGTTTTTATCACGTAATGCACAAGTTTTAGGTTTGTGTCTTGGTGTCCAAACTAGATTTTTATCAAAAAACTCACACTTTGGAGTCGAACAACAGCCGTCGTCGCCTAATTTACAGATAGTACTACTTGCAGTTCGTTTTTGTGTCCATACAAGATTTTCTGGTTCTGGACATGATATTATTGTACTGTTATTATTTGTTTCAGATATTTCTCGTGTGCATGTTAAAGTTTCAGTAGATAAACTAGGTGCTATGTCTTTATTTGATTGTTTTGGAGTCCATGCAATAGTTTCTCTACATGATTTGCAAAAAAATAAATTGTCCGATGTTTCAGGTGTTTCTGTTAACTGAATTTCACACAACGTACAGAATAATTTATATTTAGACCTTCCCGGATTACAACAGACATTTTCTAATTTATTCACGGGTGTAGATTTTTCATTCGCAGGCTTGCAGTTCTCACTACATGAAAGTATCTTACTCCATATTAAATTTTCTTTTTCAGATATAGTATCACTAGAAATTTGTGGCGATGGAGCACAACCGTTGAATACAATATCCTCGTGTTTTGCTTTCGTATTTTCAGAGATTTTTGGAGTTATATCACTTGACCAAACCACATGAGAGTCTTTATAACATGACATAAATGAACGAACAGTACAATCATCTTGTTGGTGAAGTTCAGATGCTTTTGCTCCAGTTTCAGTTTTATTGCAAGATGTATGGGTTTCATCTTCAGTATGATTGTGGCAAGGTTTACTACTTCCACTACATATACAAGATAGTTCACTACTCCCGAAGATTTGAGAATTGATTTCTTTTAAATTTTTTTCAACATTCGAGTCCTTTTTCTCAGATCGAACTGTTACCACTTGTTTCTCTTCACTAATAGAGCCATCTTCATTTTTCTTTCTCAAAATTTTAACGACTTTTTTGTAAACATTTTCAAAGTATCCCAATTCATCTTTTTTAGAATTCACAGATATATCTGAATATGGTGAATGCGTTTCCAAAGGATCGTGGACATTATCCGTAGAATGAGCAGTTAATTCACTGCCGAGCTGGCGCAATCTCTTCCCCATAGCTCGCAAATCAGCAGAGTCGGCAACGAAGCAGTTACTACTTACATTTAATGATTTTTTATTTATAGAAATGTCGGGTATTTGAATCAATGACGGAGTTTTAGAATAACATGGAGCTTTAGTTTCTAAACGTTGACAATATTCCTCATTTTCAAAAGGAACTTTGCAATTGCACTCTGATAATGCTGGTTCTATTTTTACCTTATTTTTAAACGATTCCATATATACTCTGTTGATTTCAGTCGACGAAGGAGTGGTAGTATAATATTCTTTTACCTCTATTTCAGGATCGTTATTTTCTACAGCTTTTTCTAAAACGAATACTTCTTTATCCCACTTTCCACAAGGATCCCTGGAATCCGTGACTTTAACCCCTTCCGGGGGTACCTTTTCTTCTTCTACTTTCATTTGAAATGTTAATTTAATCACGTCAACTAAGTAAACGTAAATTTCTTTGTGAATTTAGGTTATCCAGAATTCACATTAGCGACTGATCCTGATAAAATACTTGGGTTTAGATTGCCTTTGATATATGCGCTTCGGATGGTGTCTACATTTTAATGTTTTTAATTTATAGGTTCTAGTATTGTCTTTTTGTTTCTTTTCATAAAATTTTTTCTTTGTTTTTTTACAAAAGCTTCTCCTTGGTATTGTAATTTTGTTCAACACATATTTATCGCTGTAAATAAAAATATATAACTTTAAACCACATTTCATACATTCTTAACTACTCAAATTACTGTCTACCAAATAAATTCTCCATTAATAAATGAAATCTGTGTAAAACAATTTAAGCAATTATACGCCTAAGTATAATTAACTTATTCGGAATTCTTTTAGAAGGGCTTTTGCACATTCAGGTATGCGGTTTCTCTCTCTATCGCTATTTCTACATCTCGTAAATTCACGTTTGCCACGTCAACCGCTCGCGGTTGCCGTAAAAATATACAACTACGTAGAACTTTTATTATATACTTATTTCCTATTCTACTCTTCTAGGACGGAATGCGCAAATTTTGTGCATCGGTAGGGTAACAGGCGTAAAGCGCAATTGCGAACGTATTCACAAGAAAGTTTAAATCTAATGCAAGCCCATGGTTTCCATAAAATTTCTTCATAAATATGCACACCTACAATAAATGTTTCATACATGAGATACAAACAAAACAAGAACGCGTTTAAAATTGAAATGATTATTTGAGTATATAAAAAAAAGTTGCTAATTAGCTTTTACGGTTATTTTGATTAAGGCTTGTGTTTAAACACCGCCCAAAAAGTACCTATTTTACTACCAAAAAAATTCTAAACTGTTACCAAAATGGATGGTCACCAAATTACGTTTCCTAAAATATCATGAAATAAATAATTTTTTCGTATTATTGACTGCCATAAAAATATATGGAAGCCTTTAAAATACACTTTATATTATATATTTTCACTACTTAGGTGTCTCAATTATGTTTTACCATGAGTTCTAATTTGGTAATTTCCTGGCGCTTCGCCGACCGCTGCCGCGGCACGCTCGCTGCACTCGCTCGGCTCGCGCGTTTTTGTGGTCACCAGTAATCTAACGCTACTCCTCGCTTCGTTCGTCTTCGCTCCTATATATGACTTAGCCAACTCTTAGACAGAATTTGGAAATAATATTTGTGCAAGGCTTGCGATTTTTCTGATGTTTTTTAATTTATTTTGGATCATAGTATTATATACTTTAGGGCCCTTTAAATAAGTCAATAGATTTTTTTTGGAGTTGTTTATTTTATTTGGTGCCTAAGCTTAGAGTCTTAAAAAATATTTGGTGGCCGTCTAAATTATACCCTTTGATTAACTGGTAATTGGGTCCTTAACTTTTATGATTGCATTGCTGGACGTGATTCTTCGAGCCGGGAGGTTTGGCTTGACCATCGATTGGACATACTTATCAATGTAAATAAAACTAGTGTTTATGAGTCTTCAACTTCGCGAATTTTACGAAATGCCTGAAATGTTTATAACTTGTTACGTTTTCGATATCCATTTTTCCAACATTTTGTAAAATTCCCAAAAACTGAATTGACTAACACATTCTATATAATTATCGAACCTGCTCACAAACAACCGGAAATCCGCCGGACATACGAAAGCAATTTGCCCAAGCTGAAACGGAGACGCTTCGCTCGCTTGATCAATCATACATACTTACACACTTACACATTCACACACATACTTACACACAAACTTTCGGATTTATAATACTATAATAAGATATATACACCTCCACAAATAATCTGTGAACATACACATGACTTCACATACACACAATAAAATATGTAAACAAAAAAAAAACCTGCCTTGGGATATTTCTTATTTTTATTTCTTATTCTTATTTTATTTCATTACTTATAATATTGTACAAACCTAGCTCTAACTATAGACTTTTTAAAATTGGGAAGAGACTGGGTTCCACGACACAGGTCGTCCTAGTGTGGGACCCAGGGATCTACAGTTTTGTGTTTTAGTTTTTTGTGCAAATAAAGGTTTATTATTATTATTATTATTATCAATGAATGTGAATAAAATAAGCTAAGAAATACAATGACGTAACTGTTCAAACTTATTGGGTCGTGGATAAAAATGCGCAATATTATTGGTTACTTAACTTTTATGTTATAGAAGTTCAAAACAATCCGTATCGAACTGTTTACCTATATCACAACCTCAGAATACAGAAAGAACCAGAAGCCGTGACCGCGCCCAATACTGAAGCGTCAAAAACTACTCTTTCTGAGAGTAGTTTTACGCTGACGCGATTAGTTACTCGGTGACCGTCAGCGCGCGTGACGTGTTTTACAGCTGCAAATTAAATTAAAATATGCCTTCCTGTGCCGTCCCTACGTGGATCACATTTCATACGTAAGTAGCGCATTTAGATGTTGTGTTATTTGATAATTGAATAAATTGTTCGGTCTTTAATTGTCGTAAATAGTGATACCACCATTTTGTTGGTTTGCCAAATATCGAGTTACAATTTTCCCTAGAATGAATACTTTTATTAGTTGTAGTTTTATCCTACTTATATTATAAATTCGACAGTTTGTGTGTAAGTGTGTAAGTATGTTTGTTCCTTCTTTAAGCTTTAATGGCTGAACGGATTTGGATGAAATTTAGAATGTAAATAGATTATACCTAGGATTAACACATAGGCTACAAAAAATCTACTTCAATAGTTATACATTATTTCTGGTAATCACAAATCCAGCGAGCTTATAGGGACATGTCTGTCTGTACATGAAAACATTGTTCTGCTACTTTTGAAAATTCGTGAAAGATAAAATCTACTGTACCATACGTTTTGTCGGATATCGGTGAACTTTTTGTACGGGGCAACCGATTTTTTTTACTACAAAAATAACATTTGTTTTTGTGAAATTTAAGCTTTCCTTCTGATGAAGAAAAGAAAACGCATTGGACGGAAATTACTTACGCAGCAAAAAGGAAATTAAATGTTTTCATCGAAACCGTGTGTTATTTTAACATCATTGAGCTTAAAGGAAGCTCTCCATCGGCTTGCACGGCTCCACACGTCGGGGTGGCCTTGGTGAGTAAGGTCACCCCTCCATGGGCACAGTGGCCTGGGTTCGGGGGGGTTTTTAGTGGGTTCGAGCCCCACACATCCCTTTCCTTCACCCTGGGAGGGTAGGGAAGTGATAGGCATTTTCCCCCCAACAAAAAAAAAAGTCTCACCCTAGACTGTGTCAGGTCCGAGCTGAGCGTCGGACGTAGCACGGTCAACTAAAATTATATATATTTTGTATGGACACAATCATGCTATACCGAGCGGCAACTGAGTGACGCCGGGCAACGGACAACGCACGGAAACAACTCGGTCCCGCCTCGGTTCGGCACACTCCATTTCCTTGTAGTTGAAGATTCAGATTCTTTATAGTCCAGAGCGATCGCAATAGCCGCTAGCTCCAGATCGTCAAAATTCAACATAATTGTGGTCTAGTTAAAACACTATTTTTGCTCTGAAGAGTAGACTACATCGCGGCGCAAAGGTAATTAGAGTCAACACTGGAATGCTAGAGTAACATTCCACAAAACATAAAGACTCGCCTAAAGACTCACAGAATTCAAATACAAATACAACAACTTCACCACTGGAACAGTTATGCCAGTACCCAAAAACCACACTCCGTTATTTTAAGGAGCTGGGGTGGATGGGGTAGCTCCTGGCAGGGGGAAATGCTCAATACACCCCAAGCGGGACGTCAGTGTAGGCCTAACGCCCCCATATTGAATAAGAATAAGAAAGGTAATTGCTTGGTCGAGGCCCCTCTTACAGGCACGGAACCGGCTCAGTGACCGTGCTACGGCCGAATCTCGGCTCGGACCCGACACGGCCTAGGGTGAGTCATCCTTAATAGGTAAATAATAATAACTAAGATAGTTTTACGTCTAATATGAGCACTACACAGGTAGTCTATTTGGCGTGCACTAAGCCGAAAGATGTACCATTGTACTGTTTCAGCTTAGTACACCCCAAACCTAATAATATTATAACCTTGTAATATATGAAAGTAGTGGGTAGTAATTATATTTTTATTTACTTATGTTTGTTTTTGTGTCAATCAGATCGTATATTGATTTAATTAATTTAAAGTGTGTGTGAATAGTATCTGACCTAAAACATTTACCCCAAAAACGGGTAAGTAATGTGTAAGCTAGATACATTACGCGGGTGGAGGTGAGACGGGCGCGGGACGCGGGTTTTGTTTTTTGGACACAGCGCGGGCTTGCAATCAAAGCTTAAAGCGGCTTCTGGTTCTTTATGTATTCTGAGATCACAACCTCTCAAAATAAAAGCCAAATGTATATGCAACATGTTTTATATTATTGTATCTAGTAGCATCACTTTTAAGTGGTCAATACTATTTAAAATAGTCTAAATCTGATAATTTCTCTTAAAATACCAATAAAATCTGAACCAAAATCATTTCTTTTTGTCTTGAGGCTCGGGCAGTATTGATTCTATAGAATACTGATAACTACACTCCGAGGTAAGTTCATTTGGTACATATTTTGTTTGATTTAATTCTGGGATGAAAAAAGTCTGAACATTGTTACTGCCACATTTTGCATCTTTTGTAGCAACGTTATCTTCGATTATTTCAGTTGCGCTAGGATCATGAGTTTCACTTTTAATAGTAATATCTTCTCGTGCTATGTTAATAGTTCCATCTGGATTCATGGATCTAGTAATACGTTTTATTCTGCGGACTTTTTTTTCAAAGTATCCCAATCGATTGCTCGAAATATTACTCTCAGACTGAGCAACACTACTTGATGTATCTTGTGTAGTAATATCATTAAAACTATCCTCAGGCTGGACATAATTTTCATCACTATTGTCTTTTATATACTCGCTTGTAATTGTTGCGGGTTTCTCACATTTACTGAAATAAACTTCTTTCAATTTTGGATCAATAGCATCAAGACCCGGAATATTTTTAGGGAATTTGTCCATCGAAATGCGTTCTGCGCACTCGTTCCTACATGCGTAACACAGTTTTGGTGGCTTGTCAGATCCTGCTTGCCAATACTTTCTGAAATAAATCTGTCTTAGGTAAGGATCTATTCCATCAGGTGATTTAGTAAAAAGTTTTAAAGTGATTTGGTTTATACCCTTAAATGCATTGCTAATGATTCCTTGTTTGTTCATACAACTAGGACAGTCTTGACAGGAGTGACATGTATCAATTTGGGGAGTTAAAATATCTTTTCCACAAGAATGAACTGAACAGGTTTTTGATATATCATTATATGGTTTGCAGTTTCTAAAATAAATCTGTCTTAATAATGGATCTACACCATCAGGAGATTTCATAAAATTTTTTAAACAAATATCATTTAAGCTTGTTACGTTACTCGCTCCACATGGAGCAAGCTTATTTGTTTCAATTTGATCAGGTTCTTCAGTTGGTTTTTCGGTGCTTTGCCAACTAACATTTCCTAATTCTTTAGGTGGAGGTAGGGGTTTTAAGTAATTTAAATTTTCTTTTAAGTGATTCTTGCAAACTTCACAAAGTTCTTCAATCGGCTTCGAAATATCTTGATTATCCTTTGTTTCAGACAATATTCCAACACTGGCCTTAGGTGTATCTTCATGTTTCTTTAGCTCTAAACACGTATGAGGTACGATGTTGTATTGTTGCTTTTTTGGTTTTGGTTTTTTAGAACTGACATAATCTTTTTTTGTTTTTTGAGGCATAGATTCGTAATCATAACATATTTTACTTAAGCTTTCACATATTTCATAAAAGAAGTCCATTGACTCATCACAAGAACAAATGTCATCGCAAATTGTCATTTTACTGTCTTCCTTTTCGGGAACCACAAAAACTTCTATTTTGTTTTTTGCTTTATTTAAATTGTTTACTAAACTATGTAAACTTCTCGTAGCCAAGCCATGGTTTTGACAATCATTTAATATAGTCGTAAGTTCTTCGATATTAGTCAACAGTTCCTCCAACAATGTTTGCTTTTCGTTTTGAGACTCTAAACTTTTATTCCTTAAAAAGTTTGTCGAATCTGCACAAGAACTTATAAGTTTTTCTACACTGTTTGAAATCAATCCAGCTACCTTTGCATTTTTGGTCAGTTTCACTGTTTCCTGTACTTGTGAGGCTAACTTTTGGAATAACATTTCTTTAGAAATGGATTTCTCTGAATTGATTTTTTCACAATTTTCGTGAAATCTTTCAAAGCATGGTGTCTCTTTACTTACGGCTCTTATATCGTAGGCTAAATCTTGTATTATATTCAATTTTTTCTGCAAAATGCTTTCTGGCAAATTGTTATTTTCTTTAATACCTGTCTCGTCAATCCGACATAATTTACAAAGCTTACTTGCATTGAAAACATCTCTATTTATGCAAATATTGAGGTCTTTTTCTTTGCTTTGTGTTGCAAACTTTCCTAAACTAGTAAGTGTTTTTAGGTCTAAAAGATCTTGTCTATTATCTTTGAAATTACTACTGGTATTTTTATAATTTGTAGATGAACTAGGACGTAATTTTTCTAGGCTTTTGGCACTTGGCAATCCATTGTTGTTAACCGCTGTTGTCACATCTGTATCATCATTGTTACAACTGTATTCATATTTGAAACGATCAGATACATGATGTTGAAGTACTGATTCGTTGGATAAAGAAACATCTTCTACCATACTCATTACTCTTGTAGAAGTATTTTTTGCAATTAGAGATTGACTAAGAGAATTAATTTCGTTTAGTTTATGATTGGATGTATCAGTTTCATCATTAAATGGTATTTTATCATCATTCGTTGCTGATTGAGCTTCTGTTTTGCGTGGTGTCCAACTCATGTACTTTAAACTTGAATTTGTGTCCGTTTGTTTATGTTTATTTTCCACCGTTATTGTATTTTTCGTCGGTGTCCAACTCCAACATTTCACACATGAATTCGTATCTGACGTATTGGAATAATTTTCCACAAAGTTCTTTGATGTCCTGATCTTGTTGTTAGTACTAGATTTTGATATCTTACAATTTTCAATGTTACCAGTAGGGTAAATTTGTGTTGAACTGCATACACATGTATCGGTTTGACTCCTTCTGAGAGATTTTGTTGATTTATGTTCTATCATCTCTAGGCCACAAGCATCGCAAACATTCTCCATATTTTCTGAATAGTACTATATTCACTACTTAGCTTAAAATAATTTCAACGAAATATTGTTTTCTTAAATGTCCGAAATAATCTTTTTAGTCTAATGTTTGTTTAACATATTATCTGTTATACATGATTTTCCAAAACTTTTTTCTAAATTCAATGAATTACTTTCTCTACAATCATATTTTATTTCATTCATGACCAAATAATTTAATGACTTGGATCTAAAACTATGTATTTGTTTTGCATCATGACGGTGTAAACGATCAATCACGCTTATTTTTGAATCTATATCGTGAATGTTACTGTATTTTGATGAATCCTCAGTTATAATATTATATTGGCTATTTTCGCTGATTTCGTGCTGTTGAACCGTATTCATTGAACCAATGCTTGCATTTTGCAGTTTTTCATGTGTTTTCTCAAAAACAGCGTTGACAATATCACTAGTAAAACAATCGGAACATGATGCGCCATTTGAATGACAAAATCTTTCTGCGGATACACATAATTTATTAACAGATTGAGTTGTTGAAACTGATGAAGGTAAAATCTCAGATTTCACTTTCCGCATGTTCTGATAATAATTAGAATATTTTAAGGTTATAGCACCAACTGTGTGAAAGTCTGGTTTTTTCTTCATCTTATATTTGCTCTTGCTACGTTTAGAATTATATGAAGAGGTTGGTGTCACTACATTAAATTCTTGAGAATCATCCACATATGGAGTTCGTCTCTCAATATTCTTTTTATAAACTTGTACAGTTTCTTTTACTGTGCCATCTTCGTTTTTTACTCTGACTATTTTAGTTGTTTCGGTATATTCAATTTCAAAAATTCCTAGTTCCAAATCTTCCAAATTACTATCATAATCAGTAGTTCGAACCGATTTTTCTGTGTCGATACTTGATGAACCTTTCTTCATGGTCATATTTGCGAATTGCTGTTCAGATTCGTATGAATCAGAACAAGTACACGTCTGCGCTGATTCTGTTATTGAAACTAAGTCTGAAGGAATCACTTTACCCTTAGCACCCACAACCAAAGGTTCAGCCAAAGGTTTTACTTCCTTAACACCTAAGTCTTGGACCTCAGGACGTATTTCTGGAACTTCAGGACATATTTCTGGAACCTCAGCACATATGTCATGAGCCTCCGCACTTAGGTCTAGAACCCCTGCATCAAGGATCTCAGCAGGACAAATTTCTTCGACCTCGGCACATATGTCTTGATCACCACCACTCAGGCATATATATACAGAATCTTTTTCAAACGTTTCCGGCGTGCTAGGAGGGGGAGCTTCTGCGAGTTTTTTTAGCTCTAAAATCTTTCTCTTGACTGCTAAAATTTTTTTAATGCGATAGAACTCCTCCCTTCTGTGTTCATCCATTTGTTCTTTGATATAGCTCACTGTAGACATGGCTCGTGGTATCACAATTCGTTCCAGCACGTGTTGTTTCCTGTGGACATATTGGATGGTATCATTTTTCTTTGTTTTACTGGCGTTTGGTTCTTTATTGATCTATACGTATGAGTTTTTCATTAATTAGTGTATTTTCTTTAATCTTCTTGACTGTTGTCTTCTCATATCTCTAAACAGAGACATAGTTCCACATTAATTAGTAGTGATTGTGAACATTTTAAATTTAATATTATTGTGTTTGCTTCTTCCATCGGCCCTAACAGGGACTCTCCTAAAAATTCTGATAATTCACTATATTTATATATATTTCATACATTAACAATAACAATAAAGTCATGTTTTATCAAAAAAAGACGTGTGGCACTTGGGGACTGCCGCGGTAAAGCTATTGCATAGCATTTTTTATCAACTTATTCAATTATAATTATTTATTTATTTTATTTATGCAGTATTTTTTTTCCTGCCACCTAGAGGCGAGTTGCTGAACTAAAGAGACAAGCGTGATATTTCAAAAAAGTCATTAAAAGTTCTGCTATTCAACGATAGATGGCAAAACTAAAAAGTATCACTGCTGTGCCGGTCGGAGTGGGGGGTGTTAGGTTATTTTCGTTACGGAATTTCTGGATTCGGTCTCGACGCTCAAGGCCCGCGATAGAAGCTATGCAATAGCTTAAAAATTAAATGAAAGAAATGAGGAAAGTATTACAGGTCATATTAATGAGCAGTTTTCAATTATGGGAAAATGCAAAATAAGGACCTGGAAGAAAACTATATATGCAAATTCGTCGATATTTAGTAACATCAGAAATATATTAGGAGTAGAAGAAACAGAAAATAATATCAAATGCTAACAAAAAAAATTCTGGGTACTGGGCTACAATCAAACTTCTTAAAAGACTGATTTTTATATTATTAAAATAAGAACTTTATTATAAATAATGAAAATATATGTGTAAAATGTTGCCAACCAACTATAAATCGTTACAGATCCTAAACAGTCATTCGAAATAAAAATTGGTAAATGAAACCTAAAGAGGATTTTCAAATACCTATTCAATGAATTGATACAGGCGATAGATATGGCGTCTGTCGGTCGCCATTTTGAAATTTTTTTACTGTCATGTCTTTAGTCACACTTTTTGTCACAATTAAGACAAATCGATCGTCGTAAGAATCATCAAAACCGGGCTACGCGTTTGTTCTCTAGAGTGTTACAAAAGAACAAACATACATACATAAGTGCATACATTACTAAACTTATTATACTTATTATTATATTAGAAATCGCCAACTATGAGCGAATAAACTCGTTCCAAGGCGCAATCGGTTCAACTGGGGCGCAATTTTTATTAGGTCGATTTCTAGGGCAAGAAATACTTCTACCTTTTATATATCCGCGTCCACTGAACAGAGCATTGAAAACATACGTATTCCCGGTCTAGTTTAGTCTAGTACATACATAGATAGTGGTCAAACACTAGACTGTCACAAAAAAAAAAAAAACAGCGCACGACATGATCCTGCGCGCTATAGAAGCGATAGATAGGTTTCTACTCTATATTATTTTATACTTCATTTTATTAATATACCTACCCCAGGGGACGGCAACCTTTTGAGTCGGAAGAGTAAAAAATTACAATTTACAAAATTTCAAAGTTTTATGGAGCCTTACATTTTTTTTCGTGCCTACAATAATACCTACTGTACTTTTTGTATCGTATAGAAAACGTTATGCACGCGTTATACCTACGTAATATCCCATAATTTACGTGTTTCAATTGTATAAATGTACTTTTTTGCTACCTTAGGAGGCTTATTAATGACTCGATAGAAATGGTGCCTTATTCTCATTAATCGATTGAGAACGTTTTTTAATTGTTTTTTTAAAATAATTAATATTTGCATATGGAACTAAAGAGCCGCAGCTTCACAACCAAAGAGCCGCACGTGGATCGCGAGCCGCAGGTTGCCGACCCCTGACCTAGACCTAAGTTTAAACTCCTAAAATGTCTAATTGGTTACATTTCAAGGCATTCCTTCAAATGTAACCAATTAGACATTCCTCCATTGAGGAGCGTTAATTTTATATTAGACGACTTAATGAGAAGATAATTCAGGGGGAGTCCATTAAAAACTATATAACAATTCGACTATACAAGGTAATTTGTAGGGACTCTAGGGACATCATTCCAACCATTGGAACCAACGTCTCTCGTGTAGTAAGCTATTGCGATTAATTTTTTTTTTTTTTTTATTTGTGACAGGCTAGTTTTTGACCACTATCTCACCTGATGGTAAGTGACGATGTGATCGAAGCTGGTAAACACACTAGACCTGGAATACGAATTATGTTTAATGATTTTATACGAGGTTTAATACGAGGTCAGGTATGATTAAAAGTGGTTACACTATTATGTGTCGACCCTATCTTACCCCACCTCGGCGAGGGACTGCTCGCGGTTTTTAGTGGGTTCGAACCCCACATACCCCTTTCCTTCACTCCTGGGAAGGAAGGGAAGTGCAAGGCATTTTCTCCCACCAAAAACAAATATCTATCTTTATATTTATATATATATGTACATATAATTATTATGTACGCGTGAATGTAACTAAACTCTCCTAAACGGCTGGACCGATTTGGATGATTTTTTTTGTGTGTTCTGGTGGATTCAAGAATGGTTAAGATTTAATTTTTTTTTAATATATGCGGGCGAAGCCGAGGCAACAACTACTATAAATATATATATATCAATCGGATTATATTATTGATTGGAGCAGGCCTAGCATGGCGAAGGAATGTATATTGTATCCCTTGTTTTTAATGCAGTAAATATTGTCCTCTCTACCATACACAGCATGGCAGCAGTGGAAAGGGAAAGTATATCCCTGATTGACATTTGACGTAGACATATATATTTCTCCCTTCATAACGTGGGCGCAACGAAAAGTGGATAAAACTGCTCTGTTTGACATTTGGTAGAGATAAATTATCCTCTTTCGTAGGACGTGGGGTTAATATTGACGTAGCAACGGGACACGGCGTTTCCCTCCTTATCCACCGTGGATAATATATCTGTGCGTCCATGCTCGGAGCGAGGAAAAAAAATGACAAAGAAAAAAAGATTTTTATCTTTTCCCCAGGAAAAAGTGTCCACCCGCCATGCTAGATTTTAAAACTGGAGATGTAACTACTTTTAAAAGAAATTTAAATAAATTATTAACTGAAAAATGCTATTATACTATTAACGAATTTTTAATGGACAAAATATTAGAAGATTGAATTATGTACCTATTTAAAGTTTTTATTTTGTTGACATTTTTAATTTAATAATTATATTGCTGCATTGAAATTAATAAACATTTTGACATTGTTATGTACTAATATTATTAATTATTTTTACGAATAGAATAGAAATTGTTAATATTGTAATGAATATGTAATATGAAGTAAATAATACTGCATGTTAAAAATATTGTACGCCTAACAGGCCTAACACGCCTACCTATAATTTGTTAACATCATATAATTGTACCTGTAGTAATGACAATCAATTGATTTGATTTGATTTGATTTGATTTGATTTGATTTAAACCTGCAGTATTGATTTAAAATGTGTAGAGGTTTTAATTAATATTTGTAGTCGTACTTACTTTGATGCTTTTTTATAAGCTTCGTCCAATTCTCGGAAACCGTTCTTCAGCTCGACTATCCATACAAGTCGCTTGAGTAAATACCGAAAGGCATCCTTCGTTTCCAATATACAATTCCCCCCCATACCAAGGCCTAGGTGGACGTAGCTCTGGGGCATCCTCTGAAGTATTAAGGACATAAAATGATGAATACTTTTTTTTTATTCAAGATAGGCAAACTTTTGAGATCATAAAGGATTTATTGGAGCTCAATTTATACATGACTACAAGCGACAATGGTTCCGGAGCAAGAAAGAGAGGGCAAGCGTAAGAAGAAGGTGATAGCAATATAATTGACATTTCATTTGACATATTGTCTTGTGTTTACAAATACAAGCGGTGAATAGGCAAGCCTGCTCCATTGTCGCCCACATCGTCGCTTACCATCAAGTGAGATGGTAAACAAAAGTTTGCATATCTAGAATAAATAATTAAACGCAAGTAAAGCTTAAAAAAACCGACTTCAGACTTCAGATTTAATGTATTAAACACGCATTATTGACATAACTCAAAAACTACAGAACAGAGATTGATCAAATTTCAATGGGACCACATGAAAAGCATCAGCTTTCAAATAAAAAAATAATCATCAAAATCGTCTCACAACGAAAGAAGTTATGAGGTAACTTTTGAAGTCGGTTAAACGAGAACATCGTCAAAGTAGTCCACAAAATAGGCATTATTGACGATATTTCAAGAACTACTGAACAGATCTTGATCAAATTTAAATGGGACCAATTAGAAAGCAACATCATTCAAACTTTTTGATATTCAAACTTTTTGAATGATGTTGCTCAAAAATCAAACAAAAAATTTTGAAATCGGCTCACGTGGAGAAAGTTGTGAGGTAACAAACACAAAAAAAAAACATTCGACTTGAGTACCTCCTTTTTTGGGAAGTCGGTAAAAAAAGTTTCGCAACTACAATGCGCGGCTCCTCTCCCGAGACGTTGGGTGTTATGTACTGTGGGAATATGAACGAAAGCGTTTATTTCTATGTTGTTGCTTCATTAAGTTGACTATGAGATAACTATAGTATACAATGAAAAACTAAGTAGGTATCTATATATCATAATACGTTCATTGCTTACTTCGATCAGGTGTTGTTGGAGTATTTTGACTCCAGCCACAAATCGATAAGACCTCCACGTGCCCACTGCAGCCTGTAATTTATTTATTTATTATATTTTATATTATTGTAATATATGACTACCTGTGTGATTGTTTTCGGAGGTATAGCTCCGCATTCTCTTATAGTTTGTTTTGTACGTAAGAAAATGTTATCTCCATATTATAATATAATTATAAACATGTTAATAATGTGCACGTAATATGTAAGAGGACCATGCGCCTGGACAAATCTATCCAAGGTTTTAAGGTGCATTATATGTAATAATTTGTTAAATCTTAAGTTTAAGGAAATAAATAAAAGAAATAAATAGCAAGTAAATAAAGTTGTTGAGCTACTCGCAGACATTTAGCGCGAATGCATCTATGTTTAGATTATCGTTATATTGACAATTATTGTTATATTGGACAATTCACACAATATATTTATAAATTATAGCCTAGTAGCCGTGCCCCGCGGTTTCGCCCGCGTTAATTATGTTTAAAAGTAACCTATGAGCTATTCCGGAACCTAAACTACCTACATTCTAAATTTCATCAAAATCGGTTTATTCGTTACGGAGCTAAGTGGTAACAAACATTCACACACACACACACACACAAATTTTCATATTTTTAATATTAGTAGGATTTTGTTATTCTGATGTATAAGCTATATTATTGTAAATTTCATTAAAATCCATTCAGTAGCTTTTGCGTGAAAGAGTAACAAACATCCATGTATACATACAAACTTTCGCATTTATAATATAAGTAAGGATGTGTTCTTTTATTTTTATCACACTAATGTTATAAGTCCGAAAGTCTGTGTGTAAGTATGTTTGTTTTCTTTTCACGCTGTAACAGATTTGGATAACATTTGGAATGTACATACTTAGCTTATACCTAGGATAATCGCATAGGCTACTTTTTAAAATGAATAACGCGGGCGAATCCGCGGGGCACTGCTAGTTTTTAATAATACGATACATGAGGGTAGAAAATTTACGTTCCCTTATGTTGGGATTTAAATTAATTAATACATTTACATAAAAAAACAATAATCAAACATTAAAATACTAGCCGTGCCCCGCGGCTTCACTCGCTTTTATCAAGTTAAAAAGTAGCCTATGTGTTAATCCTAGGTATAATCTATGTACATTTCAAATTTCATCCAAATCCGTTCAGCTGTTAAAGCGTGAAGAGGGAACAAACATACTTACACACAAACTTTTGGATTTATAATATTAGTAGAATACCTATACATGTTCGTAATTTTTATTGTTTATATAATTATTAAATTTTTATCAAATAAGTCCAAATGACATAGCGATACGACTAAAAATTGCTACTAATAATTTCGAGCTCATTCACAACGCCTTCGTGGCGCAATTGGTTAGCGCGTTCGGCTGTTAACCGAAAGGTTGGTGGTTCGAGTCCACCCGGGGGCGATTATTTTGTAGATTACATTACAGAATTCTGTAACTTGTGTCGATGGAAGATGTTTACCAAGCTATCCAACCTGTGATTTTAAGTTGACATGGTCACAATTATCTATTATTTTCAATACTTTATATAATGAGGGACGTGATGAGCAAGTCACTCGCCTGATGGTAAGCTTCACGCTATTATAGCCTTAAGTTTTTTTACTCAATAAACCTCGACGAACTGAGATCTCGCGCCTACATTTTCCAATAGAGAAAACCTTTTCAGCTTAATTGCTTATAACTTTTTTCTTAATAACCAGTATTTCGCCCTGAACTGAGATCTCGCGCCTACATTTTTTTTATTCAGTATAGGCAAACATTTGACCACTATCTCACCTGATGGTAAGCGACGATGAGGTCGACGATGGAGCGAGCTTGCCTAGAAGATACCTATTCACTCGCGACTTGAAGACTCCCATATTGTACTCATCAGGAAACACCGACTCAGGTAAGGAGTTCCATTCCTTTGCGGTTCGCACAATTAACGTGGAGGCAAAACGCTTCGTGCGCATTTGTGGAATGTCCACCATATAGCGGGGTCGCTTTGCAGTCTGTCTGCTTGTCCGATGATAGAACGGGGATGGGGGAACTTTGGCACACTCTCCGAAATGTATCCGATAAAAAATCGAGAGAATTAAAAGAAATCTCTGAAGCTTTGAATTAGTCAGCTGCCAATGACCAATGAGTCTCTTGGCTATACGCTCAATGGTGTCAAGAGCCTCAAGCTGGTACTTAACTGAACCGTCCCAAAGATGACTAAAGAGATCTCGCTTCACTCGATCAAATATATTTATGTTTAATACGCAATATTAACCATGTGCATTGATAGTTCGGCACTGTAAAGCGCCATTAGTATCAAAAATACACAGGAAGCGATGGTAAAATCCTACAGATTTTGGTTCGAATCCTTCCTAGCCCACATTTTCATAATGACGGGAAATGTATCCCCATTCTATCATCGAACAAGCAGGCAAACTGCTAATCGACACCGGTATATGGTAGATATTCCACAAATGCGAACAAAGCGTTTTGCTTCTACATTTATTATGCGAACCGCAAAGGAATAGAACACCTTACCTGAGTCGGTGTTTCCTGATGAGTACAATATGGGAGTCTTCAAGTCGCGAGTGAATAGGTATCTTCTAGGCAATTTTGCTCCATCGTCGACCACATCATCGCTTACCATCAGGTGAGATAGTGGTCAAACGCTTGTCTATATTGAATATAAAAAAAAAATGTTATAAATGTTTTTTTTTATTTTAGTTTGTTTTTGTTGGTGTTGTAATTATCAGGTATCACGTTACCCAGCCTAACTTCAAATTGCCAGTGAAAATAAGGGGCTTTAAGAGTTTTTTCTTTCACTTCGTCCATCAGGTGAGGTAGTGGTCAAATGCTTGCCTATCAAGCATAAAAACATTTACATATGTTACATTACTCAGAGTGACAAGCGCAGTAGTCCGCGCAGGAGTTCGAAATCTATATATTCAAAATTACCTATATTTACAAACGACGGAGTTCAGAAAAAATACATTCACATGATATAATATTATAAAAGTAAACACGCGCTGATTTGTTTTATATATTTGCGACTGGAGTTTCACAAGTGAAACTTTTTTTAGTTATCTACAAAATAATCGCCCCCGGGTGGACTCGAACCACCAACCTTTCGGTTAACAGCCGAACGCGCTAACCAATTGCGCCACGAAGGCGATATATGCATGTGCGAAAATTAGTATCAATATAGATTTTGCAACATTAAATAAACAAACATTTAGGTATCTTTATTTTTATCTATAATAAGTGTAAATTCCATAGATTATTTTTTACTCATTAATTATCTATTACTTAAATTACTATTTTTATGCTTTAAAGAAAGGAGACAAGCATGACACTCGCCGTAAGCGAAACGCCTGCATATAGTATCAAACTAGAGAGAGATAGTGGCCTCGATTCTGATGTACACTCACTAAATTAAATTTGAACTATCCCTGTCTCTTACAAAATTAAACACAAGACAGAGATAGCATGCATTTTAGTGCTGTCACGCTAGTTTATCAATTGAAATATGAACAGCAGAAGCAGAAAGGCGTTTGTTTTTAGTTAACACCAATACAACACATACTCGACTAAGCTTGCATAGACATCTAAGTTCTGACTAACTTGACAGCACAGCAGCATGCTATCTCTGTCTTGTGTTCCTATTTTGTAAAAGACAGGAATAGTTTAAATTTAATTTAGTGTGTGACATCAGAATCGAGGCCAATGACTGCTAGCGCGACCCTATCTTGCCCCAACTTGGCGAGCGACTGCTCACGTGGGGGTTCGAGCCACACACACCCCTATCCTACACCCCTGGAAAGGAAAGGAAGTGGCAGGCATTCCCCCCCAAAGCACCAGTGTATGGATGGGTGACCGTTTAGTGAGATTTTCAACTGAGTGTCACCGTGCTTTTGAGGGCATGCTAAGCTGTCGGTCCCGGTTGTTAGTCGTAAGACAACGGTCGTGAAGAAATGTCAGATGCCTTTAGGCTGCCTGTAAAATTCAGATATTAGGATTGCCCACTAGTCTATACCTACGACAAAAAAGCACGCATGCTTTATTTTGTTTATAGTGCCAAATAAACATATTTCATTAATTAATTAATACGAACACATTACCTCCTTCTTATCGCTAAGTCGAGTAAAAATGTTGATGATGAAATGATAATGAATCTAGTGCAGGGGTCGGCAACCTTTTGAGTCGGTAGAGTCAAAAATTACAATTAACAAAATTTTTAAGATTCAGAATGATTTTTTAAATATTTTTTTTAATAAATAATATTTGCGTATGGAACTAAAGAGCCGCAGCTTCACATGAGCTGGCTGAGTGGCTCGCGAGCCGCAGGTTGCCGATCCCTTCTAGCGGAATAGAATAGAATATAAATTCATTTGTATGAGTCACATCAATAACTAGTATGACTAATAAATATAATTAAATTAAAAGACTTAAAACTACTCTAACAATTAATGTGAGTACACTCACACAAAATGGTCCCAACTCAGCATAATATCAAAGAAGGTAGTCACTCACCTATCTCCGAACCTGGTATTCTGTTGGAACCATTTCAGTGATATCACGGCCCGCATTCAGTGCACATAAGCAAGCTTATGACAACCATAGTGGCCGATAAAAAAAGACGTGTGGCACTCGGGGACTGCCGCGGTAAAGCTATTGCATAGCATTTTTATCATATTATGCAATTATAATTATTTATGTATTTTATTTATGCAATGTTTTTTTTCCTGCCACCTAAAGGCGAGTTGCTGAACTAAAGAGACAAGCGTGATATTTCAAAAAACTCATTAAAAGTTCTGCTATTCATCGATAGATGGCAAAACTAAAAAGTATCACCGCTGTGCCGGTCGGAGTGGGGGGTGTTAGGTTATTTACGTTACGGAATTACTGGATTCGGTCTCCACGCTCAAGGCCCGCGATAGAAGCTATGCAATAGCTTAATAATGATAAATACTTACTTATACTTATTACTTATCCTACTAATATTATAAATCCCAAAGTTTGTGTGTAAGTGTGTAAGTATGTCTGTTCCATCTTCACGCTTTATCGGCTGAACGGATTTGGATGAAATTTGGAATGTACATAGCTTATACCTAGGATTAACACAAAGGCTACTTTTTAAAAGCGGGCGAAGCCGCGGTGCACGGCACGGTATTATAAATCCGAAAGTTTGTGTGGAAGTGTGTGTGTAAGTGTGTAAGTATGTTTGTTCCCTCTTCACGCTTTAACGGCTGAACGGATTTGGATGAAATTTGGAATGTACGAGTAACTCATACAATGTTGCTTCATTTGCTTATATTTAATAATAATTTATATTTACTAGCCGTGCCCCGCGGCTTCACCCGCTACAATCAAATTAAAAAGTAGCCTATGTGTTAATTCTAGGTATAATCTATGTACATTCCAAATTTCATCCAAATCCGTTCAGCCGTTAAAGTGTGAAGAGAAAACAAACATACTTACACACTTACACACAAACTTTCGGATTTATAATATTAGTAGGATAATTAAATCTAAGCAAATGCAGCAACATTGTACGAGTTATAAATAGAACATAGAATAACAAAAAAAAAGCATGTACACTCTCCCAGTGCGAGTAGACCCCCATTCCCAGCGATGAGATGGTAGAGAGGTGGTAGAGCATTTTGTGAGTTGCTCGCCTGGCTTGCTACCAAAGTAGCTTACCACCATCAAGTTGAAAGTCTGCCGCCAAGCCAAATACGGTGTTCCGGCAGTTATCCTTGAGAGCCTGCGTATTCCAGGTCTAGTGTGTTTACCAGCTTCGATCACATCGTCACTTACCATCAGGTGAGATAGTGGTCAAACACTAGCCTGTCACAAATAAAAAAAAAAAAAAAGATATTTGATGATGACACGCACCTTCTGACCTATGTTCTGCGTCACGATACGGTTCAACTCCGGGAAGTAGAAGCGAGCTCTAGCCAACATGATGAAACAATTGCGCGCGTCACGCTGTATCGTCGAGCAGACTCTAGAAATTTTAAAACAAGCTACTAGTTAAAAACATTTTTAATAATTAAACGCAAGCAAAGCTTAATATAAAATCAAAATCGTTTATTCACATGGGCCCCAAAGAGGCACTCATGAAAGTTAATGAATCTATTGCCAGATTCGCAAAATAACAGCCATCTCGAGAAGAACCTGGCAAGAAACTCGGCGGCGCATTTTTTTTCCATTCATTTTTTTAAAAAACATTCTTAATTTCTAATACATCATTTTCTTAACCTAGGTGTTATTATGGTAGTCGCTAGAAAGAGCTTGTGCAGTTTGCCTCCATGCATCCTTGTCATTAATATAGTCTGTGGTTTTATAGTAAGCTTTCTTAATTAATGCCCGTTTTATTACAGATTTGAACTTTCCCAGTGGTAATTAAGTAAACACAAACAAAGCTTAAAAAACCGACTTCACCGCTTTATCATCGAAACCTTGATCAGATTTAATGTATAAACACGCATTTTGGCTATAACTCAAAAACTAGAGATCAAACCTTGATCAAATTTCAATGGGACTACATAAAAAGCACCAGCTTTCAAATAAAAAAAAACATCAAAATCGGCACACAACGAAAGAAGTTATGAGGCAACTTTTGAAGTCGGGTAAACGAGAACATCGTCAAAGTACGCATTATTCGTCACAAAATAGACATTATTGACGATATTTCAAGAACTACTGATCAGATCTTGATACAAAAATTTAAGATTATATTTTTCAAATACTTTTGACAACCCTACGGTTACATGTGCGGCAATCGGAGATATTTGTTCCGTACAAAAATTAAAAAATATTTTTTTACCAACCCTACGATTACCTCTGAGGCGCCTGACCTTGACTTTTATTATGGCCACCACTGTCAGACGTCTAGGTCCAAAGGCTATGTGGTGTAGAACGGTAGCCGATGAAATAGGGTTGCAAATGACATAATATTTTAGAAACTTTAATTCATCATAACTCAATATACATGGTGCTGCCGCGAATGCAGAAGTTCCTGTTAGACTCCATACATTTAGCTAGATGTGTGATTTGAGTATTACTACACCTTTCTGTTACACATGGTATAGTCAAGAGTGATGCTTACTTAGCTATATCAATGCTTATCATTCTCAATTCTTTTTCCGTGGCTCGAACCGTCCATTTCATTAGCTTCTTGCCGGTGTAAGCCAAATGCAACCGGTTGTTCATTTGTTGTAAGGAGATAAGGGATGGCATGCAGGGGTAGCGAGGGGCGGAATTGACGCCTGAGTCGTATGTATCTTCATCTGGAACACATGAATATGATATGAGCCAGTTACAACCGGTTGTTCATATGTTGCAGAGATAAGAGATAGCATATTGATGGCTGTGCTGTCGCTAACATCTGAAACACAAGAATATGAGCCTGTTGCAACCGGTTGTTCATATGTTGCAGAGATAAGAGATAGCATATTGACAGCTGTGCTATCGTTAACTTCATCTGGAACACAAGAATATGATATGAGCCAGTTACAACCAGTTGTTCATATGTTGCAGAGATAAGAGATAGCATATTGATGGCTGTGCTGTCGCTAACATCAGAAACACAAGAATATCAGCCAGTTGCAACCGGTTGTTCATATGTTGCAGAGATAAAAGATAGCATATTGATGGCTGTGCTGTCGCTAACTTCATCTGGAACACAAGAATATGATATGAGCCATTTGCAACCGGTTGCATGGGATACGCTACCCCTGCAGCGAGGGGCGCTATTGATGCCTAAGTGTAGCTATCCCCATCTGGAACGCAAGATTCTGGCTGTAAATATAAAATATGCACAAGCTCAAGAGCCAATAACTGCTATTTGTCAAATTTCTAAACATTTTTTTTTATCGTGTCGCGTCTCTTACATATTCATGATTTCAAGGTGCAATATTTTATTCATTTTCAGTCATATTTTTATTTATACATAAAATTATCATTTCTAGTCTATAAAATACACCTAATTCTAATTATAAAAAGATATAATTAAACGCAAAGCTTAAAAAAACCGACTTCACCGCTTTATCTTCGGAATCTTGATCAGATTTAATGTATTAAATACGCATTATTGACGATAACTCAAAAACTAGAGATCAGACCCCCTATTACGTATCTTTGTTGCACGCGGTTTCAATTAAAATTAAGCAAAAATGAACCTTATTTCTTAGGAGTTTTGTCAATTTAGTATTGAAACCGTTTGCAACAAAGATAGGTAATCGGGGGGCTGCTCATAAGCAAATTTCAATGGGACCACATGAGAAGCACCAGCTTTCAATTAAAAAAATAATCATCGAAATCGGTTAACGTAGAAAGAAGTTACGAGGTAACAAATAATAAAAAAAAAAACTACATTCGACTTGAGTACCTCCCCCTTTTTTGGGAAGTCGGTAAAAAGAATTACTTCAATTTGTGTTTAATTTATAAAATTGTTCTATATTTCCTGGTGTTTCTACCACAATATTCTACAAAATAATCGCCCCCGGGTGGACTCGAACCACCAACCTTTCGGTTAACAGCCGAACGCGCTAACCAATTGCGCCACGAAGGCGTTATAATTTCAGTCGAAATTAAGTTATTTTTAGGCATATAGTCATTTGGATTAATTGATAATATAAAAAAAAACTCATTTAGCGACAAATAGGTATGTATTTTTCATATTATCATTACGAAGATTATTTATTATCAATAACACATTTTAGATATAACATAGCTGTTTTTGTCAGTAGTTATATTCTTTGTGATTAACTTTTGGAATTTAAATTATTATGTATGATGTATGGTATGAGTAATGCAATAAAGATCCTTTAATTATTGTAATTGAAAGCTATTGTAATTGGGCCGGACACATGGTCAAACGAGGTGATGGCAGGTGGAGTAGAGCCCTGACTGAGTGGATACCGAGAGAAGGCAAGCGAGCCGTTGGCAAACCTGCTCGATGGTTAGACGAT
Organism: Lomographa bimaculata; assembly: GCA_948107665.1. Classification (NCBI taxonomy): domain Eukaryota; kingdom Metazoa; phylum Arthropoda; class Insecta; order Lepidoptera; family Geometridae; genus Lomographa; species Lomographa bimaculata. The sequence goes on along the minus strand of OX403612.1, from coordinate 4,524,074 downwards.
ATCATAATTTCTACTATGACGATATAGTGGTGATCGCAGGAAAGACCTGGATGAAACAGAGGTGAGTGGCACAAGGTTGAGGAAGCTTATACCCTGCAGGTGGGTCGATACAGGCTGATGATGATGATGATGATGAATTATTGTAATTGGTGAATGCATGTAAATAAATAAATGATTATTGAACCAAGATGGATTTTTTATGAGAATTTCATGTCTATCTTTCAATAGTTCTTATCATCGACTCAATTTATGTGTATAAGTTTAATCATTTATAATCTAGGTTAGATCGGTGTGAACCGTAAAAAATCAGGCTTTATTCATAAAACCAAAGTTTAAATATTATTAAGGTAGAAAATCCCAATGTTAATATTTTTTTACTATTAGCCGTGCCCCGCGGCTTCGCCTGCTATTATGAAGTTAAAAAGTAGCCTATGTGTTAATCCTAGGTATAATCGATGTACATTCTAAATTTCATCCAAATCCATTCAGCCGTTAAAGTGTGAAGAGAGAACAACTTACACCCAAACTTTCGGATTTATAATTTAACTAGCCGTGCCCCGCGGCTTCGCCCGCTATTTTCAAGATAAAAAGTAGCCTATGTGTTAATCCTAGGTATAATCTATGTACATTCCAATTTTCATCCAAATCCGTTCAGCGGTTAAAGCGTGAAGAGGGAACAAACATACTTACACACTTACACACAAACTTTCGGATTTATAATATTACTAGCCGTGCCCCGCGGCTTCGCCCGCTATTATCAAGTTAAAAAGTAGCCTATGTGTTAATCCTAGGTATAAGCTATGTACATTCCAAATTTCATCCAAATCCGTTCAGCCGTTAAAGTGTGAAGAGGGAACAAACATACTTACACACTTACACACAAACTTTCGGATTTATAATATTACTAGCCGTGCCCCACGGCTTCGCCCGCTATTATCAAGTTAAAAAGTAGCCTATGTGTCAATCCTAGGTATAAGCTATCCTACATCTCAAATTTCATCCAAATCCATTCAGCGCGAAGAGGGAACAAACATACTTACACACTTACACATTGCACACACACTTACACTCAAACTTTCTGATGTATAATATTAGTAGGATAGTATAAGTATAGATTTATATATGTGTTACCATCTTCGCCCATCATTTTCGAGCCGGATGTTGTCTCTCACTTCTCTCTTAGAAACAAAACGTGCTGGACAACCGTTTTGGTATTGGATAATTGGACCTTAGGTATTCGTCATCTTGGTTTCACCTGTTACATGGTAATTTTGTTCATTTAATTGTTTCTATTTTAGTTTATTTAGTGTAGTTTTCTCAACATTTTTGTAGACGTACTGACAGATATTGTCAGAGTAAAAACTCATGACAATCAAAGCGCTGAAAGCATTATTAGTATAACTAAAGAGGTTTGCTGAGTCACCCACGTCCGTAGGAGGATACCCCTTAAGTCTGACTCCCTACACGTGGTCCCCGGGTGGTGCTAATCAGGTGACATTTGAGAGGTGGTAGAGCATTTTGTGAGTTGCTCGCCTGGCTTGCTACCAAAGTAGCTTACCACCATCAAGTTGAAAGTCTGCCGCCAAGCCAAATACGGTGTTCCGGCTGTTATCCTTGAGAGCCTGCGTATTCCAGGTCTAGTGTGTTTACCAGCTTCGATCACATCGTCACTTACCATCAGGTGAGATAGTGGTCAAACACTAGCCTGTCACAAATAAATAAACTAGCTTCACCCCGCGGTTTTACACGTGTATGGCCCGGGTAGGGAATTCCCGGGATAAAAAGTAGCCTGTGTGTTAATCCAGGGCAGTGCCGGATTAACCGTATAGCAAGAGTAGCAATTGCTACGGGCCCCGCGCGAAAGGGGTGTTCCAAACACTAAAAGAAACCAAGTTGGAAATCTCATCTCAGGCTTTTTGTACTTGTCAGAGCGTAAATCAAAATCAAAAATCAAAATCAAAATCGTTTATTCACATAGGCCCCAAAGAGGCACTCATGAAAGTTAATGAATCTATTGCCAGATTCGCAAAATTACAGCCATCTCGAGAAGAACCTGGTAAGAAACTCGGCGGCGCATTTTTTTTTCATTCATTTTTTTTTTAAAACATTCTTATTTTCTAATACATAATTTTCTTAACCTAGGTGTTATTATGGTAGTCGCTAGAAAAAGCCTGTGCAGTTTGCCTCCATGCATCCATGTCATTAGCAGGGCCTATAGACTACTAAACTATTAATTACCCACAAAATTGTAACCTACAGATGCCAATTAAACGTATTAAGAATTGAGTATTGAATGGGCTCTTTAAAATAATTTGCTACGGGCGCCGCGCTTGCTTAATCTGGCACTGATCTAGGGTATTGGCCGGGGCAAGATAGTGACTGCTGACGCGACCCTATCTTGCCCTACCTCGGCGAGGGACTGCCCATAGGGGGTTTTTAGTGGGTTCGAGCCCCACACACCTCTTTCCTTCTCCCCTGGAAAGGAAAGGAAGTGGCAGGCATTTTCCCCCATACAAAAATAAATAAATAAAGGGTATTTTACTTACTTAGGATTGTTAATTTAGGATATTATTTTTATCTTACAATTACATGCCGTATAGTACTTTAGATTTGTATAAAAATTTAGTTAATGTACCAATTATAGTGTTAAATAACATGAATACCTGTTCCTACATTACGGGGAAGACACTGCCTTTTGCAACACAGTTTGAAACTAAAGCAAGAGGCAGGGTTTCACTCTTTAATTTGTACCTACTTAATAATTCATGTCAATAAATATTTTGTATTTGTATTTGCATTTGTATTTGGTATTGGCTATATTAAACTTCATCAAAATTGGTCCAGCGAGTGCGAAGAAGTAACTAACATAACTAACATGGTTTTGGAGTACTGCGGCCACCTGTGGGATGGATCCGCTAAGAACCAGCTTGAAGCTCTTGAGTCCATTGACCGACGAGCTAAAAGACTCATTGGCGATGACAACACAAACTGTCAAACGTCATCTATATGTTTGTTTTATTTGTGTTTGTTTTTGATAATGTATAATAATTAGTTATTATTATACATTATCAAAAAAAAATATTGCATTAGGATAATCCTGTAATGATATTTGTAATTGGAATTTAATAAATAAATATATGGTTCACATACCTCCGGTTCGCTCGATGCGTTTCGCTTCTACGTTTATTATCCGTACTGCGAAGGAGTGGAACTCATTGCCCGCTTCCCCGAACGCTATAATCTGCTAGTATTCAAGTCAAGAGTAAATAGGTATCTTCTAGGCAAACATGCTACATCTTCCGCCGCATCTTCAATTTCCATCAGGAGATAGGGGTCAGTGCAAGCATAACAAGCATAAATAAGAAAAAACATGAAAACACACTCATAAACTTTCGCCTTTATAATATAAGTATGATAGTGTGATTAGTCGAAAGGATTTGCTTCCACATTCAGTATGCGAACCTCAGTGGAACTTTCCCGAGGCTGCGTTTCGAGTGTTTCCTGATAAGGGGGTCTTCAACTGTGTGAATAGGCACTTTCTAATAAGATAAGACTACACTTTCTATAAGCAAACATGCTCTGTCGTCAGATAGTCAAGCATTTGACCACTATTTTACCTGATGGTAAGCGACAATGTGGTCAACGATGGAGCAAGCTAGCCTAGAAGATACCTATTCACTCGCGACTTGAAGACTCCCATATTGTACTTATCAGGAAACACTGACTCAGCCAAGCCTATCTTGGATAAAAAAATAAGTTAAAAAGACAAGCAAGACGCTCGCTGGATTATCTGAGACAATTTTGCTTACCCATCTCTAATTGACGGAGCGCAGCGATCTTCAAAACTTTGTCCATCCGTCCGTCTGTCAGAGGTATTTAGTATTTAAACTATTCTACAAGAGGCAATGCCGCCAGCATGATGGGAACGCTACCCTTTGGTAGTGGGCTTGAGCACTTGAGTTACCTTTAGGCTCGATGTCTTGTAGGTAACTTGGTTCTTTGCTGTATATAATTTTAGTTTAGTTTAAGGAAATATTAATATTAATACTAATACTTAATTACTTTTTCTTTTTATTTTGTTTTTTTATTCTAGATAGACAAGCATTTGACCGCTATCTAAATTAAAATATAAGAAATTGAGGTAAATTCTTTAATTATTTTTTCTTAATTAGATTTTTTTATTTAGTTTTTGTAACGGATACTATACGCAAGATTCAGCTTTATAGATATCCTTTTAAATAAAAACAATTTTCCAAATTGGCTTTTAAATAAAAGAGTTCAGATGAAACTAAAAAAAAACAACCAGATTGAGAACCTCCTACTGTTTACGAAGTTGGTTAATAAAGTGCTTTTCATCTAGTTTTCTATGTTTAAGATTATTTATTTCACAAATAAAATACAAATCCACTTATCTAAGAAATACAACCTTTTTTATCTCGTTTTCTTACCACTATCATCATCAGGATAGCAGCTGAAGCCGAGTGAAACAGCTAGTAATTAAAATTATCTACTAGACTAATCTACGTCCACATCGACTAAGCCGAGACGCCAGTGAAATTTGATTAAAAATCCAATTTTAGATCATTAACCCTCATTTAGTCGAGGAAGAGGAAGTGTTAACACTGTTCTATTACTATAGCTCTTAGACTAATGCACTGTATTACCATAGTAGAAATATATAAGTAAGTTATCTTCATAGTTATCTTCAAGTGGTACCAAACGCGGCTTGTAAATGTACGGCCGTACGCACGTGCCTCAGCACGCACACTATTTGTTGAGCTCTACGCGCGATACATATTGCTCACTATCGGGGATCAACTTATAATGGTTATTTATATATACTGTGTGTATATACATTATATATAGTTTTCACTTCTATCGGCAGTCCCCAATGACTGCCCTGCATGTTTTTTTAGTAATTTAAGCAAACATTGATCTTTTACCGGGTCGTAGACAAGTTATGCTGCGACCATTGATTTATTGAAGCCTACTTAGCTATGATAGTTTTCCTTTTAACTTCGTTATATATACTACTACCGTGATTTATTTTCACATATGCAAAAAATGTTTTTTTTCAAGATTTCGTTTCGACTCTGTCGGCGTGGCTAATATGTATATTAATGCCAATTTACAGCTTTCATGCAAATGAAATCGTATCTATTTTACCACCACATTTTATACTATTTTATTGTACCTTACTTGTTGGTTTGTTAAAATATACATTTTACATATAGGTACCTTTATAAGTCGGAGATAGTGACAACCCTGCATAATCGGCTAGAGTAGGCATTTGAATCTCCTACGGGCCTCGAGTTATCTTACTGATATATTTCTACTATGGTATTACCACAATATGATATTCCTTACACTATGTTACTAGCACTAACACCCAACGATTCTAAAGATTGGCAAGCATTTGAGCACAATATCACATGATGGAAAGCGATGAGAACACATATAGGTAACTGCCCGCATCTTTGGTTCCCGAATATTTTAATTTGGGAGTCTTCAAGCCTTAAGTGAAATCTTTTAAGTAAGCAAGCTACATCTTCCGCTGCATCATCATTTTCCATCAGGTAGCGGCCACATGCTTAACTATCTGGCATAAATAATTAAACGCAAGCAAAGCTTAAAAAAACCGACTTCACTGCTTTATCTTCGGAACCTTGATAAAATGTAATGTATTAAACACGCATTATTGACAATAACTCAAAAACTAGAGATCTGATCTTGGTAAAATTTCAATAGGACCACACGAAAAGCAACAGCTTTCAAATAAAAAAATAATCATCAAAATCGGCTCACAACGAATGAATTTATGAGGTAACTTTTGAAGTCGGGTAAACGAGAACATCGTCAAGGTAGTCCACAACGTCAATAATGCCTATTTGGCATTATTGACGATATTTCAAGTACCTACTACTGATCAGATATTGATAAATGGGACCAATTAGAAAGCAACATCTTTCAAACTAATAAAACATTTTCGAAATCGGCTCACGTGGAGAGAACTTAAGGGAAACACACATAAAAAAAAAGAAAATACAGTCGACTTGAGTACCTCCTCCTTTTTTGGGAAGTCGGTAAAAAATATATCCCTTGATATTAAAATATCTTTTGGGATTGAAAAGTGTGCAGGGAATTAAGAGCAAGCTTCCTAAAAAATATGATATTTCGCAATGACATACTATACATAGTCGTATGTTTCCGGCACTCACGACACAAGTCATTGAACTTAGTGTGGGGCTGTGAGTGTGAGAGCGTTTATGTTATGTTATGTTTAATATCTGAGCCAGCACGAGATATTGCCTCTGCCAAAAAAATTAATAAACATTTATATTTTTTTTATGACATATGGGTAAGCATTTAGCCGCTATCTCACTTGCTGGAAAGTGATGATGCGGCCGAAAATGTAGCATGCTTACCTAAAATATACATATTCACTCTAGACTTGAAGACTCCCAGATTATACCGTTCAACAAAAAGCATCGCAGGATCCGAAGCGGTACCCCGCGATCGAAAGCCGCTCTTACTACGACTGAGCCATCAGCACACCGTGTGATGTAGTGCATGGGTCGGCAACCTTTTGAGTCGGAAGAGTCAAAAATTATAATTTACAAAATTCCATAGTTTTATAGAGCCGCAAATTTTTTTCTTGTCTACAATAATCCTTAATGCCAACAATTATACCTGCTGTACTACGAGTATCGTATAGAAAACGCTATGCACGCGTTATACCTAGTTATATCATCCCATAATTTACTTGTTTCAACTGTATAAATGTACTTTTTTGCTACCTTTGAAGGGTTGTTAATGGTTCGATAGAAATAGTGTCTAATCCTCGTTAACCGATTCAGAACGTTTTTTTAAATGTTTTTTTAAATAAATAATTTGCGTGTGGAACAAAGAGCCGCAGCTTCACATCCAAAGAGCCCCATGTGGCTCGCGAGCCGCAGGTTCCCGACCCCTGATGTAGTGTGATTGATATTGATGTATGATTTACAAAAATGCTTTACAAATTTGGGTTGCCTTCATAGGAGAGGGAATATATAGTTTTTCGTAGTTTTCTAGTGAAATAGAGGTGTCGTCATCCATTTAGCGGCTTTCAGATGTCGACGTTGATAGATGTGTTCACGCCTTTATATGGAAACTAGCTGCGCCCCGCGGCTTTGCCCGCGTAAGTCCCGGACCAGCCAGAATTCGGGGTTAAAAAGTAGCCTATGTCCTTTCTCAGGCTCTAGACTATCTGTGTACCAAATTTCGTTTAAATCGGTTCAGTAGTTTTAGCGTGAAAGCGTAACAGACAGACAGAGTTACTTTCGAATTTATAATTTTATATTAAGTATTAAGTAAGGACAAGGATAGTAAGGATTAGAGTTTTGCCGCGAAAGTGAAAAAGCGTTGTCGAATTTGTATTAAGTTGCAAAAGTCGTGGTTCAGGTCTCCCTACAGGGTTACAGATTATTATAACACCTGTTTTTAGGGTTCCGTACCCAAAGGGTAAAAACGGGACCCTATTACTGAGACTTCGCTGTCCGTCTGTCACCATGCTGTATCTCAAGAACGGTGATAGCTAGACAGTTGAAATTTTCACAGATGATGTATTTCTATTGCCGCTATAACAACAAATACTAAAAATAAAATAAAATAAATATTTAAGGGGGGCTCCCATACAGAAAACTTGATTTTTGATAGATAATGGTACGGAACCCTTCGTGTGCTAGTCCGACTCGCACTTGGCCGGTTTTATTTATTATCTAATGCCTATAAACGAGCATATATACTAGCCCAGCAAACGTTGTTTTACCATATACATTATTTCTAGGAAATATTTGTTAAGTTCAATAAAAAATAGGGGTTGATCGTAGAAGGGTGAAAAATTAGGGTTGTATGTATTTTTTAATGAAGAATCATAAAAAAATTTTTAACAAAGTATTCAGACTGAATTTTTTTTTTCATAATTGGGCCGCCCTCATCACTTAGGGGGATGAAAAATAGACAACAATCTATTCTCAGACCTACCAAGTGTGAATATAAAATTTCATCAAATTCGGTTCAGCCGTTTCGGAGGAGTTTGGTAACAAACACTGTGACACGAAATTTGTATATATATAAATGTAATGTGAATCTCGGAAACGGCTCCAACGATTTTCATGAAATTTTGTACGCAGGGGGTTTCGGGGGCGATAAATCGATCTAGCTAGGCTTCATTTTTAGAAAACGTCTTTTTAACGACCAAGGTGCGGTACTTATATGTTACTAGTCATGCTCCGTGGCTTCGCCCACTATTATCAAGTTAAAAAGTAGTACAATTGTGTTAATCCTAGGTATAAGCTTTGTACATTCCAAATTTCATCCAAATCCGTTCAGCCGTTAAAGCGTGAAGAGGGAACAAAGATACTTACGCCATTACACAGACACTTTCGGATTTATAATATTAGTAGGATTAGTATTTTATACTTTAAAACGATAAAGATAAAACATAAACGCACTCACAGCCCCAAACTAAGTTCAATGACTTGTGTCGTGGGTGCCGGAAACATTCACATCACACACACAATCACAACTAAAACCAGAAACACAAATTTTCCTTGGGGAGAAAACTTGTGTTTCCCGCCGGGAATCGAACCCGATAGCCCTGCTTAGAAGGCGAACTAAGCCAAGGAGCAGATCACAATGCCAAGGAGCAGCAAAGATAATAATTATTTTTTTGTCATTTTTTTTTTTAATGTGCGGGGAAGCGTTTGACCACAATCTCACCTGATGGAAAGCGACGATGCGGCCGATGATGTACCATGCTTGCCTAGAAGGTACCTATTCACTCTTGACTTGAAGACTCCCAGATTATATGTAATTTATAAAATTGTCTCATTTTATTAGTAAAAACGGTTTGAAATGGAACCGTTTTACAAAAATTGTTAAATTGACATAATAAAATCAATTGTCAAGTTTATGTATCAATCTGCCTTACACTGAGAGCGTGAACGTAACACTTGCGAGTTTTAAGGGTTATCAGCGCCATCTAGTTATTCACGTACGTACTAGGCACTAGTACACACGTACGAGGTATTTGCAAATTTTAGCAAGCATATGGAAAAGTTATTGCCGCGAAAATGAAAAAATGGCGTAGATCGTTTTGTTTAATTTTCCATAACCTGTGATTCTTCGAGTGTTAATGTGTAATAATGGTGGATTATTAACCGTTAATACTTAATAAATGTGCATAAGTGTAGGCAAATCATACAAAGTTGAAAAACGTAATTTTTGCCTTCGCTCCAAAACTCCAATAGAAGTTCTGGTAAAGTTTCTACCACTTTACTAGGGCATGACTTGACTATGACTGGACCTTGACTCTTTTACTTGACTTTGACTGTGACTTGTGACTAGGACCTATAATATGAAATACACTTGAAATATGTTATTATTTGACACTTGCTAAATGCACAAAATTGCGAAGCCAAAATAAAAAATAAACATCTCGAAAATAAATATTATAATTATAGTGTACACTCGGCTGTAATGTATGACTGTATGTACACAATGTATATACTTACTTATAATAAAATTGTAACAAGCCGATGTCTGTACATTGAAGAAAAAATCTTATGGAGGGTGTTTATTACAGCAACAGAAGCAAAAAAAACATTTTTAGAATTCTTGTCTGTCTGGATGTTTGTACGCGCATCACGCAAAAACTACTGAAACGCTTTCACACTCTCAGTCTCACAGCCCCACACTAAGTTCGATGATTTGTGTTGTGGGTGCCATAGACATTCACATCACATACACAATAACAACTAGAACCATTGCGTATTCCAGGTCTGAGAGCCTGCGTATTCCAGGTCTAGTGTGTTTACCAGCTTCGATTACATCGTCACTTACCATCAGGTGAGATAGTGGTCAAACACTAGACTGTCACAAATAAAAAAAAAAAAAAATCAGAAACACAAATTTTCGTTAGAGAGAAAATTTGTATTCCAGCCGGGAATCGAAGCGGATACCCCTGATTAGAAGGCGAACACAAACCCAAGAAGGCACGGCAGCTCTAGGTCAGATCTTGATCAAATTTAAATAGGAAGACATGAGAAGCACCAGCTTACAAATAAAAGTGTCATCAAAATCGGTTCACTTCAAAAAAAGGTTCTCAGGAAACACAGTAAAATAATACAGTCGTTTTTTTTTTTTTTATTGTCTTCGCAATCTTGTGGATTTAGCCAGTGTCAAGTAATAATATATTTCAAGTGTATTTCATATTAAAAGTCCTAGTCACTAGTCACAGTCAAAGTCAAGTTAAAGAGTCAAGGTCCAGTCATAGTCAATTTATGCCCTAGTAAAGTGGTAGAAACTTTACTAGAACTTGTATTGGAGTTTTGGAGCGAAGACGAAAATCAAGTTTTTCAACTTTGTATGATTTGCCTACACTTATGCACGTTTACTAAGTATTAACGGTTAATAATCTACCATTTTTACATATTAACTCGAATAATCACAGGTTTTGGAAAATTATACAAAATCAACAACGCCATTTTTTCACTTTCGCGGCAAAACTCAGTCGAATTTTCTTAATTCGATTTTTTTTGAAAATCGCCCATCCTTTATTTAAAGTCGATTAAAAATATGCATATTTCCTATTAACAGCACAATAATAACCCTACCTCAACACCTAGACAATCCCCATGCGGGCTAGATCATTGAACCTCATACATACACACATACATCTCAAATGACACTTTCACGCCGTGATTTCACACATCGCAAGCCCTTGCACTCGAAAAAAAAATAGACATAATAATAATTCCTCCCTTTTAAAAAATAAACCTGTTTACAGGGACCTCATCTTGGGAGTGGTTTTTTAGTAGTTCTAGTTCTTGTTATAGTGGTCTTGTTGTAGAGTATTCGTGACTATTCTTTACAATGCCCATTATGTTCTGTTATGTTCGGAACCCTCTTTCACACCTCCCGGCTTTTGATTCTCTGTGGTTTTAGCGATTATTACATTTATTATATTTAGAAGTGACATTAAATAATTAAACACAAGCATATCCTTTTTGAGAGCCTGCGTATTCCAGGTCTAGTGTGTTTACCAGCTTCGATCACATCGTCACTTACCATCAGGTGAGATAGTGGTCAAATACTAGCCTGTCACAAATAAAAAAAAAAAAAGAGAAAGCACTATAATATGTCAAACAAAAAAAAATCAAAATCAGTTTACGGGGAAAAAAGTTATGATATAGGCAAAACACATAAAAATACAGTCGAATTGAGTACCTACCTCCTCCTTTTTTGTGGAGTCGGTAAAAACTGACTTCACTTATTCAACGATACCCATTTAACACAGTTCGTCGACTTTCATTATTTTAACCGACTTCGAAAAAGGAGGAGTTTCTCAATTCGGCTATATTTTTTATGTGCAGATTTTTTTTCTAGGTAAACCGATTTTGATGATTCTTTTTTTTTGAGCTTGTGCTTCTCATTGGTTCCATTTAAATTTGATAAAGATCTGATTGATAGATAAAAATTGTGTTTAAATTATTATTATTTACAATATGGCGTCTGATGGTTGCCATATTGAATTTTGATTACTATTATGTCCTTTGTAGCATTCGAAAGTTTTTTTTATTAAATAATGTTCTTTCTAAAATATTCAATATCTACATCACACCTTCCTTTACAGATATCTCGAAAGCTCGACACAGGAGACGTGTGAGAGCGAATTAAATATAATGAACACGGGATTTAAGAATGGGGCTCCTTGAGTGCCGGCTTAGAGAAAAAAAAATGTGCCGGTGGGACAACCCTAGGTTTTATAATTAAATAAGATTTCAACTTTGTGTATAGACTGAACAGGTATCTTTTAGTCATGTATGTTGCATCTTCGGTCATATCTTCACTTTCCATTAGATGAGATGTTGGTCTAATACTTATCAATCATGTTGTCAAACTGTTTTTTTTTTTTTTGTTTGACACCTCATATCTTCTCTCCACGTGAGCCGATTTCGAAAATTTTTTTTTAGTTAAAAAGATGTTGCTTTCTAATTGGTCCCATTTAAATTTGATCAAGATCTGATCAGTAGTTCGTGAAATATCGTCAATAATGTCTATTTTGTGATGAATATTGCGTACTTTGACGATGTTCTGGTTTACCCGACTTCAAAAGTTACCTCACAACTTCTTTCGTTGTGAGCCGATTTTGATGATTCTTTTTTTATTTGATAGCTGGTGGATCAAAGTTTCGATGATAAAGCGGTGAAGTCGGTTTTTTAAGCTTTGCTTGCGTTTAATTAGTTGTAACAATATTGTACACCCGAAATGGGGAAAACTGTTGATTCTTTATACATTTGTATTATTAGTAAGAACCCTGTACACAGTTTATACAATAAATACTTTTTTATTTCTATCCAGCATAAAAAACAGGTTTCCCCCACCAATTTTCATGACACAATAATTAAAAAACAAGCAGAGCTTAAAAAACCCAACATTACCGTTTATATTTTGGTTTTGGCTTGATCGATTTCGATAAAATTTATACCACCTCTGAAGTACTTGCTTTACTTTTGTTCCTACCATTGCTGGATGACTGGTACAAAATGCTCTTAGCAATAAGTCCTCCAATTGTACATTGTTTTTGTTGTGCAATAAAATATAAATAAATAAATAAGTATTTACCAAACAAAAAAAAACATCAATATAGATTCATAATTGGTGAAACTATCGCGTAACATACAAAAAAAAATACAGTCAAACTGAACTGTCCATTTTTGAAGTTGGTTGAAAAAGTTGCATATCAGAATTTCAAAGCCCTCCCTAAAAAGTTTTAAGAAACTTATTGAATTAGGGGTTACTTTTCGGAAATCCATAACGACAAAGTTTTCGGTACATTTCTTAAATCAGCGTTTATGATAAGTAGGGATACAGTTATAAAATACGTTTTCTATGGTTCTAATACTACGGGCCAATTGCCTATATTTCCTAAAACTAAACTCAAACTATGTACAGCAAAGTACTAAGTTACCTACAAGACATCGAGCTTATAGGTAACTCAAGTGCTCAAGCCCACTACCAGTGGGTAGCGTTCCCATCATGCTGGCGGCATTGCCTCTCTGAATTGCAATGCTAATACGTTGAGCCAAATAAGTGGCAGCATTTTGATCACGCGTCGCTTCAACCAAGCGCTCTGATAGAATTTTGAAAATAAGTAAGGATTAACACTAAATATAATATATTAACGTTAAGAAGTTTTACTTCAATTATCTCATACAAAACCTTTAGAAAAACGCATTCTGGGCTTCTGGGCATTTCCCTAGCGCTCACGAGCCCTATTTTAAAACTATAAACATAAACATAAACATAAACGCTTTCACACTCACAACCCCACACTAAGTTCAATGACTTGTGTCGTGGGTGCCGGAAACATACACATCACACACACAATCACAACCAGAACCAGAAACACAAATTTTCCTTGGGCAGAAAACTTGTGTTCCCGCCGGGAATCGAACCCGATACCCCTGCTTAGAAGGCGAACGCTCACCCAACTTAGCCAACGAGCTGTTCATATTATTCTCAGTATCTAAATAGGTACTATGATACAATAATTGATTTTGTGTACGGCTTGAAACACGTCGATACGTCTCACGATAGTTTTAATTTTCATACTATGATAAAATTCCAATAGAAGAGAATGAAACAACCTACTTGTTATTTATTTTTTTACACAAGCCCTTAGAAGTCCGCCATATTGGATTTAGAGTGACTTTTTTTTATTGCTAAATAGGCAAGCTTTTTTGACCACTATCTCACCTGATGGAAGTGATGATGATTGCCTAGAAGACCTATTCACTCTTGATTTGAAGACTCCCAGATTATACCCCTCGGGAAACAATGACGCAGGCAATAAGTTCCACTCCTTCGCTGTACGGATGATGAACGTAGAAGCAAACCGCTTCGAGCGAACTGGAGGTATGTCAATGGAGGTACGTCATTTTATTTTTCGAGTTATTCTCAGCAAGCCCTTTCATTTGATACTCATATTGTAGGAGTGCAATAAAAATAACTTGTCCGCCATTTTGAGTGTTCCGCCATGTCGCATTTAGAATGACGTCACATAGCTAACCATGCATTATCATCCAAACTAGATGCGTACACATAATTTCAGCTCAATCCTTTGAAGATATCTTGCTTCAAAATTGAGTTGCAAGAGTCCACGCGAACAAACATAGTTACATACATACATTGCAAGTTAAATAAAAGCTTCTAAAAAGACTGCACCATACAAGTTGAAATGCACTTAGCCTTACATTAAGCAAATACTTCCCCATTTTTCTCTCAACATGCATTAAGATTTTCTTAGACACAGAAAAGAAAAAAACACCAGTATGCTTGTCTATGGCTCCCCTTCCAAGATGGCTGCCACTCGTGACATATTTTCTATTCGTAGAATGTTCGTAGATCAAAGAGCCTCTTGTAGGGTTCTACCCTAGCCTAGGCATTGCCTGTTGAGCTATATATAAAGCGAGAAGAGGCGACACCATTAAGCGACATCATATCATGTCATTATTAGATAGGCCCCCAAAAATCCTATCATAGGATTTTTGGGGGCTGAGTCACCCACATCCGTAGGAGGATACCCCTTAAGTCTGACTCCCTACACGTGGTCCCCGGGTGGTGCTAATCAGGTGACATTTGAGAGGTGGTAGAGCATTTTGTGAGTTGCTCGCCTGGCTTGCTACCAAAGTAGCTTACCACCATCAAGTTGAAAGTCTGCCGCCAAGCCAAATACGGTGTTCCGGCAGTTATCCTTGAGAGCCTGCGTATTCCAGGTCTAGTGTGTTTACCAGCTTCGATCACATCGTCACTTACCATCAGGTGAGATAGTGGTCAAACACTAGCCTGTCACAAATAAATTTTAAAAAAAATAGGATTATAAGAAAAAAATCTTCAATTTTATCAATAGCTGTAATATTCAGCTAATAAATGATAAATACATACATCAATATGATTAATCTACGGGCCAATTGCCAACATTAACTAAAACTTAATTAAAATTACATACTACATCTATACAGCAAAGACCCGAAACCTCCCTTGACCTTTTTTCGTACACTTATGTCGACATGTTACTGTAAAACTTACATTTCACACTATGGGAGGTTCGTTATTATATTTAAATAATTAATTATTTATTAGCTGTAATATCGATCAAAGAAAATATTGATTTTTATGTTTAACATAAAATGATGTATACAGAAATTCGCGCTTAAATAAACTATGAAAAAACTCGTTCAGTCGTTTTATTTTCCACAAGATTTTTAGATAGGAACTAACCTAACAAAAAAGAATATTTTAAATATCACGTGATATTTAAAATATTCTTTTTTGTTAGGTTAGGTTAGTTCCTATCTAAAAATCTTGTGGGAAAAAAAAACGACTGAACGAGTTTTTTCATAGTTTATTTAAGTATATAGAAATTTGCGCTTGAAAAAACCTATGAAAACACTCTCATTCAGTCGTATTTTTTTTATTATTGTGGAGTATTTTCTAGAACGTTGATATTCTAACCAATTAAACTATTTATGCCCTGAGCAATGCGTTGTTCAACAAATTAATAGATTTTTGCGATATAGATTTAGACATAGTGTTAAAAAGAAAGTTATTATTTGCTTATTTTACATAAAGAAATTGGTATTATGTAATACTTTAACCTTTTTTTATAAACTTTTATGTTTTAATAGATAACCGTTTGACCACTTTCCTACGTGTTGGTAAGTGGTGATGTGGTCGATTCTAATACCTATAAATATTAGCATATTCAAAAAAAATTGCAACTTCTCGTTATAGTAATATTATATAGATATACATATTGTTTTCATCTTTCCTTTTTACCGACTTAAAAAAAGGAGGTACTATTTTCGACTGTATGTATTTTTTTATGTATGTACACCGATTTCTCCTACTTCAGAGGTGGTCCCATATAAATTTAACCGAAATTGATCAAACCAAAACCAAAACATAAGCGGTAAGGTCGGGTTTCTGAAGCTTTGCTTGCGTTTAAATTATTGTGTGACAAAAATTGGTGTGGGAAACCTGTTTTTTATGCTAGATAGAAATAGAAATAGAAAAGTATTTATTGTATAAACTGTGTTCAGGGTTCTTACTAATAACACACATGTATAACGAATTAACAGTTTTCCCCATTTCAGGTGTACAATATTGTTACAAAAAGTTTGACACTTAAAGAATTAAACCAATGGTCTAGTCTAAGCGGTAAAGTCGGTTTTTTAAGCTTTGCTTAAGTTTAAATTATTTCAGTGAAGATTAATAAATATCTTCGTAATTTTGCTTTAATATTAAGCAATTTTGTGTAGTCTAATAATTATTTTATAGTATAACGGATATAACTAACTATAATTTTTAGTTAATGTTGTTACTCTCATCATTTTTAATAAATGCTTAGTGTCACTTCTAGAGTCTAGGGCATAGATTCCGTGACTCAATGGCTAGGTTATTAAACTATACCTAGACTATATGGGGAGGGGGATTTAATGAATGACTTTTCAGGAATCCAGAATTATTATTCATATTTTGTGTACATAAAAGACATGGGTAGAAAAAAATACCAGTATACTTCCAGTATCACTTACGAGCTATACACTGGGCGCACATGGCTCGAACGGAATAATCTTTTATGGCAAATGGTGTTAGATTTAACAATAAAATTCCTAAAATTGTAACTTCATGAATCACTACTAGGAAAGATTTAATCCTACTTATATTATAAATCCGAAAGTTTTGTGTGAAAGTGTGTAAGTATGTTTGTTACCTCTTCACGCTTTAACGGATGAACGGATTTGGATGAAATTTATACATATACTAGTGATTCGCCCCGGCTTCGCCCGCGGACTCCTGCAGCGTCATCTGCCGGGCTGATTTGTAAATCTAAAGCATCCAGGGCCCCACCCAAACGCATACATAAAATAATTTAAATCGGTCCAGCTGTTTAGGAGGAGTTCAGTTACATACACACGTACAGTAGAATTATATATATAAAAACTTGATAATAGCGGGAGAAGCCGCGCGGCACGGCTAGTCAGTAATAAAACGGGCATTAATTAAGAAAGCTTATTATAAAATTAATGACTACATAATGACAAGGATGAATGGAGGCAAACTGCACAAGTCGCTTTCTAGCGACTACATAATATAGATATACCTAGGTTAATGTCGTGTATTAATAATTTAAGAGTTTAAAAAAAAAAGAAAATTGCGCCGCCGAGTTTCTTGCCACGTTCTTCTCGAATTGGCTGTAATTTTGCGTATCTGGTAGTAGAGTAATTAACTTTTATGAGTGCCTCTTTGGGGCCCATGAGAAAAAACGTATTTTACACGTACGTACATTTTGGATAGCTTCATTAGGTATTCTATTGTTGATTCTTATTATTTAGGTGTCTCTCCACTATTATGTTGTTTTTTTTTAATAAAAAACCTAGTCTGTAACTGCCGTAGGACTCAACAATACCCTAAAGTGTTCTTAATCGGTTATTAACAATCGGTTTATTTGTTAGAACACTGTGAAGAACATGGGAACATAAGAATTAAAAATGATAATAAATAAATAAACACTCACACTTACAGCTGCAGTGGCAGTGGGCTGGTCACATATGCCGAAGAACTGACAACCGTTGGAGTAGACGAGTTCTGGAGTGGAGACCACGAATCGGTATGCGTAGCAGAGGAAGCCCTTTTTTTTTTAATTTTTTTTGTGACAGTCTAGTGTTTGCCCACTATCTCACCTGATGGTAAGTGACGATGTGATCGAAGCTGGTAAACATACTAGACCTGGAATACGCAGGCTCTCAAGGATAACTGCCGGAACACCGTATTTGGCTTGGCGGCAGACTTTCAACTTGATGGTGGTAAGCTACTTTGGTAGCAAGCCAGGCGAGCAACTCACAAAATGCTCTACCACCTCTCAAATGTCACCTGATTAGCACCACCCGGGGACCACGTGTAGGGAGTCGAAGTGACTAGGTGGAGCGACGATATACGTAGGGCTGCTGGTAACGACTGGAAAAGAACCCTGAAGAACAAGCTCAGTGGCGCGCTTTGGGACAGGGCCTATGTCCAACAGTGCACTGAAATAGGCTGAGTATGATGATGATGACACTCACAGCCCTACAATAAATTCAATGAATTGCGTCGTGAGTGCCGGAACCATTCACATCACATACAATCACATCCAGAACCAGAAACTCAAAATTTCCTTGATACGAAAACGTGTTCTAACCGGGAATCAAACCCAATATCCGATAGAAGGCGGACGTGCAACTAAGAGTTATTTACGTTCATGGGTGCTTTTATGAGGCCCATGTGAATAAGTATATACAATATCTTAACCATAATCCTGTTTTTTGCTTCACCGCAGTCGGATAAAAAGCATGCAGATATAGATAAATGTGTAACTTATAGTTTCGTACACTAAAGTCAACATGTTACTGTAAAACTAGCATTTCACACAATAGGAGGTTCGCCAATTGACCACGTCAGCTGTGTTGCGGTGCAAGTTTAAAAAAGAACGATTCTGTCTGGCCGTAGGTATAAATTACTAATTTCTGTCTGGCAGTGTGTCAAGCTGTCAAGCTTTACGCGTGTGATATTAATAACTAGCTACGTCTCGCGGTTTTACCTGCGTAAGTCCCGGACCCGCGGGTATTCCGGGATACAAAATAGCCTTTGTCCTTTCCTAAGCTCTAGTCTATCTCTGTACCGAATTTCATCAAAATCGGTTCAGTGGTTAAGGCGTGAAAAAATTAAAGAAAATAAGATTTCACGATTGAGGTTCCAACTAAGCATATAATTAGATAATTGATACGCAAGCAAAGCCGAAAACCGACTTCATCGCTTATATTTCGGTTTTGGCTTGACCGATTTCTATAAAATGTATATAACACCACCTCTGAAGTATACTCTACCAAACAAAAAAAACATCAAATCGATCATAATTGGAGGAGATAAACATACATACCTACATACCAAAAAAAAATACAGTCAAATTGAGAACCTCATTTGTTTAAGGTCGGTTGAAAGTAAGTGGGCACACAGAGTTACTTTCGCATTTGTCCCAAAGTACTGTTTCTAGAGAATCCCTCTACAACCAATGTTACTTTATTAACACAGGCTTATTGATCGAGTTCAGTACTTAATCTGTCCGTCCGTCTATCAGAAGCATCTAGGGCCTAAGCCATTTAAGCGAATATCTTCAAATTCTCAGAGAATATGTAAAGCTATAGCCCTAATCCAGAAATGGATTAAAATGATATAAATGAAAATACACGTAGCGGAGAACAAAATATTTTTTATTTTTTGAAAAGAGTTTAGTAAGTAGAGTACGAAAGCGGTTTAAAAAAATCTATATTGGAAAAATAAATTTGGTAGGCCACCAAAGTCACTGCTTTTAGACCTATATGTCCCGGGGTCTATCTCAAAAACGGCTTCATATTTAAACCTAAAACTTACGTATAGTATACGTATTATTCTGTACTTGAACAACAAATACAGAAATCAAACAATTATAAGTAAGAATAATTAAACGCAAGCAAGCTTTAAAAAACCGACTTCACGCTTTATCTTCGGTACCTTGATCAGATTCAACGTATTAAAGACGCATTATTGAAAATAACTCAAAACTAGTGATCAGATATTGACTGAATTTAAATGGGATCACATGGAAAGCACCAGCTTTCAAATAAATAAAAAAAACATCAGAATCGACGCGCGGCGTGCAAAGAAGGATGTTATGAGGTAACTTATGAAGTCGGTTAAAAACGAGAACATCGTCAATGTAGTCCACAGAATACGCATTATTGAGGATAACTCAAAAACTATAGTCAGATCTTGATCAAATTTAAATAGGACCAATTGGAAAGCAACATCTATTCTGTGGACTACATTGACGATGTTCTCGTTTTTGACCGACTTCAAAAGTTACCTCATAACTTCTTTTGTTGTTAACCGATTTTGATGATTATTTTTTTATTCCAAAGCTGCTGCTTTCCATATTATTATGGTCCCATTGAAATTTCATCAAGATCTGATAACTAGTTTTTGAGTTCAATCGTCAATAATGCGTGTTTAATTCGTTGAATCTTATCAAGGTTCCGTAGATAAAGCAGTGAAGTCGGTTTTTTAAGCTTTGCTTGCGTTTAATTACTTAAACTAAAGCGCGAAAAGACCCGGTTTTCTGTTTTGACCTGTTTTGTATGCGGCTTAACGTCCGTATTTTTAACATCCGTGAGGACAAGGGCTACTTTTTTTTTGGGGCTGAGTCACCCATGTCCGTAGGAGGATACCCCTTAAGTCTGACTCCCTACACGTGGTCCCCGGGTGGTGCTAATCAGGTGACATTTGAGAGGTGGTAGAGCATTTTGTGAGTTGCTCGCCTGGCTTGCTACCAAAGTAGCTTACCACCATCAAGTTGAAAGTCTGCCGCCAAGCCAAATACGGTGTTCCGGCAGTTATCCTTGAGAGCCTGCGTATTCCAGGTCTAGTGTGTTTACCAGCTTCGATCACATCGTCACTTACCATCAGGTGAGATAGTGGTCAAACACTAGCCTGTCACAAATAAAAAAAAAAGAAAAAACTTCATCTCGATTGATTCAGACAAAACCGCGGGGCACAGCTAGTAGCGTTATAAAGAGAAGGATCTGTACCATCACATTAATGCATAGGTGTGCTCTAATTCAGAGGCAGGCCGGGCGCGATCAAAGAGGCATAGAGTTATAAATATATAGACATGGCAACGTGTCAAATCATAAACATAGTAAAAACAAATAAGTATGTTATCTTCATAGAGTGGTACCAAGCGCGGCTTGTGATGTGTGCACGGCCGTACACACGTGCCCCAGCACGGTTTCTATTATTTCATAACAGACTTTTGAAGTTAAACTTCTTATGGGGAGGCTCTGAAATTCAGATCCGCAACGTTTTTGTGTGACATTTTGTCATGGGATTACCGCCATAACAAAAAATACACAACTATTACCACAACGCTGTGATTAATAATTACAATCTTTCCCTTTAATACAAAAGCTATACTTCTATCGTGTTTACGACACACGATGTGTTTTATTAGTAGGTTCGTTTTAGGATGTGGATAAAAATTAAATAGCTTTGAAACACCTAAAATCTTCAAAATCGGTTCACGTGAAAAGAAGATACGAGGTAAAATACATTTAAAAAATTTAAAAATACAGTCGAATTGAGTACCTCCTCCTTTTTTGTGAAGTCGGTAGGAAAAAACATATGTTTTCTCCCTAAGGTTCGTCCAATTTGTGTTTCTGGTTCTGGGTGTGATTGTGAATGTTTCCGGTACCCACGACGCAAGTCATTCAACATAGTGTGGGGCCGTGAGTGTGAAAGCGTTGATGAATGTTAAGACCCTATGGCCGCGGGGATATGGTTCAATCCCCGCCACAAAGTATAATTGCCCTTACTACATTTCTTGCAATATTTATTATGCCGTGTCTGTACCAGCGGCGGTCTGCAGGCGGCCGCTCCATAAAGTGCAGTCGGTAATGCGCGTTTAGCGCCGCCGCCGCGCATAATGCCTGACACACTGCGGGAAGGACCTCTATGTATGTATGTATGTCTATTGTAGATGAAGTTTATGTATGTGTACAGTTACTATTGAGATTTGGTGGGTTTCCCCCATAATATTAAAATAACGGAACGCGTATTTAGACTAGTGGTTCGCCCCGAACTGAGATCTTACGCCTACATTTTGCCTAATAGTTTTTTTAGGTTAAGTGCTTATAATTTTTTTGACAATAATTGTTTGATTTTTGTATTTTTTGTTGCAGTACAATCCTGTACTCGTAGAACTTATAGAATGCGTAAGTATCTGCCTTAAATGTGTAGCCGTTTTTGTGATAGACCCCGTAACAAAATAGTTCTAAAACAGTGATTCGGAATCGTAAAAAAAAATTTAAAAAAAAATTAATTTTCCAACATAGATTTTCGGTTTCGTACTAATTTTTGACAGAAAAATAAATCAAAATATTTTTGTTTATTTTTAAGCGATTTTTATTTACGTGTACGGGTGCCCCCTTTATTTTCATATAATATTATTATATCATTTTAATTGGCATTTCTAGCTTTGGACCATAGCTTTACATATTCTCTGAGAATTTAAAGTTATTCCCTTGTGTGGTTTAGACGCCAGATGCCTTTGACAGACGGGCGGACAAAGTGCTGAACCACGCATGTCAACACTAGAGATCTCGCTTCGTTAGATTAATTACAATAGTGCAATTGTTACTTCTTCATGATCAAACGGCTGGAGCAATTTTGATGAAACCCTGGATTAAAATATAGGCTCCTTTTTATCCCGGAATCTTCGCGGATCCGGGACTTACCCGGGTAAAAACGCGGGGCGCAGCTAGTTGATATAAAAAAACACGTCTGTCTAACTAAAACGCAAACAACACTGCAACAAAGATTAAAACTTTTTTACCGTCGCCATTTTTATGAAAGTTAAAACAGAATAAAATGTATAGTTTCAAAACAACAAACAAAGAACGAATGATGTAAACTTCGCAAAACTCATCAAATACAAGCATAAAAACTAATAACTACCCACGCTTTTCAATGAAAAAGTAATAAACATCGAGAACAGACCAGAAAATATGTCAAAATCTTTTCTTTATTTTCGACGTTGCGGGACGACACCATTCTGCTCTAGCTTATTAACATCATGCGAAGAAGAAACTCAAGTCGTCTCTTTACAATATTTTCCTTGGCTAACTTTTTGTATACTGAATAGGCAAGCGACTGATGGAACGTGAAGATGTAACATGCTTGCCTAGAAGATACCTATTCACTCAATTTTTTTTAATGAGCTATGAAAATATTAAATTCATTATATATTAGGTACATTCAACTAAAAACTAAATTAAAATTAACATAAATAAATCGCCAGTGTTATAAAAAGACTCGCCGAAGCTCATGAACAAAGACTTCATCACCATGTGAATGTTGAGGCAATCCAGCTCCTCGACAACACAGACTTAGTGAGAAGACTCAAAAGAACTAAACCTTTTGAGCTAGTGTAGTGATGTGACAGTGTAATATAGTGAGTGCTATTAACAAAGAACACAAGAACAAAGTGTCTTCCCGATAATAGAGACAGTAAGAAAAGTGTTATTGGACACATTCTTAATATACTCTACTTAGCAGTTTAGGTCAAAATCAAATTACCTATTAGTCTTAAGGCTAGATCGTAATTCCAATGGTGTTCCAATCATAATTGGTACATCATTAAAAGAAAAAAAAAAAACATAAATAAATAAAGATAATTTTTTTGCCGACCCCAATTGGCACAGTGGGTAAGTCTCTGCCCTCTCCGCCGCAGGTCCTGGTCGATTCCCAGCAGGAGCACAATTTTTCTTCCCAGTGGACATTAAAATTTGTGCTTCTGGTTCTAACCAAAGAGTATCTATATTCAAACAACGGGCCAATTGCCTATATTTCCTAACACTAAACTAGAACTATATACAGCAAAGACCTAAGTTACCTACAAGACATCAAGCTAAAAGGTAACTCAAGTGCTCAAGCCCACTACGAGTGTTAGCGTTCCCATCATTCTGGTTATTGACATGATTGTGTGTGTGATATGTTAATGTTTGCGGCATCCAAATTACAAGTCTTCGAACTTTATTATTAAAGTGTGTATGTGTTCGTTTCTTTTGTTTTTTTAAATTTTGGCTACGCAAATTACTTGCATGTAGCGATTGTAAGGTGAAAAATTGTTTTCAAGTTAATTTAATAGTTCTTTAAATCTAGCCCTAGTCACCAGTTATAGTCAAAGTCAAGTAACAAGGCAAAGTCAAATCATAACCTGATAAAGCGATCTAAACGTTACTAGAACTTCTATTGGAGTTTTGGAGCGATAATTGAAACGCAAGCAAAGTTTTAAAAACCGACTTCATCGCTTATATTTCGGTTTTGGCTTGACGAATTTCGATAAAATGTATATGTGACCACCTCTGAAGTACTCTTCCAAACAAAAAAAAATATCAAAATCGATTTTAATTAGCGGAGATATAGTGTAACATACATACAAAAAAACATACAGTCAAATTGAGAACCTCCTTTTTTGAAGTCGGTTGAAAACGGAAATCACGTTTCTCGACTTTGTATGATTTGCCTACACTTATGCACGTTAATTATTACACATTGACACTCGAAGAATCAAGTTTCACAAAATAATACACAGTGGCCAACAAAATTATTGATCGCGGCAAAAATAGTTATTGTAAAAATCATAAAAAAAAAATCTATTGTCTATGTTTAACTGCTTGGGGGTTGCCATCGAAATAGGTATATTATTTCGATGAGGGCTACCCAAGCGTTAAACATAGACAATAGATATTTTTCATACTGGCCACTATTGGTCAAAGCTAATAGTTGTGGACATAGATTAAATATACATACAGATATGACTCACTTTACGGCCAGCGCGATAGTAAATTGAATCATGCATTTTTTTGCCTTTTTTCAATGGCTCACTGATTTAACTATATTTCACGCAAAAAATCTGTCGTTATTTCGTTAGGATACATTTTATAGTCATATTTTGGACGACACGATTCATTTTTAAAATTAATCAAATTATATCCTTTAAAAGCAATTAAATCAAATGAGTACAATATGTCACATAAAATAGAGTTTTTTTTTTTTATTTGTGACAGGTTTTTTTTATTTGCGACCACTATCTCACCTGATGGTAAGTGACGATGTGATCGAAGCTGGTAAACACACTAGACCTGGAATACGCAGTATATTATAGTAAAGTATAATATATATGTTGGTGTTGATTGTTATTCAATTCTTTTATTTGCCATTTAATATGCATCTTCAAATGACTATTTTAAAATGCATGCAATAGATAAGATATCAATATTAAATTAAATTACAATAAAAAATACAATGTCAGAAAAAATATGTCGAATTAATTAGGAGTACAATAGTGTTGATTTGATACTAATATAAAATTATGACGTCAAATCGAATTAAGCATTCAAAAACTCCTTCAGCCGACTGTTTTGCCGCGTAATGTGAAAAAATGGCGTTGTTAAATTTGTATAATTATTCAAAACCTTTGATTCTTCGAGCGTTAATGTGTAATAATGATGGATTATTGGTCGTTAATACTAAGTAAACGTACATAAGTGTGAAGGCAAATGATACAGAGTTAAAAAGCGTGATTTTTGCCTTTGCTCCAAAACTCCAATAGAAGTTTTAGTAAAGGTTCTACCACTTTCCTAGGGCATGACTTGACTATAACTGGACCTTGACTCTTGATTTTGATTGTGACTTGTGACTAGGACTTTTAATTTAAAATACACACTTACTTGAAACTGGCTAAATTCCAAAGATTGCGAAGACAAGTTTTTTAGATATTTTAGTTTGTTTCTAGTGTTTGACCACTATCTCACCTGATGGTAAGTGAAGATGTGATCGAAGCTGGTATACACACTAGACCTTATATAAAAAAAAAGATAATTAAATAAATATATACAAATTTTTACAAATATAACACAATACAATTGACCATTTTTGTGTATGTCTAGATAATCCTCTAGAAAACCCACTCAAATAACTTTTTCAAACATTTGAAATGTAAATATTAAATACTTCTCTGCACCCTAATCTTTGACCCACCGGACGCAACAATCTGCACTCGGGTAAACAAATTAATTATTAACCATTTCATTCAGCGCGGTAGGGTAGTGAGTACTCTCCAGGTCCAGCTGCTTACAGGATATTGTATGATAGATTGCCGGGGACTGACCCTACTCTAAGCACTATTTAAATGGAATGCAAAACGGTTATAAATGCTCCGTGGCTGTTGAGATTGTCTAATCTCAAATTGTACGACACCGAAATGTCAAATGGTTTCCAATATGTGAAAAATTTGTTGGAGGTGAGTTTAGTTCTTGTTTATAAGATTTCAAGCGTGATTTGTTTTTGTTTATTTAAATTTATATTAAACATAAAAAATTACAATTAATTGTGTGTCAGCAATATATATATTTTTATTTATCTGTCATGAACCTACTGTACATGCCAAATTACCACTTGAGGATCAATTTATTTAAATAATGTGACTTCTTGAGATTTCGGAGCCTGCGAGGACCAGCGCTCCGGATTAGAACTGTAGTACATGATGTGCTGCCTTCACTTAGTCCACTTGCATACTTAGCTCAAATAAATTACCTTCCAAACGCAACTTTGTCTAACTTACTGCACTTACAAACTACCAAGTCCAATTTTTTTTTTATCCTATATAGCATTTTTTTCAATATCCTGTACTAACTACGGGTCAATTGCCTATATTTCCTAAAACTAAACTAAAACTATGTACAGCAAAGAACCAAGTTACCTACAAGACATCGAGCTTATAGGTAACTCAAGTGCTCAAGCCCACTACCAGTGGGTAGCGTTCCCATCATGCTGGCGGCATTGCCTCTCTGAATTGCAATGCTAATACGTTGAGCCAAATAAGTGCCAGCATTTTGATCACGCGTCGCTTCAACCAGGCGCTCTGATAGAATTTTGAAAATATAATGAGCTCCCGGTCCCCACGGACCCAGTGTCTCAACACCAAACGGCTCAAATATGTAACCACTGCCAAGGTTTCCATATTTGCGCCGTTTACGCTGCTCTGCCGAAGTTGCCGCGACGCCAACCCCATTCTGTGTTTCAGGAAGATGTGACGGAGCTAAAGTATCGACACAAGTTGCATCCCATACTAAAGGCCGTCCCATCTTCCATGGAATTAAAGTCATGCCGTCGGGTCTTTTACCATCGTCACGCATCAGACCATTTGGTTCGAGAATGGCTGGAACGTTGGCACTGGTAAAAGCCCGGCGGATGATATCGTTGAGGCTGGCGTGGCGGGAAATTCGGCCAGCACTTTTCTGGCACGAGAGGCTGTGGTGACCGAGCTGGTCAACAACAGTACCACACTGACAGCTATGGGCAACATAGCACCTTGCACCCAAACGTAAGCATATAGCGAGACGGAAAGCAGATGGATCTATAAGTGTACCAGTATTAAAAGAGGGAATGGCCTGCAACTAAAGCCCTGACTCCCATACAGAAACTGCTAGAAGTCGAGCACGCTCTGTGACGCTAGGACACGTATCTAAAAGATGTTTCCGTGCTAGTTCACAGAGCGGCCGATCCCACAGTCTCTGTGAGGATAACCTCACTGGGAGTCCGGTATTTGGGCATGCCATCTCCCAGGCGCTTCTGGCCTCAGTCAGGTTTGCTATTTCTAAAGAACCCAAACTATGTGAAAGTATTTTTTCGACTAATTTAGAAGTACCATGAACTGAGGACAAGAAAGCCGGTAACGCAACACTAGAAATTTTACGTATACCTAAGCCTCCTAGTCTTACAGGTAAAGAAGCTTGCGACCAAGCCCTGTCATCTATGTCAATATTCAAAACCGATATAAGAGTATTCTTTACGATATTGTCCATGCTCTCGAGGAGCGCGCCATGTTTCCATAGCGGACAACATCTTAAAGAATACGTAAATTTTGGGACAAAAAGACAGAATCTAATAATTGTAAAAGCCATATGAGTGTTAATTTTGAGCAATCTGTCAGAAGAATTTTTAAAATTTTGAATTTTTTCTTCTACAAAAGGTGAAATTGATTCATCTAATATCGGCGAACCCAAAAGGCGAAGTGAACACTTGTCTACTAGTTTTATATTGTAAGCCAATGAGTTAAATTTTTGTAAAACCGATAATTTGTCTGAACAGTTATCGCAAACAAAAAGTTCGCATTTCGAAAAATTTAGTTCAAGCCCAATCTTTTTAAATTCATCAATTATTAATTTTAAATCACTTAAGACAGTATTCACATCACCTCCCAGAGTTCCGTCATCCAAATACCAAACATTTAGTTTGGATTGGAGACGTTGAATTATTGGATTGACAGCTAAAGAAAAAATTGCTGGGCCGCACGGGTCACCCTGCTGACAGCCAACGGAAGACAAAAGAACATCGTTTTTTTTAATTAATTTTGATGGTTTGCCATAGCATTGCCAAATAAAATTATATAACTCTGGAATTTTATCTTTCACCTGGGTCAGAAGGGTGCCTCTATCAACAGAATTAAAAGCATTCTTAACATCCACCTTTAGCAACACCTCTCCACAATTTTGATTTAAAAATGTTCTGAGGGAATGGACAGCAGCCTCACATCCACCCCGCGAACCAAAACCAAGCTGTATAGGCTGAAAAAGATTGCTTAAAGAAACAATATAGGCGATATGTGGTGCCTACCGCTATAGGCCTGATACCACCATCTTTTTTGTTAAGTGCGCATAAATTTGCGCCATACAAAATATCTGTGACATCATTATTGACTTGACCTGACAACATCAGGTTAACTAAAGCCGTTAGATCTTTTAAAAGTATCTCACCAATCTCGCCAGAACTAGCACATAAAAGATCTTTTAGAATTTGCGGTGTTAAGCCATCTAGGCCACCGGCAGATCCACCTTTAAAAGACATAACAGCCGAAGCAACATCCTGAGCGGTCGCCTCAACAGTGACGTCACTCTGTTGAGGTGGATCAGGTAAATGGAGATTTGTTGCCGCAGGCGGATGCTTGTCACGAAGTGACTGTATCGTATCCGAATTATAAGGGGCTAAAGTGTCGCTAGAGAACAAGACTCGTGCTGCCCCTGTAATGTCACCATCACTAATTTTGTTCTCTACAATCTTATAATTCGCCAAATTATAATTTTTTTTAGAATTTGTATTATCCCGCCTTATTGGCAGGACAATCATGCAAGTATCGAAAGAAATGTCTTCCAATGCCATGTACTTTACGCAGTTTTCCTTTACTCTATTAGTAATGGACGTTTTGTTATTAGGGTCAAAAGGTACGTAAAGTACGTGGTAAGGAAAAGTCAGGAGATGTTCCCAGGCACTCTTTGAATTTTGAAAAACCACTTTCTTAATTGCCCCTGAAAGGGACTTAGCAACCGAAATGCGTGCGCCTCCCGGAATGCGCTTTAAAAGAGGGACCGAATTTTTGTACAAGCTCAGTACCTCCCAAAACGGTTTGAGAGGAGTAGCAGCGCTTGTAAGACTGCTACTATTTATATTTGTATCAATAATTGGCAACGATAAGGGGACATTTAATTTATGACATTTACTTTGGTGAATTTTAAGGCCTTTTTGACCCTTAAAATATCGAGCCTGGGGACACACAGCACACAAAACCATGCTCTCTTGCGACACACTACTTAGGGCATCTGTATTCGTCACTATTTGCGTGCAAAGAGCCATTTCACAAAAGTAAATAAAGATATCTTAGTATCTCTAGAGTATCTCTAGACGTCAGTGTGACTTGACGTGGCCCGCAAAGCGCCGGCGCGCAGCCGCGTTACCATGAAAACAAAATAACAAATTAGCAGCAAATAGAACTATTTATGTCAAAAATGCAATGAAAACAAATACCCTTATAAAACGAAATAGTGATTATCTCTAGGGCTACAAACAATACCTTGCAAGTCCCATAAGGCGCAGGACCTGCCAGTTGGCAAATTATGCCCTAAAAATAAGAATAAACGCTGAAAAAGAAATTCAGCCAGAAAAGCAACAACACTTGACAAGGGTCTTTTTTTTTATATAGCATTTGACCACAATTTCACCTGATGGGAAGTGATGATGCAGCCGAAGATGTAGCATGCTTGCCTAAAAGGTACCTATTTACTCTTGGCTTGAAGACTCCCAGATTAAACCGTTCGGGGAACAAAGACAAGGCAACAGACAATGAGTTCCACTCCTTCGCAGTACGGATGATAAACGTAAGAGCGAAACGCTTCGAGCGAACTGAAGGTATGTCGACCATAAATGGATGACGTTTGACAGTTTTTCTTGTTGTTAAATGTTAAAACGGGCTTGGGGGAATTAACTCGCGTAATTCCTGTGCACACTCTCCAAAATGTAAACAGTAGAATACCGATAGCTGAGGTTCTGCAATCTGGGCTCAACTAGCTTATTATCGCCAATGAGTCTTTTGGTCCGTCGGTCAATAGACTCAAGACCTTCAACCTGGTACTTAGCGGATCCATCCAAGAGATGGCCACAGTACTCCATAAACGATCGGACTTGGGATTGATATAAGTTGAAAAGCTGACGAGTGAATGGCGAGGATACCCAGCTTCTTAGCGGCCCGTTGCAACTCCACTAAATCCACTTATAGAGAGAAGAGAGATGATGATAGACACTCGAATCGATATTCCGTAATCGATACGCTTTCCCGCTAAAAGAAGAGCGTTTTTCTTCGTCCATTTAGCTCCGACCGCAGCGCGAGGGTTAATATATCGACACTTGATACGAACCGAGGTCCAAGTCACAAGAAAATTACCTGTGAAATATAGTTGTAGTTCACCCTCTAGAAGACAAAGATGTCGCTAAAATCGCTAAAAATACGTTATTGCAGCTGTCCTTGAGAGTAATAGAGGCACTCGTGGTAGTGAATGACTAATTATTAAATTTAAATTTGATCAAGATCTGATCAGTAGTTTTTGAGATATCCTCAATAATGCGCATTAAATTCAATTAATATGATCAAGAGTTACGAAGATAAAGCGGTGAAGTCGGTTCTTTAATCTTTGCTTGCGTTTAAATTATTATTTGTTATTACATTGATGCTCACAACGAAAGAAGTTATGGGGTAAATTTTGAAGTCGGGTAAACGAGAACATCGTCAAAGTAGTCTTGATCAAATTTAAATGGGACCAATTAGAAAGCAACATCATTCAAACTAAAAAAAAACATTCGAAATCGGCTCACGTGGAGAGAAGTTATGAGGAAAAAAAAAATCGACTTGAGTACGGTCGGTAAAAAAGTCCATATCGCTCATTATCTTATCGTCTCGGCTCATTATAAATATCTGATCTTCGCTCGTTACTTGCGCCACATTATCGCATTTCCACTTTAGAACCGTTTCCACAAATTAATTACGGAACACCGCCGGCAAAATGGCTGACGTGGCAACTCATCTACCTACAATAAAGAATATTTTGTTGTTTTAAAAAAGAGTTTGATTATCTTTAACCTTTTTGTGTAGTTATTGCCGCGAAAATGAAAAAAATGCGTTATCGTTTTTTTATAATTTCCATAACTTATGTCTCTGCAAACTATGTGCATTAAGCCAGTGACAACTTTTTTTACCGACTTCCCAAAAAAGGAGGAGGTACTGAAGTCGACTGCATTTTTTGTTTTTTTCTAATGTATGTTACCTTATAACGTCTCTCCATGTGAGCCGATTTCCAAAAATTTTATTTACCTAGTTTGAAAGATTTTGCTTTCTAATTGGTCCCATTTAAATTTGATCAAGATCAGATCAGTAGTTCTTGAAATATCGTCAATAATGCCTATTTTGTGGACTACTTTGACGATGTTCTCGTTTACCCGACTTCAAAAGTTACCTCATAACTTCTTTCGTTGTGAGCCGATTTTGATGTTTTTTTTTATTTGAATGCTGGTGCTTTTCATGTGCTCCCATTGAAATTTGATCAAGATCTGATCTCTAGTTTTTTTTTTTATGCTTAATAGGCAAGCATTTGACCACTATCTCACCTGATGGAAAGTGACGATGCGGCCGAAGATGTAACATGCTTGCCTAGAAGATACCTATTCACTCTTGACTTGAAGACTCCCAGATTATACCCCTCGGGGAATAATGACGCAGGCAATGAATTCCACTCCTTCGCTGTACGGATGATGAACGTAGAAGCAAAACGCTTCGAGCGAACTGGAGGTAGTTTTTGAGTTATAGTCAATAATGCGTGTTTAATACATTAAATCTGATCAAGGTTCCGAAGATAAAGCGGTGAAGTCGTTTTTTTTAAGCTGTGCTTGCGTTTAATTATTTTGTATATACCTAGTAGAGAGACGAAACGAGCAAGTCGCTCGCCTGACGGTAAGCGTCACGCTTGCTTATTACCGTTCATTGTCACCCAGTGTTTTAAACAAATTCCCGCGCGGCAATGAACTGCGCTCGTCCCCCTGAGATATTATATGTTAAATCTCTTTAAACCCTGTAATTTCACTGGAAACATTGCCCTTCAGTCGTGCATACAGTAATGTTTGCTCACTACTGCAAAAGAGTAAAAAAGAACTTGAACTTGTCAAGTAATCTGAGTCACCCACGTCCGTAGGAAGATAACCCTTAAGTCTGACTCCCTACACGTGGTCCCCGGGTGGTGCTAATCAGGTGACATTTGAGAGGTGGTAGAGCATTTTGTGAGTTGCTCGCCTGGCTTGCTACCAAAGTAGCTTAACACCATCAAGTTGAAAGTCTGCCGCCAAGCCAAATACGGTGTTCCGGCAGTTATCCTTGAGAGCCTGCGTATTCCAGGTCTAGTGTGTTTACCAGCTTCGATCACATCGTCACTTACCATCAGGTGAGATAGTGGTCAAACACTAGCCTGTCACAAATAAAAATAAAAAAAATCTATTATCTTCTATTATATAAAAATCTCGTGGCACGGTGTTTGTGGTCGAACTCCTTCGAAACAGCTCGACCGATTTTTATTATTTTTTTACCGACTTCCCAAAAAAGGAGAAGGTACTTAAGTCGACTCTATTTTTTTTTATGTGTCTCATATCTGCCTCATATCTTTTCTCCGCGTGAGCCGATTTCGGATTTTTTTTTTTGTTTGAAAGATGTTGCTTTTTAATTGGTCTCATTTAAATTTGATCAAGATCTGATCAGTAGTTCTTGAAATATCGTCAATAATGCCTATTTTGTGGACTACTTTGACGATGTTTTTGTTTAACCGACTTCAATCCATTTTTATTAGAAAGCTGGTGCGGTGAAGTCGGTTTTTTTAAGCTTTGCTTGCGTTCAATTATTTCTTTGTATATTTGGTAGGTATGATAATAGGACATTAAGTATTTTTCGCCCTCCAGCCCCCATTTAATCGTGATTATATAGTATTTTTGTTGCATGAACAACATCCAAAAAGTGTTTAGTATGGCATTAAAGTACCAGGCGACCATAAACGTGCAAGAGGTAGAACACTTTTTCTAAACGTGGCATTGTAACGCATAGTATAGTATAACAGCTAGTATAGTATAGTATTCTAGATTTTGTAAAGAGTTCATGAAACTAGTCCTAGCTACAAGTCACAGTCTAAGTCAAGTAAAAGAGTCATGGACAGTTTTGGAAAAGTGAAATGCATTTGCCATGAACTTCTATTCGAGTTTTGAATTAACATAAGCGCTCTCACTCTCAATCTAAATCGAAAAATCACGTTTCCCAACTTTAAATGGTTTGCCTACACTCTTGCACGTTCAGGAACTATTAACGGTTAATAAAAATAATAAGCCACCATTATTGCACACTAGTTGTGCCCCGCGACTTCGCTCGCGTAAATAGCTGACCTATCGGTATTCTATCGCTTACATTTTGGAGTGCGTGCGCAGAGATTACACGAGTTAATTCCCCTATACCTATTTTACCATCTAACAACAAAACAAACTGTCAAAGATCATCCATTTACGGTTCGAAACACCTATAATTCGCTCAAAGCATTACGCTTTTGCGATCATCTGTACAGCGAAGGAGTGGGACTCATTCCCTGCGACATTGTTTCCGCACGGTAGAATCTGGGTGTCTTCAAGTCTAAATTGAATTTGTATCTTATCTTCTAGGCAAGCATGTCACGTCTTCGGTCGCATCTTCACTTTCCATCAGGTGAGAAAGTGGTCAAATACTAAACTTAGCATACACATATATATATAATAGCCGTGCCCCGCGGCTTCGCCCGCTATCATCAATTTAGAAACTAGCCTCTGTGTTATCCTAGGTATAATCTATGTACATTCCAAATTTCATCCAAATCCGTTCAGACGTTAAAGCGTGAAGAGGGAACAAACATACTTACACACTTACCTACATACAAACTTTCGGATTTATAATATTAAGTAGGATATATATATATATATATTATATTATCATTCTCAATGAAGACAAGTTGTCTCGTCAAGCTTTTGGCAACCAGTTTGCCATTTTCTTCAATAAGCATCAACCCAGAAACACTTTAGGGAACGATACTGTCGGCCATTACGAAAAATAAAGAAAAAACGCGACACTCGAGCGATATTGAGTCGTTGAGAACAAGATGGCGGGCCTTATTGTAACAGTAAGGGCATACTGGTGTGTAGCCGCGAACGAAAACAAAATCAATTTATATCAGTTTCAAATCAAAAATGCTGGCACTTATTTGGCTCAACGTATTGCAATTCAGAGAGGCAATGCCGCCAGCATGATGGGAACGCTACCCACTGGTAGTGGGCTTGAGCACTTGAGTTACCTATAAGCTCGATGTCTTGTAGGTAACTTAGTTCTTTGCTGTACATAGTTTTAGTTTAGTTTTAGGAAATATAGGCAATTGGCCCGTCGTTAGGAAGATTAGACCTTACAATAAAAAATTAAAGCACCCATATGAGATATTCACACATAAATATCTTCAGCTTTAATAATGTCTGATTATTAATATTACAACATTTTACATATAAAAATTAAAGAGCTACTTGTCACTAAAGTAACGAACAAGTCACGTTAATAATTGTGTTTACAGTAGTTTTTGAATTGTGTATAATGTTATTGATAAATTGGAAGGTTTATTTCAAAAGGAGGCACTGAGCGCCAACTGTAAATAAAAATAATCTTATATGAGATAAAATATGATTAATTATTTTTTGGCAGAAACTGCTGTAGTGTTAGTGAATACTAAAACCAAAGTGTCTCAAAATATAATAAAACATATCATACATATTTATCATTACTGACAGAACAAGCGCGAAGACCGAGCAAAGCGTTTCCGTTTCAGCTTAGGCAACACCAGGACCAGGACAGTTGCTCAATGTGTATCAAGCACAAGTACGGTCTTATATGGAGTACTGTTCTCATCTTTGGGACGGTTCAGCTAAGTACCAGCTTGAGGCTTTTGATACCATTGAGCGAAGAGCCAAGAGTAACATTGACAGCGATCAGTTGGCCGTAAAGCTTCAGAGCTTGAAACATCGTCACAAGGTAGCTAGTCTCTCGGTATTTTGTCGATACATTTCGGAGAGAGTGCCAAAGAGTTACGCGATCTAGTTCCCCCATCCCCATTCTATCATCAAGCAAGCAGATGACATGATGCGAATGATAACCACAAATGCGGACAAAGCATTTTGCTTCTACATTTATTGTGCGAATCGCAAAAGAATGGAAATCCTTGCCTGAGTCGGTGTTCTTAATAGGTAAGATTTTAATATGAGAGTCTTCAAGTCAAGGGTGATTATTTATCTTTTAGGCAAGCGTGCTCCATCGTCGACCACATCATCGCTTACCATCGTCGCATTTCTCAACCGATTGTTGTGACATTTTGTGAGCAGTTTTTTTGTTCAGTTCTTGGATTTTTTTATATATGGACTGAGATATGGGGGTTAAAAACGTAAAAAATATATATTTCAGCCATTTCGAACACGCGGGATCTTCAGCTCACAAAGCCACAATTTTTTTTCTTTATGCTAAGTAGGCAAGCATTCGACCTCTATCTCACCTATTGGTAAGTGAAGATTAATGATATTTGCAATTTAAAATAAATAATTAAATTTGGTACTGTAGAACCGCAAATAAAGTAGGGAGTGCCCATACTGGGTATAGCGTGTCGTCTTATGAACCCTGAATACAGAACCTTATTTTCACTGAATATGCAATACATAATATTCGTCGGCCCTTGAAATGATACATTCAGAATCGGAGAAATTTTAATAAAATGGATGCGGCATCATTTAATAAAATGGATTGTGAGATGTAAACAGCACGTTGAATTTGAGTTTGGCCGCAAAAGTGAAAAATAGCGTTGTTTATTTTCCAAAACCTGTGTTTTTTCGAGTGTTATTGTGTAATAATGGTGAATAATTAGCCGTTAATACTTAGTAAACGTGCATAAGTGTAGGCAAATCATACAAAGTTGAAAAACGTGATTTTCGCTTTCGCTCCAAAACTACAATGCAAGTTCTAGTAAAGTTTCTGCCACTTTTCTAGGGCATGACTTGACTATGATTATGACTAGACATTGACTCTTTTACTTGACTTTGACTGTGACTTATGACTAGGACTTTTAATATGAAATACACTTCAAATGCACAAGTGGCACACTGGCAAAATGCACAAGATTGCGAAGAGAAAATTAAAAGAAAAAAATACAACATTTAGATGATACCAACTATAGATGACTCAAGTGTACTTAAACGCTTTCACAGTCACAGCCCCACACTAAGTTCGATGACTTGTGTCGTGGGTGCCGGAAACATTCACATCACACACACACTCACAACCAGAACCAGAAACACATATTTTCCTTGAGGAGAAAACATGTGTTCCCGCCGGAAATCGAACCCGATACCCCTGCTTAGAGGGCGAACGCCACCCAACTAAGCCAACGAGCCGCTCATTTTTGTAGTGAATCTTTTCTTGCAACCTTTTTGTGTGACGAAAAGTGGTGAGGTAATGTAACTGATGCATTAAAACGTTTCCCTGTATAATACAACATACTTCTATCGTGTGTCTATACATCACCCCCTGTTTTTTAATGCTAGATAGACTAGTAGGTATTTGACCATCATCTTACCTAATGGAAAGATGTAAATACCTATTCACTCTAGACTTGAAGACTCCCAGATGATACCGTTCAGGAAACACAAACGCGGGCAATGAGTTCCAGTTTGTGCGGTGACGATGACGCGAGTTTCACGCT
Source organism: Lomographa bimaculata (assembly GCA_948107665.1). Taxonomy (NCBI): domain Eukaryota; kingdom Metazoa; phylum Arthropoda; class Insecta; order Lepidoptera; family Geometridae; genus Lomographa; species Lomographa bimaculata. The sequence continues at coordinate 4,487,229 of OX403612.1, read as the reverse complement.
TTTTGGTCACCCAAAAAGTACACATATATACACAAAATATAGCTCATGGAAAGCGTTCGGTGACGATGACGCGAGTTTCATGATTTTTTACCGACTTCCCAAAAAGGAGAAGGTACTCAAGTCGACTGTTTTTTTTTTTATGTGTGTTACCTCATAACTTCTCTCCACGTGAGCCGATTTCGATAATTTTTTAGTTTGAAAGATGTTGCTTTCTAATTAGTCCCATTAAAATTTGATCAAGATCTGATCAGCAGTTCTTGAAATATCATCAATAATGCCTATTTTGTGACGAATAAAGCGTACCTTGACGATGTTCTCGTTTACCCGACTTCAAAAGTTACCTCATAACTTCTTTCGTTGTGAGCCGATTTTGATGATTCTTTTTTTATTTGAAAGCTGTTGCTTTTTGTGTAGTCCCATTGAAATATGATCAAGGTTTGATCTCTAGTTTTTGAGTTATAGTCAATAATGCGTGTTTATACATTAAATCTGATCAAGGTTCCGATGATAAAGCGGTGAAGTCGATTTTTTTAATCTTTGCTTGCGTTTAATTATTGTTCACCCAAAAAGTTTTCAACGAAGTTTTCATTTCAATAATTTAAAAATGAATTGATCAATAAAATCCTCATCCACGACACGACCTTTTCTGACCTCCACGTCAAAGGAAAATCTCCAACTTTCGGTGGAGCATTCTTTATATTTTTTTAATGTTCTGTAGGAGAGGACATCTAAATAAAAGAGGTCAAGATAGAAATCGTAGAGCTAAAGTAGTCACAGTCAATAGTAAGTACGTAAAACAACTTAATTAATTAATTTTTTTTTTACTTAGCTAGTCATTTGCTGCGAAATGAGATCTCGCTCATACAATTTTGCCTAATAGAGGAAATCTTTCGAACTTAATCTATACTAATATTATAAATGCGAACGTCTGTCTATCTGTCGCGCTTTCACGCCAAAACTACTAAACCGATTTATTTGAAATCTCTTGATCTAATTGAGGAAAATTCCGAATTATATGAAGTCTGTGTACCAAACAGACTAGAGCCTGAGAAAGGACATAGGCTACTTTTTAATGCGAAATAATGGTTGTAAGGGGGTGAAAGGGCCCCCCCATGAAAAGTTGTATGGAAGTATCGTCATTTTTGAAGCTAGAAGCATGAAATTAATTTTTTAAGCCGTTGATTCGAGGTTCTTATAAAATTAAATAAATGTAAATAAGTTATTTTCGTAATAGGAAGTTTTTTTCTGCGTTTAAGTTCAAAAGTGAAATAATGTGTAAAGCAAAGAAACACTGCAAATAACTCATTGAAGTATTTATACGTATGTGTCTTATTTGTAAAATGATTAGGCTAAATAATTAAAAATGCTACCCAAAGACACAATTCCACGCGGACAAAGTCGCGGGCACAGCTAGTTGCTTATAAATAAATTACTTTTTTCTTAATAATGATTGTTTGATTATTGTAATTGTATTTAAATAAGAAGATGTAATACATGTTATATGGTTGAAATGTGTAGCCATTTTTGAGATAGACTCAAAAACGGCTTCACACTAAAATCTGAAACTTACTTACTTTACTATTTTTCTATCCTGTACTTAATTATCGCGTATCATACATACAATAATTAAACGCAAGCAAAGCTTAAAAACCGACTTCACCGCTTCATCTTCGGAACCTTGATCAGATTCAACATATTAAACACGCATTATTGACAATAACTCAAAAACAAGTGATCAGAACTTGATCAAATTTAAATGGGACCACATGGAAATCACCAGCTTTCAAATAAAAAAATTATCATCAAAATCGGCTCACAGCGAAAGAAGTAAGTTATAAGGTAACTTTTGAAGTCGGTTAAAAACAAGAACTTCGTCAATGTAGTCCACAGAATACGCATTATTGAGGATAACTCAAAAACTACTAGTCAGATCTTGATCAAATTTAAATGAGACCAATTCGAAAGCAACACCTATAAAAAAAAATCGTTTCACGTGGATCGAAGTTATGAGGTAACACACATAAAAAAATAAATAATAAAAATACAGTCGACTTGAGTACCTCCTCCTTTTTGGGGAAGTCGGTAAAAAGAAAAAAACTTAAAGTCGAATTGAGAACCTCCTTTTTCGAAGTCGCTAAAAAAATCTACTGTGACTTTCCGGGCATAATACAAGTATTTTTCTAACAACATTTTATACATCTTTTTCTACAAAACTCTAAAGAGGTTTCAATTGATATTGAAGTGGCCGGAGTGGTTTTAAAAAAGTAATTTGTATCTTTTTATTTGCCTTTTTAATGGGGTTGCAAAATGAACGAAGTAAAAAAATTATTATGGCTTTTAAAAATGGGTAATGTAATAAAATATACTGTAAAGAGGAAAATTTTATTTTAATGAACTTAGTATATTTTCGTAGAGATTCGTTATAACTTTACTGCTTTTTCTACCGACTTCACAAAAAAGGAGGAGGTACTCAAGTTGACTGAATTATCTTTTTTGGAAGATGTTGCTTTCCAATTGGTCCTATTCAAATTTGATCAAGATCTGACCAGTAGTTCTTGAAATATATTAATTTTTGTACCCCGCTTACGTGTATGGGTGCCCCCTTAAGATATTAATATATATTATTTTCATTAATATTTCCGGTTTTGCGGACGGACGAACAGAGAATCTGCTAAACCATCTAAGTCTACTTAGAGATCTCGCTCGATCAATAATACAATCGGATCAAGAACCTCCTCCTTTTTTGAAGTCGGTTAAAATACCGAGAGAACAACCTCGCGACTATGACCTATGCACTGAAGCTTTATATAAAAAATATTATGTTTATAATAAATAAGTGAATATATTATTATATTAAAAAACTTGAGATGTGTCAAGGGACACCCGGATGGAACGAAGTTCAATTTCCGTCTAGCCCCCTTTCGCAACGCGCGATAAGGAACTTTCGTTCCAAAATTAAAAGGAACATGCAAAAACCAACATCACGCGGTGTTCCCAGGCGGTCACCCATCCAAGTACTGACCGCGCCCGACGTTGCTTAACTTCGGTGATCGGACGAGAACGTGGTATGGCTTATAACTATAGCAAAAAGGGTCGTTACAACTTTTGATCTTAAAATTTTCCGTCTAGCCCCCTTTCGCAACGCGCGGTAAGGAACTTTCGTTCCAAAAAAACGTTTTTCAATGTCAACCTATTTCTATTGGGAACAATTATTTCTATTTAAAGAGAAATAGGGGTTGGGTTTAGTTTTATAAAAGAGGCGTTGGACCATAAACTAAAGTATTTACACAAAAGACCTAGTCATAGACAGTCTTTTGTCTATGAATGGTCTTTGTTAGTGCTTTATTTTTAGACCTAGGGTTAAACTTAGGGTAACATGCCTCGATGATGTGGGTAGACGTCTGGCTACTATAGAAGTAATCGAGTTAATCCTTACTTTATATATAATGCGAAAGTAATTCTGTCTCTCTGTTACGCTTTCACGGTAAAACTACAGAACCGATTTAAACGAAATTCGGTACACAGATAGTCTAGAGCCTGAGAAAGGACAAAGGCTACTTTTTAACCCCGAATTCTGGCTGGTCCGGGACTTACGCGGGCAAAGCCGCGGGGCGCAGCTAGTGCTAAATATCCGGATGACCGAGCTTTGCTCGGTTTTTTGTTTTTGGTAGAATGTGTTTGAATTTGTAGCCTCAGAAAGCTCCATCTTATGTCGAGTAGAAACAGTTTTTTACATCGGTCATGGCGTAATAGATGGCGCTGATAGTTTCTTTAACCCGGTTTTTCAAATGCAGTTTGGGAACCGAGCATTTCTCGGACCTGGAACGTTGATAAATCGATTGGGCCGAAAAACCCCTAATCTGTAACTTTCATGAAAATCATTGGAGCCGTTTCCGAGATCCTGATTACACAAATATATATATATATATATACAAGAATTGCTCGTTTAAAGATATAAGATATCACGTGTTTGAAAGTTTGTGTGTGTATGAGAAGAGAGAGTGTATGTTAGAAACGACGAGGTAACGTTTTGTATTGATTAGGTATACCACCCAAATACTGAATAACCTATGGACATAACATAAACGCTTTCACACACACATCCCCACACTAAGTTTGATGACTTGTGTCGTGGGCGCCGGAAACATTCATGCCCTCTGCGCCGTGGGTCCTGGTTTCGATTCCCAGCCGGAGCACACATTCCTTCCCAAGGGATATTTGTGCTTCTGGTTCTGGGTGTAATGTGTGTGTGTAGTGAATGTTTCGGGCACCCACGATACAAGTCTTTGAAGTTAGTGTGGGGCTGTGAGTGTGAATGCGTTTGTTTGTTGTTTTGTTTGTTTGTTATTCACATCACACATACAATAACACCAAGAACTAGAAACACCCCTTAGATTTTTTTTCAAACATCTATCTAAAGACATTTGGGTTATTAGGACGAATAACAGACGGACATCCAGACAATCAGCCACGCGACATCGGCTTATGGTCGATATTCCAAGGGTGCGTACGAAGCGTTTTGCTTCCACATTTATTATACGTACTGCTAAGGAGTGGAATTCTTTGCCCGAGTCCGTGTTTCCCGTTAAGTACAATCTAGGTCTTTAAATCTCGATTGAACAGGTATCTTCTAGGCAAGCATGCTCCATCTTCGACCACATCGTCACTTTCCATCAGGTGAGATAGTGGTCAAATGCTTGCCTATCGAGAATAACATATAAATAAATATATATAACGATACATTAACTGTCGAAATCCATCCAGCCGTTTGGGAGATACGAAGTAATAAAGAAATTTACAAATATACATGCATATATAAGATACTAGCCGTGCCGCGCGGCTTCGCCCGCTATTATCAAGTTAAAAAGTAGCCTATGTGTTAATCCTAGGTATAAGCTATGTACATTCCAAATTTCATCCAAATCCGTTCAGCCGTTAAAGCGTGAAGAGGGAACAAACATACTTACACACTTACACACAAACTTTGGGATATATAATATTAGTACGATATCACACACACAAACGATACAATACAAAATTCTTTATTGTACACCAAAAAGACAAAAAGATACAAACTTAAAACTACGAAATTAATATTATAAGGCAGTGAAAGCGATTTCTACCAGACAACCTTTGGATGGACAGAAATTGTAGTAGCAACTGAGGTCGGTGGAGGTGTACAAATTTACATAAATATGATATGTAAAGTTAATAAACTACATAAAATAATTAAAATTATAAAAAGCACAAATAAAATACATATACTACATAAATATAGGTTACTAGCCGTGCCCCGCGGCTTCGCCTGCTATTATGAAGTTAAAAAGTAGCCTATGTGTTAATCCTAGGTATAATCTATGTACATTCCAAATTTCATCCAAATCCGTTCAGCCGTTAAAGCGTGAAGAGGGAACAAACATACTTACACACTTACACACAAACTTTCGGATTTACAATATTAGTAGGATATCATATATTCAAATGGATAAGTAGTGATTATATACAATAGTTTTGAAAATAGACAGAGACTTTGCTTGCCTAATAGGAATATTAACGATTATACCGATTCAAGAACCAAAAATTGACCGACGAGCAAAAAGACTCATTGGCGATAATAAGCTAGTTGAGTCCAGATTGCAGAGCCTCGGTCACAGACGTATGGTCGCAAGTCTATCGGTATTCTATCGTTTGCATTTTGGAGAGTGTGCGCAGGAATTACATGAGTTAATTCCACCATGCCCATTTTACCATCTAACAACCAGACAAACTGTCAAACGTCATCCATTTATGGTTGACATACCTCCAGTTCGCTCGAAGCGTTTTGCTTCTACGTTCATCATCCGAACAGCGAAGGAGTGGAATTCATTGCCTGCGTCATTGTTCCCCGAGGGGTATAATCTGGGAGTCTTCAAGTCAAGAGTGAATAGGTATCTTCTAGGCAAGCATGTTACATCTTCGGCCGCATCGTCACTTTCCATCAGGTGAGATAGTGGTCAAATGCTTGCCTATAATGCATAAAAAAAAAAAAAAAAAAACCAAAAGCACAAAAATCTTTTGGAAACGAAAAGTGTGTTCTGGAAATCCAATACAGAGAGAGATACGAAAAATACGATGATCACGCAAAAACTTATCCAATTTTTTTAATATTTTAAAATTTTATCTCTCCAAGTTAGTGATTAATGTAAAAAAAATACGCAGAAATACTGCATATTTTTAATGATACATGCATTTAAAAAAAAAACATTACCGTTAGTTTCTCTGATTCACTCGGTCTAATTACTTACTACACACACACACATACGCACGACGCACACAGGTGTATTGACTAGTACGCGTGAAAATTCACGCCCTGACGCTGGCTTTTTTTAATTACAACCCCATGGAGCTATTGTCGCTACCCTAGTGGGAGGGGTTCTAGGGATAGGGTTGATGCATTTGATAAAATTTGATTTTTAAAAGCTTTTATTATGCTAGATAGACAAGCATTTGACCACTATCTCGCCCGATGGGACGTGAAAATGTCGCCGAAGACTCACTAACCTATGTATTAATCCAAGGTATTATATATTTTCCAAATTTCACCCAAATCTGTTTAGGCGTTACAGCGTGAAGAGACAAAACAAAAAACATACACGTGTCTGAAAGTTTGTGTGCAAGTGTGTATATATGTTTTCTTTCAGATTTATATTATTAGGAGTTTTCAGGTAAAGTGGACCACAAGAACTGCGCTTCCTTTCACCCAATACCGATTTTGAATCGGTCAAATAGAACCGCGATCCTTGTGATGTACTGTGTACAGTTAGCACAAAAATCGAAATCGTTTTAATTATGTTATTTTTAAAGTTACTAACTACTACATATAATACTCGGTTAGCCAACCGGTATAGTATTATTATAACAGGAATATCAATATCTTATTATTTAACAGGTTATCTAAAAATAAAGATCAGTTTTCCAATGGTAATGACATATTTCTTTTAAATTATCGGGTAATATAATGGTAATTTTTCCTCTTAGAATACTGGTTATTTAAATACCTTATTCCCCATAAGGGATAAAAACAAATATAGTACACATGTTGCTCTGGTTTCCTTTATTTTGCTCCGTCAGCCAAAGTACCAGGAATACATACACCATAAGAAGATGTAGAGAAGTTCGCTAGCTAATAGTGAATGGTCATCCTTTATCATGCTCCGCCTCAGTCAAAGTACCAGGGAAACATATACCATAAGGAGGAGAAGAAGAATTCGCTAGGTTGAAATTATACTTCCATATCACACATGCTACCCTGGTATTTTGGCTGAGATTACATGTATGGTTTTTGTTTTTTTTAAACCTTTTGTTGTCAGTTTTCTCAACTGCTGCCAGTGACTGTTATAAATGATCTACAAGAAAAATCTGAGATTGTGCGTGATATTTTATATTATCAATTATATTTGCTCCATTTTTTATTGACTTCACAAAAAAGGAGGATGTGCTCAATTCGACTGTTTTTTTTAATGTGCGTTAACTCATAACAGATGGATCAACGAAATAATCGCCACAGTAGAAAAATAATGCAAGGGACGGAGAGTGGCCATGGGATCCCTGTACCTGTAACCTTATTTTAAGTTTGAGTTCTTTCAAACAACTTCAAAAAAGTAGGTTCTCAATTCGACTGTGTTTTTTACCGACTTCCCAAAAAAGGAGGAGGTACGCAAGTCGACTGTATTTTTTTTAAGTGTGTTACGTCATAACTTCTCTCCACGTGAGCCGATTTCGATTTTTTTTTATTAGTTTCAAAAATGTTGCTTTCTAATTGGTTCCATTTAAATTTGATCATGATCTGATCAGTAGTTCTTGAAATATCGTCAATAATGCCATGCCTATTTTGACGATGTTCTCGTTTAACCGACTTCAAAAGTTACCTCATAACTTCTTTCATTGTGAGCCGATTTTGATGATTCTTTTTTTATTTGAAAGCTGGTGCTTTTCTTGTGGTCTTTTTGAAATTTTATCAAGATTTGATCTCTAGTTTTTGAGTTATAGTCAATAATGCGTGTTTAATACATTAAATCTGATCAAGATTCCGAAGATAAAGCGGTGAAGTCGGTTTTTTTAAGCTTTGCTTGCGTTAATTATTTTTACGAATGTTACACGATAATTCCGCCAATTATGAATTGATTTTGATGATTTTTTTTTTTTGTTTAGTTGATTACTTACTTGTTACTTACTTACGATATACTTCTAAGGTCCTAATTATAACATAACAACAACAATGTACCCATACACATAAGTGCGAGACTTTTATGCCTGTTTGGGTTATCGTTCAAAAGAGTTTAAAAAAAAACTATGATGGAAAATATCATTAAAAATTATGTTTCGGTAGCTATCCTTGAAAACCGGTTTTTCTAAGATAGAATAGAAAAAAGTGAAGGGTCAGTATTCTAATAACGATCACAATCGTCGACCACATCACTTACCAGGTGAGATATTGGTCGAACGCTAGCCTATCCTACTAATATTATAAATCTGAAAGTTGTAAGTGAGTAAGCGTACAAGTGTGTAAGTATGTTTGTTCCCTCTTCATGCTTAAACGGCTGAACGGATTTGGATTAAATTGGAATGTACATAGCTTATACCTATAATTAACACGTAGGCTACTTTTTAACTTGATAATAGCGGGCGAAGCCACGTGGCACGGCTAGTCTATTAATAAACCAGCAAGCGGCAACCCTACGTTACATTTATCGAACTAGGGGTGCGTCAAAGAGCAGGCCCCAGTACCACGTTAATATAAAAATACACGTTTTTGGTCATATTTATAGTCAACTTTCTTTATTTTTTATTTATTTTATTAGGTACACAATACAGAGAACAGAAACATGAATAATAATAGTGGTATTACAATAGAAATATATTCTGTAATCCTAAACTTTGTGTACACAGCATGCTCAACATGGTGATACTACAGTAAAATAAAATATATTAACATTCCAATAAATCTATATATGTATAAATTAATTGACATTTGTTAGTCTCACAAAAATTCAAGAACGGCTGAACCAATTTGCCTAATTTTGGTTTTAAAAAGTGAGAAAACATAAAGAAATTGCAACGAAAATAGTAAAAACAACTATTTCATTTTCTTATACACACTGTTCATACCTGTCAGAGATTAGACACTAAATTAATTGATTTTATTTATATAGCATTAGCCATGCTAGGCAGAACTATATTGATAAATTTTGAAATGAAAAATTATCGCTTGAGGCGGGGTTTGTGTTTGTCTAGAAGATACCTATTCCCTCTTGACTTGAAGATATATATATGACTTGATGTAATAGTATTGGCGGTACAAAGTTTGGCGGGTCAGCTAGTATATCTGTAAATATTTTTTAAATATTAATTAGAAAATTTTTATTAGCAAAATAAAAGACAAATTTCCTTGGGGAATTCTTGTGTTTCCGCCATCCCGGGAATCGAACCCGATACGCCAACGGGCAGCTCAAAAAAAGATACGACAAGCAAGTATGGCGAAGCTAGACAAGCCCCCTCTCTACATACAGCCCCGTAGTCACTCGAAATATGGCAAACTGCGTAATTAGAGAAAAACAATTACAAGTGCAATTCCGCACTTTTGTCATTAGTTGAGTCGCGATATTTTTTTATCCAAGTGTCACCTCAAAATAATTTCTAAGTACCCACATATTTTTACTATGTTCTATATATCTATATATTGGTTCTATGTTCGACTGTATGTTCGCCGATTTCTCCCCCATTTGTGGACCGATTCTCAAATATTTTTTTTTTAATTCCGTCCGTCACCCTCAAAAGCTTGTTTTAAAAAGCGCGTTAAAGATCATTTCCTTAAAATTATTACCAAAGCCTTATAATGTTAACAAACTTCTCTGAGCACAGTTATTAGTATATATTTATGTTATATATTTTTTAGATTTTTTCTTATATATTATATTTTTAAGATATTTATGTTATATATTTTTATTAGTTAGTATGTATAATCTTAAGTATTTTATATTTATGTACATTACAATTCGATATAAATTTCATTAACATATATTTTCTTTACCCCTGATTGATGCACGCCTCATGTTATTTCATTTTCCACCGCTGGATGACTGGTAGAGAATGCTTTTAGCATTAAGTCCTCCTTTTGTACACTTTTTACTGTGCAATAAAGTATTAAATAAATAAAATAAATAAATAATACATACACATACGCACCAACGCAAAAAGCTCTTCATAAAATCTCTAAATTTTATTTTATTCTTAGATTAAGTTTGTGAGGCTTATTTATATTTCATTAACCGATTAAATAATTGTATTTTATTCCATTACTAATATCCGGATGACCGAGCTTTGCTCGGTTTTTTGTTTTTGGTAGAATGTGTTTGAATTTGTAGCCTCAGAAAGCTCCATCTAGTGTCGAGTAGAAACAGATTTTTACATCGGTCATGGCGTAATAGATGGCGCTGATAGTTTCTTAAGTCCGGTTCTTCAAATGCAGTTTGGGAACCGAGCATTTCTCGGACCTGGAACGTTGATAAATCGATTCCTTGGGCCGAAAAACCCCTAATCTGTAACTTTCATGAAAATCGTTGGAGCCGTTTCCGAGATCCTGATTACACACACACACATATATATATATACAAGAATTGCTCGTTTAAAGATATTAGATATTCTGATTATAATAACAATGACAGTTAAGATCACAAAGTGGATTAAAACAAATAGAAGGTACTCAAAAAATGTTGTAAACCGCTTGCCGAAGGAAAAGTGCCCAGAATACTGGCTACGTTTCCACGTTGAATAGCGATGCTAATTTTTAATAATTAAATAATATAATAAATATATAAAGCCATAAAACATTTAGTATCTTTACAGGACATTTTAATTACATAGCCATGTACTTCTTGACTGGGGTTGTCACCCCCTTTCCACTGAATAGATGTAAACTAGGCCGGGCTGGGCAAACGAACTCAATCTGCTATAGGGGTGGACTGTCTGCGATTGATTTACTTCAAGAACGAATCTTTTTGTTGAACTATTTGGGATTCATTATTTTTCAACATACATTTTTTTAAAACAACAACATACGCATTCACACTCACAACCCCACACTAAGTTCAAAGACTTGTATCGTGGGTGCTGGAAACATTCACATCACACACACAATACACCCAGAAAGATTTATAAAGATTTGGCTTGAGACTGAAAGAGTCGGCATGTGACCAAAATGCTGGTTTGTATTTTGCACAGCGAGGTAACGCAGCCAGCATTTTGGGCACACTGCCGACCAATGACTTTTTGTATTAGGTTAGTAGTTTAGTTAAATCTGTATTTTCTTTATTTATAAACCATTTCCTTAATATAAAATTGTAAATAGAGTACCCAGAACCAGAAGCACAAATATCCCTAGGGTAGGAATTTTTGCTCCTGCTGGGAATCGAACCCAGGACCCACGGCTCAGAGGGCGGACATCTGTCCACTATGCCAACTGGGTCGTCAACTGGGTGCCAAACGGTTTCATACTCTACTTTAAAAGTTCTTTTTTACCCGCACGAGCAAAAATAAAAATGATTTTGCTCTCGACTTACGTGTAGGGTGGTGCCTCCTTAATATTTTCGGGGATGGACGGATGGACAACGTGCTGCACCACCCAAGTCAACTTTGAGATATCGCTTCGCTCGACCTAATGGTGTCAAGTTCATCGAGCGAGGGCTTATTCCATTTGTCTTCCCTCTAGCTCGAACATTTCGATATTTTTAATAAATACAATTAGCTACGAGTTTTTTTGAAAATTCAGTCAACCATCTATATGGACATTAATATAACGAATGTTGTACATATTATCTCCCTTTCGTTTTCATATATTTAAGTTAAACGAAGGGAAATTGTTTATTTCATCTTATTGAAGGATATAATAGCGAAAAGAAGTTTGAAACATCTTTGTATTAATGTCCATATAGTTAGTTGAAAACATTTTCAAAAACACACGTCGCTAATTGCATTTATTACAAACTAGCCGTGCCCTTCGGCTTCGCCCGCTATTATCAAATTAAAAAGTAGCCTATGTGTTAATCCTAGGTATAAGCTATGTACATTCCAAATTTCATCCAAATCCGTTCAACCGTTAAAGCGTGAAGAGGGAACAAACATACTTACACACTTACACCACACACGCTTACACACAAACTTTCGGATTTATAATATTAGTAGGATATTGAAATGTGCGAGCGAGAGAGAAGACAAATGGAATAAACCCTCTTAAACAAATACACGTTTTAAACCAGAACCTAACTTTCTATTTAATCTCTTGTATCAAAAATAGTTCGCTAGTGAACAGTTAACTCTCAAAAGAGCTGTTTCAGTATCAAAAGATTCCTCGTTGGTACTAAAACAGCCCCATCTCTATCTCAAGCCTAGAATATAGTATAGACAGCTAGGTACAGCTAGGTACCTAGTCTAAGCCCGTAAAGTGCGTAGAGCGACGCAAAGGGCTGCATGTGTGTGCGAAAGGGGACTTCGACCTGTTTCCATTAACACACGGCACATCTACACTAATCTATACTAATATTATAAAGCTGAAGAGTTTGTTTGTTTGAACGCGCTAATCTCAGGAACCGCTGGTCCGATTTGAAAAATTATTTTAGTGTTGGATAGTACATTCATCGAGGAAGGCTATAGGCTATATTATATTTTCAATAAACTTAGGGATCCTTACTAAAAGTCCAAAAATCACGCGGACGAAGTCGCGGGCACTGCTAGTATGCGAATAAAGGCATGATAGTTTATGACACAGAATAGATCTTTATCTTCTATTATATAAACAAACGCATTCACACTCACAGCCCCACACTAAATTCAAAGACTTGTATCGTGGGTGCCGGAAACATTCACATCACACACACATTACATCCAGAACCAGAAGTACAAATATCCCATGAGAAGGAATTTGTGATCCTGCCGGGAATCGAACCCAGGACCCACGGCGCAGAGAGCGGACACCTGTCCACTGCGCCAACAATATATATCGTATCACGGTGTCTGTGGTCGCACTCCTCCGAAACGGCTCGACCGATTTTAGTGATTTTTACCGACTTCCCAAAAAAGGAGGAGGTACTCAAGTGGACAGTATTTTTTTTATTTTTTTTATGTTTGTTACCTCCTAACTTCTCTCCACGTGAGCCGATTTCGAAAATTTTTTTTAGTTTGACAGATGTTGCTTTCTAATTGGTCCCATTTAAATTTGATCAAGATCTGATCAGTAGTTCTTGAAATATCGTCAATAATGTCTATTTTGTGACGAATAACGCGTACTTTGACGATGTTCTGGTTTACCCGACTTCAAAAGTTACCTCACAACTTCTTTCTTTGTAAGCTGATTTTGATGATTCTTTTTTATTTGAAAGCTGGGGGATCAAAGTTCCGATGATAAAGCGGTGAAGTCGGTTTTTTTAAGCTTTGCTTGCGTTAAATTGTTGTATATTTAGCTGGTATGGGAATATGTCGTAAAGAATATTTTTTTTTATGAGACCCATTCTGCCGCTATCTCACCTGATGGAAAGTGACGATGCGGCCGAAGATGAAGCATGCTTACCTAGATGATACCTATTCACTCTAGACTTGAAGACTCCCAGATTATACTGTCCGGGGAACAGGCAGTGAGTTCCACTGCTCCAATTCGAGCGGATATGAGGTATATCAACCATATATTTAATGATTACTGAAATTTTTGCTTATCTATTTATTTTACATGCGTTTAGATATAAAATATAATTAATTTATTAATAATTTGGATAATGGATTAATACCTACCACCAAATAAATCGTATAATGAAAACAAACCGTCTTGAAAAGTGCGTACTGCGTGTGTGTCTCTTCAAATTTCTACCTACATAGACTCATACATACCCCTCAAAACTTTGTCGCAATAAATTTTGTGAGTCGTCATAGAATACTGGTGTTATTGAGTGAGATTTTTATTGCGACAGGGCATTATAATTATCAGCTGCACTTATGTTGAGTGTAGTGAGGAAGGTTTTTTTTCAGGAGGAAAAATTACATAAAACTGTTTTGTGACACTGTTTTAGTTTCTTTATTATTATTATACTCATTATTGCCAAAATCTTTTTTTGGCAATTTACAAAGGGTGGACTTAACGCTAAAAGCATTTTCTACCAGTCAACTCATGGTTGAAAAGCGAAGGCTGTAGGCATGCATCAAAAATGAGAAAGTAGTATAAATATGGCACTATTAAAATATTTTTTAATGATCAAATTAAATAAAAAAAACTAGTACATATATATTATATATATAAAATTCTCGTGTCACAGTTTTCGTTGCCATACTCCTCCGAAACGGCTTGACCGATTTTGATGAAATTTTTTGTGCTTATCCGGTATCTATGAGAATCGGCCAACATCTATTTTTCATCATCATCATCATCATCACTTTTCATCATTATCAACGCGGGTGAAACCGCGGGGCGCAGCTAGTATTATATATATATCTAAACAAACAATACACATACTATAATAGACATAATACGTATGAATACAACATTATATAATACATAGAACGTAATTATTATAGCATTAAACCTAGGTAATACCATTAAAATAATTAAACGCAAGCAAAGCTTAAAAAACCGACTTCACCGCTTTATCTTCGGAACCTTGATCAGATTTAATGTATTGAACACGCATTATTGCCTATAACTCAAAAACTAGAAATCAAATCTTGATCAAATTTCAATGACACCACAGGAAAAGCACCAGCATTCAAATAAAAAAAGAATCATCAAAATCAGCTCACAACGAAAGAAGTTATGAGGTAACTTTTGAAGTCGGTTAAACGAGAACATCGTCAAAGTACGCATTATTCCTCACAAAACAGGCATTATTGACGATATTTCAAGAACTACTGACCAGATCTTGATCAAATTTAAATGGGACCAATAAGAAAGCAACAGCTTTCAAAGTAAAAAAAAAATTCGAAATCGGCTCACGTGGAGAGAATTTGGGAGGTAGTCGGTTTTTTTAAGCTTTGCTCTTTTTTTAATCCTCTGAAGTATTATATACACAAAAAAAATTGAATATCGATTCATAATTTGCGGCGATATCGCGTAACATTTTTTTAATATGTTACGTGTACGTATGTTTTTTTTGTTTGTATGTAAAACAAAAAAAACATACATATAATATAAGCCATATAATATTATATGTAATAAATAATATATTATAATTATAGTTTAAATTATTATCAATACACTGTTCTGATGCACGCTTTACTTTTGTTCCTACCATTGCTGGATGACTGGTAGAAAATGCTCTTAGCATTAAGTCCTCCAATTGTACATTGTTTTTGTTGTGCAATAAAGTATAAATAAATAAATAAATAATAGTCGAATTGAGAACCTCCTTTTTTGAAGTCGGTTAAATAACTTTTCTACTAGAGAACATACTCTTTCCCAAAATCCGTCAAGAAACCAAGTCATCAGTCAAGTGACGCTGACGCTACGTCACATTGACGTACAAAGTTCCACTCGGGTACAAGCGAGCACAAATTGCATTTGCTTTCCTGCATGCACTTAGATCCGGTAGTAGCGTGGGCAACGTATGCTAGACCTAATGTTACACCGAAGCACCTAACATAAACACTTTAAGCGCTTTCACGCTCACAGCCCATGGGTGCCGGAAACATACACAATTACAAAAAAAAAAGTTTTAGCTATGTAACCAAATTAAGTTAGATATTATGTATAGTTCTTTTCTAAATAGATTCGTAACTTAAATTTTATCTTTGTCTGAAACAGTATAATTGTTTGAAATTGTGAATATAGTATCAAAATTTTTCGGAGGAGGGCGTTGGCAGCTGCGACACAGTTTTACACTATTGCAGGTGTCATCGTTTTACCAAAATTTTTGTCTGTACAACCTTGTTTTTATCCTAAAATAAACGATTTTAATTTTAATTTTTTTCACAACCAGAACCAGAAACACAAATTTTCCTTGGGGAGAAAACATGTGTTCCCGCCGGGAACTGAACCCAATATCACTGTTTAGAAGGCGAACCCAAATAAGCCAACTGACAGATCGCAACAGTAGCAATCTTTAACTGACGCGATGACGTTAAAATTTTCAGAGAAATTCACATGCCATCAAGAGATTGACCAATTGTTTTTGAGCTATCTTCAATAATGGGTATTTAATTCATTTAATCTGATCAAGGTTTGCGTTTAAACGACTTCACAAAAAAGGAGGAGGTACTCAAGTCGACTGTATTTTCTATTTTTTTTTTTGTCCTCATAACTCATAACTTTTCTCCACGTGGGCCGATTTCAAAATTTTTCTTTTAGTTCTTTCTTATCGGTCCCATTTAAATTTGATCAAGATCTGATCAGTAGTTCTTGAAATATCGTCAATAAATATCTATTTTGTGACGAATAATGCTCTGGTTTATCCGACTTCAAAAGTTACCTCACAACTTCTTTCGTTGTGAGCCGATTTTGATGATTCTTTTTTTATTTGAAAGCTGTTTAGCTTGCGTTTAATTATTTAATTATGGAATATAAATGCTTCAGCTTTAAATATATAGCCGTTTTGAGATAGACCCAGGTACAAATCAGGTCTAAAATCAGTAACGTTGATGTCGCACTAAATCGTTATTTTCCAACATAGTTTTTTTTAAAGATAGGTAAGCATTTGGCTGCTATCTCACCTGATGGAAAGTAATGATGTGGCCGAAATAAAAGCGGTTTTGTAAGAGTTCTTTTTTACTGTATCTCTTTTTTGTATCTGCCGTACGGGCAGATATAAAATTAATAATTATACACGAAACAAGACAATAATTATAATATAGCAAAGTCCGTGTAATTTTTTTCGGCCAAGCTCTCTTTCGCCAAGTTTCCGTGCAACAAAAAACTACGTACCAAAAAACAGTCTTCAAACTTTAACGTTTTAACATTCACCCACGCTAAGTTCGATGACTTGTGTCGTGTCGGAAACATTCACATTACACACACAATCACAACCAGAACCAGAAACACAAATTATCCTTGGAGAGGAAGCTTGTGTTCTGTGTATTCGAACCCGATGTTTAGAACGGTCACCCAAGTAAGCGGGCAGCTCGAGCTTTGTTACAGTTCGGTGTAAATCTTTCCGGACTGTTGGCTCTACTACAGGGCTTTGTTTTCACATCACTTCCAACACCTCTGTATCGACTGTACCTTAGTGTGATATTACCTTTTTCTCATAGCCTGCTTTTGCTTTGAGTACGGGATCATGGATTTTCTATAGCTTTACTTTACTTTCATATTCAATCGTTAATATCATACATTTTAGTTCAAAATCTCCATTAGTGTTGTTATGGATATCCATATCCGTAACCGAAACTATCTGATATCCGAAATAAAAAAATATCCGTAACCGTAACCGAATCCGAAATAAAAGTTTTGGATAGTTTCGAATAGGGCGGAGTCTAACTAAACGTTACGTACGATGTAATTCATTTTACGATTACTTATTAAAGGTAGAGTAGCTGTAAGAAAGAATTACTTGTATGACAGATTGCGAAACCTACAAGGTACAATTAAAGTCGAATATAATCTTATTTGTATTTCATTTTAAAGTTCCTTAAAAAATTAATATCCGTAACCGAAACTATCGGATAATCCGAAATAATTTAATATCCATAACCGTAACCGAAACCGATATTATATTTTACCAATATCCATATCCATATCCGGATCCGAAATTATATATCCATAACATCCCTGATCTCCATATATTAGAAGCTTTTATTGAACTTCCAATGAAATTATGTTTGTAGTGGAATCTCGTAACTAAATTTTAAAGCATTGTACCTGGATGGCCGAGTTTTGCTTCAGATTATATATATATAGTTACATATATACAAGAATTGCTCGTTTAAAGATATTAGATAGATATATATTTATCTATCATTAATTAAACGCAAGCAAAGCTTAAAAAAACCGAATTCACCGCTTTATCTTCGAAACCTTGATCAGATTTAATGTATTAAACACGCTTTATAGAAAGACTCAAAAACTCAAAAACTAGTGATCAGATCTTGATCAAATTTCAATGGGACCACATGAAAAGCACCAGCTTTCAAATAAAAAAAAAATCATCAAAATCAGCTCAAAACGAAAAAAGTTATGAGCTAACTTTTGAAGTCGGGTAAACGAGAACATCATCAAAGTAGTCCACAAAATAGGCATTATTGACGATATTTCAAGAGCTACTGATCAGATCTTGATCAAATTTAAATGGGACCAATTAGAAAGCAAAGCAACATCTTTCAAACTAAAAAAAATATTTCGAAATCGGCTGACGTGGAGAGAAATTATGAGGTACAAATAAAAAAAAATACATTCGCCTTGAGTAACTCCTCCTTTTTTGGGAAGTCGGTAAAAAATACGAATTAATATCTATAATATACTATACATATACATAGAACAATTTTAATGGTATAACTTACAGATGCTTCAGTATCTTAAATACCTACTTAAAAGGCAAACAAACTGAAAAGAGTGGAACCTTTTTCGCCACCAAAGTGTTTTAGACCTAATGACGATCCAGTTGGCGCAGTGGACAGGTGTCTGCCCTCTGCGCCGTGGGTCCTGGGTTCGGTTCCCGGCAGGAGCACAAATTCCTTCCCAAGGGATATTTGTGCTCCTGGTTCTAGGTGTAATGTGTGTGTGTGATGTGAATGTTTCCGGCACCCACGATACAAGTCTTTGAACTTAGTGTGGGGCTGTGAGTGTGAATGCGTTTGTTTTGTTTTGTTTATTTTGTCCCGGAGTCTATCTGAGAAACAGCTACACATTTAAAGATGAGACTTAGTTATCAACGCTTTCACACTCACAGCCTCACATTAAGTTCGATGAGTTGTATTGTGGGTGCCGGACACATTCACATCACACACACAATCACAACTGGAACAAGACACAAATATTCCTTGGGGAGAAAACTCGTGTTCCCGCCGGGAATCGAACCCGATACCCCTGCTTAGAAGGCGAACACTCACCTTTCTTAGACAATGGGTAGTTTCATTATAGCAATTATTATAGTATCCGTTATATCCTGTACTTGAACAAGGAATTCGAACAATTATTATTAAGGTAAATATTTAAAATATTAGGTATAGGCAATTACCCTAATAAAAAAAACTTAATTTAATTTAATCAAGTTTTTTTTTTTCGTGTAGGCAAAATTTGGACGCGAGGTCTCCCAAGGCGAATGACTAGTTATTATGTTCGTTTAGTCGCACAATGTCCACCGGTCCTAAAACGCCAATGTCTAATATAGTCAAAAATACGCAGAATGTCTAATTCGTCAAATGTCTAATTCGCGAAATGTCAAATTATATACTGATTATATACAGATGTCAAATTAGATACTGCTGCGTACTGCGTTGGCTACGACGAAGACGAATGTTGCAGAATGGGCGCGTAGCCCAACGGTTATAAATGCTACAATGTACGCAGCGTAGCTTCTACGAGAAAATCGTAGCTTCTATATGGACTAAGCATTTCTTTTTGTTTTCATTCGATTTTTAACCGACTTCAAAAAAGAAGGAGGTACTATGTACGACTGTCTGTATTTTGTTTTATGTATGTTCACCGATTTCTCCCCCATTTGTGGACCGCTTCTCCAAATTCTTTTTTGTTTGGTAGATTATACTTCAGAGGTGGTCCCATATAAATTATATCGAAACGATCAAGCCAAAACCAAAATATAAGCATATAATACAAAAAAGGAGAAGGTACTCAAGGCGACTGTATATATTTTTTTTATATGTGCTATCTCATAACTTCTTTCCACGTGAACCGATTTCGAATTTTTTTAGTCTGATAGATGTTGCTTTCCTATTGGTCCCATATAAATTTGATCAAGATCTGGTCAGTAGTTTTTGAAATATCGTCAATAATGCGTATTCTGTGGACTACATTGACGATGTTTTTGTTTTTAACCGACTTCAAAAGTTACCTCATAACTTCTTTCGTTGTGAACCGATTTTGATGATTTTTTTTTATTTATTTGAAAGCTGGTGCTTTCCATGTGGTCTCATTTAAATTTAGTCAAGATCTGATCACTAGTTTTTTAGTTATTGACAATAATGCGTGTTCAATTAGTTAAATCTGATCAAGGTTCCGAAGATAAAGCGGTAAAGTCACCTCATAACTGAACTTCAAAAGTTACCTCATAACTTCTTTCGTTGTGAACCGATTTTGATGATTTCCGAAGATAAAGCGGTAAAGTCGGTTTTTTAAGCTTTGATTGCGTTTAATTATTTTAAGCTTTGCTTATGTTTAAATTATTTATTTATCTATATCCATGGATATTAAATAAATACTATTTGGACTGGAGGCAAACTGCACAAGCGCTTTCTAGCGACTACATAATAAAATATATATATACCTAGGTTAATGTAATTATGTAATAGAGTTAAGAAAAGATTTAAAAAAAAAAAGCGCCACCGAGTTTCTTTCCAGGTTCTTCTAGAGATGGCTGTAATTTTGCGAATCTGGCAGTAGAATCAATAACTTTCATGAGTTGATTTTGAAACGATTTTGATTATAATTTGATTATGAAATCATTCCTTTTATGTTATTGAGATACGAGACGAGCTAGTCGCTCGTCTGATGGTAAACGCCACGCTTGCCATTACAGTCATGTAAATTATTTAATTACATGACGATAAAGAATAAAAAGCAAATAAGCAATTGCAGTGACAGGGCTCTTTTGCAGTGTCCAGAAGAATTTCTGGCAATAATGGCAGGCAGTGGTCTGGTACCACATCATTCCCAGATTATTTTTTTTAAATCAAGATAGGTAAGAATATCAACCATATAGCGGTGTCGCTTAAGAGTCTGTCTCGATGTCCGATGATAGAATGGGGATGGGGGAATTAGACATTCCGCTGCCAAGCAGAAGTGTGCAAACGTTACAGTATTCCGGATTTAAGGGCATTGTTTCCAGTGTAATTACAGGGCTTATAAAGATTTAACTTCTAATATCTCGGGGTAACGAGCTCATTGATTTGCCGCGTAGTATTTTGGCCTTAGGCCATAAGTTTAAAAGTGATATAAGTATTTTAGTATTTTATGTATATAAGTAAGCGTGACGCTCTCCATCAGAATCAGAATAGGCAAATGACTTGCAAGGCTGGTAATTTTATTACATAAAAAAAACACTTGCAAGTTTAAAGATGTTTAAAGGTACTATTAACGCCATCTAGTAATATTGCGGCGAACTACGGCGAATGTTGCGGTGAAATAAAAATTGGTTTGTTATTTCTTGGATTTAGCGCCAAAGTTCATATTAATTAGTCTAATGTTAGTTCTAGTAATATATCATAGATGGCGATTTTAACAAAAGCATCACTACAAAAGTGTTTGAAGTGTCAAATGAATATTATAATTATATCATACTAAGCGTTTCGCTCGCGTTGATCGAGTTAATCTTAAAAAAAACCTATGTCTTAATCCTATACGCTTACGCTATGCACATACTAAATCCGTTCAGCCGTTGCATAAGAAATAAATTATCAATTTTTGTTGTATTTATGCTTCACTATTTTGGCGATAATGGCTTACACTTACAACCTCTTTTGCTGCCCATCCTGGATTATGTTGACGTCAGCTACATTGATTTACCGAAGAGCAGCTAAATAAGCTCGAACGCATCCAACATTTCTGCATAAGATTGATATTTGGCTTACGCAAGTATGATCTCATCACCGAATATCGTAATAAGTTGAAGTGGTTACCCATCGTCGCAGGGATGCTCATGTGCTTTATCTACTCTATAATATTTTGTTTAGCCCTATGACGCTACCTCAAGGAGCGTTTTTCGTTCCTCAACTATGGTCTAAGGCAGGGGTCGGGAACCTTTTGAGTCGGAAGAGCCAATAATTACAATTTACAAAATTTCAAAGTTTAAAGAGCCACATTTTTTTTTCTTGCCAACAATAATCCTTAATGGCAAATATAATACCTAATGTATATGAGTATGGTATAGAAAACGATATGCACGCGTTATACCTTCCTAATCATTCCAAAATTTACTCTTTTCAACTGAATAAATGTACTTTTGGAGGCTTGTTAATGGCTCGATAGAAATGGTGCCTAATCCTTGTTAATCTATTCAGAACGTTTTTTGCAAATGTTTTTTTTAATAAATAATATTTGCGTATGGAACTAGAGAGCCGAAGCTTCATATCCAAAGAGCCGCATGTGGCTCGCGAGCCGCAGGTTGCCGACCCCTGGTCGTTAAGGCATGGGTCGGCAACCTTTTGAGTCGGAAGAGTCAAAAATTACAATTTACAAAATTTCAAAGTTTATTAGAGCCACAAAATTTGTTCTTGCCAACAATAGTACCTACTGTACGACGAGTATCGTATAGAAATCGCACTATGCACGTGTTATACCTACCTAATCATCCCATAATTTACTTGTTTTAACTATATAAATGTAATTTTTCGCTACCTTTGGAGGCTTGTTAATGGCTCGATAGAAATGGTGCCTTATCCTCGTTAATCGATTCAGGACGTTTTTTTAATTATTTTTTTTAAATAAATAATATTGGCGTATGGAACTAATGAGCCGCAGCTTCACATCCAAAGAGCCGCATGTGGCTCGCGAGTCACAGGTTGCCGATCCCTGGTCTAAGGTCATCTGAAAATCTCTCCCTTATAATGACTTCATACTGTTCTACTTTTTACGACCATTATTTTACAGTTACAGGCTATTGGAACTCCCTTCCTGTTCCAATAAGACGTGCTCAGACTGTTCATGCATTTAAAATTCAAGCTAAAAATTTATTTCTCTCCCGATAACTTTTCTTTCTCATACCGTTCTGCTTCTTATATTTTTCATAATATGATTTAAGCTGTAACAAATATCCTTACTCATTATAATATTTTGTATATATGTAGTTATATTATAAACATATGTATTTATTAGTATTGCTTTATAGAATTTATTTACTGTATGTATATATACCTTACTATATATTTTTCTTTTTTCTAAACTTGTATTTACACCCCCGTTTCACCGAATTATTTAAAATCTTCTTTATCTAAAGATTGTCTGGAAGAGATCGCTTTTAGCGATAAGACCGCCGATGGTACACTATAACTTAAGCTTTTTTAAAAAATATTTTAAATGATTTATGTAACGTGTGACAATAAAGCGTTATCTATCTATTTATCAATCTATCTATGACTCCTCCTTATTTAAAACTACATTTTCAATATCTTCATTTATCTCATTCCCTTTCTCTTCGTTCTTCAAACACTCTCCAATTAAAACTTCCCTAAAACACACTTTCTTTTTATGGAAATTAATTTTAAAAAAAGTTATAAGAACAAAGTTATGAGGTAACACACAGAAAAACAGTCGAATTCAGAACCTCCACCTTTCAAAGTCAGTTATAAATGCCCTGCAACACAACTAAATTTACTTCACACACACCAAGATCCCAGCACCACTCACACGCACAAAGACACGGAGCTAATTAAAAATAAAAGTACTCACCAAACAGTAACATCGTGATCAACACCAAGCCCAGAAAAAGTACTTGACTTTTCTTCAACATTGTATTTATTTTCGTTCAAAAACACGTCTTTTACTTAGAATGCCACTGTGTATTATAATTATGCATTAATTATCATTAATTATTGTCTTTATTATAATTGCAACAGTGTGTTGTAAGTGCAGTCTACACAGTTTAATATTGATAGATAGATAGCTAAATATTGTTAGATAGATAGATAGCTAAATATTGTTTGATAGATAGATAGCTAAATATTGTTAGATAGATATATAGATAGCTAAATATTGTTAGATAGATAGATAGCTAAATATTGAAAGATATATAAATTCTTTATTTGCACACCAAAAAATAAAACTTACAAAGAAATCTTAAATATAACATAGAAGCACAAAGGGCGGTCTTATCGCTTAAAGCGATTTCTTTCAGACAAAGGATATGATAAAAATATAACAAACAGTGACGGTGGTGTACCTCAACACTTATTTAAATAAATAAAAAATTACTTACACATACTTATCATTATTAGATACATAATATACCTACAAAAACCTACATTAATTATAATAATATTATAAACATACACAAACTAATAAATATTATACATATAGGTACATAATATATATTAGTTTGTGTTTGTTTTTCTGATAGAAAGTGATGATGCGGCCGAAGATGAATCATGCTTACCTAAAAGATACCTATTCAATCTAGACTTGAAGACTCTCAGATTATACTGTTCAGGGAACAAAGACGATGGCAGTGAGTTCCACTCCTCCGCTGTACGGACAATAAATGTAGAAGCAAAACGCTTCGAGCGGATATGAGGTATGTCAACCATAATTCAGTAGGAGTTACCAACCATAAATGTGAAATAGGTAAAATGATTAATTTCTTACGTGACATTGCAACGCACGGGGTTTTATTATACATAAAATCCTATTACAATATTTTTAACCGACTTCAAAAAAGGAGGAGGTTCTATATTCGACTGCATGTATTTTTTTATGTGTATTCACCGATTTCTCCCCCATTTGTGGACCGATTCTCAAAATTATTTTTTTCTTTGGCAGATTATACTTCAGAGGTGGTCCCATATAAATTACTTCAAAATCGATCATGCCAAAACCAAAATCCTATAAGCAGTGAAGTCGGTTTTTTACCGACTTCAAAAAAAAGGAGGAGGTACTCAAGTCGACTGCATTTTTTTATGTGTTTCCTCATAACTTCGTTCCACGTGAACCGGTTCTGAAAATGTTTGTTTGAAAGATGTTGCTTTCCAATTGTTTCCATTTAAATTTGATCAAGATCTGATCAGTAGTTCTTGAAATATCGTCAATAATGCGTGTTTAGTTAATCTAATCCGATCAAAGTTCTGAAGATGGCCCTATGGCTTAGTTGGGTGGCGTTCGCCTTCAAAGCAGGGGTTATTGGGTTCGATTCCCGGCGGGAACACAAGATTTCTCCCCATGGAAAATTTGTGTTTCTGGTTCTGGTTGTGATTGTGTGTGTGATGTGAATGTTTCCGGCACCCATGACACAAGTCATCGAACTTAGTGTGGGGCTGTGAATGTGAAAGCGTTTATGCTATGTTTATGAAGATAAAGCGGTGAAGTCGGTTTTTTAAGCTTTGCTTGCGTTTAATTATTTAAGCCTTGCTTAAGTTTAAATTACTTATTTGCTTCTACGTTTATCATCCTTACAGCGAAGGAGTGGAACTCATTGCCCGCGTCTTTGTTCCCCGAACGGTATAATCTGGGAGTCTTCAAGTAGAGAGTGAATAGGTATCTTCTAGGCAAGCATGCTACATCTTCGGCCGCATCGTCGCTTTCCATCAGGTGATATAGTAGCCAAATGCTTGCTTATCGAATATAAAAAAAAGATAATAGTTGTTAAGAGTATATCATGCAGTAATATTAATACACTGATGACCTACCACGTAGATAAAACAGGTTATCTTATATTTCTCTGAAACAAAACAAACGCAACAATTATTGATAACTACCTACATAATAATAACATTACAAGGAAAATAGCAAATGTTATTTTCCATATTAGTTATGGAAAATAAATCTGACTTCCTGATAAGATACTCTTTTTACCCGACTATGGCACGGTAAAAAGGTGGGTTAGATTTTAGAACCGTATGTTCGTATATGGTAAATTTGTCAAAATTGTCGGTTAGATTGCTTTTATTTTATATAAGCTACTTTACGTGTACATCCTACTTCCTACTAATCCTACTAATACTATAAATCCGAAAGTTTGTGTGTAAGTGTGTTTGTTCCCTCTTCACGCTTTAACGGCTGAACGGATTTGGATGAAATTTGGAAAGTGCATAGCTTATACCTAGGATTAACACATAGGCTACTTTTTAACTTGATAATAGCAGGCGAAGTCGCGGGGCACGGCCAGTACTATATAAATCGTATAGGTAGCTGACACCCTGGATCAACACGTAGGCTACCTAAGACAGGTAGGCTACCTACGACCCGCAGGAATCCGGGGATAAAAGGTAGCCTATGTGTTAATCCAGGGTACCAGCTACGTCCATAACAAATTTCATCAAAATTGGTCCAGCCGATTGAGCGTGAAGAAGTAACAAACACAAACACACTCACAAACTTTCACCTTGATAATATTAGTGTGATATATATAACAACAAGTAAACTAACTTCATATATTATTGTAATTATTATTTACTAGCCGTGCCCCGCGGCTTCGCCCGCTATTATCAAGTTAAAAAGTACCCTATGTGTTAATCCTAGGTATAATATATGTACATTCCAAATTTCATCCAAATCCGTTCAGCCGTTAAAGCGTGAAGAGGGAACAAACATACATACACACTTACACATTTACACACACACTTACACACAAACTTTATTAGTAGGATAAGGTGTAACTAATTCTATATCATATTGTTATATCATTGACCGATGACATGTTAATGACATTATTAATAACAGTCAATACCACATTCATATAAATAGAGTTAATTATAATTATTCTTAAATAACATTATTTCACGACGTGTTCATTCCAAGAACTTACTTACAGCGTAGAGGACGTTTTGTAATAATTTTGGCAAAATGAAATTTTTGGTGCTATTTTTGTTTGTGGGGATTGCAGTTTGTGTTGCAGATGGTAAGTAAGATAATTGTTAAGTTATAGAGGGAGTTTTGCCGCGAAAGTGAAAAAATGGCGTCGTTGATTTTGTGTAATTTTCCAAAACCTGTGATTCTTCGAGTGATAATGTGTAATAATAATGAATTATTAACCGTTAATACTTAGTAAATGTGCATAAGTGTAGGCAAGTCATACAAAGTTAAAAAACGTGATTTTCGCCTTCGCTCCAAAACTCCAATAGAAGTTCTAGTAAAGTTTCTACCACTTTACTAGGGCATGACTTGACTATGACGGACTACTTGACTTTGACTGTGACTTGTGACTAAGACTTTTATTATGAAGAATAGAAATTGTTAATATTTGTTTAATATTTCGACTGAAGGACTATGCATCCATGGTCATGAAATAATAATATTTTAAAAAAATTAAGTTATAGCTTAGTTTGTTCTTTATCTGGGACATAAAACTTACTAATAATTCCATTAACACGACTATTGTGATTCTAATTCAAAATCAAAATCGTTTGTTTACGTAGGCCCAAACGAGGCACTCATGAAAGTTAATGACTCAACTGACAGATTCGCAAAATTACAGCCATCTCGAGTAGAACCTGACAAGAAACTCGGCGGCGCAATTTTTTTTCATCCTTTTTTTTATCATTCCTTAACACTTATACCTACATAATTATATTAACCTAGGTGTATCTATATTATGTAGTCGCTAGAAAGCGCTTGTGCAGTTTACCTCCATGCATCCTTGTTAATTATATATTTTCTTATTTTGTCATTATCAATTTAAGTTAATTCGAATACGATAAACACATTTATGGTTGATATACCTCCAGTTCGCTCGAAGCGTTTCGCTTCTACATTTATCATTTGTGCAGCGAATGAGTGGAACTCATTGCCTGCGTCTTTGTTCCCTGAACGGTACAATCTGGGTGTCTTCAAGTCTAATATGAATAGGTAAATAATGCCTTCTAGGCAAGCATGTTCCATCTTTGGCCGCATCGTAACTTTCCATCAGGTGATATAATGCTCATTGCAATTCCGAGACGCATTGCCGCCAGCATGATGGAAACGCTACCCACTGGTAATGGGCATGAGCACTTGAGTCACCTATAAGCTCGATGTCTTATAGGTAACTTAGGTCTTTACTGTATGTAGTTTTAGGAAATATAGACAATTGAACCGTAGATCAGGGAACAGAAAAAAAAACAGCATAAAAAAAGGCAATATTCTATAAAATACAAAATAACCTAAATTTTACAATTTTTGTTATGTGGCTGTTTTTCTTTTTGGGGATTGCAGTTTGTGTTGTAGATGGTAAGTTATATAACTGTTAAGTTATAGCTATGTTTGTAGCTACACTATCTGGGACATACAACGTACCTACTAAACTTTCCATTAACACTACTATTATTATGTTTAATATACAATGTGTAACAAAAAGGTGTAGTAATACTCAAGCCACGCATCTAGCTACATGTATGGAGTCTAACAGGAACTTCTGAATTCGCGGCAGCACCATGAATATTGAGCTATGATGAATTAAAGTTTATAAAAAAATATGTCATTTGCAACTCTATTTAACTAATCAATTCAGAGAGGCAATGCCGCCAGCATGATGGGAACGCTACCCACTGGTAGTGGGCTTGAGCACTTGAGTTACCTATAAGCTCGATGTCTTGTAGGTAACTTAGTACTTTGCTGTACATAGTTTTAGTTTAGTTTTAGGAAATATAGGCAATTGGCCCGTAGTTAGGCTTGAAAAGAAAAAAAAAAAAAAAAAAAAAACTGCTCTACACCACATAGTCTTTGGAACTAAACGTCTGACAGTGGTGGCCATAACAAAGGTCAAGGTCACGCGCCACAGTTGTAACCGTAGGGTTGTCAAAAATATTTGAACATTTTAATTTTTGCATGGAAAAAAATATGTCCAATTTCGGACTATGTTCGATGATTTGTTTTGTGGTTGCCGGAAACATTCACATCACACATACAATCGGAAGCAGATTATTATGACGAACCAGTTGACGCAGTGGACAAGTGTCCATCTGCGCCGTGGGTACTGGGTTTGATTCCCGGCAGGAGCACAAATCCCTTCCCAAGGGATATTAGTGCTTCTGGTTCTTGGTGTAATGTGTGTGTGATGTGAATGTTTCCGGCACCCACGATACAAGTCTTTGAACTTAGTGCGGGGTTGTGAATGTGAACGCGTTAGTTAAAAAAAAAATTGTTACACATTATTATTCGAAGAATCACGAGCTTTGGAAAATAACACAAAATGAAAAATGAATCAAATGCTTGCATAGGTAGTATAAAAAAAAAAAAAACACGTAGAAAAATGTTTTAATTTTGGCATTTCTTTTTTCAGATGACAGATGTCACCAAACTGTGGACGCTGGCCTTTGTTTCGGATATATCCCTAAGTAAGGCTGCAAAAAAAAAGAGTAGAACCATTTTCAATGCCCCTCCATCAAATTTTTAAAACGATTGCGTGTTAAATATATGAAAATGTTTGTGGAGAGGCGTGCCCGTTTGCTTATATGGGCGTTTGCCTAGCATCTATCGGGTTCGATTCCCGGCAGGAACACATGTTTTCTCTGTAATTTTTTTGTTTCTGGTTCTGGTTGTTATTCTGTGTGATGTGAATGTTTCCGGCACCCACAACTCAAGTCATCGAACTTAGTTTGGAGCTGTGAGTGTGAAAGCGTTTTTGTTTATGTTTATTTAGAATGGCTCTACTCTACCTATATAAAAAAAAAAGTTTTTGTTCCCGGTGCTCTAAAAATGCATATTTTTTTTTGGGTTTATTCTTTTTGTCTTCGCTCTCGCTTGCACAATTCGATATTTTTAAATAAATACAATTATGTACGTATGTTTTTGAAAATGTTTTCAACTAACTATATGGACAATAATACAAGGATGTTTCAAACTGTTTTTCGCTATCATATCCTTTAATAAGATGAAAAAAAACACAGTTCCCAAATGTCAATGTGATTTTTACGCTTTCTTCGTTTAACTTAAAGATATGGAAAACAAAAGGTAGATTAAAACATTAATTGTATTAATGTCCATATAGTTGGTTGAAAATATTTTCAAAAACACACGTAGCTATTTGTATTTATTAAAAATATCGAAATGTGCGAGCGAGAGAGAAGACAAAAGGAACAAACCCTCTTAGTAAAGTTTAGTATGTTTTATAATTTTTTAAACTAGAACGTTTCGTTGGTTCTACTCGGTTCTCAAATCTTCTAACGCGTAAGGCAAAGAGTAGGAGCATTTTTGGTTGGAGCGTCAGCTAAGGGAGACCTTAATACCGGACGAGACACGCGACCGACCCGACCCAGGAAAGGCCGTGAGGGTCTCACGGGCTTCATTCCCGCGCCTGATAGGCACGAACAAGCCCTGAGGTTGACTCCGGCCCAGTACGGACAGAGGAGGATCAAACAAGACCACGCAAGGGGGGCCAGCTCGGAGCAAGATGGCTCAAGCCCAGCCCAAGCTCCCCCCCCCCCTAAAACACCGGACCTCACCAGAGCGCGACGACAACCACCGACGCGCTCGACTCATTCCCTGGGAGTACCTGCTCCCAGCGCCCAGCCCAGGCAGACTGGTAGAACCAGAAGGCCATATTCCCACCACGGCAATAGAGGCCACGTGGAAGGACTACACAAGTCAGCTAAGGTGGGAGAGCTAATGAGAAAAAAAACATCTAAGTAACGTTCTCCTTAGATAGAGTTTTTAAAAACCTACACTACACAACTCGCGAAGTACATCGAATTTAAGCAAATATAATTTAAACCCAAGCAAAGCTTAAAAAACCGAGTTTAGCGCTTATATTTTAGTGTCGGCTCGAATTTATATGTGTACATATTATTTGTAATTTTCTTTTCAGATTCGCTTTTGATGCAGCCAAGGGATGCCAACAATTTATCTATGGTGGATGTGGAGGGAATGACAACAGGTTCGAGACTGAAGCCGAATGTCGAGAAATATGTCAATCTTAAACCTTAAAGTAAACAATATACCTTAAATGTAACAAATATAAACATAGTTTTATTTTGTTTTATGCAGTTTGGTAACAGAAGATTTGTGACACGCTTTGCGTGAAAAGGTGTAGACGTTTGGTTTTGGCTTATTATATATTTACTAGCGATCCGCCCCGGCTTCGCCCGGGTGTGATAAATGAAGAACCGCTCGACCGATTTTGTGCAAACTTCACATAAACCATCTACTAAATAGTCCGAACAAAGCCTAAACATTTGTTTTGGATAGCGTGAGCCCGTTCTTGAGTTATAAAATTACAACGAAAAGTGGCATTGATTTTTATATATATACTAGTTGACCCGGCAAACTTCATACCGCCAATTGTCTGTGGTCAAATATTCAGAAACATCTCCTGTTTGACAGGTACGAACAGTTTGTATGGGAAAATAAAATACTACTTTTTACTAATTTTATGCAATTTCTTTATATTTTCTCACCTTTTAAACCTTCCTTGAACTTCCACAAATATTTCAAGATCAAAATTAGCCAAATCGGTCCAGCCATTCTCGAGTTTTAGCGAGACTAACGAACAGCAATTCATTTTTATATATAAGATAGATTTTTATATATAGATATAGATAGATGTATTGATAAATAGACGACAAAATTTAGATTATTAGGTTAACCATTTTATAAATTACTGGTACAATAAAAAATATCAATAAAGTTATAAAATGTCAACACGAAATACCAGTCAAACATTTTTACAGTATAATTGAAATAAAGAGACTACATTTACTATTGTCAACATGAAATATGTAAAAATAAAATTGTATTACTTTTATAAAATACTAGCTGCGCCCCGCGGTTTCACCCGCGTTGATAATGATGATGATGATGAAAAATAGATGTTGGACGATTCTCATAGATACCGGATAAGCACAATAAATTTCATCAAAATCGGTCAAGCCGTTTCGGAGGAGTATGGCAACGAAAACTGTGACACGAGAATTTTATATATTAGATAGTGACGACAGTCATTAATTAACAAAGGTCAAAAGCTATAATGCCATTATCAATAATAATATTAATTAGTATAATAAAAAAGTGAAGTAATCCGTATTAATTACTGATACTATTATGAGCGATTGTTAATGTTATAATTCAAAAACATTTTTTTTTTATTTGTGACAGGCTAGTGTTTGACTACTATCTCACCTGATGGTAAGTGACGATGTGATCGAAGCTGGTAAACACACTAGATCTGGAATACGCAGGCTCATAAGCAAAACTTAAAAAAACCGACTTTACCGCTTATGTTTTGGTTTTAGCTCAATCGATGTCGATAAAATTTATATGGGACCACCTCTGAAGTATAATCTACCAGACAAAAAAAGAATTTTGATAATCGGTCCACAAATGGGGGAGAAATCGGTGAACATACATACAAAAAAAACATACAGTTGAACATAGTACCTCCTCCTTTTTGAAGTCGGTAAAAATTACGAGTAAATAGAGACACCTCATTCTAAACAATCCACAAATTTTCTCTATCGCTCAGCAACTACACTAATTTTAGAATTAAAAGGTAGCCTATGTCTTATTCTAGGGTATTAGCTATCGACCTACTAAATTTTATTATTATCAGATATACCTCATTTCAAACATATTTTACTCATACATTCAAACCACAAAATTTTTGATGTATTATATATTATTTCTTTATGTTATATTCTTTCTTCACATTCCGTCAGGTGAGATAGAAGTATCAAGCCATTTAAAAAAATTAAGTGACTGCGTGTACGTTAGAAATGAAAACATTGTATAATTTAGCTACAAGCCTTAAACAATTAATTTAAATTTTCCGTCAAGTCATGGAGGAAATAACAAGGTCTTTTAGTACGTTCTAGATTCTAATTTTGTAAATAAATTAACACGTGTCAACCAAATACAAATAGGTAGCTATTATTATTATCTTTTACGCATGTTAACGTATATTATTATCCTCATATTCTTAATTACCTTTTGAGTTATATTATTTATTATTGGCGCGACGGGAACTCATTTGACGTAATAACGAACTTACCTAAACTAAATTAAAACTATACATCTATTCAGAGACCTAATTAACCTACAATACCCCATCAAAATTAAGAATATTCGAGAAAAAATATTAACAGTAAAAATATTAAAATACCTACAACAACAATTTAAGGTAGTTGAAAGAGACTTTATTTTGAAATCTACCAAAAATTTTCAGTGGATGGTAGAAAAATAGTTTAATCTGTTCATATCTATCAAAAATACGAAAGATTACACGATTAAATGATCGAGCGAAGCGAGATCTCTATGTTGACTTGGATCGTTCAGCACTATGTCCGTCCGGCCGTCTTTCTGTCTGTCCGTCCTTCTATTGAGGCATTTAACGTCTAAACCATGTAAGCGAATGACTTCAAATTCTCATAGAATATGTAAAACTACGGCCCAAAACCAGAAATGACATTTAAAATTATATATATGAAAATATTAAGGGGGGAGCAAAATATTTTTATTTTTTATCTACCCTTGTGGGGTATCGTTAAAAAGGGCTTGACAAGTAGAGTACGAAACCGGTTTAAAAAAATCTATGTTGGAAAATAACGATTTGGTAGGCCATCAAAATCACTGTTAGACCTATTTTGTCCCGAGGTCTATTTTAAAAAAGGCTTCACAATAAACGCTGAAACTTGCGTATAATATCCGTTATATCCTGTAGTTGAACAACAAATATAGAAACTAAACAATTATTATATAGAAAAAAGAAAGAAAGACTGAAAGAGTCGACACGTGACCAAAATGCCGGTTTGTATTTTGCACAGCAATTAAGTCTCGCTGTGCAACGAGGCAACGCAGCCAGCATTTTGGGCACACTGCCGACCAATGACTTTTTGTATTAGGTTAGTAGTTTAGCTCAATCTGTATTTTCTTTATGTAATAAAAATAAGTATTGTAGAAGCATGTTATTAATTAATTAATATTATTGAATTTAATATCATTTTCAAATATCTTACTTATATAGTTTTAGCTGTGTCACATTATTATAATCATTATATAGAAAAAAAGTAATAAGGAAGTAACCTCAAAAGTGTTTCTCTATGAGGCAAAATGTCAACGCGAGATCTTAGTTCGGCGCGAACGACTAGTATTAGTTATATGCTAAAAATAAGAACAAAATTTAAATATTGTAATATAAGAATGCCAAACCAAAAACGCTAACCGCATCAACGGCAGTTATAGTTTCTCAGACTAAACAAGTAAGTAATACTTTAAAAAGTTACTAAAAACTTAGTGTACACCTCCGCCAGATGCTGTTCTTTATAAAATATATATATATATATATATATATATACATCCATGCTAAGGTTGTCTGGAAAGGATTGCTTTATGCGATAAGACCGCCTATTGTGAAACCTCTTTAAGATTTATTTATTTAGTTAGTTCTTAAGATTTTTGAATTGGTTTTTCAATAAAGAGTATTTGTATTGTATTCTTATATTCTTTATTGTACACACATTAATATTTTTTTTACAATAAGGCCATAACAAAAGATGTACAAAGGCGAGCTTAACCCTTCACAGAGTTATCTTCCAGCAAACCCTTTAAGTAGGATATAATTTATAGGAGCGAGTATGTATGTATTGTATTGTACTTTTAAAAGTTTTAAAATGAAGCTTTTACCAGTTTGAAAATAAAAAAGGACTAAAAACAAACGCGTTTGCGTTTGTTTTTTAGCATTCACATTCACAACCCCACACTAAGTTCAAAGAATTGTTTCGTGGGTGCCGGAATCATTCTCATCACACACACATTACACCCAGAACCAGCAGCACAAGTATCCCTTGGGAAGGAATATGTGCTCCTGCCCGGAATCGAACCCAGGACCCACGGCGTAGAGGGCGAAAACCTGTCCTCTGCGCTAACTGGGTAATCAAAAAGTTATATAAGTAATCAGAGAACTTGTCAAGACGAATCAAATGAGCCCAAACTCGATGGGTTTATCTTGTTTAGTTCAGAAGTTTATATGGCCATCTTCCGTCACCATCGTCTAACCAGCCCCATGGTACCATATCATTGTATTGTCACCGAAGATACATAAGTCCACCAAATTTTAATCCGATCGTATATCGCGAAGTGGGTCTAATTTAGCTTGCAAGATTTGATTACAGACCGACTGACAGATAGACAACTGGAAAGGTGAAACTAAATTAAAGTAAAAACAATTATTCGTAGTTTTGTGAATCCAACCCTAAGGTTAAAAGATAGAAAACATTGAACCACGTTCTCAAGCAGTTAGCAAAAATGTTGCTTTAAAGTTTAAATCAGTAATAAAACGGGCATTAATTAAGAAAGCTTATTATAAAACGATTGACTTCATTAATGACAAGGATGCATGGAGGCAAACTGTACAAGCGCTTTCTAGCGACTACATAATATAAATATACCCAGGTTAATGTATTCGTGTTAAGGAACGCTAAAAAAAATTAATGAAAAAAAATGCGCCGCCGAGTTGCTTGCCAGGTTCTTCTCGAGATGGCTGTAATTTTGCGAAACTTTCATGAACGCCTCTTTGGGGCCCATGTGAATAAACGATTTTGAATAAAAAAAAACATGTAAAATTAAATTGGATTCTCACTATTTTATACAATAAGGAAAGAAAACACATAATCAAAACAAAGAAACATAGTGTAATTTATAAAAAACAAAAAGCGTGCGAAATTTACCTCCCTATAATACCAACCTACTTGTCAAAAAGTAATTTATAAGAAAAATGTTTATCATATTTTATATCTTTATACACCCTGTAACAAAAAGGTGTAGTAATACTTGGTGGTGTGTATGTGTATCGTGCCAGGAATCATCTGCCAGAGAATGAAAGTCGAAATCGGAGATAATTTTTTCCATACAAAAATTAAAAATTATATTTGTAAAACATTTTTGACAACCCTACGATTACATCTAAGGCGCGTGGCCAGAAACACAAACTTCCCGTAGGGAGAAAACTTGTATTCCCACCGGGAATCGAACCCGCTGCTTTGAAGGCAAAACACGCATCCACACGGGCTGTTCAAAGTTCACACTGGTGTTGCAAAACGGTGTGACTACGAGTCCGCAGCGTAGAAAACATACACATAAACGCTTTCACATTCACACAGTTCTAGATGTGATTGTGTGTGTGATGCGAATGTTTCTGGCACCCACGACACAAGTCATCAACTCAGTCGTGTGTGTGTTTAAAGCGTTTTTAGTATATATTTGATTTTTGACAAACGCTAAAGGTGCAAGGGCGTTTAAAGAAATAATAAATGTCATGGAAATTTATTAAAATAAAGTTTACATCGGCTTTCTTCTTCTTCTTCTTAGTTATGGCTTCGCAATCTTGTGCATTTAGCCAGTGTCAAGTGATAATATAATATTTCAAGTGTATTTCATATTATAAGTCCTAGTCACAAGTCACAGTCAAAGTCAAGTAAAAGAGTCAAGGTCCAGTCATAGTAAAGTCATGCCTTAGTAAAGTGGTGGAAACTTTACTAGAACTTCTATTGGAGTTTTGGAGCGAAGGCGAAAATCACGTTTTTCAACTTTTTATGATTTGCCTACACTTATGCACGTTCACTTAGTATCAACGGTTAATAATCCACCATTATTACACATTAACACTCGGAGAATCACAGGTTTTGGAAAATTTTACAAAATCAAACGCCATTTTTTCACTCACGTCAAAAAACCCCATTAAAGTAGTCTACATCGGCTTTTTAATTAAATTAAAATAAGCATGAAGTACGCGCTGTCAATGTCAAGAATAATAGGTACTACTAGTATATGCACGAGTTTAAATATAGATCGTATATTATTTTTTAACCTTGGTAACTCAAGTTACCTATGAGCTCGATGACTTGCAAGCAACTTGGATTTTTGCTGTATAGATGTATATAATTTTAGTTTAGTTTTAGGAAAAATAGGCAATTGGACCATAGATTTTTTAAATCTTTATTAATGAATACATAATATGTAAATGTTATTTAAATGTGTTTAAATCAGGAATATTAGGTTAAGCATCCAAATGTGTGAGTGCAACTCGCAAACTGTCACAGACAACTAAATAGAACAGCTATTAGATTGGCGCCGATTGTACAAAAAAAGTAGATGTTTCAAAATTGAAGAAGCCTGGGCCAGCATCATGTACCATGTACATACATATAGCTATACAATATAGTCACAGTTTTTTAATGTTTATTTTCTTTACTTATTTCATTATAATGTACATTTAAAATATCTTGGTACATCGATAGCAACACAACACGGTTACAAATGGCGGATTGCGACAATATTGAACTGTCATTTTGACGTGTCATTCATTGTCAATGATCATTTATTGTAAACAACCTTAAACAACATATAAATTCTAAAATATTTGGGATTAATTATAATAGGACTATAGAATTTATGTTAGAATCTCAGAACAGAGTGACATTCAGTATCTTCTTGTCACGACTGCCCCAAAAATAGGGTTAACATATTTAAAAACTCACTAAACAATAATTTGAGGGTACAGCTGTAATCTTCTGCAGATTAATTTATTTGTATTTTTAAGAAAATGCTATATTTTGTCCCCATTTTTCTATGTATGGTACATAGTGCTAGCCCAACATGAAACATCTCCTTTGTAGGCCTGGATGCTTCGCCCCTTATGTATGCAGTATTACGTTCTTATGTTATTTTATATGCGTGGTTTATTTTCTGTGTTAATTTTTACACTGTTCCACACGCTTTTTGGCATTCAGCTTGTGTGTCGAAATTATTGTCGTTTCCACGACAACCACCATAAAAGAATGTTTTGCATCCTTCTTGTTGATCGAACGCGTACCTGAAAAAAAAAACACTTTTACATCTTGACACAGTTTTTTTAAATACATACACATTTTTTTATTTGCATTCGAACTGGCTTAGTTTAGAATAGAATAGAATAGAAAATTCTTTATTGTACACCAAATACAGTTAGTTACAGGGGTAATCTTAAAAAACTAAAGTACAATGGGCGGACTTATCGCTAAAAGCGATCTCTTCCAGTCAACCTTTGGATGGAGAGAGGGATAATTTTATATAATGAGGTCGGTGGTGTAAAAACATACTAATAGACATAAATACAACTTACTTAGATGCCTATCTATACATATACATTAATACATACTAATAAACATAAATACAACTTACTTAGATACCCATCTATATACATTAATACATACATACATATAAACTTACATAAACAATATTTTATATAAACCTACGTAAATATTATAAACAATACCCTTTTAATAATTAATATCGGATACCAATTTGTCCTTAGTTAGTGATTGTAGATAAAACATTTTAACCTTATTTTGAAACACGGCTAAAGAAGTAGCTTGCCTGATTGTAACAGGAAGACCATTCCATAAACGCACTGCCTCTACAGAAAAGGATGCATCATAAAAACCGGTTTTATGGACAGGCATCTTCAATCTGAGGTTTTCTGATGATCGGAGGCTAAGAGAGTGAGTGCAATGAAGATAATCAAAACGTTCTTTGAGGTAAAGGGGAGAGAAAGGATTGTGAAGGATATTGTGTAGAAGAGAAAGAATATGAGTATTCCGGCGAAGGCGAATTGGCAGCCACTTGAGTTTTGAACGAAAATTAGAAATGTGGTCATATTTCCGAAGACCGAAAATAAACCTTATACAATAATTTTGGAGACGCTCAAGTTTATTCAGCTGATCCTCCGTAAGATCGAGGTAACAGGCATCGGCATAGTCAAGGATAGGCAAAAGGAGTGATTGTGCAAGCATAACTTTAGTAGCAGTCGGAATGAAATTACGCAACCTTCTTAGTGCTGCACCCGAAGCAAACACTTTGCGGCTAACCGCTGCTAGCTGGGGACCCCAAGATAAAGTATTGTCTAAAATAATACCCAAGTTTTTTACCTTAGAGCTATAAGGAATGACGACGCCTTCAAAATTGATTTGTGGTATTACGGAATAATCAACCTTTGTAAACATTCTTGAGCTACCAATGATAATGACCTGAGTCTTATTTGGGTTAACTTTTAGCCCAAACTTTTTGCTCCATTCGACTATACGACGCAAATCACTATTAATAGTGTCAACAGCTTCAGATAGCTTATGAATAGGAGCTTGCGTATAAATTTGGAGATCGTCTGCGTAAAGGTGGTAGGAAGAAGATAAAGAATGTGATATGGAATTTATGAATAAAGCAAAAAGAAGAGGAGACAATACACCGCCTTGTGGAACACCAGCACCCGTAGTAGCCCAAGAGGAGAACGAATCTTCGATTCGGACCCGCTGCCGGCGTCCATACAGATAGCTGTGAAACCAGTCAACCACAGAAGGAGATATGTTAATAGAACTGAGCATTGCTAGAAGGATATCAAAATCAACCGTATTGAACGCATTACTGAAATCTAATAGAGTTAGAATAGTCAGCTGTCCGGTTTCCATGCCTAATCTGATATCATCAGTTATTTTAACAAGTGTTGTAACAGTACTGTGGCCGGGACGGAAACCAGATTGCATAGGATTCAAAAGGTTGTGATGAGGAAGGAAAGAATTCAGTTGATTATGGACTAAACGCTCTAAGACTTTGGACAGGAATGGAAGTATAGATATAGGACGGTACTCGGAAAAAGAAACGGGATTAGGCTTTTTAGGTAGGGGGATAATTGTGGCGTCTTTCCAGATGGATGGAAAAGCTCCATTGGAAATGGAATAATTTAGGAGGTGGCAAATGACTGGAAGGATTTCGTCTACAATGAATAAAATCATCTTGCGGCTAATATTGTCACCACCCATTGCATTTGACTGGATTGAGAGAATGCTCTTCTTAACATCACTTGCGGTGAATTGACTAAAAATGAAAGAAGAATAATCAGGTGTCGGGGTGTTTGAAAGACATGATAGAGTATTCATTTTGTCGCTGGGATCAATGATAGATGATGAAGAAAAGTGTTGGTTAAGGGAATTAATATCTAAGTTGTTTTGAGCTGAATCCTGACGAATCTTGCCAACACCTAACGATTTTAGAAATTGCCAAACTTTAGCAGGATCATCATTGTTAACGGATTTATGGATGTGGCGGCGTAATGCATCCCTACACACCCGGTTACAGCGATTCCTCGTAGCAGCGTATTTTTGCTTATTATCATCAGTGGCGCGATGTTTCAGTTTAGCTTTAGCAATAACTTTTTTGTGCATCATTGCTTTGATCTCTGTTGTGATCCACGGAGCCGGGAGGTGCTTCATTTTAATAGATCTAATTGGAGCATGCTTATCGTATAGCTGTGTTAGGAAACAGTTAAATAATTCTACTTTATCATCAATACACGTAGCATCGAGCACTGGGCTCCATTCGAACTCATTAGCATCATTACGGAGCTTTTCAATGTCCATGGAACCAAAGATACGCTGCAGAAGAATCTTAGGTTTGGGTTTTGGAGGACGAATTTTGTAAGATAAATAGATAAGATCATGATAGGAAAATGCGTCGGCATTACATTGCCCATGCTTAGCAACATGCTGCAAGGAAGATACAATTATAAGATCAAGAAGTGAAGGAGCAGAGTTAGGAAAGTTATGAGTAGCATTGAGAGGGAGTATGTGCATGTTATTGGCATTGACAGTAGATGTTAATATCGAGGATCGAGAATCATTTTTAATCAGGCATGTGTTAAAGTCTCCCATAAAAATAGTGTGACGGTAAGAAGGAGAAAATTGTTCAATAATATTTTCAAAGGAGGAAAAATAGTTGATACGTAATGAAGGACAGTAGAATACTCCAAGAAGCATTTTAGTGTGAGATAGTTGTATTTCAACAAGCAAGTGTTCACACGCATTGGTAGGCGGTGGTTGTGCAGACATGCTAATAATTGAAAAAGGGATATGAGAACGTAGATAGATGGCTACACCACCACCACCACTTCCAGTGCGATCATTGCGTATGAGATTATAACCAGGAAGAGAATATAAGGTAGAAGGAAGGCAAGGTTTAAGCCAAGATTCAGAAACCAACAGAGCGTGGGTGTTTTTGTCATTGAAAGATGCCTGCATATCATGGAAATGGGCCGGTATGCTTTGTGCATTAATATGAACTACATTGAAATTTTGTTTTAAAGAGACATCAGAAAAAAGTTCAGATAAGGTATCGGACAATGTAGGCAAGCTGACAAAGCTGTCTGAGGTAGAAATAGAATCATCAGAGTTTGCTGAACAAAAATCTTCACTTCCGCTACTCGACATTATAATCACTAATGGTAGGTATTTCGGTTGGGTATAGTTTATTAATATATAATAATAACAATATATAATATGCCTAGATAAAATTAAAAATATATATATATTTATAAAAAAAGTTGCAAATGTATAAATATTCAATCAATTAATAAATGTATTTGGATTGTAATAATAATACTCATACTTCATCTGCCGGCTGTACAACAGGAAAAAGAAACAAAACAAAAATGAGCAAAATAAATCCTTCCGCATTAAGTTCACAAATATCAGAAAAAAAAGAACAATGCGGGTCACAAGAAAAACGTCTTATGTAAAAAGTCCAGGCATTGCCTTCAAAAAGAAAAAAAAGTATAACTTGACATTTGACATATGACATAAGACGTCAAAGTCAATACGAACTCCGCAGGTAGAACAACATGTAAACAAAACAAACAAAATTATACATTTTGCGACTGCCTACTCTTACTAAAATTGCAGTATAATATTTGTGTACCCGGTTCTATTTAGGATTTTGTGATTTTTAGAAAAATATGCACATAATTGCGGAAGAAAAACAGGGAACTTATCATTACAATTAGAAAACGGATCATTACTTCTGTAATGCGTCTGCGGCTGCCTTGCGAGTCCTGGTCGTCTTCTTTGCCTGCACTGCTGCCACCGCTGGCTTCGTGCTTTCGGCAGGAGCGACTCTCTGCAGCTCAGCAAGGCTCGTCACTCGGTGTCGCGCGCCGTCCGGACTGAGAATATGCACATAGCCGTTTCGTGTAAAACAGGCGGACAGCCCAAAACGTTGCCTTGCTGCCATGAATGCTTCATGCCTAGGTTTTGTCAAGAACTCGGAAACTGACGTACCTGTGCCTTTGAGGTTGGTCTTAGCAAACCAAACCTTGTCCCGTATACTAAGATCACAGAATTTCACAAGCAGAGGACGAGTTTTATCTTTCGAGGCATGTCCCATCCTTTGGCATCGACTAATGCAGTCAGTGTTGAAGCCCTGAAACTTTAGCTGTTTAGAAACCACTTTGGCAATAACTTCAGCACAATCCTCCTCCTTGTCCTCTGCAATACCATGGAAAAGCAAGATTTTCCGTCTACTACGCATTTCCTGCTGGTCAACATCATGGGCAAGGCCTGCCAATTGTTGTTGGAAGGCTCGCAGCAGCTGCAAAGTGAATGTTTTGAAGGCGGTGAAGTCCGCTGCTAAACTCTCCGTGCTGCTTCCGGATGTTGTCTTTTGAAGATCACTTTCGAATCGTGCCATTCTTGAGTTAAGTGCCTCCATAGCTTCAGACATGGCCTGATTTGATGAACTCATTGTGCAGTGATTGTCAGATTATGTAGAAGGATTTGTAGAAAGGAATTGTACACTGGCAGGTGAAGTATTACAACTAATCACTAAGTACACACATAAATTAAGACTTAAAACTCATTTAAAATATTATTTTTCAATTAAATATGGGAGAGCGTTTTAGGTTAGATGTTGTTACACCTACCCACCACAGGGGAAAAAAAGTTTAGTTGGCGTTCGCCTTCTAACCAGGGGTATCGGGTTCAATTCCCGGCGGGAACAAAATTGCGTTTCTGGTTCTGGTTGTGATTGTGTGTGTGATGTGAATGTTTCCGGCACCCACGACACAGTCATTGAACTTAGAGTGGGGTTGTGAGTGTGAAAGAGTTCATGTTATGTTATCTTGTCTATGCTATCGTTTA
Organism: Lomographa bimaculata; assembly: GCA_948107665.1. Classification (NCBI taxonomy): domain Eukaryota; kingdom Metazoa; phylum Arthropoda; class Insecta; order Lepidoptera; family Geometridae; genus Lomographa; species Lomographa bimaculata. Next base: position 4,444,500 of record OX403612.1, on the reverse strand, counting down.
AGCCTGATGGATAACGACGATGTGGTCGAAGATGAAGCACGCTTGCTCAGTAAATACCTATTCATCCTCAATTACTCAACGATACTCAATACTCAATGAGGTAGGGTTGCTCTCCACCGGCTTGTTCAGCCCCACACGTCTGGGGGGTGGCCTTGGAGAGCAAGGCCACCTCTCCATAGGCGCAGTGGCCCGGTTTGCATCTGCACCTACCGCCGCGCCGCGCGCAGGGACAAGATAGTGACTGCTAGCGTGACCCTATCTTACCCCACCTCGGCGAGGGACTGCTCAATTTTTATTGGGTTCGAGCCCCCTTCCCTCCACACAATTATCTTCATTGCACTCACTCTCTTAACCTCCGATCTTCAGGAAACCTCAGATTGAAGATGCCTGTCCATAAAACCGGTTATATGATGCATCCTTTTCTGTAGAGGCAGTGCGTTTATGGAATGTGTAATTGTGGAATATGTATTATATAATGTTGTATTCATATGTATTACGTCTATTATAGTAAATGTATTGTTTTTTCTTTTTTTAAGATATATATTATATTTAAGTCTTATTTTTTTTAATTTAATTTAGTCATACAAAATTCTTTTAATATTTTTACCACTTTATTATATTTGATGCATGCCTACAGCCTTCGTTTTTCAACCATAAGTGGTTGACTGGTAGAAAATGCTTTTAGCGTTAAGTCCACCCTTTGTACCGTTTTTGGGCAATAAAGAGTTAAATAAATAAATAAATGGTCTTCCTGTTACAATCAGGCAAGCTACTTCTTTAGCCGTCTTTCAAAATAAGGTTAAAATGTTATATCTACAATCACTGACTGGAGTCCGATATTAATTCCTATTATCTAATATATAAAATTCTCGTGTCACAGTTTTCGTTGCCATACTCCTCCGAAACGGCTTGACCGATTTTGATGAAATTTTTTGTGCTTATCCGGTATCTATGAGAATCGGCCAACATCTATTTTTCATCATCATCATCATCATCACTTTTCATCATTATCAACGCGGGTGAAACCGCGGGGCGCAGCTTGTATAATATATAAAAGACAGTCGTGTTAGTTACACTATTTATAACTCAAGAACGGCTGAACCGATTTGGCTGAAAATTGGTGGGGAGGTAGCTTAGAACCAGGAGACGGACTTAGGATACTTTTCATGAACGTCACATTTTTTTAAGTGTATAAAAATCATTTTCTCATACGTCACTCGGATTTGGTAAAGTACTAGGCAAACATAAACATGAAGGAGGTAATAATATAGTCACGTGACATTGTAACGCATGCCGGGTATGGCTTCTTAAACATGCACATTCATTGACTGTTAGGCGGATCGAAGGTCGCCGGGACAGCTAGTTGTTTATAATATTTACGTAGGTTTATAGAAAATATTGTTTATGTGTGTTTATATGTATATATGTATTAATGTATATGGATAAGTATCTAAGTAGTATTTTTTACACCAACGACCTCATTACATAAAATTATCCCTCTCTCCATCCAAAGATTGACTGGAAGAGATCGCATTTAGCGATAAGTCCGCCCATTGTACTTTTTTTTTTTAGTTCCCCTGTAACTAACTGTATTTGGTGTACAATAAAGAATTTTGTATTCTATTGTATATCTTATACTTACTTTCGGAATTCGCCTCTGCATGGACCCGTTTGAATCGGTAGGTTACATCTGTCTTCTGAAAACAAAAACATAAAAGGTTATGTGAAACTCGGCCACCGAACATAATGTAGCAAGCCTATCAGTATTATATCGATTATATGTAGGAGATTGACTTTTTTCCTTAGTTTTGGCTTCGCAATCCTATGCATTTAGCCAGTGTCAAGTGATAATATATTTCAAGTGTATTTCATATTATAGGTCCTAGTCACAACTCACAGTCAAAGTCAAGTAAAAGTGTCAAGGTCCAGTCGTAGTCAAATCATGCCCTAGTAAAGCGGTAGAAACTTTACTAGAACTTCTATTGGAGTTTTGGAGCGAAGGTGAAAATCACGTTTTTCAACTTTGTATGATTTGCCTACACTTATGCACGTTCACTAAGTATTAACGGTTAATAATCCACCATTATTACACATTAACACTCGAAGAATCTCAGGTTTTGGAAAATTTTACAAAATCAACAACGCCATTTTTTCACTTTCGCGGCAAAACTCCGTGTACGTGAGTTACTTTACGACTCTTTCTTTTTTATTCTTTTAATGTTGGCTTCGCAATCTTGAGCATCTAGCCAGTGTCAAGTAATAATATATTTCAAGTGTATTTCATATTAAAAGTCCTAGTCACAGTCAGAGTCAAGTAAAAGAGTCAAGGTCCAGTCATAGTAAAGTCATGCCCTAGTAAAGTGGTGGTTTCCTTACACTTATGCACGTTTACTAAGTATTAATAATCTACCATTATTACACATTAACACTCGAAAAAACACAGGTTTTGGAAATTTATACAAAATCAACAACGCCATTTTTTCACTTTAGCGGCAAAAAACCTATAACTATTTTAAAAGACTACTAGACTATTCAGGAAAAAAAAAACGTGACACTGGCTAAATGCACATAGATTGATTGCAAAGCCAAACATAAATGAAAACAAGTAATACTTTAAAACGTTTATAAAATCAGATTTTAATAATTGTTAATAAAAAATATATTGTTTAGTTTCTATGGCCATCTTCTGTCTCCATCATTAGACCCAGCCACATACATAAGTACACCAAAGAATTCAATCGGACATCGGGAAGTAGGTCTAATTCGGCTCGAAGTGTTTCGTACTGCGAAGGAGTGGAACTCATTACCCGTGTCTTTGTGCCCCGAACGGTATAATCTGGGAGTCTTCAAGTCAATAGTGAATAGGTATCTTCTAGGCAGTATGCTACATCTTTGAGATAGTGTTCAAAGGATTGACTATCGAGCATAAAAAAAATTGCTTGCAAGATTTGATTACAGACTGACACGACAGGTGAAATCAAATAAAATCTTGTAATAAAAACTCACCCTTTGCAGCGCACACTACCAGAGCCACTAAAATAAAAAGTAAAAACGTCTTCATATTGTTTATGGAACGTTCGTTTCCCGCCGTTAAATTGTGCATAATAAACGCACAACTTACGCCACGTAGGTTTTATACCGAGTTATCTTCGTCACCTTGGCCTTTAAGGGCACAGAATGTATAATAAGATATAATTATTGTTTATTTTATAAGGCACTAGCCGTGCCCCGCGGCTTCGACCGCGATAATTAATAATAAATAAATGCATTTATTTACCTTACAAGATAAGTCCACAAAACAGTGTAGGTACACTATTATAAAACTACTTGTTTAAATATATTAATATCCGGATGACCGACCTTTGCTCGGTGTTTTGTTTTTGGTAGAATGTGTTTGAATTTGTAGCCTCAGAAAGCTCTATCTAGTGTCGAGTAGAAACAGTTTTTACATCGGTCATGACCTAATAGATGGCGCTGATAGTTTCTTCTCTAGACCCGGTTTTTCAAATGCAGTTTGGGAACCGAGCATTTCTCGGACCTGGAACGTTGATAAATCGATTCTTTGGGCCGAAAAAACCCTAATCTGTAACTTTCATGAAAATCGTTGGAGCCGTTTCCGAGATCCTGCTTACACACATATATATACAAGAATTGCTCGTTTAAAGATATTATATTAGATAACAATTATTTATATTATATATTAAATTACAATTATATATTAGATTAAAAAGTAGCTTATTTGTTATTCCGGAACCTAAACTATTTACATTCAAAATAACATTTAAATCGGTTTATCCGTTACGGACATACTTGATAACAAACATTCACACACAAGCTTTCGCATGTATAATATTAAGTAGGATGATGCATTTAAGAGCAAGCTCGCCATGTTGGACTTAGAATGACGTCACACAGCTAACCATGCATTGGCCTCGATTCTGATGTATACTCACTAAATTAAATTTAAACCATCCCTGTCTCTTACAAAATAAAACACAAGACAGAGATAGCATGCATTTTAGTGCTGTAACGCTAGTTTATCAATTAAAATATGAACAGCAGAAGCAGAAAGGCGCTTGTTTTTAGTCAACACCAATACAACACATACTCGACTAAGCTTGCATAGACATCTAAGTTCAGACTAACTAGACAGCACAGCAGTATGCTATCTCTGTGTTGTGTTCCTATTCTGTAAAAGACAGGAATAGTTTAAATTTAATTTAGTGTGTGACATCAGAATCGAGGCCATTGTCATCCAAACTAAACGTGAATACAAAATTTCAGCTCAATAGATTGAAGATATCTGCTTCAAAATTGAGTTGCAAGATTCCACCCAAACAAACATACATACATACAGTGAAGCTAAATAAAAGCTTGTAAAAAAGTATTAAATAAAAGAGCTTGCTGAGAATAACTCGAAAAATAAAGTGACGTCACTTATAATCCAATATGGCGGACTTCTAAAAGCTTGTCTTTAAAAAAGTTTTTAACAAGTAACTTATTTTAATTCAAGATAGACAATCTTTTGACCACTATCGCACCTGATGGTAATCGACGATGTGGTCGACAATGGAGCTAGCTTGCCTAGAAGATACCTATTCACTCGCGACTTTAAGACTCCCATATTATACTCATCAGGAAACACCGACTCAGGCAAGGAGTTTCATTCCTTTTTACTCCGCTGAACGCGACCCTATGAGCTACAGAATATATGGGCATACGCTCGTTTCGCTTGTGATGACCATCGTGGACAGATCGCAGCCTGTTCTTAATGCTTTTATGATTTATATGTATATTCTATGGTGAGGGTCAGTATACCAAGTATTTAATTTTAATAAAAGCCAAATAAATAACAATTAACTCAAGATGAGCATTGAGCAGTCAAATAAAAATACGTTTATCGGCAGTTATCCTTGAGAGCCTGCGTATTCCAGGTCTAGTGTGTTTACCAGCTTCGATCACATCGTCACTTACCATCAGATGAGATAGTGGTCAAACACAAGCCAGTCAGAAATAAAAAAATAAAAACGTTTCCGCTTTATGAAATGAAAATAATAATTTATCGAACGAAGCGAGATCTCTATGTTAACTTGGGTGGTTCAGCACTTTGTCCGTCCATCCGTCCGTCTGTCAGAGGCATCTAGCGTCTAAACCATGCAAGCTTACAACTTCAAATTCTCAGAGAATATGTAAAGCAAGGGCCCAAAGCCAGAAATGACAATTAAAATGATATTAATGAATTTATTAAGGGAGCACTCATACACGTAAGTGGGGAGCAAAATATATTTTTTTTTTATACACCCTTGTGGGGTATCGTTGAAAAGAACTCTGAAAGTAGAGAATGAAACCGGTTTAAAAGAAATCTACATAAGTTATACAATACAAATAGTTAATACAAATAGTTTAGTTTATTTCAAAAGAAAGAATAATAATGAAATAAAAAATATTATAATAACATATCTCAAAAATTATGATTATGAAGGCATTGAAGAAATGCTATCAAATTTCTATTATTGACAGGATAACCCACATATTCCATAAACCATTATTTACACGAACGCACATACGCATACACACAAACAGACAGAAACACACCCCTACACGCATTGGACACTTCCCACACAAACATTCATTTAACACACACATACAATATACATTTAAGATTAATAATTATATTTACTTTTAAATAAAATTGTAAAATATAGTAAAAAAATATATTTTAGACATAATCTAATTTAGAACATAATTATGGGAGAAGCCACTGGCTCCAGAAACACAGTTTTAAACTAGTTCAGGAGCCTATGGATTCCACATTAACGATGTACTTACATGTCAATAAAGTTATTTGTATTTGTATTATTTTCCAAACACTTTACAAACATAGGTATCCTAGTTACTAACGGTCCCCGCACTAGGGCTTGCCTGTATCGCGGGAGGCCATTCTACGATATGCTTATAAAAAAATATGTAGAGAACTACAAATTATACAGATTTTATAACATTTCTTGGAAACAAAATCTTATAAAAAATTAACAGATAAACTAATGCAATAGAAACATGTGGGACACATATGAATGTATGATTAGGCGGGTGTTTGTGTGTGTATGTCAGAGAGCTTGTGTGTGTTTGTGTGTGTGTTATAGAATTTAATATAAAACGTTGTTCCAGTTCACTTTTGAGCGATAAATAAGGCTGTTGGAAAATAACAATTTGGTAGGCCACCAAAGTCACTGTTTTGAGACCTATTTCGATCAAGTTTTCATGTTTTCTAAATGCTATACCCGGCATGCGTTGCAATACCACGTAAAGAAAAAAAACAGACCACTTTCACGTTTATAGTTGCCTAGTACTTTAATATTATACTAAGAACTGAATGACTATATTATTACCTCTGTCATGTACGAGTGGGGTATCGGGTTCGATTCCCGGCGGGAACACAAGTTTTAACCCCAAGGAACATTTGTGTTTCTGGTTCTGGTGATGTGAATGTTTCCGGCTCCACTGCACAAGTCATCAGACTTAGTGTGGGGCTGTGAGTGTAAAAGATTTTGCATTACAACCGTAGGTCTGTTTCCTATCTCGATGATACTACCAGATTTTTTCTGGGCTTTATGACATTCAATGAATTCATGTACACGAACACGTCACTCGCGGATTTACATATATACTAGGCAACTATAAACGTTAAAGAGGTAAGACATTTTTTTTTCTATTAATTTTGGCTTCGCAATTTTGTGCATTTAGCCAGTGTCAAGTTATAGCTAATATATTTCAAGTGTTATTTATATAAAAAGTCCTAGTCGCAAGTCACAGTCAAAGTCAACTGTCAAGTAAAAGAGTCAAGGTCATGCCCAAGTCAAGTGGTAGAAACTTTACTAGAACTTCCATTGTAGCCTTGGAGCGAAAGCGAAAATCACGTCCTTCTACTTTGTATGATGTGCCTACACTTATGCACGCTTACTCAGTACGGTTAATAGTCCACTTTTACACATTAACACTCGAAGAATCACAGGTTCCGGAAAATTATACAAAACTCCAATTTCTGTGGGAGTCTGTAAGGTTTAACTACAACAGGGTGTAACATATCTGCGAGGGCGCAATTCCTCCTGCATGGTCTCTACATGCCAAAAGAGAAGAACACTGAAGAAATTAGAGCAAACACTGGAATTCTAGAGCAACATTCCACAAAACCTAAAGACTCACCTAAAGACTTACAGAATTCAAATACAAATACAACAACTTCACCACTGGAACAGTTATGCCAGCACCCCAAAACCACACTCCGCTATTTTAAGGAGCTGGGGTGGATGGGGTAGTTCCGGGCAGGGGGAAATGCACAATACACCACAGGCGGGACGTCAGTGCAGACCTTAACGCCCCCATGCCAAAAGGGCTAACTTGCAGCCTGGTTGCAGAAAATTGCCTGCACACCAAGAATGCTCCCGCAGCATGTGGTCTACTGTGGTACAGACTCTGAATGCGCAGGGAGAATATGCGAAGATGGAATGCAAGGATTGGAAAAGGTGAATAAGAAAATCAAACTATATTTTTATACCTAACATTTTAGAGCCATTACTTTTGGTAAAGTCATGTTGAACTGCCCATTGGCTCTCATACCACGGTTTCTCAAATGACACTTGGTTGCCTAACTACGGGCCAATTTTGCCTATATTTCCTAAAACTATGTACAGCAAAGAACTAAGTTACCTACAAGACATCGAGCTTATAGGTAACTCAAGTGCTCAAGCCCACTACCAGTGGGTAGCGTTCCCATCATGCTGGCGGCATTGCCTCTCTGAATTGCAATGTTAATACGTTGAGCCAAATAAGACAAAGATTAACTTCGGCAGAGCAGCGCAAACGGCGCAAATATGGAAACCTTGGCAGTGGTTACATATTTGAGCCGTTTGGTGTTGAGACACTGGGTCCGTGGGGAGCTCATTCTATTTTCAAAATTCTATCAGAGCACCTGGTTGAAGCGACGCGTGATCAAAATGCTGGCACTCACTTGGTTTAGAACTTATTTGACTGACTGGGAACAGTATGTCGTGGTAGATAATCCAAACTGTAGCAAACATCTCTCTCTGATATAGCGAGTAGTCCAAGGAGAATGCCTCAGGGGTAGATTTTGAGCCCTACATTGTTCGCAGTTTTCACGGCGGATATGCCGAACTATATAAAACTATGTAAGTACGCAGATGACACTCAAACTTCAGTTTTAAGTCGGAGCACACAGCTGAAGCAGTTATTAAAATAAATAAAGATTTATTGAATGAATACAATTTTTAAATGAGCTGTACGCAACTCTCTGATTCTTAACCCCACAAAATCTAAAATGATGGTACTCGGTACAAAAATACAAGTCAAAAAGGTGATCAGAGCCTAAAATTAGTAAAAAATGGAACAGACATACCTTCAGCATCAGAAGCGAGGAATTCAGGCCTAATAATAGACACAAAAATGCTATTTGTTGTCTGTACTAATCTATACTATATTTACTATAATCTATACTAATATTATAAAGAGGTAAAGTTTGTTTGTAAAAATATAAAAATAATATTATAAAGAGGTAAAGTTTATTTGTTTGTTTGTATGTAAAAGGTAATCTCTGAAACTAGTGATCCGAATCTGAAAATTCTTTCACTAATAGATAGCTACACTATCGCTGAGTCTCATAGGCTATGTTTTGTTGGGATAGAAGTTAGTTATCAGTTCGAAATAATAATATTTGAAGACAAGTCGGGAAAAAAATTGCTAACTTTCCGCTTTATCGGCGTACGATGACTAAATAGTTAGACATAGGTGAATACAATGTATGGCAAAAATTTTGGCCTTCATGAGTTTAACAACTGCATATAATTGGGACCTATCGTCTAGGAGAAATCGTTAAGTTTATTTGAGGGTGTTTACTGGTTTTGAGTATGTTGTAAATCTTGGATGTTTACGACCCCACGATACAAGTCATTGAACTTAGTATGGGGTTGTGAATGTGGAAGCGTTTAAGGGTATGTTTTTTAATATTTTCTACCGCGGCGCGGGCGTAGATGGGTGCGGGTTCGCCTTCAAAGTAGCGGGTTCGATTGCCGGTGGTAATTTACCTAGAAGATTTCTTCCCACGAGAAATTTGTGTTCCTGATTTTGAGAATGTTGTGTGAATCTTGGATGTTTACGGCCCCACGATACAAGTCATGGAACTTAGTGTGACGCTGTTAATGTGGAAGTGTTTATTTGAATATTTTTTTACCGGGCGACGCAGGATGGGTAATTTTTGAACTTTGAACTACCACTGGCGATGTGTGGTTCGTCTTCAAAGCAGCGGGTTCGATTCCCGGTGATATGTTGTGAATGTTGTGTAAATATTGGATGTTTAGATACGGCCCCACGCTAAAAGTCATTGAACTTAGTGTAGAGCTGTGAATGTGGAAGTGTTTATTTGAATATTTTTTAACCGGGCGACGCAGGGTGGGTAATCTTTGAACCTTGAACTACCCGCTGGCGTAGATGGGTGGTTCGTCTTCAAAGCAGCGGGTACGAATCTCGGTGGGAACACAATAACACAAGTTTTTTTCACAAGAAATGTATGTTTCTGGTTCTGGGTGTAACGTAAATGTTGTGTGTGTGGTGTTAATGTTTACGGCCCCACGACACAAGTTATAGTACTTTCAGTGTGGGGCTGTGAGTGTGAAAGCGTGTGTAAGCTTTTGTTTACCCGGGCGACGCCGGGCGGGTCAGCTAGTTAGTAGTATAAAGAGCAAAGACTTAAGTTTCCTATAAGACATTGAGCTTATACCTATAAGCCCTATAGAGCTTATACCTATAAGCCCACTACCAATGTAGTGGGCTTGAGCTTCAAGCTCACTACCAATAGGTAGCGTTCATAACATGCTGGCAGTATTGCCTCTTTAATTTATATTTATTTTAAGAATTTAATTGTAAAATCGATTTTTGCTGTAAAGATTTTTAAAATTAACATTGGACTTACATTTAATTGTTAAGCATTTTCCATATTAATTTTACGAGCAAATATACCTATTTAATTATACTGATAAAGTTACTGAAAATAACCTGGAAATTTTAATAGTCAATAATAATTTATCTTACAACACTTACTACACTTATTATTTATCAAGGCGCAGTGACTGTTGGGTCACTGCGCCTTGATAAAAAATGAGCCATGGCCTCCAACACTAAGGACATTATAGCATAGTAGAAATATATCCATAAATTTTTTTTTTTTTCAAGATTTTGATTTGACTCTCGTCGGCGTGGCTAATATGTATATTCATGACGAATTACAGCTTTCATGCAAATGAAATCGTATCTTTTTTACCACCACATTTTATACAATTTAATTGTACCTACTTGTTGGTTTGTTATAATATACATTTTGCATATAATAATAATAAAACCCATTTATTTCCAATTCCATTTTACATATACCTTACACATACAAAAGTCGGAGATAGTGACAACCCTACGTATTCGGCTGGAGTAGGCATTTGAATCTCCTACGGGCCTCGAGTTATCTTACTGATATATTTCTACTATGACTCTCTATCTTATCCCGAATGGTATAATCAGCGTGAAGAGGGAACAAACTTACACACACACACAAACTTTCGGATTTATAATATTAGTAGGATATATTTTTTTGTTTAATGCATCCATAGTAATTAAAAAAAAAGTAGTGCGAAGAAACTTTTTTGTACAGATTCTATACTATCTTTATATTTATTACTAGCCGTGCCCCGCGGCTTCGCCCGCTATTATCAAGTTAAAAAGTAGCCTATGTGTTAATCCTAGGTATAATCTATGCACATTCCAAATTTCATCTAAATCCGTTCAGCCGTTAAAGCGTGAAGAGGGAACAAACATACTTACACTCTTAACACACAAACTTTCGGACTTATAATATTAGAAGGATAGAAAGAGTTACAAACAAGCACAGCATATTCTAATTAAGAACGGATCAATTATTTATATACATGGAGTAAAGTGGATGTACGTGAAGTTTTTGTGGCGGATCTCATAACAAAACCGAACATTTAAAATGCTTTTTACCGACTTCCCAAAAAAGGAGGAGGTACTCAAGTCGACTGTTTTTTTTTTTTTGTTACCTCATAACTTCTCTCCACGTGAGCCGATTTCGAAATTTTTTTTTAGTTTGAAAGATGTTGCTTTCTAATTGGTCCCGTTTAAATTTAATCAAGTTCTCTGCTGATCAGTAGTTCTTAAAATATCGTAAATAATGTCTATTTTGTGACGAATAATGCGTACTTTGACGATGTTCTCGTTTACCCGACTTCAAAAGTTATCTCATAACTTCTTTCGTTGTGAGCCGATTTTGATGATTTTTTTTTTATTTGAAAGCTGGTGCTTTTTATGTAGTCCCATTGAAATTTGATCAAGGTTTAATCTCTAGTTTTTGAGTTAAAGTCAATAATGCGTGTTTATACATTAAATCTGATCAAGGTTCCGATGATAAAGCGGTGAAGTCGGTTTTTTTAAGCTTTGCTTGCGTTTAATTATCTTATCATATTATCGATATGAACTGCCTGTTGGCGCAGTTGGGTGAGCGTTCGCCTTAGCAGGGGTATCAGGTTCGATTCCTGGCGGGAACATAAGTTTTCTCCCCGGGGAAAATTTGTGTTTCTGGTTCTGGTTGTGATTTTGTGTGATGTGAATGTTTCCGGCACCCACGACACAAGTCACGAACTCAGTGTGAGACTAAGAGTGTGAAAGCGTTTTAAATATGTATATCGACATGTAATTTACTATCTAGTGTAACAACTAACAACAAGACAAACTGTCAAACGTCATCCATATATGGTTGACATACCTCCAGTTCGCTCGAAGCGTTTCGCTTCTACGTTTATCATCCGTACTGCGAAGGAGTGGAACTCATTGCCTTCGTCTTTGTTCCCCGAACGGTACAATCTGGGAGTCTTCAAGTCAAGAGTGAATAGGTACCTTCTAGGCAAGCATGCTACATCTTCGGCCGCATCATCACTTTCCATCAGGTGATACAATCTCACCTGATGGAAAGTGATGATCAAATGCTTGCCTATCAGGCATAAAAAAAAAACTAAATCTCTGATAGAATTTACATTATCCATTACCTAGATTGCATGAGTATATAAATTTTTTGGTATTTTAATTTTTTTTTTTTTTTACATAATACTATATACAAATTAAAGTTTTAATTGTAAAATAAAAACAACTTTTTACCGAAGATGTGCACTACCATATCAAAATATCCTCGATACACCCAGGTTAACTGGAAGAAAATGCTTTGTAGCATTAAGTTCGCCTATGTACCTACAATACTGTTTGTGCAATAAAGAATTTTCTATCTATATATCATGAGTAGTTAAGTGCTTTTATCTTTTTTGTAAAGACGATGGATTTACATTCATTATCTACTAGTCGTGCCCCGCGGCTTCGCCCGCTATTATCAAGTCAAAAAGTAGCCTATGTGTTAATCCTAAGTATAATCTATGTACATTCCAAATTTCATCCAAATCCGTTCAGCTATTAAAGCGTGAAGAGGGAACAAACATACAACCCGGTCACAATATCTGTGCACCTCGCTTGAATGCGGCGCCTCTCCCGCTTCCCCTGTCACCTCTCCCTCACCTCCTCACCTCTGTGATTTGAAAAGGTTAGTAATTTTTTTTACCTCCACATTTCTCGAAAACTTTTTTTCACACCGTACCCAGACCGCCGATATGACGTCACGAGGTCAGGTGCACAGATATTGTGACCGGGTTGTACTTACACACAAACTTTCGGATTTATAATATTAGTAGGATAAACTTACATAAATAAATTATTACGTACTCATTATTTCATAAATATCATGCTATTGTTAAATTATGATGCACTCACTATAAATAAACCAAGGTCAGTAACTCAATTGAAGATATATTTTCGGATTCATTTGTTAAGGAATTTCCATGATGCTAACGTACACAGTACATATTTAATTCCACAAAATGTAGAATATTTAATTATTAGTCCACATTTTGTGTAGTATTTATTACAATAACAACTTTAATGTGAGACCTCTCGGTATCCCAAAGTTTAATATAACAGTGTAGTGCTGGATTATGCCACTGCGCTCCACGAAACAGTGGACAACGCTCCACGAGCACTTTCTTAACATGTTTTTTTTTTTTAATTTGTGACAGGCTAGTTTTTGACCACTATCTCACCTGATGGTAAGTGACGAAGTGATCGAAGCTGGTAAACACACTAGACCTGGAATACGCAGGCTCTCAAGGATAACTGCCGGAACACCGTATTTGGCTTGGCGGCAGACTTTCAACTAAATGGTGGTAAGCTACTTTGGTAGCTAGCCAGGCGAGCAACTCACAAAATGCTCTACCACCTCTCAAATGTCACCTGATTAGCACCACCCGGGGACCACGTGTAGGGAGTCAGACATAAGGGGTATCCTCCTACGGACGTGGGTAACTTCTTTCGTTGTGAACCGATTTTGATGGTTATTTTTTTATTTAAAAGCTGATGCTTTCCTTGTGGTCCCCTTTAAATTTGATCAAGATCTGATGCCTAGTTTTTGAGTTATCGTCAATAATGCGTGTTTTATACATTAAATCTGATCAAGGTTACGAAGATAAAGCGATGATGTCGAACGACTGTTGAAAGATGTTGCTTTCTAATTGGTCCAATTTAAATTTGATCAGTATCTGATCAGTAGTTCTTGAAATATCGTCAATAATGTCTATTATGTAACGAATAATGCGTACTTTGACGATGTTCTGGTTTACCCGACTTTAAAAGTTACCACACTTTCACAAGTCTTTTGTTGTGAGCCGATTTTGATGATTCTTTTTTTATTTGAAAGCTGGTGGATCAAGGTTCCGATGATAAACCGGTGAAGTCGGTTTTTTTAAGCTTTGCTTGCGTTTAATTATACAGATGAATGGTTTAATTTAAGACAATATTTTGTACTTATTTGAATGATTATTATTGACTGCAATGTTTTAAAATCAACATTTGCTAAAACCATGCAAGTTTATAATTTACTAGTCGTGCCCCGCGGCTTCGCCCGCGAAGTTAAACGCCACGAGGATTAACATTCCAGCTAGCCTAGCATGGTGGGTGGACACTTTTCCCTGTGGAGTTGATAAAAATCTTTTTCTCTGTAATTTTTTTCCTCGCTCCGAGCATGGACGCACAGGTAGATATATTATCCACGGTGGATAAGGACGGAAACACCATGTTCCGTTGCTACGTCAATATTAACCCCACGTCCTACGAACGAGGATAATTTATCTCTACCAAATATCCTGGCGTAGGGATATAAATTGTATCCCCTGTTTTTATCCACTGACAAGAGACAAGATTGTCCTCTCCACCATATACAGCACGGCAACAGTGGAAAGGGAAAGTATATCCCTATTTGAGATTAGGCGTAGACATATATATATTTCTCCCTTCATAACATGGGTGCAACGAAAAGTGGATAAAACTGCTCTGTTTGACATTTGGTAGAGAGAAATTATCCTCGTTTGTAGGAAGTGGTGTTAATTTTGACGTAGCGTTTCTCTCCTTATCCACCGTGGATAATATATCCACCTGTGCGTCCATGCTAGGAGCGAGGAAAAATATGACAGAGGGGAAAAGATTTTTATCTACTCCCCAGGGTAAAGTTTCCACTCGCCATGCTAGGCCTGCAGTTATATCCACGTTTCCTTGCGCCCACGTTATGAAGGGAGAAATATATATGTCTACGCCAAATGTCAAACAGGGATATACTTTCCCTTTCCACTGCTGCCATGCTGTGTATGGTGGAGAGGACAATCTTGTCTCTTGTCAGTGGATAAATATTTATTCCTACACCATGCTAGGCCTGCTGATGTCATCCAAATCCGTTCAGCCGTTACAGCGTGAAGAAAAAACAAACATGGTACTTACATACGTATTCCAGGTCTAGTGTGTTTACCAGTGTTTAAATTGTTAAAGTTAATTAGTTCTACGGCGCTAACTAGATGGCGCCACACGTCGAGTTAGATCGCGCAAGCGTTTCGTTTTCTGTCGACACCTAAGTTTAACCAACTATAAATAAATGACTTTTTACTTGTACAACCTCAGCCGGTGTTTCATTCACACTATCCTGAGGGTTTTTTGGGATTCGCACATGGTCCTTGGAGTAGCCGGTAATCAGGCGACACGAAAAGTGGACCACAAGACTGTGTTCGGTCCAAACCCCCCCATTAGACACTAAGGATTAAGGCGAATTTCGTAGTAGTGATTTGTTCGCTGCTCGGAACAAGCCATCAAGACTGCTGCGCCTGCGCTCATTGCGACCGTGGAGCCCCCTGGCAATTTATAAATAGCGCCATCTATCGGCGACTGGCAAAACTGCGCTTGTCGCGCTGCAAGGTGCAGTGGATATTGGCGCTACCCTGGTGGTGTGCCTATTTTGGAAAGCGCTCTCTGGTGGCGATTTTTGGAACTACGCGGACAGAGGCGCGTAGCGGGGGAGATTCCCTTGGTGACGTCTCCTGGAGCGAGGTGTGGACCCAATGTTGACGTCAGCGCCTGCGACGCAAACTGACGTCACAAAACAGTGAAGAGTGAGTTTTATTTAACGTGGATAACTGTGAGTACTTTCAACCTTATTATCAAGAAGAAATTAACTTAGTGAAATTGTATTAAATTAAAATTACTTAATGCATGCTTGAGAATTTTACAAGTGTTTAGGACTTAGGATAGTTTTGCAAACTCAGTTGAGACGGGGAATCCATGCCCGATTTTTCAAATTTAGTTTAAAGTTCAAACACTTAGAAAATTTTCGAGTAACTTTTAATGGACTTAGAATATTTACGTCTGACTTTTTAAGGACTTGTAAAATTTTACACAATTCAAAATTTTTTACTTATATATTTCTTCTATTTTTTAGTTTGGTTTAATCGACATGTTTTGAACTTAGAATATTTGCGTTTGTGTTAACATTTGAAACATAGAATATTTGCGTTTATTTATTTGATTTTTCATAAAATTGTGATATAATAGTTAAAGAATTTATCAACAATGGCAACCAACTATTTCAAACTACAGGATTACATAGCGGCTCAAATAAGCAAAAGTAAAACTAACTTCAAAAAGCCTCAATTACTTACAGTTATGTAACAACCAGATTAGAAACTTTAGAGCAACACTGGTCAGAGTATGTAAGTAATCATAAGAAAATTATTCTTGAAGTTGAGCGGTCAGACTTAGACAAGTCTTCCTATGTTCTTAATGAAGTTTTTGATGGAACAGAGGAAACGTATATGTATTACAAGTCGCTGTTGAAAGAAGCTTTGATAAAATTGAAACCTGATTCTGAACCCAAACATGCTGAGGTTCAAGCAGCTGAACTTAGCGTGAGGCTCCCAAAAATAGAAATACCAAAATTTTCAGGCAAGTATTCTGAGTGGGCAAGCTTCCGTGACCTGTTCACCTCCTTGATCCACAGCAATGCAAGGATTGACAACGTGCAAAAATTGCACTACCTAAAATGCTCTCTAACCGGTGAAGCTGAACAGTTGTTGAGGCACTTGCCAGTTACGGCAGACAATTATTCACTTTGTTGGTCCCAGTTAGAAAGTAGGTACAATAATAAAAAATATTTGTCAAATTGTATTTTGAAAAGATTGACAAATCAGAAAGGTTTAAATTCAGAATCAGCTAGTGCTTTGAAACTTTTATTAGATACTACCAAAGAATGTTTGTTTAGCATGGAAAATCTCGGAATTGACACAAAGTCATGGGATGTGATCGTAATATTTTTGGTTAGTCAAAAACTTGACCCAGAGTCTCGTAGGCAATGGGAACAAAAAGTTACCGATTCTTGTTTAGAACTTCCTACCATGGCATTGTTTGAAGAATTTCTTGTCAATAGGTTTAGATCGATTGAATTATTTGATCCTAAAGTAAAAACGCAAAAGTATTCACATGTTGCCACCACAGCTATTGTTACTTGTCAATTTTGCTCGGAGACGCACAAAGTATGTAATTGTAAAGGCTTTGCAAAGCAGACTACCGATGCAAGACGCGAATTTGCTAAAACTCACCACTTATGTTTCAATTGCCTTAATACCGATCATTCGGTTTATGAGTGCAACTCGTCCACTAGGTGTCGTCTGTGTAAGAAAAAGCACCACACTTTATTACACCCCAAAAACCCAAAATCAACTAACGACTTTGTCAAAGTTGATCAGTCTGTGAGTAAGAGTGTTGTAGCAGCAGCCACTGCATCAACATCATCTTCACAGATCCATGGCGATTCATCGGATGCCCCGAAAATCACTTCGTGTGTTTTAAATACTCCCAGTCAAGTACTTTTGGTGACAGCCTTAGTCAAGGCGAAGTCAAACGTTAATAGAACGACTGTGGTGTTAAGATCTTTGTTAGACCAAGGATCTCAGGCATCCTTTGTAACGGAATCTGCAGTGCAGATGTTAGGTCTCAAAAAAACTCCTGGGACCGGTTTAGTCAGCGGGTTGGGCTGTGACCGGGATTCGAATATAACGTCGAAATCCACTGTCTTGTTAAAACTTCAGTCACGTCTAGACCCCAGCTTTACCCTTGTTGTTAAGGCACACGTTTTAAGCAAACTGACGTGTTTCTTACCTACTAGTTCCATTTTGCCAAATGTGCAAAATATTCCAGCACTGTCGTCTTTGGAACTAGCAGATCCTTCTTGGAATACTCCAAATAAGGTTGATCTGCTATTGGGGGCGGAGGTGTACAGCCAGATCTTGTTGGAAGGTATAATCAGGGGTCCGCCAGGGTCAGTGGTTGCACAAAACACAAGACTAGGTTGGATTCTCTCTGGTTGAGTACACACGCCCAATGTTAGCAACCAAAGCGATAAGTGTCATCATATCGTCAGTATGCACATGTCCGTATCTGATGATAATGATTTGTTGAAGAAGTTCTGGGAATTGGAATCAGAACCTTCTCCCAGAGTGAAACATCTGACGCTTGAAGAGCAGAATTGTGAGGAATTATTTTCTCGAACAACCCAAAGAGATGAACTTGGCAGGTATGTCGTCAAGCTTCCGTTCAAGACTGACGATCCACTCTGCAAGTATGGGAATTCGAAGGAAATTGCTCGCAAGCGCTTCCTGATGTTGGAGAAACGCTTGATCAATAATCCTGATCTGAAAGCAGAATATTCAGCGGTCATTAATAATTATCTTCATTTGGGTCACATGGAAATAGTTACTAACCCCGATAATTCGGATGCTGTGTATCTACCCCATCATGCTGTAGTTAGGCAAGATAAAAGCACTTCAAAACTTCGTGTTGTGTTTGATGCATCTTGCTCGGGCTCAAATGGAAAATCATTAAATGATGATCTCATGACAGGCCCCACTCTTCAACCAGAGTTGAGGCACTTAGTAATGCGATGGCGTTGCTTTCCCGTAGCACTCGTGGCAGACATCGTTAAGATGTACCGGCAAGTGAGGGTAGCCGACGAGGACGTAGATTTTCAGCGCATTTATTGGCGTGAAAATCCAGATGCTGAATTGCAGCATCTTCGCCTATTAAGGGTGACATTCGGTACCTCATCAGCACCTTACTTAGCCGTTCGCGCACTTCAACAATTGGCTGAGGACGAAGGCAACGAACTCCCATTAGCATCCAGTCGCGTGCTTACCGACTTTTATATGGACGATTTCATGTCTGGTTGCTTCTCAACAAAAGAAGGAATTGACATCTATGAGCAAATGACTACTCTTCTAAACCGGGGTGGATTCCCACTCCAGAAGTGGTCTAGCAATAGCAGAGAGCTTATGGATCACGTCAATGTAGAAACATTTGTACCAGAGCAGGATGTTGAGCTAAAAACTGATGAAGTCATGAAGATTCTTGGGCTTACTTGGAACAGAGAGGCAGACACTTTCCAATGTACTGTTAAACTTCCTCCGCTTGAAGTTCCAATTACTAAGCGTCGTGTGGTTTCCGACATAGCTCGATTATTCGATCCCTTAGGATGGCTTGCACCAGCTATCACAACAGCCAAGGTGTTTATTCAAAGGCTTTGGCTTGCTGGCATCCAATGGGATGAAGAAGTTCCATCTGTGTTACTCAATGATTGGATCAAATTCCGTAGTGATCTTGAAAGTCTGACGGAAATTCGTATACCCAGATGGATCAACACAAGTCAAGAGGTGTCGCGAGCTTCATGGATTTTCTGACGCTTCCAATGTTGCTTTTGCTGCTGTCGTTTTCATACGAGTCATAGACCAACATGGAAACGTGCACGTGAGTTTGGTAACTTCCAAAACTAGAGTGGCACCAATAAAGCAGGTATCGATTCCTCGCCTGGAGTTGTGTGGAGCAGTGTTGTTGGCAAAACTTCTGAAGGAAGTAGCAGAAACACTCGATATCTCCAAGCAACACATCCATGCGTGGACCGATTCATCGATCGTACTAGCCTGGCTCAGTGACCACCCTAGTCGATGGAAAACTTTCGTCGCTAATAGAGTTTCAGACATACTTACCATAATGAATAGAGAACAGTGGTCACACGTGGCTTCAAAGGATAATCCTGCAGATTGCGCGTCGCGGGGTATCCTGCCATCCGAATGCGTAGAAAATGAGATATGGAACCGCGGCCCTCGATGGCTGCATCATAAAAGTGTAGAATTTAATACTAAAGACCTAAAGAAGACAAACCTAGAAGAGAAAAAGTCTAATATAAATTGTCACGCACTTACTTCTGAAGTTGATGAAGAGGATCCTTTTCTGAACAGGTTTTCATCGTTGCGAAGACTTCTTCGAGTTATTGCTTGGTGCAGAAGATTATACTCACCTATTGACCAATTCAAGGAACCGTGGTTGACAACAAAGGAGCTTCAAGTTGTGATGCTTCTTTGTATAAAAAGATGTCAAGGTCGACATTTTAATAACGACTTATTAAGTAAAAAGAGCAAGTTTTCTTCTCTCAGTCCTTACAAAGATTCTGACGGCATTTGGCGAGTTGGTGGTCGATTGCAGAATTCTGACTTAACAGAAAATCGGAAACATCCGATCCTGATTCCACGACAATCCCACTTGGCCAAACTGATTATCGCTGACGCCCATGAGAAAACGCTTCATGGTGGGCCTCAGCTGATGATCCATTACATTCATTCTAAGTACTGGATAGTGAATTTACGGAACCTTGTGAAGTCGTACATTCACAAATGTGTAAAATGTTTACGTTTTTCGTCGCAGGCTGTTCATCCGATGATGGGTCGGCTACCTTCAGCTAGAGTGACCCCGAGTCGGCCATTTCTTCAAAGCGGATTAGACTATGCGGGTCCTATAGCGGTGAGAACCACAAAGGGTCGAGGTCATCGATCCACCAAGGGATACATATGCCTTTTTGTGTGTATGTCAACCCGCTCAATTCACTTGGAGGCAGTCAGTGACCTTAGCTCTTCGATGTTCCTGGCAGCCTTTAAGCGGTTTGTTGCAAGGCGCGGCCTTTGTGCCGAGTTGTGGAGCGATAACGCGACAACCTTCGTTGGTGCGGATCGTGAGCTAAAGGCTATGTTTGCTGCTGAAAGATCCAGTGTAGCAACGGAGATTGCGGATTGGCTTTCGTCAAATGGTACAACCTGGCATAGGATTCCACCTTACAGTCCTAATTTTGGAGGACTTTGGGAAAGTGGAATCAAATCTACGAAACATCACCTCAAACGTGTTATTGGTGATGCTACGTTAACATTTGAGGAGCTCAGTACTGTGTTAACTCAAATTGAGGCCTGCCTCAATTCGAGACCTATCGCACGTTCGAGTGAAACCGCAGATGATCCATTTCCATTGACACCCGGTCATTTTCTGGTTGGAGAACCGTTGGTTCTAGTTCCGGACAAAAACTTTGGAGATTCGAATGTCAATGGACTCAGGCGATGGCAACTAACGCAGCGTATGGTCCAAGGATTTTGGAAACGCTGGTCTAAAGAATACCTAACGCAGTTTCTACAGCGTCACAAGTGGAGGAGTTACACTCCAGAACCTGAGATTGGCGATGTTGTCTTGGTGAAAGAAGATGGCATGCCACCAGCGCGATGGCTCTATGGTGTCATCACTGAAAAACATAGTGGACCGGATTTAATTACACACGTTGTTAGTCTGCGTTGCAAAGGCAATACAATCAAGCGTCCCGTCTCTAAATTGTGTATTCTTCCTGTCACGGACTAAATTAGAATTTAATTTGACTCATGTATACCTGATGTGTTTATTTTTTATTATAGGTATACATTTCTTGATTTATTATGTGATGTTTACCATCATGCAGTGCTCCTATTGTATGTTATGCTTTATTTAAGTAAATTTTGCCTTTTTGAATCTCATTTGTTGTGTGGATTAACGTCGTACATTTCGCCTAGCCCCGATACCTTTTGTTTATTCACGATGTTTTCGAGACATTTTTCAAAATTTTTCATATTTTGTAATTTTGTTATTTTATGGACGTTGGTCCATGGCGGGCGGAATGTTTAAATTGTTAAAGTTAATTAGTTCTACGGCGCTAACTAGATGGCGCCACACGTCGAGTTAGATCGCGCAAGCGTTTCGTTTTCTGTCGACACCTAAGTTTAACCAACTATAAATAAATGACTTTTTACTTGTACAACCTCAGCCGGTGTTTCATTCACACTATCCTGAGGGTTTTTTGGGATTCGCACAACCAGCTTCGATCACATCGTCACTTACCATCAGGTGAGATAGTGGTCAAACACTAGCCTGTCACAAATAAAAAAAAAAAAAAAAAACATACACAAACTTTCGGATTGACAATATTAGTATGAATGATTCATAATACAACTAGCCCTAGTCACCAGTTAAAGTCAAAATCAATTTCAAGTAAAAGAGTCACGGTCCACAGTCAAGTCATGCTGAAATTGGTCCCATTTAAATATGGTCAAGATCTGATTAGTAGTTTTTAGAGTTATTGTAAATAATGCCTGTTTAATAATTTGATAGAGGAATAAGATAAACAAGTGAAGTCGGTTTTTCGTTTATGTATAAATTTGTTTAATTATATTGTATATAAATTGTATATATATATTGTACATAGTGGATGTTACAATAATTATTATGTACCAACAGTTTGTCCATATTGGACGTACAATATTATTATTATTTGTAATACAATTACAAGCCAATACTAAACTAACTACGTACATAAAATAATAACATATATATTTACTGCGATAAAAACATCACATGGATTTAATATAAAAAACGACCAAGTGCGAGTCGGACTCGCGCACGAAGGATTCCGTACCATTATCTAAAAAACGGCAAAAAACCATTTGTCTGTTATCCCCTTAAATATTCGGGATCCCCTTAAATATTATTTTATTCCGTTTTTTAGTATTTGTTGTTATAGCGGCAACAGAAATACATCATCTGTGAAAGTTTCAACTGTCTAACTGTTCATGAGATACAGCCTGGTGACAGATGGACAGACAGACGTACGGACAGCGGAGTTTTACTAATAGGGTCCCGTTTAACAAGAGTAAAACGGTACGGAACACTAAAAACAAGAGGGTCTAAGTAGTTTTTAAAAACAGTCATAAAAGAAATAATAACAAGATATTTTATGCCTATTATTCAGTTATCGAAATAATTAAACGCAAGCAAAGATTAAAAAAACCGACTTCACCGCTTTATCTTCGGAACCTTGATCAGATTTAATGTATTAAACACGCATTATTGACTATAACTCAAAAACTACTGATCAGATCTTAATCAAATATCAATGGGACCACATGAAAAGCACCAGCTTTCAAATAAAAAAACAATCATCAAAATCGGGTTACAACGAAAAAAGTCATGAGGTAACTTTTGAAGTCGGGTAAACGAAAACACATCGTCTAAGTAGTCCACAAAATTGACATTATTGACGATATTTCAAGATCTACTGATCAGATATTGATCAAATTTCAATGGGACTAATTAGAAAGTAACAACTTTCAAACTAAAAACAAATTCGAAATCGGCTCACATAAATCAAAATCAAAATCGTTTATTCACATGGGCCCCAAAGAGGCACTCATGAAAGTTAATGATTCTATTGCCAGATTCGCAAAATTACAGCCATCTCGGAAGAACCTGGCAAGAAACTCGGCGGCGCATTTTTTCATTATTATTTTTTTTAAACATTCTTAATCTCTAATACATACGTTTATCAACCTAGGTGTTATTATGGTAGTCGCTAGAAAGAGCCTGTGCAGTTTGCCTCCATGCATGATCGTTTTAAAGTAAGCTTTCTTAATTAATGCCCGTTTTATTACAGATTTGAACTTTCCCAGTGGTCATTCAATTACGATTTTAGGAGTAGTATTTTTTGAAATATCGTCAATAATGTTTTTTTATTTATTTGATAGCTGGTCCTTTTCATGTGGTCCCATTGAAAATTTGATCATGATCTGATCAGTAGTTTTTTAGTTATAGTCAATAATGCGTGTTTAATACATAAAATCTTATTAAGGTTTCGAAGATAAAGCGGTGAAGTCGGTTTTTTTAATTTAAGCTTTGCTTGCGTTTAATTGTTTTATTTGAAAGCTGGTGGTTTTCATGTGGTCTCATTAAAATTTGATCAAGATCTAATTTCTAGTTTTTGAGTTATCGTGAATAATGCGTGTGCAATACATTAAAACTGATCAAGGTTCCGAAGATATAGCGGTGAAATAAAAGCTTTACTTGCGTTTAAAATATTTGTTTTATGATCTGATTGCTGGCGTAGTTACATGTCTGTCTTCTAAATTGTGCAAGGTTCGATTCCTGGCAGGTACACGATTTTTTTCCCAAAGGAAAATTTGTTTATTTTTATAATTAGAGTCTATGATTTCGAACTGGTACTTTGTTCCTTGTCTGAAATGGATTTCTTGATCCTAGATTTTTCACTATCGACGTTGTCAGTGCCTGATGGAAATTCCTTCTTTGGTGTTTCTGGTTTTTTTGTACAATTCTTCCATTGTTTAAGGATCAAGCCATCTGCAACAAATAAAAAATTTTTTTTTTATATTTTTTTTTATTCATTACTTACTTACTTACATATAAAATCAATATTACAGTTAAAATCCATAAAACGAATGTTCTGGCACCATTAATTCAATCTTAGTTTTTATTTATAAGTTAAAATAAATACAATTAAGCTCAAAAACAAAATCGACTTATTGATCGAGCGAAGCGAGATCTCTAAGCTAACTTAAGTGGTTCAGCACTTTGTCTGTCCGTCCGTCCGTATAAATATGTAAAATTATATCCCAAAGCAGAAGAAATACCAATTAAAATTATTTAAATTAAAATATTAAGGGGCACCCATACACTTCAGTGGCAAGCAAATTTTTCTTCTTCTCTTAAATCGTTGAATGATATCGTTGAAAACAACTTGGCAAGCAAAATACGAAACCATTTTTTATGAAAATCTCCACTGGAAAATAACAATTTGGTAAGCCACCAAAGTCAACTGGGGTCTATCTCAAAAACGGCTACACATTTAAAGCATTTATGTATAAATATCTGATGATAGAAAGCTTACTATAAGACCACAGACTATATTAATGACAAGGATGCATGGAGGCAAACTGCAAAGGCTCTTTCTAGCGACTACCATAATAACACCTAGGTTAAGAAAATTATGTATTAGAAATTAAGAATGTTTTTTGAAAAAAATAATGAAAAAAAAAATGCGCCGCCGAGTTTCGTGCCAGGTTCTTCTCGAGATGGCTGTAATTTAGCGAATCTGGCAATAGATTCATTAACTTTCATGAGTGCCTCTTTGGGGCCCATGTGAATAAAAGATTTTGATTTGATTTATTTGATTTGATATATATCCTGTAGGTACTTGAACAACAAATACAAAAATCAAAAAATTACTATTAAAATATGTAAAGCTATGGCCCAAAGCACAAAACAAAATTGTAAGGAGTTAATCTCAAACGTTTTTCTCTATTAGGTAAAATGCAGCCGCGAGATCTCAGTTCGGCGCGAACGGCTACGTTATATAATTTTAATAGCTTTTCTGGCTTTGGACCACAGCTCTACATATTCTAGCTGCTTCTATAGCTTTACATATATTGTAAGTATATTCTGATATTATTATTGGTGTGTATTGTTTATGTAGTTTAAACAATATATTTCTATTATTTTTAAATCTATTTCATTAATTTTATCGCACTTTTCGTTTATATTTCCTTCAAAGGTTGTCTGGAAGAGATCGCTCTTAGCGATAAGACCGCCCATTGTACCTATCTTTATAAGTTTCTCTGTAAGTTGTATTTATCTTTTGGTGTCAATAAAGAGTTTTTGTATTGTATTGTATTGTATATTCTCTGAGAATTTGAAGTTATTTGCTTTTATGGCTTGACGCTAGATGCCTCTGACAGACGGACCGACGGACGGACGGACAAAATGCTGAACGACCCAAGTCAAGAAATTTCGCTTCGCTCGATCAATGAACTGCCTGTTGGCTTAGTTGGGTGGCGTTCGCCTTCTAAGCACGGGTATCGGGTTCCATTCCCGGCGGGAACACAAGTTTTCTCCCCGTGGAAAATTTGTGTTTCTGGTTCTGGTTATGATTTCCGGCACCCACGACACAAATCATCGAACTTACTTAAATTAAATTAATATCTTTGATAACAAAATGTAATTCATTATGTGTGTTATCTTCTATTATATAAAAATAAGTCGGGTTTTCCTTCCTGACGCTATAACTGCAGAACGCACGAACCGATTTCCACGGTTTTGCATTCGTTGGAAAGGTCTCGGGCTCCGTGAGGTTTATAGTGGCGAAACGGAGTTCGCCGGGTTTGCTAGTTATTAATATGTTTCTTTTTTGTATTCGGTCATTATGGCCAACACCATATTTGTACGCCTGCTCCTGGGCAAAACATGTATCGACACCAACTAAATTGTACAACAACCTGCATGTAAGCATTCCACTTACATGCAAACGCATGTTTTACAAATAAATTATCTTTATCTTTATCTTTATCTTTAGTGTCGGCTAACAATCACAGGAGTGTGAAAGCGATTTTTTTTTTTTTTTTATATTTATTTGTGACAGGCTAGTGTTTGACCACTATCTCACCTGATGGTAAGTGACGATGTGATCGAAGCTGGTAAACACACTAGACCTGGAATACGCAGGCTCTCAAGGATAACAGCCGGAACACCGTATTTGGCTTGGCGGCAGACTTTCAACTTGATGGTGGTAAGCTACTTTGGTAGCAAGCCAGGCGAGCAACTCACAAAATGCTCTACCACCTCTCAAATGTCACCTGATTAGCACCACCCGGGGACCACGTGTAGGGAGTCAGACTTAAGGGGTATCCTCCTACGGACGTGGGTGACTCAGCCCCCTTATGTTTTATCAATAAGTAAAATAAGTTACATTATTACTTACATGACCCAAGACATAAACTTGTATAACCACGCATCACCCCCGTAAACATTATAAACACAATTTGTTATATTATGTTATTTAAAAATTAAATTAAACGAGTCTCAGATCGACTTCAAATTGGTTTTAAGTAATTTTTCAATTGTTACAATTATTTTTAATATATATATTAATCCATTAATACAATAAATGTATCAAGTACTCTTCTGATGGTTATGTGTGTACTGTTATTGTTAACGACAAATTGCCTTTATATATGCGCATAATAATAATGTAAGTACCTAACCACGTATTTACTAATTGATTTCAGATTTAAGTTTTCCCGTTAATTAATGTATTTTATTTTTATACTAGATAGGCAAGCATTTGACCGCTATCTCACCTGATGGAAAGTGACGATGCGGCCAAAGATGGCCAAAGATACATGCTTGCCTAGAAGGTACCTATTCACTCTAGACTTGAATACACCCGATTATACCGTTCAGGGAACAAAGACGCAGGCAATGAGTTCCACTTCGCTGTACGGATGATGAACGTAGAAGCGAAACGCTTCGAGCGAACTGGAGGTATGTCAAACATAAATGGATGACGTTTGACAGTTTGTCTTGTTGTTTGATGGTAAAAAGGGCATGGAGGAATTTTGGTAATGAGAAACGGGGGCTGAGTCACCCACGTCCGTAGGAGGTACCTTAAGTTCCCCTTAAGTCTGACTCCCTACACGTGGTCCCTGGGTGGTGCTAATCAGGTGACATTTGAGAGGTGGTAGAGCATTTTGTGAGTTGCTCGCCTGGCTTGCTACCAAAATAGCTTACCACCATCAAGTTGAAAGTCTGCCGCCAAGCCAAATACGGTGTTCCGGCAGTTATCCTTGAGAGCCTGCGTATTCCAGGTCTAGTGTGTTTACCAGCTTCGATCATATCGTCACTTACCATCAGGTGAGATAGTGGTCAAACACTAGCCTGTCACAAATAAAAAAAAACGTCAAATGGAGTTTTGCCGCGAAAATGAAACATTCCGTTGTTGATGTTGTATCATTTTCCAAAGCTTGTGATTTTTTGGGTGTTAAGCTATCTTCTATTTAATTCTATTTTTTTATTTATTTGTGACAGGCTAGTGTTTGACCACTATCTCACCTGATGGTAAGTGACGATGTGATCGAAGCTGGTAAACACACTAGACCTGGAATACGCAGGCTCTCAAGAAAACTGCCTGAACACCGTATTTGGCTTGGCGGCAGACTTTCAACTTGATGGTGGTAAGCTACTTTGGTAGCAAGCCAGGCGAGCAACTCACAAAATGCTCTACCACCCCTCAAATGTCACCTGATTAGCACCACCCGGGGACCACGTGTAGGGAGTCAGACTTAAGGGGTATCCTCCTACGGACGTGGGTGACTCAGCCCCCAAAAATTTTCTAAAGTTTGTGATCCTTTGGGTGTTAAGCTATCTTCTATTCTATTCTATACTAATACTAGCTGTGCCCGCGACTTCGTCCGCGTGGAATAAAGTCTTTGGGTAGCATTTTTAATTATTTTGGCTAATTATTTTACAAATAAAACACATACGTATAAATACTTTGATGAGCTTTTTGAAGTACTTAAATTGTTATTTTACACCCTTTAAGACTAAAACTTTTACAAACTATGAACGTCATATTTATTTATATCGAATCAACAGCCTAAAAATGAGTTTCAAGCTTCTAGCTCTAAAAATGACGATACTTCCGTACAACTTTTGACTGTACTGATTCTGAAAATTATTTCGTTAATAGATTGTAGCTATCTACTAGTCAAAGAATTTACAGACTGTTTAGTCAGCGTTCGCCGATAAAGCGGCCAATTAGCAATTTTTTCTGCAACTTGTCTTACAACTATTATTAGATAGAAATACAGATGAACTCTGTTTTGTACACCAATTAAAAAAGAAAATAACAGCAAACAATTACATTAAAAATAACTTAGGCTAGTACAATGGGCGGTCTTATCGCTAAAAGCGAAGCTTTGGATGGAGAGGAGATGGACAGTCTAGGAGAAATCGTTAAATTTATTTGAGGATGAAAGCGGTGGGTCACAGAATAAGTAACAGTTACTATGTAATCAGGCATACTTTTACGTTTTGAACCGATTTTCATAATAAGGAGGATATCAAATCGACTGTTTCTTCTGTTTTGCCGGTGTTATCTTATCTTTGAACTTTGAATAGCCCGCTGGCGTAGTTAGGTGCGCGTTTGCCTTAAAGCACCAGGTTCGATTCCCGGCGGGAACACAAGTTTTCTCACCACGGGAAATTTGTGTGCCTGGATCTGGGTAAATGTGTGTGTGGTGTTAATGTTTACTGCCCCACGACACAAGTCATAGTACAGTGCGGGGCTGTAAGTGTGAAAGCTTTTAAGTGTATGTTTTTTCTACACGAACCTTCCTAATAATATTATAAATCCGAAAGTTTGTGTGTAAGTTTGCAAGTGTGTAAGTATGTTTGTTGTGAAAACACGTTTTAACAGCTTATACAGCTGAACGGATTTAGATGAAATTTGGAATTACATGCTTATACCTAGTATTAACACATAGGCTACTTTTTAATTTGATAATAGCGGGCGAAGCCGCGGGGCACGGCTAGTATATATATAAAAACCAATTGACGTTTATTAGTCTCGAGAACGGCTGAACCGATTTGCCTAATTTTGGTTTTGAAATATTTGTAAAAGTCAAGGACGGTTTAAAACAAACAAATCAAATCGAATCAAATCAAATCAAAATCGTTTATTCACATGGGCCCCAAAGAGGCACTCATGAAAGTTAATGAATCTATTGCCAGATTCGCAAAATTACAGCCATCTCGAGAAGAACCTGGCAAGAAACTCGGCGGCGCATTTTTTTTTCATTTTTTTTTTTAAAACATTCTTAATTTCTAATACATAATTTTCTTAACCTAGGTGTTATTATGGTAGTCGCTAGAAAGAGCCTGTGCAGTTTGCCTCCATGCATCCTTGTCATTAATGAAACAAATGCATTTACACTCACAGCCACATACAAGTTCAAAGACTTGTATGGTGGGTGCCGGAAACACTTACATCACACACACAATTACACCCAGAACCAGAAGCACAGATGTCCCTTGGAATGGAATTTGTACTCCTGCCGGGAATCGAACCCAGGACCCACGGCGCAGAGGGGGCGGAGACCAGTCCATTGCGCCAACTGGGTCGTCGAAAAAAGGTGAGAATATAAAGAATTGCAATAAAAGTAGTAAAAACAACTATATTATTTTCACATACAAGCTGTTTGTACCTGTCAAAGATTAGACACAAAATAGAGATCTGTACGCACTAAAAATATTTGACCATAGACAAATGTGACATAATAACATGTACGTGAAATACGCGGAAACTTTTTTACTAAGTATGCCATTTGGGAGTTTTGCCGCGAAAGTGAAAAAATGGCGTTGTTGATTTTGTAAAATTTTCCAAAACCTGTGATTCTTCGAGTGTTAATTTGTAATAATGGTGGATTATTAACCGTTAATACTTAGTGAACGTGCATAAGTGTAGGCAAATCATACAAAGTTGAAAAACTAGTAAAAGTTTCTACCACTTTACTAGGGCATGACTTGACTACGACTGGACCTTGACTCTTTTACTTGACTTTTACTGTGACTTGTGACTAGGACCTATAATATGAAATACACTTGAAATATATTATTACTTGACACTGGCTAAATGCATAAGATTGCGAAGCCAAAACTAAGGAAAAAAAAAAGTATGCCATTGGCGGTACGAAGTTCGCCGGGTCACTTAGAATAACAATAACATACCTAAATTATGATTTATAATACATAAACATAATACATAACTATTACCTATACATATTATTATTTGCGTGACGAATAGAATATTCACCTTCAAATTATGACAACAAAGTAAATTTGTTTTTTTTTTACTTTGCCGAACATTAAAGATCGTCTAAAGTAGTCTAAACCATCTTTAACTTTTATAACTTGAATATTTAAATTGTAAAACTAGGTCTTGGTATAAATAAATGTAATTTGCCTATGTTTAAATACTAATCTCATAATATTAAACTCATATAATTCAAGACTAGTCTTGATAAACTCCATTTGTATTATTTTTGAGCTGCAAGGTAATATGTATTTTGACAGAGTCTTTAAATATTTATTTTTTTCCATTTAATTTTGACTTCGCAGTCTAGTGCATTTAGTCAGTGTCAAGTTATAATATATTTCAAGTGTATTTCATATTAAAAGTACTCATACTATTATAGTCGCAAGTCACAGTCAATTAAAAGAGTCAAGGTCCAGTCATAGTCAAGTCATACCCTAAAGTGGTAGAAACTTTACTAGAACTTTTATTGGAGTTATGGAGCGAAGGCGAAAATCAACTTAATAATCCACCATTATTACACATCAACACTCGAAGAATCATTAGTTTTGAAACATTATACAAAATCAACAACGCCATATATTTTCTTCTTCTTCTTTATATTTTGGCTTTTTATCGTTGGGTGACGATTTTCTGCCAGTGTCAAAGTGTGAGCAGTGTATGGTATAATAAAAACTGTACAGTGATTTGTATGTTACTTCCGGTTTAGAGACCTGAAAATAGGACAACACAAACATGTATGTTAAATAGAAATATTTTTACTTTCGCGGCAATACTCCTCTTTAAATAGTGCCAATGATGACCTCTTTTCATTTCAATAGGGAGCTTATTCCACGAACAGCTTCGAGCAGAGCGAGCGAGCGTCTCCGTTTCAGCTTGGGCAAAATTGCTTCCGTGTGTCCGGCGGATTTCCGGTTGTTCTCTACAGGTCACATTTCTCAACAAATTCTCCCGAAATTTAGTGAGCAGGGTCTATACTTATATATAGAACTAGCCGTGCCCCGCGGCTTCGCCCGCTATTATCAAGTTATAAAGTAGCCTATGTGTTAATCCTAGGTACAAGCTATGTACATTCCAAATTTCATCCAAATCCGTTCAGCCGTTAAAGCTTGAAGAGGGAACAAACATACTTACACACTTACACACAAACTTTCGGATTTATAATATTAGTAGGAAGTAGGATTTGTCTATTCAGTTATTGGATCTGGCAGCGAATCTGACAGTAGAATCATTAACTTTCATGAGTGCCTCTTTGGGGCCCATGTGAATAAATGATTTAGATTTTTGATTTTGGATTGTTATCAAAATGGCGGTGATATGGGGATTGATTCAAGATTAAAAATTCAAGAAACATTTATTGAAAGACTGAGTATACAATATTTTTGATTGAAAACGTAAAAATAACATATTTCAGCTATTTCGAAAATACGCGAGGTCAGCTCACAGAACCACTATCTTTTTTTCTAATATATAACATTCTCGTGTCGCGGTGATTGTTACCAAACTCCTCCGAAACGGCTCGACTGATTTTTATGAAATTTTGTGTGCATATCGGGTAGTCTGAGAATCGGTTAACATCTATTTTTCATACCCCTAAATGTTAAGGGTGGTCCAACCTAATATTTTTTTGTTTATTCAAATTTTTTGTTTTTATTTTTTTATGATTCAGCATTGAAAAATACATACAACCCTAAATTTTCACCCTTCTACGTTCAACCCCTATTTTTTACTGGCCATTTTGATTTTCTAATTTTAGATATTAATTTTTTTGTCAGAAATTTTTATTTGTATTATTTAGGTTTCAGCATTAAAAAATACATACATCGCCAAATATTTACCCTTCTGCGATCAACTATAGTGTTGTCTATTTTTTATTGCACTAAAAAAATATTTCCTAGAAGTATATGGCAAAACAACGTTTGACGGGTTAGCTAATAAGAGTACATTTACACAAACACAAACACAAACGCTTTCACACTCACAGCCCCACACTAAGTTCGATGACTTGTGTCGTGGGTGCCGGAAACATTCACATCACACACACAATCGCAACCAGAACCAGAAACACAATTTTTCCTTGGGGAGAAAACTTGTGTTCCCGCCGGGCATCGAACCCGATACCCCTGCTTAGAAGGCGAACACATACCCAACTAACGAGCAGTTTATAGAAGAAGATAAAGTTTTAAGTGTGATTCCAGCTATAAACATTAAAATCTATCTTTCCCGTTGTTGAACGTTGTTTGAATGGTAAGTAAATAATTATTTATCCTGAAATATAGTAAATTATGATTTTATTTCTGAATTATTGGCGCAAACGGAAATTCCTTTGACGTCAACGAATAACACACTTACCTGTTCTGAAAATAATTTCGATCAAAGTTCGATCAAACAACGTTCTACACGTGAACGGGGAAGTTTACGTGTTAAGGAAAGTTAGGCCTTGTTGCAAATTGGAATATGACGATGCAGAAATAATACCAAGTAACTTGTAAGTAAACAAAAACAGTAACTCTTATCCAGGTGTGTTTGTGTTTAAGTGTGTGTGTGCGTGCGCGTGTCTGGATACAGGTTAATACTACTTACACGTTACTTACTACGTGAATGATTCCGGCACCCACGACACAAGTTATCGAACTTCATGTGGGCCTGTGGGTGTGAAAGTTTAGGCGAAATGCGGGTGTGTTATTATGTTTGATACTTCTTCACGCTCAAACGGCTGGACCAATTTTGATGAATTTTGATATGGAGGTAGCTGACATGCTTTTTTTTACGTGTGGAAATATATTCACGTATCGTCCCGCCAGGGGAGCGACAGGGTGTGTCAGACTCGATACTAACTACTCCCACAGCAGCCAGTCGTTAAAACCACACGATGCTCCACGGGACGCCATCTAATCTATACTAATAATAAAAAATCAAAAATGAAAAAAATTGTTATAGAAATGAAATAATATTAAAAAAAATATATAATATATAAAAAAATCAAATCAGTGACCTTGATATTTTTTGCAATTCTCTAGCAGTATTTAAGCTCAAAATTTTGAGATATATGTCGCAATCACTAAGTACGTTTGACCCTAAGTAAATATTCAAAGTAAATTAAAGTTATTGTATGTTTAGTAATTTTAAGAATTCCTTCTATTTTTATTTTCATTATTTTATTATTTCTTGCTTTTTGAGTACATTTGGCAAATGATAGGCACGCCGAAATTGTCATGCATATCGGAAAATTCCCTTGTTGTTAATTTTAAGTTTAATTATAATATGTATGATGTGGCAGTGCTATATTAAATAAATAAATAAATATGAGTTTCGTTTGTTTGTTTGTCTGTTTGTTTGTTTGAACGCGCTAATCTCAGGAATCGCTGGTCCGATTTGAAAAATTCTTTCAGTGTTGGATAGTACATTTATCGAGGAAGGCTATAGGCTATATTATATTTTCAATAAAATTAGGGATCCTTACTACAAGTCCAATAATCACGCGGACGAAGTCGCGGACACTGCTAGTTTAGTAATATATTATTATATAGTACAGGAAATCTCCCCGATCAATTAAAATGAGTTTAATAATGTTATAATAATTATGGTTTATTTATTATAATTATTATGTCGTATTCATTTACGTATTACGTCTATTATAGTATGTGATTGTTTTTTAGATAATAATATTTTAGGTTTTGTTTTAATTAAATTTGGTAATTAAAAAAATATTTTAATAGTGTCATATTTTTACCACTTTCTTATTTTTGATGCATGCCTGCAGCCTCCGCTTTTCAACCATGAGTACTGTACTGTGAGACTGGTAGAAAATGCTTTTAGCGTTAAGTCCACCCTTTTTACCTTTTTTGGGCAATAAAGAATTAAATAAATACAGGAAATCTCTCGCATTCGCTTGCACAGCCCCGGCGGCGTTGACCCTTTACAGGGCGCCATTCCCGTTTTGGAGGCGAAGTTAGAGTTGCTTCGCATCTTTTACCATGAGAGGCGTGCGAGAACATTGCACGCACCTCGCCAGGCCTGTCTACTGACGGCGGTGTCCCCTGAGACTGCCGTTAGATTTCGGTTACGGGGGATGAAGGAGGGCGTAGAGTCTTCTCCGCCGCCCTGCTCTATGTTGGTGGATCGGAAGGTTTGATACAATCTCCTGCTCCATTTCCGCCTCCTCCTTCAGCGTCATCACCTCCTCAGTGAAGGCGATGCCCGCGTCCCATGACACTATCTAGCATGACACTCACCAAAAACGAAAGCGATAAGTCGGCCCCCACTACTGCTGTGAGTTCACTGCGCTGCTGGGTCTAAGCCGGGCATATTTCCAGCGTGTGCTGCGCCATGTCCTCTCCGCAGTCGCGTTAATGATGGCACTAGGCCGTCGGTTCCCTTGCGGCTATTCTGCACAGGTACTTACCGAAACAGCCGTGTCCCGAAACAGCCGTGTCCCGAAAGTACCTGCACTAGTCGGGAGGTAAGTACCGGGCGGACTGCCTACACAGTCCAGCTGCCGGCTCGTGGTTGAGCCAGTCACTCCCTCCATTTCCCCAGCGTGGACTGTCGGGGATGGAATTTCCTCACTTCGACCGCCCTCGGCTTGGGGCGCTCGCCTCGGAGGCGGAGCTCCACACGCCAATTGTATATCGCCGCATAGTACTCCTCTCTAGATCTCACGGAGGGGATCCCGCTAGCATGCACGCCGCTTCGTTCGAAATGGATGGAGCCCGACAGCCATCACACTTTGAGATCTCCTTAAGAGGGCGATGGATTTCTCCGTCAAGGCTTCCTCCCAAAAGGGCGCGCCGTACAACACCATTGACCGCACCACTCCGAAATACAAGCGGCGCGGCGGCTACTCGCCTTGGGCCCCCAGAGGTTAGGTAGCTGACACCCTCGATTAACACATAGGCTACTTTTATACCGGAATTCCCGCAGAACATTGGAAACAACACTGTACGTTATCAAATAATAAACCAATAATTCCTGGAATTTTATTAACTTGCATGATAAGAAGGTACCTACTTGCAGATAATGTTAACTTGATACTATGTTTTTTTATTTATACAACAAAACCTACTTTAATTGATCGAGCGAAGCGGGATCTCAAAGTTGGCTTGGGTCGTTCAGCACTTTGTTATTTACATTACTATCGCAATATTACCTACAGATGATGCATGATGATGGTAAAAGACCCGACGGCATGACTTTAATTCCATGGAAGATGGGACGCCCTTTAGTGTAGGATGCAACTTGTGTCAACACTTTAGCTCCGTCACATCTTCCTGAAACATAGAATGGAGTTGGTGGCGCCGCGGCTACTTCGGCAGAGCAGCACAAACGGCAAAAATATGGAAACCTCAGCAGTAGTTACATATTTGAGCCGTTTGGTGTTGAGAAATTAGTCCCGTGGGGACCGGGAGCTCATTCTATTTAAAAAATCTATCAGAGCGTCTGGTTGTGTCGACACGTCATCAAAATGCTGGTATTTATTTTGCTCAACGGCTCAACGTATTAGCAATGCAATTCAGAGAGGCAATGCCGTCAACGTGATGGGAACGCTTCCCACTGGTAGTGGGTTTGAACACTTGAATTACCTAGCTCAGTGCCTTGTAGGTAACTTAGGTCTTTGCTGTATGGATGTATTTGTGTGTATTTAATTTAGTTTTAGGAAATATAGGCAACCGGACCGTAGATAGCAGCGTCAATATATAAGAAAAATTAAAGATTATGTACTTACTAGCCGTGCCCCGTAGCTTCGCCCGCTATTATCAAGTTAAAAAGTAGCCTATGTGTTAATCCTATGTATAATCTATGTACATACCAAATTTCATCCAAATCCGTTCAGCCGTTAAAGCGTGAAGAGGGAACAAACATACTTACACACTTACACACAAACTTTCGGATTTATAATATTAGTAGGATAGTAGGATTACCTAATTTATATTTTTTTCCTCACTACTAATGGAATTTATTTTAACAGTAATATCATAAATCCAAAAGTATGTGTGGACCTAAGTATGTCAGTATGTTTGTTTTCTCTTGACGCTGTAACGACTGAACGGATTGGGATGAAATTTAAAATGTACATCGCTTATACCTTGGATAACACATATAAAAAATCGAAGCCACCGAAGCCGCGGAGCACCGCTAATATAAGATGATTGCATTTCTTAAAGAAGAGTATTGGCATAGTAGAAAATTAAATATATTTCTACTACGGTATTGGCGCGAAAATTAAAAAAGGCGCTGCAGATTTTGTAATCATTTGTAAAACTTGCTCTTCGAGTGTTAATGTGTAGTTATGGTGGTTTATTAACCATTACATTAATAGTTAATGATCATACATAAGTGTAGGCAAATAACACTACGCCGAAAAAAGTGATTTTCGTCAGTCCATGAATTACTGTTCTAGTCTTTGAGGATATTTAATTTTATGTATTTTATGATCGAAGGTTCTAGTTTTAAGTTTTTACCAATTTACGGCACGACCTCAGAATACAGAAGGTACGACAAGGATTTGGGTATATATCTTATTTTTTTAGACTCTTAACGGCATCGTTCAAATACATATCTTATTTATCTCTGACAAGGATCTTGTGGCACTTGACTGACATTTACAGGAAGTCCCTTCTGCCCCCCGATTACCTATCTTTGTTGCAAACGGTTTCAATACTAAATTGACAAAACTCCTAAGAAATAAGGTTCTTTTTTGCTTAATTCAAATAGAAACCGCGTGCAACAAAGATACGTAATAGGGGGCCTGTTGCTTAGACAAAGAGGTTGTTTTCTCATACAAGAAGGTTGTTACTTAAGAGTCGCCAGCTAATAAAATCTCCCCTTATGTGACTACAAGAAGCTAACAATATTACAATCAAGTTTTTCCTAATATTGACGTAATGGAAAATTGCATTATTTATTTATTTATTTGGTTTACCAACCGTAGATACACAAAATACTTTCATAATTTTTAAACTAAACAATTATATCTATGTTGTGGACATAGATATAATTGTTACCAATTATAGGTAAACACAGCATGGACTACTTTAAACTATACAAATAATAATATCAAAAATCAAAATCGTTTATTCACATGGGCCCCAAAGAGGCACTCATGAAAGTTAATGATTCTATTGCTAGTTTCGCAAAATTACAGCCATCTCGAGAAGAACTTGGCAAGAAACTCTGGTGCGGCGCATTTTTTTCATTAAGTAATTTTTTTTTAAACATTCTTAATCTCTAATAGGTACATAATTTTATTAACCTAGGTGTTATTATGGTAGGCGCTAGAAAGCGCTTGTGCAGTTTGCCTCCATGCAACCTTGTCATTAATATAGTCGATCGTTTTATAGTAAGCTTTCTTAATTAATGCCCGTTTTATTACAGATTTGAACTTTCCCAGTGGTCATTCAGTTACGATTATATGAATAACACCTATACATGCCTATACGGTGACCGTTTATACAGTTTATGATACCTAAAAGTTTATGTAGGTAAATTAAATTATCAGCAAACCTGTTTCAATTTCTAGTTTATTAAAAACCATAAATGGAAACGTTATGAATTTTGTCAAGAATCGTTAGATTGCCATCTGATATATATACAGTGAAACTTGGTTAAATGGGACCTGGATAAATGAGAAACCTCTATTATTGAGAGTTGCAATGATGTCCCGGTACTTTTTCATTGAATAACCTCTATTAATAGGACTTTTCGAACCTGGTTAAATGAGATCTGATTTCTAGGATTTATTCGATGTTTACCTTTATAATTGGGACTCTGTAACTCAATTCCCTCTATAAATGAGACAAATTAACAGGTTGCGACAGGTTTTGACACTTTTGTTTACACATTAGAATGTCTTTCGCACACGCTTTGTTTGTCAGTACTATCTCAGGTTTTGACCTAAAAACAAGGGAGTAAAAATGTACAAAATGACCAAACGTAAATATAAAACTTGATGAAAAAAAAAAATTGATTATTTTCCACGTAATACATACTGTATGTACATTCATACCTACATAATATATTAGATTCATTACACCAAAAATACGCATTTTTATTAACATTTCCACCTCTCCCTCTAAAAATGAAATAGCCGTACATTTCAACCTCTATAAGCAGGAGCCTCTGTAAATGAGACAACTATAATTTTAAACCTGCCTAATTGGAAAACTGGATTAATGGAAACACTCAATAAATGGTACAGCATTCTTGGTCCCTTGAGATCCCAATTAACCAGGTTCCACTGTATATATATATATATATATATATTACGTATCTTTGTTGCACGCGGTTTCAATTAAAATTAAGCAAAAATGAACCTTATTTCTTAGGAGTTTTGTCAATTTAGTATTGAAACCGTTTGCAACAAAGATAGGTAATCGGGGGGTTGATAAACATAAATATCAAAATAATTAGGTTTGTCAAAAAGTGAATCTTCACAATATGACAGCGTTAGTTCCGATTCTGACTACGAGATCATTGTCGTGCTGTATTAGTGCGTGACTTGTATAATACTGAACTTTGACTCTTTTACTTAACTCTGACTGTTGACTAAAAATCTACTTTGCTGTACTTTAGATATTTTTAATACTTGACACTGGTTAAATGCAAATACTTAACGAAGCCAAAACTATTAAAACAATTCGTAAAACAAACGTTGTCAAATGTCAATGTCAACCACCATGGTTGATTTGATCAACGTTGTCAAAATTGTCAAATCGAAACAATCAAATTTTCGTCGTTCACAAATTTGGTAAAAAGAGCGTGCATTTATCTAATTTCCTGTTAATTTTAACTGTTTGTTTGGAATAAATTACTACTAAATATCTGTTAAAAGGTAAGTTTTACAATTCACTTTCAAAATTTGCTTGCAAAAGCGTAATGACACTATTTAAGTTATACATTTGCAGACGTGATAGTACAGGTTATTTTTTTCTAATGGTATTTGTCACCCGTTTAGAGCGACGCATTTTGAGACTAATGCGTGGTTTAAGCGCGGGTGTAGAGCATTTTGGTGGACTGAGAGAGCATGATATTTCTTGTACATCACTGATAGTGTATTAGAAATTCGAAAGATACTATGGAGCGTCACACCTACATACTATCATGCTATATGATGTCGTGGTAGGTCTTTCTGCAATTTATTTTTATGCTGGATAGGCCAACATTTCACAGAAACAATGGGAGATAATATGATCCTACCTGATAGAAATTGTGATCAAAGATGTATGTAACATGCGTGCCTAGAAAATATCCATTCATCATTGCCCAAGGGAGTATTGAGTGTATGCATTTTAGCTTGGGTAAAATTGCTTTTCTATGTCCGGCTAATTTCTGGTTGCTCTCCTCTATAGGTCCCATTTCTCAGCCGATTCCTGTAAAATTTTGTAGATAGTTATATAGAATTATTTAGTCGATTTAGTTTTTGGAAATTTTTTAAACAGACGGAGATATGGGGGTACCTACAGGTCGCATTTCTCAAATACTTTGTGAGCATATTCCATAATTATATTCGTGGATTTTAGTATTATTATGCAAAGACAGACTCGTGAGGTCTTCAGCTCACAGAGCCACTAGTTCTATTAATTGACCGAGCAGGCAGAGTGAGCAAGCATCTCCGTTTTAGTTTGGGCAAATTGCATTCATATATCTGGCATTTCCGGTTGTTCTCCTCTATAGGTTCTGTCAGTCGATTCTTGTGAAATTTTGTAAGCAGCTTCGATAATTATATAGAATTATTTAGTCGATTCAGTTTTTGGACATTTTTCAAACAGACGGAGATATGGGGGTAATAGTGGTTAAAAACGTAAAAAAAGTTTCTAGCGCTTTCGAAAAATATGTGAGGTCTTCAGCTCACAGAGCCAATAGTATTTAATTAAGGCCTGTGTTGCGCAATCTACATCATTTCTAGTCACAAGTGAATATGTATCTTCTAGGCAAGCTTGCTCCATTGTCGACCACATCGTCGCTTACCATCAGGTGAGATGGTGGTCAAAAGTTTGCCTATCTTGAATAAAAAAATAAAAAAAAAATTGTGACATAACAAGATCATGTTATTGCATACGTCATTTGATGACAATTATCACATGTCATTGTCAAAGTTATAAATCATGTTTAACAACTTAAGCAACAATTGTTTATGCCTTGTAATATTTTAGTATAAATAGCCTATATTAGTAAGGACAAGGACATTTGTGCTTCTGGTTCTGGGTGTCATATCTATTTTTCTGTAAACATTCATATTACACAGACAATCACACATATGTTTCTCGGGAGAAACATTTGTGTTGTGTTTCCACCGGGAATCAAACCCGATATATGCTTAGAAGGCGACCAACTAAACCAACAGGCAATTTAACATGATGGTAATTATTAATTTATATTGTTTCATTTAAAGATGTCGGGCCGTGAGGGAGGCAAGAAGAAACCGCTGAAGGCTCCTAAGAAGGAGTCCAAGGAAATGGATGAGGATGATGTAGCTCATAAGCAGAAGCTTAAGGAACAGCAGAAGGCATTGCAGGTATAGACAACCATCAGAATTATTTACATAACACAAGACGAAATAGATAACAATCTGTTTAAATATGCGAGTGAATAGTGCTCCATCTTCGACCGCATCTTCACTTATCATCAGGTGAAAATCAGAAGGTAATTTTCACCTGATGATAAGCGACGATGCCTGCCTAAAAACCTTACTTGTAACACTGCAATCATAAATGTGAATATGCTAAAAAAATCTGTTTAAATGTTTGATTACCCGCCAACGACTGCTGTCAATAAAGTTGTCATAAAAAAAATTGGTTGCTGTAGAAATTTCCAGTAATCCTGGATTGTCCCATACAAAAAAAATTGCAATAGCGTACTCCAGCTTGGGTCTAACAGCCCAGGTACTGGGTTTGATTCCTGGCAGAAGCACATTGCTCCTAAGACTAGTTTGAATCCGGCTCTATACTAAATTTTTCTTACCTATTTCTTAACTTTGTTTCATCATCCAATCTTTCATAGCCAAATGCTTTACGAAAACAAAAAAAGTATACAATGAAGCTAAAAGAATTTTTTGATTGATTGTTTAAAATGTCTTTATTGCACAACCAAAAACAAGTTGTAAGTACATAGGCGAACTTAATACTATTTAGCATTATCTTCCAGTCAGTGGTGGATTCAGGATTGTCGTATTTGGGCGTGACCCAGTTGAGGGTAGATTTTCCTGCTGCTGGAGCAATAATTATATTTTAACCGCGCCTTCATACCATCACCAAAATGATTAATGACATACTCACTCAGGATCTGGAACTAGATTCATTCCACGACAAAATAGCCTTCCTAAACTTAGCCCGAGATCTACATTTATTCGAACCGGGGCAGAAACTTGATAGTGGCGCTCTCTCCAGCGTTTGAGATAAATTATTATATTGGTTGGCATTTTTGTGAATGGCACAATAAAACCTTTTAATAAATTTGTACTCTTTATTATCTATTACCTAATATTTTTTTTATTTGTGAAATAATAGAATAGATCTATGTTCAGTAGTAGAGTCACTGCGGGCCTGTGTCACTCCTTTGAAAAACAAATGACAGAGAGCCAATCAGGCTTCCGTGTGCTAGGCTCTTTGTGGAGCAAGTTTTTTATTTTTATTCATATTGACGCCCCCTGAAATTACCGCACGGAGCGAGTGCCCCGCTTTGTCCTAGATACGGGTGTGCCTTACCTATATACTCTGTAACGAGTTGATTGAGTCTGTAAGTTACATGTGTAAAATATATGAAATAATTAAATATAACAGACTAAAATATGTGTTTATTTACTTTTTAGGAGGCGAAAGCTAAGGCTACGCAAAAAGGACCTCTAACTCAAGGCGGCATAAAGAAATCCGGCAAAAAGTGACAACACGATTAAACCTTGTATTTAATTAACGTATAGGCTACAAATTATTATGTAAGACGTAATAAAGATCTTGTTGATTTTTTATTTAGATGGCATTTAGCATCTTGTATTAAAACCTCATTTTATAATGCAGTTATATTCATAAACCCTTCTCGGCCAACACAATTTCTTATCCAAAACTATGCATTTATCTGTATAACTATGTATCTCTATTAACGTTTTGGTATATTGAAATAAATTATAATTTTTGATCATTTGCGTTATTAATTTACGTAACTAGATATCATTATTTATTTTAATATCTTGAAGAACCATGACTGAATGCACGGAACTCTCGAAGCCAAGACTGATCAAATAAAAGTTAATTGTCAAATTTCCCGCCTTTTTAGTATTTTGAAAGAAATACTTTGCAAATGAAAAAAGGGAACAGAAATTGTTATTTTTATGTCAGTTGCTCTTCGGGGTGATGTTTGTCGAGTGAGATTTGCGAGAATTGGTAAGTTACGTGTCTATTTACTATGTTTACAGTAGAACAAGTACATGGTCTACCTATGAGTTTTAAGCTAAAACCTAAACAAAATGCTAGGTTATAAATAAGTCTAACGGTTATACCTACCCAATGAGCATTATACCTAAAATTTGTGTAATGTAGGTAGGATCCTATATGTAGGTTATTGTGGTAACACCCTGTAGTACCTATACAGGTTCATATATACCTAATACCTATGATCTTACAGT
The DNA here is from genome assembly GCA_948107665.1 of Lomographa bimaculata. Classification (NCBI taxonomy): domain Eukaryota; kingdom Metazoa; phylum Arthropoda; class Insecta; order Lepidoptera; family Geometridae; genus Lomographa; species Lomographa bimaculata. The sequence goes on along the minus strand of OX403612.1, from coordinate 4,401,568 downwards.
TCAGAATGTAATCTTCTTCTCTTAAATATAAAAATGAATTGCTGTTCGTTAGTCTCGCTAAAACTCGAGAATGGCTGGACCGATTCAGCTAATTTTGATCTTGAAATATTTGTGGAAGTTCAGGGAAGGTTTAAAAGGTGAGAAAATATAAAGAAATTGCATAAAATTAGTAAAAAGTAGAATTTTATTTTCCCATACAAACTGTTCGTACCTGTCAAACAGGAGATGTTTCTGATTATTTGACCACAGACAATTGGCGGTATGAAGTTCGCCGGGTCAACTAGTGTAAAAAAAAATACTAGATTTATACGTACAAACATAGTCTTATGATATTTATGACTAAATAAGTACCTACCTATATTTGACTGTCTGAAAAGGTTTAAAAAAAAGATACTTTTATGGTGGTATAAATAACTTTTGGTTATTTTAAGGTAATGAGGTACTTATTGGTAGGTAACGTGCCGAATTTATGTAATAAATGATAACTAAGTATAATTTAGTTGTGTAGTTTATCAACTAGTGTAAAAGGCAAATAGTTAGTGCCTGAGGTAAGTCCTAGTTAGTATTTGCTTTTTATGCGTGCTCTACCTTACGGTTTCACCCGTGTTAACGATGGTAAAAAATGTTGATAAAAAAATTCCTGTATCATCTATCACCTATGTTCTCACATCCAGACAATATCCTAGGTATACACTATGTATATTTCAAATTTCTTACAAATCCGTTCAGCTGTTACAGAGTGAAGAAACTAACATACATTTTTTGTGAACGTTTGTGTGTAAGTGTGTAAGTATGTTTGTTCCCTCTTCACGCCTTAACGGCTGAACGGACTTGGATGAAATTTGGAATGTACATAGATTATACCTAAATTAACACTTAGGCTACTTTTTAAATTGATAATAGCGGGCGAAGCCGCGGGGCACGGCTAGTAATCTTATATAATTCAGACGAAATGAGCAAGTCGCTCGCCTGAGGGTAAGCGTCACGCTTTCACATAACAATACAGTGTCACCCGAGATTTTTGAACTTATATACGTCAAAAATCCAACGCAGCGGAGCACGCGCTCGTCAACCTGAGATATTAGATGTTAAATCTCTAAGTCCTGTAATTTCACTGGAAACGTTGCCCTTCAATCCGAAACACAGCAATGTTTGCACACTACTGCTTGCCGGCTGAATACAAAAACACAAACACACAAACTTTCGGATTCATAATATTAGTATAGTAGAAATATATCAGTAAGATGACTCGAGGCCCGTAGGAGATTCAAATGCCTACTCTAGCCGAATACGCAGGGTTGACACTATCTCCGACTTTTAAAGGTACCTATAGGTAAAATGTATATTTTAACAAACCAACAAGTTAGGTACAATAAAATAGTATAAAATGTGGTGGTAAAATAGATACGATATCATTTCCATATTAGCCGCCGACAGAGTCAAAAAAATCTTGAAAAAAATATTGTTTTGCATATGTGAAAAAAAATCACGGTAGTAGTTAAAAGGAAAACTAATATAGCTAAGTAGGCTTCAATAAATCAATAATATTGGCCGTCGGTGACGATGACGCGAGTTCCATGATTTTTGTTCACCCAAAAAGTGCTCAACGCGCCTATAGAAGTTTTCACTTTAAAAACCTACATAAATTGAATAAACACGTAAAGTAGGTTACACTATAAGTAGGTATATGAACTTTAACTATCTGTTTACAAAATATAAACGCGCGCACGCAACTCAGCACGCGGCACGCGACATCGTCTGCGCGGAAAGGCCCGTGGCGAATGGCTCGAATGGGGAATTAGTTCGTGTAATTCCTGCGCACACTCTCCAAAGTGTAAACGATAGACTTGCGACCTTACGTCCAAGGTAACCGAGACTCTGCAATTTGGACTCGACTAGCTTTTCATCGCCAATGAGTCTTTTTGCTCGCCGGTCGATGGACTTGTGGCGACTCACGCGCCACCACTCAAACACGCATACACCCGGGGACCGATGAGCGCGGGAGAGCGGGGGAGTGGTTGCCGCGATCGTACGATGTATCCCGCGCCGCGACCCCTTCCAACGAACCAGTTCGCCAGCCGCCTCCGCTTGGGACGCACACGCGACCCCGCTTCCCTCGCCTCGCCCGCGCACGTACACCGCACTAAGTACTAATAAAGTGATAATACCTAACATTGTGTATATCATATAACTCCTTATTGGTGACCCCTACAAACACGTGCCTACGAAAATAAAAACAATTCATTCGTGAGGAGTACATAGTGCAGTGATTCAAAAAGTGAGGCTAACAAAGCTAACCTACGGCGGACATTTTGGTTTCATCAAAAAAACCAACATCACCACGCGGCGAACTTCAGCAACATCGCGCGCAACATCTAATTGCTGTCGCAACGCCCGGCCTATCGCTTTGCCCATTGTGCCGCGCCACACCCTGCTCATATCAGCAAGTGCAGTTCACGACGTTCGTTTCAACAACGGGCGCAGACGCCGGTTCACGCCGAGCGCCACGACGACGCGGCGATTTTGTTCCCGCCGTTTCATTTCGCGCCGCCTCCGCTGTGCCGGCGCGGCGCCGCCGGCGACGACTTCGACACCGCGCAACGATTCTTCATTTCGTGACACGCAAACATCTCGAGATTTGATACGTTCGCCGTGAGCCGCAGCACCGACGGGACCACCGAGGATTGCAAACATTGCAAACTCGCCGAGCCACGTGCAAAAATCGACGCGTCAAGCCATCGACGACGCACGACGACGACGCGACGCGAGCAGCCAGCGGTCAACGCCCCCGAGTGCGGGAGGAGAATTTGTCACTCTTCCAACAGGCAACGACACTCTAGAAGACGTTCATAATTTCACATCACAGCTGAGAAACCATATGGCCGATCTGAAGCCTGTCGCAGGCTCGCATCATTCAGAACGGCGCACTTTTGTATTCAAAGAGTTGTCCACATGCACACATGTGCTGCTTCGAGACGACTCCATCAGGGCATCACTGAAGCCACCTTACACTGGACCTCACCCGGTTATTAGCAGAAACGACAAAACAATCTGCATAACTGTGGGAAACAGGGAAGTTCAAGTGAGTCTGGATCGGGTGAAGCCAGCCTTTATCGAAGGGGAACCAACGTCAATTCCACATCCTCTTCCATCGACTCCAACCCATTTCCAATCCACACTACCAGCCCCAGTCCCACCTAAACTTTCATCTCAGGCAGCTCCGCAATCTTTCCCAAACCCACCAACTCCCAAATACGTTACTCGATCAGGACGTCGCGTTCATTTTAAGACGCCGATTGATGTATAAAAATTTTACTTAGGACTAGTTCATAAGAAATAAGCTGTAAAAATTTGTTCAACTAATGTTTTTGTTATTCTTATTATTGTACCTATACTTTATTATTGTTCCCTTTTGGGGGTACTTTTCTCCGTGGGTGGGTGGTGTGGCGACTCACGCGCCACCACTCAAACACGCATACACCCGGGGACCGATGAGCGCGGGAGAGCGGGGGAGTGGTTGCCGCGATCGTACGATGTATCCCGCGCCGCGACCCCTTCCAACGAACCAGTTCGCCAGCCGCCTCCGCTTGGGACGCACACGCGACCCCGCTTCCCTCGCCTCGCCCGCGCACGTACACCGCACTAAGTACTAATAAAGTGATAATACCTAACATTGTGTATATCATATAACTCCTTAGACTCAAGAGCTTCAAGCTGGTACTTAGCGGATCCATCCCATAGGTGGCCGCAGTACTCCATACACGATCGGACTTGAGCTTGATATAAATTAAGAAGTAAAGTAATTATATTTCGGTTTTGGCTTGACCAATTTCGATAAAATGTATATGGGACCACCTCTGAAGTAGGTACTCTACCAAATAAAAAAAAAACATAATATAATTGGCGGAGATAACAAATAACATACGTAAAAAAAACATAGTCCAATTGAGAACCTCAATTTTTAAAATCGATTGAAAATATAATCAATATATATGTATATACATATTAATAATATTCAAATGCTTAAAAATCTCACAGCGCGTGAATATTATTAATCTAAAAATAACTGTTTGATTTTTTTCGTTGGAGATTATTGTGGAAATGGTTTATATCGTGAATAAGGACAAACATCTACCAGTAGTATAAGAGAGGAATTATATTAAATAATTACATTTTATCGGCCTCAAATATTCTCTGTAGACTGTGTCAGTGTAGTGTTCCTAATAATTTCATTAAACACTCCAAGCGATGAACGTTAAAACGTGGTTTACCTTATTAATTGATAATTTATCTCCGCTCAAACTATAATCAACCCAAACCCTATATAATTAACTTTTAATTTCAGAATAAGCATTAATGCTCTTAGAAACCCCATCCTAAGTGAATCACAACCAAAACCCGAAAATTGCTACAACCCTAATCCCAACAAGTCAACTCGAGACAACTCTAATAATTACTATAATAATATGTCATTGGAACAACAAAAACAATCTGGCCACACTGATGAGGGTAATCCTATGTTAGAAAGTATAGCTCTAGAAACGAATGCAAGCATTAATACAAGTGTTAAAAATACGAATAAAGAATGCACGAACAATTTTGGAATGAATATTAGGGAAAATGTTATACTTGAAAATGAACATATTCATGCCAAGGAAAAAAAAAATGATGCAAATATGTTACCGCTTCAACATTTGCTTAATAATACAAGTCTATCAATAAGACATAATAAGAAAATTGATGTGACACTTAAAAACACTAGCAATGACCATAACTATGCTAAAAAATTTCATGATACTGCGCCTTATTCTGAAACCGAAAATATCAATGAAACTGATCCAAACAATACCGCCAAAAAATTTACAAACATAAGCAATAAGAAGTCGATTGATAAGGAACATGAAATAATAGGCAATGATAAGAACTATGCAAACAATTCTAATGAGAAAGTTGACAATGAATCAGTCAATCCTAAAAAAGTAAGCATGAGCCCTATACTTAAAGCACAGAACTCAAATGAACAAACTAAAAAGTGCCTCCAGGAATTCGACGATGTGCTAACAGAAGTTCAAAGTAGGAAGAACGCTGAAATCAATGATACAGAAGATTTTTCGCTGGATGAAATTGAAGAAATATTACAGGGTGAAATGGAAGATGATAATACCTATAATTTTCAAGAAATTAAGGCCATACATGCTGATTACACCACGAACTACAATACATTTGTAAGATCTACAATAGACACAGTTGTTGTAGAAGTACAAAGAGAAATAACAGAAAGAAAAGATAATAATATTGGCGTTATATCAATGAATTCATATATTCCAAACATTAACAGCGATGAAGTAATTCTAGAAAAAAATATAGGAAAAAGCCAAGAGTTTCAAAATGTACATTCAGGAAAAACAGAAAATAATATAGACAATTTAAATTGTGAAGAAAATATGACAAAACGTATTGATTTAGAAATCATATCAATTCCCTCGGACACGGAGAGTGAAGAATGCAAAGGCGAAAATGTATTTGCTAAAAACAATACAACTAATAGTTCTGAAGCAACACAAAATATAGGAATCGATATGAAGGAAACGAAACAAAATGTCCACGATGAAGTTTTAAGAGAAACTCAAAACGCGGACACTATATCAGTTAGATCAGATTCAGACGGAAACTCAGAAGATGGTTATCACTCTTCAGATTTTGAATTTATCACCGAAAGTGAGGCTAAGTTGGACGGATTCATTGTAAATTTACACCCAGAAGAGCATTACAATTATCCCATGCCCATTAAACAATACTTTAATGCTAGAATAGAAGATTTCAACACAAGCCAAGAGAACATTGACAGGGCTGGTTCTACTCCTGTTGTCCAAAACGACTCTTACGCTCCTAGACCTACGGCTTCTAACACAGCAGAAAGCCCCGATGGGGTCCTAAATGATCCGAACAATCTTGGCAATCTAAAAGGTTCAGAGATAATCTTAAATAATCCTTGCAGTCTAGGACTTACGGATGCTTTACACAGAGTTCAAAATGATCATCACGCCCAAGGACCTAGTGCTTATTCGGCAGAAAGTAGAGTCCAAGTTCCTTTTCAATCAGAAGCTGCGAACAAGCAACGTACAAATTCAGATAGAGTTCAAAATGACTTTTACGGTCCTGGACCATCAAGGATGGTAGGAAATGACTGTGAAGAAGAGAACATTGATAATAGCTCAGAATGCTATGAGGTGCCTGGAGAGGAGCAGTTCGTTAATATGTTTCATGGTATGAATATATCTTGTTATCTTTGAAGAAAATATTATTTCAAAGCAGGTAGATTATCGTTTTACCATTATCTACCATCTTATGTTGACAATTTGAACCAAAAATTGTCTAAAACCAGAAAAAGTAATTGAAAACAAAACAAAAACGCTTTCGAACTCATAGCATCAAACTAAGTTCGATGACTAATGTAAAATAGAAAATCACAATATTTTCTTTAGGCTAGCAAAATATATGTGCAACGTTAAACTTCACAGTAAATGTTTAATTAACATAAAGTAAACTAGACTTACAACTAATTGATGATGTTGTCAAAGGCGCTAAGCACGGTAGACCATAAAATACATGGCTCCCAAATACCAATATGTAGCACTTATCGATAGTTTTTTTTTTAATCACAGCAAACGTTTCACCACAATCACATCTGATGGAAAGTGACGATGTAGTCTAAGATGGAGCACGCTTGCTCAGTAAACACCTATTCACTTTACTTTTAAACACACCTACATTGAACCTTTCGGGATATACAGATGACGGCAAAGCGTTCCATTCTTATGCTGTTCTATATGATATAATGAACGAAAAAACGAAACGTTTCATACGGTATTTCAACCATAAATGGGTGACGCGACTCTGTCCGTCTGGATGTAAGGGGGAAAAAAGGTAAAGCGGGAACAAGGTTGTGTAGTTCCTGTTCCTGTGTTAGTTGTGATAGAATACTGACAGGCTTGCAACTTTACGCCGATGTTCAAGACTTTGCATTGTCAGCATATCAAACAGTTAACGTTTTGGGCTTAAGAGGGCTCCTTTTATCTTCTCTGTCGCTCGCACATTTCGATATTTTTAATAAATACAATTAGCCAAGTGTGTTTCTGAAAATGTTTTCTACCAACTATATGGTCATTAATACAATGAATGGTTTAATCTACCTTTCGTTTTTCATATCTTTAAGTTATACGAAGAAAGCGTGAAAAACACATTGAAATTTGGGAACTCTGTTTTTTCTCATCTTATTGAAGGATATGATGCGTAAAGAAGTTTAAAACATCCTTGTACTAATGTCCATATAGTTAGTAGAAAATATTTTCAAAAACACACATACATAATTCTGTTTATTAAAAATATCGAATTGTGCGAGCGAGAGAGAAGACAAAAGAAATAAACCCTTTTAATAAAGTGTCTTGTAGCAGTCAAATTTGTACTGAGAATTTACCAAGCTTTTAGATACAATTGATTAATTACTAAACTATTTTTCATTATATATTTTCAGCTGACACTCCCGGTCTGCCCACGAGTGAAATTTTCTTTCTCGAGAACAAGTCTGTCCGCTCGCGCGCTCCGATGTTCATCCAATACGAAGGAATAGGGTTTGATATGAACTTCGCTATTCAAGGAGCAGGCGATTCTGATAACGAATGTAAGTACCTATAAAAAAAATGGTAAGAAAAAAGACGTGTGGCACTCGGGTACTGCCGCGGTAAAGCTATTGCATAGCATTTTTTATCAACTTATGCAATTATATTTAATTATTTATTTTATTTATGCAGTATTTTTTTTCCTGCCACCTAGAGGCGAGTTGCTGAACTAAAGAGACAAGCGTGATATTTCAAAAAAGTCGTTAAAAGTTCTGCTATTCATCGATAGATGGCAAAACTAAAAAGTATCACCGCTGTGCCGGTCGGAGTGGGGAGTGTTAGGTTATTTTCGTTACGGAATTTCTGGATTTCGGTCTCCACGCTCAAGGCCCGCGATAGAAGCTATGCAATAGCTTAAAAATGTATTAGTCGTTGTTTTGCAGAAATCTACCTGTAAACTTTGATATTGCTAAAAGTCTAGAAACAACACCCAATTAGGTCCGCTTGGAAAAAAATGATGTTTTGGATATAATATATTATACACGGGATTGATAAGTTTAAAGTAGTCAAAACCTTAGTCATTATCAGAAAATTTCGTTCCCACTGCATTGCATCCAATGATTCTATTCTACTAATATTATAAATGCGAAAGTTTGTGTATGTGAGAATGTTTATTACCACGTACCTCCGTAACGAATAAAGCGATGTTGATGAAGTTTACAGTGTAGATAGCTTAGGTTCTGGAATAAGACAGGCTACTTTTAACTTAATGAAGGCGGGCGAAGCCGTGGGGCACGGCTTGTAAAGAATAACAACTAACGAAACCTCCTCGTTAGGACAATAATTAATTAAACAAGAACATAATTTAAACACAAGCTAAACTTAAAAAACCGATTTCAACGCTTTATCTTCGGAACTTGATCAGATTAAATGATTTAAATACGCATGTTGAGGATAACTCAAAAACTACTGGTCAGATCTTGATCAAATTTAAATGGGACATGGGTAGCACAAGCTTTCGAATTAAAAAAAAAACAAAATCGTTTCACCCAGAAAGAAGTTATAAGGGAAGAAGACATAAAAAAATCAAGTTGAATTGAGAACCTGCTCCTTTTGTGAAATAGGTCATAAAGGGAATATTAGAAAGTCTGCCGCCAAGCCAAATACGGTGTTCCAGCAGTTATCCTTGAGAGCATGCGTATTCTAGGTGTAGTGTGTTTACCAGCTTCGATCACATCGTCACTTACCATCAGGTGAGATAGTGGTCAAACACTAGCCTGTCACAAATAAAAAAAAAAAGATGATAAAGTTGTGGATCATGTTTACTTACTTTTTTTTCTTTTTCAGATCAGAATGAAGCCGAAGAGAGTTTGGAAAAAATATATAATATGTATCCAACAGAAAACACAAGAAGGAAGAGAAGGCGTAGATATTAAGATTTTAACTAAATACTTTATAGCTGTACCCTTTTTGATTAAATAATTTTTTTGTATTTGTGATTTTTTTCCTAATATTATTATGCCACAGAGTTTCTAAGTAATTAAATTTATTGTATAACAACACATTTGATTGTATAACAACACGATTGACCAAAAAATTAAACATTAGTGAATAGGTATCTTCTAGGCAAGTTTGCTCCTTCGTCGACTACATCGTCGCTTACCGTCAGGTGAGATTGTGGTCAAAAGTTTGCCTATCAGGAATAAAAAATAAAAATCACAATCATAAGTACCTACTATCTGAAGGTTTTATTAACGTATCTGATTTGAACTGCCTGTTGGCTTTGTAGGGTGGGTGTTCGCCTTCTAAGCAGAGGTATCGGGTTCGATTCCCGGCGGGAACACAAGTTTTCCTCCCAAGGATAATTTGTGTTTCTGGTTCTAGTTGTGAGTGATGTGAATGTTTCCAGCACCCACGACACAAGTCACCGAAATTTGTGTGTGGCTGTGAGTGTGAAAGCGTTTAATCATAATCAGACTTTAGTGGCCGTATAGCCGGCATCTACGAAAATTTGGTACATCCCTAGTTACTTCTGATATAAGAATACACGCTGTCGTTTTTTTTTTGGTGCGTAGGTGAAAAATTTTGTAGACGATTTTGTATTATTTTTTACAAAACTTGTGATCGAGTGAATATGTAATAATGGTAGATACCCGTTGAATGATGAGTTCTTCAACGTGCATAAGTGTTGGCAAATCATTCAAAGTTAAAAAAAAAAGACGTGTGGCACTCGGGGACTGCCGCGGTAAAGCTATTGCATAGCATTTTTTATCAACTTATGCTATTATAATTATTTATTTATGCAGTATTTTATTTCCTGCCACCTAGAGGCGACTTGCTGAACTAAAGAGACAAGCGTGATATTTCAAAAAAGTCATTAAAAGTTCTGCTATTCATCGATAGATGGCAAAAATAAAAAGTATCACCGCTGTGCCGGTCGGAGTGGGGGGTGTTAGGTTATTTTCGTTACGGAATTTCTGGATTCGGTCTCCACGCTCAAGGCCCGCGATAGAAGCTATGCAATAGCTTAAAAACGTGATTTATCTTCTATTTTACTAGGGTACGACTCGACTGGACTATGACTCATACTTGACTTGAATGTGACTGATGATTAGTGACTGTATATGAAATACTTAACTTAAAAATAAATATAATAGTTAAAAAAAAACAAAAAAACACGCTTTATAAATAAAAATTTATACATATTTTTGTATTGTCATCGGTTTTCAATAAGTCTACGAAGTTTAAATGAAATCTGACGGTTTGAAGTGGGTCAAAATCAAGCCCAAAGGAGTTAGTTACAAACATACATAAATACAGGTGAAGCTAATAAAAGCGTGTTAATAATATGTATTACTTACACTTGCCAAATGCACTTAATTTGGAGAGCTAAAACTAATAATAAAAAAATAAATTAAAAAATCCGACTTCACCGCTTATATTTTGTTTTTGTTGATTTTCTTAAAAAGCTCTTAATCAATTTCGATATACCACCTCTGTAGTGAAAAAAAATCATCAAAATCGATTCATAATAGAGGGATGATCGCCTAACATACATACAAAAAAAAACTTCGTCGAATTGAGAGCCTCTTCCTTTTTGAAGTCGGTTAAAAACAACTTATCATGTACCTCGTTTATATATATTTTTTTTTATCTCCGATAGACAAGCGTTTGACCACAATCTCACGTGATGGAAAGTGATTATGCGACCGAAGATATAGCATGCTTGCCTAGAAGGTACCTATTCACTCTTGACTTTAAAGACTCCCAGATTATACTGTTCGGGTAACAAAGATGAGGACATAAAGTATGTATAACACATTTCGAGATATATCGGATGAAAGGAATGGATAGCACCCAGAATAAACACTATCACAAAATGCGGAGCTCTCAAATAATACTCAGATATATTTTTATTAAGAAGTTTATTGTAAATATTTACAATGTTAATTAAAACTATAATTTATACCTAAAAACGATAATAGTTTTACTACTAAATAAACATTAATCTGTACTTTTATTAGCCTATCCGAATAAAAATAAAGTTCTTAAGTGATTTTCGTCATACAAGTTTTCTTGTAATCAATATTGTAGCTCTATTACAGGGTATATCTTATGGTACCTGGAATATACATATAAAATAAACTGAAAAATATAGTCAATAGCTTCCTTAACAAGTTTCTGACGTAGTTCATACCCCGCCACGCCGCAAGTACCGAATTCAAATCCCACCAGGACCACTGAATAATTCCAGCACCCGAAAGAACTTCGAACTGTGCGGGGCTGTGCGAATATCATGTCAAGCAATGGATTACATAACATATTTGTGAGTTTTGGATTAAAACCCATTCAAAACCATAGCACAATGTACTAACACTCAATTTGGGTAAATGTACATGAAAGATAGCATTCTTAATTATATTTATGCAAAGAAAGAAAACGAACTTATCGGATGATAAGCGACACACCAGCTATACGTTTGCAGCGACACTAGTAACATTGCAGTAGAGATTGTCTAAGCTGAAATGACGCGCCCCACCTTCGCATTTTATTTTGGTCGGATTTATCACCCGACTAGTCGTCCGTCTTGTACACGTGCAGATCCATTGTTCACTGAACAATCGACGCTCCCATACAGATGAAGTGTCGTCATTAATATTTGCACTCACACATCTAAATAAACTAATTAAGTAGTGGGGCGCGTCATTTCAGATTGGACGAGCTCTACTGTTATGCGCGCCTCTCCCTGAGATTAAAATTGATGAGATTTATGGTTTCCTTACTACATTTACTACTTCAGCTCTGACAAGCATGGTTAATGCAGATATGCAATTAGAAACAAAAAGAAAAAAATTAAGACGCTGCACAAATTTTGTTTAGCCGGAGGTGTAAATAAATGGGAAGAGCTTTTCTGGCTTTAAGTTAAAAAGAGATAGGTATATAGATCAGAGCTACGTCTTATTATCTCGGTTAAGCTATAAATCATGCAAACTTATTTTGCGTTAAAATTATACTATTTAAATTAAAAATATTTTTGTTTGTTTAAGTATTTCGATTACGTAGCAAAAGTATTATTATTATCATTTATTGTTCATTAGTGTTAAAAAAGATCAAAATTAAAAAAAAATGTATTCACCAATCATGTATCTAGATTCCATTTATTTAGATAACATCTTCAAGTGGGTTCATCATACTGTCTAAATACGAAAAAATCTTTTTCTTCATCTGAATACTACCAAAACTTTACATAGCGTCTTAAATCTCATATACCGTATGTATATCCAGTATAAACTAATCAAATAGTTTTAAGTTGAATTTTAAAATATATGCATTTATCCATTTACATTTACCCACATTGATATAAATATACTAGGTTTTTACATAAGTTGTGATACAGTTACTTTAAACACATATCTTACTCAAGAATTAAATAAATTAACTATATAAGTGTACTAACACCAAATCGGAAGTAAAAGTAACAAAAAAAACAGTAAAATAAACCTTAAAAAATATTACAAAACAAAGTGCGTAGTCAAAAAACCTTACGAATAAAATAAAATGTATAAAATGTCTGGGGAAGGTGTATAAGAAATTAGTTTCAACGGACACTATGTGGGTAGTAAAAAAAAACAACGGGTTGCACTCCGGGAGTGCCAGCAGAAGTGAAAACTTGAACATTTTTCGCCGGGGATATTACTTCCTCTCCTTCGTCTTACCAATTTTCGATCAGGTCACGTGTCCTGACGCGAGTTTAACATTTTTTACCCATCCCAAAAAAGTGCACAACGCCGCTAAAGAAGTTTCACTTCAAAAGGTCTTAATAAGCTTATAGGTCTAAGACCAATGGCAGAATTTAAGAGAGGCTTATTGATGAAGGCTTAGACCTGTTTACAGAATCTGTGATTGGATATAGAAACCGTAAGTATGTAAAAGATGACAATAATTAAGAAGTGTAGAAATGAAGGCTAATAGAAGGGAGTGGACGTCAAAACCGTGCTGACTTCACTTGAAGTGGGATAGTAAGGAGATGAGTATATAAATCATTGTTGTAAGCAGTTCGTCCATTTCACGGATGTACCAATAAAGAGGACGAGGCACGGAGTCTCCTATGAAAATTTTTTATAGATGGGAAGGCTTTGTTTTTGACCCGCAACCTTTTTGTGTGACGAAAAGTGGTGTAGGTAGACACTGTGATGAATAATTGAAATGTTTCCCTGTAATACAAAGGTTTCACTTCTATCTTGTCTTTACGACCGGTAATGTTTTTTTTGCAAGTGTGCGTCTACAAACTAGCTATGCAGTGCATATAAATAGAAACAGAACACACACGCATTGTAGTCTTAGTGTATGTGTAATGTAAATATTTACGGCATCCTTAGATAAATCAGAATTTCTTCTAAGTCGGCACCGACAATATTGTGAACTTAGTGGGTAGAATTAGGGAAAATTAAAATGGACGCGTTTTTGTGAGATACACAAATAGCATGTAGGAAGTAGCTAATCTATTTATATCAATAGATTTCTTTATCCAACCCGACGTTATTACTGTTAGAGGCTGTGCTAAAGGCGATTGTTATGCAACTGGGTAGGTACGTGCAATATCAAACATTTGATGTGAATCATAAATCTGTTAGAAACGTGGCTAGTATAGTGGGCACTAGGGATTTAGCTCTCCGAAGTTAGGCATATACTGCTGCTTCCGACCTATAGACATGCAATAGGTTGAGTCATTTTATTCAAAAAAGTGAAACGAAAATTATATCTAAAATTAAGGAAGTTATAAATACAATCATGCTAGACAGAGAGCGCACTATAGCTTAATATGACGTCTCTTTGCGGGAAAGGGACAGCATCGACTCCATCCCCGCCTTAACCTGTATACCCTTTTCTAATCGTGTCTTCAGTATATTAAATTGTATATTTCACTATAATTATTATCTGTTTAAATAAATCAAACACCTGTCAAAACTATCGCACAGTCACCATCAACTTCCTAGGGCAGGGGTCGGCAACCTGCAGCTTGCGAGCCACATACGGCCTTTGGATGTGAAGCTGCGCTGCGTCTCTTTAGTTCCATACGCAAATATTATTTATTTAAAAAAACGTTAGGCATCATTTCTATCGAGCCATTAACAAGCCTCCAAAAGTAGTAAAAAAGTACATTTATACTGTTGAAACACGTAAATTATGGGATGATTAGGTAGGTATAACGCGTGCATATCGTTTTCTATACGATACTCATTAGTAAAGTAGGTATTATAGTTGGCATTAAGGATTACTGTTCGCAAGAAAAAAAAATGTGGCTCTATAAAACTTTGAAATTTTGTAAATTGTTATTTTTTACTCTTCCGACTCAAAAGGTTGCCGACCCCTGTCCTAGGGGGATATATCTGCTGTGCCTACTCTAACATGTAGTCATTGAATTTGTTCCAACTACTAAAGTCCCTACTAGAAGACTATTGCAAAGTCTCACTATAGTTTTTTAACAAACAAAATATGATAAAAACGCAGCCGACAACGCTTTTAGTTCATAACTTCATACTAATCAAAACTAAAATGCGCATTTTTTTATACAAACTCACGTAGAGATGAACTACGATGAAATGGTGCGCCCCTCCAAACTAATAATAATAGATTACTTATATATTCTTGGATTTGTTTGACAGCCGTATCAGCATGCATACATGCGTTGTTTTGGTGGCGCTTTGTAAATACTTTCACAAATACATTCAAACGTTTAGCATTTTGGACAGGCGCGCCATGTTATCTCGGTTTATCTCTAAACCATTTGTGTGAAATATACGTACGCATCAAAGCTTTAGGATAAGACGGATGATTAAATGATATTATTATATCAGACGCAAGTATCAAAAACACTCCTAAAGTTGCGCGTTGAAAAATGGCGATATGTCAGTACCAAAAACAGGGACGCCAAAAATGTATCTATCTACACGGTTTGTGAAATATACGTACGCATATAAGGTTTGGATAAGACGGATGATTAAATGATATTATTATATTAGACTCAAGTATCAAAAACACTCTAAAAGTTGCGCGTTGAAAAATGGCGATATGTCAGTACCAAAATCAGGGACGCCAAAAATGTATCTCTCTACACGGTTTGTGTGAAATATACGTACGCAACAAAGCTTTAGGATAAGACGGATGATTAAATGATATTACTATATCAGACTCAAGTATCAAAATCACTCCTAAAGTTGCGCGTTGAAAAATGGCGATATGTCAGTACCAAAAACAGGGACGCCAAAAATGTATCTCTCTACACGGTTTGTGTGAAATATACGTAAGCATCTAAGGTATGGATAAGGCGGATGATTAAATGATATTACTATATCAGACTCAAGTATCAGAAACACTCCTAAAGTTGCGCGTTGAAAAATGACATGTCAGTACCAAAAACTAGGAATATGACGCCAAATATGTATGCAATCACTTTAAATTAGAATTCTTCCTTTGGTCCTAACTAATAAAATTAATCCCTCTATCGCGCCAATAATTCGAGACAGGAATCGTAGCAGCTGTAACACAGGGTATCCTAGTACGGCTGCTAACGAACACCTAATATACCATATTATTGTATTATAGATAAATTTATGGATGAATTGAAATTATGTAAATTGTGGTATAAATATTAGGTTAATAATGTGTATATCTATTTTGAATTAATAAATGAATTTGAAATTTGAATTTGAAATCACTGATTGAGGGTCAGTTTGAATGTTCAAAAAGAGCGGGATGCCGCGAACCACAACTATCAGTAAATGAAGTGCAATTGCGAAATAAACAAACTTCGCACTCACACGTTTATAGCGTGTACGTTCGCTCAGTTTTGTGTCACATTGATTCGCAACATTTGAAAGGAGTGTCCGGTGGTGTCTGATTTTCATCGTTATTTCACTCAACAATTAGATTGTATCCTAACTCATACAAAACCATACTCGCGTAAAAATGGAAGATTCAGGAAGACAACCGAGCATTACTCTGTAGGATAAATCGTCACGAGCTGAATTTAAGACGATAAAGAGACCAAAAGGACTTTTTCGCTCCAATGAAAAGTATTTTTAGCATACAGTTTATACATACTTTTCTTTTTTTTTAAAAATAAACATTGCAAATTTACCTCTTAAAACATGCTTTAAAAGAAATGTCTCAACTATGCAAGTTTTTTTTATAAATAAAACTAAGAAGGCATTCTGCGTGAGACAATAGAGCCAAGTTGTTCGGTGCTAAACGAGTGACCACTGGAGCCCGACATTCGGGTCTTGTTTGCTAACATGAGAATAGCGATTCCGCGCTTATTATATAATTGGTGTAATAGAGGATTTAGCATCGAACATGCTAGGAACTAATCAAGTTGAAAATTAGAGAGGAATAAAATGCTTACCTATATGACAGTGCTTGGATAGCTCAGTTGGTGAATACAGGCGTAAACCCATATATATTATGTACTAATAAATCCTTTCTAATTTTCAACTTTAATTATTGTGGAATAATAAAAGAGTACCGTATCCTTTACACCAGGGATGGCGAACCTTTATTGGTGTCTCCGAAATGTTTTGTACTGCGAAGGCGTGGCCGAATTATTTTGTAGCGTGGCAATACAGGCACAAGTGCCATTGGGTCGTCATCCCTGCTGTATACTATCGCAACGGTAAGTTCTAGACAGTAGATCAAACGGGGGCTTAGGGCCGAGTTCCTCAAACATTGACATAACGCGTCGTTTCGAGAGCAGGCGATTAAATAGTAAATTAGTCTGTCAAATTCAAATGTGATACACATTTGTACAAATAAGATTAAACCGAAGAATAAAGTGTTGTGTTGTTTAACCTTAGCCTTATTTTGTTCCAGATTTTAAAGTATTTCCATCAGAACGGAAGCACAGAATATATAATCCGGACGTCAAAAATGACCTGGGTCCCAAAAGTCTATCTGTCATGACAGCTTCTACCTACTGTCACTGTCAAAATTAATCAAACCTCATTTGTAATGTTAAGTTGTTTCCTCAAAAGCAATGAGATTTTATTGGCTGGCAGCTCTGATCCAACAACGCTTCCTGTAAATGTAATTCAAGTGCAGAAAGATCATTGTCGCACTGTATATGGAAATTAATGAAATATATATATATCTCGTCCGTTTTTCGACTTGTTGAACAAAATACTACTATTAACTTACATATTTATTTTACAATCGTAAAAAATACATCGAAATCATTATATCACCTTAGATTTAACTTTACATACAACAGTTTAACTTGCTCAATATTTTTCTTTATTATATACTTTATAAACATGCTTCGGGTTTTCGTATGTACCGAACTTATAATTGTAGAAGATTGTGCCCTAATGATAATTATACCGACAAGCTATCGTTCCTGTGATGGTAAGCGTAAACGCCATACAGAACTTCTTTCTTAAGCTATGTATATTTCGCTTGGAACTTTGCCTAAACATCAAGAGCAACGCCGGCAAAGTATTGATACCAATACAAGACTGTAATATTACAGTAAAATATATTTAAAACTCTTATTCTTATAGGATAAAACTTCCGATAAACTTTTTATTATGAAAGTAGTAAAATTTCGTTGTTTTAGGCTGGGCTTGAGCAGCTCAGCGGTTACAGCAATAGCGAGTTCAATCACATTGTCAAGCGATATTTTTCCTTTCTCAATTTACTACTATAACTCCGCCTGTCATAGCTAATGCAATTTTTTTTTAATCCTAGAGTACCTCTTACAAAGTACCCTATTTTAATTATAGTCTAACCAAATTATGGCTCATCAGTAATTTAGCTTTAACTTAAACTGCTACATTGCTATTACTAAGAATGTGATAATGGACACATTCTTAAATAGAGACAATGGCCTCGATTCTGATGTCACACACTAAATTAAATAAAACTATTCCTGTCTTTTACAAAATAGGTACACAAGACAGAGATAGCATACTGATGTGCTGTCAAGTTAGTCAGAACTTAGATGTCTATGCAAGCTTAGTCGAGTATGTGTTGTATTGGTGTTGACTAAAAACAAGCGCCTTTCTGCTTCTGCTGTTCATATTTTAATTGATAAACTAGCGTGACAGCACTAAAATGCATGCTATCTCTGTCTTGTGTTTTATTTTGTAAGAGACAGGGATAGTATAAATTTAATTTAGTGGGTGTACATCAGAATCGAGGCCAATATACGTGTTAATGGACACATTCTTGGTAATAACAATGGCTAATGCTATAAAAACAAAATCAACCATTTATAATTATATACAAAACATAACATATTTTACCTATAGAAAGTTTGTCGAACGTCTTTTCCTTTACAAATAAGAGGGTACCATTTTAAGCTCATAAAGGGCACAACCTTAACCTAGAACGTCCAAAAATGAATACAACCCTATTACAATGCAGTGAAATGTCATTTTGGACAGGCCCAAGCGGCCGATATAAACATTTATTTATGCATTAAACATGTTACTTACACATAGATCAATTAAATTATCTAATAGTGGCCAAAGCCAACAACAAAAGGTTCTTCAGTTGGTCGAAATCGAGGTCATGAACCAAGTAAAATCTGGCATATATATGCATACATATGTATGTGGAATAATATAATTTGTAACAGAAAGGTGTAGCAATACTCAAGCCATGCCTCTAGATGCATGTATGGAGTCTAACAGGAATTTCTAAATCGCGGCAGCAGCATGAATATTGAGTTATGATGAATTAAAGTTACCAAAAAATTGTGTCTTTTGCAACCCTATTTCATCAGCTACCGATCTACACCAGTATTTGGACTTAGACGTTGAAAGTAGTAGCCATAACGAAGGTCAAGGTCACGCGCCATAGATGTAACCGTAGGGTTGTCAAACATATTTAAATTCTTGTTTGGAAAAATGTCTCCGATTTCGACTTTTTTTTCTCTGGCAGACGATTCCTGGCGCGATGCACATACACACCACCAAGTATTACTACACCTTTTCGTTACATGTTGTATATGCTTGCATACATATGTATATGGAAATAATAAACCAATAGCTCGTGATTGAGATTTTTAATATCGATTTCTGTAACAGAAAACAATTGTAGATATCGTAGCATCTTTCTAGATAGCTTCTTGTCAATAAACGTGACACATATTTGGTGACTTTTTTCGTAGAAATAGATCAGTACATAGTTAGGTTGTTAATCAAATAACATGCAATATAACGGCTGTATAAGGCTTAACCAAATTATATCAAAGATTTATACGATTTCTGTCACGGTTGTTTACTCGCATTGTTACGAGACTAGTTTCGGAACGGTCGGTGCTCCATCAGTCGAGTACGCGCCTAGACCGTCCAGCGTCTGGGCGTATGACATCCGTGAGTAAAATATATATCCTTAGTATGTTTAATACTTACAAATCTTTCTAGCTTAACCAAATTGTTGATGGAAATATGTCTCACTCAAACATATGTGCATACCCCACACAAACTTGCTTTAGTTACTTAAATCAGCTAATCTTAAAACATTTAATAATTTGCAATTTATTTTATAACTGTAATAATTGCTTCACGTACTATTTTCTGTATCACACGATAGTAATGTTATTTAATATTTATGATTTTTGGATATGTTTAATTCGCTTTTCACACTTGGCTCAGTGAACACATTAATTTGAGGCAGGGGCAGATTGATAAACAGCGCTATGCGGACATGTAAATGTTTACAGCATACGCTGAAACTGTCTCTATTGCACTATAACCTCATCTTCAATGGGTAACTAGCTGCATGTACAGAACAAAACTGTATATTGTATTCATAGTGTCAATAAAGAGATTTTTTTACAACAGATGTCGTGTTGTCTCACTCACACTGCGACGTTAATCGCTTATTGGAGTGAGATGCAATGTCAGATGTCGTCTTCCCTAATCCCATTGTTTATTGACGCGGGTTATAGCAACGATTTTATTCTAAATGTTTTTTTTATTATTTTCGTGAGCGGCTTTCTAGAAGAGTCCTTCAAGTTCTAACGCTGATTGTTCTACATTTTAATCCGCGCTAGAGCAGCGCAAACGGCGAAAGTATTTAAACCTCGGCAGTGGTTACATAATTAATCCGTTTGGAGTGAGACACTGGGCACGTGGGGACCCGGAGCTCAATTTATTTACAATACGTATCAGAGTTATCAATACGATGGTGTTGTCGTTGGCCATAGTAGTTTCAAACTAATTCGGTAGATGGCATGTGACGATGAAATTATACTTCCCTTTTTATAAACGTCTTATGGGGAGACGTTTATAAAAAGGGAAGTATAATTTCATCAATTCGGGCAGGGCTTGAGTAGCTTAGCGGTGAGAGCAATACACCGATGACAACCAATCATTTTTCCTTTCAAAATTTCCTCCTATAAAGATTTATCGATCATTTTGTCTTTTAAAGAATACAGCATTTTTTTTCTTAGGACACCTATATTTATAGTGTAGGAATTTTCCTAGCATCTACCTACATCTGGATAACTGTTACCGCGTCGTAACAATGCATGCTATTACAAACCATACTGCAACGTAAAATAGGTCTATTTTCGTACTCGCCAGCAACGAGCCTACGTAACACCTTAAACAAGGCATTAATCACTTATATAGGTCACGTTTATTGAAAAGAGCCGTATTACCGGTAGTGCGGTACAAAAATAACTCCGTAACTAATCGCTATACTAAAATTTCGACTTTCTTTTGGCCGGTGACCGCGGCGGTGGCGCTTCAGTCTTCTTGCTCTAGAAATTACAATATTGTTTTTACAATAGTATAATATCGTCATACGTTACGTGAGACAAATCAATCTACATTCCGTAAGAAATGATAATATCCTTAGTACGTAGGAAAGATTATTATCCTATGTTACATAGGGCTTATCATCCTAAATTACGTGGGACAAAGTACGGTACATAGGACATATCATTCAACGTTACATAGGGCATATCATCCTACGTAACATAGGGCATATCATCCTACGTAACGTAAGAAATAATAACATCCTTGTTACGTAGGAAACAATATTGTAGTACGGTACACAGGACATATCATCCAACGTTACATAGGGCATATGAGCCTACGTTACATAGGGCATATCATCCTATGTTACGTAAGAAATATTAACATCCTTGTTACATAGGAAACAATATTGTAGTACGGTACATAGGACATATCATCCAACGTTACAAAGGGCATATCATCCTACGTTACATAGGGCATATCATCCTACGTTACATAGGGGCATATCACCCTACGTTACATAGGAAATTATATCATCCATCGTCATGTGGTACAAATTTTAATCATCCTACATTACGTAAGAAATATTAACATCCTTGTTACGTATGAAACATTATTGCCATATGTTACGTGGAACATATTATTCTATGTTGAATGGGACATAATATCGTTCTATGTTATGTAGGAAATGATATCATCCTACGTTACGTAGCATAAAACATAACACGTTAAATCAATAATAAAACATATGATTTAAAGTAGAGGGGTGCATAACTGATTAATTGATTCTAGACTAAGTTAAAATCATTTGACAAAAGTGAAAGGACGTTTAAAACTATTTCTACTCTACTCATAGTTCTAACTACATAGTTTAGTTTTTCTTAGAATTTCTAATTTATAATATTATTATTTTAACTGACCTCTCTCGATCGCTTCGCTCTGATCTCGCCGCTTTCCTTGTCATCAGATTTGTCGCTTTCGCTCGATTTCGGTTCCGCTTTATCCTCTTTATCTTTACCGCTTTTTTCGATATCTTTATCTTTTCCGCTTTTATCGCTGTCCCTATCTTTTCCGCTTTTGTCGCTGTCTTTATCTTTGCCACTTTTGTCGCTATCTTTATCTTTACCGTTCTTGGCGCTGTCTTTTGAGCCTTTGTCAGAGTCTTTTGAGGGCTTTTTATCCCTTCCGCTTCTTTCGCTCCTTTCAGGTTTCTCGCTTTCTTTAGCTTTCGATGCAGTTTTGTCGCTTTTCTTGTCGTCTTTTGCGCTTTTATCGTTGTCCTTACCGCTTTTGTCGTCGTCGTTGCTTTTTTCGCTTTCGCTTTTATCAGTTTCTTTAGACTTCTTATCTTTTTTCGAGCTCTTTTCTTCTTTTGATTTTTCTGGTTCTTTAGATTTGTCTAATTTGTTATCCACCGGCTTTTCGGGCTCGTTTATTTTTTCGCTTGCTTCGCTCTCTTCAGGCGCGTTTTCTGTCTCTTTCTCATTATTTTCGGTCGCATTTTGTTCTGTTTCTGACGCTTTTTCAGCTTCTTTCATTTCTACATCTTCGTTTGTTTTTACCTCATGTGGCGTGCTATCGCTTTCCTTTAGCTGAAAATACATAAACATAAACGCTTTACACTCACAGACCCACACTAGGTCAGCTGACTTGAGTCGTGGGTGTCGGAATCATTCAAATCACACAGTACAACCCATAACGAGAAATAAAAATTTCTTTTGGAGAGAGAACTTGTTATTATTTTTTATTTAAGCCAGCGTTTGACCACAATCTCACCTGATGGAAAGTGACGATAAAAAATGCTTAAGGTGCACGTAAGCCGGGCAGTTGAAATGGTTTTACACAATGCTTATATGTGATCATTTCCTAACTGGATAAACATAGAACATGGCTATTTGTGACCAGCAGCCTATCAACTTACGGTTTCCGAGCTATTCTCCTCCGCTTCTTTTTCTTTTGTCCCTTCTCCCGCGCTCTTCTCTACTTCTCCGCTATTGCTATCTACTTCTTTCTCCGGCTCGTCCTCAGCATTCTTCTCCGTTTCTTCTGGAGACTTCTCCTCCTCCGTCTTGTTGCGCGACGACTGGCGTTTGGATTTCGAGGGAGTGCTGTGAGAGGTGGATTTCTTTGATTTGCCTGCAATGTAATATTATTGATTTTAAGTTTGAAATAAGAGTTCTCGTTAGACATTTTGTAATACTAACCGGGCTAGCTACCATCAAAACTTAAGGCATTCGAAAACTCATACACACTCACAGCCCCGCAGTAAGTTCAAAGATTTGTATCGTGGGTGCCGGAAACATTTACATCACACACACAATCACATCCAAAGACAGAAGCACAAATGTCCCTTGGGAAGGAAAATGGTGCTCCTGCTGAGACTCAAACCTAGTACTTACAGAAGGTAAAATCATAAGACTAAGCATACGCTTTGAGTCCAAACTGCCGAATCTTGGTTATCGAAGAAAGGTCGCTAGCTTATCGGGGCTTTATTTGTTAGAGATCTTTCATTCTAAATGTGCACGCCTCTCCACCAAATTTGTCTAATGATCGAGCGTCAAATGTATAAACATTTTTGTGGGGGGCGTGCATATTTAGAATAAAACATCTCTATATATGTTTACGCAGGAGTAACAGGTGTATATTCCCCCATCCCATCAAGAACAAGACAAAGTGTCAAACATCATTTATCGATGACATTCATCTTGTTTGCTCGAAGCGATTTGCGTTTACGTTCATTTTAGTAAAGCGAAGGAGTAAAACTTACCGCCCGCATCTTTGTTACCTGGCCGGTAAATCCTCGAAGTCTTTAAAACTAAAGTGAATAAATATTTTAATTTGCAAGCATGCTATTTTTTCGACCGCATCGTCACTTTTCACTAAGTGAAATAGAGGTCAAATGTTTGTTTATCTAGCGTTAAAAAATAAGGATAGATTTACCTTATGGCGGCCAGATTCCCTATAGGCAGCGTCCACAGATGGCGGATAAGGAAACGCCCGTTGGGAGGTAGAACTACCCAGTGTGGGACGTAAACAAAATATCTCCCGCTGACCACTAGGTCGGAGTGATGTAATAAAAGAGGTGGTAAGACTTCCACTCCTTCGCTGAACAGCCAAAAACCAGGACTGCGCTAGCTAAAGTTTTTTTAACCCCTGACGCAAAAAGAGGGGTGTTATAAGTTTAGTGTGTATCTGTATGCCTGTTTGTGGTATCGTAGCTTCCCAAACGGCTAGACCGATTTTGATTTAGTCTTCTTTTGTTTGAAAGGTGACTTGATCATGAGTGGTCTTACTATGGTTAGTGAAAATCGGTACAGCCGTTTTCCAGATAGAGTGACGGGGGTTATTTTCAAAATTTTGCTTTAAGTTTTTCTCAAGTTCACTTAAAAAAATAGCCCAAGTGTTAATCCTAGGTATAAGCTATGTACATTCCAAATTTCATCCAAATCCGTTCAGCAGATAAAGCGTGAAGAGGGAACAAACATACTTGCACACTTAAACACAAACTTTCGGATTTATAATATTAGTAGGATATATCCAAAAATATATTTTCAAATATATTTTTGGATATACAAATATTATTTAAAAAATCGTTGGCCTCAATGATTGAAATGTTGTCCCAAGAGGATTCTGGTATTTAACAAATTAAGCTGTATGTAAAAAAGTTTGTATGGAATGTCTGGGTGTAGTTAGTATTTTATTCATCTTCTTACCGCCAGAACTCTTCTTCTTCTTCTCTTCTTCCCCGGTGACGTCCGGTAGAGGAGGCACGGAGTGGTTCGCCTGATCTATTGCTGCTTTCATTGTGTGGGCGTAGGGTTGGGTCAGTTCTGAAAATTAGAATCGGCTTGAAACGATAAAATTCGACATTTAAAGTAACTTAAATAATAGGGAATCATCATCACGTTCGTACATGTGAGATCGTCAAACGCAAGCCTATCTGTTTAATAAAATTCAAAATCGTTTATTCCCTTGGGCCCCAAAGTAGCAATCATGAAATTTAATTACTCTACTGCCAGATTCGCAAAGTTACAGCCACCTCGAGGAGACCCTGACAAGAAACTCGGCGGTGCATTTTGTCAATATATTTTTTTAAACATTACATTACTAATACAAGAATTATAATAACCTAGGTATATATTATGCAGTCGCCAGAAAGCACTTGTGCGGTGTACCTCCATCAATAAGAATAGCAATCTAATTAGTACAGCGAAGGAGTGGAACTCATTGCCGTGGGCAATGAGTTCCAAGAAGAGTGAAAAGGTATCTTTTAGCATGCTACATCTTAGGCCGCATCTTCGTTTTCCATTAGGTAAGATAGTGGTCAAATGTTTGCCTATCTTGAATAAACAAAGAATTCTTAATTGACTATTATCCCCCATTAAAAAATATATTTTTATTCTAGAATTTTGCTACCCTCGGCCATCATCACGTACCATTTTTTTATTTATGATAAGCAACCATTTTACCTGTACTATGTTTATTGTCCACTATTTTACCAGATGGAAAGTAAAGATGCGGTCGATGATGGAGCATGTTTGCCTAGAAGATACCTCTCCACTTGTGACTTGAAGACTCCCAGATTATACACATCGGGAATCATAGTGCATGAAATCCGTTATATAGGAATAGCAATGTAATTGGTCACATAAGCATTTAGCCTGATTAATGCAGACAAAAAAGCAGAACACAACTAGTATATAAGATATGTACCTAGAGGCTCGTGAACCAATTCCAATAACTCGCTGGCTCCCAGAACGGAGGTGGCCTTCTTGAAGACCAAAACGCGCTCCGAAAAGAACTCCCAGAAGGACAAACCCTCAGGGGTTTGGAAGTGCTCCTGTGGACAAATAACCTAGGTCAAAACAAACGCATTTACACTCACAGCCTCAAATCAAGTTCAAAAGACATTTATCGTGGGTACACTTTCTGATCTTATGCGCTTTGCTTGCTAAACAACGAAGCTGCACTCTCACAAAGATTTCAAAATGGAGTATTGCCTATTTTGGGCTCACATCGGGCCCACCATAGGCTCACTGTGGGCCCACTAAAGTACTAACCTTCAAATTTCTGTACAGCGTATCCGTCTTCTTTCTGATCTTAAATCTGCGTAATTGAATGTTGCCTAATTTGGTTTCACAGTGGGCTCACTGTGGGACCACTAAAGCACTAACCTTCATATTTCTATACAGCGTATCCGCCTTCTTTCTGATCTTATGCGCTTGCTTGCTAAACACCAAAGCAGCGCTCTTACTAAGGTCCCAAGATAAAGTACTGTCTAATTTGGTTTCACGGTGGGCCCACCATGGGTTCACTTTGGGCCCACCATGGGCTCACTGTGGGACCACTAAAGCACTAACCTTCATATTTCTATACAGCGTAACCGCCTTCTTTCTGATCTTATGCGCTTGCTTGCTAAACACCAAAGCAGCGCTCTTACTAAGGTCCCAAGATAAAGTACTGTCTAATTTGGTTTCACGGTGGGCCCACCATGGGTTCACTGTGGGCCCACCATGGGCTCACTGTGGGCCCACTAAAGTACTAACCTTCATATTTCTGTACAGCGTATCCGCCTTCTTTCTGATCTTATGCGCTTGCTTGCTGAACACCAAAGCGGCGCTCTCACTGAGGTCCCAAGACGGAGTATTGCCGACATAAGCGCGCATGCGTTTCACTGTCTCCAAGCATGTCGGGTGTTTGAGCAGCATCAGAGGTTTCACATCCAATGCTAAAAACAAAGAGCATAAAACTAACTAAACATTAAAGCATTGACACTCACAGCCCCTCACTTAGTTTTGATGACTTATAACGTAGGTGTTGAAAGCAATGCAAACGATTACACCCAGAACCAAACGCACATCTCTCGTTATAAAGAAAATTAGTGCTTCTGCGGGTATTGAAGCCGGTACTCGCACTGTTTAAAGCCACACAAACATAACAGTCAAAGCAAGTAAGCTGCATGTTCAAGTTCAAAACATTTCCCCTATGTTTAACTATGTTCCAAAAGGATATTTTACATGAACTACTTTTTATGGATATGAAACGTAATAACATAACATAAACGCTTTCACACTCACAGCCCCACACTAAGTTCGATGACTTGTGTAGTGGGTGCTGGAAACATTCACATCACACACACAATCACAACCAGAACCAGAAACACAAATTTTCCTTGGGGAGAAAACTTGTGTTCCCGCCGGGAATCGAACCTGTTACCTCTATTTAGAAGGCGAACGCTCACTCAACTGAGCTCACAGTTCACACACATAACATGTACTCGTAACTAGATTTTTATTTTATTTTGATATGAAACGTAATGTTTTAATCTATATATATAAAAGAAAGTCGTGTTAGTTACTCCACTTATAACTCAAGAACGGCTGAACCGATTTAGCTGAAAATTGGCAGGGAGGTAGTTTAGAGCCAGGAGAAGGACATAGGATACTTTTTAAGAACGTACATTTCTTTAAATATTTTTTTTTACATTTCGACATGCTTTCCATTTTCTCATACGTCACTCGGATTTGGTAAAGTACTAGGCAAACATAAACATGAAGGTTGTAATAATATAGTCACGTGACATTGTAACGCATGCCGGGTATGGCTTCCTAAATATGCACATTCATTGACTGTTAGGCGGAACGAAGGTCGCCGGGACAGCTAGTTAATTATATTTTTTCTACACTTACCGAGCAATTCATCCAGAAGTGTCAAGCACAGTTCTGTGTCGGCTTTCTCGAGACACAAACACGTCTTGATCTTAGCATCGAGCTCTATCAACTTCATCTCTGTCTTCAAGAAATTCACGCGAGATTTCTTCTCCTCTGAAAAAAATAACAACCAATAAAGCGAATTATATTAAAGAAAACTAATGTCATGTATAAGATCGAAATATTTGGATCGTTGAATTTTGACGTGATAACGTCTTATAAATCGATGAACACCAGCTGCACGCACGAAAAAGTGTCACGTTCCGCCTGAGCCTGAGCATGCAAGCGAGAGCGCGGAACAAGCGATAGAGAGGCACGATCGAAATATTATCTTATGACGTTATCACGTAAAATTATCATCCGTAAACCGACTTTACAGATTTAGATTTTTTTTTTTATTACGGCGCTTTATCTAATAAACGGCTGCACCGATCTTCACCATAGCTAAGAACACTCTCGATCAATTAACCTTTAAAACAAAGGAACTAAATCAAAATCGATTCAGCCGTTTGGGAGCTACCATGCTACAGATGGAAACTCGATACACACGTAAGTTCGCCTCTGCTTTTACTCTCAAACTTATAGTAAAAGTTTTATTTCTCACCTCCGACACAGACATATTAAACCTTTATCAATAAAATCATTAAACGAGGGCAAAGCTTAAAAAAAAACGACTTCACCGCTTTATCTTCGGAACTTCATCAGATTATATGTACTGAACGCATTATTGACGATTTTTTAAAAAACTACAGATCTTGATCAATTTTAAATGGGACCAAATTGGAAAGCAACCGATTTTGAAATTTTTTTTTGTTTGAAAGAACAAACAAAAAAAATTTTCAAAATCGGTTCATGTGGAAAGAAGTTATGAGGTAACACATATAAAAAAAAAATACAGTCGACTTGAATACCTCCTCCTTTTTTGTGAAGTCGGTAGAAAACAATGTGCGTCGTAAAGATACACGACAGAAGTGAAAAATTTGTATTACATGGAAACATGGAACACTTTGCGTCACGCAAAAAGGTTGCGGAATAGAATTTCAAAGCCCTCCCATAAAAAGATTCACTTCAAAAATTGCTAGTAAAAGCAAAGTCGAACTATAAGTTTGATAGTTTTAAATAAATATATATGAGAAACATCTTCATATACAGAAAAAAAGTCCATGTTCTTGCTTTGTTTTGAAATCCCTTACTTTAATTTTTAAATGAGAGGTTCGACGCAAACCTAGGGTGATATATTTAACATGTATTCTGTGGCATCGATGCTAAACGGCTGAAACGATTTTGATTTCGTTCTTTTTTATGTTAACTTGATCGAGTGTGTTCTTAGCTAAGTTCGGTGAAAATCGATGCAACCGTTTTTCAAACATGTCATAGGGGTTATTTAAAAAAAAAATACCACTTGTTTTTAAATGGGTGCGGCACTAAAGTAACGATTTTCGCGACTTAAGCGCGGCTAAAAATATATGTTATGAGGTCTATCAAATTATCGAATACCTTTAAACGAGCAATTCTTGTATATATATTTATATATATAATCTGAATCTCGGAAACGACTCCAACATTTTCATGAAATTGAGTAAGCAGGGGGCTTCGGGGGCGATAAATGGGTGAAAATAAACCTTATCTATGATAATGCACTAAAAGAAAGCAGGCAATAGATACCCGAGGTGAACAACTTTATTTTTTGTGCTGTACAAAAAAGTATTTTTTTTATCGATTTTTATGTTTAATTAAATAATAAATGAACATGCAAATTTACCTCTCCTTCTCATGATTGCCGCTTTACAATTCAGTGTGCAAAACAAAACGAGAACATACATTAATTATAAACATTGAAGAGGTACATATATTTAAATCTATAGCAAGCTCACAAAAAAAAATATTTTGCACACAGGCTAAATGCCCGAAAAATTCCATTTAGTCCGTTATATACATAATCAAAAAATATTGGACACGTATTTTTTTGTCAATAAAAAAAATACGAACATATACGTTTTCTATATGTACGTTGAAATTCCGAGTGACGTCACGAGCCCACACTCCCGATCTTTGACGCTCTTTATCTTTGTCATAATTTCTATTGACATGTTAAGCAGTCATAGAATACACATGTAAGATTACAAAAGGGGATTAAAACAAATAGTACTCAAAAATCTTGTAAACCGCTTGCCAAAGGAAAAGTGCCCAGAATACTGGCTACGTTTCTACGTTGAATAGCGATGCTAATTTTTTGTGCTAAATAAGAGCATTCTGGTCACTTGTCGCCTCGACTTAACGTTTGGATAAAAAATTAAAAATTTCGTGTGCACCCGGTCCCCACGGACCCAAAGTTTCTACCCCAAACGGTACAAACATATAACCTCTATCAAGGTTGGAATATTTACGCCGTTTGATGTTTTCAATAAAAAAATACATGTCCAAGATTTTTTTATAATCTAACTGACGGACTATTTTTTTATCCAGGCATCATCCCTACTATATCCCGAATTGATCGCACATCCTATCAAAATGAAATTTTAACATTAAAAACACAACTTTTTATATTCTCCTACTAGCCAGTTTCACGACTGTGTAAGTTTCACTTGATAGATTTTTTTTGAGAACTCTTCGAGTTTATTTTGTTTTTATTGTTGAATTGGCTTATTCCGTAAATATATGCTAACATATAGAAACCCAAAAATAAGGCTGGTGTTGCTGCTGAATCAGCTGATACTCTTAAAAGGCGCAAATATAGTAATCTTGACAGTGGTTATACATATATTTGTGCCTTTTGGGGTTGAGACGTTGGGGCCGTGGGGACCGGGAGCACAATCTACAAAGAATTATCAGGGCATTTGGTCGAAGCAACTAGTGACCAAAATGCTGGCAAATATTTTGGACAGAGATTGAGCATTTTCATTCAACGTGGCTATGCTGCCAGCATTTGGGGTACTTTGCCTACTGGTAGCGGACTATTAGATAAAGTTTTGTATTTATATCTAGTGATAGTTATTTTTGATACAATACAATAATTCTTTCTCAAACAACTCTTTATTGACACCAATCATAAAAAGTACAGAAAAGAAATTAAATATCTAATAAATAAAAAAAAGGTACAATGGGCGGTCTTATCGCTAAGAGCGATCTCTTCCAGATAACCTTTGGATGGAAAATAATAATATAGATAAATGGTGGTGTGGTAAAACAGAGACTTAGTACTAAACAAACTACATAAACATATAATTACCGTAATACATATCTAATATATATATATATTATATCATATACCATAATAAATATAATACATACAATTGCATAAATAAATTAATATTCATAAAATTGATAAGTTTTAATTTAGTTTTTAGTTTAATTTATAGGTATTGTATTAGTTATATTAATTAGTATTGAATTAAATAAATAGAATTTATTAAATAGAAAATAATCAAATAAGTAAATGTAGGCTTCCTTGTAAAATAATTTTATAATGATACAACAATGTACAACTACTTTTTAGCAACAATGGCTGATTTTGACCGTGAGCCAATATCACCCATTGCCTCGATTCTGATGTCACACAATAAATTAAATTTAAACTATTCCTGTCTTTTACAAAATAAGAACACAAGACAGAGATAGCATACTGCTGTGCTGTCAAGTTAGTCAGAACTTAGATGTCTATGCAAGCTTAGTCAAGTATGTGTTGTATTGGTGTTAACTAAAAACAAGCGCCTTTCTGCTTCTGCTGTTCATATTTTAATTGATAAACTAGCGTGACAGCACTAAAATGCATGCTATCTCTGTCTTGTGTTATATTTTGCATGAGACAGGGATAGTTTAAATTTAATTTAGTGATTGTACATCAAAATCGAGGCCAATGTCATCATAAGTCTGTTTTTTTAACACAATATCCTTACCAGTCTCTCTTTCCTTGTCTAATGTTGCTTTCTCTTCGTCTGTGAGGTTCAAATCCATCACCAGCTGACCCTGCACCGCTTCTGGCGTTATCTGGTTTCTTTCTAAGGATAAAATAGTAATGATTTATTTATCTTATACTTTATATCATTTATTTAACAAAATCCGAAAGTTTGATTTTAAATATCACCTTTTCATCATTTAATTATTTGGTGTCATTCTGTGAAAGTAACTTGTCAGTCTTGCCACTGCTGTCACTCTCATTATTTTTTATATAGTGAGGATTAGTGATATGACATTATATGTTGATAAATTAACTTCAGTTATTTAAATGAATTCCGGGCTGGTCACCTGGCAAGAGGACAAGACAAATGGAGCAAAAGGGTGACGTGGTGGTACCCAAAGGAAGGCAAAAGGAAGAGAGGCCGACCACAGAAAAGGTGGGTCGACGATATTAGACAAGTCGCAGGTGTTACATGGAACAGAGTGGCCCATGAAAGAAAAGAGTGGAAAAGGTTGGAGGAGGCCTTTGCCGACTGGCAAACAGATCTTGGCAAAATAACCAAGGACCAAATATTAGTTTAATTTTATTAATATATATTAAGTTTAAGTCTTCAAAGTTAGATACTAAATAAGTTTATATAGTTAATGTTAGCTAAACAAGTCTATATGTTAGTAAAATAAGTTAAATAAGTTTATACAGTTTTACATAAGTTTAAAAACCATTGTAAGAGATCTGAATAAAAGGCTATATTATTATTATTATTATTTAAATGAATTACTGATTTGATTCACTATAGCTCTGTGACACAATGTTAGAAAAAATACTCGATGGGAAAACATCGATGTCTTACTGATGAATCGGAAAATATCGATGCACAGCGTAACTATGTTTTTTTTTAGATTTAGTTTCAAGATAAGCAAACGTTTGACCGCTATCTAAACTGATGGTAGGTGACCATGCGGTCGACGATACAGGTCTATGACTTACCTAGCTGCCTCTTCAGGGTGATAGCGTTAGCAGCGGCCTGCTTGTCCCAATTAAGCCGCGACGCCTCGTTTTTGAATGAAATCGGACGCGATTGGAACAGCTTGATACCGACGTAAGTACTGTTTGGGAGGTATGCGATGAGTATGTTGTCTTTGTCTTCGTCAACTGTGAAATAAAAGAAAATTGTGATATATAAACGCAGTTTTGATGCTTTGTAGGCTCAAATGGAAATGGGCGGGACACATTGCTAGGTCTACCGACAGCCGTTGGAGTGGACGCGTTGTCAACTGGTACCCGCGAGACGGAGCGCGTCCCAGAGGGCGACCAAGGAAACGATGGTGTGACGATATCGTCGAAGTGGCGGGAGCTACTTGGACCCGCTTTGCCCAGAACCGAAGGACTTGTAAGGAAATGGAGGAGGCCTTCACCCAAATTTGGGTGCCCTAATTTAAAGTAAATTAATTTTAAGATAATTGTTTGTAAATTTAACATAAGGGCATGAATAAAGGCTATTTTATACGTTCAATTTTATTTTATAAACGTAATTTCACTAATATTATAAATCCGACAGTTTGTGTGTATGTGTAAATGTAGTGTGTATGTAGCTTATTTTCTCTTCACGGTGTAACGGAAATATACATAGCTTTTACCTAGGATTAGCACATATGCTACGTTTTAACTTGATAAACGCGGGGGAATCCGCGGGGCATGGCTAGTTATTAATATACGAAAGTTAATAATTGTTTGATGCCAGCTTTGGGCAAGTTATCATGTTGTTAAGGAGTTTTTAATGCAAGATAAGTAAGCATTTGGCCACTATCTTACTGATGGAAAGCTATGAAACGGCCGAAGATGTAGCATGCTTTCCTATTCCTACTCTAGAATTGATCCGAAATAATACCGTTCTGAGAACTAAGACGTTGGCAATGAGTACCACTCTTTCGCTGTACGGACGAACTTACATAAACATAAACGCTTTCACACTCACAGCCCAACGCTAAGTTCGATTACTTGTGTCGTCGGTGCCGGAAACATTCACATCACACCCAGAACAAAAAATTGGAAATTTCCCTTGGAGAGAAAGCTTGTGTCTCCGCCAGCAATCGAACCCGTTACCCTTGCCTAGAAGACGGACGCTCACCCAACTAAGCCAACGGGCAGTTCTTAGAGCTGACAACTATAAATTAATGAAGTTTGTTAGTTGTTCTTGTTAATAGGTGACTTAGGTAGTAAAAATTGTATAAATTAACTATCACTATCGGTGAATGCTAAAATGTGAAGAAATTCATGGAAGCAGAGCTGATCTACATGCTTGCCTGGCCACCCTATACCATAATAGTCGTAGTTTATACCCACAAGTAGAAGAGCTGTCTTTTTTTATTTAAGACTAGCCGATCCCTGCGGCTTCGCCCGCATTAACCAAGTTAAAAACTAGCCCATGTGTTAATCCTAGGTATAAGCTATGTACATTTCAAATTTAATCAAAATTCGTTCTGCCGTTACAGCGTAGAGACAAAACACACTCACCCATTAGTGTGAGTGTGATATGCAAACGTTTGATCACTATCCTAATGTTATGTGACGATGAAGTCGCGAGTGAATAGGTATCTTCTAGGCAAATCATCAATAGGTTTCTTTTACTATTTCTAATGTCGAATTACCATTTAGGATCAATAACGTTCTCGTTTAAATTTTTCAAAACTTTGCTTAAGTTCTTGTATAATCGCGTAAACTATTAGACCTATCGAAAATGTGTCAAATAAAAAAAAAGTGAGCTCACTTTTTATTAGTCGGGTATTTTTATTAAATTGTAAGCGACTTCAGAAATTAAAAAAGTCATCAACATGCAAAATCAACAAAATTTATTTAATTTTAACCAATTCAAAATTTTAAAATCCTGCATTACTTTCTAACAGTTTTCAATAAAGCATTCTCTTCCGGGTACAAATTTAATATTTTGTAATAAGTCTCATTGGCTTCTTCATTAAAATCCTCAAGAGGTCCAAAATGCTTAACGTGTTCACTGTATTTCATATTGAACCCCATATCCCCCAAATCAGTAGACATAGCCGTTGGCTTTTTGCTTACAGAAGGAACATAATCTTCAAATAACTTCAAAAATTCGTTCCCTTTCGGCACTTTAGGTTGAAAAGTAACATTTTCGTTGCTATTATAATCAAGATTCTTATATATTTTATTTAGAGACGCCACGGAACATGTAGAAAGCTGCCTGCTGAGATTTTTGAAACTGGATTTATCCGATTTCTGAGATTGAATGTATTCTTGAGACATATCTTGAGTAGGTTGATAGATTTCGTCGTTGAGTAAATTTATTGAACCAAATATCATGCCACAGAGGTTTTTCGTTTTATTTTGCTCTTGACCGAGTTGAGTTTCATTTAATACTTGAGATAGCGGTTCTTGAGTGTAGACGGTATCTTGACTATAAATACTGCTTTCATATATATTAGCTTTTTCTTGACTTTGATTAAGGCTCAATTGTATTCCAAATGTTAGATTAAAAGGTGGTAAATGCATTTCTTTTACTTCAACATTGTTCTCTTTATTAGTCGACGTTTTTTCATCATTTTTATCAGATTTAGTGGGCGGTACGAATTTCTTAGTTTTGATGTTGTTATTATTCTTTTGAATTTTCGATTTTTTGCCGAATTTCGGTACTATTTTCTTTGAGGCGTCTTGTTTGATAAATGTTTGTTCATTTTGTAATTCTGTAATAATATTTAGAAACGCGTGGTTTTATTGTAAGCACTGTAGATACTATAGACAAGATTGACGCTCGACAACAGAAGAATTCTTTGCATTTAATTTGCAAATAAAGAACATAATATGAAGATCACATTTTCAGAGTTATTAGTAGAATCATTAACTTTCATGATTGCCTCTTTGGGAATGCCATGTGCCATGCCCATGTGAATAAACGATTTTGATTTAAATATTTTCGGTATATAAACTCCTTTAATCTAGTATCTTCATTTCAAGAAAAATAAATTACATAGATAGAACATTATTTAATGCACTCGCAGTCCCAAACTAAGTTCGATGACATTTGTCGTAAGTGCCGGGAACATTCACATCACACACAATCACATCCAGAACCAGAAACACAAATTTCAATTGGGGAGATAACTAATGTTTCTACCGGGAATAAAATCCGATAACCGCTGATATAAGGCAAATGCGGTACCAACAACGCCAACGATTTATTAAATGTATATAATTTTAGAAATTATAAGCCCAAACTATTAAAATACAAATCTTACCTCGATTTTTACTAAAAGTATTGCTCCCGCCAAAATCTTGTTCGCATTTCGTCAAACAGTTGTTTGTTACGAAATTATCATCATATTGACCGAACAAATCATCACCCAAGTTAAATAAATCCGATTTATGCGGTATTTCGTCCATTTTCACTTATTTTTCACCATAAATATCACAGTGGTCACTTTGCAATTTCGTTCCGTAGAATGGCGCGGTAACTTTTTTATTTTTGAAATGTCACTATTCCGCGGTAACTTTGCGCGGGAAGCGTTTGCTCTTTTTAATCGGCTTAGCGAATGCGATGCATTCAGCAAAGCAAAAAGGTTAGTTCAATGTTTTTTGTATAATTAATGGTCTTATTAGTACTGTTTATAAATTTAATGGACTTGATATTATTATACCTTTTTAGTGAAATAAATGTTAATAAATATAGACTTACCTGGTTTGAAGGGTTCTTTTAAGACTTCAAGCTCGGACTGAAAAATAAAAAAAATATATTATACTTTTATATTTCAAAGTTATTTTTTTTGCGGTTTTAAACACACAGCCCCGTAATAATTCTGAAGAATTGTATCGCAATTGCTGAAAAGATTAACATCACATGCACTACATTCGGAACCAGAAACACGATTATTAATATCTCTAGTTGTGAAAAATGTGCTTCTGTCAGGCATCAACCCTCTTGTCTCTAATAAAATAGTTAAAAGAGACACATTCTTAGTGTAAAGGATTGGTCAACTTTTCTTCACAGCTGCCATGATTGATCGTGGACGACATAGAGAGAACGTCAAAGTTGTCGCGTTTATAATTGCCCGAACCTGCGGGTCTATTCCGGGCATAGATTATCTTTACACCGACGTCGAATACGAACGATTTTCTTTTGTTATGAATATCGAATCAACTGAAATTTCAACCAATCGACTGTCGTATCGACGTCGCATCAATTCGAACAATCGTATTTGCACGACCATAATAGACCTACTGATTGTATTTCAAATATTTATTATTATTGTAAACGATCGAATAAAAATATACAAAAAATATATGCATATTCTATTTTTTACGTCATTGAGAGACGAGATAAGAAAGTCGCTCGCCTGATGGTGAGTGTCACGCTTGCCAATTACAGTTCAGAGCCACCCAGAGTTTTGAACTTAGGCCAAAATCCTGCTCAGCAAAGCACTGCGTTCGTTCCCCTAAAATATTAGATGTTAAATCTCTTTAAGCCCTGTATTTTCACTGGAAACATTGCCCTTCAGTCCTGCATACACTGTAATGTTTGCACACTGCTACTGGTTGAATGTCCGGCAATGGTGTGCTACTGCCCCACGCGGACTCGGAGTCCTATCACTACAATACCTATCTAATCTAATATATAAAATCTCGTGTCACAGTTTGGTGTCGAGCTCCACCGAAACGGCTTGACCGATTTTAATGTATTTTTACCGACTTCCCAAAAAGGAGGAGGTACTCAAGTTGACTGTTTTTTTTTTATGTTTGTTACCTCATAACTTCTCTCCACGTGAGCCGATTTCGAAAATTTTTTTAGTATGAAAGATGTTGCTCTCTAATTGGTCCCATTTAAATTTGATCAAGATCTGATCAGTAGTTCTTGAAATATCGTCAATAATGTCTATTTTGTGACGAATAATACGTACTTTGACGATGTTCTCGTTTACCCGACTTCAAAAGTTACCTCACAACTTCTTTCGTTGTGAGCCGATTTTGATGATTTTTTTTTATTAGAAAACTGGTGCTTTTTATGTAGTCCCGTTGAAATTTGATCAAGGTCTGATATCTAGTTTTTGAGTTATAGTCAATAATGCGTGTTTATACATTAAATCTGATCAAGGTTCCGAAGATAAAGCGGCGAAGTCAGTTTTTTAAGCTTTGCTTGTGTTTAGTTACTAATCGTGATTTTAGTATTTACAATATCCAAAAAGCGTATAGTATGGTATTAAAGTACCAGGCGACCATAAACGTGAAAGAGGTGAAACACTTTTTCTAAACGTGGCATTGCAACGCATGCCGGGTACAGCTAGTATATAAATATAATTCATATTGACGGGTGTAATCATTTACCTGTTTCACAGCGCTGAACTGTGTAAAAGTCTTCTCATTCTTGTCCTCCTTGTCTTTACCGATATTTGTTTTCTCTTTCACACCATCTTTCTCTTTCGCGGCTTCTTTCTCTGGGGAAGCGCCGCGGCGACGTTTCGTCGCGGGAGAGGGGAGGGTAGTATTTTCCTCTGTCTGCTCGTCTATGTACCTGTAAAATCATTACATTATTAAACACTAGCCGAGCCCCGCGGCTTCGCCCGCTATTATCAAATTCTATGTGTTAATCCTAGGTATAAGCTATGTACATTTCAAATTTCATCCAAATTCGTTCAGCGGTTAAAGCGTGAAGAGGGACTGAAGCGTGAAGAACAAACATACTTGCACACAAACTTTCGGATTTATAATATTAGTAGTATATACGATTTAACACAGCCCAACACTAAATTCAATGATTTTATATTCATAATTAATTTTGTATTGACACAATTATAACCAATTTTAAATAGATTGTAACTGAATTACCACTGGGAAAGTTCAAATCTGCAATAAAACGGGCATTAATTAATAAAGCTTACTATAAAACAATCGACTATATTAATGACAAGGATGCATGGAGGCAAACTGCACAAGTTCTTTCTAGCGACTACTATAATAACACCTAGGTTAATAAAATTATGTATTAGAGATTAAGAATGTTTAAAAAAAAATGAATGAAAAAAAATGCGCCGCCGTGTTTCTTGCCAGGTTCTTCGCGAGATGACTGTAATTTTGCGAATCTAGCAATAGAATCATTAACTTTCATGAGTGCCTCTTTGGGGCCCATGTGAATAAACGATTTTGATTTGCTTTGACTTGCAATAAATGATTTATTTCGTGGGTGCTGGAAACATTCAAATCAAACCGTAAACTAGAAACACAAATTTCTCTTGGGGAAAAATGCTTGTTCACCGAGACCTACTACCAGTTTTATACAGGTGATAATTTAAGTCACAGTGTCCTGTGATAAGACCTATCATGAGGAGCAGGTCTTGTCAAGTCTTCTCAGGTTTATTTTCCTCCATGCATCCCATACACAGAGAGCTATATGTAATATTGTCTGCCACTATCGCAAATATAGTTATTGTCTTAACAAATATACTTCGGCTGTGGAATACTAATATATGGATTGTATGTTATACCATCAAACTATAACTTAAAACTTGTTGGTATGTTGCAATCCAATTAAACAAATTTAACCATTTGGGGGCCGAGTCCCCCACGTCCGTAGGAGGATACCCCTTAAGTCTGACTCCCTACACGTGGTCCCCGGGTGGTGCTAATCAGGTGACATTTGAGAGGTGGTAGAGCATTTTGTGAGTTGCTCGCCTGGCTTGCTACCAAAGTAGCTTACCACCATCAAGTTGAAAGTCTGCCGCCAAGCCAAATACGGTGTTCCGGCAGTTATCCTTGAGAGCCTGCGTATTCCAGGTCTAGTGTGTTTACCAGCTTCGATCACATCGTCACTTACCATCAGGTGAGATAGTGGTCAAACACTAAAAAAACAAATAAAAAAAAAAAAAAACAATCTGTGTTGGGGTTGCCTGGTTTCCAAGGGGCCACATCACATTGCTCGTTGGGAGTAAATTCTCTCTCTAAGAATAAAAAACATACCTTTTAGGTCTTATCTTCCGACCACTCCTGCTGACCAACTCCTCGTCGGTCTTCTCATCAGCCTTCTCCTTGGCTTCATCCTTCTTGGGCTTGCCTCGGGGAGTCCTCGGCTCCTTGGCTTTGGGAGTCTCCTTGGCTTTAGGGTCAACCTTGGGCTTCTTGCCTTTAGCTGGTGTCTGAACAAAATTAATCAAAACATGTAAATATATTATAATTCTAATAAATCATAAAAATAATTTCAAAAAAGGA
Source organism: Lomographa bimaculata (assembly GCA_948107665.1). NCBI lineage: Eukaryota > Metazoa > Arthropoda > Insecta > Lepidoptera > Geometridae > Lomographa > Lomographa bimaculata. The sequence continues at coordinate 4,361,850 of OX403612.1, read as the reverse complement.
AAGGTAAATAATAATTAACAATAACGGCACGAGTATCCCAACTTTTTGATAACGTATTTCTAAATATTCCCCATCACCCGATACATACAAATAAATACACACACAGACAAATGCACAATTTTTTTTATCTATAAGTTCCTGCTCTTGCTTGGAATTGAACCCGCCAAATAATACCCACCTTTCCTTCGTCGATGACAAGGGCACCGGCTTCGTCAGAGTCTTCAACGGTGGCGTCGTTTTGGCTCACATCCGCCTGCAATAAAGAAAAAACAAACATAATAACATTACATAAACGCTTTCACACTCACAGCCCCATACTAAGTTCGATGACTTGTGTCGTAGATGCCGGAAACATTCACATCACACACGCAATCACAACCAGAAACACACATTTTCCTTGAGGAGAAAACTTGTGTTCCCGTCGGGATTCGAACCCGATATCCCTGCTTAGAAGGCGAATTAGTACCAATCTAAGTTAACGAGTGGAACGCAGCGAAGGCGCCTTTTTGAAGCCAGAGCGGAGCGAAGGATTCTAGAGTAGAATCCTGTCTAGAGCGACGGATTCTTATGCTAAGCATAAATCAAGCAACAATACTATAGAATCATAAATTCTATTATTAAAATTGTAAGCCAAAATTATTATACATAGATGCAAGCATTCAATTTCTATTAAGGGGCCTGCGGAGGTTTATTTGCCCATACAATCGTAATACCGAAATTATTTATAATTCAAGCATATTACCACCATACTGTGCTGTTATTCAGATTAAAAACGTATTAATCTAGGTTCCTGGATAGTTTTTATTCCAAAATAATTACCTAAAACGAAATATAAACCAATTGAATTTCACACATTATTACGACGTAAATGACGCATCTTTATCTTGTTCGTTTTGTATTAAAAACTAACACATTTCTTTTGTCATTACAACAGGAACATAGATTATCATTTCAAGGTACTATTAATGCAAAAAACAATGGCTAAACATTACATTTTCATTCATAATTTTTGGTATTACGGCACCTATCATAATTTGTTCGGTCGATAGTGCTATCGCATCAAGCATGGGCACAGTTTACCAGTTAAACAGAGACAGCCTATATATCGTTTCACAGACTCCCCGGCCTCTTAAGAATTGGTTACAATCATTTCTCAATCTAAAGAGCTACTAAATATTTTATGACAATACAAAGTTAATACAATGCTTTTGAAAGTTTTTTTAATAAATCAAGGTTTTACCAGTTGTGATTAAAAAATGACTATCCTACTAATATTATAAATGAAGTTATATATCGAATCAAACGAGCCCAAACAATGAGTTTATCTTGTTAGTTTAGAAGTTCCTATGGCCATTTTCCATCTCCATCAACAGACCAGCTCCATACCATGTCATTGTATTGACACCGAAGATACATAAGCACCAAATTTAAGTCCAATCGGAGATCGGGAAGTAGGTCTAATTTGGCTTGCAAGATTTGAATACAGACTGACAGATAGACAACAGGCCAGCTTCTAATTCTAACTGGGGGCGATAAGGCCTGCACTGACGTCCCGCTGGGGGTGTATTGTGCATTTCCTCCTGCCAGCAGCTAGCCCAGCCACCCTAACTCCTTTATATACCATCATTGGTTAATAGTGCACAATCCTACAGGTGGTGGATTAGAATCGACAACTGGGAAGAAAAAATTTGCAATTATGTTTTTTTAATCTCAAAATCTTTTCTTGACTTTTTGGTATATAAACTGTAGCGCCGACAGTTAAGTACTAGCTGTCAAGTAAACTATGGCAACCCTTAGACAACTGCTACAAAAAAAAGCTTGTACTACGTAGATGAATACGAGTGCTGACATGTGGGGAGACATCAAGAGAGGTTACAGCTAAATCAGGAATTACGAGAATGTTAGATAGATACCATAAAAAATTACGCCTAAAATATATTAAAAATAATATTGTGCCCATTTATCTATTCTAAACCCCCTGTAGGATTGTACACTACTAACCAATGACTTTATATATCGGAGTGCGGCTTTGGGTCGCTGGCACAATTGTTCCAGTGATGAAGATGTAGGTGTGCATGATGTCGACTCTGCGTTGGAATGTTCATGTATCCTCGTATATCTTTTGTGGCCTCACAGTGTATGGCATCACGTGTTCCACAAATTCATTCTCCCGCAGGCAGCCACCACATAAGGGACTATCAGTGGCACCAGTCTTATACATATGGTTATTTAGTTCGTAGTGACCTGAGATAAGTCCCAGGACAGATGAAGGTGAAACTATATAAAAGCTTGTAATAATCACAAGCAAAGCTGAAAAAAAACGACTTCACCGCTTTATCTTCGGAACCTTGATCAGATTTAATGTATTAAACACGCATTATTGATGATAACTCAAAAACCAGATCAGATCTGGATCAAATTTCAATGGGACCACATGAAAAGCACCAGCATTCAAATAAAAAAATAATCATAATATCAAAATCGGCTCACAAAGAAAGAAGTTATGAGATAACTTTTAAAGTCGGCTAAAAACGAGAACATCGTCAATGGACTAAATTGACGATGTTCTCGTTTTTAGCCAGAGAATACGCATTATTGACGATGTTTCAAGAAATACTGATTAAAAACAAAAGTCGACTTGAGTACCTCATCCTTTTTTGTGAAGTCGGTAAAAACAAATTACATTGGGAAAAAATATTTTTTTAAATGTTAGTCCTCTCGGCAAAGCAAACAGTTGACTAAAAATGTTCGTTTTGGCTGTGGACTTTTTAGTCTATGGATTTTTTACACACACAACTCGTATCTACATAATTGTATGTCTATGTAAATCCACAAAAACAAGCTTCAGCTAATTAACAAACAAAAACAAACGCATTCACATTCACAGCCCCACACTAAGTCAAAGACTTGTATCGAGGGTGCTGGAAACATTACACACACAACACAAATATTGTTTTTTTTTTTTTATGCATTATAGGCAAGCATTTGACCACTATCTCACCTGATGGAAAGTGACGATGCGACCGAAGATGTAACATGCTTGCCTAGAAGATACCTATTCACTCTTGACTTGAAGACTCCCAGATTATACCCCTCGGGGAACAATGACGAATATAATGGGAAATATCTGCTGCTGAAGGAATTTGTGCTCCTTGTGCTGGGAATAGAACCCAGGAACCACGGTGTAGAGGGCGGAGACCTGTCCACTGCGCCAACTGGGTCGTTAAATTACTTATTTAAATGAATATCGTTTTATTGTACTTATGTTTCTTCAACCAGTGTCATTGTACTTCTTCAGTCATAGTGTCATTGTACTTATATCTTCAACCAGTGTCATTGTACTTCTTCAGTCATAGTGTCATTGTACTTATATCTTCAATCAGTGTCATTGTACTTCTTCAGTCATAGTGTCATTGTACTTATATCTTCAACCAGTGTCACTGTTCCAACATGTCCAGCCACAGATTGTACTTATGTCCACGCTAGTAAACAGACACATAATCATTACTTACATCATCAGCCACAGTGTCATTGAGTGTTTCGTTGGCAGTGGTGTCCATAGCGCTTTCATCCATAGTAGCATCGATTGCGGAGTCATTTGCAGTGTCGTTGACCTCTGCTCCTACCTGTTTGATACAATAAATTATATGAAAAATAATGTTCTTTCAAAGGAACATCAGGGTTGGAATAAATAATCTTAAAAAAAAACAAATAAAACATCTTTACATAGCATAAAATAAAGTCGCTTCTGCTGTCTGTTCGCTTAGATCTTTTAAACTATTCAACGGATTTTAATGCAGTTTTCAGCAATAGATAGAGTGAATCAAGAGGAAGGTTTATATGAATAATACATACATATTATAGTACAGAAAAGACGAAAATTCAAAGATTTGTATTACCTGGGCGACGCCGGGCGGGTCAGCTAGTGATTATATAAATAAATCCTAATTAATCATGACTTTTTTCATTTTATCATAAAGTTTCATTAAGTTTTGTGTCAAACGGAACGCAAATAGAATTCTCACTAACAGATGAAGAAGAGGAAAGTGCCTTGGAGGAAGCACAAGATAAGTATGATGTATCAGTTTTACAACCGTTAATAGTGACATTAGATTTAATCATTGATTTTTAGTGAAAAAATCATTAGATTTAAATCAAAATGATTTAATCGTGCCAACCCTGGACCATGTATAATTTTTTATACTTTAATTCAATTATAAATGTTTGTATCAATAACGGGATATTTACCATGTATTAACTCCGTAATCATGGCGCTTGCAACAGTGCCGAAATATCGGAAACTCAAAACAAACGAAATACATGGTAAATATCCCGTTATTGATACAAACTTTTATTCAATTGTTTACTTCACTATCACATTTTATAAAATTAATTCATTCATGAAATTATATATAACATTGAAAATGCAATCAGATTCGGGCCAAATTAAATGCCATTTAACGTTCTTACATCCAATCCTATGATTGCTGCCTCTAATGCAAAAAATTTGATTGATGGTTTGGAACAATCATTGAACTCAAACATTTGTGAACTGACACCGCAAATCAGTTAAGCTAAAGCATGCATATTGCTATTTTGAGTTTCCCATCTGATTATCACGTTTTATTAATTAAAATTTCTAATTAAAAACCATTTAAATAGGAAATTAATGTTACAGGTGTAATTCTATACATATGTAAATTTTTAAACAAATTATATTAGACCTATATTTAAATCTCATGCATGTTGCCTTTTCTTTTACTTGATAGGCAAGCATTTGACTACTATTTTACCAGATGGAAAGGGATGATGTGGCCTAAGATGTAGCATGCTTGCCTACAAGATACCTATTCACTCTTTTCAACTGAAAAGAAGGTTCTGTGAATTCGACTGTATGTTTTTTTTTGTATGTATGTTAAGCGATGTCTCTGCCAATTATGAATCTATTTTGATGTTTTTTTTTTGTTTGATAGATTATACTCTTGAAATTTTCAATTTCGAAATCTATCAAAATTGATCAAGCCAAAACATGATTTGTTAAAATGATCAAACTAAATGAAAGATGTTAATGACTGGTCAACTATCCCTTAAGACAGCCATGATTGATTGTAGATGGAACAGAAAGATGGTCGCGCTAAAAAAATTCCTAAGCTGATTACATTTTCAAATATTTAATTTGATATAAAATATAATGTTTTGATGAATACATTTTGTTTACCTGCAATATTTTGCTATAATTAATATAAATTATTGAATAAAATATATATATTTATATATGCATATAACATATTGCCATGATTGTTGTACTTTTATTTTGTTCATGTAACTAGATTGCTTGACAGTAAAAATTTTAATCATCCATTTATTTTATAAAAACTTTTCTGTATGGTCTGCCTTTAGCAGATTATCTCCTTACCTCAATAGGCACTCCGATAACTTGCTCCAAAGGCACATTGTTAGCGAAATCATATTCAATCTGCTTCACTCCATCATTGAAGTCTCGACGCTTCACCGTCTTAGTCAGAAACTTGTCTTTATTCTCAGCGTAGTCAAAGATCATGTTCGGCGCAAGATTGGCACTGAAATAACAAATTTTATATAGGTACTTACACAAAACATTCGCACTCATGAAAGTTAAGATAAATATAAAAAAGTGTGAATGCATTTGTTAGCATTTGATTCCAATTATGAATGTTATAGTATTTGATAAGCTCAACCACAGTTCTCTACATCATTATAATAAGATAGAAGTCAATGCCAATCAGATAACAGAATGTTATAATGTATGAGTTGTGTGCTTAAATACAGTAATTAATGTAAAATGCACTTACGTTTCTCCTGTTCCATAGAAATATACGAAATACTTCTTTCCGTTTAACTTTTGAACCTGAAATTGAATAATTACAATCATAAGTATATTGAAGAAGTTGTGAAGAAGTGTAAGTGTGTTTGTGATTATTGAATTCATATGTGTGATTATGTGTGCGATGAGAATGTTTCTAGCAGCCACGACCCAAATCATTTAGTGTAGGAATGTGAGTTTGAAAGTGATTATGTTTATTCTATTTAATATCAGTCAATTGTCTATAATATTTTCTAAAGCTAAATTAAAACTATATACAATTACATGTTCCCTGTGGCTTTGCCCACATAAATGAATAAACATTATTTATCGGATTCAATTGTGAATCTAAACCATTCTTGACTCATAAATTTCAACAGAATCAGTCCAGCCGTTTAGAAATTCACATACAGAAAAATCATATATTATACTAAGAAACAGCAAAAGACCTAAGTTACCTACAAGCTCATTATAAATGCTACCTTGTAGGTACTTCTAGTGCTCATGCCCACTAGGTAGCCCACCCATCTAATTCTGAGTCGTGGGGGCGATAAGTCCTGCACTGACGACCCAGTTGGCGCAGTGGACAGGTGCCTGCCTCTGTGCTGTGGATCCTGGGTTCGATTCCCGGCAGGAGAACAAATTCCTTCCCAAGGGATATTTGTGCTTCTGGTTCTGGGTGTAATGTGTGTGTGATGTGAATGTTTCCGGCACCCATGATTCAAGTCTTTGAAATTAGTGTGGGGCTGTGAGTGTGAATGTGTTTGTTTGTTTGTTTGACTTTCAGCTCTAGGGTGTATTGTGCATTTCTCCCTACCGGTGTTCCCATCATAGCAAGGAGAATGAAAGAAACAATGTTTGCCAAGCAAGCTAGATCCATGAGTGGATGCTGTTTTTTTAAATCTCACATTATAATCATTCTTAGCATTTAAAGAGTTATATTACATACACAGACGTGAATATACATGTGTATGTAGCCCTGCCTTATCATGATTGAAGCCCACAAATGGCTGCCATTTTGCATTAACTGGCAGATAACCAAATTTCATGTCTAATAGCTGATTGTAGGAACTTGATGTTTTTATGTTTGTGTGCGTGTTGTTCAGCTAGTCCAGGGGTCGGGAACCTGCGGCTCGCGAGCCACATGCGGCTCTTTGGATGTGAAGCTGCGGCTCTTTAGTTCCACACGCAAATTATTTATTAAAAAAAACATTAAAAAAAAAGTTCTGAATCGATTAACGAGGATTAGACACTATTTCTATCGAGCCATTAACAACCCTACAAAGGTAGCAAAAAAGTACATTTATACAGTTGAAACAAGTAAATTATGGGATTTTATAACTAGGTATAACGCGTGCATAGCGTTTTCAATACGATACTCGTAGTACAGCAGGTATTATTGTTGGCATTAAGGATTATTGTAGACAAGAAAAATTTTTGTGGCTCTATAAAACTATGGAATTTTGTAAATTGTAATTTTTGACTCTTCCGACTCAAAAGGTTCCCGACCCCTGAGCTAGTCTGTTTGAAACTAATAATTATAATATACCTAACACATTTCAGTGTTCTTATAATATCTGGTCCATGATCACAAAACATTTTCACCCCTTCTTGGAGAAGGTAGTTGTAATGTTGAACAAGGAAAGTATACTATTAACCTTTAGTACACCAAGGGCTTCAATGGAAGATGAAGATTTTAATGTCCTCTACTCTGTGATTTTATCAGAAGACAAACATTGTAGGTGAGAAAATGAATAAAAGTACTTGTAATCGTTTTTTTTTATTGTGTACCTATATGACGGTCTGTATTATATGGAATGCGGCCACGTATATAATTTTTGACAGAAAGTTTTGCTCATCTCTAATAACGATGTTGTATTTTGATACAATGTTTGGTTGGAGTCAGGCGAGTGAGGATGCTTTGTGTAGCTTGGCGGTCAAAAAGGTTATGAGCATAACACTCTAGACACTATCACTATAATTACTACACTACTTATATTTCTTTAGACTTTTATACTTAGTTTAATGAGGACAAAACATTACATAAATTATTTTCAAATAACATTTACATGTCCATTCATGTATCACATAGCAATTAATGTCAATATTTATATATTAAATACTATACTCAAGATGTATGTTAGCAAATTGAGATACAGATAGCGTTATCTAAGCAGTAACGGTCAGAGTGTCGTAAAGGGGGCAGAACAGTTTGTTTTTTTTTTTTTTTCACTATAACTGCTATATTTAATGATGCTTGGAGTCAGTAACCTTCATATCGAGGTCATTGACCTTGACCTTAACTGATTTTGCCCATAACTTGGTAGGGGTAGGTTTGAGGTAAAAACGTTTTAGACAAACATGTATCCAGAAAGGTTGTTCTACATGATGGCATCAAAAAATGATATGGTCATGTTGGCACCAAAAATTTCAAAATTTTTCTAAGTCCCAAGAACTGTAGCAGGTGTCGAGAAGGGGGCAGACACTTATAAAAATTACAGACCATGTTGACTCCCTATTAAGCATATGTTTTAATTCGCGGATTCGATAGAACTATCCAAGACAATCTTCTTTAGTTAGAACAACTTATAATTTAAAACACTCACAGCCCCGCAATATGCAATCAAAATCTTATTTTGACCATAACTCAGTAGGCTTATGTTGGAGAAAAAAACTTTCCGCATAAAAATTTGTCCAGAAAGATAGTCCTACATGATGGCATCAAAAAATTACAGGGTCATTTTGGCACAAAAAAAATCAAAAAATTTTTAAGTCCCAAAAACTGTAGCAGGTGTCGAGAAGGGGGCAGACACTTAGAAAAATTACAGACCATGTTGACTACCTATTAAGCATATGTTTTTATTCGCGGATTCGATAGAACTATCCAAGACAAACTTCTTTAGTTAGAACAACATATAATTTAAAACACTCACAGCCCCGCAATATACAATATACAGAAAGTTTTTCTGGCGCTTCGCCGGCCGCTGCCGCGGCACGCTCGCTTCGCTCGCTCGGCTCGCGCGCTGTGGTCACAAGAAACCTAACCACTCCTCCTCGCTTCGCTCGTCGTCGTACCTATTGATGACTGCCCTAGCCTAAATTATAAGCGAAATTTTTCTAAGTCCTTTTTCCTCAGTGCCCCCTTTACGACACCCTAACCGCAGTAACAACTGAGCGTCAGTGTTAAGATGCTACTTTTACCATTTTGTCGGATTGTATTTTACTCAGTTTATATTGAAACTAGTTGCAAATGCATTAGAAAACCCTTAAAGCGTTGTACACGCGTTCGGAAAATAGCAGAAGATACAATGTTGTAACGTAAAAGCGTTAGGAAACATTAAATTCCCGCGCAAGCCAACCAGAATTCAATCAGACATTACTGTGAATATTATCAACGCTTGTCAAATTATCTGCGTTTCTGAACACTTACCCTTGCTGGCCATGCTGGATATCCTTTTACTTTAGCGAATATAAAGTCTCCGGACTTATATTCTTTCACTTTTTTGCCCATCTTCAGTGAACGCGGTAGCGATAATGTATTCTTGGGAAACCTCAATTTTTTATCACTCGCTCAAAGCACGCACTCTGAAATTACAGCACATTCATAAAACATAGAAAACGTATAGCCCCCCGTAATATCGCTAAAACTGCAGTAATTTCATAATAAAACACATAGACGCTATTTGAAATAACCTACAAAAAAATCTTACCGCGGCAGAGCAATGACGGAAAAGAAATAAACATGGCGTTTGTTTGACGATTGACGAACGAACGAGTTGACGGATGAATAAAATTTTGAACGCATAAACTTTATCGATGTTTATTGAATATATTGTTTTAGAACAATAAACCTTACATATTTCTTATAATAATTCACCATAATTTAATCAATTTAAAAATAAATATAAAATACCATAATATTCTAAGGCCCTTGATAGTAACTCAAAACAATTGACTTATTTTACCGGTGAATAACATCACCAATATCACTGTGATGTACAGTCTGGCCAGCGAATCATGTCACAATAAAGACGCATTTTATAAAAGTACTTAGAATCACCTAGATAAAAACTTATTGCTTCCACTGAGTACAACGATCTTAAAGTATATAATATACACCGATTTCTTAACGTTTTGGTATAATATAATTTACCACCATAATATATCATCTTACATTATTTAAAGCTTGAATGTAAATAAAAGGAAAAATATAATATTGTACGTCTGAAATTAGGAAAACTGATGATTTGTATTTGTTTTATTGGTATTTACAATTCTTTTTTCTACTTCTATTTGTGTAACAAACTCTTAAAACTTATATTAATTGATCGATCAAAATGAATCTCCAAGTAGACAAGAGAAGTTAAGCACTTTGTCGGTCCGTCCGTCTGTCCATCAATCAAAGGCTTTTAGCGTCTGTACTCTATAAAGCCAATAACTTCAAATTCTCAGAGAATATGTAAAGCTTTGGCCCAAAGCTAATAATGATATAAATGAAAATATTAAGGGGCCATCCATACACTTATCCATCACTTATCCATACACTTAAGTGGACAGCACAACATTTGTTGTGGTTTGTGGAGATAGAGATAAAGGTATAAAATATTTTATAGTACTAAAATAAAAATTAAAATAAAATAAGCCTTTATTGCTGTTAACTTATTTAACTATACATTACATACTACTGGAAATATGAAAATGATAACAATTTTATAAAACAATAAATTAACTTATCCATATTCCCAGCATTCGACTCATCTCTCCCCTCAACAGCTTGTCTTTCGACAAAGGCCTCCTCTAATATATTTCCATTTGTTTCTGTCCTTTGCTGTACGTAGCCATTCTGGCCCAGCTACTTGCTTCAAGTCGTCTTTCAATCGCTTTGAGAACACCACTTAACAGTACTGACTTGAGTTAAATAAAACACAGAAAAAATAAAACAGGTAAATATTTCCTGTTTTATTTTTTCTGAGGGGATATACAAATTAAATCCATCGATTTTTTACTGAGTTTACCGGTAGTACAGCACTAAATCGTGCTCATTTCTCTATGGATCAGACATCACAGAGAATAAAATTATTTTTATACCGCTGGCAACTGATAACCATAGACAAATAACTATAATAAGATATGGCTGGCATGTGGTAACCCAGTTACTATGAGTGGTCGTGTCAAGCTGATGCTTCGTACGAGAATATTTCGCGTAAACTAATTGATTTCATCTAATTAAATTACAGTATAGCATTGTATTTGTTAGACCAGTGTGATGTGAGCCATGAGAATCATTAGTGTGCCAACATTCAATCGTAAGACTTCAATTTGAGTGATGTGATTTGTGAATAAAATGGCATCGGGCGATACGGATTGTATAGAAGTTATGGAAAGTGTGAAGAAATCAGACGTCGGCGGAGGGCCATCGGGCTCGGATGACGATGGTAGTGTACCTGCAAATCTAATAATAACATTCCTTTGTGCTAATCCCATTGTGTAACTTGACATACCTGTAAGTGTTACGATCTCTACAACTCGTCCTATTTTCCGCTTTCAGATCGAGATAAAACCTCAATCGCCGAAAAAAATGTTCCATACGATGTGAGTAGCTTTATTTACTTCATAATTACTTTCTGTAGTTCGCTTTTAATTGTGATGCTCCCAGACACGAAGTTACTGGATTTACAGGAGAGTATCCTCAAAAAATTGTTGAGTAGTTGCTATGTAACACAAGGACAATCAAAACGCTAAACAAACAGAGATAACTACATTATGATGGTGTTAATTAGATCTTTGTCCATAGAGAGAGAAATGAGAGAGATCTCTTGAAGTTGCCTGTGAAATTATTAATCCTCTCCTTAACCTCAAGAATTTATTTAAGACTTGGTTTGATGATTGGGTGTGAAATACATAATTTTTGCTTCTTTAGGCAAACATATAAGATAGTTATCAAACATTGCCTTATTACGATACAAGTCTTTGAACTTAGTGTGGGGCTGTGAGTGTGAATGCGTTTGTTTGTTTTTGTTTATGAATAAAAAGCATTGAGGATATGTCAACCAGTTAAAACGAGGACCTTAATTAGGTGTGCATTCTCCTTCGTAGCAGGGTTCAATTCCTAGAATACAATTCTCCTCAAGGAAAATTTGTGTTTCTTGGTTGTAATTGTGTGTGTGTGATGTGAATGTTTCTGGCACCCAAGGTACTAATCATTGAACTGACTGGGGCTGTGAGTGTGAAAGCGTTTACGTATGTTTATGTTAACTTATTTACTATGTTCAAGAAAATCAAACTTGGAGAATATGTTATATCCTTGAGCACACAGGCCTAGAGCTACTACATTAAGAAATTGAGATCAGATTCATAGCTCTGTTCTTGTCTTACACTGACTTTACACTGTTATAAGAGGATAAGGTTGGAGTTAACCATACTCAGGTAGAAGAACCTGGCGCCATAATCTCTACAAATGATGCTCAGTGGCTTGTAGTTATTGAAAGCCAATAATTCTAGGCGTAGAATTTACCATTCTTGACCACATCATTATTGCCGTCTAAGAGTAAGTTCCAACTGTGTTCTGAAAATGCTTCGTTTGTCCTATTGTTATTGGATAGGTTTTTGCAGGCAAGACTGAATAAGTTACAATATTCACCAGCTTTATGGATTAAATCAAAACCAAAATCATTTATTCACATGTGCCCCAAAGAGTCACTCATGATTTTTTTTTTAAATTATTTTTAAATGCTAATACATAAAATATATTCACCTAGATATTTCTATATTATGTAGTCGCTGTATAGCGCTTGTGCAGTTTGCCTCCATACATCCTTGTCAATATAAGCAAATAACATAAACACTTTCACACTCACAGCCCCACACTAAGTTTGATGACTTGTGTCGTGGGTGCCTGAAACATTCACATCACACACACAACAACCAGAATAAGACCACAAATTATCCATCGAAAGAAAACTTATGTTCCCGCCAAGATTCGAAACCGATACCCCGCCTTAGAAGGCGAACGCTCATCCAACTTAGCCTACGGGCATTAATGAAGTCATTCATTTTATAAAAAGCTCTTTATTAATGCCGTCTTTATTACAGATTTGAACTTTCCCAATGGTAATTCAGTTACAATTTTAGGAATTTTACTGTAAAATCTAATCCCATTTGCCATAAAAGATTTATTTGTTTTGCTTAATCTAAAAGCGCAAATTTAAAAGAATTCCCTAAGAGATTTGCGCGTACCCATATCATATATTGCACGAACCACTCATTTGTAGAATAAAAAATATTTCAACATTGGCAGGTGATCCCCATAGTAAGATTGCTTAATTCATCTAACTATGAAAATATGCAAAGTAAACCAGCCTTGCTGTTGCTACATCAGTCAATTGTCTTAATTTACGGATCGCAAAAACAGAACTCAAGCGACTTTCTGAGTCCATTCAGGCCTAAGAAAACAGTTTACTTTACAAGATCTCATTTGTTGTTTTCAAGTGTAACATTTACATCTACCAAAGGAACATTAGGAAAGGAAAACCTGATATATTTGGTTTTGCTAGCATTTAAAAGTAAGTTATTAGCAGCAAACCATTTCAGACTAGATCTAATTCCATTTCTTCCTATTAGTTTCATCAGATATAAGTAAATTTAGTTTTTTTTTTTATTATCTTTACATAACCTATAAACTGCCTGTTAGCTCAGTTGGGTGAGCGTTCACCTTCTAAGCAGAGGTATTGGGTATCTCAAGTTTTCTCCCCAAGGAAAATTTGTGTTTCTGGTTCTGGTTGTGATTGTATGTGTGATGTGAATGATTCCGGCACCTACGTCAAAAGTCATCGAACTTAGCTGTGAGTGTGAAAGCATTATATAGTGGCTAAACAATTAGAATTAGTGAAAAATAACAATAAAAATAAATTTATTTATTAAATTCTAACACAAGAGACAGGTGAACAGTTAAGCAGACACAGTTAGTTATGTAACACCTATTTATATTCATTGCTCTGAATTGTTTTAAATAATTAATTTACGATACCATACAATCAAACGCATGCTACATTTTCCTGTGCTTTACAGGATTTAATAAGAACAGAATATTTGTGGTACTGACCAGCTGTTTATCGCATTTTTGTGTCGAAAAATACTCCAACCAGTTCATAATGTCGTCTGTTCATCTGGAAATAGGATGTCAGCAGGCAGAAGTTATATAAGATTCAAAATCGTTTATGCCTCCTATGTCAGTGCCTCTACTGCCAGATTCACAAAATTACAGAATCTCGAGAAGAACCTGGCGAAAAACATGGTGGCAAATTTTTCATTAATTTTTCAAAGAACTCTTAAATAATTTATATAGTAATTAAATTAACCTAGGTATTATGTAAGGTTTCCCACGCTTTGGAAAATAGCCAACGTAATACCCATTGATAAATCTGGTGATAAGTCCCAATGTCAAAATGACAGGCATTTCAGTTTATCATCCTGCCTTGCCTATTGCATTTGAGTGTTGCTTATGACGTGATGAGTATTGAGTTGTTTATTATTTAAGAAAGCCTTTCTTGAATACTCAACAACATGGTTTTGTAGCTTATAAATCAACTAAATACCACCAATCTCTTATGAACTCCATAAACTTTTTGTGTAATGCTTTTGCTAAAAGAATTCAGGTAGACTCTATCTATACAGATTTTTCAAAGGCATTTGTTAAAGTTAACCATATTGTGCTGTGCAAAAAATTGGCCAGCTTTGGTATAACTGGGCCTCTGCTACGCTGGATACAATCTTATTTAAACAGGAGAAATCAGTTAGTCAGAGGAAAGAGTCATCTCTCCGAATCTGTGAAAATCACCTCTGTTGTACCACAGGGGAGCCATCTGGGACCTTTGCTACAGGCCATTCCTACTTTATGCAGAGTAACCCTTCCAAACTGCGAAATTATTTTTGAACCACATCGCTACTTGGCTCAATGTCGACAAGTGTTTTGTACTGAGTTTCACTAGAAAAAAAACCTTAAGCTCGTGCAATTGTAGCACTATCTCAGGTGAGATAGCGGTCAAATGCTTGCTTACCTAGCATGAAAAAACGAAGTTTCTCTATCAAGGGTCAAGTTCTTACACACATTTTTTGCAAAGGATTTGCGTGTGTGGTGCTCCTAAGCGGTGTCGCTTAGGAGTCTGTCTTAATGTCTGATAAAAGAATGGGGATGGGGGTATTAGATTGTGTAATTTCGTTGCACACTTGTCAAAATGTATCTATAAAGTACTCTCACTGTGACTCCTTTATCACTTTATTTTTTTACCGACTTCCCAAAAAAGTCAAATGTATATTTTTTAGCTGTTTAGAGTTTTTTAGTTTGAAAGATATTGCTTTCTTATTGGTCCCATTATTATTTTTTTTATAACAGCCCCCCACTAAGTTCAAAGACTTGTATCGTGGGTGCCGGAAACATTCACATCACACACACATTATACCCAGAACCAGAAGCACAAATATCCCTTGGGAAGGAATTTGTGCTCCTGCCGGGAATCGAACCCAGGACTCATGGCACAGAGGGCGGGCACCTGTCCACTGCGCCAACTGGGTCGTCAGTCAAATTTGATAAAGATCTGATCAGTAGTTCTTGAAATATCGTCAATAGTGCCTATTTTGTGGACTACTTCGACAAAGTTCTCGTTTAACCGACTTCAAAAGTTACCTCATAACTTCTTTCGTTGTGATCCGATTTTGATGATTATTTTTTTATTTGAAAGCTGGTGCTTTTCGTGTAGTTCAATCGAAATTTGATCAAGATCTAATCTCTAGTTTTTGAGTTATCGTCAATAATGCGTGTTAATACTTTAAATCTAATCAAGGTTCCGAAGATAAAGCGGTGAAGTCGGTTTTTTTAAGCTTTGCTTGCATTTAATTATTCTTATTTGGGATCATTCATGCATCATGTTTTATTTGTAAACTCACAGCCCCACTCATTACAAAGACTTGTATCGTGGACGCTGGAAACATTTACATATCACACACAATCACACCTGGAACTGTGTGAAATATAATTACTTTTAACAAGTTTACTCAGGTGAAGTTAAATAAGTATATATCACACAAAATAGTGTATACGTATTGGTGTTAATAATTAATTAATACTTCTATTTTGCCGTGTGTTGGCACGCATGCATGAGATTACAGTTGAAGGAAAATACATAAACATTTTACTATTAAACTATTGATATAATAGTAATAGGATATTTATTATGTATTTAGTTTGTTTATAAAAAATATGTATATATACTCTAAGACTAAGACTTTTCACTTTCAGACCCCTAGGTCAGTCTCAGAAATGAAGTACCCAAAAGTAGTAAATGAAGTAGGTTAGTTTAGAGAAATTTCTGACTTTGGGGTCAGAGTCAGTAACAAACTATTGGAATCTCAAAACACACAAAATGCATACTACAGCTAGTACTTGAAACAATAGCAAGATCTTATCAATTAATGTACCTATCGACACCTCAGAATTTATTAAACAATAATTGTTGAAAGAAATTAATTATTATTATTATTTTATGCTAAATGGGCAAGCATTTGACCACTATCTCACCTGACGGAAAGTGATGATGCGTTCGAAGATGTGACATGCTTGCCTAGAAGATACCTATTCACTCTTGATTTGAAGACTCCCAGATTATACCCCTCGGGGAACAATGACGAATTTAAAGTTAATTGGATAGAATTATTTTTAGGGTTCCTTACCCAAAGGGTAAAAATGGTACCCTATTACTGAGACTTCGCTGTCCGTCCGTCCGTCCGTCCGTCTGTCACCAGGCTGTATCTCAAGAATGGTGATAGCTATACAGTTGAAATTTTCACAGATGATGTATTTCTATTGCCGCTATAACAACAAATACTAAAAATAAAATAAAATAAATATTTAAGGGGGGCTCCTAAAAAACAAACTTGATTTTGTATAGATAATGGTACGGAACCCTTCGTGCGCGATTCCGACTCGCACTTGGCCGTTTTTTATATAGTAATTATTTTTTGTAATGGTTAAAATAGATGTCTTTCAACTTACTACAAAACCACAGACTATATTAATGACAAGGATGCATGGAGGCAAACTGCACAAGCTCTTTCTAGCGACTACCATAATAACACCTAGGTTAAGAAATTTATGTATAAGAAATTAAGAATGTTTTTTAAAAAAAATGCGCCGCCGAGTTTCTTGCCAGGTTCTTCTCGAGATGGCTGTAATTTTGCGAATCTAGCAATAGTAGTCCGGTCATTTTAGACAATTGAAATATAGAAAATTCCGA
Organism: Lomographa bimaculata; assembly: GCA_948107665.1. NCBI lineage: Eukaryota > Metazoa > Arthropoda > Insecta > Lepidoptera > Geometridae > Lomographa > Lomographa bimaculata. The sequence goes on along the minus strand of OX403612.1, from coordinate 4,344,720 downwards.
CAGAACCAAATCTTCGTAGAGACCTTAGGTTTAACACAAGGAATAAATTGTCAAAAGTCCCCATCAGTCCCATGTGAGCTTAGGGACTTATTCGGGGCCCAAGGTCAAAATTTTAGGTTTTTTGGATTTTTCTCGAAAACGGTAAGTTTTATCGAAAAGTACTTCAAAGCAAAGTTGTAGATCTTAAAATTCTCTATAAAAATGGTCCATATGATTTTTTCTCTAAGACCCACTATTTCCCAGATATTGCGCTTGTAAGAATCACGTTCTACATAATATGCACACATTTCCACACCACCTGTGAGGTAATGTACTCGGCACGTTTTTTTTTAACGTGGTATCCCCGGTAGGCCACGAACCTTTATGACGTTATTTTCTGGAACAATAATTATTTAATAGTATGAAGATTATTGATATGGGTTACTGAGTTTAACTGTCGTTCTAACTTTTTTTTATTACTTTAATCTGACTCATACTCTTCATATTCAACTTCAAAAATCATGTTTTCTTCAATTTCTTCTTGTTTGAGCAACGGACAGAAATATATTCTTCTAAAAGTTTATCAGCTTATCCAAAATGCCAAAACTTTATTTTATTTTTACATGCGATAACCGGATGCGATACTACGTCAGCAATGTTTAGAAGGGTCATTCAGGAATTCAGTATTAAAATTATTTGAAAAAAAATGATTTGATTGACTGTGCAAAAGTATTTACAGAAATTAATTCTTCACCTCAAATACTAATTACTAAAGGAATTCGGTTTCTTCTTGCAGTTTATGGAGCTCCAAAAAAAATTGATTGCATAGATACGTACAGATATTTAACATTTGTAAAAAATACACGAAACAAAAAGCAAGTACAGCTATCTTGTCTTCCTCCAACATCGGCATCTGCTACTCAACATTTGTTTCGAGTATACTATCAAGTTCAGACATGGCAAGGCAATGAACTGAACCCTGAAGACTGGGGTTGGAAATTGATAAATAATACTTTGGAACCGATTCGAACTTTACTGCCCCCTGCTCCAGAAAAACTTCTTAACACAATTTTTTGCAATTGCAAGAAAGGTTGTAGTGCCAAATGTGGCTGTAAAAAAGTAGGGTTGCAGTGATCTCCAGCGTGTACCAATTGCCAAGGTGTCTCTTGCTCAAATGTTCAATTAAATACAAGAGAGGAAGATTCATGTGATTTTGATGAAGAGACAACTGATTCATCTTCATTTGAACAATTTCTAAGCGTTCATCAACAGGAAGGAGAAGAAGAAGAACAAGAAGAAATTGAAGAAAACATGATTTTTGAAGTTGAATATGAAGAGTATGAGTCAGATTAAAGTAATAAAAAAAAGTTAGAACGACAGTTAAACTCAGTAACCCATATCAATAATCTTCATACTATTAAATAATTATTGTTCCAGAAAATAACGTCATAAAGGTTCGTGGCCTACCGGGGATACCACGTTAAAAAAAACGTGCCGAGTACACTACCTCACAGGTGGTGTGGAAATGTGTGCATATTATGTAGAACGTGATTCTTACAAGCGCAATATCTGGGAAATAGTGGGTCTTAGAGAAAAAATCATATGGACCATTTTTATAGAGAATTTTAAGATCTACAACTTTGCTTTGAAGTACTTTTCGATAAAACTTACCGTTTTCGAGAAAAATCCAAAAAACCTAAAATTTTGACCTTGGGCCCCGAATAAGTCCCTAAGCTCACATGGGACTGATGGGGACTTTTGACAATTTATTCCTTGTGGTAAACCTAAGGTCTCTACGAAGATTTGGCTCTGTCGGAATTTTCTTTATTTGATCACTATTTTTATGTCTAAAATGACCGGACTAATAGATTCATTAACGTTCATGAGTGCCTCTTTGGGGCCCATGTGAATAAACGATTTTGATTTGATTGATTTGATTTGAACTTAAATGAAATAAAATTAAAATATTTTTTTGCTTGAAACATGGAAACATACAACAGGGTTCAAGTAACTTTGGAACAGCATGTTTCACCATAGAATGGTATGCAAAAATCTGAACTTAATTAGTAATTAAATTATGTATAATATTATTATGCACAATTTAAGTAGACGTATTAAGTTAGGTAATTACTTAGTTATGTAATAAACGCTTTAAAAGCTATAGAACTTGTACTGAAGTTATAAGGGGGGTATAATCTGGGAGTCTTCAAATCAAGAGTGAATAGGTATCTTCTAGGCAAGCATGTCACATCTTCGACCGCATCATCACTTTCCATCAGGTGAGATAGTGGTCAAATGCTTGCCTAATCAGCATAAAAAAAAAAAAGTTAAAGAATGAAAACGAAAATAACGTTTTTTTTAATTTGTATGACTAGCCCACGCTCATGCACATTCAAGAACTACAACATCCAAACAACAAGATAACATTTTTTCATAAATACGAAATCGACTACTAAATTTTTTACATTTTGCGCCAAAAAGTAGAAAAAAATCAGTAGTGCCACTATTAATTGAGTAGGTTTACTTGCAGAACGTCGAATTCTCAAAACGTACTATTCGCAGTTTTGTCCCATCTGCAAACTGTCCTATGCATATTGTAGAGGCAGCATTCTCAATCCATATTTTTATTGCATACTAGCTGTCCCGGCGACCTTTCTTCCGCCTAACAGTCAATGAATGTGCATGTTTAGGAAGCCATACCCGGCATGCGTTACAATGCCACGTGACTATATTATTACCTCCTTCATGTTTACGTTTGCCTAGTACTTTACCAAATCCGAGTGACGTATAAGAAAATGATTTTTTACACCAAAAAATTAAAAAAATGTGACGTTCTTAAAAAGTATCCTATGTCCGTCTCCTGGTTCTAAGCTACCTCCCCACCAATTTTCAGCTTAATCGGTTCAGCCGTTCTTGAGTTATAAATGGTGTAACTAACACGACTTTCTTTTATATATATAGATTTATGCCACGTATTGCATTTTTTGTTAAAATTTTGATTGGTCCTAATCACCCGAATAAAAATTATAAAACAAATTGATCGGCCATAAAGAAACCGCGGTTCCTTTTCGATGTGGTCCCATTCGCCCGACTACTCGTATTAGCGTTAATAAATTCCAAATTCAATTATTGTTTTTGACGTGATAACTTCGATGAACACCGACTGCACGCACGAAAAAGTGTCACGTTCCGCATGAGCCTGAGCGTGCAAGCGAGAGCGGATAGAGAGGCACAATCGGCCTAAGCGTTGTTCTTATGACGTAATCACGCCAAATTGTCGTCCGTAAACCGACTTTACAGACAACCAATTTTGTTTTATTCAAAATTGTCAAACTTTATATGAAGACCGCCCACAAAGTGGACGGACGACATAATGAAGGTCGCAAGAAGACGCCGGATGCAGGCCTCTAACAATCGTTATTTTTGGAGATCTTTAGGGAAGGCCTATATACAGTGGACTTCTTGTGGCTGAGATGATGATGATGATAAAACTTTATAGATGGCTTTGTTACTATGCTCATTCTAGCTGCTAGAGAAAGTGCTATTATAATTTACATTCACAGTAATTAATAATTATAGTAAGTAGCACAAAGTTTGTGCATACAATTAATGCGTTTATGTTTTTTTTTTTTAATTATTTCATGACCATGGATGCATAGTCCTTCAGTCGAAATATTAAACAAATATTAACAATTTATATTCTTCATAATAAAAGTCTTAGTCACAAGTCACAGTCAAAGTCAAGTAGTCAGTCATAGTCAAGTCATGCTCTCGTAAAGTGGTAGAAACTTTACTAGAACTTCTATTGGAGTTTTGGAGCGAAGGCGAAAATCACGTTTTTCAACTTTTTATGACTTGCCTACACTTATGCACATTTACTAAGTATTAACGGTTAATAATCCACCATTATTACACATTAACACTCGAAGAATCACAGGTTTTGGTAAATTACACAAAATCAACAACGCCATTTTTTCACGTTCGCGGCAAAAAACTCATGCGTTTATGTGTTTGAATAATGTTGCCTGTTTCATTTAACTTTAATAACAAATTGTTTGTAATTGTTTTCTTGTTTTTTTTGTTGTTCTTTCTGTTAAGTGTTGTTTTTTCGTGTGCGACGTCACCTGCCGCTCTCAACGGAAGACCAGCGCTGGATTTTTAAACCAGCATTATGCTGAGTTGAGGACGGTTTGTGGTAAAAAAGTAAAAAAAAAAAAACGATTTACAATACAATACAATACAAATACTCTTTATTGAAAAAACAATTCGAAAATCTTAAGAACTAGCTAAATAAATAAATCTTAAAGAGGTTTCACAATAGGCGGTCTTATCGCATAAAGCAATCTCTTCCAGAAAACCTTAGCATGGATGTATATATATATTTTTTTATATAAAGAACAGCATCTGGCGGAGGTGTACACTAAGAAGTAAATAATAAATAGATAATAGAACTATTAATATACTGATATTCATCAAAAGTACATAGGTGTTAAAAATAAACTACATATATTATTTTAAAATATATATATATATATATATATATAAGCATACATTAATACACATATCTAATATATAAAATTCTCGTGTCACAGTTTTCGTTGCCATACTCCTCCGAAACGGCTTGACCGATTTTGATGAAATTTTTTGTGCTTATCCGGTATCTATGAGAATCGGCCAACATCTATTTTTCATCATCATCATCATCACTTTTCATCATTATCAACGCGGGTGAAACCGCGGGGCGCAGCTAGTACATAATATAATATTTGTACTTTTTTGTCAATTGAATTTTTTGCCACAATAAAATATGTCTTTATGACAATTATATGGAAGGAAAGGCACTAAACTGTAATTAATGGGCAAGCGTGACGCTTACCATCAGGCGAATGACTTGCTCGCCTTGAAAACTAGTATTAATTAAGGTTGCCTGGAAGAGATCGCTGCTTAAGGTTGCCTGGAAGAGATCGCTGCTTAGCGATAAGGCCGCCGATTGTACTGCTATATTGTTATTTTTTTCTATTGTTAATTAATATTTTTCTTGGTGTGCAATAAAGAGTAATTGTATTGTATTGTATTAAAAGTAACTGAGACAAGACTGGTCAAAATTTAACTGCCTGTTGGCATAGTTGGCTGCAAATCTGTTTTCTAAGCAGCTGATATTGGGTTCGATTCCCTGAACGCAAGTTTTCTCCCCATGGGAAATTTGTGTTCTGGTTTTTTTTTAATGCTAGATAGGCAAGCATTTGACCACTATCTCACCTGATGGATAGTGAAGATGCGGTCGAAGACGTAACATGCTTGCCTAGGAGATACCTATTCTCTGTAGCTTTAAGACACCCAGATTGTACCGTTCGGGGAACAAAGACGCAGGCAATGAGTTCCACTCCCACGCTATAAACGTAGAAGCGAATCGCTTCGAGCGAACTGGAGGTATATCTATGGGTGTGATTGTATTTTTGAATGTTATTGGCAGATATAAGTCTTCGAAGTTATTGTGTGGGTTTGAGTGTGAAATTGTGTATAACGCTTTTGCACTGCCGATCCCAGAGAGACACTTGTCCTTTTTTAAAACCTCTTAAAATCTTGCCTATCGAGCATTAAAAAAAAACAGGGTGTGTCGTAAGGACACACGATAGAAGTGAAACTTTTGTATTACAGGGAAACATTTAAATTGTTCATCACAGTGTTTATCCCCACCACTTTTACGTCACACATAATTAAACGCAAAGCTTGAAAACCCGACTTAACGCTTATATTTTGGTTTTTGGCTGGATCGATTTCGATAAAATGTATATGGGATCACCTCTGACACTCTAAAACATTAAGATCGATTCATAATTGGCGGAGATATCGCGTAACATGCATACAAAAAAAAACATAGTTTTTTTTTTTTTTTTATTTGTGACAGGCTAGTGTTTGACCACTATCTCACCTGATGGTAAGTGACAATGTGATCGAAGCTGGTAAACACACTAGACCTGGAATACGCAGGCTCTCAAGGATAACTGCCGGAACACCGTATTTGGCTTGGCGGCAGACTTTCAACTTGATGGTGGTAAGATACTTTGGTAGCAAGCCAGGCGAGCATATCACAAAATGCTCTACCACCTCTCAAATGTCACCTGATTAGCACCACCCGGGGACCACGTGTAGGGAGTCAAACTTAAGGGGTATCCTCCTACGGACGTGGGTGACTCAGCCCCCTAAAAAAGTCGATTAGAGAACCTCCTTTTTGAAGGCATATTGCCATTCAACGTGGCAGCATTGCCACGTTGAATGGCAATACTCAATCACTGTCCAAAATATTTGCCAGCATTTTGGTCACGAGTTGCTTCGACCAAACGCTTTGTTAATTCATTGTAGAATGTATGTGCTCCCGGTCCCCACGGTCCCAACGTCTCAACCCCAAAAGGCACAAATATATAACCACTATCAAGATTACTATATTTGCGCCTTTTGAGCCTTTTTAGATTGGTTTAGATTCACAATACGATAAATGATATCTTGTTACTATGGGCGAAGCCGCGGCCATTATTAAATTAATAAAACTTAAAGATTCTGTTTCTAGGAATGATCTTTTGTTGTCATTTCACAATAAATGCTCGCAAGATGTGTATTAAGCAAATTCATCACCGAGGTAAACAAAAAATCCTTACCTACCTGTCGCAGACAAAAACTCAAGGTGTTTGGGTAGGATACGTTTTTTCTGTGAATTGTCTGTCTGACACTCACAAAAGTAGGCGAGTAGTCGGTTGTATTATCAATTTTGAATGTATGATTTTTTTTTGTAACTTCACGTTGAAATCTTGGGTAATCACATAATCTCGAAAACGAACCTGTAAAGGGTTATTTGTAGAATACTAGGAAGCTCTTAGAACCTGATGTAGCGGGCGAAGCCGCGGGGCACGGCTAGTGAGTTAATAAGATAGATCTTATTAACTCACTAGCCGTGCCCCGCGGCTTCGCCCGCTATTATCAAGTTAAAAAGTAGCCTATGTGTTAATCCTAGGTATAATCTATGTACATTCCAAATTTCATCCAAATCCGTTCAGCTGTTAAAGCGTGAAGAGGGAACAAACATATTACACTCAAACATACGGATTTATCCTACTAATATTATAAATCCGAAAGTTTGTGTGTAAGTGTGTAAGTATGTTTGTTCCCTCTTCACGCTTTAACGGCTGAACGGATTTGGATGAAATTTGGAATGTACATAGCTTATACTTAGGATTAACACATAGGCTACTTTTTAACTTGATAATAGCGGGCGAAGCCGCGGGGCACGGCTAGTAGTTTTATATTAGGATAGATTGTATGGCATCATCTTAACTACACTGACCCGCAGAGAACGACATCGCCGCGTCCCGCTCGTAATATGCACGCCAACGTCAGTTGACACGACACCTTAGACTTAACAGAGTAGATAAATAATATATTCTAAAAGTATTTGAAATATCATATAACAGTATTTGCAAGTACAAAAACAAGCAAATGCATTCCCACTCACATCCCACGATAAGTTTAAAGATTTGGTATCCTAGTTGCCGGAAACATATATCTCACAATCGCATACAAAACCAGAAGCACAAATGCCCAATGGGAAGGAAAATTGTGCTTCTTCCGGGAATCGAACACGTCGGGGACTTGCCTACCACGCCAACTGGGTCGTCACTAGCGTTTATAAATATTATTATCTCATTATTTTATGCAGTATAATCTGTAATTATCGACCTTCCACGTTCCAAAGTTCACGCGAAATATAACCGTAGCGAGTATGCATCTCTTGTGATAACACAATGTGGTCGGACAGCTGACACTCATATATATATGTATATATATGTACATGACTCATAGGTAAATAATACAAGAATAGCCCACACATTTGTGGCCACAACTTTATACAAGTCAGCTGGTCGATGTTAGGGTCAGGTATAACATGATGAAGTATTTAACCCTTAGTTACTTGCGCCTAAAAAGTGGGGTGCCCCGCACCCCGGTTTTCTTTTTTTACCAACTTCACAAAAAAGGAGGAGGTACTCAAGTCCATTGTATTTTTTTATGTGTGCTACCTCATAACTTCGTTCCACGTGAACCGATTTTGAAAATTGTTTTTTTGTTTGATAGATGTTGCTTTCCAATTGGTCCCATTTAAATTTGAACAACATCTGACCAATAGTTATTGAAATATCGTCAGTAATGTCTATTTTTAGTAGTTTTTGAGTTATCCTCTATAATGCGTGTTTAATACGTTAAATCTGATCAAGAATCCGAAGATAAAGCGGTGAAGTCGGTTTTTTAAGCTTTGCTTGCGTTTAATTATTGAAAATAAACACCAAAACAAAGAAAATCAGACTTTTATTTTTAGTAAGCTTTAGAGTTACTTACTAATTAACAGTCAAACTATTTGAGTTGCAAACACGGTAATAATAAAAATATATAAACATATCTCAGGAACTAGATTTCTTTGTCAGATTTTTGACAGCCCACAGTTATGTGATCATTGCACACATTAATGCTGATAATATTTGGAACATACTCTCACTCTCGCGTGGGGCGTCATACACCCCAAACGCTCTCTCCAGACACAACCGCACATAACCGAGTGATAGATTGAAAATTGGGGTGTGTAATACCCCACGCGAGCATTTATGGGTTAAGGGGACTGTAGTAGATTAAAAATAATTAAAGTTTATAAGCATAGTTGATTCTCTCGCTTACACCGATCATTTAAACGCAACAAGCAAAGCTTAAAAACCGACTTCACCGCTTGATCTTCGGAACCATGAATTTAATACGCATTATTGAGGATAACTCAAAGACTACTGGTCAGATCTTGATCAAATTTAAATGGGACCACATGGTAAACGCCAAAATTAAAATAAAAAAGAATCATCAAAATCAGCTCACCTAGAAAAAAGTTTAAAAAATGCTTAATAAAAACTTAATACACGTTTAAAAAATGCAATCGAATTGGGAACCTCTTTTCGTTTTGAAGTCGTTTAAAAGCTGGCCCTCAAAAATGCTGGTGTTCCTCAAGCCTAGAAAGTGCCCAGTGGAAGCCTCAAGGCTAGATGCCGGAACACCGTTTAGTGCTAGGTTACTAATGAAATACCAACTGTTCTCCAAGATAGCAAATGATACAATTTTCGTCTCGACTTCAAGTCGCCTACCAAGTAATGTATCAAGACTAGCCATAATTATTTGAGGATATCTACTGCTGGCCTAATGCCAACTTCCGTCCATAGGATCGCAAGGACAGACAAAGTGTGAGTGAAATGTCTATATTATAACTAAAGAGGCTATTTAGAGGTCATTGAACTCTGTTTTTTATTGCGTATCCTCCTTTCCCGCAGTAACCGAGTTCACTATTGGGAATATGAATATTTGCTTATTTATGTATTTTCTCCACTGCGGCAGAAGGAGGGTTATGTTTTTTGAGCGTATGAATGTGTGCCCAGCCCGAACGGCTGGACGGTTTTTGACAGAATATGAGGTGTCGTTGAATTCATCAGAATTGTGATAGTGACATAGGCTATATCTAATATATAAAATTCTCGTGTCACAGTTTTCGTTGCTATACTCCTCCGAAACGCCTTGACCGATTTTGATGAAATTTTTTGTGCTTATCCGGTATCTATGAGAATCGGCCAACATCTATTTTTCATCATCATCACTTTTCATCATTATCAACGCGGGTGAAACCGCGGGGCGCAGCTAGTATATTATGAAAATAGCGCCCTTAAATAATAAAAAGGGGGGCGTTGTCTTTTTTTTTACCGTAACAATATTGGTTTCAAATGAAAGTTATAGTGATAAGGCCATTTCATAAATATATGTATAGTATATATATATATATATATATATATATATATATATATATATATATATATATATAGTTATATTTCATCATCCGTACATCGAAGGAGTAGAACTTATTGCCCGCGTCTTTGTTTCCTGAACGGTATAATCTGGGAGTCTTTAAATCGAGAGTGAATAGGTATCTTCTATCACAATATTATATAGCAAAAAGTAAATTTGTATACGTTTTTTTATAATTGCGACACCCTAAAGGGTTAATGTAAGATCATTTATTTGACCATGTCAGATCTGTCAAATATGTTACATTATACAATAAATGATTATGATTACTTTCCATCAGGTGACATAGCGATTAAATGCTTAACTATATTAAAATCCAGATCTGTAGATTTATTAATTTTATGGTTTGCAAACCACGAGAACACGCATTTCTCAAAATTTCTCATTTCTAAAACCTTTATTGATATTTGTATTATTTAAAATTATTTATTTGTAAATTTAATTAATAATTTAAATTTCAGTTGTTATTTCGTATTCTTGTCAGTTATCCCAAATATATAAATAGTTCTATAACGTTCATCCTACTATAATATAATATTATAAATCCGAAAGTTTGTGTGTAAGTGTGTAAGTATGTTTGTTCCCTCTTCACGCTTTAACGGCTGAACGGATTTTGATGAAATTTGGAATGTTCATAGATCATACCTAGGATTAACACATAGGGTACTTTTTGACTTGATAATAGCGGGCGAAGCCGCGGGGCACGGCTAGTAGATAATATATTATTAGGTATATAATTTATTAATGTATAAATTCTCAAAATAAAGTTTTTTTTTTTTTTTTTTGTGACAGGCTAGTGTTTGACCACTATCTCACCTGATGGTAAGTGACGATGTGATCGAAGCTGGTAAACACACTAGACCTGGAATACGCAGGCTCTCAAGGATAACTGCCGGAACACCGTAATTGGCTTGGCGGCAGACTTTCAACTTGATGGTGGTAAGCTACTTTGGTAGCAAGCCAGGCGAGCAACTCACAAAATGCTCTACCACCTCTCAAAAGTGCACCAATCAATACTGAAAGAGACTGAATCCCACGACACAGGACTTATCCTAGTGTGGGATACAGGGCTCACTAACTATAACATTATGTGTACATATAATGTTAGTCTGTGTAATATTTTTTGTAAATGGAATAAAAACTCTATTAGGCAAAATGTAGACGCGAGTTCGGCGTGAACGACTAGTTTATAATATCTTTTTAATTGTCATTTCCGGCTTTGGGCCGTAGCTTTACATATTCTCTGAGAATTTGAAGTCATTCGCTTGCATGGTTTAGACGCTAGATGCCTCTGAAAGACGGACGGGCGGACAAAGTCAACTGAGAGATCGCGCTTCGCTCGATCAATAAATATTCTACTCTTCTTCTGCCTTCTAACCTTAGTCGTATGCTGAGTCGTAACCCATATTCATGACACTCACAACATTTCACACTTCATATTCATTTATTTATTTTGCTTTTGATTATTTTGTATGTATGTCTGTGTATTTTATTTATTTTGCTGTTTGTTTGTAGTGTAAATGTTGTGTGTGTCATTAATAATAAATGTATTTTCTTTCTTTCTTTCTTTCTTCTAGTACCGAGTATACTTTTGCTCCTGTTTTTGTCCTATACATAATATAATAAGCTGGAACTGTTGCGAACTAAAATTACGTGTCGAGGAAAAGCCTGCTGTTAAATAAATAGGGTTTACCGTTGATAAAAACAACAGTTAGTCATTTTAGCAGCGTTTCAGGGGATAGTTGTGTTAACCCTATTTACTGTCTAATAATAAATAAAAAAAAATATTTGGTGAAAGTTCAATCAAAATCAGTGTAGCTCAATTTTACCGCTTGTACTTGAAGCGTACATGTGTAATATATATATATATATATATATATATTTGTTTTTAGGTGGATTTAAGATTTAGATTCATAATTCGATCCGATAAATACTGTTATTTTAGTAAATTTATTGAATAAACGGGTCCGCTAGTGTAAACATATTTTGTTATTTGAGTGTAAAAAGACAAAACCAATTCTTTAAGCTATCTGGCAGTGATTACTTTATCAAAACCAGTTGAGCAGTTTTTGTGACGGCTACGAATGGACGGAACCAAAATGCTGTTTTAAATATAACGCGGATGTTGTCATGTGAGTGTTGTGTTGCCTCTTAACTTCTTGCCACGTGAACCGATTTAGAATTTTTCTTTTTTTTGAAAGCTGCCGCTTTTCCATTGGTCCCATTTAAATTTGATCAAGATCTGATCAGTAGTTTTTGAGTTATCGGCAATAATGCGTGTTTAATACATTTAAGCTGATCAAGGTTCCGAAGATAAAGCAGTGAAATCGGTTTTTTACCGACTTCACAAAAAAGGAGGAGGTACTCAAGTCGACTGTATTTTTTTATGTGTGTTATGTCATACTTCTTTCCACGTGAATCGATTTCGATTTTTTTTTAGTTTGAAAGATGTTGCTGTCCAATTGGTCCCATTTAAATTTGATCAAGATCTGTTCAGTAGTTTTTGAAATATCGCCAATAGTGCGTATTCTGTGGACTACATTGACGATGTTCTCGTTTTTAACCGACTTTAAAAGTTACCTCATAACTTCTTTCGTTGTGAGCCGATTTTGATGATATTTTTTATATTTGAAAGCACGTGCTTTTCATGTGGTCCCATTGAAATTTGATCAAGATCTGATCAGTAGTTCTTGAAATATCGTCAATAATGCGTGTTTAATACATCTAATCTGATCGAAGTTCCGAAGATAAAGCGGTGAAGTCGGTTTTATAAGCTTTGTTTGCGTTTAATCAATATGTTGTGATTCTTTTTTATTTGGAAGCTGGTGCTACCCATGTGGTCCCATTTAAATTTGATCAAGATCCGACCTCTAGTTTTTGAGTTATCCTCAATAATGCATATTTAATTCATTTAAAGTAATCAAGGGTCGGTTTTTGACCGACTTCACAAAAAAAGAGGAAGTTCTCAATTCGGCTGTAGGCTTTGGCTTTTTTTTGTTTTAAGCTTTGCTTGCTCATAAATTATTTAAGCTTCGCTTCCGTTTAATTTATGTATGTAGAAGTATATTAATGGATCCACAATTAGATTTAGATAAATAATCGACACTCAAATTATCTATTACACAATAGACAATTGAATAAATATTTATGCCTAACTCTATTAGAGACGGATAGTTGTTTATATTACATTATGTTTACGTCCAAAATTATAAACAGGGTTATTTTTGTAAAATATCAGCAAGCACTGAGACCCTGATAGATAGATAGATAATACTATATTGATCCATTTTACAATATAAGAGAATACAAAGGTAACAAACAAGCTTATACGTAAAGTATCACAACAGGCGGCCTTATCAATAATAGCGATCTCTACCTGATTCTTGTTCTAACACTTAGCATTTTTTTATGCCCGATAGGCAAGCATTTAGACACTCACTTTTATCTCACGCGATGGGAAGTGGAGATGAGGCCGAAGATGTAGCATGCTTGCCTAGAAAAAGTAATATTAATAAAACCGGCCAAGTGCGAGTCGGACTCGCGCACGAAGGGTTCCGTACCATTATCTATAAAAAATCAAGTTTGTTGTATGGGACCTCCCTTAAAGATTTATTTATTTTATTTTAGTATTTGTTGTTATAGCGGCAATAGAAATACATCATCTGTGAAAATTTCAACTGTCTAGCTATCACCATTCTTGAGATACAGCCTGGTGACAGACGGAAGGACGGACGGACAGCGAAGTCACAGTAATAGGGTCCCGTTTTTACCCTTTGGGTTCGGAACCCTAAAAAGGGCAAATTATTATTATGACGCTATAAAGATATCTAACTACCTAGCCCTCAAATCAATATTGGTAGGTATGTCACTATTATGACCAAGTGTGTGAACTATATTGATACACTTAACCCTACAACTGTTTATACCTACACTTGAAGCGAATAAATGCATTTCATTTCATAGAAGGTTCCTATTCTCTCTTGAGTTGAAGACTCCCAGATTATACCGTTCGGGGCAAAGACGAAGGCAATGAGTTCCACTACTTCGCTGTGCAGATGATAAACGTAGAAGCAAAACGCTTTCGAGTGAATTGGAGGTATGTTAACCATATATGGATGACGTTTGACTGTTTGTCTTGTTGTTAGATGGTAAAACGGGCGTGGGGGAATTAACTCGTGTAATTTCTGCGCACACTCTCCAAAATGTAAGCGATGGAATACCGATAGGCTGGCAACCTCACGTCGGTGACCGAGACTCTGCAAATTAGGACTCGACTGGATCGTCATCCCCATTTTACCTTTCTTTAATGCTGGATGGCAAGCATTTGACCGCTATCTCACCTGATGGAAGTTGACGTTGCGGCTGTATGTGGAACATGCTTGCCTAGAAGGTACCTATTCACTCTAAACTTAAAGACATCCAGATTGTACCGTTTAGGGAACAAAGACGCAGGCAATGAGTGCTCCACTCTTTCGCTGTACGGATGATAAACGTGACGTGAAACGCTTCGAGCGAACTAGGGTATTTCAACCATAAATGGATGACGTTTGACAGTTTGTTTCAGCTGATAACCTCGCGTATTTTTCGAAATGGTTGAAGTATGTTTTTTTTACGTTTTTAAACCCCGTATTTCCGCCATTTTGTTTTTTTTTATGAACTGAATCGACATTTTTTTTATCCAATTCGAGCAGGATATTGATGTATAGCAGGCGTATTCCAGGTCTAGTGTGTTTACCAGCTTCGATCACATCGTCACTTACCATCAGGTGAGATAGTGGTCAAACACTAGCCTGTCACAAATAAAATAAAAAAAAAAAAAAAAAACAAAACTCTGAGTGGCACTAGGTGGTAACGGGCAAGCGTAACGCTTAACATCAGGCGAGCGACTTGCTCGTTTCGTCACTCAATTAACATTGAAAATGTTTAACAGCAAATTGCTATTGTTTCTTCGTAAAGTGAACATTTTATGGTGTTAGAAAATCTCTCGACCATGAACCTGGTTACCGCAGTGACAGAGCAACGACCTGACTAATTCTAGCCGGTGCAAATGACTTATGGGCATGGTGGGCGCGTTTGTTAATATTAGTGAGCTATTTATAGGTATGTTTGTTTGTCTGTCATAATTTGAACTGCCCGTTGCACGTTGGCGTAAGTGCGCGTTCGCCTTCTAAGCATATCGGGTACGATTCCCGGTAACACAAGTTTTCTCCCCAAAGGGAAATTTGTGTTTCTAGTTATGGGTGCGATTGTGTCTGTGATGTGATTGTTTCCGGCACGACACAAGTCATTGGACTTAGTGTAGGGCTGTGAGTGTGAAAGCGTATATGTATATGTCCTTTAAGTTTATACACATGTACAGAAGAATTGTAATTATAAAGATATTGCAGTTTCGAAGATCGAGGAATGAATCATACTAGCCAAGTAACAGAATTTATATGAATCACAGCGGGACTGATTCCGTGAAAAAATCCAAAAAAAATCCGAATGTAGTTTCCTTATGACTCTTTAATATTGGGATAGTCGTCTTCCTTTAATTAAATAATACGAACTGCCCGTTGGCGTAGTTGGGTGACAATTCGCCTTCTAAGCAGGGGGTATCGGGTTCGATTCCCGGCGGGAACACAAGATCAAAAGGAAAATTTATGTTTCTGGTTCTGGTTGTGATTGTGTGTGTGATGATAATGTTTCTGGCACTCACAGCCCCACACTTAGTTGACAATGACTTGTGTCGTAGGTGCCGGAAACATTCACATCACACACACAATCGCACCCAGAATCAGAAACAAACTTCCCTTGGGGAGATAACTTGTGTTTCCACCGGGAATCGAACCCGATGCTAGTAAGGCGAACGCGCACCTGGGTAAAGGAAGTTCAAAAGAGATAATTTATTTGTGACAAACATAATTAACGCACAAGAGGCAATGAGAAATCAGTTTAAGAGCCATTTCGCAAAATGGGCGCTTGTGCCGTAATGTACGGCGCTTGTATTTTATAGCAGTTTCAAGTAATGATAAATATTATTTTGTGAGTAATGTAATGAATTGATTATTTTTCAACTTTTGTTTTTTTTTTTTTTTTTTATTAGATTCAATATAGACCAAAGTCACATAAACGCATGAATTTTGTGTCACAAATGTGACTATTAAAAAAAATTGATGTAAATTCGGGTTTTTTTATTTGTTTTTTTATTAATCAACGTAAATAAAAATCAGAATTCCGCTATATTATGTGTCAATAATATTACGTGCGTGATGTTTAGACATATTAAACTAATCGAATCAATTCATTATAATCATTGTATATGGAGCTTAAATTTCACTCTGTTGTCGTTTTTACTAAAACTATGTTCTGAAGATTGAATATTATAAAATAATTATAGTTTTTTTTTTTAATCTGTTACTTTATATATCAATTCCAAAGATTGATCTTTATTTAACAAATATAAAACAGTACGAAATCTTTTCCTAAGATAGAAAATTAGGCGCTCAAAATCTTCGATTATTCGCATTGTTCCCAGTTGTCCCCTCTAGCCCTGTCACCCGGGGTGACAATTACTGGGTACAATTCTCATTAGAATTGTTCCCAGTAGTCCCTTCTAGGGGGTGACAGCTGGGAAGACAATTCCCAGCTGTCACCCCGGGTGACAGGGCTAGAGCGTGCGAAATGGCTCTTAACATTGTTATAAATCGGCTCCAACTTGTCATGATGCTGGCTGTACACCAACTTCTGAGAAGTCATAGTAGGTCTGAAGGAAGTCATATTGTGGGTTGAAATATAAAATACCATTAAGAACTTGTTTTTCTTACGAGTTTTAAGATTTTTTTCCTTAAAATAATTAAACGCAAACAAAAAACTTTGGTCAGATTAGATGTATTAAACACGCATTATTGACGATATTTCAAGAAATACTGATCAGATCTTGATCAAATTTAAATGGGACCAATTGGAAAGCAACATCATGAAATTTGATCAAGATCTGATCTCTAGTTTGAGAGTTATCGTCAATAATGCGTGGTTAATACATTTTAAGCCTTGCTTGCGTTTAATTATTTATTTTATCCTCCTTTTTTGTGAAGTCGGTAGAAAAATGAATAAAAACATCGAATGCTTCGGTAGCTTTACAAGGTAATATCTCTAATGACGTAAGGTTTTGATAATTGTATAACTCTGAAAGTAACTGTGTCTATCTGTTTCTCTACAACTAAAAGGCTTGACGGTTATTAATGAAATTCAGTGCTAAGATAGCTTAAACCCTTGAAAAATACTTAAGGTAAGGATAATACTGAAAATTAATAGTGATGTTGATAAAAAGTTTATCAACATCACCAAAAATTTTCAGTTGATTTTGAATTGACGACCCAGTTGGCGCAGTGGACAGGTCTCCGCCCTCTACGCCGTGGGTCCTGGGTTCGATTCCCGGCAGGAGCACAAATTCCTTCTCAAGGGATATTTGTGCTTCTGGTTCTGGGTGTAATGAGTGTGTGATTTGAATGTTTCCGGCACCCACGGTACAAGTCTTTGAACTTACTGTGGGGCTGTGAGAGTAAATGTGTTTGTAAAAAAGAAACATTGTAATAGGTAGTAGCTAACACTTAATAGAATTGACATAGTTTAAGCAATATCACGAGGCTTAATCGCGCTAAAACTGTTAATATTTACATCAACTTAATGGTGACAGATATTGGTCAAATGCTTGCCTATCGAATATTAAAAAAAAGTTTTGGTCAATTTGCATTGGCCATGGTTTCGAGAAGATTGAAATTTTACTGCATAAAGCATAATAATTTAACATAAGCAAAGCCTAAAAAAACCGAGTCCACCGCTTATATTTTGGTTTTGGCTTGACCGATTTCGATAAAATTTATATGGGACCGCCTCTGAAGTATAATATACCAAACAAAAAAATCTGTTAAATCGATTCATAATTGCCGGAAATATCGCGTAACATACAAACAAAAAAAATTGTCGAATTGAGAATCTCCTTTTTTGAAGTCGCTTGAAAAGAAAGAAAATATACTTGCACTCGTAGCCTTGGGGTGTCATGTCCTACGCTCTAAACGTTAAGCTGTCCAAACCACGCTTTAAGCGACGAAATGTATCCTTATTAATTCTGTCTAGCTTGGCTAATGCTATAGAGAAACAATTCTTGGAACTTTGTGAAAGCGTTTATAATATGTCATTTTAGAGTTCCCTGTTCATTCGCATACGATCGTTAACTAGATAAACGCGGGCGAAGCTGCCGGGCACGGCTAGTTATGACTATAATTAAACGCAAGCAAAGCTTAAAAAAACCGACTTCATCGCTTTATCTTCGGAACCTTGATAAGATTCAACGTATTATTGTCAATTACTCAAAAACTAGTGAAAAGATCTTGACCAACATGGAACGGACCACATGGAAAGCAGCTTTCAAATAAAAAAATAATCATCAAAATCGGCGCACAAAGAAAGAAGTTATGAGGTAACTTTTGAAGTCGGGTTTACAAGAACATCTTCAATGTAGTCCACAGAATATGCATTATTGAGCATGACTACTGACCAGAACAAAAACTACTGACCAGATTTTGATCAAATTTTTATAGGACCAATTGGAAAGCAACATTTATGAAACAAAAAAAAAACAGTCGACTTGAGTACTTCCTCCTTTTTGGGAAGTCGGTAAAAAAAAATTCAATCTCAATCAAAACTAGTCACTCTAAGCCCTTATTCATAACACTTCCTGGACATTGTTATCTTATTGATAACAAGTTACGTAACTATATTCCTACAGCAGTGAAAGTGCATCTTACGTTAGGAATTTCTTATCTGCGTTACTAAGAATTGATAACGTTTGTTTGTAAACAATACCTTGGATCGGGCCAACTTCACTGTTTCGGCTGTAATTGTGCGAATCTGGCAGTATAATAATTTACTTTTATGAGTGCCTCTTTGGGGCCCATGTGAATAAACGATTTTGATTTGATTTGTTTTGATTTGACTGTTCCTTTTAATTCTTTATGCTGAATAAGCTGGCATCAGACTGCTATCTGACCTGATGGAAAGATGACGCGGTAGAAGCTAGAACATGGTTTCCTATTCATATATTCACTCTAGACTATAGTCCGATCTAATGGTTATTAATGCTGGGGTGCTTTGAAGATCGTTTCTTTCGGCTACACTCTTTCTGCTACTCTTCAACGATCTGCTAAAGCCAAAAAAAGAAACTTGAAGATTCCTATATTGTACCGTCCATGGAACAAAGACTCAGTAAATGAGTTCCACTCCTTCGCAGTACGTATGATGAACGTAGAATCTTCGAGCAAACCGGAGGTATATCAACTATAGAATACTATAGTTGTTTGACGTTTGGCAAAATTCTAAGTTCAAAATTGTCTATTCATGGGCCCCATAGAGTCACTTATAAAAGTTAATGACTTTAACAGCTAGTAGGTCTATTCTGGTCGTCAAACTACGATTGTTCGAATTGATGTGCCATCGATACGACAATCGATTGGTTGAAAGTTCAGTCCATTCGATGGTCCATCTTTTCATGAAAAGAAAATTGTTCGATTGCAACGTCGATGTCCAGATAATCGATGCCCGGTATAGACCCCTAGATTCGCTGTTTTAGTCTTCTCGAGAAGAAACTGGCAAGAAAGCTATTTACATACTTTTTATCACGAATACTTTCGGGGGCTGAGTCACCCACGTCCGTAGGAGGATACCCCTTAAGTCTGACTCCCTACACGTGGTCTCCGGGTGGTGCTAATCAGGTGACATTTGAGAGGTGGTAGAGCATTTTGTGAGTTGCTCGCCTGGCTTGCTACCAAAGTAGCTTACCACTATCAAGTTGAAAGTCTGCCGCCAAGCCAAATACGGTGTTCCGGCAGTTATCCTTGAGAGCCTGCGTATTCCAGGTCTAGTGTGTTTACCAGCTTCGATCACATCGTCACTTACCATCAGGTGAGATAGTGGTCAAACACTAGCCTGTCACAAATAAAAAAAAATACATTTTTTTTGTGTGGGGGAAAATGCCTACCACTTCCCTTCCTTCCCAGGCGTGAAGGAAAGGGGTGTGTGGGGTGTGATAATTCCCTCGTCGAGGTGGGGCAAGATAGGGTCGCGATTGCAGTCCCTATCTTATCACGAATACATAAGTTATCTTAACCTATGTGTATCTATACTATCAATAGCCAGAAAGCGCTAACTTGGCAGATTGTCTTGTGGTAAAAAGGGCATGAGCGATTCAACTCGTGTGATTCCTCTTCGTATAATTTTTGCACACACTGTCCGAAATGTAAACGATGGAAAACTGATAATCCCGCCTTAATCTTACGATAGAATACCGAGGCACAGCAGTTCAGTTGTTATAAAATCGAAGTCGCGGCAGAGATCAAGATAAAGTTAACGATACCAGAAGTTACAGTCAAAAAAATCTATCGTGAAGGAAGCTGTAAAATTGTGTTCCGGCAGTAGCCAGAACACAATTTAGTACGTACGTAGTAGTTAGTAATCCTATAGAGCCAGTCACATTATAGGCCTACGTAAACACTAAAACATAATTGAAACGTAAGTAAAGTTAAAAAAACCGACACCACCGATTATATTTTGGTTTTGGCTTGATCGTTTCGGTTTGGATTGAAAGTTTCATCAAAGTCCATTCAGTAGTTTTTGCGTTAACAAACATACATCCATACATTCTTACAAACTTTCGCGTTTATAATATTAGTAGGAGGATTAGGCTGGTACTGGCGGAGAGGCGACGCGAACGTTGCGATCGGCTACCTCCCAGATGATGGGCATCTTACATGCCCGAAACTTGTCGGAAAAACCGACAAAAATCGCCGCGAGTACCAGCGGGTTACTAAACAATAATAGAAAGACATTAAACACACAAACAGTTTTTTAACTCACTTTTTTTTTTAATTTGAGATAGGCAAACTTGACCTCCATCTCACCTGATGGTAAGCGACAATGTGGTCGACGATGGAGCAAGCTTGCCTAGAAGATAACTTATGTTTCAATGTTATGTCCGGCTTAAAACACGAAAATTTTCGACTTTGTAGTCGACTAGTTTCGGACAAATTAGTTGTCCTTCATCGGGATGAGTCAGACGCGCGTTACGCGGAGGCGTGCGGCGAGCGGTCTCGTGTTTTAAGCCGAATATAACATTGAAACATAATGAGTAATACTCACGATAGTTTTAACATTAGAAGATACCTATTCACTCGCGACTTGAAGACTCCCATATTGTACTCATCAGGAAACACCGACAGGTAAGGAGTTACATTCCATATGTGGTACACCTGAGTCCCAATACATTTTGCTATCTCCTCTCCATCCAAAGGTTGTCTGGAAGAGATCGCTTTAAGCGATAAGAACGCCCATTGTACTAGCCTAAGTTCGTTTTAATGTCTTTAATGTATTTTCCTCTATTTCTGGTGTACAATAAAGAGTTATCTATCTATCTATCCTTTGCGGTTCGCACAATGAATGTGGAGGCAAAACACTTAGTGCGTATTTGAGGAATGTCCATCATATAGCGATGTCGCTTAGCAGTTTGTCTAGTTTACATAGACCAGCGGAGGACTATATCCCCAATTACCCACCTGTAGTCGAAAGTGGTAACCATATTGGCTTAGAAAGAGAACTAAATGACCCTAAAGGATAGCTGCAAGATCACCGTTTGTTACTAAGATACTAAAAGGAGTAGAGAGAGGCTGTTTAAGTGGTTTCTTGCTGTACCAAATTACCTTTAGCAACATGGAATGTACTCCACGAGCTAAGTGACATCGCTAAACAATGCCTTGTGATCAAGGTTACATTTATATTAATTGATGTTATATTTGCTATATAATAATGTTAACTGGCACTCATTGACGTATTAATGTCGTAAGAACATGCCGGTTTCGCATATCTATACTAATATTATAAATAGGAAAGATTTGTATTTTCTACAGACTTCACAAAATTCACAAAAAAAGAGGTACTCAAGTCGATTGTATTTTTTTTTATTTATTTATTTGTGTTACCTCATATTTTCGTTCCACGTGAGCGGATTTTGTTTTTTTTTTGTTTGATAGATTATACTTTCCAATTGGTCCCATTTAAATTTGATCAAGATCTGATCAGAAGTTATTGAAATATCGTCTATAATGCGTGTTTAGGACATCTAATCTGATCAAAGTTCCGAAGATAAAGCGGTGAAGTCGGTTTTTTAAGCTTTGCTCGCGTTTAATTATTCTATGTAATTATGATTATGATTAAATTAGAGACCCTTAGAAATCCCTACTAAAACCAACTCAAGGTGTAAAAAAAATTGCCATAAAATGTCTTTCATCGCATGCGCTGCGGAAAGTATAGATGATAGAACAAAAAAATGTTTTACAATATTATAGAACATATCAATATCTACAAAAAACTTCGCGAGACCATATGTCCAACTATTGTAGTTATGTCACTATTAACTACTTTTTTACATTTTAAAAGTTGATAGAAATGCCGTTCAAAATCAGATCATGTTATTTCTTACTAATATTATAAATCCGAAAGTTTGTGTGTAAGTATGTGTGCAAGTGTGTAAGTATGTTTGTTCCCTCTTCACGCTTTAACCGCTGAACGGATTTGGATGAAATTTGGAATGTATATAGCTAATACCTAGAATTAACACATAGGCTACTTTTTAACTTAATAATAGCGGGCGAAGCCGCGAGGCACGGCTAGTATATTATAAATCCGAAAGTTTGTGTGTATGTTTGTTTTCTTTTCACTCTATAACGGCTAAACGGATTTGGATAAAATATGGAATGTACATAGCTTATACCTAGGATTATCACACAGCCTTCTTTTTAACTTGATTTATGCGGGTGAAGCCGCGATGAAAGGCTAGTAGTATATATTTTACAGCCAAAATACACCTTAACAGCCTCATGACTAAGATTATTTTTCCTCAGCCGGCAGTCGGCCCGCTGGGCGCGGTCAGCAAGGTGCACAAATCGGACAGGAAGATCGGACATCGGCGGGTCGGAGAGGGTGGCGAGATCACCTACAAGAAAATACAATCTTCGCAGATTATGGGCTCAATACAGTTGGGTAAGTATTGTTTTTGGGGCACTTTGGGCATTTCTAGCGACTACCATAATAACACCTAGGTTAATAAAATTATGAATTAGAGATTAAGAATGCTTTTAAAAAAAATGAATGGAAAAAAATCGAGTTTCTTGCCAGGTTCTTCTCGAGATGGCTCTTCTCGAGATCACTTTCCATCAGGTGAGATAGCGGTCAAATGCTTACCTATCTGGCATAAAAAAAAACTTGCAGATCAAATACTTTAATTTATATCTCTTATTATCTATAACTGTTCCTAAGCTAAGTATGTGTTTTATGTTTGATAATAACTAAAGATGTTTTATGTCCACACGACAATGACCCGCATAACCCGACAAACGGTATACGATGATTGATTGAATGGATTAGCGACCGCATCATCACTTTCCATCAGGTGAGATAGCGGTCAAATGCTTACCTATCTGGCATAAAAAATAAAACTTGCAGATCAAATACTTTAATTTATATCTCATATTGTCTATAACTGTTCTTAAGCTAAGTATGTGTTTTATGTTTGATAATAACTAAAGATGTTTTATGTCCCCACGACAATGACCCGCATAACCCGACCAACGGTATACGATGTTTGATTGAATGGATTAGATGGATGTGATACTTTATCCGTGAATAAGAACGTATCTTATATAATATGAGTTAAGGTACTGACTATTCTTACTTGATCTGTCGTTGCCTTAGATAAGTAAATTCACCGGCAGGCTGAATGATCATGAATTTTATATAACTAGTTCCTCTGTGAGTTGAAAAAGACCTCGTGTATTTTTCAAATGGTTAAAATATTTTTAACCGACTTTTAAAAAATGAGGTTCTCAATTTGACTGTATTTTTAATTAGTGATAAATGTAGAAAGGAAAAATTTCTAAATTTATCACTATAGTTCTGCCTAGCATGGCTAATGCTATATAAATAAAATCAGTTTTTAATTAGTGTTACATCATAATTTCTTTCGTTGTAAGCTGATTTTGATGATTATTTTTTTATTTGAAAACTGGTGCTTTCTATATACTCCGATTTAAATTTGATCAAAATCTGACTAGTAGTTTTTGAGTTATCGTCAATAATGGGTTTTCTGTGGACTACATTGACGATGTTCTCGTTTTTAACCGACTTCAAAAGTTATCTCATAACTTCTTTCGTTGTGAGCCAATTTTGATGATTATTTTTTTTAATTTGAAAGCTGGTGCTTTCCACGTTGTTTCATTTAAATTGGATCAAGATCTGATCACTAGTTTTTGAATTATCGTCAATAATGCGTGTTTAATACATTAAATCTGATTTAGGTTCCGAAGATAAAGCGTTGAAGTCGGTTTTTTAAAGCTTTGCTCGCGTTTAATTATTTTATGTATCTCAGGCATTTTGAAAATATTCCTAAAACTGAATCAGCTGAACAGTTTTAAAAAGGCGTGATTATAATTATCAACCTGCTCACAAAATGTCACGAGAATCGGTTGAGAATTGCGACCTGTAGAGGAAAACAACCGGACATCCGGACATACGAAAGCATTTTTGTCCAAGCTGAAGAGAATCTTATCGCTTGCTTCGCGTTTGCTCTGTCATTAAAATCCATATAAATTTATAGTTTATATAACTATACTATACTATAATATATATATATCTAATATATAAAATTCTCGTGTCACAGTTTTCGTTGCCATACTGCTCCGAAACGGCTTGACCGATTTTGATGAAATTTTTTGTGCTTATCCGGTATCTATGAGAATCGGCCAACATCTATTTTTCATCATCATCATCATCATCATCATCACTTTTCATCATTATCAACGCGGGTGAAACCGCGGGGCGCAGCTAGTATATATATATATATATATACTAGCCGTGCCTCGCGGCTTCGCCCGTTATTATGAAGTTACAAAGTAGCCCATGTGTTAATCCTAGGTATAATCTATGTACATTACAAATTTCATCCAAATCCGTTCAGCGGTTAAAGCGTGAAGAGGGAACAAACATACTTACTTACACACTTGCACACACACTTACACACAAACTTTCGGATTTATAATATTAGTAGAATTTAATTTTAGATTTTTTTAAAAAAGTTAAGCTTCAAATTCATATGGGTTCTATTGACCGGTAACTAAATTGCCCGGGCTTCGCCCCCCCACGTCGCTGCTATTGATGAATAAGGGTATAAGTACCCTACATCCTTCTTCCATGACTTAACTCTATTGTGGTCGCGCCCCTTAACCTTGCCATTAGATTACTCTTGTGGACTACTACAACAGTTTGAAATTGAAAGAAAACACGTATTTTCACCGACTTCAAAAAAGGAGGAGGTACTATGTTCGACTGTATTTTTTTTTTTGCATGTTCACCAATTTCTCTCCCATTTGTAGACCGATTCTCAAAATTATTTTTTTTGTTGGGTAGATTATACTTCAGAGGTGATCCCATATAAATTTAATCGAAATCGATTAAGCTAAGACCAAAATATAAGCGGTGAAGACGGTTTTTAAGCTTTGCTTACGTTTAAATTATACTAATTCTTAAGCCTAAATAATGCTAATTATAAAAAAAAGACCGAGACCGAGATCTCATAAGTTTTGCTCAACTGATCTTGAAACAAATATACTTTTTCCTTGACCTACGAAATATAGCACTCGTTTTCACCGAATTTTGTGGATATTCCAGCCGAACCTTCGGCAAATATAGTAATTTTTTTTCCCGCAAGAAACACTATAAAATTACTTAAAACAGGGTTAAATTAAGTAAAAAATTTACTAACATATTGCTAAATCATCTATATACTTATAATAATATTCATTCTTAAACAAAAAGAAATAAGCAATTTTTTTTTTATAAATCCAACGCATTTAAGCACAGATTACATTAAGGGGTGGTCGAGACATCTCCCAAGCAAGGGGAAAGAGGAGGTCGAAAAATCGGCAAAATCATCTTACGTAGGTAATTAATGGACGCCCCCTCTAAAACAGAAGTACGGAGATAGACAGAGTTCATCATCATCATCTTAGCTGCAAAAAGTCGATTGCACTGTGTAGATATAGGCCTTCCCCAAAGATCATGCATCCAGCTTTTTCCTGTGGTCCGTCTAATTTGTGGGCGATCTTCAGACACTGCGCTTGCCAGTTCATGGCTTCCATTCGAGAACCTTTCGGCCCCATCGACCATCAGTTCTGTGTACCATGTGCCCTGCCCATTGACACTTCAACTTGATAACCCGCCGGGCTATGTCGGAGGCTTTCGTTCGTCTACAGATCTCATCATTCCTGATTCTATCTCGTAGAGAAACCCCGAGCATAGCCTTTTCTATAGCTCGTTGTGCGACTTTAAGCTTAATTATAAGGCCCACATGACCCAGTTGGCGCAGTTGACAGGTGTCCGCCCTCTGCGCCGTGGGTCCTGGGTTCGATTCCCGGCAGGAGCACGCATTCCTTCCCAAGGGATAGTTGTGCTTCTGGTTCTGGGTGTAATGTGTGTGATGTGAATGTTTCCGGCACCCACGATACAAGTCTTTAAACTTAGTGTGGGACTGTGAGTGTGAATGCGTTTGTTTGTTTTGTATGTTGTTCGTTCACAGTAAGAGGCCAAGTTTCAGACAGAGTAATCAAATAACACATAAGTATATGTAATAACTACCCTCAAAGACGAAAAGAAAACCCTATCCATCTATGATATTGGATAGGCTAGTCTCATAACGACACTAAAACTTTCCCCGCGTCCTTCGCAAACCATCGCAAGCTAAAATGAAATGTTACACAACTCCCATCATTTATTTAGACCGGAACCTCGCGAAGGCCCGTATCACAAATACATTATACAAACCGGGTACCCCCTCGTGCTTCATAAATAAACTGGACTCGAAATAACCTCTTCAGCAGACTGTAGAGTATAATTTCAAGAGGCTAAAGCAATTTTTAAGCCGCTTTAAATTAGTCGTATGCAGTAACGACAAAAGATATATTATATATATATTTAGACAATCAAGATTATTTGTAAATATAATTAAACGCAAGCAAAGCTTAATAAACCGACTTCACCGCTTGATCTTTGGAACCTTGATCAGATTTAATGTATTGCACACGCATTATTGACGATAACTCAAAAACTAGATATCAGATCTTGATCAAATTTCAATGGGACCACCTGGAAAGCACCACCTTTCAAATAAAAAAAATATCATCAAAATCGACTCACAACGAAAGAAGTTAATGAGGTAACTTTCAAAGAGAGAATATCGTCAATGTAGTCCACAAAATACGCATTATTGACGATATTTCAAGAACTTCTGATCAGATCTTGGCCAAATTTAAATGCGACCAATTGGAAAGCAAAAAATACAGTCGACTTGAGTACCTTCTCCTTTTATGGGAAGTCGGTAAAAATACTAGAAACCTTCCAGACCCGGATTCTTGTTCTAATGCTTGGCTCATTTAGTAATACGTCTTTCTTCTGAAGATGTACTCTGTACAGTCTTTAATACATAGTTTTTAAACTACACTCTGTGTCTCTCTCAGTCTTAAAAAAAACGGCGTCGTCGCTACTACGCTCCTTGTTATATGCGTTAGCGTTACCAATTGGCATTTGACGCCTTAAACTTAACTAAGAAAATAAATACCTCCTACCCAAATCACACATTTAAGAGTGAATAGGTACCTTCTAGGCCAGCTTCGCTCGAAGCGTTTCGCTTCTACGTTTATCACCCGTACTGCGAAGGAGTGGAACTCATTGCCCGCGTCTTTGTTTCCCGAACGGTATAATCTGGGAGTCTTCAATTCAAGAGTGAATAGGTATCTTCTAGGCAAGCATGTTACATCTTCGGCCGCATCTTCACTTTCCATCAGGTGTGATAGTGGTCAAATGTGTTTGAAAAATCATATAACAGAATATGCTGTAGTCGTATCAAAAAAGTCGTTTGTCTCTATGAAATTATCTCCCAAGAAATTTTGTAGTATTTTACAATTTAACATAAGGATAAATTCTAAATAAATGATAACCAAAAACATGATTAGTGAAAGTTTTCTCAATAGAATTATTCTCCGAAGTCGTGCCTTCTGAAACATCGTTCATTCTCCGACTCTAGTAAAGATAAAAAAAATATTGTTTGCTAATTCCTTAAGATAATTAAAATACCTAAATAAATAGAAACCATTTTAGTTTTGAATGATATAGTTCTCACGCAAAAGATTTTATAATTTTTCGCTCATCCAAGATTTATCTCGCTTTAACGACGTAGCTCTGAACTATATGTTTATCTCTTTCTATAGAATGGTGAGTAGATAGCTCCTCCTCTTTTAAACACTAACGGCTCAGCAGTTTCATGGTGCGTCTCTAAATAATTTGAATTAAGCTCTACTCCGCACCATGAACTGCTCATTGACTTAGTTAGGTGGATTTTGTGGGATTGCGTTTTCAAATCAAATCAAAATCGTTTATTCACATGGGCCCCAAAGAGGCACTCATGAAAGTTAGTGACTCTACTGCCAGATTCGCTAAATTACAGCACCTCGAGAAGAAACTGGCAAGACACTCGGCGGCGCATTTTTTTTTTTCAATCGTTCCTTTACACTAATACATAATTATATTAACGGTATAATACGGGAGTCATCAAATCAAGAGAGAATAGGTACCTTCTAGGCTATGCTATCTTCAGCCGTATCATCACTTTCCATCAGGTGAGATTGTGGGCAAAAGTTTGACCATCTTGAATAAAAGAAAACTTAACGTTTCGATCTAATAACGGTGAAAGAAAACGTATAACAGATTTAATAAAGATCTATATAATTTTTATATTATTGAGAAACGAGACGAGCAAGTCGCTATAGAGATGGTAAGCTTGCCTTCTGCCTACAGTTCAGTGTCACCCAGAGATTTTTGAACTGAAAAAAAAAAACAGTTGATGTTTAAGACTGGTCTGTAATTGCAATGACTACTAGCTTGCCATGAGTTGAATGAATTACTTTCGTCACTCAATTGCATAAAAAGAAGTTTACTCGTTTCCCAAATCCCCTGCGGTGAGAACTCAGAACCGACCTTGTAAACTGAACACATTAACCACTCAATTCAGGTTACTAGACTAACCCGTATTTACAAAGAGTATGTGTAATGGAT
The DNA here is from genome assembly GCA_948107665.1 of Lomographa bimaculata. NCBI lineage: Eukaryota > Metazoa > Arthropoda > Insecta > Lepidoptera > Geometridae > Lomographa > Lomographa bimaculata. The sequence continues at coordinate 4,315,671 of OX403612.1, read as the reverse complement.
GTTCTATGTTCAACTTATATGAGGTCACCACTCTGGTTACTAATGGCTAGTGTCAACACCATAGCCTATGCGAAATATAAAAAAAAACCAAGGCCATTCTTTTGCAGTCATTCAACCGCTAATCAGTTGTGTGCAAACAATACTGTATGCGTGAAATTAAAGAAATTTAACATCTAATATCTCAGGGTGACGAGTACAACGCTATGCAAAATAAGAAATAGTGAAAATAATTATAAATAAGTTGTGTGTTAAGGCAACTGTCAATCGCTAAACGTAAACATTACCTATCACTCAACACATACCCTCACACCATGATTCCGGCACCCACGACACAAGTCATCGAAATTAGTGTGGGGCAGTGAGTGTGAAAAAAAAGTGGTTGATAATGGCAATCCAAAAGTTGGCTGGAAGAGATTTTACTTCTTCAGTCGTTTAGTTCTTTTCTGTTTTGTTTATTATTGTGTTATTATGGAGTTTTCAACCGACTTCAAGAAAGGAGGTTCTCAATTCGACTGTATATACTGTACTGTTTTTTTGTATGCATGTTACGCGATATCTCCGCCAATTATGAATCGATTTTGATGATTCTTTTTTTGTTTTGTAGAGAATTCAGAGGAGGTCCCATATAAATTTTATCGAAGTCGGTCTACCCAAAACCGAAAAATAAGCGTTGAAGTCGGTATTTTTAAGTTTTGCTTGCGTTTAATTATAGTATTGTATTTCCTATTACCGCATCCACCACGCTCGCTATTTACCTCATCCGCGGCGCTTACGTGAGATCACTAATTTTAAACATTGCACACATCCGAACTACCACACGTATGTTTACTAAACATTATATGTAATTCTGATTAGATAATGGATGGGTGGATAGGAAGAAAAACATACATATCTTTAGTATCGGCATTACAATGACTTATTGTCTGGCCGGTTGCGGCATCACCAAAATGATAGCACACTCGATTTTTAAATACATATCATTTATTAATTAATCTTCATTTTCGGCCGCAATATCACTTACTATCAGGTGAGATAGCGGCCAAATGTTTACCTATTTATCATAATACACGCAAGCGAAATGCAAAATTTCGTTCGCCTTCTAAGCAGGGGTATCGGGCTCGATTCCCGACAGGAACACAAGTTTTCTCCCCAAGGAAAATGTGTGTTTCTGGTTCTGGTTGTGATTGTGTGTGTGATGTGAATGTTTCAGGTACCCACGACACAAGTCATCGAACTTAGGGTGGGGTAGTGAGTGTGAAAGCGATTATAAAAAAAAATGTTTTATTATTTTTTCTACCCTTGTAGGGTATCGCTGAAAAGAGCTCTGCAAGTAGAGTACGAAACCGGTTTAAAAAAAACTATGTTGGAAAATAACAATTTGGTAGGCCACCAAAGTCACACACACAGGGTCTATCTCAAAAACGGCTTTATATTTATACCTGAAACTTACGTATAATATCCGTTACATCCTGTACTTGAACAACAAATACAGAAATCAAACAATTGTTGGTAAGAAAAAAAGTTATAAGCTATTAAGAACCCGTATACATTTTTATGTCTGTCTCGCTCGCACAATTCATTCATTTTGAGAAATAAAAATTATGGAGCGAGTTATGGAAAATGTTGTCAATAACTTCACTAAATAATTATGTAACGGATACTTTAAATTAATTTTCGTTTAAATACCTATTAATTAGACGAAGAAAGAGTGAAAAAAATATAAAATCAATTTGACATCGATTTTCTCCGCCAATCCAAAAGCTAAGAAAACGAATATCAGTTTATAAGATCCGTGATATTATTATTTAGGGATTATATTGACAACATTTACAATAACTCACACCGTCAGTTCTATATCTCAAAATCAGTGAATCGTGCGAGCGAGAAAGACATAAAAATGTATACGGGTTCTTAACCTCGAAAGTTTTTCTCTATGAAGCAAAATGTAGGCGCGAGATCTCAGTTCGGCGCGAACGACTAGTATGTATATAAATAGTGTCAGATTTATCTCATTTCTCTTATCAGTGTTTCGATAAGTACGCTTATATCTGACTCATACAAGTCACACATAAAATTGTAACGAAAACAATCTGTTTAAAGTTAATGATGACATCGTCATACAACAAATATGGCGTTAGTCATACACCTCATACATTTACTATACAGGCAATATCTGTTTTATGTATATTACTTGAATAGTAATGAATTGTAAGTAATGTAATAAATAATAATTACCAATTAATAGTTGCTTTTAAATCGTGAAGCAAATTAAATGAATATCTTTTTGAACCGCTTGTCAAAAAGGTCGTTGTCTGCTCCAAGTGTGTTCAGTTATGTTTTTAAACCTACTGTAAAACGAAGAAGTTTTTAATTTGATTGAATATTGCTGATAATACCCGTCTGCGTCAAAAATAAACTTAGTATATTTTATACTGGCCGTGCTTCGCAACTCCGCCCGCGTCTATCAAAATAAAAAGTACCCTATGTGTTAATCCTAGGTATAAGCTATGTACATTCCAAATTTCATTCAAATTCGTTCAGCCGTTAAAGCGTGAAGTGGGAACAAACATACTTACACAAACTTTCGGATTTATAATATTAGTAGGATACCCTTTCGAACGAAACAATAATTCTCCAAATCGGTTAATAAATGACGGAGTTCCGAGGTAACATACATAAAATAAAGGTTTCGGCGAATTGAGAACCTTCTAATTTTTTTGAAGTCGGTTAATAATATAAAATGTTTGACTACTAAAAACCCAACCTTTCAACAGTTAGTATCCAATTTCCTGTGCATCTATAGGAAACTGCTGATGTTAATCCAAGGTCGAACTCTTATCTGCCAATGTCGACCGATTATGTTAATAATTAGAAAAAAAAGCGCATGTTTAATTGGAGAGCTGTGTTAATCGTGATAGTTCGGAATTTTCCACAATCAGTACTAATAACAACGGACGGACCGACGCCGACGGATGGACCGACGGACATACGGACCGAACGGACGGACGAAGTGCTGAACCAACCAACTCAATTTAAGACCTCGCATCGTTCGATCAAAAATACTAGGGAAATAGACTTGAGCAGTATAAACGCTATAAACGTTTTCACACTCACAGCCCCACACTAAGTTCGATGACTTGTGTCGTGGGTGGGATGAACACTCGCTGCACGCACGAATAGTGTCACGTTCCGCTGGAGCCTGAGCTTGCAAGCGAGAGCGCGGAACAAGCGATAGAGAGGCACGATCGGCCCAAGCGTTCGTCTTATAATGTTATCACGTATATTGTCGTCCGTAAATCGACTTTACAGAGAAACGTACATTTTTTTCAAAAAAAAAAAATTGGCTCAAATTGGCTCTGAAATTCGCCATTTGGCTCAAATTGATTTAAAGTGACGTCATTTTATTTTTCGCGTTATTCTCGGCTAGCCCCTTTATTTGATTGAAGGAGTGCATTAAAAATAATTTTATCCGCCATTTTCACATTGTCACACAGGTAACCGTGCTCTGTCATCGAAACTAAACGTGAATACAAAATTTTAGCTCAATCTGTTGAAGATATATGCTCTCAAAATTGAGTTGCAAGAACAGAGAGAGAAAGACCTCCCAGTCTCTCTCTCTCTCTGTTCTTGCAACTCAATTTTATTTGCTCACTGTAAAAATATGCTCATTCTATTTTCAAAAAAATATCAGAGCGCATGGTTAGGGCGATGCGTGATCAAAATTGGCTCAACGTTATAGCATTGCAATTGAGAGAGGCAATGCCGCCAGCATGAATGGAACGCTACCCATTGGTAGTGGGCTTGAGCACTTGAGTTACCTCGAAGCTTAATAACTTGTAGGTAACTTGGGTCTTTGCTGTATAGATGTATATGCATAATTTTAGTTATGCATAGTTTGTATAAATAAACATAGTTACATACATTGCAAGTTAAGAGCCATTTCGCAAAATGTGGGCGCTCGAACCGTAATCGCTTGCATTACATCGCAATTTATAGCAGTTTCAAGTGATGATTAATATTATTTTGTGAGTAATGTAATGAATTGATTATTTGTTTAACTTTTGATTTAAAATCAGTAAAGACCAAAGTCACATAAACGCATGAATTTTGTGTCAGAAATGTGACTATTTTAAATAAAAAATGGAAGTAAAGTAGGGTTAAAATAGGGTTTTTATTTCGTTTTTTTTTTATTAATCAACGTAAATAAAAATCAAAATTCAGCTACATCGTGTGTCAATAATATTACGTGCCTGATGTTTAGGCATATTTAACTAATAGATTGAATTCATTTTAATCAATGTAAAAGGAGCTTAAATTTTACTCTGTTGTCGTTTTTACTCAAACCAAGTTCTGAAGATTGAATGTTATAAAATAATTAAAGATAAATTGAAAAAATCTGTTACATTATGTGACAATTTCAAAGATCGATCTTTATTTAACAAACTAGCTGTCCCGGCGACCTTCGTTCCGCCTAACAGTCAATGAATGTGCATATTTAGGAAGCCATACCCGGCATGCGTTACAATGTCACGTGACTATATTATTACAACCTTCATGTTTATGTTTGCCTAGTACTTTACCAAATCCGAGTGACGTATGAGAAAATGGAAAGCATGTCGAAATGTAAAAAAATAATTTAAAGAAATGTACGTTCTTAAAAAGTATCCTATGTCCTTCTCCTGGCTCTAAACTACCTCCCTGCCAATTTTCAGCTAAATCGGTTCAGCCGTTCTTGAGTTATAAGTGGAGTAACTAACACGACTTTCTTTTATATATATAGATATAAAACAGTTTGAAATCTTTTACCAAGATAGTGAATTAGGCGCTCGAAATCTTCGATTATTCATTGAACGTGCGAAATAGCTTTTTTTTATTTTATTTTTTTATTTGTGACAGGCCTGTGTTTGACCACTATCTCACCTGATGGTAAGTGACGATGTGATCGAAGCTGGTAAACACACTAGACCTGGAATACGCAGGCTCTCAAGGATAACTGCCGGAACACCGTATTTGGCTTGGCGCCAGACTTTCAACTTGATGGTGGTAAGGTTCTTTGGTAGCAAGCCAGGCGAGCAACTCACAAAATGCTCTACCATCTCTCAAATGTCACCTGATTAGCACCACCCGGGGACCACGTCAGACTTAAGGGGTATCCTCCTACGGACGTGGCTTTTAAATAAAAGCTTGTAAAAACATGATTTCATTATGTTCTTGTGCTTCCAGGTATCCAGCATGCAATCGGTGGGCTGGCTTCTAAACCTGAGCGCGACCTTCTCATGCAGGACTTCATGACGGTGGAGACCACGAATTTCCCGCACGAGGGTTCGAACCACACGCCAGCGCACCACTACTCCGAGTTCAAGTTCAAAACTTACGCGCCGATCGCGTTCCGTTACTTCAGAGACCTGTTTGGTATACAGCCTGACGACTTTTTGGTGAGTAATCAAATCAAAATCGTTTATTCACATGGGCCCTGAAGAGGCACTCATGAAAGTTATGAACTCTATTGCCAGATTCGCTAAATAACAGCCATCTCGAGAAGAACCTGGTAAGAACCTGGACAGTTGCTCAATTTGTATCAAGCACAAGTCCGATCATGTATGGAGTACTGTTCTCATCTTTGGGACCGCTCAGCTAAGTACCAGCTTGAGGCTCTTGACTCCATTGAGCGTTAAGCCAAGAGACTCATTGGTTGCTTGCAGCTGACAAATTCAAAGCTTCAGAGCCTGGGTCATCGCCACATGGTAGCTAGTCTCTCGGTTTTTTATCGGATACATTTCGGAGAGTGTGCCAAGGAACTGCACGATCTTGTTCCCCCATCCTCGTTCTATCATCGAACAAGCAGACAAACTGCTAAGCGACACCTCTATATGGTAGACATTCCACGAATGCAGATGAAGCGTTTCGCTTCCACATTCATTGTGCGAACTGCAAAGGAATGGAACTCCTTGCCTGAGTCGTATTTCCTGATGAGAACAATATGGAAACGGCAGCGTGAGTGTTAGGTAGTGTTGTCGCTACATTTTTTAAATTAGAATAATAATTATCACGAGACAAGATTTGTATGAAGAACTAAGATGATTTTGAGGGGGCTTGAGCCCCTTAGCTCCTCCCCTGAATCCGCCACTGCGTGGTAACGTATTTATAAACAAACGCTTTCACACTCAGTTCGAACACTTTTGACGTGGGTGCCGGAAACATATCACAGACAGGATCACGCCCAGAAACAGATACACAAATTTCCCTTGGGGAGAAAAATTGTGTTTTCGCCGGGAATCGAACCCGATACCCGTCGCTTGAAAGGCGAACGCGCGCCCAACTTAGCCAACGGGCAGTTCGTAATTGGACTAAAAAGTGTGATAGTACTTACCTTAGTAAATTTATGTCTAAGTTACATCTAAGTTATAATTACGACATGGTTAATAATAATTTATTAGACATCAACACTGATAACTAAACAAAACCATGTGATTTTTGCCGCGAAGGTGAAAAAATGGCGTTGTTGATTTTGTGAATTTTCCAAAACTAGTGATTTTTCGAGTGTTAATGTGTAATAATGGTGGATTATTAAACGTTAATACTAAGTAAACGTGCATAAGTGAATTTGAAAAACGTGATTTTCACCTTCGCTTCAAAACTCCAATAGAAGTTCTAGTAAAGTTTCTACCATTTTACTAGTGCATGACTTGACTTTGACTGTGACTTGTGACTAGGACTTCTATTATGATATATAGATTCCAACACATAGTTTAGGTAATATCTCGGGACTTAATCGCGCTAAAAAACTATTTTTATTTACCTCGACGTTTCGGCCAAGTTGCATTGGCCATGGTCTTGAGAAGACTGGAAATGCGCGCGTCAGCGTGGGAAAGGGCGAGTATTGTCTCCAACTACCCGCAGTTCGTATAACTTAATCGCGCTAAAAATAGTCCTGAGATATTGGTGCTAATTCTGTTGAGCACCGAACAAAACTAAACTAAAAATAAACTAATTTTAGTCAAAGAATACCTAAACGCTATTCTAATTTTACGTTGAACTTAATTTAAAAGTTGAAATGACAGGACTAAAACTAATTTTAGGCTAGTTTAGTCTAATTCTGGACAACAGAATCGGCACCAGTACCTAAACTATGAAGTATAGAATTTGTAAGTTTTGTTTCATATTTCTAGACATGGTCATGGAAAATTTAATTACGCATTCACGCATTCACACTCACAGCCCCACACCAAATTCAAAGACTTGTATCGTGGGTGCCGGAAACATTCACATTACACATATAGTCACATTACACCCAGAACCAGAAGCACAAATATCCCTTGGGAAGGAATTTTTGCTCCTGCCGGGAATCGAACCCAGGACCCACGGCGCAGAGGGCAGACACCCATCCACTGCGCCAACTGGGTCGTCAATTAAAAGCAAAAGACAAAGCCACGTGGAACTAAAGGCGAATTATTGTAAATTGACCTTCAGAGATAAAAATAGCAAATCGTTATACTAATTTTGCTAAAAAAACGTTTACGACCATCGTCGGAGGGAAAAAATGGCGGAATAAACAAAAAATAATAATGTTACCTTTATAGCAAGTCACTGAATTAAGTGTGGTGTGTGTGCTTGGTGGCTTAGTTACGTGGGCGTTCGCGCCTTCGAAGCATGGGAATCGGATTCGATTACCGTCGGGAACACAAGTTTTCTATGTTTAAGGGTTTCGAGGATAAAGCGGTTAGTTGTTTTTTAAGCTTTGCTTGCGTTTATATTGTTTAAATTTGCTTTTAAATTTATTTTTACTATGTCTTATTAGAATTTAATCTGTTTGATTGCAGATGTCAATGTGTAGCGCTCCGCTACGCGAACTGAGCAACCCCGGAGCGTCGGGGAGCATCTTCTACTTGACCAACGACGATGAATTTATCATAAAGACGGTGCAGCATAAAGAGGGAGAGTTTCTGCAGAAGCTACTGCCTGGATACTACTTGAACCTTGATCAGGTAACGTACCGTTTAAAAAAACGCTCGCTTCGCTCAAGCATTCTTTAGATTCATGATAAAAGCGATGGAGCACAAAGAGGGACGTTTTCTTAAGAAGCATCTTGGTAGTTTTTTTAAAGCTTGACCAGGTTACTTTAGGTTGTTAACAAATCTCTCGCTTCGCTTAAGCATTCTATAAATTCATCGATGGAGCATAAAGAGGGACAGTTTCTACAGAAGCTACTGCCTGGTTACTACAGAAACCTCCGGTGATATACCTCCGGTTCGCTCAAAGCGTTTCTTTTCTACGTTTATCATCCGTACAGCGAAGGAGTGGAACTCATTGCCCTCGTCTTTGTTCCCCGGTATAATCTGGGAGTCTTCATAGGTATCTTCTAGGCTGCATCATTGCTTTTTATCAAGTGAGATTGAGTTCAAATGCTTGCCTATCGAGCATAAAAAAACATAACGCTTTCACACTCACAGCCCCGCACTAAGTTCGATGACTTGTGTCGTGGGTGCCGAAAACATTCACATTACACACAATTACAACCAGAACCAGAAACACAAGTTTTCCTTGGGGAGAAAACTTGTGTTCTGGAATCAAAGCTTCAGCGCTTGGGTCATCGCCGCATGGTAGGTAGCTAGTCTCGGTTTTTTATCGGATACATTTCGGAGAGTGAGCCAAGGAACTGCACGATCTAGTTCCCCCATCCCCGTTCTATCATCGGACAAGCAGACAAACTGCTAAGCGTCACCGCTATATGGTGGACATTCCACAAATGCGCACGAAGCGTTCGCTTCCACATTCATTGTGCGAATCGCAAACGAATGGAACTCCTTGCCTGAGTCGGTGTTTCCTGATGAGTACAATATGGGAGTCTTTAAGTCGCGAGTGAAGAGATATCTTTCTATCTTGAATTAAAAAATAAAACCGGTAAAGTGCGAGTGCACTCGCGCACAAAGGGATCCGTAACATTATCATTATTGTTTTATTTTAACTAATTATATTTAAAGAGAACATCAAACTAAATATTCTGTGAATAGTTAAAGTGTCTTCCTGTCACCGTTATTTGTATCGAGCAAGAAACGGTAAAAAAATCAAGTTTGTTATATGGGAGCCCCTTAAATATTTATTTTATTTTATTTTTAGTATTTGTTGTTATAGCGGCAATAGAAATACATCATCTGTGAAAATTTCAACTGTCTAGCTATCACCTGGTGACAGACGGACGGACGGATGGAAGGACAGCGTAGTCTCAGTAATAGGGTCCCGTTTTTACCCTTTGGGTACGGAACCATAGAAAGAGTCGATCCCGGTCGCTTGAAAGGCGAACACACACCCAGCTAAGCTAACGAGCAGTTCTATAAAACCTTTGTTTTTCCCACAGAACCCGCGCACATTACTGCCAAAATTCTTCGGACTGTACTGCTATCAGTGCAACAGTAAAAACGTGCGTCTAGTCGCGATGAACAACCTGCTGCCGTCGTTTGTGAAACTGCATCAGAAGTACGATCTCAAGGGATCCACTTACAAACGGAAGGTGAGGAAATAGATAGATAGAACATTCATTATTGCACAAACAGTATTGTAGGTACATAGTCGAACTTAATGCTACAAAGCGTTTAGGAAGTGATATCTTGTCTAGTAGTTTGGAATCGGAATTAGATCCGATTAATGCTAAATGGATCCAATAGGGAATATGCATGAAATTTGAATAAAAGTTAGAAGTGTGTAAAGGTCGTCTGGCAGAAATTACTGAAAGCGAATAAGACCGCCCATTGTACTTTTTTTTTCATAGCCATACGTCGATAGCGAATTTATTCTAGGCCTATCGTGTTTACATCACTTACAGGTGAGATAGTGGTCAAAGGATAGATAGATAAATACGTTTTAGTAAAATCTAATAATATCATTAAACGAGCAATTCTTGTATATGTATATACTAGCTGACCCGGCAAACGTTGTTTTGCCATATACATTATTTCTAGGAAATATTTTTTTAGTTCCATTAAAAAATAAGGGTTGATTGTAGAAGAGTGAAAATTAAGGGTTGTATGTATTTTTCAATTCTAAATAATAATAAAATAAAACCAAAAAATTTGTCCAAAAATTAAAAAAATAATGTTAAGGGTGAACAACCCTTATTACTTTGGGGTATGAAAAATAGATAGTAGCCGATTCTCAGACCTACTGAATATGCATATAAAATTTGGTAAAAATCAGTAAAGCCGTTTCGGAGGAGTAAAGTAACTAACATTGTGACACGAGAATTTTATATATAAGATATAATCTGAATCTCGATAACGGCTCCAACGATTTTCATGAAACTCTCCAACGAGTTTCGGGGGTGACAAATCGATCTAGCTAGGTTTCATGAATCATGGGCGGCGACAAACCATGTTTCCTGCACCAGCGAAACAAGTATCTAAACTTGGAGCAGCGCTGACTGTGTATATGTTTGTTGTTTTGTTTCCAGGCTAGCAAAGGAGAGCGGCAGAAGAATTCACCAACATACAAAGATTTGGATTTTATGGAGTTGCATCCAGAAGGAATATTCTTAGAAGCCGATACGTACAACGCTCTGACTAAGACTATGCAACGCGACTGCCGCGTACTGGAGAGTTTCAAAGTGAGTTTACCCTCTTCGACGTGGTGCTAGAACCCAAAATAGAGTTATATGTACCCAGCAAAATGTATTGTGGTCCTTTTATATAGAAAAGGACCTACCGGCCTACCGGCGAAGAACTGCTCATGGGGGGGTTTTTAGTGGGTTCGAGACCCCCACAAGGGGCATGTGGGTCTCGAACCCACTAAAAACCCCCCTGAGAAAGAAGGGAAGTGGTAGGCATTTCCCCCTCCCCCCCACAAAAAAATCTTGGCAGGCATACGATTTCACGTTAAAAAATCATCTTTTTGTAACGATTTAAAGTTAAACTACTAAACTCCCACACTCAACTAACTAATTTCAATAACCTTTGTTGTCCACAGATCATGGACTATTCCCTGCTAGTTGGCATTCACAACTTAGACGAAGCCCAAAGAGAAAAAAGCGAAGCCCGCGCTCGAACCAACTCTGGCCAGAGCGACGATGACGACGAGCCCAAGCGGAGCGGACTCAACCGTACCAGGTGAGTGGGATGAGCGGAGCGAGCGAAAAATTAATAGTCAAATGAGTACAAATATTCATTGGAGAGAGAGCGTGAAAGTGGAGTGAGGGAAGTAAGCGTGGCGACTGGTGAAACTAGAACCAAAGGTATCGCGATAAACGTACTTTCTACCGATTTCCTAAAAAGGTGGAGGTACTCAATTCGACTGTATTTTTTAGTGTTACCTCATATCTTCTTTCCAAGTGAACCAATCTTGATTTTTTTTTGTTTGAAAGCTGTTGCTTTCCCATTGGTCCCATTTAAATTTGATCAAGATCCGATCAGTAGTTTATGAGTTATCGTCAATAATGCGTGTTTATATCAATAATAATCTGATAATGATTCCGAAGATGAAGCGGTGAAGTCGGGTTTTTTTAAGTTTTGCTTGCGTTTAATTGTAGTCATAAAATATAGTGAACACTATCACTATGATGGTATGGAATAAGTGGAAGATTCTGTAAGAAAAGCCGGCAAAATAAGAGAGAATGAATTCAGTTTATAAAACAACGAATATTGCAAAAAGTGCGACAAAGTTTAACAAGCAATAAAACCAGAATCCGATGAATTTCAATCCTACTATTGTTATACATCCGAAAGTTTGTGTGTAAGCAGGTTTGTTCCTCTTCACGGCTGAACGGATTTGGATGAAATTCGGAATATACATAGCTTATACCTAGGATTAACACATAGCCTACTTTTTGACTTGATAATAGCGGGCAAAGCCGCGGGGCACGGCTAGTATTTTTTGTAAGCGCGTTATTAAATGTACTCTCTAAAAATTCTTAAATTTTAAAATGAATATAAGTTTGGAAGCTTATGTGAGCGAAGCGAGCGAAAGGAAATAGATGTAAGTCACTTATAATATCGCTTAGTTATAATTAAATCAATTAAGCGTAAAAAGTAAAATCTTCTTATTTATCTTAATTAGAAATTCCGGTAACAATCTTAGATTGGTATTATTATTTAATGAATATAAATATATTATTGTTTTGTTTTATTTTATATGTTTAATTTCATTTTTATATTTATGTGTGTAATATGTATTTAAATAAATTTTCTCTTAGGTGTTTAGTTATCTGTTCAAGTCTAAGGTGGAGGTGTACAATTTCAGGTCCGATGCAAAGGAAGACTTTGGGATGCAAGTGAAAAGGACACAGTACGATATGTTTTATTTTATTGTTAACCGTTTTTAACCGATTTAACCGGATTTGTTACTTTTAGGTTATTCCTTCCTTTTCAACGTGAACGTGTCAACTTTAGTGGTAGAGTGTAAAATGTGTGCAGGTGTGACGTGATAATAATTAGTAATAGATATTGGGAAAAAAAAAGTATTTTTTTATGTCTTTATTCGATTTTATATCAGTAAAAAAAAAACAAAAAATGTCATTACGAAATAAATATTTGAAAATGCTTTTGGGCGCTGTTTAAAAAAAACAGCTGAGAGAAAAAAAAAATTGTAATTTTGTACGGAAATTGCCACTTTTTAACCTACTTCAAGAAAAGGAGCAGGTTCTCAACGAGGTTCTCGACTGTATTTTTTTTGTGTGTATCCTCATTTTTTTTTCTAGGTGAACTGATTTTGATGTTTTTTTTTTGTATTAAATAACTAGCTGCGCCCCGCGATTTCTCCTGCGTAAGCCCCGGACCCGCAGGAATTCCGGGATGAAAAGTAGCCTATGTCAGAGTATCAGCTACCGCCCTACAAAATTCAATTAAAATCGGTCCAGCCGTTTGGGCGTAAAGAAGTAACAAACATACAAACACACTCACAAACTTTGGCTTTTAAAATATTAGTGTGATGAAAAATGGCGTAGTACGAAATTCACCGGGTTCCGTACAGTTTAATATATTTTTACTTTACTAACCGACTTCAAAAAAGGAGGAGGTTCTCAATTCTTCGGTTTTTTATGTATGTTACCTCAGAACTCCGTCATTTATTCGACGATTTGGATTTATTTTTGTTTTGTTCGAAAGGTTTCTAGTTTGTCCCATTATAATTTGATCAAGATCTGATGAAGGATTTCGGATATATTTGCGATGGAAGTCGGTTATTAGTTTTTTAAACTCGTGTATGTTATTTTTATTAGGTAATTTAAATGTCACTTCTGCATATATTTTTATTCTACTACTCAACTATCACTTGTATGGATAAGTCTCACAAACTCACAATGCATGGTGTGTGTATGTTTCTACTTGATAAATGTATGACTGTGTATGTGTTGGTGATAACAACTGCATGACATGTTTCGTTCTAAACCTTGTTAACTCAATTAGCTTACTAATATGTTATTTGGTCTAAAACTCTTAAATTTCTAAAATATTTGAAATTACTGGAAGTTTGGTGTGTTTTACGTGAAGATATGGTGATCCGGAAGCTATCCTACAGAGCAAGATTATCTCTTACAAGAAAGATAGTGGTCTAACTATATGATAAAAAGAAGATTATAATTTCGGCAGTGTATATATTATTATAACAAGTCAATCATACTCACAGCCCCACATTCAGTTAAAAGACTTGTTTCGTGGGTGCCGAAAACATTCACATCACACACACAATCACAACAAGTCAATGTGCTAAAAATTTTAAAAACCCGACTGCGAAAAATGTGAACCTACCTTTTATGGATTTTTATGTAATATCTTTCCTTAATTTTTATACCCTACTCGATAGGTTTGGTTAATGTTTTTTTATTAACGTACTAGCTGACCCGGCGTCGCCCGGGTAAAAAACGTAGTCTATGACACTCACAAATAAAGTGGCTTTCTATAGATAAAAGAATTTATATATAAATTCCATCCAGCCGTTTGGAAGATAAACGTGTAAACAAATGTTAATGAATAAATGAGTATTTGAGTATTTGAGATACCAGGTATAAAGAAATTACATATATACAAACAAGATACGCGCGAAAAATATAACCATTCCTTGGCAGTCGGGTAATGCATTTATTCAAAAAGCAGAAAGTATGTTCAGTAAAATAATGCATTTGTTCCAAAAGCACAAAGTATTTTCAGTAAAATAATGCATTCATTCAAAAAAACAAAGTATGTCCGGTAAAATAATGCATTTATACAAAAAGCACAAAGTATGTTCAGTAAAAACTAGCATAGTAAAATTAAAGTGTGTTGTGTAAGTGATTTTCAAAAGATTTCTAGACTTAGTGCTTCTCTCCAGTGATGACAATAATATAACATAAACGCTTTCAAACTCACAGCCCACTTGAGCCCACACTTAGTTTAATGTCTTGTGCCATGGGTGCCGGATACATTCGCAACACTCGCACAAACACAACCAGAAAATTAATTTATCTTGCGGAGAAAACTTGTGTTTCCACCGGAATTCGAACCCGATACCCCCGCTTAGAAGGCGAACGCGCACCCAATTAGGCCAATGGGCAGTTCAATAATGTTAAATAAGAAAATGCCGTCTTTAAATTTCAGGTCAATAAATCGACAACGGCTAGTCGCTCACTCTACTGCCATGGAGTCTATTCACGCGGAGAGTGAACCTATTGACGAAGAGGAGGACGTACCGTGAGTATACAGACACATTTTCTCTCTCACAGCCCCGTTCTAGTAGAAAGACTTGTATAGAAGCGATACGAGACACGCATATAGCCAGAAACTGAAAATTGATTTTCGAACCCCTCTTTCCCAATATGTGCTTGATTGCATTGAATTTGTAAAAAAGAAACGATTTGCTTATTTCTTTTATAACAAACATTTTTTACTTAATGTTTTCTTCCAATTGTACACTGTTTCTAGCGGAAAATGTAATTACGTAATATTTCCCACGTGAAATTGGGTGAGGATTGACTCGACCCCTCTCCTAATCGCCTCACGTAATTATTACACGGCCCCTTGCCTACGTCTTTTAAAAACGAAATAAGATTAATTTGTTTACTACACTCCCAGACTTACTTTATTAGTGCATGACTAGACCATTAGTCTTATACTTGACTAATATGACTATATTTATTATTAATTGTACTTGAAAAATAATAATTGCTTGACACTGCAGCTTGCTAAATGTACAAAGATTGTGGACTTTGTTATATTTCTATAATGATACAAAAACAAAAAGGTCTTCATATCGTATTTTCGTCTCCAGTCCGGGTGGAATTCCGGCTAGGAACGCGCGCGGCGAACGTCTCCTCTTGTTCCTGGGTATTATCGACATTCTACAGTCGTACCGCTTCAGGAAGAAACTGGAACACACGTGGAAGAGCATGATACACGATGGCGTGAGTATTGACCTTATTTTGTTGTCTAATTGTTCAGATGGCGTGTTGGTCGTATGCTCGGCTCGCGATTTGAAGGTCCGGTTTCCGATCTTCGTAGACATAAAAGTTTTGAAATGTATCACGTTGTTTCTGGGCATTATCGATAATTGATTAGGTAGTACCGCTTCAGGAAGAAACTGGAACACATGTGGTAGAGTATGATACACGATGATGCGAGTATTAACCTAATTATGACAGACAAAAACGCGCACGTACCTACCACAAGGTTATGAGACAGTCAATACTACAATCATATATTTGTGATTGTACTATAGAATGTCAAAGTTTCAGTAAGAATGCTTTAAGATGTTGTGTTATGGCGCCTGATGGTACAATGGTCAAAACTTCCAAGTCATGAGTCAGAGGCTCGCTTTCGAATCCTCGCAGCCGAAAAATTTTGTAATGATAAATGTAATTAATTATTCTATGTATTATCGACATTCTATAGCCGCACCGGAAGAAACCGGCTTTTCAGCAGCTGAGGACTATTGTAATTTATTTTCGCTATTCTCTTGTATTAATAGTTCCATGTGGGTATTCTAGCATTTCTAGCAAGAGTCGACAATTGCTAGTTATTCCCTCCACACTTTGTTTCAAAATACTTTATCATACTTAAAAATGAAATGAAGATTTAAATAACGAACTTGTATAGTTAAGGTGACAAGGGATCACCTTGCTCTACACCACGAATTTGAATGAGGAATAAATCGATACATTTTGTTTATAGGACACGGTCTCGGTACACAGACCGAGTTTCTACGCGCAAAGGTTCCTTGATTTCATGGGCAAGAGCGTCTTCAAGAAAATACCTTCGTGTAAGTATACCTTTCTCTCTCACACTAACTCCCTCTCTTTTCAGCTGGGACATGAATTTTATTGGGAGTTTGCTAATTTCTATTATGTAATGGAATACCTTCAATAGTTTAAATGGTTTGTCTTATTTTGACTGATACTAAATACCATTAGTCGAAATTAGACTTAACATATTTAAATTATTGAAGATTTATCGTATGTTTATCTTCGTGATTACTTATATTGGTCCTTATTTGTTTTTGGATATAGCTCAAATTCGTTAAATCCTTCATGAATTAAATAGATATTTTTGACGCTTTACCTTCAAGACAAAAAATACTTTAAGTAGAGACGTTAAAAGTACATTTCTGCTTGAACTTTGAGATCATAAAATTCATTGAACGTAGGCAAATATTACCCGGTCGTATCATATTGATCTTTATTTCTTTCGAGATAGAATCTAGTACTGTATGTCAACTTCCGATCTTCAAAATCATTTTATATACTGATCCTTACTGCAATGTAATAAAGTTATAATTGTTATATTCCAAGATCATTAGTACAGGCTAAAAATCATGTTGCTATTACCGTATATCCAGTACAGAATTTGTTTAAAATTGGTCCCTTTGTTAGTTGATTTAAGTGTCACTATCCTATATTCAGTGAGCTAATTCATTTTCTTTGTGTGTATTTGTTACAAGATGGATAATGTAAGTTGGTATTTTGAGACTTCAAAAATTAATATACATAAATATAAACGTTTTACACATACACAGCCCCTCTCTAAGTTCGATGAATTGTCTCGTGGATAAATAAATAAACAAATCGCTTTGACACACACAGCCCCACACTAAGTTTGATGACTTGTGTCGTGGGTGCTGGGAACATTCACATCACACTATTATTCCAGGGCTATTTGAGAGATATCAGGAAGCCCTAAGACCGTGATTCGTGTTCAAGTTCTCATTTAGTTCTATGACTTTCTGAATTACATTTTGCGTAATAATTAAAATGATGTATTCTATACAATATATAACTAACTAGCCGTGCCCCACAGATTTGCTCGCGTTAATCAAGTTAAAGGGTAGCATATGTGTTATACCTAGGTATAAGCTATGTACATTCCAAATTGTATCCACATTTGTTCAGCCTTTACAGCGTGAAGATAGAACAATCATACTTACACATTTACATTACACACAAACTTTCGGATTTATAATATTGGTGTCATTTTTTGAAGTCTCAAAAAAATATTGCCGCTACGGATTCTTCTAGATGTGTCTCCTTGTAAATTGTATGTGTTTATGGTATTTGTATAACGCAGTACCGTGATTTGTATGATATATTCTAGCTTTAGACACCTTACAAGGATGTTTTTGCACGTGGCGTGCGAAGAGAATCTATACAATATCTTTGGACGCCACGTTTGTAAACATTCTTGTATGACAATTGATCTGGTCTTGTACCTATATGTACCCAGGTTTTCTTACATACAAATACCATAAAGTCCGTCCCAAATGTATGATAGGTTTCGCTCTGGCAGTATAAAACATGCATTACTTTAATACTATACTAAAAAAAAACTTATTGACTAAATTATTACCTCCTTAATGTTTGTTTGCCTAGTACTTTACCAAATTCGAAAGACATGAGAAAATGTTTTTTTTTTTGGCATAATTTTTTTTCGTGATATTAATTCTGTTTGAATCTAAGTCATTCTTAAACCCACCTAAATACACGAAACATTTTATCAAAATCCGTCCAGCCGTTTAAGAGGAGTTTAGTCACAGTCACGTACAGAAGAATTATATACATAAACATAAGTCACGTTGCTCACGTTAGTCAAAATGGCTGCCAAAGCGAAACTTGCCATAACCAAAAGGCAAAATTACCCACAATAACCTATTAATTCTCCCCAAATCAGTGGACCTACCCGAGATTAAAGGGAACCATCGCAAGTTTAGGACCCTTGTCACCAGCTACATAGGTACTGTAGGGTGTTACATGTTTGAATTTAGAAGCGTTTTTTTTCTCTTCTCGAGGTTTTTTTTTCTGTGAATGTGTGCGTTTTTTTGTGTGTAGTTGTGAGGGTGTTGGATTTTTTTTTGTTATAGATTTTTAGTAGGGTAGTTTTTTAAGGGTATTGTCACCATAAATACATAAGTACACCAAATTTGAGTCCAATTGACATCAGGAAGATTAATTTAGCTTGCAAGTTTTGATAACTGACCGACAGACAACGGGACAGCTGAAACTTATTAAAAGCTTGTAATAAAAGAATGGATTAGTAAAAAACTACTAAGTAGCTTGATGGTTAAGAAAATATTAATAGCGTTTATAATACAGTGGAACCTGGTTAATTGGGATCTCAAGGGACCAAGAATGTTGTACCATTTATTGAGTGTTTCCATTAATCCAGTTTTCCAATTAGGCAGGTTTAAAATTATAGTTGTCTCATTTACAGAGGCTCCTGCTTATAGAGGTTGAAATGTACGGCTATTTCATTTTTAGAGGGAGAGGTGGAAATGTTAATAAAAATGCGTATTTTTGGTGTAATGAATCTAATATATTATGTAGGTATGAATGTACAAACATTATGTATAACGTGGAATTTTTTTTTTTTTTTCATCAAGTTTGATATTTACGTTTGGGCATTTTGAACACTTTTACTCCCTTGTTTTTAGGTCAAAACTTGAGATAGTACTGACAAACAAAGCGTATGCGAAAGACATTCTAATGTGTAAACAAAAGTGTCAAAACCTGTCGCAACCTGTTAATTTGTCTCATTTATAGAGGGAATTGAGTTACAGAGTCCCAATTATAAAGGTAAACATCGATTAAATCCTAGAAATCAGATCTCATTTAACCAGGTTCGAAAAGTCCCATTAATAGAGGTTATTCAATGAAAAAGTACCGGGACCTCATTGTAACTCTCAATAATAGAGGTTTCTCATTTATCCAGGTCCCATTTAACCAAGTTTCACTGTATTTACAAAAAAATCTACATAATTTTTGACAATAAATACTTTATATGGGTTTTTTTAGGCTTGTGTTTAAACACCGCCCAAAAATGTACCTTTTTTGCTACCAAAAAAATTCTCAACGGTTACCAAAATGGATAAATGTTCACCAAATTACGTTGGATAAATGGTCACCAAATTACGTTTCCCAAAATATTATGAAATAAATAAATTTTTTCGTCTTATAAATATGTTTGTATTAATTATAAAAAAAATAACCTTAACCTACTGTTATCCGATTCGGTTCTGTCACAGGAAATTTTATTTTAGGAAACGTAATTTGGTGACCATTTATCCATTTTGGTAACCGTTTAGAATTTTTGGTGGCCGTCTAAATTATACCCTTTTTTAATGACACCGCTTGCGGAATTTGTAAATTAGAGGGATGCCAACACCTTCACATCTTTGAGTAGGATTTTAGCTGAAAAATTGTGTTCTATTTACAAAATTCTTTGTTTTATTTCTTTTAAGCAAAATTGTGGGCATGTACTAGCCATTTATAATTTCTTTTTTCGTTTAAATTGGATGCTTAGTCTCAATTTAAAGGCATGATTTTATTTTATTTAACTAAGAACTAAGTCACGCACGCCCTTTACTCCCCAGTGTTGCTATTGCAATGTTAAGATGTGATGTTGCCAATCGGAAATAATATCTTTGTTTTTTTTCCAACTTTTTGTCCGTTATCGGATGCTCGCTCGGGTCTGTGGAGGTCTAAGTAAGTCCCTGTGTTGAAAAAAATTTTTGGGGCCCCCATTATCAAAGCATGACTCGTATTTCGTACAATTTGACCCTATTTGAATGTTTGACAGTCGTTTTTTCTTGATGTATTGTGGGCTTGGAAATTGATACAAATTAAATACAACTATAACCCGATTGGATACAGAAAAGTTCTGATATTGACGACGGCTCATCATCAGTTTCCATCAGGTGAGATAGTGGTCAAATGCATGCTAATCGAGCATTAAAAAAAAGCTGACGGGGCATCTCACTCACAAGCGGTTCACGAAAGTGGCAGTGGAATACTATAGCTGTCCTAAATCTCAGATCTTTTCTTTATTCGATCAGGTTATAACACTCAAATAGTTGTTTTCTTTATTCGATCGGGTTATACACTCAAATTTTTATCCGAATATCTCCATAAGAAATAAATTTAATTAAATTTGTTAAAGTAAAACGCGTGTTCGAACATATTTTCTTCTTATCTTATATTTTAATATTGCGCGTGACGTCACACTCTTGAAGTCTAAGTCGAACCCTTGTTCGAAACGAAATAAAAATAATAAAGCATGAAATCCGTTAAAAGTTATGTAATTGGTTTACTCGTAATTCAATTCAAAACACCTCCGAAATCAGTTTTGTAACAATTTCGTACCCAGTTTGTTCATCCCCTGTTGTTTAGTATATCTACCCCTCTGGTGTCTCCACCCCTTTGCTATGTGGCTCCTGTAGAGTTTATTCTTCATTACATATACACCCTCCATTCAACCTTTACAGTACCTGGCTAAAATTTGGCACGTCGAATAAAAAATAATATATCAACAGCAGTTGGACAAGTCACTGCCCTCTACGCCGCGGGTCCAGAGTTCAATTCCCAGTTATAATGTAGAAAATATTATAACTGGGAATCGAACTCTGGACCCGCGGCGCAGAGGGCAGTGACTTGCCCAACGCGCTAACTGGGTCGTCATTGTGTCGTAGCTGTGAATTAATTGGCACCAAGTATATGAAGTAACTTTAACTACCTTAGAATACAATTATATTTAATGTTTCAATGTTGCATACGGTTTAAAACACGTAACATATGACGACTTAATTTGTAATCGACTAGTTTCGAACAAATTAGTTGTCCTTCATCAGGATGAGTCAGACGCGCGATACGCGGAGGCGAATGGAGGACCCAAATGAAATGTAATGCAATTATTTGCTTCAAGTGCGAGGAAGTATCACTTTCCATCAGGCGAGATAGCGGTCAAATGCTTGCCTATCTAGTATTAAAAAAAAGTAAGTCGATTTTTTTTACGTGGATCAAGCCGAATATAACATTGAAACATTATGAATACGATAGTTTTTTAAAATTACAATTTTATTATAAGAATGTTTTCCAGTTTCGACGTGCCAATATTTTTGCTAGGTTCTGTACCTGTGTCTCGATTTTTCTTAACTTTCTTTATCTGTGAAATACTGACCATCGCACGGTTGCGTTCCTCATTACTGTTATGGAATTCAAAATTTGTTATATCTGAAATTTGGAATTGAAATTTCCTTTTAATATGAAAGTTGGTGTTTGGCGAGCATTTTGTTTGAGTGTCTACATTGTTTTAGAGAATAATCGACAGTGTTTTTCTGCACTTTGCATCGTTTTGTTTAATTTGATTAATGAGCTTGTTTACGTAATTTCTAATTGTTTGCAATGCTGTGATGATAGATAAATTTGCGGCACAGCTTGTTCTGAAATTTTAATTTAATTTGAATTAGAGCAAATATTTTTAATTTTGTATATTTATAATAATTTGGGATACTTTTGTGAAATTGTAAATTTAACTAAAATTATATATGAAGTTAATGATTTCTATAAAATTTCAGATATTTTGTACACAAGGATAAGTCTAACAAAAGTGTTTTAAGCATTAAAAAAGTCGATGTTTACAGTACCAAAAAATACGAACTAAATGCACGTTATCTAATTACTTAAATATGAAAATTTTCGTGAGTTAGACACATAATTTATAAATGATACACGGCTTGACTCACGATTTAGGCTCGACTCTTGCGACCTAGGTTTTGAAGATGTCCGATCCCCATCATCAGGCGAGTTCACGACGGAAGGTCACGGCGCTCACTGATGATGGGGATCAGAGATATTCGAAACCTAGGCCGCTTGGTTCGACTCTAAATAGTGAGTCAAGCCTTTATAAATCATACACGAGTTTAATAGATTTAATAGAAGTTTTCACAAAAGTACTCCCAAACTATTGATGGTATATATAACGCGCTAAGTCGAAAATTCAATATTTCCAGCATTAAAACACTCTCCGTCTAAGAGGAAGAGCATCGCGAAGCCATCCAGACCACAGGAAGAAATCGAAACGCCAGGTATGTGACCCTTCCTTTACATACTAGAAGTTTCTATGAGTTGATAAATAAGAATAATGATTCAAACACAAGCAAAGCTAAAAAAATCCGACTTAATCGCTTTATCTTCGGAACCTTTGATCAGATTAAATTGATTAAATAATCATTATTGAGGATAACTCAAAAAATACTGGTCAGATCTTGATCAAATGTAAATGGGACCACATGGGAAGTACCAGCTTTCAAATAAATAAAGAATAGTTAAAATCGATTCACCTAGAAAAAAGTTCTCAAGTAACAAAAAAAATACTTACAAATTGAGAAGCTCCTCCTTTTTTGAAGTCGGCTAAAAATATTTGAATACACAAAGAATTACTGGATTCGTATTTTATTTTAAACTTAGTTGTCAACTCGTTAAAACTTGTATTGCTCGATTTCTGTACTAACATTTAGATTTAGTGCTAACCAATATTTTTTTTTATACTGTAGTTTATAACCCAATCCTAACACGAATGCAAGATTATTTTGGTGCCTATATATTATTATACATTTCAGTTTATTTTTTTACCCCCTCCTCCCTTCCCTCATCCGGTGATTGTACCCAGTTTTGTGACTCGTCCTTTTTTACTTTTTATTCCTATTTCCAAGAGTAGACATTTTAAATTTTTCACCTTACGTGCGTACGTCATTGTCTCGGCGCGATTTTAGTCCCGTGTTTATTATTTGGTTTAAAAACTTGTGATGTGTTTTTTGTGCTAACGGTGTTGGTCGAAAATGACGTCATAACGGCATGTTGTCGTCGGGAGTGAGAGAAAAATAAACTGAAATGTATGACAAAAAAGGTCAGACTTGTAAAGAAGGCTTGTTAGTCTCACGTATTGACACGAGTCTGTTTCTTCAGGGCGTATGTTCATCGGCAGACCGATCCTCGATTATAATCCTGATTTGGCCATGAAACAGTCGAGATTATCGCCTAGGTCTTCAATGAGATCTAGCATGAGCGATTTCACAGATACGACTATATCAACATGGAATCAAAGACACCCCCCGCTCAAAGCGGAATATCCGTCAGTCTTATCTGACAGGTTAAAAGTCATGGATAGAGGACCTTTCCAAAGACGAATAGAATTCGACACGTCCAATCTAACTGTAAGAGAACCAGGCCCTTCTTTCTCAGAAGCCATGTATAGAACATCTATTCAAGAAAGAATGGAATCATTATCAGAACAACTGACTAAAGTTTTAAGTACAGGCGCTGGCAGTTCGCATATAAACGGTAGTCTAGCTGATAGCGGCATACACACAGACAACACTAGCACAAGCGTACCTCAAATATATATTGCCCCTGAGAATGTAGTTAGAAAACCGGGAATGAGAGACGCCGCCGTAGATACTAGAAACGAAAACAACCAACAAGATATACCATTCATAGACGATGACGACGAGGACAAACTGAAACGACGATCCAATATAGAAAAACATAAAAGCATGACTAACATACCAGAGAGAATCGAAGAGGTTAGCCAAGAATATTCCAACGAAAGATTATCTAACAGTCTTAACAGAGCCAAATCACCTACTTTTGTTGAGAAATTCAAGAAATTCTTCACGGATATAGGTTTAGTCAAAGCAGATAGTGTTCCTAATACATCGACCGCTCAAAATGAAAGAGATTCTAACACGCTTCCTAAAAGTTTAAACGCTAGCTATAGAGCGAGAAGTGCAACGCCTACAAGAGCGGAAACGAGAGACGCGTCAACATTACCTAAAGATATGAGATTCCGCAAAGTCTTATCCTCCCAAACAGTATACATTAGACCAGATAGTCCAGTGGCAAGGAGAGATCAAGAAATACAGACGAAGAAAGAACACGTATCCGTTGTTCGAATAAACGGAGACGAGGGCTTGAATGAAGACGAATCTGAAAGGTT
Source organism: Lomographa bimaculata (assembly GCA_948107665.1). NCBI lineage: Eukaryota > Metazoa > Arthropoda > Insecta > Lepidoptera > Geometridae > Lomographa > Lomographa bimaculata. The sequence goes on along the minus strand of OX403612.1, from coordinate 4,291,459 downwards.
CATCAAAGAAGTGGTTTATATAAGAAGTATAGAAAAAGCTGAAATATATTCCGGGAACGATAGCGGTAGTACTATAATAGTAGTGCCGCCTGCGGACTGAAACTATGTCTATAATAGATGACCTAGCACTGAACCTTGGGGTACACCTCTGTAGATAAATAGACTTTTGTAAATCTTTGTTTACGGATTTGTCTATAGATGTTTAACTGTGTTATAGAATCAAATAATCGAACTAGATCTTTCAAGTTAGGAATGATTTTATTCCCATATTCAAAGAAGAAAACATTAAAAATAGTTTTCATTATGTGTGTAACTAACGACTCTGTGAGTTCGAAACAAACCTAATTGTAGAAGAGATAAGGCGCATTATGCTTTTAGAAATTAGTCTGATAGATGATATCATACGCTTTGCATAAATCTAAATTTCTGTATGGTATGGTAATTCAGAAAATGCTCTGTCGTAGTACACTGTCTATTAATAATTCAGTTATTTTATATGTTCTACGGAGGTTTTTATAAAATTGTATGTATTTATTGTATTGAAAGAGAGATTGTATGTAATTAATGTTTCCTTTCTTTGAATTCTGAATAAAATTTACAATGTCAAAGAAGTTGTATACCAAAATCACTTCTATATTAATATCAATGGTACATACCACGTACGATAATATTAACGTAATTATTTATTGTTGTGTATAAAAAGGGATTGTCTATGTAAGATTCCTTTCTTTGATTTCTGTATATAACTTGTAACCGAATAATTAACATCTTTTACTGAAACTGTGGTTATTTTAGAAGGTTTAAGCAGATCCTTGTAGTAGAATTCTGTGGTTTAAACTCTTTAACTGTATCGTCAACGCGACATTGTTATTTATTAAGGATTTAAACGATTTCACTCGCAAAATCTAAATCGAAATCGTTTATTCATATGGGCCCCAAAGAGGCACTCATTAAAGTTAGTGACTGTACGGCCATATTCGCAAAATTAGTCGCAGTTGTTTTCTCGCACTGTTATGAGACTAGTTTCGGAACTGTCGGTGCTCCTTCATCAGTCGTAACTAAATTGAATAAATCCTTAATAAATATAATACTTACGAATATTTCAATCAAACAAATGTACATTATGGTTCGCGTAGTTTAGGCTTTAAATTATTGAAATTATTTATATTCAATCCATTTATTATATATCCAATTATTGGATATTATATTACGTAGTAACTTATATTCAATTCATCAATAAATTATCCAAATATTATTCAATTCATCAATAATTTATCCAATTATTAAACATTATATTACATAAATAATAATTATTTATTTTAAATTCATTAAGGAACTATCAAATTATTGGAAATAAACTTAATTATTTATTTTAAATAAAATTCATCAATAATGTATCCAATTATTGAAAAATATGTTACGTTAAGATTAGCAAATTTTTTTTTAATGAAGTTATTTGACGCTGCGATTTCTGCAAGGATGTATTAATTAACTCTTTAGTTATTTAAATAATAGGATCTAATTATTGAAAATAAATCTGTATTTAAACAGCACAAAGTAATTCTGGTGTCCATAGCTATTTTTAATGGAATAAATGTTTAATAAATTTCGATGAATCGGACTGAAAGTTTTTAGATAATTATTATCTTTCATTATATTTATTAATGTAATAGATAACATGAGTATAATTTATTTGGGCGGTTAATTAAAATAAATAATGATCAAATGTATTATAATTGACATTACAGTTTTTTTTCACGATTTATTATCAATTTTAAAATAATTATGGTTGAACTATTTTACCGAGGAATGGTTTAATATAATTTAACTTATGTAATAAATCTTAAATCATATATACGCTGCAAAAGAGTCATTACACTATACTGAATATTTTTTGTTTAATATTAGTAGTTCCAAGGTTGGTGACAGCAACTATACCTATTGCTGTCCCTATAAATCCGTTTGAAAACGAAAGAGACGACAATATTTTGTAATTTAAATATATTCAAACTCTCGCTCCGCCCGCGCCTTTCAATATCACGCGCCGAAGAGCGCAATAGAAAGAGAGGTCAATATAACATTTAGGAAGGCAGCGCTGTGCGAGCTGAAATGCGCTTTATTGCGTTCGGTCGAGAGTCGATATTTATTAAAATGCCTTTGCGGAGAGAAACTTCTGTACGTGTACTGTTACTTATTCTGTGGTTTATTTGTCAATTGTTACATTCCCCTGAGATATTACCGAATAGTATTAATATGGTCACAAAGAGTTATTTTTCGCAGAGAGCTTAGGTTCTGCGAGAGATTTGCTTCTGTTATTATCTGCGGTATGATATAGTACCCATTATTATTGTAAAATAATCGAAATCGATTGACGTCTAAATAAAATTTATAATTCTTTTAGAAGTTGGTTGAAGTTAATTTTGTATTATATATATAAATACGGCTATCACTTACGTCATGTCGAAAATTTTGTCGAAAATGTCGAAGTTTCGAGCATGTACGATGCTCTTCGTCGCGATCTCGCGGCGTAAACTCATCCCGAAGGAAAGCATCGTATATGCTCAAAACCTAGGTCGACAATATCGGATTGTTCCCACTAGTCCCCTCTAGCCCTGTCCCCCGGGGTGACAGCTTGGAATTGTCTTCCCAGCTGTCACCCCGGGGGACAGGGCTAGAGGGGACTACTGGGAACAATCCACAATATCGATCAAATGACGTGAGTGATAGCAGTATTTTAAATAAAAAAAATTGGTTGAAATTGTACAATTTCGGTAAAATGTAACTTGTTTAAGTGAAAACATGAGTATTTATTACAATTACAATGAATTTTCTAGTAGAAACCAAATCATGACTTGGTTTGATCTAGTAATGTTTAATGCGGTGAATTGTAGGGACTGGGTTCGAAATCCACTCATGCTGAAATGTTTTGTTAAATTTGACTTAGCGTAAGTAATTTTTGGTGTATTTTCTAATAACTATCTATAAACCAATCGTATTGCATAAAATATTATCCACGCATTGTATACATATTGTTTTACACTTATTATTAAGTGTGTTATTATTGTCTATACTCTTTAAATATTACATAGAATGATTTGTAAAATATCAGAAAAACTCTTGGGACACCATCCCAACAACCAACCAACGTCTTTCGTATTACGGTTATTGAAAATTCAGTTTCATGATTAAAGAAACAAAATTAAAAAAAAAAATAAAAAAAAAAATTATGTCCGATTGGCAAGCCTTTGACCACAATCTCACCTGATGGAAAGTGGTGATGCGGCCGAAGATGCAACATACTAGCCTAGAAAGTACCTATTCACTCTTAACTTAAAGACTTCTGGATTATACCGTTTGAAGAACAAAGACGAGGGCAATGAGTTTCACTCCTTCTTACGAATGATAAACGTAGAAGCGAAACGCTTTGAGCGAACTGGAGGTATATCAACGTTATATGGATGACATTTGTCTTGTTGTTAGATGGTAAAACTGGCATGGGACAATTAAGTCGTGTAATTCCTGCGCACACTAGTTTAAAAAATAATAATTATAGATTGTATGTAATACATCATCTTAATTATTTCACAAGTCTCCGCCCACAGCGCCGTGGGTCCCGGATTCGATTCCCGGCAGGAGCAAACATTCGCTCTCAAGGGATATTTGTAGCTCTGGTTCTGGGTGTAATCTGTGTGTGATGTGAATGTTTTCGGCACCCACGATACAAGTCTTTGAACTTAGTGCGGGGCTGTGAGTGTGGATGCGTTTGTTTGTTATTATTACAGATAACATAGCATTTAGAAGAAAGGCGTAGAACAAAATGAGCCTTAGGGTTAAATCCTTAGGGTTTAAAAGGGGATACAGTGTCTGAGAGATTTCTGGTATTTTTTTAAATATTCTTGTGTAAGGGACCGTTCAAGTATTACGTAAGCAGATTTATTACATTTATTTACCCTCCCCCCATCCCTCTTGTCAGCAAAAGTAAGTAAAGCTCTTACCCCCCCCCCCCTCTCCCTCTCCCCATGCTTACGTAAATATTTTTCTATTAACTACTTAATGTATTGATTTTGATTGATTCATGAGCAGAAGGTATAATTCTAGAAATAAGAAAATACCTACGTATACATTTTTCGTGGGAATCCCCAAAAATGCGTTTCGTTTACAAGCATAGACAATGTTTGAGTTGCCATATGTGTAAAAAAGTAAATACAGATGACGTTATCATTATCTAGACCCCCCCTACCCCCCCCCCCCCCTATAGTGCTAACGTAATACTTGAACAGCCCCTATAAACAAAAAATAAACGAGCAAAATAGACCTTATCAGTTAGTTTATAATACACCGAGGCTAGATGAAAATTATGTGCACGAATATGTTTATTCTAGTTTGGCCTCTGCTACAATTTTCTCGTACTTACCTATTATATGTAGATAGCAAAATTAAAAAAATAATAATTTATTGAATAGTTGTAAACCAGTGACAAATGTATCCAATATTTATAGCAATTGTTATAATAACTACTAAAATTAATCAATGTATTATAATTTGACAGTAAGCTAATTAAACAATGTTAAAAAATATATTGAAATATGCGTAAATTGGCCAAGGTTGTACGTGCTTTGAAATATGCGTAAATCGGCACAAGGACGTCAGTGCGTTGAAATATGCGTAAATCGGCCAAGGACGTCAGTGCGTTGAAATATGCGTAAATTGGCCAAGGTTGTACGTGGGTTGAAATATTCGTAAATTGGCCAAGGGCGTCAGTGCGTTGAAATATGCTTAAATTGGCCAAGGTTGTACGTGGGTTGAAATATGCGTAAATTGGCCAAGAACGTACGTGCGTTGAAATATGCGTAAATTGGCCAAGGTTGTACGTGGGTTGAAATATGCGTAAATTGGCCAAGAACGTACGTGCGTTGAAATATGCGTAAATTGGCCAAGGGCGTCAGTGCGTTGAAATATGCTTAAATTGGCCAAGGTTGTACGTGGGTTGAAATATGCGTAAATTGGCCAAGAACGTACGTGCGTTGAAATATGCGTAAATTGGCCATGGACGTACGTGGTATCTCTACAACATTCTTATGCTGTAGAGATACCAGAGAAATAGGACACATTTTTTTACTAATTAGTCTCATTATAATATTAGAACGTAGTAGTCCGTCAAGAAAGTTAAGAAACGTTATCTTTTTTTTGCTAGTAAATCTGCTTAAGGTAAAAAACGGCTACACATTTGAAGCTGATACTTACTTATAATATCTGTTATATCCTGTATTTAAACAATATATAAAAATAATCTTACTATTATATTCAGAAAAAAAGTTAGAAGCAGAAAAAAAAGGTTTTCTCTATTAGCAAAATGTGGGCGCGAGAATTCAGTTCGGGGCGAACAACCAGAGGATACTTTTTTGACGGACTATGAGAACTTTTATTTTAGTAGTTATTATAACATTAGAGACGTTACTCTAAACTGTATTTAACCAACAACGTTAAAGAATAAATGTTATAATTGTTTTGTAACTTAACTCAAAAGTAAATCTAGACAAATCTACCTAGAATCCGCGCGCAAGACGGTTAAAATAGAAACGTTTGCCTTCATGTTGTCTCGCTCCCGCATTTGCTAGGTGACGATGCTGAGAGCGAGATAGCATATAAGGCATGACTCGTTGTTAAATCGTTTGTGTCATAGCTCATGGCTATGTTACATTATGGTGGTTTGCTTGTATGTAATTTTTTATGTATATAATGTTGAATAAATGAGATTCTTTCTATATATGTGTTCGTTTTATTTTTCCATTATTATACTTACAAGTAAGAAAAAAAAAACTTATACCATTGCATATAATAATGATATTTTGCGTGTTCGATAAAAATGACCTTTTATTAATAAAATCATTTGATGCCTTAAATGTAGGTTTTGTACCTAAAGAAGGCAACAGTAGGTAAGATATCGGTGCTATTTTTTTTATTTAATGTGATTCATATTGGGAGGAGTCCATTATATACGTGAGGCGTTTAGGGGGGGAGGGGGTCGAGCCGAACCTCCCCCAATTTAACGTGGGGGAAAAGGGGTGTCTCGGCAAATATCACTTATGTTTTTAGCAAGAAACAGTGTACTGTTAAACGCTTACCCTTATGCTGATACTCTTGCAAATACCGTAGGTAGCACCTTTTCAATCACTTGTCAATTGTACGCATCCCAAATATCCTGCTCACGCGCGATATACCTTTTGTTTTCTTTTTACTTTTTCCGTCATTCCTTGGCGATCGCGGTATCAACATGGCGCCGCTTATTCCGCCTCTTATGTTTTCCGGTGTACCAATTTACTTCCTTTTTTTAATTAAGTCCAGTAAGCGGAGATATATCATTCTTAAAATTCGTATTTTATATTATCTTTTTATGATATCAATCAATTATATCGGTTTCAAGTCTTCAACATAACCTAGCAACTTCAACGGATGCTAACAGTACAATTGCGACTATAGAAGTTTAAATTAAGAAAAAAAAGTACTGAAATATGGCTTAATCATTTAGTAGGGGTTAGCCTTAAACAAAATGTGTGTTAAATAAATGCAATCAAGCACATATTGACTTATTTACATTGACTATACGCTTTTTGAAAAATCTCACGTGAGATTAGGGGAAAACGAGTCAAGCAAAATCTCACGACATCTCACCAAGGGGAGAGGGGGTCGAAAAATCGTCAATATCACCTCAGTATCAGTCGTACTTAATGGATGCCCCCTTGAAACTATATCTACAGGCCAATTGCCTACATTTCCTAAATCTAAAGTAAAACTAAATACAGCAAACACCTAATATTAACACTAAGTATACTAATAATGTTAAGTCTTTTTTTACTTATAAACTACATAAATCATCAGCTGCAACCTGCGAGCCAATTGCCTTTATTTTCTCAAACTATATACGTACAGCTAAGACTAAAGTAACCAGGCATCGAGCTTATAAGCTCAAGTGCACATACAAAAAAAGCTGTCTTAGGCTTTATGACTGCTTTGAAGTTGGCAACGATTGCCGCATTATGATTATTATTGATAGGGCAGTCAGAAAGTTTGTCACGATATTAACTTAGGTTTAATATTTTTATTATTTTATTGAGCCAGAGCTACAGGCCATTTGCCTTTACTTCCTAAAACTAAAATTATACATCTATAAAACAAAGACCTAAGTTACTTACAAGGCATCGAGCTTATAAGTAACTCAAGTGCTCAAATCCACTACCAGTGGGTAGCGTTCCCATCATGCTGGCGGCATTGCCTCTCTGAATTGCAATGCTAATACTAATAGCTTAATACTATTCAGTTATGTTTTTTAGTTGTACAAAAACAGCGAATGCATCGATTTTGTTTTAACCCATTCCACATATAAAAAGACCCGTTGACACCCTAAAATATGGGATGTTTACTGAACAGCACCCTATGAAGAATATGACACCCTGTGTGTCTTTAGTTAATATTTGATATGAAATGTTTGCCGTGTACATTTTGGTTAAGCTCGATATTTCGGCATTGTTACGAGAACTGCAATTACGAGAGCAAATATATATCTGGAACAGTTCGCCCATCTAACTTGGTATGCGAGAAAGAGTGATAATAACGCTGCTTCCTAGAAAATTAACGTTTGCTGACATGCCATTCTTTAGATAATTGAAATACCTAAATGAATAGAATCAATTTTTATTTTAAATGGTATAGTTTTCAAGCGAAACGATTTAAGATTTATGTCATAACCGAGATAATGTGACGGAGGTCTGATCTATATGTTTATCTCTAAATAGGCGAGTAAATAGCTCGTCCTATTTTTTTTCTCCATCTAAAATAAATGTGTTGTTTAATTATTTATCTAGAGTGTCTTGCTCGAAGGGTCTTCTTAACTGCGATTTTCACTTAAATCACTGGTGTATTACATTTTCACGCTGCTAATGGATAGGCGGAGCAGGTACAAGCGGAATTGCAGGCAAGGCAGGTGAGAATCATGGCGAGGCCTAAATTATAGGATGTAGACCCGTTGGCACCCTAAAATATTAGGATATCTTTGCCAAAGACCCGTTGACACCCCACGTAGAATATAGGGAGTCTTTGTAACTCTGAAATATCTATACGAAAGTCGATGTTAAATTCAAATTCAGTTTTCGTAACTGATTTGAAAATGAAATTTAGGCACCTACCAAAAGTGAATATTTTGCTGTTTTTATTACTGTAACCACTCTCCTGGAGACACTCTATTGGACCTGTGCCACACCGATTAGAAACAAATTTCTACAATAAACTCATAATAACATAAATCCATGTACTTTATAATGTTTTAACGCTTCAATGTATTACTAATTCTCAAATTAAAATGCTATAATAAAAGAATAGCAAGGAGCCTTTTCAAGTTTTATCTGCTTTTATGGTCATATGTAATTACTATATATAATTTTTTATCTAATGATCATGTGTTAAAAGCGTTGTTAGATACCTGCTTCTTGAAAGGGAAAGAGGGAAAGCACTATTCAACATCTAATCTAATACCTTTAAACGAGCAATTCTTGTTTATATGTATATATATTATCTGAATCTCGGAACCGGCTCAAACGAATTTCATGAAATTTTGTATGCAGGGAGTTTCGGAGGCGATAAATCGATCTAGCTAGGTTTCATTTTTAGAAAACGTCATTTACCGAAAAAAAAAAACAGTACCAGGTCATCCAGATCCTTTTTTTTATACGTAATAGATCTTTTTTTTCTTTCTAAAAACAATTAAGTCGTATAATCTATCGACAATATCACTTATGTGTGCCATACCATCACTTGCCATCAGGTGGTCAATATATCAGTGATAAAAAATATCTAATAACTAACGTCATGCTGATGTTCAAGTGAACTGCCCTTTGACCAAATTGGGTGCTCGTTCGCCTTCCAAAAACCAATCGACCCATTTTCAATTTTTTGCCACACTAAAAACGCTTGGCAATTGATTTATGTATATATAGATAGGAGATACTTAATATATAAGGTACTTAAGTGTTAAAAATTGCAGTCTTATATTTATGATATTCTAACTTTGCTAATGTTGAAAAATTAAAAGAGGTTTACATCACGACAACGCTCTTAAACATTTAATATATAATAATATAAATAGATCAATAAAATTGTATAGCCCTTGCTACGCTATTAATGTTTGTAATAATAACGGGATATTTACCGTGTATTTCGTTTGTTTTGAGTTTCCGATATTTCGGCACTGTTGCAAGCGCCATGATCACAAACGAAATACATGGTAGATATCCCGTTATTGATACAAATATTTATAGTGAAAGTGACTATGGTAGCTTGAAAACCTTGCTACGCTTTTGCTTATTATTAATTAATATACATTAAACATATTAACCCTGCCTTATAAACTAACGAATCAGCTTATTTTCATGTATTTTCTTTATTTTCATGCTGCTCTGACCTTTCGGATCTTTTCTATTGGGTATTCCACTTATTTTCTTAACCTGCTTGCTTTCATTCTTCTAAAATTAACTTAAACAATGCACCAATAAAAACCGACAATTTGAACGGTCAAGCTCAACACAAAAAATATAAATATAAACATGCCATTCTTGATATATAACTATATATACTATCTTACGCTTCCATACTATCACACAAATATTGTAACTAACGTGCCAAACTATCTCCATTTTTACATTTTAATTATTAATAAACCTTTACTATCTATTTGACTTGTTTTTCTTGAATCCAGTTTCGTTATCAGACGTTACCGCGCATATAACGCCGACGTCTCTAACATCACCTGTTTCGTCTGCTGCCAAAGTCGTTATGTCGTCAGCTAAAACGACGGCGTCCTCAGAGCCAGACGTAGCGTTCCCAGCTGTCTTGAAAGGCTCTCAAAAACAGAGGGTTCCACCACCCGTGCCGCCGAGAGGATCCCCTAAAGCGAAACGAGGAGGAGCTCATTCTCAATCGTCAAGCCTCGATACCAAAGGTGACTATCCCAATCTAAGTATATCCGTGAACGATATACCGCCACAAACGCCGATAACGAGTAGCGACGACGATTTCTGCTTTTACGGGCATGATTTTAAATTCAAAGAGCCTGCTGCATGTCGCATTGCACCGTCCGTGTCTGAGCATTCTCTTAGAATCACCAAACTAGTTGCTTCTAACTCATTCTTAGATTTCGTCGAAGAAGGAGACAGCATCACTCAAAGATCTCATCCGGGTAGAGATTTGATAGCTCAATCGACGATGATGGCTAAATTCCATGTTGATAGAATTGTTAGAGAACATTTAGATTCAGGAGATTACGATGATACGACTTTGACTGAATCTAGTAGTGAAGAGAAAATCGTCATTGAAGTTAGCGAAATATTCGATGATGTTAATGAAGCTAGAGGAAGACAGTCAAAAAGCCCATCACAATTTATTAAAGGAATGGTCACACAAATCGGAGACAAGCTTAGGAAACCTCCAGTTGATCTCAATATGTCTTCCGAAAGGGTCAGTGTGCACAACATTAAATCGTCTGATTTAATTTCAGCAGCCAAAACCTTGAAAAAGACCGCTAAAGAGGATGAAAAGCTGACTGTACAAGATAAAGATGTTGAGAAAAACGGTTCCAAGACTGGAATCATATCTGGTTTGACCAAAAAACTTAATTTCAATCAGTCGAAGAGAGACAAAAGTCGTGTAGAAGTGAAGAAAGCCAAACCTAAAGTCGAAATAAGAACGTACATAGAAGGTCGCTCAAAAGGCGGAATGACTAAAGACGAAGTAATTTGTCACAAGAAAGCAAAGTCCAAAATAGACATGTTCCAAAAACACATCTGGAAAATTCAGACCGATTCAGAGAGCAGTTCTAGACGCAGTTCAATTTCTTCATCTCAAGGTAGCAAAAAATCAGATAAAGCTAAGAAATGTGAAAAACACATTGTTGTCAAAGAAACCAAAAAGATTTTCGAGCCAATAGAATACTCTCATGGAAGCCTAAGCTCGGTTGATATAAAACATTTTTCACTCAAAAACACAGCTATAACCCCTGTGGTATCTAAAACAATAACCGGTAACGTACATGACAAAATAAAGAAGTTTTCTGAAGGCACGGACTCTGATACTAAAGAGCCAATCAAAATCCCAAGGCAGAAGAAAAAGTTAGGGAGCTTCAAGAAAAGATCAGAAAAGAAGAAGATATTCAAAATGAGAAAAGACGTTGAAGAAGTACTCTAGATTATAGAATTAAATATAGAAAATTGGATTCAGACAATGAAGTGATTGATGCAGTCAAAAAATAAAACAGTGATAAATTGTCAGATTTTATCAAATAAGGCTGCAAAAGAAAATAATTACAATGATTCGGAAATGTAATTTCGCTCTAAACTAAAATTGTTCAAACATTATGTGCATTAGATGCATTTAATCTTATTCGTATAGTAGTAACTTTAGTTCCTTTAGCATGCGTAGTTGTGTTGTTCACGGGTTGTGTAGTGATTATTCCATTTAAATTAACTGCCATTTTGTATATTACTAATAATGTGTAGATTTGTTTTGCTGTCTTTGGAGTTATAGCATTGGCGTTCACGAATTCCACTGTCCAATATTATATAATTAGTTGCACTTTACTAATGTTTGATTGTTTTTTTGTCACTCTTTGTCTTCTTTTCATTCTTTATATCCATGATTATGTTTCCATTTACCTTTAGATAACGATTATCTTCCTTAATTCTTTTGAAGTCATTATATATGACTTTTTGTATTCAAGTCTTGTGCATTTACTTAGGATACTGTGTTTCTTGTACACACAAAACATTAGAATTATGTAACTACTCTATTATAAAATCTTTCTTTATCATTCCATTAAGTTTAGATACCTTATGTAGCATTAATGTTTTATCGTTACATACACCATCTAAGTCACATTTATTTATTGCACTTATTAGTAATTTATATATATGCTTCACGTTACTTTTTAAAGATACGAGTAGTATAGTTTTTGTTACCTAATACATTGCTGGATTGAGTTCAAATAAATATTTATATTGAATTCAATTCCATCTTATCTGTAGTCTCCAATTCCAAAGCTACACGATACAATTAAGTAAACTTCATCTTTGTTTTGTTTTGTAGTTATTTTTCCATTAACATCTTAATTCTTACGAGAATCTTATAATACTGCTTTTGATCCAAAACTCTAAATATTTGACGCACTATTATTTACTTTATCAATTCGGTTAATGGTACGGTAAAGTAGCGGCTTATAAAATTCTCGTACTAAATTTTATCGGTATATCGCATGTAGGCACTGAACCCAAAATATCCTATTCGAAGCTAGTCAGTAATGCTAGTTTTCAACCAGCCACGGCGCCTCTGTCTTGCTGCTCCACACCACCACCCCCCTTCGAAGAGGCGCCTCCTCCGAGGACCAGTCGCACCAACTCTTCGTCTACGACGTCATCTAGTGCTTCTGGGAGACGTCGTGGAGCATCAAGCGCTGCGAGTGTTATGACGACGTCGAGCGCATCTTCACTTGCTTTGACGCCCGCTGCGTTGAGCAGCGCTAGAAGTAATGAGGCGAGGTAAGCTTTTTAAGTATACTTTATCTTGTCTATCCGTTTGTCTGTCAGAAGCATTTAGTGTCTAAACCGTACAAGCAAATAATTTCAAATTCTCAGAGAATATGTAAAGCAATGGCCCAAAGCTAATAATGTCAATTAAAATTATGTTTTGTAATAATAATATCATAAAAAATCCTTTAATATACGGGGTAATTTGTAAAATACTAAAAACCTCTTGGGATCAACATCATTTGTGGTACGGCTATTGCAAATTCAGTTTTATGATTTTACAAATAAATTGGCAGCAATGCTATATTAAATAAACTAGTCGTTCGCGCTGAACTGAGATCTCGCACCGTCTTCCTACTCGACTTGTTAAGCCCTTTTCAACAATACCCCACAAGGGTAGATAATAAAATAAAAAATATTTTGCACCCCACTTATATGTATGGGAGCCCCCTTAATATTTTCATTTATACAATTTTTAATGTCATTTTTTACCTTGGGTCGTAGTTTTACATAATCTGTGAGAATTTGAAGTCATTCGCTTATATTAAATAAAAACATAAAAATTGATTTTTTTTTATTCAAGATAGTCAAACTATTGACCACCATCTCATCTCATGATAAGCAACGATGTGGTCGACGATGGAGCTAGCTTGCTTATATGGTTTAGATGCTAGATGCGTCTGACAGACGGACGGACGAACAAAGTGCTGAACGACCCAAGTCAACTTAGAGATCTCGCTTCGCTCGATCAATAAACCCTCGGGTGATTATATTGCAGCGTTTGTTGGACTCCACCAGCATCCGTGGAAGGTTCGACGCCCACGTGGACCGAGGGCACACCAAGCTTCACCGAGTCCAGTAGTAGTGAACAAGGTAGGTTATATATCCTAGTTAATTATTCGTTAACTAAAAAGAGGACTTTATCTATATTATTGTGTTCTACTGCCATTAAGCAACAATCTGTGTAAACGACATTAAACATCTATTGTGTAGAGCTCGTCCAAGCTGAAATGACGTGGCCCACTACTTAATTAGTTTATTTAGATGTGTGAGTGCAAATATTAATGACGACACTTCATCTGTATGGGAGCGTCGATTTTTCAGTGAACAATGGATCTGCACGTGTACAAGACGGTCGACTAGTCGGGTGATAAATCCGACCACGCTCGCTCTCGTAAATGTGAGGGTGGGGCGCGTCATTTCAGCTTGGACGAGCTATACCTTAATGAATGCCTTCTTATGTACCAATATCCTACTAATCCTACTGATATCATAAATCCGAAAACATTCTAGGCTACCCCATAACCCCGGCCCGTGAAGGTCGTCGCTCCCCGCGCCCGCCTCCTCCCCCCGCGCGGACCATCAACGCCATCAACTGTCTCACCAGTGAAGTGGTGAGTAGCAACAAAATGTTTGAGTACTGCCCGAAAGGTGAGTAGAATCAATGTTTAAGTACTGCAGGGAATGTGGTGAGTTGGTACAAAATTGTTGAGTACAGCTGGGAAGGTGAGTAGAAACAGAATGTTTAAGTACAGCAGGGAAAGTGGTGAGTTGGTACAGAATGGTTGAGTGCAGGAGGTGAGTAGGAACATAATGTTTGAGTATTACAAGGAAAGTGGTGGGCAGGAACAGTTTGTTTGAGTAAAGCTGAGAAAGTGATAAGTAGGAATAAAATAGTAGTAGTAAATGAAGGAGTGAAATAGTACTACAGGAAATATAGTGAGTTGAACAAACTGTTACGGTACTGCCGGGAAGATGAGTAGGAACAGTATGTTTGAATATTGCTGGGAAAGTGAGTAGGAACATAATGTTTAGAATGTTTGGAAATTAGTGAGTATTTATCAGAATGTTAGTATTGCCGAATAAGTGGTGAGTATGAATAGAATGTTTGAGTATTGCAGTAAAGGTGAGTAGGAACATAATGTTTGAGTACCTATTGCAGGGAAGGTGAGTAGGAACAGAAAGGTTGAGTATTGCAAGTAAGGGGAATAGGAACAGAATGTTTGAGTATTACAGGGAAGGTGAGTAGAAACAAAATGTTTTGGGTACCTACTGCAGGAAAGTGGCGGCTAAGAATGAAAGTTTACGATTATGTCTTATAGCGAAATATTTTATTTAACTGAGAACTGATTTCCCAGCAAAATGGTAAGTAACTTAACTAAAACATATGTTTGACCTACGACTATTATATATGTCTCTCTAATCAGCAAAAATCTGTTGCATTATTTTTCTGCCCGGGACATAAAAGCGTTAAATATGATCAATTTGAACAACTTTTCGTCGCTTTTCATCAGGTGAGATTGTAGTCAAATGCTTGATTAGTTGCTTCATGATTAGATGCTTGATTAGTGCGGGGATCGTGAGTAATACATGTTGTGACTAGGTTTGATTAATAAATAAATAAAATTTTGTAGTTACAAATATGAAAACTTATTCTGATCACAGTGGTGACCCCGAACCCGAAACATAAATAAAACTTTAAAATTTACGCAATCCGTTAAATATTATTCGAAATTCAATTAAAAATTAACGAGAAAACCTAAGACAACAAGATAATTAGTTTTTGAGTTGTAGCTCAAACATTATTTGACTGAAATAATGTTGTAAAAAAAAACAGGATGTATCGTAAACACGATAGAATGTATAGATGGTTCTGGTTGTGATTGTGTGTGATGTGAATGTTTCCGGCACCCACGGCACAAGTCATCGAACTTAATGTGAGTGTGAAAGTGTTTGTTTGTTGTTGTTTTGTTAGAAGTGAAACTTTTGTATCACAGGGAAATCATTTTAATTATCCATCACAGTGTTTACCCCCACTTTTCGCCATATAAAAAGGTTGCAGTTCAGAATTTCAAAGCCCTCCTATAAAAAGTTCCACTTCGTTTACTTTCTAGCTTAAGATTACCGAACGTGAGTTTAATAAGCGTATAGTCATAATTATGGTTTTAGACTTTATATCATGGTAAAAGGTATATTACTAACATTTACACTCAATTCAGCTTCCGATTGGCTGGACATATGGCTTCAAAATTCTCAAAAATGAATGGTATTACATCACATCACACATCTTTTATGGCAAATGGGATTAAATTTTACAATAAAATTTCTAAAATTGTAACTGAATTACCACTGGGAAAGTTTAAATCAGTCATAAAACGGGAATTAATTAAGAAAGCTTATCAAAATAGGAATGAAAAGGATGCATAAAGGAAAACTGCACGAGCACTTTCTGGCGACTACATAATATTTATATATACCTAGGTTGAATTAATTCCTGTATTAGTAATTTAAGAATGTTTAAAAATATATAAAAAATGCGCCGCCGAGTTTCTTGCCAGGTTCTTCTCGAATGGCTGTAATTTTGCTAATCTGGCATTAGAGTCATTAACTTTCATGAGTGCCTCTTTGGGGCCCATGTGAATAAACGATTTTGATTTACTTAACGATAAACAAATCATAATTATAATTAACCTCAAAAGTTTATCTCTATTAGGGAAAATGTAGGCGAAAAAATCGAATTAAAAATATACAATTTGAAAATACCCCTGACGCTCTCTCTGGAAAGCGGCTGCACCGATTTTCAGCAGACTGTTAAAAAGTCTCTAGATCAAGCCACCTTTCAAACAAAACAAAACACAATCAAAATCTGTCCAGCTTAAATGTCACAGACAGATACACACTATAAAATTATAACACCCCTCTTTTTGTGAGGGGTTAAAATGGAACCAATTAATTTGTTTATATATATTTATATATAACTGTTTTGATGATACTATTCATTTTTGTTTAACACAGTATTATAAAATATCTGCTAAATGATAAACAGATACATTTAAACTTTTAAATTAAAATTAAAACGGGAATTAGCGTGACTTACGCGTTGTCGATATATAAAGTTCAAATGGTGCGTGAGTTTTTATCAAATTATCAGATACATTTAGTTAAATTCTGGTTAAAAAAATATGTAAAGAAAATTTTTGTCGAGAATAAAAATTACAGATATTTTGTGATACATACCCAGCATATCAACATTTAACACATTTTAGGTATGGCAACATTCCCGTAACTAATATTCTAATCTAAGTTATTAATGCTATTCTTTTATTTGGACGCTGCTTCAATGGTGGGTTTTATTTTATAGTTGCACTTAAAAGAGAAAGTTGACCACGATTACAAATGATTATACATTTAGTGTTATAGACGCTTGAATTTGTTCGTGTTGTATCGCTAGCTTTTTAGATGAAATTTTTGTCATGGCAACTTTGAAATGTTGAAATTTTAATACGTTTTGTGAAATTGTGGAAACAAGTTCTTTTGAAAATGGAATATGACGCCATGCTGAAGTTAAACTTTTCGAAATCATTTCGGCTCCGTCAATATATTTACGATATTATTTACACCTTTTAAATTTTGATTGAATATTTTTCAATGTACCACTATTGCGTTAGATAAACCAATTTCGTTGAATCATGGTTCAGTTTGGCTCAATCATGATCCAATTACTATGAATAAAGATCCAGTTTGAATGAATAATTTTAATAACTATTAAAATTAAGATGTGAATATTATAGTAATTATTTCTTATTAATTTTCATGCTTTTTAAAATGATTTATATTGAAATTTCGTTAGCAGTAAGGATACACTGGGAATATTAATGACATTCTAGAACCAGGTATGTCAACCTGTTAGATCAATGTGAACTAAATCTTCAAACAGATTCAATGAAGCGTGTTATAAAATCTACATAAAAACTCTAGAGTCAAAGCGTTTTTACTAGGAAGGTTTTTTAAATAAATAAGGCGTGCAAAAAATATAAACATTTTGTACCCTTCGTTTTTATAAATCCTTGTACAAATATATAATTTAACAAATATACAAGCGACTGTGTTAAAGCATAGACGATCCAACATTGTGGTTGGCCAATCCACCTGTGTTCCTAATTTAGTGCAATTTGCACTAGATTTTTGATGAGCCAGGTTTGCTATCAATTTCTCAAAGAACAAAAAGCGTCTTTTACTACGAGAAGTTTTTAAATAATTTATATTGATTTAAAATGTAACTTTAATGATTTTAAAGTAGTATCTTTTGTCGTTGTGGGTAAATTAGTTGGTATCGTGATATTTAATATGGTTATTTGTTGTTCCGTTTAAGTCGTTCGCGTGGTGGCAGCACTGCTAAACATGTTGAATCGTCTATTCACAGTATTAAACAAGAGTTGCAATATGCATGTTACTTAAAATACTTATATTGAAAATATATTATTTTACACTGGATCCTAATAAACATTGTGAGCATTTGTTTATTTGACGTCAATGTTTTTCTACGATATAAATAGTAATGACAGTCTAGCCAATGCCTGCATGAAATAATATTTATTCAGTCGACTATTACAAATTCACAAATTATTGAATCTAAATAAGTTACACAAATTTCAGTGCTTCCATTTTGAGGAATGCAAAAATAACATTTTGTATTGTTGCTATTTTATTGCGCGTCAGGTGTCGAGTTTCCGCCATTGTGGTTGAGTGTTGCCATTGTTAAATTTTATCATGTACGCTACTTTATAACTGGTTGCCAAAAACATGGACCCATTTTGATGATAAAAATGTTACGTGTAACTTGGTACTAACTGTAACTAAGTACCGTGTAGTGTTTTCTTTTTAATCTTTTTTATAATGATGACCTTTTTGAGGCTTATGTTTTGACCTATTTCAACACAAGACATTTTCAATTTACTGTTTTGTTTCAAAAACGAATAATAATGCAATTTTTGGCAATACATACATAATAAACAACTAAATCATTTAAAAAAAACTGTAAGGTTGGTGTGATCCTGTAAATCTTTGCAGGGAGATATGCCCAAGCAGAGTGCAGGCCTTACCATATTTAAATATTATTATTAAAATTATTAGAAAGTCATGACATAAGCTTTGAAAAGAATTATCGACTGAAATCATAAAAATATCATCATAATCGTTCTAAAGCGACTGATATCAAACGGTAGTATATATCATGTCAGGGTGTGTTAAAAGTGAGTGTGAATGCACCGTCATCGACCATCAATACACATAGAACACCCTGTAGTCAAATCGTGTAGGCGTTGCAGCAAATATACGCCTGTAGAGCGCGTAACATCAGTCATATCAAATCGTTTGCATAGTACAAATTTTGAAAATAGATGTGTTAAATTGATATTCGATTTCCCCAAAACTTTGAAAATAGAACTTTATTTCCTAATTCTACCACAAGATATTGTGTTGCCAATTAAAATTTAACAAATTCTACTTATGATTGTATAATCCCTTGATATTGTATGGCTAATAATAATAATAATTAAAAGGTTGTCAGAATAAATAAAGCAATTCGTTGTTCGCTATGAGGTACATATAATAATAATAATCAGCTTTCATGTGCGTGTTATTTATAATAATGATACATTTTATTAAATGGTCTGTAAGCATTTCACCAAACGTAATATTAGAAATATCATTATACATGGTGGTCCAAACAGTGTCATCCAAAGAAAAAAATTAATGCCTATAATAATAAAATATCTGAAAATACCCGATGTATGTTCCCCAATTTTTGCAGTTTTTGAGTACATATTATCAAAGATTTACCGGTTTTCCTAATGCACAAGCATTAGTGAAAGTTACATGCGTTAGGCATAAAAATACAGTATATGTACAGTGAGCGTAGCAGCAGAAACAACCACACCCACATCGCAAAGAAAAGCCGACGCACGCTCTTAAAACGCATTAATTAAAAAAAAACTGTTATGAACTGGAAAATAATTTCATAAGTACTAGTAAACTAATTAAATTAAATTTAAACAATAAATGTATGATTTAAGCCCCATATTTTATCAAATTTTACTCATGGTTGTTTTAAGGACTCTCTTTACCGGCTGTATTACTAAAGGCTTCAATTGTTTTTCTTTTTTTTTCAATATGAAATATAAATAATAAACAGTAAGCAGGTACTTAATAACGTTATATCAAAAGCTGAATTAAAGATAACAAGTTGAAAATAAAAAGGACTACATTATCTGATTACAGAATTTTTTTTGTGAACCTTGAAAATGCTTACAGATCACTTATTATAATATTTCTTGTAGGAGGTGACCTCTATAAAATCAAATTATATTTTTTAAACATCAGTTTTAAAACATGTATAAAAACAGCTATAGCAGTATGTTTATACATGTGTACTATGGCTATAGCTGCTCAATAAATACGCCAAAGTACTTATTAACTGGTAATTAGGGACGTAAATTGTATAAATTTTATACTAAACATATGTCAACAAAAAAATGCAAAGATGTCAAACATATTAAATCATAATTGTTTTATCTTCCCCTATTTGATTGTTACAATTATAAACACAAACAGAGAATATGCTTCGCAATTTTGTAATTTCCTTTTTTTTATTTACAAAACAACATTTATTATACCTACATCGATACATGATGTACCATGATGGAGCCGGAGTAGCAAGCATAGGAAAGACATACTCAACTACTAACAGTAGGTTGATGGTATTTGAATTTTCGGCTTGTTTTAATGAGATTACAGTAATGTACAGAAAAACATGTTTTTGAATTTAATGGATAATTAGTTATGTGTTCTACTACTGACTTTGCAGTATCACAGAAAATAAACGCCACCAAACATTGGTACGATACGATAGGGTAGGATAGATACATGTTTTTTTACATTTTTACTTTCTTATGTTTGTGTATTTTTATCTTTTGATTATTTTTTTTTACTAAATATTTATCAATTGCACTGTATAACTTATATGTACTAGAGGTCACCCTTACAACGTTCGTCTGGTGTGTAAACTGTTGAATTACTTGTCGTTGTTACTATTATATCGATTGTATATTTTGTTGTTGTTAACTATTTAAGACGACAGACGTGTAGAATAAACATTTGAAAAAATATCGGTATTTTATTGAAATTAACTTACTTGCTTACTTTGTTAATTTAATGACCGAGCGAGCGAAGCGTCCCCGTTTCAGCTCGGGCAAAATTGCTTTCGTTTACCCGGAGGATTTCTTCCTCTCCAGGTCGCATTTCTCAACCGATTCTCGTAAAATTTTGTAAGGAGGTTCGATAATAATATAGTTTT
The DNA here is from genome assembly GCA_948107665.1 of Lomographa bimaculata. Lineage (NCBI taxonomy): Eukaryota > Metazoa > Arthropoda > Insecta > Lepidoptera > Geometridae > Lomographa > Lomographa bimaculata. The sequence goes on along the minus strand of OX403612.1, from coordinate 4,270,759 downwards.
TTTATCAATTATTTTTTTGGAAATGTTACAAAATGCCGGAGATAAGGCGGTAATGGGTTCAAATTGTAAAAAAATACATTTCAGCCATTTAGAAAAATATGCGAGAGGTTGAAGACCTCGCGCTCACAGGGCCAATAGTTTGATTAGCATTCATAGTTATACCTATATATACAACTACTAAGCTAATACTAGATCATTTATAACAAACATATATTCAAAGATAGCATAAAAGCAATGTTCACCTACCAGTGTATTTATTTTAGTATATAATGTGAAATTATGGCCGGATCATAAATGCTATAAATTATTTGTTGATATAATATAAAAAAAATATTGGGAATATTATTTAGTCGCATGTTCAAATAAACATATTAAGTGAATAGAAGATGCTTAAGCATGATATCTTCACATCAAGTTTTTAGCATTAAATCTACCATCATAAATTACTACCAAAGTAGTAGAAATCAGCTTTTAGCTTACAATATTGAATGGCTTTATGCAAAAATAACGCATTTTAGTGACATCTTATTAAAAAGGTAAGTTAACTACAGATTTTATTGTATAACAAAATTAAAGTTGCTTACAATAGCAGAATGCATAGAAATTCTAACGAATAAGTGTTATATTATAAAAAATATAATAAAGTAATTGAAAGATGATTACTATTAATCTATTGTTTATATTATATATATACCACTAACATTGAAATGATACAAAAGTTTCATTATAATTTGAAACTAAAGAAGTGAATAATTTTGTAATTTAAGAATAATAATTATAAAGAAAATCTTGAAAAAGTTTAAAGATTTACTTATGTTTATAAATAATTGTCCTCAAAGACCTTTTATAGATATAAATTAATGTTCTATAGAATCAAGGTTCTCAATATTCAAGATATCAAGGTTATTATCTCAACTTGATGTGAATTCAATTTAATGTGAGTGACAAAGTCTGTATACGAATATTTTATTAAAGTGAGTTTAAATAAATACGTCTACCTTGACACAAAGTGACTTATAACTTACATAGTTAATGTTACTACTGATAAACAATGTTTATATAAAATATTATATTCTGTCATTTGGGTGTCTCTACTTTAAGAAAGTTCGATTTAGTTCTGACAGCATTTTATTGTTACAACAGATGGAAATAACGCATCTGACGTCGGAGACTTCGCGTATAACAGTATCGACTTATGAAGTTCAGCAACACATGGAGAGCTCGGGCAGTACAGAAGAATGTTAAGTTATTGTAAACTTAATCAGATATTCCGGAGTACTGGCGACAAATGCTGATAAAGCTACCACACATTTGATGAATTATCGGTGATTTAGGAAATATTGCCTTTGAAATTCCATATATGACGAAGCCTTATTACATTTAGTATTATTTACATTTACGCTGCAACGTGAATACTTACTGTTTAATATTATGTAACTAGGTACACACGGTATGTGTTGCAATGCCACGTAAAGAAAAAAAGCATTTTACCTCTTTCACGTTTATGATAGTCTAATATTTTAATACCTTACTAAAAACTTATTGACTAAATTATTACCTCCTTATGTTTACCTAGTACTTTAGCAAATCAGAGTGACGTATTCTTGTCCTTGAGAAAATGTTTTATTTGGAAACATTTTGTTTTTTAGTGAATCAATATATGTATTCTGCTTGAATCTTTTGCTTGTTCAGAGATAATAAGGATATTATGTTGTAATTCCGTCTCTTTCTCTCTCTATCGCACTCCTTATAGTCATCCCACCTTAGGTACCTGATCTCCGGAACACCTGATTGAGCTTTAAAGCTGGATCACATTAGCTTTATTCGTAAGGTTTAAGGATACAGTAAATAGGTATGTCTGCATTGATTTTTCTAGGTTGGCATATCAATTTATGGTTGAAAAAATTGTTAGGCCCAGAATAAGGCTTTGGTATAATCAGCTCATGCGTATATACTTAAGTAAACAATCAGTTTATTGCAATAATATAGCATTATAATAAGTAAAAAGCCGGCCAAATGCAAATGAGTCGGACTCGCGCATAGAGTTATGTTTTCACCCCATAATGGCGCGGCCTAACTTACACTTGGCCTGTTTCTTATTGACGTTTTACTTCAGAGATGACTTAAATCTCATTAAGTCATCTTTATTGCAATAAACAGACATTGTTATTCCTCAATTTACAATCGTTTAGCGTAAAGTATTCTTAGCTTTTCTACTACTATAGCTGTTTATACCGACGTTTATAGTTTCGGTGCTTTTAAACGACTGTTAATTATTACGTAAACTTATCTATTGTATACTTATCAATTAAAATAACAAGGTACAGCGCATAACATAGTAGGTTCCTGCGGTGAAGCAGTGTCCTCACTGCTTCACCGCAGTTTGTGCCTTGTGAACTGTGAAATAAATGACAAAGATGAATGGAGGCAATCTGCACAAGTGCTTTCAAACGACTACATAATATAGATATACCAAGGTAAATATAATTTTTCTAATAGTCATTTTTTTATGCCAGATAGGTAAGCATTTGGCCGCTATCTCACCTGATGGAAAGTGATGATGTGGCCGAAGATGAAGCATGCTTACCTAGAAGATACCAAAAATGTTAAAAAAAAAATATGAAAAAATGCGCCGCCGAGGTTCTTGCCAGGTTCTTGTCGAGTTGGCTGTTTTTTTTTCGAATCTGGCAGTAGAGTAATTAACCTTTCATGTGAGCCTCTTTGGGCCCGTTCCGGCAGGAACCCACTTAGTTATGCGCTAGACCCGTAATAGCTTTATTCTAGGTAGGTTAGTAAAGCCGGTATTTATTCACATATACTCTTAAGCCGTATCGTAACAATGGTAACAACTTCAGTTTTAACTAAAACGCTGATTTATTGTTAAACCATATCGTATATGTACTAACTGATGAAGGATTCAAATAAACTTTATCAATATTAAATTTCATTGAATCCTGATTTGTCCAACCATATATTAAACTTATATACTAACAAAATCTATTTAACTTTACTTACAAGGATTCAATTACATATTGAATTCAGCTTTTAGAGGTTACTACATTATATCGTGTTTTCTTAACTGATAAAGAATTCAAATAAACTTTATCAATATTCAATTCCACTAAATTATAATTTGTTTAACCGTAAAATTATACGATTATACTAACAAAAATGACTCAATTTAACAGTATCTACCAGTATTAATTTAAGTAACTAACCGTGACATGCGGCTTCGCTCGCGTTAATTAAGTTAAAAGTAGCCTTTGTGTTAATCCTGAGTATAAGCTATATACATTAGAATTTTCAGCCAAATCTGTTTATCCGTTACAGCGTGAAGAGAATAAACATACAAGACACTAACACATTTACACACACATTTTCGGTTTTCTAATATTAGCGTGATTAAAATATAGTTATTTAAAATATATTTATTGTACGGCCTTATTGCCAAAAAAATTGTCTCTAAGTCAGTCAGTGAATCAGAATGTCAGGACAAAGATCTTATCTATCTATATCTTATAGTATTAGGAGATTCAACTATTAGGGATAAAACTTAATCATGGTTTGCAACATTATATCCTATTTCGATTATTATCGAGAATTATTTCCAATCGTAATTTTTAAGATTTTTTTCTTATCTAATGAAATGATATTAATTATTTAAAATTACTTTTGCTTGTTTAACCGTATCTCACAAATAAAATAGTCATATTAACTAACGGAATAAATTAAAAAATAACTGGATTCAATTACATTGATATAAACTTTAAATGTAAATAAGTAAATCGTAGTTCCCTCATTATTTAGTTGACATTTTAAGCTTTTTTTTTTATCTTAGATAGGTAAATTATCTTGGAGTTTTTTATCTAACGAATTGGTTATTTTTAAATTACTTTTCTATTTATACTATGTCTAGTAGAATAACATTAACTGAACTATTTAATTAACCGTTATCTGGGTTAAATTACAATGAATTTAACTTCAGAGGTTTTTCACACAACAAAATCAGTTTTTCAGTATGTAGTATATAATTATGTAGTATTGGGATTCTACCTAATAAAATAGATCTGGTTATTTTTCATAAGATTTTCTTGTTGGAACACTATCTTATAGAACCATTATCGTCAACCGCATCGTCACTTCTCTTGTTCGGTGATACATCCGCCTTGAGATAGACATCGGCTCGCGAACACAATTTCACAATTTCACGATTACGGGCAAACGAAAGAAGCGCATGAGTCATTTACAAAAGTCCCGGTATATACGGTGGTCTGTTATTTATTATTGAATTTTACTTATCATTGAATTAAACATTGTCAGGATTCAATTGAAATGAATTCAACTTTAAGGTAAAAATGAATCTTATGTGTATCTATCCTTATTCTGAATAAAATAGATCTGGTTATACTTTTTTAAATATTAAATTGACTTGGTTTTATAATTTGGTAAATAGTGGTGCTAATTCTGTTGAGCACCGAACTAACCTAAACTAAACTAAAAATAAGCTAATTTTAGTCAAAGAATACCTAAACGCTATTCTGATTTTACGTTGAACTTAATTTAAAAGTTGAAATGACAGGACTAAAATTGATTTTGACAACAACCAAATTGAATTGTATTCACAAGAGCCGCAATCACATATTCCTCCATTATAGACTTTGTAGGTCAGTATTTGCTTCATTATTTGCACGCGTGTTATTCTTTCAAGTATGAGATCACATTAAAAATAATCCAGACCTTTTTCATACAGACTAATTTGATTTTAAAATTGCTATTTTTAGTCTTAATTTGACGTAAAACATGTACATCAGAATAAGAATTTGGTCATTTTCACTAAATAGAGTAACTAAACTAACTTAGTCCTGTCAAACTTAATTTTAGTCTAATCTTGCATTTTCTGAATAGGTTTTGGACTAAAGCAAGACTAAAACTAATTTTAGGCTAGTTTAGTCTAATTCTGGACAACAGAATCGGCACCATTATATTTTAATTAAAATTGATTTTAGAACACTGCCAATATTATATGCGGTAATTATATTGTTGGTTTTGGTGATTGATATAAATAATTTGGTGATTGATATAGATAATAATCCTTATACAGAATTGGATGGCAATAAGAATGATATAGAACAATTTAATTTTAACTGTATTTTTATTGTATTATTTTCACATTGGCAACTAGTGATCATTTTGATTGTGTTGCCATTATATCAATTGAATAGACTGATTAGATCTGTTTTTCAACTTAATTTATGTTTTAAAATTAAAATGTATGCTCATTCTTTTATTGTACCTTATTAATTTAAGACTTTTTAAATAAATGTATTGTTATATTTTTTTTAATTTAACTAAATGTACTTTTCATTGTAATTATTTATGTAATGATTGTTTGGTATTTAAGTGAATGTTTATACTTAAGTAGATATAAATAGATTTTGCCAAAATGTATATCAATGCTAATAGATGTTGTTAGTAATAATTCATAGTAAATTTTACAATTAATTTAAAGTATATTTGTGTATTATGTAATTATGTCGCGGTATTCAAATATGAGGACAACGTTTGGAGGACTTACAAATATTTAATTTTTATTTTCCAATTTTTTTTTAATATACACGAATAGACAGTATGTAAATGTATAATGTAATAAATATTGCATCATATAATTATATATTCGTAAAGAAAAAACATGATCAATCGTAAAAAATATCACCTACCTTGTATAAAAAAGACACACGATAGAAGTAAAACTTTTGTATTAAAGGGAAATTTAAACATTTTTAGGCCCCGATGATAATTGTCATTTCCAAGGAAGAGGGTAGATAGATATGTTTGTCGCACCCAAAAATACTTTAGTTCTTACGATCGCAGCGCTTGAAACGGTGCCAACATATAAAAAAATTACAAAAATACGACGTAAGGTGGCAAGCTTATCGGTATTCTATCGAGTTAAATCCCTCATGCCCTTTTTTCTATCTAACAACAAGACAAACTATCAAACGTAATTCATTAATGGTCGAAATACTTCCAGTTCGCTCGAAGCGTTTCGCTTCTACGTTCATCATCCGTACAGAGAAAGAGTGGAACTGCCCGCGTCTGTTCCCCGAACGGTATAATCTGGGACTCTTCAAGTCTCGAGTGAATAGGTATCTTCTAGGCAAGCATGTCACATCTTGACATTCCGTCATCTGATCACATCATCACATTCCGTCAGGTGAGATAGTGGTCAAATGCTTGCCTATTCCGCATAAAAAAAAGAACTAAAATACATGGTAAATTTCCCGTTTTTTTTTTAATTCAAGATAGCAACCTTTTGACCTCTAACTCACCTGATGGTAAGTACGATGTGGTCGAAACTGAATTAATTATTTATCTTAACTAGCAATACTAATGAAATGATATATAATATATATGTAAGCATTGTTATGTACAGTCGTCCATGTTGAAAGCTAGCGCCGTAGTGTTCCGTGTACTTATACTCCTATTGTATCAATATTAAACGAGTGTTAACAAACCATTTAGTATTTTTATTGTATTTATATCCATTAATCCTATTAAAAACATTAAAACATTTATTGTCTGACATAATGATTATGATATAATAAATTAATCCATAGGCTCCTGAACTAGTGTCTACCACTGTATTACAGGTTCAAATGGCTACTAATAATAATATTATATTATAAACTATTTACTAAAAAAAAACAAATTAACTAAGTACAGTCGGCTGACTGCGACGGTCTCGACGGACGGTCTAGGCGCGGACTCGACTGTAGGAGCACCGACTGCTCCGAAACTAGTCTCGCAACATAGCAAGAAACCAAACCTGATTAAATCCTAAATATTTTAATGCATGTAGGTAGACATAAGTTCCTAAACTACCCACGATATGAATAAATCAGTGTTGTGCTAGCTGCAATCGGTGTTTTATTACGTAATAACAAGTGGCGCAGTCGGTAGGATTCGAACCTTTGCAAGTAAAGGGGAAAGTGTAATGTATGTAGGTAGACATAAGTTTAAACTACCCACGATATAAATAAACCACAGATTGCAGCTAGCACAACACTGATTTATTTATTTCGTGGGTAGTTTAGGAACTTATGTCTACCTACATATATTACAAATATTAACTTAGGAAATTCTGTGTTGTAATGTTATATATTATATATATTGTCTAAATTCCACGTAATATATTAATAATTTTAAGGGTTTCTTGTTACAATCTAGCCAAGATTAGGCTAATAAGTAACTTAAATTTAACTTATTCTCCTAGATTCAAAATATACAAGAATGTGTCAATTAACACTTATTATTGTCTCTATTGAGGCGAAGACACTTGGTTCATGTGTTCTTTTTGAGCAGCACTTATAAAACATTACATTACACTAATACACTAACAGTAAATAAGTTCAAACGGTTTTGTTCTTTTGAGTCGTTTCACTATATAGGTACGTGTGATCGAGGAGCTGGATGGCCTCGACGTTCACATGATGGTGAAGTCTATATCCATGAGTTTCGCATATTTTTTACTGCTCGTTTAATGAATTGTCTAAAAAAATTGCTTATATTTTTAAAAGGGCAATTATGTGGTCAGTTCAAAAAGTAATTAAAAAAGGGTATAATTTAGACGGCCACCAAAAATTCTAAACGGTTACCAAAATGGATAAAGGGTCACCAAATTACGTTTTCTAAAATAAAATTTCCTGTGACAGAACCGAATCGGAGAACAGTAGGTTAAGATTTTTTTATCTTAAATAATTAATACAATATTTATATTACGAAAAAATTGAGTTATTTCATAATATTTTAGGAAACGTTATTTGGTGACCATTTAATTTTATTCAACGTAATTTGGTGACCATTTATCCATTTTGGTAACCGTTTAGATTTTTTTTGGTAGTAAAATAGGTACTTTTTTGGGCAGTGTTTAAACACAATCCATTAAAAAATTACCAGAGAAAAGACCACTAAAATAACAAATTAATAAACACAACTAACCTGTACAGACTTTTGTCTGGTATTTATCTTTTCAACCGACTTCAAAAAAGGAGGTTCTCAATTCGACTGTTTTTTTTTTGTAAGTATTCTACGCGATCATTCCGCCAATTAAGAATCAATTTTGTTTTTTTTTTGTTAGGTAGATATACTTCAGAGGTGGTCCCATAACATTTTTATCGAGATCGGCCAAAACTTAAATATAAGCGATGAAGTCGGTTTTTTTAATCTTTGCTTGCGATTAAATTATTTTCTCACCCTAGTTTATTTTTACTCTTCACGTGTGTTATAATATGTGTTTCTATCATTGTGCACTTATTTTGTTTATGTGCTGCACAATTTTTGTATTTTGTGCACCGAATTTGTGTTAACAATTTGGGTTGGGCGTCTAGAATATGGTGAGTTTGTTTGTGCTTATAATTAATAGTTGAGTTATCTTTTATTATATTTACATACATATTTTAAGCTTAACATTCTCTGACGACCTTATTAATAGAGAATTAGAAGAGTCGAAGAATTGAAAACGCTCCCGGAGGTAGCGAGGAGAAGAGGGGTTAAAAAGAATCTCGTAAACTAAAGATAGGATATGAGCATTCCGGCGAGCACAAATATGAAGCCACTTGAGCTTGGAGCGAATTTCAGAAATGTCATATTTGCGCAAGCCAAATATAAACGTGATAGAAAAGTTTTGGAGTCGCTTTAGTTTATTAAGCTGGTCCTCTGTAAGATCCAGATAACAAGAATCTGCGTAATCAAAATAGGGAGAATAAGAGATTGTAAACTGAAAGTAGCTTATGAGTTAATCTTTTTTTTTTTTTTTTTTTCTTTAGGTCTAACTACGGGCCAATTGCCTATATTTCCTAAAACTAAACTAAAACTATGTACAGCAAAGAACTAAGTTACCTACAAGACATGGAGCTTATAGGTAACTCAAGTGCTCAAGCCCACTACCAGTGGGTAGCGTTCCCATCATGCTGGCGGCATTGCCTCTCTGAATTGCAATGCTAATACGTTGAGCCAAATAAGTGCCAGCATTTTGATCACGCGTCGCTTCAACCAGGCGCTCTGATAGAATTTTGAAAATAGTTAATCCTAGGTATAAAGTATGCACATTTCAAATTTCATCCAGATACGTTAAGCCGTTATAGCGTGAAGAGAAAACAATCATACTTACATACAAACTATCGGGTTTATAATATTAGTGTGATATTACATTATTTCCTAACAATTGTTTCGTTTTTATTTTCAGACGAGACTTTGATCCGTGGCAGATACCTCTTCATAGTAACGTATACCAAAGGATTATCAATAAAGAAAACACGAATCATAAAAAGTTATTTGTTAAAACTTTTTATAGACAAGCTTTTAGAAGTCCGCCATATTGGATGCAAAGTGACGTCACTTAATTTTTCGAGTAATTCTCAGCAAGCCCTTTCATTTGATACCCATATTGTAGGAGTGCATTAAAAAGTACTTGTCCGCCATTTTGTGTGTTCCGCCATGTTGGACTTAGAATGACGTCACACAGCTAACCATGCATTGTCATCCAAACTAAACGTGAATACAAAATTTCAGCTCAATCAGTTGAAGATATCTGCTTCAAAATTGAGTAGCAAGATTCCACCCAAACAAACATACATACATACAGTGCAAGCTAAATAAAAGCTTGTAAAATACTAGCTAACCGCTCCGGCTTTGTCTGGGTTGACGCGTGGCTAAACGAACATCATTACTTAGATGACGTTTATACAGTGTATTTTTTTAAATGGCAGAAACCTCTTTGGATACCATTACAACTACACAGCCCAACCGTCTTTCGTAGCATGACTATTGCAAATTATGTTTTTTATTTTACAAATAAATATTAAGATTAGAAACTTCTCTTAACAGAGTCAATTATATTATATATTAAAATTTCTTCTTCTTCTTAGTTATGGCTTCGCAATCTTGTGCATTTAGCCAGTGTCAAGTGATAATATAATATTTCAAGTGTACTTCTTATTATAAGTCCTAGTCACAAGTCACAGTCAAAGTCAAGTAAAAGAGTCAAGGTCCAGTCATAATAAAGTGGTGGAAACTTTACTAGAACTTCTATTGGAGTTTTGGAGCGAAGGTGAAAATCACGTTTTTCAACTTTGTATGATTTGCCTACACCTATCCACGTTCACTAAGTATTAACGGTTAATAATCCACCAATATTATTATTACACATTCACACTCGAAGAATCACAGGTTTTGGAAAATTTTACAATATCAACAACGTAATTTTTTCACTTTCAATCAAAAAGCCTTGAAATTTCTTCTTCTTCTTCTTATGGCTTCACAATCTTGTGCATTTAGCCAGTGTCAAGTGATAATATAATATTTCAAGTGTATTTCATATTATAAGTCCTAGTCACAAGTCACAGTCAAAGTCAAGTAAATGAGTCAAGGTCCAGTCATAGTAAAGTCATGCCCTAGTAAAGTAACGAGTATAATGCCAATTGACACTTGACAGTTTTTAGACTTTATAAAATTAATTTTGCCTTCGCAATTTTGTGCTTTTAGCCAGTGTCAAGTAATATTATATTTCAAATATATTTTCATATAAGTCTTAGTCACAAGTCACAGACAAAGTCAAGTAAAAGAGTCAAGGTCCAGTCATAGGCAAGTCATGCCCTAGTAAAGTGGTAGAAACTTTACTAGAACTTCTATTGGAGTTTTGGAGCGAAGGCGAAAATCAGGTTTTTCAATTTTGTATGATTTGCCTTCACTCATGCACGTTTACTAAGTATTAACGGTAAATAATCCACCATTATTACACGTTCACAGTCGAAGAATCACAGGTTTTTGGAAAATCATACAAAATCAACAACGCCATTTTTCTCGGCAAAACATCGCATAAGACTTAACATTCTAAGGTTGTCAAGTGTCAATTATTATTGGCATTGGCGTGCATATAACGAGGCGCGTCGCGGCAATGACGTTCATTATGGGATATTTTGTTTATACATCTATTAATTAAAGATTGGAAAGATTGGAAGATATGGAATACTCGTCTTAATTTATACGTATAATATAGCATTGAGAAGAGAGTCGTAGAACTAAATGAACTAAGGGTTAGAACAAGAATTAGAGTTTGACAGCTTTCTTATATTGAAAACATTACTCTGTATATATAAATACATACATACAACCTATATGCCAAATTTCAGCTTCATAGGTCAAGTAATTTTCGATATTTCGTGATTAGTCAGTGAGTCAGTGAATTTCGCTTTTATATACACATATTTTTTTAAATACTAGATATCTCCAGACCCAGACTCTTCTTCTAACCCTTAGCTTGTTTAGTTCTACGACATTCTTCTGAATACTATATTTTCTGAAATAATTAAGATGATGTATTCTGTACAATATATCGTTAAGGCTTGTGTTTAAACACCGCCCAAAAAAGTACCTAAATAGGTACTTTTTTGGGCGGTGTTTAAACACAAGCCTTAACGATATATTGTATTACTACCAAAAAAATTCTAAACGGTTACCAAAATGGATAAATGGTCACCAAATTACGTTTGATAAATGGTCACTAAATTACGTTTCCTAAAATATTATGAAATAAATCAATTTTTTCGTATTATAAATATTTTCGTATCAATTATTAAAAAAAAATAACCTTAACCTACTGTTATCCGATTCGGTTCTGTAACAGGAAATTTTATTTTAGGAAACGTAATTTGGCGACCATTTATCAAACGTAATTTAGTGACCATTTATCCATTTTGGTAACCGTTTAGAATTTTTGGTGGCCGTCTAAATAATACCCTATCATTAATAGTTGTTAAAACTACACAGTAGATCTATTCTGGTTGTCAAACTACGATTGTTCGAATTGTTGCGACGTCGCGTCATCGATTCGACAGTCGAATGGTTGATAGTTCAGTTGGTTCGATGGTTTATAAAAAGAAAATTATTCGATTTCTACGTCGATGTAAAAATAATCGATGCTCGGAATAGACCCCCTGACTCGCAAAGAATGGCGTGGCCTTGTAATAATATGAACGTAAACAACAGTTGACACTTGACAACTTAGACTTAACAGAGAAGATAAATAATATATTATTTAAAATTTATTTGAAAAATCATAAAACAGGATTTGCAATGGCCGTAGTTACCAAAAAAGACGTTGGTCTAAATTTTTATATATTTTTTATAAATATATACCTTTTTCACACTCACAGGCCCACACTAAGTTCGATGACTTGTGTCGTGGGTCCCGGAAACATTCACATCACACATATAAACACAACCAGAATCGGAAACACCCAAAAAACTTGCAAATCACCCTGTATAATATACGTTTGTTACAAAACATGATTGTTATAGATTATAATTTACATGAGCACAGTTCCGTATATTTGTTGTTTTTTCTATGTTTATATACAGATTTTGAATAAAAGATAATTCGCTAACGGTTTTTAGTCAGCTATGTACCTACTAACCTTACACCATTCTTATTATGTTCGTAGCTGAAGAAAGTTGAAATGGGCCGAGCGGAACCAGTAGGTCTATTCTGGTCGTCAAACTACGATTGTTCGAATTGATGCGACGTCGATACGACAGTCGATCGGTTGAAAATTAAGTCGATTCGATCGTTCATAAGAAAAGAAAATCATTCGATTTCAACGTCGATGTAAAGATAATCGATGCTCGGAATAGAACCCCAGGGTATGAAACATGCCTGTAGGTCTATTCTGGTCGTCAAAATACGATTGTTCGAATTGATGCGACATCGATATGACAGTCGATTGGTTGAAATTTCAGTTGATTCGATGTTCATAACAAAAGAAAATCGTTCGATTTCGACGTCGATGTGACGCCCGGAATAGACCCCCTGAGTCGGTGTTTCCTGATGAGTACAATATGGTAATCTTCAAGTCGCGATTAATAGGTAGCGTGCTCCATCGACGACCACATCGTCGCTAACCATCAGGTGAGATTGTGGTCAAAAGTTTGCCTATCTTGATTTAAAAAGAAAACGAAAGTTTCGATCTAATAACGGTGAAAGAAATCGTATAACAGATTTAATAAAGATCTATAATATATTTTTAAGCGATTGCATACATTCTATCGCGAGCCTTGAGCGTGGAGACCGAATCCAGAAATTCCGTAACGAAAATAACCTAACACCCCCCACTCCGACCGGCACAGCGGTGATACTTTTTAGTTTTGCCATCTATCGATGAATAGCAGAACTTTTAATGACTTTTTTGAAATTTCACGCTTGTCTCTTTAGTTCAGCAACTCGCCTCTAGGTGGCAGGAAAAAAAATACTGCATAAATAAAATAAATAAATAATTATAATTGCATAAGTTGATAAAAAATGCTATGCAATAGCTTTACCGCGGCAGTCCCCGAGTGCCACACGTCTTTTTTTTATATAATTGAGAAACGAGACGAGCAAGTCGCTCGCCTGATGGTAAGCGTCACGCTTTCCCATTAAAGTTCAGTGCCACCTAGAGTTTTGAACTTATATAGGTCAAAATCCAGCCGGCAAAGCACTGCGCTCGTCACCCTGAGATATTAGATGTTAAATCTCTTTATACCCTGTAATTCCACTGGAAACATTGCCCTTCAATCCGAAACACAACAATGTTAGCACACTACTGCTTGGAGGCTGAACGTCTAGCAATGGTGTAGAACTGCCCCAGGCGGACTCCGAAAGTATTACCACAGCAAAAAATTACGACAGCTGTAATGCCTGTCACAGGATGCATTTGGTTCGAACGGCGGCGCGCGTGGACACGGGCGCGGGCACCGTTGCGCTGCACGGGAGTGTGTGTTTTGTTTGAGGCTTGTGAATTCTATTTCAGTTTTTCCATAAAAGAAAAAGCTTCAGTCCCAATGATCGGCTGATGTTGACGTTATTTTTTCCGATACCGACTCGTAGTCACACCAGATTATCACACCAGTATGACAAACGGGATTTTTTTTTCTTGTTTGTCACACTACTGATTTTTCCACATGTATACAATAATTGCTAGTGCTGTATCTACATATTTCATGCTAGATAGTCAAGCATTTGACCACCATTGCACCTGAGGGAAAGTGAAAATGCGGCCGAATATATAGCATGCTTGCCTAGAAGACATCTACTTATTCACTCTTATAAATGTTTGTATCAATAACGGGATATTTACCATGTATTTCGTTTGTATTTTAGTTTTTAGTTGCCGATATTTCGGCACTGTGTTTTTGTAACCGTTTTACTCGGCATTCATAATAAAACCAGATAAATAAAAATATTTGACGTAATCTGTGTGATACGATAAATGATGCCTTCTTCTTAGAATATTCATAACGTTCGTAAATGTAAAGGAAATAAATATCAAATCTCATGCAAATAATATCAATTTGTATTTTTGTAACCATTTCGTTCGGTAATTTTATATCAAAACACTGTGAAAGTTATTTCATATACATATATTTACTAGACAAATGATGTCTTCAGCTTATTTTTTTTTTATTTGAGGCGCATTTTCACGAAATTTGAATAAAACATTAAAATCAAAGATCGCCACGCGCGACCTAGCGTAACCGCCACGATGTAATTCACGCAATATACACCTTTACGTGCAAAAGTGTAAGGGGGATAATTGGCTGTGGTTAAAAAAGGTGCTCGCATTGACGTATACCAGCCCCTTAAGGTAAAATATCAATAATATTCGATAATGAGCTACGGGTGGTAACTGACTAATTATTCGCCAGTGATAAACGAGTGTGATAAAACGAGACAGAGTTATACAAAACTACTCAGAACAGGATGGAACGAAAGACATCGACGGGTTCCTGTTTTTTGAAGTGAAAACTTTTTTAGGGGCGTTGTACACTTTTTTGGGATGTGTAAAAAATTTTAAACTCGTGACCTGACCGAAAATTCGTAAGACAAAGGAGAGGAAGTAATATCCCCCTCTCTTTCTACCGCGCGGTGAGTTTTCACTTCTGCCGACACTCCCGGTTTCTTTTTTAGTGTTCCTTTATTATTGTCTACTCTATAACTATACATATAACTATAACACACATTTCTACTATGGTAGCGTTGAGGATGGAGGATTCTTCCCTACCAGTAGGGATAGATCAGTAGGGATATGTGGAACTGCCGAATACTTGTACCCGGACTCTAGACAACCGAAAGCCCTTAGTTAAGTGTCAAATATACGAAAATATTTTAAATTTTTTAATAAACCATACACCATAAGCATGATTGGCCACTATCTCGCCTAATTGAGGACTATGCGGTTGAAGATTTTTATTTTTATTTTTTATTTTTTTATTTGGTCCACAAAACTGGATACACTCTTTATGCTTAATCTGAGAAACAAAAACAAAAACATGTGTAGGGCGAGTGTCACCTTCTCGAAGTGGACACAGCATGCAAAATGAAGAAACTTGAAAAAATCACACTTAATAAATTTATAAATTAGGAAGACTTGGTATATCAGCCTTTCGGGCCCTTTCCCAAGAATCTACTAATTCTTGAAGTTTCCGTTTGAAACTAGGGACCGAGAGGTCAAATATGTCCAAGTCCTGACATATGATATTGTATGAATTACAAATGCGATACAGTGATGAGTGCTGACCATAGTTTGTGCGAGTTTTAGGTAGGCTGAACGTTTTTCTATTTTTGAGACGGCTACAAGAACGTGGAATAGCTAATTTTATACGTTCTAGCAGCAGAGAACTATCGATAAATCCGTTAACTAGTTTATGTAGAAACATTATATCCGCAATATCTCTTCGCTGTTGGAGCGGAGACATATTGAAAAGATGTAACATGATTGCCTAGAAGTCCTATACGGTACTTAAGATCTAGGCTTGAAGACTCCCAAAGTAAACTGTTCGGGGAACGAAGACGCAGGCAATAGGTTTCACTGCTTCGCTGTACTGTTGTATGTTAGGTGATAAATTTTAAATAAAGCATCATAATAACAAGAAAATACTTTACGTAAAAAAACATAAAATTACATACAAAAATACACAACTATCGCTTTACATTCATCGATAAAGACAACATTTCGTAGTTTCTAGTAATTTCACTCTCCTTATCATACACAAATTTAGGTAGTTTCGCCACAAGATGCTCTCCGCTCTCTGCTTTTTCTGCATAAATCTCCAAAACCGCTTTTTTCGCTTCATAACTCTGTAACAGATCCGCTCTGCCTTTTTTCTCCATGTTATTAAAATTGGCTACTTCTTTATTACCTCTGGCTGTACTTAATTTATGGTCGTGTTCTTCATTTAGGACGATAATCTTGTCATCTTCAGTTAGCCCAAGTAATGTTGTTTTGTTCAACTTTACACGATTCTTTGATGAGAAATATTTAATGTCCTTTCGTTTGGTTCTCCGAGCTTCCGTTATATCTAACCTATCTACAATTTCAATAATCTCACAACCATTGGATATATGTTTGCTGTGTATAGAATCATTTGAACTGTTCATTTTACTTGTCACGTATTCGGAGTTCTGTGTTTCGACGTTAACGTACTCCAAAACGTTATTGAAAACATATGATTCTTCATCGTTATTTAGATCACAGCATGTCCCTTCATCTTTATTTGACTTAGCTCGACAACAGCATCTTATATTTTGCGTTTGGCATTTGTTTAATTTCTCTGCTATTTTAGTGCACATGCATCCTCCGCATTGTTTTTGGTTTGTATCTACATCACTTCCTTTACTCGTTTCACTAGTGTTTTCTATTGAAGGATACATAACTTTCTTTTTAATGTCATTTGACGATTTGTTACTTTCAAGTTGGTAATAGTTGTTCATACTGTCAGTGTCTCTAAAATAATTAGGTTTAAGTGATTCGTAGGTGACATCTTTTATCAACTCATTACTAGCAGCATTCACATCATCCATTTCGCTACTATCTGTTAAAATTATTTTTAACATATCTCTTAACTGCCTCACTGACTTTTTGGTCTTATGTGTCCTGCCTACTCTGGAAAAAACCTTTTTAAGTAGTATTTTCTTATCTTTTTTAGAATGATCTTCTCTATCTTTGAGTTTTGTATTTTCGCTATTAAACTCGTCGCTTGTATGAAAATCCAATAAACCATTATCTGGATCATCTGTGTCATTCAAATCCGGTGGTTCTGATTGGTATATGTCCAATTGTTCTATTGTTTTGCTTTGATCATTTTGCCTAGTATCTTCGTCATTTTCAATTTCTGTTAAATTGGTTTGGAAAGTAATCTTATCAATGCTTTGTGAAACTGTATGAATTGCTTCGGTCTCCGTAATGGCTTTGCTGATTGTTTCGCAGCTGTTATTACTTTTTGCTTTGGATTCCTCTGCTGATGATGACAGATTCACTGTTGCTCTATGTACAGAATACACCTGATCCTGATTTTGATCAGCCATTACTTCACTGTAGCCAGTTGATACCGTATGAAATTTCTTGGAGATATTTTTAGAAAATTCATCATTGACTGTTTTGCATTCGACAGTTTTATTCCTAGGCTTAAAGTTTCTAAATATAATTTTTATATTTATATCGTTTTTGTTAGAATTAGTTTCCTGAGTGATATCTTCCGTTTCATTTTTAACTACGTATACGCTAGGATTAGCCGCCTCCCAACTTTCAGTTTTTGTCTTTATATTTTTTTCGTTCTCATTCACTACATTTACTCCTGTTAATTTATCGCCTTGAGTAACACGAAGTTTAAATTGGATCTCGATTAAATTTGATAAACTTTGTTCGCTTTTAGAAGCGATGTCTTTGTCATTTTTTTTTGCCACATTTTTTTCTGATGTAGGCGTTGATACTCTTCGAACATTAGAATCTCTATATACATCTCCTAACACCGAAGATGGTTTCTCAGTGCTGTAGTCTCTTCTTTCGCAAATAGTCTTACCATCTTCATTTTTAACTTTGAAATTTTTCGTTTCTTTATTTTTGCCAGTGGCTTTTTGCCCCATAGCACTCTTAATAGTTTCCCAAGCCGAGCATTCATCGGCACATGTTTTTTTCCCTGATGGTTTCTCATTTAAATGTATCCCGCTAATTTTTGGTTTGCTGTCTTTTGAAGTACACATTGGTCCGTCTGCACGACATGGCTCTATGGGACATTTTTCGTTTATCTTTCTTGAACCTGACATTGATTTACTTTCATTTGAGTTACAACCTGATTCGCAGGGATTACAGGGGCCTTTGAGATTTTTGTTTGCCAGGCTTGTTGAAGAAGATTTTTTTTGCTTAGATTCTTTTGTTTTCTTCTCCAGCTTTTTCATTGTGCAGTCCTTTTTGCATTTATTAACAGAACTTTCTGAATTCGCAGTAGAACAGCAATTTGAAGGACATGGCGAACCAGATTTCGGTGTAGATGCTTTCGGTGTACTTTTTTTCGGTGAGCTTTGTTTAAGCGAACATTGGGAACAACTTGATTTTGGCGAGTGGGAGTTAGATTCCTTGCTATTTATAGGCCAGGGGAAATCCTCGCACCCTTCATATTTTTTCGGCTTTGGTGGCGTAGATGTTTGTTTCTTGACTTGGTTGCAAGGAGGCACATTGCAAGTTGAAACTTTAGGTGGAGGCGGAGGTGGGGGAGGCGGTTTTGGTTTTGGTGGGGCAGGATTAATTTTTAGTGAAAATCCTATTGGCTCCGCATTTGTTTGTTGACAAGTCTCACACACTGATTCATTTCTTTTGAGACTTTTTGAACTTCCACTGTTTGATTCATTTTTTGTGAGACAGCAAGAAGATGGAGTACAACAGTTCCCGGTGATATTACTAAGACATGGTGCGGGTTTATATTGGCTGCTTCGAGTCTCGCTAACTGATGCGGAGCTGCAGTTACTGCTACGAGGAGATAAACTATTCTTTTTGCTAGGACTAGCAAGACATTCTTTACTTAGTTTTTGTTTGCTTCGGGAAGACTTTGCTGATTTTTTAGATAACTTTGAGCAATGGGAACATGAACCACATATATTATGTTTGCTTTTCGAAGACTTTCTATTTTTACTAGATGACTTTGAGCATTGTGGACAAGTACTTTTTTGAGAATTTTCTTTATGCAAATCAATTCCTTTTGATTTGCTTTGTGAAGGCTTTCCTGATTTTTTAGGTGACTTTGATGTCTTTGGTGACTTTGACGTCTTCGATGACTTTGACGACTTCGATGACTTCGATGACTTAGATGATTTCGATGACTGCGATGATTTTGAGGACTTTGAAGATTTTGAGCTACCTTGACTCGTGTCTCCAATTTTTTGTTTACTTTTGGAAAGCTTTCCTTGCTTGCTAGATGACTTTGAACAATGTGGACAACCTTTCTTTTCACATGAACCACATATTCTTTGTTTGCTAGATGACTGTGAACAATCTGGACAACCTTTCTGGAATAGACTTCTACATAAATCACATATATTTTGTAAGCTAGATGACTTTGAACAATGTGGACAACCTTTCTGAGATCGACCTCCTTTTTTTTTGCTTTGTGAAGACTTTACAGATTTCTTAGACGAATTCGAAGACTTTGCAGATTTCTTAGACGAATTCGAAGACTTTTCAGATTTCTTAGACAAATTCGATAATTTCGAGCACTTTGAGCACTTTGAGCACTTTGAGGACTTTGAGCTACGAGAACATAACTCAAATATTTTAAATTTGCTCTCAGAAGACTGTCTATATCTGCTACATGATTTTGAGCAATGTGGACAAGGCTTTACTGATTTTTTAGACGACTTCGATGACTTTGACGATTTTGAGCTACTTTTTTTAAGTAGGGCTCCACATGCATCACATTTTTTATGTTTGCTTTGGGAAGACTTTCCAACCTTGCTACTCGTGCCAGATGCCTTTGAACAATATGAACAACAATTAAAAGGTGGGACTCCACATGTATCACATTTGTGTTTGCTTCGGGATCCACATACATCACATTTCTGTTTGCTTCGGGATGGTCTTTCTGATTTTTGAGGAGATTTTGGGCAATGAGGACACCCATCCGGAGGTAGGGAACCACATATTTCACAGAGTTTTTGTTTGCTTTGCTTTTCTGACCTTGGAGGCGACTTAGAGCTTTGTACCGACCCTTCTGATATCTGAGGTGACTTTAACCGTTGTGGTAATCCTTCCTGGGGTGGAGTACAAGATGTATCACATAGTTCTTGTTTGCTTTGCGATTTTCCTGACGTTGGAGATGACTTTGGGCTTGGAGACGACTTTCCTGATTCTGGTGACTTTGGGCATGGCGATGACTTTTCCAATTGTGGTGACTTAGAGCATGGCGATGACTTTTCCAATTGTGGTGACTTAGAGCATGGCGACGACTTTTCCGATTGTGGTGACTTTGGGCATGGAGACGACTTTCCTGATTGTGGTGACTTTGGGCATGGCGACGACTTTTCCGATTGTGGTGACTTAGGGCATGGCGACGACTTTCCTAATTCTGGTGACTTAGGGCAGTGAGGACTACCTGTCAGAGGACATGAGTCACTTGATTTTTGTTTATCTTGGTTAGGCGTTTGTGATTTTTTACTTGTATCTGACGTGCAAGGTGAAAGTGATCTTTGCACAGATGCACATTTAGAGCTCGGAGGGATATCTGATGTTTTGTCCACACAAGACGAGATGCATTGTTTCTCTTGCGATGCACTCTCTGCTTTAGACCGAGATTTAGAAATTGCACAGGGCGGTTTTTTTTTCTTCTCACATGTTTCTTTACACAATGGTAGAGGAATTTCTACAGAAAGATCTGGGTTAACGACTGCATGTTTTGATGATTTAGAGACGTTGTCACTTGCTCCTTTATATTGCAGAATTCCATCTGGTACCACTACTCGTTTTTTGCAATCTGAATTTCCCGACCTATTTTTCCTTGTTTCACCTGGGCAGTCGTGAACCGAAACAGGAATAGTATGGGATTCAATCCATTGGGACTTCGCACTGGCAGCATAAATCTTTCTTCTTTTGAAGACTTCCAAAGAATCTTTTGGCAATATTCGTTTATCATTTTTTTCATTTTTCACCTTTGTGTCATTATTATTCTTTTTGAATATGTTTAGAAATTTCCTACAGTATTTGTCGGGTGGTATTGGTTTATCAATGCAGGGGCATTTACTGGTTACCGATATTTTGATACAAGGCTTGGTGTCCACTACGTCGGTACATTCAATGTCATCGTAAATGTTAGGGCAGGATCTTGTTCCTTCGGCTTGATATAAATAGCTAGAAACTGTTTTCTCTGAGCATGAACGTAGGTGGCGATCGCTTACAAACCAGGAGTATAAGTCGATGCCTAGTGGAGTCAAATGGCGGTAGTAATCTTGGAAGTAGCTCTCGGCCAAAATACATTGGTTCATATTTGGCTGTAGAATGGCGTCAGATTCTTCATCACTTATGCCATTTCTCATTCTTGATCTGTAACAAACAGAAAGTAAGTTACACAAACTAAAGATTGGGTGTCCAATTGTAGTGTAACCATAAGTGTGGATCCAGTCTGTATTCTTACCATACCGGCCATTGATACCTTATCGTAGGGACATTTTACGTTCTTTTCACTCGACTAAACATGTGCCTTAGAAAGAGCAAGAGGACAAACAAAAACAATTAAATATGATTAAGGCAGACTTTATCATTATAACTAACGCGGGCGAAGCCGTAGAATTATTGATTTTTTGTGTTTGCGTTAAGTTATTACTTAACGACTAACACTAAGACTAAAATTCAACTTTCATGGAACTTGAGAATTCCGTTTCTTTTAATGCAATTTTTTATGATTTATTCATTCTTCGAAATAGTATATGTAAGCAATTGTAATTTTTAAACTTTCGTGATTCGAACACATAGTTTAGGTAATATCTCGGGACTTAATCGCGCTAAAAAACTATTTTTATTTACCTCGACGTTTCGGCCAAGTTGCATTGGCCATGGTCTCGAGAAGACTGGAGAATGCGGGTGTCAGCGTGGGAAAGGGCTAGTATTGTCTCCAACTACCCGCACTGAGAAATAATTGTCACGACACACAACACTCACGATATCAGCAGATTTATCGCGGGATAAATCGCGACGCAAACACTTACTTAAAACCGGATTCCACGCGGCAGCCAGCCTAAAACCATCTTCCCGGTTGAAATTACGATGTTTTTTTAATTTCAACCGCTTCACGTACAATCCTTGAGTAGTAATGACGTTCAGTGGAAAGGATTTTAGGGGCGTGGAGCTCAATCCAGTGGAGAGACAATACTCGCCCTTTCCCACGCTGACACCCGCATTCTCCAGTCTTCTCGAGACCATGGCCAATGCAACTTGGCCGAAACGTCGAGGTAAATAAAAATAGTTTTTTAGCGCGATTAAGTCCCGAGATATTACCTAAACTAAGTATATGTAAGAACTATAGTTGAAAAAATTAATTTGCGAATCTATTAATTAGAGTCATTTACTTTCATGAGCCTCTGCGGGGCCTACGTGAATGAATTTAATTCTAATTGATTTTATATTTCTACTTTAAGAGACTTACAAAATACATTTTCTAAATGATAACCTAATAATAATTAAAACCACTTAGAGCAACTCATGGCTACCAGTAAGGCTAAAAGAGAAACATCCTGGAGGGCCCTTCAATGTGGACAGACCAAACCATCTGGCACACAAAGATTATCAATCAATCAAAATATATAAAAATGAACCCCTAACCTTCGTCACGCCATAACTTGAGAACGATTTCACCGATTTCATTCATATTTATATAATAGCCATAGTTAAAAAGTAGCCTTTGTGTTAATCCTAGGTATAAGCAATGTACATTCCAAATGTCATCCAAATCCATTCTGCCGTTAAAGCGTGAAGACGGAACAAACATACTTGCACACTTACACAGGAACATTCGGATTTATAATATTAGTAGGATATTTCCTTACTAATATTATAAATGCGAAAGTAACTATGTCTTTCTATCCACTTTCTGTACGCTTTCACGCCAAAACTACTAAACCGATTTAAATTAAGTTTGGTACACAGATAGTCTCTAGAGCTTGGGAAAGAACATAGGCTTCTTTTTATCCCGGATTTCTGCGGATCTGGAACTTACACGGGTAAAACCGCGGGCTGCAGCTAGTATATATATATATATATGATAGGCAAGCATTTGATCACTATCTCACCTGATGAAAAGTGACGATGCGGCCGAAGATGGGACCCAGATTGTACTGTTCAGAGAACAAATCAATGAGTTCCATTTCTTCCCGTTGTTGTACGGTTGTATGTGGTCCCATTTAAATTTGATCAAGATCTGACCAGTATTTTTTGTGATATCCTCAATAATACGTATCTAATTCATCAAATCTGATCAAGGGTTCCGAAAATAAAACAGTGAAGGAGGCATCTTTTTAAGTTTTTCTTGCGTTTAAATTATTTAAATATATCTTTTTAATTTCAAATTGAATATTCATAGCTATTAATAACATCTGTCGTCACATCATGACGTCTGTCGTGTCAACTAGCAAAAGTCATGATCATCAGAGAGGATTCCTACGATTCACAATGGGAATTTTTACACAAGTATTTTTATGCTAGATATACTTTTAATACTTACATTGGTTCCTTCATTTCTCTTTTATCTCTCTGAGTAATTATTCCAACGCCAATCACATCGCATCTCTGAGGTATATTCACCATACTACCTTGAATAATCACATCTCTTTGCGTCGTGGGTCTTCTTATAACAGTCTCCATGGCGTTTGATTCTGTATTACTATCTCCAACATTAACGATGACTTCTATATCTTTAGTAGCATTGCGTTTTTTTAAATTTGAAAGGACAGCCCTAATTTCGGAATTCGTTTCATATTCCACAATTTTGAACACCTGTTCATCGCTTGAGGGATTTCGTTTGCTTTCTTCGCTTGTTTCAGAGTCGAAGAAATCTTTTGGTATATCGATCCTTAAATATTCACTGTGCTTTTTATTTGTAAGCTCGCTACTGTTTTTCGAACGTAGCACGACTTCAATCTTATTAGAAAAAGCTTCAGATTTTTCTATAAACCATTTTTGGTCGGATATTGTAACGCCAATATTCTTTTGTTCGATTTCTTTAGTCTTAAGTAATTTTTGCAAATGGCTTGTTGGTCTATCGGGAATAGTTTTGGGTACCATCCAAGCTTCGATATCTTGTACGAAATTTACTCTATGCTGGGTAATTGATTTATAATAGGAGGAGGGTTCAGTGGAAATTTCGCTTCTGGATTTGAAAACAACGCCAGTGTTTTTGTAAATAGTTTCCAATAAATCAAAAACAGTGCTGCTGCTCGTAGCATACATGCTGTTATTCCATCTAACATTAACGCTTCTAGTTGATTCTGCGGTTTTGCTTAAGAATTTTCTTAACCATGCCTTTTGTGTTATATCCTCTTCTTCTTCTTCTGAAATCTTCGGTATTTTATTTTTGTTATTTGGAGTTTCCTTTAATTTTAATGTTAATCCGTCTTTTATTTCACATCGACCTGCCGTTACATTTTTCTTCGGTTTGTAAGCTTCCTTGTTCTTGTCTTTACTCCACTTTTTGAAAAAGAAGAATTTTTTGCTCTCTTTTTTGGGTGATGTTTCTTGTTTTGGCTTCAATTCTTTTTCTACTTTTTTTTCTTTTTCAATTGAAACCTTTGGTGATATATGCATTTCAGTATTTTCTTCCTCGAAATTAAATTTCTTTCCCCACATTTTAAACATTCCTTTGACACCTTGATCACTTTCAGTGGGTTCTTGTGGCCATTGTACACTACGTTTTTCACGCTTACATTTCACTGGCTGTTTAGTAGTCTGATCTTGCTCTACACTATTTGGTATAATACTATCTGTTTTTAAATTATCAGAAAATGATCTGCTTATCAAAGACGGTGGATCAGATGTGACAGAAGCATCTTTAAGACACGGGGTATCTTTAGTGGACGTGTCCATAGTCAGAGAGTCATTATTATTCATAAATGAGTCGTCTTTCTTAACTCCTCGTCTTAGTGCTTCAAACCGACGTTTAACCACTGACGGGCTTTTACATTCAGACACTGGCGAGTGATAACTAGGTTTTTCAATAAACTTTGTATTTGAGAACATTTTTCTGTATTCTCTTTCAAGTTGATTCTCCATGGGATCAAGTAATGAATTCTTACTTCGTTTATCGTTGCAAGGTGTTTCGAGATTGTGAATATGTTGCACAAGTGAATCGGACGAATACACTTTTTCGATTTCTTTTGCCTTCTTCTCAGATTCTGTCTTCTTTTCAAGACACTCGTTTGAGTACTTGAATTTTTGTGTTTGCTGTGAAAGTTTTTTGGCTGTTCTTGCTTCCACTGCAGAAGTTTTGCGTTTAGGTGTTTTAGAGCTAGATGGTATTTTTTCTGAATCCGGCTTAGCATCGAACTGAGTGCCGACTGTTTCCAGTTCTGCGTCCACAGTGTTACTTCCTATTTCAGTGTTCGTGCATAGACAACTTATTTTAGGGCTTGTTCCGCCTGATTTAGTATTCGTGATAGGAGATAATTTTTCGCTTATCACGCGTCCTATATTGCATTCCAAAAATCCACCTATACATTTGGATGACGTTTTTTTATGATCATAATAGCTACCTTTAGCAATTAGTTGTGGGTTTTTTTTACCTGTGAATGAAATGTACATTTAATTTTCTTAAAAAACTATATTGTTAATCGTCTAGAACTCTAGACAATTGCATCAAATCAAATACGATGGTATATTATCAAATGAAGCTCTGTCCAGTATCCTCCTATTAATACTTGTTCGTTCAAGTTTGCTTGTATACTTCTGTGTAGAACCTTTCCCAAACATAATCCTTAAACAACGCGGCAGAATTTTATTGTATGTTTATGTGACATAGCACTTATTAAAACAGGCAATTGGTTGCTTGCTGTTTGTGTTAACGACCCAAGTAAACTTATATTCCCAAGAATATAACTTGACTTGGACGTTAAGCTGTCCGTCCGTTTGTCGGAAGCATCTAGCGTCTAAACCATATAAGCGAATGACTTAAAATTTTCATAGAATATGTAAAACTACGGCCTAAAGCCAAAAATGACATTTAAAATTATATAAATGCAAGGAAGCAAAATATTTTAATTTTTTTATCTACCCTTGTGGTATCGTTGAAAAGGGCTTGAAAGGAGAGTACGAAACCGGATATTAAAAAATCTATGTTGGAAAATAACGATTTGGTAGGCCATCAAAGTCACTGTTTTTAGACCTATTTTGTCCCGGGGTCTATCTCAAAAACGGCTTCACACTGAACGCTGAAACTTACGTTAATATCCTTTATATACGAACAACAAATACAGAAATCAAATAATTATTATATAGAAAAAAAGTTATAAGCAAGTAACCTCCAAAGTTTTTCTCTATGAGGCAAAATGTAGGCGCGAGATCTCAGTTCGGCGCGAACGACTAGTTAATTACATATACCTACCATTGTATTCATACGCAATTTGTAAAAAATATATATCAACTAGCTCTACCCAGCATGTGATGCAATTCTACATTTAGAAAAAGTGTTTTACCTCTTCCACGTTTATGGTCGCCTAGTACTTGAATTCCATACAAAAAACTTTTAGCGTATTGTTAATACAAAAATACAATAATACTGAAATCACGATCCAAAAATAGGGAGGGAGTAAGAGGGTGAAAAATACTATTCTCGTACCTACTAAATATACAAAAAAAAAAACAATTCAAAACGGTCGAGCCGTTTCGGAGGAGTTCGACCACAAACACCGTGACAACGAGGTTTTTATATATTAAATTTACTTACGAGTAATGTAATAAGTTAAGTCCGAACTGCCTACACCTCTGTCGTCAGTTTCAGGTAAGTAAACCCTTTTCACCTTCCTTTTTTGCAGGGCTTTCACGCTTCCTACTCCTATCTCAGTAAAACTCCTAGATCTATGGTAAGCGTATATCTGTTTCGGTGAACCACTAAAGTACCTCGGTTCTTGTTGTTTCTTTAATGTTATCACATTTTTACATGTGCAAATTTCATTGTCCCTCTTGCTATCATATTGACAGCTGAAGTTAATGCTCTTTTCATGTCTCTGAGCACTCTGAGATCTATCTCTCTCACTTCCATATAATTGATAAACAAGATTATGGTCATCTCTAATCTTATCCTTGGTAACGTACACAGCTTTGCTTTCTTTCATTTCTTCTTGTTTATCATTATATTTAGAAGCTATTGCATTTTTTGTGTTGCCGTTGGTACTCTTCTGCAAAAAATATACACTTACAGTCTTATTTCTATAAACTGCGAATTGTGCTATGTTCATTGTGTTATTTTCTTACCGTGTCGTTTATTGGTTATTTCGATAAATCACGGGTAATTTCAATATTTCCATTGCAGTTTAGAGTTTAACTCAGAATTTTCCTAATTGTTTCACTGAAATATCCTGTCACTGAAATGTCTTGTTTTTGATACATATCCTTCTTTCACAAATCACAAAAAAATATTTTTACATTTTTCATCAAAAGAGTTTTCTGGTGATTGAGGAGATAGGAATATATTATACTTTTAAAGTTTTCGAGAGAATTAGACATAACAATATTATTAAAATACAGCTATCACTCACGTCATTTGATCGATATTGTCGACCTAAGTTTCGAGCATGTACGATGCTCTTCTCCGGGATGAGTTTAAGCCGCGAGATCGCGACGAAGACTCATCCTGAAGTAGAGCATCGTACATACTCGAAACCTAGGTCGACAGTATCGATGGACTCCGACTACGGTATAGGTGGAACTAAATAAAAGCTGGTAAAAAAAACGAAATCCCTTCATCATTGAGAAATGCTAACAACTATTATTCTCTTTGAAGAGTTTCGATAAACCTTTTCTTATGTCACTATTCTTTTTTCAATGACAAAAACTTCTTCGTTATTTGACTTGATGTCACGTATTTTAAACCCATTTGTTTCTGCTCAGCTTTTGTGAAGGCCACCCGAGCAATTTTTTATTTAAAGTGATTTTCTACCAATTTACAAAATAACCAATGCAGTGGTTAATAAATGCGTTGAAAATAGTATGCGTGTCGAATTCCCGGCCATTCATCCGGTAAGATTGTAGTTTTTTAATACTTACATAAACATAACATTAAAAAATCAAACGCTTTCACATACAGCCTCACACTAAGTTCAAATACTTGTATCGTTGGTGCCGGAAATATACACATCACTTACACAATCACAACCAGAACCAGAAACACAAAATGTTCCTTAGGGAGAACATTTTGTTCCCGTCGAGAATCAAACCCGATACCTTACTTAGAATGTGAACGCTCATCCAACTAAGCGACCGGGCACTTTTGAGATATTTTAGCTTTGCACTTTTTGGAATGGTAATTTTCTTCTTCACTCGCTTCTGTCAGTCGGCTTATCAACACTCTTTTTATAGTCATGTCATATTTTACAGCTTTATTGACCATTATCTATTTTCTCCTCATTCATAGCCAAACTCTTCTCGTTACATTGCTTAATTAATAGATTAGTGTTTGTTTTAATAATTAATTCAATTTCAGAATTTATCAACATGTTTGATTCTCCCTGAATTTTGCAATCCCAATCAATATATCTTGCACCTACACATAGAATTTAAAATATTGACTATTATGAGAATAAATTAATTATTTCTCTTTATAAGAATATAATTCTATATGTAGCGTCATCAATCGATACCCTGTCTCTTGTTTGTTATTCTCTTGATTTTATTCAATTTTAGGACAGGATTTTTACCTCTTTGATTTAATATTTAGTCATGTTTCGATTTAAATAATTGAAATTGTATAAATAAACAATATTTTCAGGTATTTGGTCTCATATGATATCAAGCGAAAAATATAATACAGTAAAAATACAAATAACGACATTCAAGGGAAAGATCTCGCACAAGGATCAGTTAAACATGAATGAAGAAAAGAGAAACAGTAAGAATAACAACAAATTCATATGCTCATGTTGCTTAAACAATAAAATCAAAAATTCCCAAGAAGAATCGAGAACTATAAAATGTCTTTCAGTACCAAGAAGCTGTAAATTTTGTTCGGATAAAGATCTCTCCAAAGATGATAAACATAAATCAACAGCTAAAGATAAAGCAGTCCAAACACTACAAACAGATTTGAGTACAAACCTAAACTTATTAAATGAAGTGCTCACTGTGTTTCAAAATAAAAGACAAATAGACATTGCACCGAAACCTCCTGCAATGCTAAAAGACGCTGCTGTTTGTACAGATGAGGTCTGGCAGATATTCAAACCTAAACTGAGGGTAAGCAAAGTATTTCAATTTTCTACAGATGAAATAAACATTGATAGAGACAACAGGTTCACAGTAATAACATCACACGAGGATATCACAAAATCAATTGATTTGCCGAAGCAAAAGTCTCATTCGATCCCCCAAATGAAGTTAGAAGAATTAAAGAACTTATTGAGAGAAAAGACTAAATCAAAAGACGCAGTAGAAGAAGTAAACAGAATGTTTGCGACAGTTAAAAATAAATACAACACCAATGATCATAACAGACCCTTGACTAGGAATGGTCCTAGAATATTGCCAGTAGTAAATGCTTTGGACCGTTTAAGTTCAGATAATTCAGAAATGAATAGCGATCACTGCAACAATGTCTGCCATTGCAAATGTTGCCAGACTGGTGACTGCTTGTCTAGCGGAGATTCTTTCGGGAATTACGGAAACTGTCGTAGCAAGCGCAATCAAACCGAGAAGTGCGATAAATGCGTTTATATGATGTGCTGCCAATTAAAAAACTGTCACAAGATGAGAAATGGTGTTGTTTACTATTGCGAGAACTGTCGCGAAGAATGGAAGTTTCGCAGCAAACCTAGAAAGTGTGCCGAAGATAAATAGTTTTATATAGTTTTATTTTCGTATGTGCTTTAAGAATTTTGAATAAATTTTGCTTTGATGAATTTAAGTTTGATTATAGTATTTTCAAGCAGGCCATGAGTCGTTAGTTCATCTGTCAACGAAGTCGACTGATGCATATTAGCGCAGTATGTAGGCAAATCTCAAAGATTCCTGGGTTCGAATACTGACCCAAAAGGTTATTCGTTAATTTCTTTTTAAATTTTTACCGACTTCCCAAAAAAGAAGTTACTCAAGTCGAATTCGAAAATTTTTTTTTAGTTTGAAAGATGTTGCTTTCTTATTGGTCCCATTTAAATTTGATCAAGATCTGATCAGTAGTTCTTGAAATATCGTCAATGATGTCTATTTTGTGACAAATAATGCGTACTTTGACGATGTTCTGGTTTACCTGACTTCAAAAGTTACCTCACAACTTCTTTCGTTGTGAGCCGATTTTGACGATTCTTTTTTTATTTGAAAGCCGTTGGATCAAGGTTCCGATGATAAAGCGGTGAAGTCGGTTTTTTTAAGCTTTGTTTGCGTTTAATTTTTTCTTTTGAGTTTTCTTCCTATTTGTACTTTATCGTAGTAAAAATAAGTGGAAGTAAAAAATCCACGTTTCCCCCCAAGTAGAAATAGGTGGAAAAAAAAATCCATTCTCTACCAGTAGGGATAGATAGGGATATGTGGAACTGCCGCATCTTTCCATGTGTAAAGAAGTGACATTTCAAATAGTAGTCAGCGGTATGATGGATTAGAATTCCTTCTCGTGTCACACTGATGGCATAAGTTAGTACGACGAGGAGGAACCCAAAGGAATGCGACCTTATGGTTGCGCCAACTTGCTTGAACGGATCGCTTATTCCCAATCCGATTAGTTCAATAGTATTGTTAAGAGTTGAAATACTGGGGCATTATAGTTCATTTTCCGACTATCCAAGATTTTCATGATCTAAGTACCTAAGGAACAAAAGACTACTTTGGGTGGCAATGAACTGTGACAAGCAAGTCAATGGTGCATACGGTACCACAGGTAAGCGTGACGCTTACGCTTCTTCCTCCAGCTCCTAACTAATAGTGAAAGTGAACCGATGTGGAATATAGACTAATCGTTCTGGAGGGTGCACCATTGATGGTGCAAGTCAATGGTGCATCCATGTCATACCTTCTAGGCAAGCATGTTCCATCTTCGGCCGCATCGTCACTTTCCATCAGATGAGATAGCGGTCAAGTGCTTGCCTATCTAGCATAAAAAAAACTATCACGATGAAGGAACTTTGGTTCCTTCATCACGATAGGCAAGTGGCAAAGGAACTAAAGTTCCTTCATCATCGGAATCGGAGGTTAGTAGATCCCGACATTTATTGGAAGTCCTATTGCATAACATATATCATGATCAGTGAAGACCCTTAGTATCGGTGGTCATACCTCCCTTTATCACAATATCCATGACACTAAGTGCATTCTTTACATAATTTTACAAAATTATAATTTTGTATAATTGTAAACATGAAAGTGTATAAAACGCACAAAAACAGTATGACTATAATAACAATACTTTATTGCTAAACCATCTTAAACAACAATAAGTACATATTATTATAAAATAAGTACAATCAGAAATAATAACTCTCCGCACACGTACTCGCAGATGGTTTAGTTTTATCACCTCTGAAACAAAATTCATTCTTGAAAATAGGTCTTGAACAATATAGGACCTAGAGCAGAACCCTGGGGGACGCCGTCAACCATTCTTCAACAGCCGCGTAAAATCGAATCGCGATGGAATTTAGTTGTGGATGTGACTATAGAATGCTACAAACCTCGTAATGTATCAAATAAGTACGAGTGCGTGTATACAAAAAAAAAACGTTGTCTTTCGCCGTCGCGCCACAACGACTGACCGTTAAGATTTGTTACATTCACTTTTAAGAGCATCGTCAATAGAAGAGTCAAACTAGCTTTTCCAGTAATAAGATGACGTTTGATGCTTCGAAATAAACCTGTCTGAATTACCCACTGGCGTAGTTGTTTGCGCGTCTGCCTTAAGCGGGATAGACCCGATGGGGTTCGATTCTCGCTGGGAACACAAGTTTCTTTACTAAGGAAAATTTATGTTTACGGTGCCACGACTTAATCTTCTAACCTAATGTGAGTGTAAAAGCGTTTGTTTGGGCCTTGGGATTCCTGGTTTTTGAGGCATAGGATTGAGT
This sequence comes from Lomographa bimaculata, assembly GCA_948107665.1. Lineage (NCBI taxonomy): Eukaryota > Metazoa > Arthropoda > Insecta > Lepidoptera > Geometridae > Lomographa > Lomographa bimaculata. Next base: position 4,238,658 of record OX403612.1, on the reverse strand, counting down.
GTACCTATGCACGTATGTATAACGCATTAAATTACTTGGGAAATTAGTATAATACACAATAGAAATATATATATATATCTTGCCTCATCTTGTATTGTCTTGTCTTGTCTAGGCCTTGTCTAGCTCATCTTGAATCATCTATCTCATATCGTCTTCTAATCGTGTCTCTATCTCGTCTTGTCTTGTCCAGTCTTGTCTATTTTTTTCCAGTCTTTTCCAGTCTTTACCAGTCTTTTCCAGTCTTGTCCAGTCTTGTACAGTCTTGCCCAGTTTTGTCCAGTGTTGTCTAGTCTTGTCTAGTCTAGTCTTTTCTTTATTAAGGTTATTATCTAGTTCAGTGTGTTCAGTAGTGCATCTACTTTTGGAATTCGTTGTTCATTACTTTACCTGCAGCTTTCTCCGTATTTGTTTCGATTTCTTTCCATCTTCTCACTCTGTGCCCTCTCGCAGCTCCGTGGTGTATCTCTACTGCAAAGTTGTTAATTTTTTTGACATTACTTATGCAAGATGCTTAATTGTGTCATATTGCTAACAAATTTCAAACTTTATTATAATTTTATGTGGTATACAAATTTTGTTTTGTCTTACGCTGTCTTGCCCTGGCGTAATTATGACGAAATAAATAATTAGTGACCTGACGAAACAATGCATGGGAATCAATTTAAAGAACGGCATTTACTATCATGAATGCCTCTTTGAGTCCTCTTGAATAAATATCATTCATTTTGTTTTTGAACGATCATTCAAAATTAAAATAATTACCCATATAAATAATTTAAAAAAAATATGTTTTATATAACTGATTATAAATAGTTAATGTTTACTGGAGATTTCAATTTCATTAATTTGAACGAAAAACCTAAAATTATTAGGATAAAATTTACAATGTCATAGCTACGAGATTGATAAAATACATTGACGAAACGAAACTATCATGAATGCCTCTTTGTGTCCACGTGAATAAATATCATTCATTTTGTCTTTGAACGATCATTTAAAATTAAAATAATTATCCATATAAATAATTAAATTGAAATCTCCACGCAATAAACAATTAAGGTGAATATGTAATTACAATTTTATATGTTTTAAATAACTGATTAGAAATTGTTGTTTACTGGAGATTTCAATTTCATTAATTTGAAAAAAAATAATTAAACGCAAGCAAAGCTTAAAAAAACCGACTACACCGCTTTATCATCGGAACCTTGATCCACCAGCATTAGAAAGCAACATCATTCAAACTAAAAAAAAAATTCGAAATCGGCTCACGTGGTTATGTCAGAGAAGTTATGAGGTAAACACATAAAAAAAAAATACAGTCGACTTGAGTACCTCCTCCTTTTTTGGGAAGTCGGTAAAAACTAAAATTATTGGGATAAAATTTACAATGTCATAGTTACGAGATTGATAAAATACAACATTATGTATGGTATTTGAGTGACGAAACGAGCCTGTACCTCGCCTGATGGTAAGCGTCAAGACAGTACAGCTTGCCCAGTACAGTTCAGTGCTACCCAGAGCTTTGAACTTACGTCAAAATCCTTCTCTGCGAAGCACTGCGTTCGTTACCCTGAGATATTAGACAAATCTAATGGAAAAAAAATAAAATATTCCGTGCAAGTTGACCCAGTTGGCGCAGCGGACAGGTCTCCGCCTTCTGGTTTCGATTCCCGGCAGTAGCACAAAATCCTTCCCAAGGAATATTTGTGCTTCTGGTTCTGAGTGTAATGTGAATGTTTCCGGCACCCACGATCTTTGAACTTAGTGTGGGGCTGTGAGTGTGAATGCGTTTATTTGTTTGTTAGTTATTGTCATACGTTAAGCTACTTACTCTCCCAAACCTAAGTTAAAATACGGTTCCGCAGCCATCAAATATTCCTTCACATTGATCTTCGAATCTAATTCCTTCGCCAAAACCCTTTTCAAAGCATTTGAAGAATCCACGAACTTGCACATATACTCGTTCAACGTCTTCATTTTACAAAGAAACTCCTCGTTATCTTGCTTCTTCTCACCGTTCAGCATATCTTCGATTTCTTTGCTTATCAACTGGCAGTTCTTTTCTAGCGAAAATTCATTTGTATCAAGCATATCATTTGGTTTTATAGAAAAAGCATTGCGTTCTTTAAATGTTTCTATCCTTGGTTCTATTTCTGTATTAGTTGCGGCGTGTTTTAGTATTTTGATTTTTGGTGCTACTGTTTCTATTATGAATTCTCCTTCTTCTATTATATCGTCTTGCGGCTTGTAGTATGGTAGTTTGATGCCAAAAGTTGGATGGTCGTCAGATAGCCCGTCTTTTGTTTTGGCCATTACTAGCTGGAGGAGACTTTCGAGACCAATTTTGTGGTCGCTTAGGAGGTGGCGATCTAAAACTGTTATCCTGGAAAATGTTTCGACATCTCATACTGATTTGTAAAAGGAATTGACGATGTGAAACATGAAACAAGAATGGTTGCACAAGTTGATTATGTTTAAATGATGAAACGGTTTGTTCTACATCAAATCGGATAACACTTTACCGTTTTCTCACCTCAAGAATTTACGCAGGGGACAATTGTTAAAAAAAAAACTATTTTCACTACTACCATTTTTATTACTACTAAGTATATTTTCTACGTTTGTCATCCGTACTGCAAGGGAGTGGAACTCATTGACCGCATCTTTGTTCCCCGAACAATCTGGGAGTCTTCAAGTCAAGAGTGAATAGGTATTTTCTAGATAAGCATGCTACAAAGTCGGCCGCATCATCACTTTTCATCAGATGAGATAGTGGTTAAATGCTGCCTGTAGATCATAAAAAACCCCCTTGTGAGCAGTCCCTCGCCGAGTTGGGGCAAGAGGCTCGGGTGCAAACCGGGTCACTGCGCCCATGGAGGGGTGACCTTGCTCACCAAGGACGTGTGGGGCCGTGCAAGCCGATGGAGAGGCCCTTAAACAATCTATGATATTGATTCACCTGTCAGCTTCAAACGAGCACAAGTGACATCCGTACGTCTCCTTCGGATCTTCGAGGCAGGTGATAGCACTGGTCATCGAGTCCAAGCCCTTCATGGCCTTGGACGTGCACTCACTTGGAGAACAATGCTAAAACATATGTAGCAACAGGTGAATTCAGGAAGAGCTGTTTAGATGAAGTCAGTCAGTTGACACTGGCATATGCCAGATAAATTATACTCAAACACACACTCACACACAAACAATCACTCACTCACACACGCAACACACACACACAATACATTATTCAAAACAGCATTATCATGTTACGTTTTAATATATTTATTTATAAATTTTATGAATGTTTGGAAGAGTAGACTCGGAATCCTAATGGGAATCTATTACTATAATTTCATACCTTGTTATTAATTATGAGTTTCTGCTTATATAAATAAATCCGTCATAAATCACACACAATTAAACGCAAACAAAGCTTAAACGACTTCACCGTTTTATCATCGGAACTTTTTTTTTCTATAACAGCCCCACACTAACTACGTAAAGACTTGTATCGTGGGGCCGGAAACATTCTCATCACACACACATTACACCCAGAACCAGAAGCACAAATATCCCTTGGGAAGGAATTTGTGCTCCTGCCGGGAATCGAAACCAGGACCCACGGCGCAGAGGGCGGACACCCGTCCACTGCGCCAACTGGGTCATCAGATGGTCAAACTTTGATCAGATTAGATGTACTTCACACGCATTATTGACTTTTAAGAACTACTGATCGGATCTTGATCAAATTTTAATGGGACCAATTAGAAAGCAACATCTTATCATCCAAAAAAATTTCAAAATCGGTTCACGTGGAACAAAGATATGAGGTAATAAAAAAATAATACCTCCTTTTTTGTGAAGTCGGTAGAAAAAAAACTAACGTTAACGTTAAGGCTGCTCTCAGGGAGTTCCTCTGGATGTGCAAACAGAGTCTTGCTCTTGCAAATTCGAGCTTTAAGCTTCCCCAGGAGACGAGTCGCTGACGACGTCCTTGCTGGTACTGTAAGAGATTGTTCAGTGGTAGTGGAGGAACCCCTATCGGGTGGTCGCCGGTTTGATTCCTTACGTGTTGGATAGTTGGTTTTAATCATAGCTCGGCACTTTACCTACTTATCAACCTATCATAACAGACTAAACAAAGTATTTTTTTATTTATTTACTAGCCGTGCCCCGCGGCTTCATCCGCTTTTATCAAGTTAAAAAGTAGCCTATGTGTTAATCCTAGGTATAAGCTATGTACATTCATTCCAAATTTCATCCAAATCCGTTCAGCCATTAAAGCGTGAAGAGGGTACAAACATACTTACACACCTACACACAAACTTTCGGATTTATAATATTCGTAGGAAGTACGATTTTGGGTTGCATTATCGATACCAGAAACGCCTCGCCCCTGCGGAGTATGGAGCGTTAATTCTAAGTAACCTTGTATATACAGTCGAATTGAGAACCTCCTCCATTTTATGAAGTAGGTAAAAAAACCCGGTCGTACCGGAAACGGTAGAAGTTTCTTACGTTTTAAAGGTCGGTTCTTGGTTTTAAGAAATGGTGACGTAGGTGGTGAAACGCAAGGGAAGGATTCCAGCTTATCCTGAAAATAATAAATTTAAATAAATAAACATAAAGGCTTTCACACCCACAATCCCGCACTAAGTTCGAAGAATAGGGTAAATAACTGTATTTTTTTGAAATCACACTTTTATTATAAATGCAAACTTTGTGAGTGTGTTTGTATGTTTGTTACTTCTTCACGCTCTAACGGCTTAACCAATTTTGATTAAATTTGGTATGGAGGTAGCTGACACCCTGAATGCGCGCGGGTCCGGGACTTACGCGGGTAAAGCCGCGAGGCGCAGCAAGTGTGTAATAAACTTGAAATATTGTAAAAATGCTGCAATATTTGTGAGATATCCTAGCCAGCTGATGTTTTTATTTTTAAATAGCGCGAATTCGTGCGTCCACTTTTCATATTAAAAATAAAACTACTAACAGACAGAAGCATTATTTGAAATAAACATATAACAAATTATACTTACAACACACGAACACCACACACACATCAGTCATGTTGTATATTTATAATATGGGTATTTATAACATTTGGTTATATATATAATAAATAAATAAATCAGTCTGCACGTAGCTATCTTGTAGCTGGTCGTTCAAAACAGCATTATTATGTTACTTTAATATATATTTTAAATAATTTTAAACATTCTTAAAATTATTTAAAAATGGAAGAGAAATAGTCTCCCCGAGACAGGGAATCCTAGTGGGGATCTATTGCTCAATCTTATTATATATACAAGGTTACTTTGAATTAGCGCTCTATACCCCACAGGGGTATCGACAATGCAACACAAAAAATATATTTAAAAAAACTTTTTTTTTATATGTATGTAAACTTGTAAAGTGCCGAGCTACGATTAAAACCAATTATCCAACAAGTAAACTCAAAAATAAAAAACAATACAACGAAAACAACTGTAATTATTATCTTAAAGAAAAAAAGTTATAATTAGTTGCACATGTAATGAGCAAGTGGACCGCCTCGGTCACCATGGTTTGTCTTGTAGCAAGAGTGCTGGTCGTATAGCTCGTCACAGTGCTTTAAATCATCATTTAAAACAGCCACAACGTTTGCACTTCCGAAGGCCCGACGTATGACATCTCATACGTCGGGCCTTTGGAAGTGCAAACGTCGCGGCTGTTTTAGAGCCAACTGGCTTGATGCGTGACGACGGCAAAAGACCCGATGGTATGACACTCATTCCTTGGAAGATGGGTCGGCCTTTAGTGTGGGATGCCACGTGTGTTGACACTTTGGCGCCATCCCATCTTCCTGAAACCACGCTACAAGCTAGTGACGCGGCTATGGCAGCTGCATCTCTCAAACGGCGCAAGTATTCCAAACTTGACAAAGGTTTTATATTTGTGCCGTTTGGGATTGAAACGCTAGGCCCATGGGGACCGGGTGCATTAGATATTTTCAAAGATTTGTCTAAAAGACTGATTGATTCGGCACCTGACCAAAATGCTGGTTTGTATTTGGGGCAGATATACAGCGTGGTAATGCAGCAAGCATTTTGGGAACTTTGCCGCACATTAAAGATCGTCGAAACCATGTTTAACCTTTCTTTTTATAACTTGTATCCTATTAACAATTAAAATTTCTTTTAAGATAATTATTTAAAAACAAATTATTTTGCTCTCCGCTTACGTTTTTGGATGCCCAACCATGGTATGGATAGGTATATATGGATATAGATGTATATGGATGGCCAACCAACATATGGTGCCTTAACGTTTTTCCATTTACATAGCTTTAATTGCCATTTCTGACTTTGGGCCAGAGCTTTACATATTCTATGAGAATTTGAAGTTATTCACTTGTATGGTTTAGACGCTAGATGCCTTTGACAGACGGACGGACGGACTGACAAAGTGTTGAACCATCCAAGTAAACTTAAGTTTCACATCAACGCTTCGATGCCCTTTGACTCTACGCTAGTACAAGTTAACCCTTACAGGATAAGGAAGCAGGTTAGGTACCCTGAGGGAATCAGGTGATCTGTCGAGGTAGATGTCGTTCGACGTCATGTGGTGGAGCTGGTGGTGCATGATGAGCGCGCTCTCGAACTGGGCTTTAAAGCTGCATTGGGAACAGCTGTCAACAAAAAATGTCGAATATTTAATGTGGTACGTACAACCCGGTCACATTATCTCGAGACCTCGCTAGAATGCAATATTTTTCATAATTTTAATCATATCATTATAATAATATTACCTACATTAAAATAATTAACACAATATTTGTTTTGTTGGAAATCTTATTGTTTATAATAATATCCTACTAGAGTATGCTTATTTTGCGCACCATATCAGAGCGCCGACGCGACGTGACGTCATCGACGCCAGGTCTCGAGATAATGTGACCGGGTTGTACCTACCTAATGATAATTATCTATTATCTTCTCTACATAGACATAAACTAAGTATCAGCTTGAGGCTCTCGACACCATCGAGCGAGGAGCTTAGGACATTGCCGCGTGGTAGCTATCCTCGATAAGCGATTTGCTTCTACGTTCTTTGGAGGAACCGCAAAGGAATGGAACACCTTACCTGAGTCGGTGTTCCCTGATAAATGGGAGTCTTCAAGTCATGAGTGAATAGCTTTCTTCTAGGCAAACTTGCTCCATCGTCAACCACATCGTCGCTTACCATCAGATGAGATAGTGATCAAACGAATGCCTGAGCTTGGCCTATGCTGAATAAAACAATAATAATAAATTTCGCTTCCCGCGACTGTCTGTCTGTGTCGCTAACTCCTCCTCAACCGCGCACCGGATTTTGATATGGTTTTCACCATCAGTTAGATCGTTTTTTAAGGATTTGAGTACTAGTAGGTACACCATTTGTATTAGGTACTACTACATCATTTTCTACCGACTTTACAAAGAAGGAGGAGGCACTCAATTCGACTGTATTTGTTTGCTGTGTTTGTGTGCGTGTAGCAGATATGACAAGCGAAATTCGTAGGACCTAAGGTGTATGACCCGTTTTGTATGGGGCATTACGTCCGTATTTGTTAATATCCGTGAATCGCTCTACGCTCCTTGCATTTCGTTAAGAGCAATGTATAAGCTAAGGTTTTGCTACAACTATACAACGTTTTACAGGTTATTCATTTCTAAAGCTTACCAATAAGCCATTATGTAAATAAGCTAAAAACTCCGAACCTAATTTATTTGGCAACAAATTGATGCAATTTATCAAAATGCTTGTATAAAATGTATGGTAAACATCGTCAAATTGAAATTGACAAATGACCATAGACAACTGTTAAGTATTTTACAAATGACAAATAAACTAAAAATAAACAATAAAAAAATATTGTTGTTGATTTGTTTCATGCCTCGTTCACATTGTTCCAGTTCCAGTTTGAACTAGACATGTAAAAACAAAGTGACCGCTCGGAGTATTGCCGCGAAAACGAAAAAATGGCGTTGATGATTTTGTATATTTTTCTAAAACCTGTGATTCTTCGAGTGTTAATGTGTAATAATGGTGGATTATTAGCCGTTAATACTTAGTAAACGTGCATAAGTGTAAGCAAATCATGCAAAGTTAAAAATGTGAGTTTAGGCGTCGCTCAAATAGAACCTTTAATAGAAGTTCTAGTAAAGGTTTTACCACTTTAGATAGATACATTCTTTATTTGCACACCAAAAAAGATCACAAAGTAATCTGAAATTTAACATAGGAGCACTTTACTAGGGCATGACTTGACTATGACTGGACCTTGACTCTTTTACTTGAATTTGACTGTGCCTTGTGACTAGGACTTTTAATTTAAAATACGCTTGATATATATTATTACTTGACGATGGCTAAATGCAAAGATTGCAAAGCCAATTTATAAAAAAAAAACACTTAACCCTTCAAAGGCGAGTCTTATTTCTTTATTCATAAAATATTTTTAATGGCTTCTTTAAAAGCCGGGTTATCTGCAACTACATTTGTGTGTAACCCAACGAGGCTAAGTTGCTTTGAAAGTGCGTCAGTACTACCATGTACTACTCAGTACTTACGGATAGTAGTTTTACAAACAACAAACGCATTCACACTCACAGCCCCACACTAAGTTCAAAGACTTGTATCGTGGGTGCCGGAAATGAATGTTTCCGGCATCATACACACAGATTACACCCAGAACCAGAAGCACAAATATTCCTTGGGTAGGAATTTGTACTCCTGCCGGGAATCGAACCCAGGACCCACGGCGCAGAGGGCTTTACGGCTTTATATTATGAGATTTTATATAAAATTGGTTACTATGCAATAATTATATGAATACCATATATAAATATGTAAAAATGTATTCATATTTTTACACATTAAATATAAAAATGTGTCATATTAAAAAGCTGTTCACTAATTACGGAGAGTGTTCAAAAGAGCTGCATGATCTCATTCCCACATCACTGTTCTACTACCGAACATCTAGACAGACGGCAATGCGGCATCCTCTAATGGTAAAAATACCGACCATTCGCACGAAGCGTTTCGCTTCCAATTTCATTAATAGAACTGCCAAGGAATGGAACGCCCTGCCGTCTACTGTGTTTCCCGAAAAGTATAATATGGGGTTGTTCAAGAAGAGAGTGAATAGGTATTTACTGAGCAAGCGTGCACCATCTTCGACCGCATCATCGCTTTCCTTCAGGTGAGATTTTGGTCAAACGCTGGCTTAGTTTCAAATAAAAATAATAACAATTATGATCCAACTATTTTTAATTTTAATAACTTCGTATATATACCTAATATACACAGTTATGAACAAAATATGAGAAATAAGGGGAAAATGTAGGAGTAATTTAATTATAATGTACATGGAATATACCTGCCTTACGCAGTAAACTATTAATATACAAATAGTTACATACCTGAATAAAAATAACTTATTTCCGCTGATACATTGCTATCATAACAGAGTAAGAACTAAGTTATAGAAGAATAAAAATACTTCTATACACATTGTATACATGTGTAGATAATTATAAATTTTTCAACTGTTATTACCTACTCACAAGTAACAAATTAATAAATATAGACAACGTTAATTACACGAGTAATTTAACTTATCATCAGCTCAGCGCAAGAAACGTGAGAAATTCCTACTTTAGCAATCCTAAATTTGTACGTCTTTTATCATGAGCAACCCGAGTTTGTTTCTGAGACGATAGGTAGTAAAATCATAGTAGAAAATATATTTCTACTATGGTAAAATACTCTATAAGGCTTTAGAATAAGGTTGTATAGGTTCCGATGTGTACTGAGATGTTTTTAGTTCAAAAGCCTCGTGAGAATGACGGGGACGCGGGCCGGGGCAGTCAGACGCGGGGGGTCGAAGCGAGCGCATGTCGTGCCCACAAAATTCGCTATTTTCACACAAAATAAATGAATGAAACCAACAAAAACCAATAGAAAACACAATTTGAAAGTTTATCGAACCAATTTCAGCAAAGTGTTGTGATTAAAAGTTCCTCAAAAACGCGTAAGAGTATTCGCAAACCGGTTATATAGGAAGTTATTACACAGTTATATAAAGTTTAACTTGCAGTTTAAGCCTTTTGTTTAGTGTTCAAAGTTTTAAATAGACAAGTGTTTACAACGTTTCTGAGTGAAATCGGAGTTAAGAGAGTCAGGTAAGTCGTTTAGCCGTTTTTTGTAATCGGCTACTTTCTCTAGTCGTATTTAGGGTTGACTGCCTTACTTGAATGAGTCAGATTCGTCGTTTAGTTCTTTTGTCTGATTTGCTGCTGTTATTTTGGCGCTGATAATGGTAACTAACAACTATCTTTATGTTCTCTTGTTTAAAGTAGGATTTGGAATAGCATTGTGGTGACTCATTATCACAGAAGACACTCAACACAGACGTTAAAGAGCGTATAGGTAATATACAAATATTATCGTTATATGTTTGTGATTTTTACGCAACGAAAATACTAAGCGATGTTAAAACATCCTATCTATCTACTTTATATTGGAGGCAATTTAACTCTGTAGATTAATTTTTAAATATTTTTTCCTACTTATGTTAAATAGACTTGTTTCCAGTACCAACTAACATTTTCATATTTAAAATGTGGGTAAGCCCGAAGAATATTATTTCTTCTATAGTGAGGAAAAATTTCAATTTCTATATACCTAGGTACCAATAGAATAGACCCTAAAATAAAACTTTTAAATATGTAGGTAGGTACATAGTGAATGCAGTTTTTTTACAGACGTTGCTTTGCATCGATCCAGTTACTTGAACGGACTAAAAAGGACTAACTAGGTAAATAGGACGACTGACTACATAAACATTCTTCAAGTCGACAAGCCTTGCATTAACTGAATATTATTTTTTCATTTACATTTCTTAGCTCATAAATGATGAACGTCATCGTAATGATTTTAATCGACTTAAAAAAAAGTAGGTTCTCAATTCGATTGTATTTTTTATATTTGTGTTACCTCATAACTTCTTTTGTTGTGAGCTGATTTTGATGATTATTTTTTTATTTAAAAGCTGGTGCTTTCTATGTGGTCCCATTTAAATTTAAACAAGATCTTGTCACTAGTTTTTGAGTTATCGTCAATAATGCGTGTTTATTTTTTTAAATCTGATCAAGTGTTTAGAAGATAAAGCGGTGAAATTGTTTTTTTATAGGGACTACATGGGAAGCTCCAGCTTTTAAATAAAAGAAGAATCGTCAAAATCGTTTCACCCAGAAATAAGTTCTGAGATAAAACACATAAAAAAAACAGTCGAATTGAGAACCCCTTTTTTAAAGTCTGTTAAAAGGAAATGTCTCGTATTTACTTTATTCAAAATGTCTCGTATCCGTTTTAGACATAAAACCCTAAAAAAATTTTTTTTTCCTTAGTTTTGGCTTCGCATTCTTGTGCATTTAGCCAGTGTCAAGTGATAATATATTTCAAGTGTATTTCATATTATAGGTCCTAGTCACAAGTCACAGTCAAAGTCAAGTAAAAGAGTCAAGGTCCAGTCGTAGTCAAGTCATGCCCTAGTAAAGCGGCAGAAACTTTACTAGAACCTCTATTTGAGTTATGGCGCGAAAGCGAAAATCACGTTTTTCAACTTTGTATAACTTGCCTACACTTATGCACGTTTACTAAATATAAACTGTTAATAATCCACCATTATTACACATTAACACTCGAAGAATCACAGGTTTTGGAAAATTATACAAAATCGACAATGCCATCTTTTCACCTTCGCGGCAAAACTCCTCATAACTTCTTTCCTCGGGAACCAATTTAGATTTTTGTTTGGATGCTGTTGCTTTCCCATTCGTCCCATTTTAATTTGATCAAGATCTGATCAGTAGTTTTAGAGTTATCGTCAATAATGCGTGTGTAATACATTAAATGTGATCAAGGTTCCGAAGATAAAGCGGTAACGTCGGTATTTTTTAACTTTGCTTGCGTTGAAATATTTTGCTAGGTATTCATTTGACTACTATCTCACCTGTTGGAAGTGACGATGCGGCTGAAAATGTAACATCGGTAACAAAAGTACATCGAAATATTAATATATAACGAATCCCACTACTTCGCTCTACGGATGATGAACGTAAGAGCGAAACGCTTCTAGCGAAGTAAAGTGAAATAATAAATTAATTAATTAACAATTTCACACTCATAGCCCTACACTAAGTTCAAACATTCACATCACACACACAATTACAGCCAGAACAAGAAATATTTTTTTTTCTTGGTGAGAAAGCTTGTGTTCCCGCCGGGAATCGAACCCGATACATCTGCTTAGAAAGCGAACGATTCCCGATGGGAACACAAGTGTTTTCCCCCAAGAAAATTTGTGTTTCTGGTTGTGATTGTGTGTGTGATGTGAATGATTCCGGCACCCACGACACAAGTCATCGAACTTAGTGTGGGGCTGTGAGTGTGAAAGCGTTTATGTTAATTGTCGAACGAAAACCAGCATCGGGAAATAAAAATCCTTACCTAATATCCTAAAATAGACCGACAAAAAGTTGTTATAATAACTATGACGCAAGGGTCCTCAAATGGCTCTCTGATGACCATGCCGGACCGTGGCGAATTGGCGTACTTACATACAAGATCAAGATAGTGATGTGAAACAAGTTGTCGATTATAGTTACATAACATAAACACTTTCACACTCACAACCCCACACCATGGGGTATTCCGTTTTCAACCCACAATTTCAACCAACACGCAAAAAAAAACCAAAAAGACCGTAGATAGGAAACGGAATTTTGATTATTTTCATGATGAAGATTAAAATCTCGATATTTTATCTGTATAATTAAACGCAAGCAAACCTCAAAAAACCGACACCACCGCTACCAAACAAAAAAATCTAAATAATTGGCAGAGATATCGCGTAACATACATATTTGAAAAAGCATACAGTTGAATTGAGAACCTCCTTTTTTGAAGTCGCTTGATAATTTGCATATTATTATCTACTTTGATAATAATGTACGTAGTTCACGAGCTTTAGATGTTTATCACACGACCACAGAATAAATAACAGTTGGTAGCGAAAGCGGTAATGACTTCCTCTTCAACTTGAATCTTAATGTCCTGCTTTTGAACTTTTTGCACCGAATTTGGCAATATTTAGTGAATTAAAATAACTGGTCATAAATGTATAATAAGCTACTTGTTTAACACTTTTCAACCGACTTAAAAAAGGAGGTTCTCAATTCGAATGTATTTTTTTATTTGTATGTATATATAGTTATGTTACGCGATATCTCCGCCAATCATGAATCGATTTTGATTGTTGTTTTTGTTTGATAGAGTATGAGGTGGCCCCATATAAATGTTATCGAAATCGGTCAAGCCAAATCCGAAATGTAAGCGATGAAGACGGATTTTTAAACTTTGCTTGCGTTTCAATTATTTAAAAACTATCTTTTAGAAGACCGTCATTAGATTTAGAGTGACGTCACATTATTTTTCGAGTTATTAACCCACTTTAAATAAAGAGTAGGTTATATTATTCGAGTAGGTTATATTATTCGACTGTATGTATTTTTTTTATGTGCACCGATTGGTAGATTATTCAGAGGTGGTCCCATATAAATTTTATCGAAATCGTTCAAGCCAAAACCAAAATATAAGAGGTGAAGTTGTATTTTTTAAGTTGTCGTTGTCGCACGACTGTATGTATTATTTTTTTTATGTATGTTTACCGATTTCTCCCCCATTTGTGGACCGATTCTGTTGTTGTTCTGTTTTGTGCGTCTTTTATATTTTGTCACAAATAAATTAATTATATTCTATTCTAGATAGTGCTCAAATGCTTGCCTATCGAAAAACAAACTTCTGCCTTAGTTGCTTGTCTATTGCATATGAGACATGTGCTACATACGAATATTGCAAGCAGGTGGATGTTTTTTTAACGATAGGGGTTATTAGACTTAATAAACTCAAACACCTGCTGCGCCCGTGTATATTAAAGTTGTTTAAAAACATATGTTTTACTAGCCGTAACCCGCGGCTTCGCCCACTATTATCAAGTTAAAAAGTAGCCTATGTGTTAACTCTAGGTATAAGCTATGTATATTCCAAATTTCATCCAAATCCGATCAGCCGTTAAAGCGTGAAGAGGGAACAAAGATACTTACACACAAACTTTCGGATTTATAATATTAGTAGGATAACAAAAATTTAAACAAAAACGAAAAATTTTCGCGATAAAATATACATATACTTGTTCGAGTGAAGTGAGATCTCTGACTTGAGGTTTCAACACTTTGTCCGTCCGCCTGTCTGTCAGAGGTATCTAGCGTCTAAATCGTAGAAGCGACTAACTTTTAATTTTTATAGTATACTAGCCGTGCCCCGCGGCTTCGCCCGCTATTATCAAGTTAAAAAGTAGCCTATGTGTTAATCCTAGGTATAATCTATGTATATTCCAAATTTCATCCAAATCCGTTCAGCCGTTAAAACGTGAAGAGGGAACAAACATACTTACACACTTACACACAAACTTTCGGATTTATAATATTAGTAGGATGTAATGCTTTGACCCAAAGCCAGAATTGACAATGAAAATAATTGAAACGCAAGCAAAGCTTAAAAAAAAGACTTCATCGCTTATATATCGGTTTTGGCTGGACCGATTTCGATAAAATCCCCCACCCACAGATAAATTAGCCATTGGTTTACCCCAACCACTTTCCGTCACACAGAAAGGTTGCTGATCAGGATTTCAATGCTCTCCCATAAGAAGCATCACTTCAAAAATTCAGCCAATATTCTAAAATTGCTCTCAAAGTAAAAATGCCTCCGTAGAACATTCTGGTACACAAATCAGCTGTTCATCACAAATCTCGCAAAATAGCAAAGCTAACGGGTGTTCGAGTTTACCACTAACAAACAAATCATAGTAGAATAAGGACTTAACTAACTAAGAAAGTCCGTGACTTACGCCCTTTTACCACTGCAGCAGATTTAAGATGTGGCTGTACTCAGTGGAAGAAAGATGTAAGTATCAAGCTAAGTACTAAGTGAGTTATGCCTTTATGTCTGGTTGAGTAAGCGAGACGGGTGACATTTTTTGTAATTAGATTGCTTTGGTAGGAAAGAGAGGGAAGCTAACTCGACATAGCATGACAAGGTTCACGGCTTCATGTTCTGGGTTTGAGGTCATCTCTATCGCAATTCTCAGTTATTTCAAAATAGGAACGGAATTTTGGCGGGAAAGTGAAAAAATGGCGTTGTCGATTTTTATAATTTTCCTTAACTAAATATTAAAATTCTTCGAGTGTTAATGTGTAGTAATGGTGGATTATTAATTACTTATAGGTCCTGAACGTGCATGAGTGTAGGCAAATCATACAAAGTTAAAAACGTGATTTCATTATCATTTTAAAACTACAAAAGAAGTTCTAGTAAAGTTTCTACCACTTTACCAGCGCATGACTTGACTAAAACTCTTTTACTCGTCTTTGACTGTGACTTGTGACTAGGACTTCTATAAGTTGTTTTTTTAACTATAGGTACTGTATTTTAGCGTTTTAGCATTGTATTTTATTTTTATTTGGCGATGTTGATTTGAAAACCTGTGATTCTTCGAGTGTTAATGTGTAATAATGGTGGATTATTAACCGTTAATACTTAGTAAATGTGCATAAGTGTAGGCAAGTCATACAAAGTTGAAAAACGTGATTTTCGCCTTCGCTCCAAAACTCCAATAGAAGTTCTAGTAAAGTTTCTACCACTTTACTAGGGCATGACTTGACTATGACTGACTACTTGACTTTGACTATGACTTGTGACTAAGACTTTTAGTATGAAAAATAGAAATTGTTAATATTTGTTTAATATTTCGACTGAAGGACTATGCATCCATGGTCATAAAATAATTTAAAAAAAAAAAGATGAATATGACAGCATGTTTATCTTTTTTGGGGTCCCGCAGCCATCGTGAATTCTTTTATTATCACCATCGAGATAGGAAACAAACCTACGGTTCACTTTAGCTGCGAAATCCTTAATTATCACAAAGCTGATGACATTATTGTAATTTTTGCATCAAACAATTCTATATCTATATATATAAAAGAAAGTCATGTTAGTTAATCCACTTATAACTCAAGAACGGCTGAACCGATTTAGCTGAAAATTGGCAGGGAGGTAGTTTAGAGCCAGGAGAAGGACATAGGATACTTTTTAAGAACGTACATTTCTTTAAATGTTTTTTTTACATTTCGACCTGCTTTCCATTTTCTCATACGTCACTCGGATTTGGTAAAGTACTAGGCAAACATAAACATGAAGGTTGTAATAATATAGTCACGTGACATTGTAACGCATGCCGGGTATGGCTTCCTTAATATGCACATTCATTGACTGTTAGGCGGAACGAAGGTCGCCGGGACAGCTAGTGTACTATAAAATTTACAAAAATGAATTATATATTTTAAATCTTATGCATATTCACTTAAAAAACAACCCAACCACAATCCAATGAAGCCTCAAGAAATAAAAATACCGCGAAACAAGCGAAAGTCGTAGACAATTAGAGAAAGCACTATTACTGAATGCACCAGCCAATTATGGGTCGGTGACACTAAAAGTTAACCAATCACGTACATTGAAAGTTGACGCTACCAATTTTGGTTTGTTGTGATTGGTCGATGTGATATTCATACTAATATTGTGCTATTTTTTCAATTGAATATTTTTATAGTATTAGCCTTAGTAGGCAGAGCTGAAGTAGAATATTTAGATAGGAAAAAATATCGCGTGAGGCGGGGATTGAACCCGCGACCATAGGTTATCATGCCCTATAGCTTGAGTACCTCCGTGGTAAGAGCATGGTACCCTATGGTCTCGGGTTCAATCCCCGCGTCAAGCGATAATTTTTCCATTCTAAATTTACAGCTTTATATTTTTTTCTCCGCTAACTATGTGCATTTAAATTGTGTCAAGCAATACATTTTAAATTTTCAAGTTAGGTAGGTAATATTTCATAAAACCAGTCCTGGTCACAGTCAAAGTCAAGTTATACAAATTACAAACACAGAATCACAAGTTGTAGAAAATAATGCAAATACGACGACGCCATTTTTTACTTACGCGGCGTTTTTTTGTTACCTTATAAAGAAGAAAATAAAAAGAAAGAGAAACAATCACTCGATAGAACCTTTTTTTGCTAATTGAATAGAAACATAATATTTAATATGAATTTTAAAGTGATTTTTTTCGCTTGCGTCTATGTTAAAAATATACATACCTATTATATATTTTAAAATATTATTATAACCTTTTATATATCTGACACGAATCATCAAGATATGGTAATATAATATATATTTTATTTTTTTAATTCTATGAGCTCTGCCAAATAAAACCGTACCGACCCAAAAAACCGCCCTTATTCGGTTTTTGGCAACTTTGCTTGCATTTAAATTATTTTAGTTTGTAATTGTCAGCAAAAGTTTATATATGTAAGATTTTTTGTAAATTCCACCGGAAATTGCACCCGTGCGAAGCAACTAGTCAAAACTAAAAATAAAATATAAACAATATTTTTGTAATATAGAAAGAGGTTCTTGGCGAGAAAGTGAAAAAATGCCGTTGTTATTTTGTATAATTTTCCAAAAATTGTAATTTTTCGCGTGATAATGGGTAATAATGGTGGAAATTAACCGTTAATACTTAGTTAACGTGCATGTGTGTAGGCAACATAGTACAAAGTTATAAATATGGCATACAAACAAAATAAAGTTTAAAAACGCGGTTTTCACTTTCACTCCAAAACTCCAATAGAAGTCAGTTCTATCACTTTATTGGAGCATGACTTGACTGGACCTTGACTTTGACTGTGACTTGTGACATCATTATGAAATTATACACCTAGAAATATTTTATGACATGGCACTGGCTAAATGCACAAGATTGCGGAGCCAAAAAAAAAGAACGGGTATAGAATATTTTATACTACATCTAACCTAAGGTTTGCCAAATAAGGTCGTAATTTGCATAAACACAGAATCTCAGTCACTTTTTATGCACAAAACTTGTTTAATCTAGTTTTGATAAGAGTCAGGGGTTTAATTAACGCAGTTTCCTTTTTTCCTTTTATTAATGTGGGAATGAGGCCGTAATAAGCTAAATGCGAGATAGCTAACGTTTGCCTATCTTGAATATTAAAAAAAATGCGATAAGCCTGAAACTAGCACATCAAATATTTATTTCTATTGTCCAGCAGTTTTGTGCAGCATGTTCAATTATCACATTAATATTAATACCCGGATGACCGAGCTTTGCTCGGTTTTTTGTTATTGGCCTCAGAAAGCTCCATCTAGTGTCGAGTAGAAACAGTTTTTTACATCGGTCTTGGCGTAATAGATGGCGCTGATAGTTTCTTAAACCCGGTTTTTCAAATGCAGTTTGGGAACCGAGCATTTCTCGGACCTGGAACGTTGATAAATCGATTCCTTGGGCCGAATAACCCCTAATCTGTAACCTTCATGAAAATCGTTGGAGCCGTTTCCGAGATCCTAATTACACAGACATATATATATATGCAAGAATTGCTCGTTTTAAGATATTAGATAGATAAATTCGAAAGATTGTGTGTAAGTATGTTTGTTTCTTCTGCACGCTGTAACAGATGAACGGATTTGGATGAAATTTGAAATGTACATAGCTTATACCTAGGATTATCAAGATAAAAAGTAGCTTATGTGTTAATTCTAAGTAAAAGCTATGTACATTCCAAATTTCATCCAGATCCGTTCAGCCGTTAAAGCGTGAAGAGGGAACAAACATACACGCTTGCACACTTACACACAAACTTTCAGATTTTTAATATTAGTAGGATTTTGTACCGGGGTCTATTTTAAAAAAATGCTACACATTTAAAGTTGATACTTACCTATAATATCCGGTATATCCTGAAGATGAAAAACAAATACAAAAATCCAGCAATTAATATTGAGAAAAAAGTTATTTGGAATAAATTAACTTCAAAATTATTTCTATACTAGGCAAAATTTTCTTAGTTCGGAGACAAATATCAGTTACTAGCTGACCCGCCCGGCGTTGCCCGGGTAAACAAAAGCTTACATATAAACGCTTTCTCACTCACAGCCCCACTGTAAAAGTACTATAAGTTGTGTCGTGGGGCCGTAAACAATTAACACCACACACACAACATTCACGTCATAAACTTTTGTTATTGTGTTCCCACCGAGATTCGAACCCACTGCTTTAAAGACGAACGCGCACTCATCTACGCCAGTGGGTAGTTCAAAGTTCAAAGATTCCCCACCCTGCGTCGCCCGGTTAAAAAATCTACACATAAACACTTCCACATTCACAGCCACACACTAAGTTCAGTGACTTGTAGCGTGGGGCCGTAAACATCCAAGATTCACAACATATTAAAAACCAGGAACACAAATTTCCCGTAGGGAGAAAACTTCTGTTACCACCGCGAATCGATCCCGCTGCTTTGAAGGCAAACGCGCACCCATTTACGCGAGTAGATAGTTCAAAAGATGACCCGCCCGGCGTCGCCCGGTTAAAAAATAATAATACAAATAAACACACTTCCACATTCACAGCCCAACACTAAGTTCAATGACTTGTATCGGGGGGCCGTAAACATCCAAGATTCACAAAGTATTCACAACATACTCAAAACCAGGAACACAAATTTATCGTGGAGATAAATTTTCTAGGTAAATTATCACCGGTAATCGAACCCGCTGCTTTGAAGGCGAACGCGCACCCATCTACGCCAGCGAGCAATTCAAAGTTCAGGAACGACCCGCCCGGCGGGGCGTCGGCCGGGTCTCCTCCTCCCCGGAGGAGGAGGAGGATTCACAACCCCACGATAAGTTCAATGACTTGTATCAAAGGGCTGTAAACATCCAAGATTCACACAACATTCACAACATACTCAAAACCAGAAACACAAATTCCCTGGGAAAACACCTGTGTTCCCACCGGGCATCAAACCCGGTGCTTTAAAGGCAAACGCCCACCTAACTACGCTAGCGGGCAGTTCAAACTTCAATGATAAGACTAAACAAAAAAAACAGTCGAATTTATATCCCCCTTCTTATGTTAGTCGGTTCAAAACATAGACGTATCCACCGTTTTCACCCTCAAATAAACTTAACGATTTCTCCTAGACTATGGGTTCAAATTATGTGCAGTAAAAAGCAAATTGCATCTACCTGAACTAAGTAAGCCGATGAAATAGGTTTTTTTGATAAGGATTAATATTAAATACTTAAAAAAAGCCAACGAAATAGAAGCCGCTATTTTTTAGTGCAGGAATTCGTAGTACGTTTCTGTACATTTCTGACCCGTCCCGTTCACGGGCGGGCTCCCGTGAAATTAATTTCACGATTTCTCATAGACTATTTATCCAAATCATATGCAGTAAAAAGCAAAATGTATCTACATGAACTACGTAAGACGATGAAACAGTTTATTTTGATAAGGATTAATACTGAATGTCTCAAAAAGCCAACTAAACAGAGGCCGCTTTTTTTTCAGATTTTTAACAAAGAAAAGTATATTTTCTGAGCTATACATACATGTTAGATATATGCTGTCGCGGACTTTTTTGTAAAACTCATGAAGGCCAACATTTTTGCCATACATTGTATTCAACTATGTCTTACCGTTTAGTCAGCGTACGCCGATAAAGCGGAGAGTTAGCAAATTTTTCTCCGACTTGTCTTACGAATATTATTATTTCGAACTGATAACTAACTTCTATCCCGACAAAACATAGCCTATGACACTCAGTGATAGTGTAGCTATCTATTGAAGAAGGAATTTTCAGAATCGGATCAGTAGTTTCAGAGATTACCTTTTACATACAAACAAACAAACAAACAAACAAACAAACAAACTTTACCTCTTTATAATATTAGTATAGATTGGAACGAAAGACGGAAAAAATTAAGATCAAAAGTTGTAACGACACTTTTTGCTATAGTTGTAAGCCATACCACGTTCTCGTCCGATCACTGAAGTTAAGCAACGCCGGGCGCGGTCAGTACTTGGATGGGTGACCGCCTGGGAATACCGCGTGATGTTGGTTTTGCATGTTTCTTTTAATTTTGGAACGAAAGTTCCTTATCGTGCGTTGCGAAAGGGGGGCTAGACGGAAATTGAACTTCGTTCCATCCGGGTGTCCCTTGACACCTCTCAAGTTTTTTTTAAACTTAGTGTTGGGCTGTGAGTGTAAAAGCCATTCTGTTATGTTATTTTGTTTTGTATTTTCATTTGAGACTTTGAACCTTGTTCTTGCTTGATATTTTCAATATTTGAAACCGGCTCCGGGATCTACGCACATTGTTTATCTACCGACTTCACAAAAAAGGAGTTACTCAAGTAAATTGTTTTTTTTATGTGTATTTTTGTGTTGTTGAATTTTGTTTTGTTTATAAGATGTTGCTTTCCGATTGGTCCTATTTCAATTTCATCAAGATCATTCTTAACATATATTCTATAATGTGTGTTCAGTACATCTAATCTGATCAAAGTTCCGAAGATAAAGCGGTGAAGTTGGTTTTTTAAGCTTTGATATAAGCTTATAGCTACCTACTTACAATTTTTTTAGGCTAGGCAGACATGCATTTGGCGTGCTTGCCTTAAAGATACCTATACACTCTAGGCTCGAAGAATCCCAGATAATAACCCTCAGGAAACATACTCTGATGAGTAATGGAACTTTTTTCAGATAAAGGTGACTCAGAGGAATCGGAGATAAAATTCGTCAAAACACTTACGCCCCTATCCTAGTACGTTATTATGGTAAACACAGTGGAAATACCGAATTCGCGAGTGTCACGGCTTGGTACAGATCGTCGTGACTGGTTGGACGGCCGTATGCAAGAGCGGAACATGAATGTAACTCATTATTAATTTTAAATTGAAATTACATGTTTTTATAGTATACTAGCCGCGACACGCGGCTTCGCCCGCTATTATCAAGTTTAAAAGTAGCCTATGTGTGAATCCTAAGTATAATCTATGTACATTCCAAATTTCATCCAAATCCGTTCAGCGTGAAGGGGAACAAACATACCTACACTAACTTTCGAATTTATAATATTATATTATAGTAATATGCAACGGCTGATCGGATTTAGAAAGTGCATAGTTTATACCTATAGGATTAACACATAGGCATTTTTAATTTTGACTTGATCAACGCGAGCAATGCTGCGGGGCACAGCTAGTCCTACTAATCCTACTAATATTATAAATCCGAAAGTTTGTGTGTAAGTATGTTTGTTCCCTCTTCACGCTTTAACGGCTGAACGGATTTGGATGAAATTTAGGATGTACATAGGTTATACCTATGATTAACACATAGGCTACTTTTTAACTTGATAATAGCGGGCGAAGCCGCGTGTCGCGGCTAGTATAATATAATGAGGGCCGTGACATAATTGTTAATACAAAACAAATATTTCTATGTTATTTTATGACGCAGAGAATTTCAATGTAACATTTAGTCATAATCATTATTATTAATGCATATACATATTAGGATTAGAGACAGATTATTGTAAAAATAACTATTAATGAGTTGCATAAATTTGTAATTCTTATAATTACGATAACTCATAATCATTAACGGTACAATTACTCTTTTAAATGTAAGGTAAACTTAAATACTTGAACATAGACAACATTTGTAAACTATATTAATTTAATTAATTTAAAAAAAATAAGGCTACATTTAAAACATATTATAAAATACAATAAAATGGGCGATCTTATCGCTCTAAGCGATTGCTGCCAGAAAACCTTTGCTTATTAGTAATCGATTGGTTATGTTAATACATTGCTGAAAATAAAATTTCATTCAAAATCTTACGTCTTACAAACTCTACTGAATCTTACGTCTTACAAACTACTGAATCTTACGTCTTACAAACTGCTGAATCTTACGTCTTACAAACTACTGAATCTTACGTCTTACAAACTCTACTGAGTCTAACGTCTTACAAACTACTGAATCTTACGTCTTACAAACTCTACTGAGTCTTACGTCTTACAAACTCTACTTACGTTTTACAAACTCTAAAGAGTCCTACGTCTTACACATTCTACTAAGTCATACGTATTACAAAATTAATTTATTTAATTTTGTAATACGTATGACTCAGTAGTACAAACATATATATGAACCTACGCTATGTCAGCGTAGGTTCATATAGCTTATTAGCTATTAGTTAATCTTGATCTCAATTACTAATTGTAGGTTAATTCTGTATAAATTAATTACTAGTTATCGTATGATGAGAAGGGCACTAGGTCTTAAGAACAATTGTATTAATTGCCATATGTTTTTTGTTGTCTTAAACGAAATAGAAAATATGTTTTGAATTGTTATATCGAATCGGTTTGCAGCTGCAGTGTATTCATTGTAATGAAATAGGTTATATGAAATAGGTGTATATGAATACACCTATTTCATTATTTTATGTGTACACATAAAATAATGAAATAGGGCAGTGGTCGGCAACCTTTTGAGTCGGAAGAGCCAAAAATTACAATTTACAAAATTTCAAAGTTTTATAGAGCCACAATTATTTTTCTTGGCAACAATAATCCTTAATTTCAGCAATAATACCTACTGTACTACGAGTATTGTATAGAAAACGCTATGCACGCTTTATACCTACCTAAACATCCCATAATTTACTTGTTTTAAGTGTGTAAAAGTATTTCTTTGCTCTCTTTGGAGGCTTGTTAATGGCTCGATAGAAATGGTGCCTCATCCTAATTGATTCAGAACGTTTTTTTATTTAAGTTTGTTTTTTAAATGACTTATTTTTAATAAATAATATTTGAGTATGGAACTAAAGAGCCGCAGTTTCACATTCAAATAGCCGCATGTGGCTCGCGAGCCGCAGGTTGCCGACGCCTGAAATAGGTGAATAATAGGTAATGAATAGGTAATACAATGATGAACAATAGGTGTGTTGATTTTAATGAAATAAGTAGTAATATCATTTACATTACATTGCCATGCTTGGCGATTTAAATGATATAAATGAATATATTTAATTTGTTAATATCAAAAGTATATTATAACAGAAATGAATACTTTGATTGTTCGCTTAGTGTTTTGATTGATATACTTCATCTTTTGGTTGTCAAACTGTATCTTTGTAACAGTATTGTACACCTGAAATGGGGGAAACTGTTGGCTAGTTATACATTTGGGTTATTTGTAAGCACCCTGTACACAGTTTATACAATAAATACTTTTCTATTCCTATTTCTATATAAAAAGAACTTATGTACTGCACTTATTTACGTGTATGGGAGCCCTCTATATACTGTATGGGGCGCAAAATATTTTTTGGCCCGTGTGGAGTAATTTTGAATAGTGTGAAACTGTTTTTTTTAAATTAAAATAAATTATATGTTGGAAATTAATAATTTAGTAGGCCACCACTGTTTTTTGGCCTATTTTCTTTGGGGGTCTATCTTAAAAACGGCTCACATTTAAAGCTGAAACTTACGTATAATATCCGTTATACTTACAACTACTACTACTTACTTACAACAAATACAAAAATCAAAAAACTATTATTAAGAAAATGAGTTATATACAATTAACCTCAAACGATTTTCTCTATTAGTTACCAAAATATAAGCGCGAGATCTCAGTTCGGCGCGTAACGACTAGTATAATTAATTTCGTAACAAAAGCCATCGCAACTATATACAAATATTTGAAAGTTTGTGTGTGTATGTTTGAAACGAGGTATCTCTGTAACAGCTTGACAAATTTTGTAGAAGTCAGAGACTATCAACTAGACCTTAGAATAAGACGTTTCTACTAGATTAAAGCTGACAAAGATGCAGAGCATAGTCGGTAAAGTTACAAAAAGTTACAAAGCAATTATAATGCATGCTGATTGCTGGATTACCGGTACTACGGTACCACCATGAGATGGCACCACTATAGCCTTGCATCTCGCATCTCATAACCCACATCTGATTGCGCACGTTGTATGAACCGCTCCGATTATCACTGACACCACAACGTCCGACTCGTCACATGTTATCTGAGCGGCGACCGCTCATCATTAAATTTACATCAATAGAATAAACGTACAGGCCTCAGTGCATCGCTGTGACTCGCGCGAGCGTGTGGTGCGCGCCGTTAAGGAAACAAAAGTTCCAATTCGAATTTCGAACTGTGTTTGTGTTTTGTTTGTTTTTTACTTTTCTGAAATGAAAATGATGGCGGACGGTGATGTGCCCCTCGTCGCCAGTTTTGGCGGCAGTGAAGTTGAATTTGGTGGCGCGAATGGAACGAAAACTGTTGCTGGCAAGAATTTGAGGTTGGTAGTTTTTTAATGATAGTGGACAGTGACTGGCTTAATCTTTCTTCTCAAGTTTACATCGTAATATCAGTGCAATCTGAACTTTACACACAGGATAGTAAAGTTGTTTTTTCTATGAACACGACGCGTGCTTATATGACATTTTGTTTTTTTTTTTATTGTACGGGAAACTAGCGATTTCGATAAACATTAATTTAATCAAATCCTAGTTCAGTTATTGCCATGACGTGTTTGTTGAACTGTTGTATCGTAATATAACGGCAAAGTTGTTGTATTTCACAATTTTCTCAGAACTAGGTAGAATGTTTGCAACGCTTTAGCCATCTTTGTGTTGAGGTCGTGGTCATGCATCCATGACGCAAGCAGTTGACGGTCAAGAAAAAAAAATCTGTTCACTCGACACCTGTTTGCAAAATAACTTCTATTTTAGTGGAACTAGTATTTTAATGATGTAAATAAATAAAAACAATTATGGTTGTTTGTGCGTCTTTATATAAATATAGCCGTGCCACGCGGCTTCGCCCGCGTTTATCAAGTTAAAAAGTGTGTATCCGATATATAAGCTATTTCTATTTATCCAAATCCGTTCAGCCGTTAAAGCGTGCAGTGCAAGCATTTACAAACTTTCGGATTTATAATATTAGTGTGATGACAAAAATATTGAAAAATGAAGTTCTAAGTGGAATGAAGTACCAAAAAATCTCTACATCTATGATTTTTTACGTTTCTATTGTTGCTCCAATTTTTTTTGTTTTAATTTTTGGTTCGATAGCTTAGTTGTCTGCGCGTCTACCTTCAGCAGCAAACTTCGGTTCGATTTCCAGTAGAAACCAAGTCTTCCCCCCAAGTTTTTTTTTTCCTTTTTGTGTTTGGGTGTGATTGCGTCTATGATGTGAATGTTTCCAACACAGGATATAAGTCTTTGAAATGAGTGCAGGGCTGTGAGTGTGATTTTTTTAATTGCTATTTTAACTGATTTTAAGCGACGACAGAAGTCCTTAACACATTTCGGTAATTGACAATGATAAATCACGAAAACATAATCACACAATTCACTCGTAAGCTTTCGATAATCGAAAATTGCCAGTAGTAAAATAATTATTTAAAAATATTTTATTACATTTCGTACTTTGGACGTTTTATTTTAACTAAACGAATGGCTTACTCATAAAAGTAAATGTCAAATGTCAATGTCAAAAGTCACAATTCATGGTTGTTTACAAATAAGAGCTTTTTTTATTTGGCTCCGCATGTTTGTGCATTTAGCCAGTGTCAATAATAAATGTTTCAAGTTTATAATTTATTCATCCTACAACTAGTCTTAGTCACCAGTCACAGCCAAAGTCAAGTAATAATTCATGGTCAAGTCTTTATCCTAGTAAATTGGTAGATCAGCAGGAATATTGGAGCAAAAATGTAAATTACGTTTTTCATCCTTGTATGATTTGCCTACACTCATGCACGTTTACGAACTATTAACGGATAAAAATCCACCATTATTACACAGTAACACTCGAAGAACACAAGTTCTGGAAAATAATACAAATTCGACAACGCCATTTTTTCTCTTTCGCGCCAAAAATAACCGATATATTTTTGATGATATTGAATAGCAATTAAAATTTTATTATGTTTGCGTCTTTGTTTATATTGATGCTGCAACTTATGTATTTTTATTCTAATGTTTGCATCGTCAGACTATTTATTAAATCATTACAATACAAAGTACGATCTTATTGTGGCCATAAAATACGAGAATTATTTACACAGAAGTATTTTTTAATAGATGGAAATTAACTGCAAACGTAGTTAAAAAGTATGTGTTTGTCATTCTTATTTTTTGACTATTTATTCGAATAATATTTTTTATAATTTTTTTGAAGTGAAACTTTTTATGAGGCTTTGAAAATCTGATCCGCAACCTTTTTGTGTGACGAAAAGTGGTGGGGGTAAACACTGTGATGAATAATTCAATGTTTCCCCGTAATACAAAAGTTTCACTACTATCGTGTATCTGTATGACACATCCTGTTTTTTAGTTGAGAGATTGTTATAATTATTACATTTAAGACATCATTTATATCCTATTTTACGATTTGAAGTTTTATTTCTAACTTTCTTTAATTTTGAGATATACTATTACAACCTTTTCAATAAAATCCTTCTAGCCATGTTCGGGAAAAAAAAAAATTATACAAAGAGAAGGTTTTTTTTTTAATTAAAGAAATTCAACTAGGGTTTATAATGGTGCTAATTCTGTTGAGCACCGAACTAACCTAAACTAAACTAAAAATAAACCGAACTAACCTAAACTAAACTAAAAATAAAGTAATTTTAAGCACCGAACTAACCTAAACTAAACTAAAAATGAACTAATTTTAGTCAAAGAATACCTAAACGCTATTCTTTCAAGTATAAGATCACATTAAAAATAATCCAGATCCTTTTCATGCAGACTAATTTGAGTTAATTTTTTTTATTTTTAGTCTTAATTTGACGTAAAACATGTACATCAGAATAAGAATTTGGTCATTTTCACTAAATAGAGTAACTAAACTAACTTAGTCCTGTCAAACTTAATTTTAGTCTAATCTTGCATTTTCTGAATAGGTTTTGGACTAAAGCAGGACTAAAACTAATTTTAGGCTAGTTTAGTCTAATTCTGGACAACAGAATCGACACTCACAGCTCCACACTACGTTTGATCACTTAGGTAAGTCGTGGGTGTCTACACAGAACCAGAAACAAATTTCCCTTAAGGAGAAACCTCTGATGTGTTTCCACCGGGCATCGAACCCGATCCGCAGCTTCGAACAGTGCACCCAACTAAGTCAATCGACTAAATATTATAAAATTCTTTGTTATTATAACGAATATGCTTTGTTAGTTAATTTAAAGAACACCCGTGGGTTGCATGAACCAAAATCGCGTGCTATAATTACGTGACGGGCGAAACACGAAGGTTATGTAAAAATAACTAACTGATTATAATTGCGTACAGATCGCATAATGCTGATTCTGCAATGGGAGCGTATCTAGTATCGGGGGTGGGGGTATAGTTTTGAATTTGGGCAGACATAAGCTGGTACAGATTTGAGTCATATAACGATCGATTTTTATAATCGAGTTTTTTTTTTTTTTTTTAAACGCTTTCACACACTCTCAGCCCCAGACTAAGTTCAAATACTTGTACCGTGGGTGCCGGAAACATTCACATCACACACACATTACACCCAGAACCAGAAGCACAAATATCCCTTGGAAAGGAATTTGTGCTCCTGCCGGGAATCGAACCCAGGACCCACGGCACAGAGGGCGGACACCTGTCCACTGCGCCAACTGGGTCGTCAAAGTTGTTAACTTAATTATTTGAACGCAAGCAAAGCTTAAAAAAACCGACTACACCGCTTTATCTTCGAAACTTTGAGCAGATTAGATGTACTTACCAAGCATTATTGACGATATTTCAAGAACTACTGATCAGATGTTAATCAAATTTAAATGGGACCAATTGCAAAGCAACATCTTTCGAAACAAAAAAAAAAACAATATCGGTTCACGTGGAACGAAGTTATGAGGTAACCCACAGTTTTTTGTGAAGTCGGTAAAAAAATCCGACTTCACCGCTTATATTTTGATTTATGTTGATTTTCTCAAAATTTCGTTAAAATGTATATCGGACCACCTCTGAAGTATGATCTACCAAACAAAAAAGGAATCATCAAAATCGATTCATAATTACATTTAAATACATACATTTACATGTAACATTCTAACAAAAAATACATACAGTCGAATTGAGAACAGGACGTTCTCTCTACCTTTTTTTTAAGGCAGTTGAAGAATTACTCGCGTATTCACTGGATCCGCCCCTGTTTGTTCATTATGCGAGAAATCATCGAGCTAGCAGAATCCTCAATTCATGCTAATGTAAA
The DNA here is from genome assembly GCA_948107665.1 of Lomographa bimaculata. Taxonomy (NCBI): domain Eukaryota; kingdom Metazoa; phylum Arthropoda; class Insecta; order Lepidoptera; family Geometridae; genus Lomographa; species Lomographa bimaculata. The sequence continues at coordinate 4,209,302 of OX403612.1, read as the reverse complement.
ATAATAATGCTGTGAGATTACGCAATAGGTTTATTTTATTGAGATATATTATCAATGACCTGTTTGGTTAGGAATGGAGTATCGTAATGTTGTATGCAATAATTAATTGATTTTCAACCAATCAAAGGCGAAGATTGGCGAAATTTACCCGCCAGAGGAATCTGCGCTTAGGTAGAGTATATTCTTCTCTATGGCTCTGTGTTTTTTTTTTTTAATTTTGTCTTTGCAATCTTGCGCATTTAGCCAGTCAAGTCTCGGAACAATAGTTATTGTTCAATAACTATTGTTCCGAGAGTCAAGTAACATATTTCAAGTGTATATCATATTTAAAGTCCTAGTCAGAAGTCGCAGTCCAAGTCAAGTAATAGAGTCAAGGTCCAGTCATAGACATAATATGCCCTAGTAAAGTAGAAACTTTACTAGAACTTCAATTATGGAGCGAAGGCTAAAATCACGTTTTTCAACTTTGTATTATTTGCCTACACTTATGCACGATTACTAAGTATTAACTAATCCACCATTTTTAAACATTAACACTCAAACGAAAATTATACAACATCAAACAACAACGCCATTTTTTCACTTCATAGAATATTGATGCGAGTTCGATACGACAGTTGATCGGTTGAAAGTTCAGACGATTCGATATGGTTCATAAGAATAGACCCCCTGGTTCTGGTGGTAAATGTTTTAGGCATCCACGACACAAGTCATCGAACTTAGCGTGGGTCTGTGAGTGTGAACGTGCTTATGTTTTTATTGTTTTGTACAAGTTGAGTGTAGAATAGTCTAGCTTTATTTCGTTCTTAGATACAGTGGGAGTGAACGCAAACCCTAGGTCATGAATTTAGATTTCACAATGCATTCGTCTATTTATATTCCACCTATTTCGGCTTGAGAAGGTCAGAATACAGTGAAAGGAGATCCTATTACGATGATGTAATCATAAACAATAGAATATTGTCTTTACTATGAAGTTTGTCATTTTTGACACCTAACATTCTGTATTCTTTGGTTAGTGTCAGTGAAAGAAGGTTGAAATAGAGTATTGGCGCGAAATCAAAAGTGAAAAAATGGCGTTGTTAATTTTATTATGTTTCTAAATTTGTGACTATTTGCGTGTTACTGTCTAATAATGGTAGATTATAGTTTGTAAACGTGCAATGTATGTATGCAAATCACACAAAGTTGAATAATGTGATATTTTCGTTTCGCTCCAAAACTATAATAAAAGTTTTTAAGTGTCTACTCCACTTACTTGGGCATGTTCTTCTTGAAATGGCTGTAATTTAGCGAATCTGGCATAAGAGTTTTATATTATCGTTTATTCACATGGGCTCGGGATGGCCGGATTTTGATTTTGAATAATTCCGCCTATTCCGATAAGGCCGTACCACCACGTACCAACAGTAACAAAATATTCATTATCCTAAAACAGAACAATGTCTGAACCAAAAACCTACATTCCAAAGTCCAGTGGGCGTTATTCTGCCTGTATCTGACCAGATGTTATATTATCTTGTACAAATTACGCATAACCATTTATTATTGATTATCTTAACTTTTGACATCTAAAAAACCCGACTGCCGAGGAAGGTTACGTTTTTCGCGCTTATCTTGTATGTCATATGTAATATGTCAATTTCTTTTTTTTTCTTTTCATTTTGGCTTCGCAATCTTGTGCATTTAGTCAGTATCAAGTAATAATATATTATTTTAAGTGTGTTTCATAATAAAAGTCCTAGTCACAAGTCACAGTCGAAGTCAAGTAAAAAAGTCAATATTCATGCCCTAGTAAAGTTGTAGAAACTTTACTAGAACTTCTATTGGCGTTTAGGAGCGAAGGCGAACATCACGTTTTTCAACTTTGTAGATATGATTTGCCTACACTTATGCACGTTTACTAAATATCATTATTACACATGAACACTCGAAAAATCACAGGTTTTCGAAAATTATACAAAATCAACAACTCCATTTTTTTACTTTCGCGGCAAAACTTGAAAGTTTAAAATATAATAAACTAGCCGTGCCCCGCGGCTTTGCCCGCTATTATAATAGCGGGCGAAGCCGCGGGGCACGGCTAGTTATATAAATGTGTGTGTAGTATATATGTATATGTGTGTGGTTAGGACATAGTCAAACGAGTGTAATTTACACATAATCTCTTGGTAAATGGTGACGAATGTTTTTTTTGTGTAAAATACCTAACATTGTGGGTTATTTCCAGTTCCTGTTTTGTAGGATGGAATAAATATGTACCTATAATAATTATTTGTTGTTGTTAAATTTACAAACCAGAACAAGAACTTCTATTGGAGTTTTGGAGCGAAGGCGAAAATCACGTTTTACAACTTTTTATGATTTGCCTACACTTATGCACATTTACTAAGTATTAACGGTTAATAATCCACCGTTATTACACATTAACACTCGAAGATATTTCAGGTTTTGGAAAATTATACAAAATCAACAACGCCTTTTTAGGGTTCCGTATCCAAAGGGTAAAAACGGGACTCTATTACTGAGACTTCTCTGTCCGTCCGTCCGTTAGTCTGTCACCAGGCTGTATCTCAAAAACGGTGATAGCTAGACAGTTGAAATATTCACAGATGATGTATTTCTATTGCCGCTATAACAACAAATACTAAAAATTAAATAAAATAAATATTTAAGGGGCTCCCATACAACAAACTTGATTTTTTTACCGTTTCTTGCTCGATACTAATAACGGTGACAGGTACCTCAACGCTTTAACTCTTCACAGAATATTTAGTTTGATGTTCTCTTTAAATATAATTAATTACAATAAAATAATAATGATAATGGTACGGAACCCTTCGTGCACAAGTCCCACTCGCACTTGGCCGGTTTTTATTTCTCTTTCGCCGCCTTCATACTTGACCTTGTTGAAATATTCATTTAGCAACGTTCAGCGATTTTTCTTTCAAATCCTTACAAAAATATAATGAATGCAGACTTGCCAAACCACTGAAAATAACCTTTGATAGACATCAAATGTAAATGTATTGTGTTCCTTTAGAATATATATGTATAAATGTATAATATATACGTTTGTTTGTAAAATAGGTATGGTAACTATTTATTAAGCCAAAAATAGGTACTTTACACTAATCATACTTATACTATACTAGCTTTTGCCCGCGGCTTCGCTCGCGTTAAGAAGTATTATTTTAAAATTGACAAAGTTTCATACAAACTTTCATCCCCTATTTTTTCCCCTTGGGGTAGAATTAATCAAAATCCTTTCTTAGCGGATGCCTACGTCATAACATCTACCTGCATGCCAAATTTCAGCCCGATCCGTCCAGTGGTTTGGGCTGTGCGTTGATAGATCACTATGTCAGTCAGTCAGTCGCCTTTGAGTTATATATATTTATAGATAGATGAAGATGTATAACTATATCTTTTATATATATAAAAATGAATGCCACTTTTCGTTGTAATTTTATAACTCAAGAACGGGCTCACCTATCCAAACCAAATGTTTAGGCTTTGTTCGGACTATTTAGTAGATGGTTTATGTGAAGTTTGCACAAAATCGGTCGAGCGGTTCTTCATTTATCACACCCGGGCGAAGCCGGGGCGGATCGCTAGTTTTATATAATTATTCTTATACTTATGCTTCATCTTCGGCCGCATCATCGCTTGCCGTCAGGTGTGATTGTGGTCAAACGCATGCCTATCATACATAAAAAAAAATACTATAAATACGATAGTTTGTGTGTAAATATGTTTGTTTTCTATTCACGCTGTTACGGCTGAACGGATTTGGATGAAATTTGGAATGTACATAGCTTATACCTAGGATTTACTAATTGGCTAAGCGTTAATGAAGTACAAAGCTTATACCTATTAAAACAGGCTACTTACATTTTAACGTCATAAACGCGGGCGAAACCGCAGGGGAATGTCTAGTATCTAATAATTCAAATAATGTTATATCATATTAAATGACTAGCCATGCCTTGCAGCGTCACTCGCGTTTAATTAAAAAAAAAAGACGTGTGGCACTCGGGGACTGCCGCGGTAAAGCTATTGCATAGCATTTTTTATCAACTTATGCAATTATAATTATTTATTTATTTTATTTATGCAGTATTTTTTTTCCTGCCACCTAGAGGCGAGTTGCTGAACTAAAGAGACAAGCGTGATATTTCAAAAAGTCATTAAAAGTTCTACTATTCATCGATAGATGGCAAAGCTAAAAAGTATCACCGCTGTGCCGGTCGGAGTGGGGGGTGTTAGGTTATTTTCGTTACGGAATTTCTGGATTCGGTCTCCACGCTCAAGGCCCGCGATAGAAGCTATGCAATAGTTTAAAAATTGCTAATTAAAGATTACTATCTAGTTGGTTTGAAGCTCGATAACTTTGCCTAACGAGTAGTACCGACCTGTGAACGCTACATTCTGATCCAAAATCAAAATCAAACATTCACATGGGCCCTAAAGAGGCACTCATGAAAGTCAATTACTCTACTGCCAGATCCATACAGAGATACCTCTATAGTAATTATTTTTTTTATATCCTTTTTCAATAGTAATTATTTTTTTTAGTTATTAGACCGTAACACGCGCACTTTAAATCGACCTTCACAATTTTTAATTAATTTTATCTCTCTTTGTTACAGGTAATGCAGTTTTCGTATTACAATGTTACCGGTTAGTTACCAACTGAAGGAAACGTTTTTTTAACCGACTTCATAAAAGGAGGAGATCGTTTGTTCCACTGTATGTATTTTTTTTACTTATGTCCTCTGATTTCTCCCCCATTTGGTTACCGATTCTCAAAATTCTTTTTTTGTTTGATAGATTATTACTTCAGAGGTGGTCCCATATAAATGTTATCGAAATCGATCAAGCCAAAACCAATATATAAGCTGGTTTTTGTAAGCTTTGCTTACGTTTAAATTATTTTAATTCAAGATAGGCTGGCACCTTTTGACCTGATGGTAAGCGATGATGGAGCACGTTAGCCTAGAAGATACCTATTCACTCGCGACTTGAAGACTCCTATAGTGTACTTACCAGAAAATACCGACTTTAGCAAGGCGTTCCATTCCTTTGAGGTTCGCACAATAAATGTGGATATTTATTCTGTGGTAAAGAAGATTGTACGTTCATTGTTTTGTTTATGATTTTCCTTGAGTTTGCTGGTGGATTCATAAAGGAACTTTTTATACCGGAAAAGTGGATTGCAGGTTTGGAACATTGATCATGGACTTTATATTATTTTCTAATATTTGTGTTTCTTCATGTGTTACTGTGTAATAATGGTGGATATTAACCGTTAATACTTAGTGAACGTGAGTGTAGACAAATCATACAAAGTTGAAAGCATAGAACTCTGTTCCTTCCTATAATTAAAAGAAAATCGCTAGCATTTTACGTATGACACGTACGCTAGTCCGATAGTGACTGAAGCAAATTGTGTGCATTGCACACATTTGGGAACCACTTTTTTATGTCAGTTAAAAAAAATCCATGATAATATTATCATGTTCTATATAGAACTTTTAGGGACAACTTTTTCTTATTTTTCTCTTTCTTTCTTATTTTTGTTTTGGCTTCGCCATCTTGTGCATTTAGCCAGTGTCAAGTAATATAATATGATATAAGTGTTTTTCACATTAAAAGTACGAGCCACAGTCAAAGTCAAGTAAAAGAGTCAAGGTCGAGTCTTAGTAAAGTGGTAGAAACTTTACTAGAACTTCTATTGGAGGTTTGGAGCGAAGGCGGAAATCGCGTTTTTCAACATTTTATCATTTGCCTACACTTATGCACGTTTACTAAGTATTAACGATTAATAATCCACGATTATTATTAACATTCGAAGAATCACAGGTTTTGGAAAATTATACAAAATCAACAACGCCATACCCAGTTCGACAGGGTGGGGACGACCGGGAATAATCAATTTTTTCTCTTTCGCGGCAAAACTGAGGAAAACTTCAGTTCGCCAGTGACGTATTAAGGCAAAATAATTGGGGCACACTTTACACGTGAACTGACGAGTCAATTGAAATATTATACAGTTTATTCAGATGTTTCATATGTACCCGTATTAAGAAATCTGTGTCAATAATGAATAATAATACTTATATTCCGAATATAAATTAAACACTCTTGTTAAATGTTGATTTAGTTCCGGTTGTACTCACGTTATTTTTGATTTAATCGTGAAACTCGACCGGTGTTCGAGCGACATAGACGCTCATCTTCTGGAGCATGCGCTGTAGCGGCAACGAGAGCCTGGCGCGTGCTGAAAATGCTCCAGAGGATGAGCGTCTATGTCGCTCGAACACCGGTCGAGTTTCTCGATTAAATAAAAAATAACGTGAGTACCACCGGAACTAAATCAATATGAATACAACTAACGATAGTTTTAATAATAATACATATGTTAAATGTTGTCGAAAATCTGCTAATGTACAAAAAATTTAAATTTGGTAGATTTTTGTGTTAGCAGATATTTTTTTTTTATGAAATTCTTAATAAGTTGGTGGTGGAATGCGTGACTAATACTTTTATTATAGATGGATTATGTATGTATGGAATATAATTATAAGTATGGAGTACCTATGTATGTATGTATGAGTAAAGAATATGAGACTGGTTACTTTGTCTGCCGCTTTCCAAAGGATAACCCTCCTTTGGAAAGCGGTAGACAAAGTAACCAGTGTTTATCAGCATTTGTATTTGTGTATGTATGTTTGTTACTTTATGGCTTTCTAGAGACAAAAGTTCAAAACATGTGGGCCGATTTTGATGATTCAATAGATTTGTTTTGTTTGAGTGTCACTAAAAAAAACTACACTCTATCCTCTCTCTTTTTTGAGCAGTTTGAATTAAGCATAATGCTCCTTATTTCTTGAGTGGTCTGGTCGTTTTTAAAACTCAAACTCAAACTAGCTGTACGCGACATGCGTTGCAATGCCACGTTCAGAAAAATTTTTTTACTTCTTTCACGTTTATTGTCGCCTGGTACTTTAATATCATAAAACGTTTTTGGATATTATTCATACTATTATCTACCTATAATACATATAATCTACCACAACGTCGCTTACCATCAGGTGAGATGGCGGTCAAAAGATTGCAATCTCAAATAAAAAAAAAACCTACCCTGCACAGATCTACCAAATATATAAAAAAAACCAGCCGTGACCCGCGGCTCGCCTGCTATTATCAAGTTAAAAAGTAGCCTATGTGTTAATCCTAGGTATAATCTATATACATTCCAAATTTCATCCAAATCCGTTCAGCCGTTTAAGCGTGAAGAGGGAACAAACATACTTATACACTTACACACAAACTTTCGGGTTTATAATTTTAGTAGGATATCATGAAAATCGGTCGAGCCGTTTCGGAGCAATTCGACCACAATCACAATGACACGAGATTTTTATATAGGTATATTAGAATTAGAAAGAATATCAATTTCCTTTCTTAGAATATATTATACTAGCCGTGCCCCGCGGCTTCGCCCGCTATTATCAAGTTAAAAAGTAGCCTATGTGTTAATCCTAGGTATAATCTATGTACATTCCAAATTTCATCCAAATCCGTTCAGCCGTTAAAGCGTGAAGAGGGAACAAACATACTTACACACTTACACACAAACTTTTGGATTTATAATATTAGTAGGATTAGTCGGATTAGCTATATACAAACTAAGCTCAAACATTTACAAAGATAGTCTTTGCAAATTTGAACAAAGACCCGACGCAACGAACAACCAAACAAATGTCATTGTTGTTTCATACATCGCAAGTCTTTGTTACATACGTAATGTAATGTATGAGTTGCAATATGTATGTAGGAAGCTAGCACGTGGATTGTTTATTTATATGTATGGTTGCGTATCTGTTTTATTATCTTGTGTATATTTCGCGTGGTTTTCCGGTTTTATTGCGAAAAGGTTTTCCGGTTCACTTGTTACCCGTGGATTAGGCAGCGTAAGTCAAAGAGAAAGAAAAAGTACTTGAAGGTGTAAATAAATAATTAAATGCAAGCAAAGCTTTAAAAAAAACCGGATTCGCCGTTTTTTACCGAGTTCCCAAAAAAGGAGGAGGTACTGGTAAGTGGACTGTTTTTTTTTTGTGTGAGAGAAGTTATGAGGTCATAACTTGAACTTGAATTTTTTTTTTCAGTTTGAAAATGTTGCTTTCTAATTGGTCCCATTTAAATTTGATCAAGATCTGATCAGTAGTTCTTGAAATATCGTCAATAATGCCTATTTTGTGGACTACATTGACGATGTTCTCGTTTAACCGACTTCTGAAGTTACCTCATAACTTCTTTCGTTGTGAGCCGTTTTTGATGATTATTTTTTTATTTAAAAGCTGGTGCTTTTCATGTGGTCTGTGGTGAAATTTGATCAAGATCTCATCCCTAGTTTTTGAGTTATAGTCAATAATGCGTGTTTAATACATTAAATCTGATCAAGGTTCCAAAGATAAAGCGGTGAAGTCGGTTTTTTTAAGCTTTGCTTGCGTTTAATTATTTTTGGAACCGTTGATCAGTTTAAATGAATTAATTACGCATTATTGAGGATAAATCAAAAACTATTTCGGACTAGTATGTTTTTTCCCTCTCTATGCTTCAACGGCTGAATGAATTTGGATGAAATTTGGAATGTAAGTACATAGCTTATACCTAGGATTAACACTTAGTTACTAATAAAATATTATTTACTAGCCGTGCCCCGCGGCTTCGTCCGCTTTTAATTATTCAAGTTAAAAAGTACCCTATGTAAATAAATCTTAGTGTTATTCCACTTTATTAACAAAAGTAGAATTATAAGTTTCTTTTGATCACTTCGGAAAGCACCTCATGAAATTTTATATTTTGACACCTGAATCGTTTCACGTAGGTGATTTAAATAAACCTAGCTCACTATCCTTACTAATATTATAAATGCAAAAGTAACTCTGTCTGTCTGTCTGTTACGCTTTCACGCTAAAACTACTGAACCGATTTAAACGAAATTTGGTACACAGATAGTCTACAGCCTGAGAAAGGACATAGGCTACTTTTTAACCCCGAATTCTGGCTGGTCCGGGACTTACGCGGGCAAAGCCGCGGGGCGCAGCTAGTACACTATAAATGCTAGGTTTATAGTGTATAGCGAGTATATATTTTCATTTTTTTATATCTATAATATATTATATATAATCTAATAATAATAATAACACATTTTCTATGATAATGATAAATCGAATAATTCTATAACTAAATTTATAAACACAAATATTATATAATACTAGCTGCGCCCCGCGGTTTCACCCGCGTTGATAATGATGAAAAGTGATGATGATGATGATGATGAAAAATAGATGTTGGCCGATTCTCATAGATACCGGATAAGCACAAAAAATTTCATCAAAATCGGTCAAGCCGTTTCGGAGGAGTATGGCAACGAAAACTGTGACACGAGAATTTTATATATTAGGTTTCTTGTGTAGTATTTGTGATTATTTCTTATCTGTCAACAAAACCTAGCAGTCCTCTGCTCTTCTAAGATTATTGCGGTGCCCCACAGGGTCTATACAGAACTGTACTCTTAAAAAACACCTGTATATATCTATTATTATAGATTGCAATAAATAAATGAGTATGAAATGAAATTAATATAGTTCTAGGTTTATTTAAATCGCCTACGTGATACGATTCAGTTGTACATCCTACTAATATTATAAATCCGAAAGTTTGTGTGTAAGTGTGTATGTTTGTTCCCTCTTCACGCTTTAACGGCTGAACGGATTTGGATGAAATTTGGAATGTACATAGCTTATACCTAGGATTAACACATAGGCTACTTTTTAACTTGATAATAGCGGGCGAAGCCGCGGGGCACGGCTAGTATAAAATATAAGTATCCTTTAATCAGCTCATATGAACGTTTCCAACTCTTGCAGTTTATTCAGGGTTGTCAGTGTGAATATGGTTAACTTGTCATTAATACATGCAAGGGTCATGGTTATATTGAACCTACTTCACAGGCTGAATACACAAACTATGCCAAGCTTATCTAATTGTAACCACATTGCATTGTCAGATGGAGATGACGACCCCGGAGAGCAGACATTGTTTAATAATCAATTTAAAAACATTATACAAAACATTGCACAGTCTAGTGATCTATATAAACAATTGTGAAACTGTTGTAGGGTTGGCACTTAGCTTATTTTTTCAAGCCCGATAGGGAAGCATTTGACCTGAAGGTGGAGTTCGCTTTGATGTGAAACGTCTTATGGGAGGGCTTTGGAATTCAGATCCGCAACTTTTTTGTGTGACGAAAAGTAGTGGGGTAAAGACTGTAATAATTAAATTGTTTCCCTGTAACTGCCCGTTCGCTTAGTTGGTTGAGCGTTCGCCTTCTAAGCATATCGGGTTCGATTCCCGGCGGGAGCACAAGTTTTTTCCCGAAGGATAAATTGTGATTCTGGATCTGGTTGTGATTGTGTGTGGAAGTGAATGTTTCCGTCGCCCTCGACACAAGTCGTGCTTAGTGTGGGGCTGTGAGTGTGAAAGCGTTTATGTTATGTTAATATATAATTTGTATGGCTTGTATAATCATATTTTGTGACATTGGATGCCCGAGATGGGTCAACTGTAATAACATTACCTGCAATAAGAACTCGCGAATACTAGCACTACAGTTTTTGCCAATAAAGAATTATCTTATCTTATCTTATAAAAGTTTCACCTCTATCGTGTAGTGACGATGGCCGAAGATGTAGCATGCTTGCCTAGAAGATACCTATTTACTCTTTTCTTGAACAACCCCATATTTATTCTAGATCTCTCGCCTACATTTTACCTAATAGAGAAACAATTTTGAGGTTAATTGCTTATAATATATTTTTCTTTGAAATAATTGTTTGATTTCTGAGTTTGTTGTTCAAGTACAGCATATAAAGGATATTATACGTAAGTTTCACCCTTAAATGTGAAGCCGTTTTTATGAGATAAACCCTGAGATTAAATAGGTCTTAATACAGTGATTACAAATTAAATACCGTCTATTCATTCTTCTGTTACTGTCCATCGAAAGGTTGTCTGGAAGAGATCGCTTTAAGCGATAAGACCGCCCATTGTACTACCACGATGATTGTAATATTTTATTTGTCATTGTTTATATTTTTTTTTTTGGTATACAATAAAGTGTTTTGTATAGTATTGTATTGTATTGTGAGTTTGGTGGCCTATCCCACTAGAGTATATATAAAAAATAAATAATGTTTTGCTTCCTAAATTATTATTTTAATGTAAAAAGAACGTGAGGTTATTGACGGACGGACAAAGAACCAACCATGTCAACTTGAGAGATCTTGCTTCGCACGATCAATTAAAAAAACAGGAAGGTGTCAACCCTACGCCAGTATCACGCTAATTGTTACGCATTCTAAATGCATGTAGTTATGCAACAGTGTATGATACTTGCATGCCGTTGCCAAACTGTTGATTGGAAGTCTGATCAATACAGAATACACATTTTGGTCCTATTGCGTTGCTCATTAATATGGTAAGCAACCAAAGATTGGTTATATTATCTATGTACAGGTTCCTCATTTTTTTTAATTCTTGATAGGCAAGCATTTGACCACTACCACATCAGGTGAGACCTTTTTTTTTTTTTTTTTTATGTTGAATAGGCAAGCATTTGACCACTATCTCACCTGATGGAAAGTGATGATGCGGCCGAAGGTGTGACATGCTTGCCTAGAAGATACCTATTCACTCGAGACTTGAAGACCTGATGGAAAGTGGAGATACGAAAATGTAGCATGCTTGTCTAAATGATACCTATTCACTCTTGACTTGAAATCTCCCAGATTATACTGTTCGGGAAACAAGGATGCGGGCACTCCTTCCACTCCTTCGCTGTACGGATAACACATGTTAAAGCAAAACGCTTCGAGCGGATATTAGGTATGTCAACCATATATGGATGACGTTGGTGTGTTTGTCTTGTGGTCCGATTAAAGAAAGGGCAAGGGGGAATCAACTGATGTAATTCGAGTGCACTCTCCGAAATGCAAGCGATAGTTCCACTCCTTCGCAATACGGATGATAAACGTAGAAGCGAATGCCTCGAGCGAACTGGAGGTATGTCAACTATATATAGATGACGTTTGACAGTTTGACTTGTCGTTAGATGATAAAACGATAATGGGATAGAGGTTTTTTTGACGTGAGTGAAAAAATGGCGTTGTTGATTTTGTAAAATTTTCCAAAACCTATGATTCTTCGAGTGTTAATGTGTAATAATGGTGGATTATTAACCGTTGATACTAAGTGAACGTGCATAAGTGTAGGCAAATCATACAAAGTTGAAAAACGTGATTTTCGCCTACGCTCCAAAACTCCAATAGAAGTTCTAGTAAAGTTTCCACCACTTTACTAGGGCATGACTTTACTATGACTGGACCTTGACTCTTTTACTTGACTTTGACTTGTGACTAGGACTTATAATATGAAATACACTTGAAATATTATATTATTACTTGACACTGGCTAAATGCACAAGATTGCGAAGCCATAACTAAGAAGAAGAAGAAGAAGAAGAAGATAATGGGATAATCAGCTCGTGTAATTCCTGTACCTACCAATTGTCTATGTTTCCTAAAACTAAACTAAAACTATATACAGCAAAGACTATTTATTCAGGATTAATCAAAATACAGATTTAGCTAAACTACTAACCTAATACAAAAAGTCATTGGTCGGCAGAGTGCCCAAAATGCTGGCTGCGTTACGTCGTTGCACAGCGAGACTTAATTGCTGTGCAAAATACGAACCGGCATTTTGGTCACGTGTCGACTCTTTCAGTCTCCCAGCCAAATCTTTATAAATTTCAAGTGCGCCTGGTCCCCATGGATGGTGTGATAAATGAAGAACCGCTCGACCGATTTTGTGCAAACTTCACATAAACCATCTACTAAATAGTCCGAACAAAGCCTAAACATTTGGTTTGGATAGGTGAGCCCGTTCTTGAGTTATACAATTAGAACGAAAAGTGGCATTGATTTTTACATATATAGATTTTGTTACATATTTGGTATTTACAACTAAATTTTTTTTTATATATACTTTGTTGAGAACTGTAGTACACCACAGTCCCAAAATTATTTTGCCATCTCCTCTCCATCCAAAGGTTGTCTGGAAGAGATCTCCTCATGTTAAAACACATGAGGTTTTTTAATTTTAGACATTTAAATACGTACCCAGGTCAAAATCCTGTGCGGCAAATCACAGCGCTCGTAACCTCGAGATATTTGATAAACTAAGCCCATAACGGCTCGACCGATTTTTATGAATTTTTGGGTGCATATCGAGTAGGTCTGAGAATCTGTCAGTATTTACTAGGCCCATTGTAAACTCCATATTAGTCGTTCCTTACTCCATGAGCATTAATGACACACCAGTAGAAAATTTAATTGCGCCCACTTTCTACTTAGGGCGGTGGAAAAGTGGCCTCGTTGCACTTACTTGGAACTAACTTAGCTTAGACTTAGAGCATTGCTCAAACCTAACTTGTGCTTAAACTCGTTAAACTTATGCCTGTTTGTCGTTAACCCCGAACTGAGATCTCGCGCCTTCATTTTGCCTAATAGAGAAATCTTTTGAGATTAATCCTACTAATATTATAAATCCGAAAGTTTGTGTGTAAGTGTGTGAGTATGTTTGTCTTCACGCTTTAACGGCTGAACGGATTTTGATGAAATTTGGAATGTACATAGATTATACCTAGGATTAACACATAGGCTACTTTTTAACTTGATAATAGCGGAGCACGGCTAGTTATTTGAAACTTTTTCTTTTTAACAATTGTGTGATTTTCGTATTAGTTGTTCAGTTAGAGAATATAACGGATATTTTATGCAAGTTTTAGCTTTAAATATATAGCCGTTATATAGAAAACAATAGGCCTAAAATGTGAATTTGGTTGCCTACCAATTTGTTATTTTCTAACATTGATTCTTTATTAAAACGGTTTCGTACTCTACTTGCAAAGCTCTTTTTAACGATACCCCATCCGGGCAGAAAAGATTTTTAAAGTTATTATGCTTCCCAACTTACGTGTATTTAACGACCCAGTTGGCGCAGTAGACATGTGCCCGCCCTCTGCGCCGTGGATCCTGGGTTCGATTCCCGGCAGGAGCACAAATTGCTTCCCAAGGGATATTTGTGCTTCTGGTTCTGGGTGTAATGTGTGTGTGATGTGAATGTTTCCGGCACCCACGATACAAGTCTTTGGACTTGTGAAAGCGTTTGTTTGTTTTTTTTTGTTTTGTTTAATGTGCCCCCTTAATGTTTTCATACATGTAAAACATTTTAATTGCCATTTCTGGCTTTGGGCCATACCTTTACATATTCTATGAAAATTTGAAGTTATTCGCTTTTATCGTTCAGACGCTAAATGCCCCTGACAGACGGACGGACGGACGAAAAATAAGTTGAAACACCCAAGACAACTTAGAGATCTTGCTTCGCTTGATCAATCATGTATACGAACTTAATTATAATTATTCTATTTAAAGACGTAGGTAACCTTGCAAGAGGTAACTGCATACCTAATTATTAATTAATGTAGTAAAAACGTGAGGTTTTCCCCAAAAACGATGAAGTCGAGCGTCTGCAAGTATATCTATTATAAACAATGTTGATACAAAGTCAACTGCGTGATTATAGAACAAATCAAAGTTAAACAAGATGTACTTACACTTATTTTTTTTTTTTTTTATTTGTGACAGGCTAGTGTTTGACCACTATCTCACCTGAAGGTAGGTGACGATGTGATCGAAGCTGGTAAACACACTAGACCTGGAAAACGCAGGCTCTCAAGGATAACTGCCGGAACACCGTATTTGGCTTGGCGGCAGACTTTCAACTTGATGGTGGTAAGCTACTTTGGTAGCAAGCCAGGCGAGCAACTCACAAAATGCTCTACCACCTCTCAAATGTCACCTGATTAGCACCCCCCGGGGACCACGTGTAGGGAGCCAGACTTAAGGGGTATCCTCCTACGGACGTGGGTGACTCAGCCCCCAAATTTACTTACTTATACAGTTAAATTAACAATACCTTCTCTCGGTCATGTTTGTTATAACATTTTTGGAATAACAGTTCACAAACTTTATTAAATCAATAATTAAACGCAAGTAAACCTTAAAAAACCGACTTGAACGCTTATATTTTGGTTTTAGCTGGATCGATTTCGATAAAATGTATATTAACTCAACCAAACAAAAAATTACGAAAAAAATTAAATACTCACGTAGGTCTTCTCAATTTAACTTGACCTAAGTTAAATATAACGTAGAATTCGTTTCCTACGTATCGATATCTTACACCCTACCCTAGTTTACCCAACACTAACCGGGGCGGTTCAAATTGCATGAATCATACCCCTACCTAGGGGTTTCGCCGCGAAAGTGAAAAAATGGCGTTGACTGTTGTATAATTTTCCAAAACTTGCGTTTCTTCAAATGTTAATCATACTAATATTATAAATTCGAAAGTTTGTGTGTAAGTATGTTTGTTTTCTTCATGCTTTAAAGGATGAACGGAAATGGATGAAATTTGGAATCTACATAGCTTATACCTAGGATTAAAACATAGGCTACTTTTTAACTTGATATAATAGCGGGCGAAGCCGCGAAGCACGGCTAGTGTATATATATATATATATATATATATATATGTGTATGTATAATCTTAAGTATTTTATATTTATGTACAATACGATATAAATTTCTATTAAATATAGTTATTATCGGGCTATATATTATAACGGGCGAAGCCAACACTCCAACTTTCGGATTATAACATTAGTAGGATAGGATTAATATTTCGTAAACGTGCACGAGTGTAGGCAAATCTTACAAAGATAAAAAACGTTTTTTTTTACGCAGTACAACGCAGATTAGTAAATCGAAAATATTTTCAACTTACATTCCATTAGATCGAATTGACCAGGTTAGAAGGTCTAACAGATTAAACACATAAAAAATCAATTTGCCCGCGTAAAAAGGTTAACTATTCCAAGATGGCCGCCCCAGCTTGGCGCGAAAATGGCAACGTTTGAGGTTGAAAGTGAAAGAGGTCACGCCTACCATTGTGCACATTGTTCATGAGAACTGTCGATGGATAAAGAGGTATGTAGTCTATACCTATACATTTTAATTTTTCGCCTACTTTATAAAATAATTAAAATGTTTGCTTTAAAATTTACCTTATTGACCCCGGGACAAAATAGGTAAAAAAACAGTGACTTTGGTGGTCTGCCAAATCGTTATTTTGTATCACATTGATTTTTTTTAAAACCGGTTTTGTACTTGTCAAGCCCTTTTTAACGGTAACAAGGGTAGATAAAAATATGTTGTTCCCCACTTTCATGTATGGGAGCCCCCTTTATATTTTTATTTATATTATTTTAAATGTAATTTCTGGCTTTAGGCTGAAGTATGCATATTTTATGAGAATTTGAAGTCATTCGCTTATATGGTTTACAAGCTAGATGCCTCTGACAGACGGACGAACGGATGGACGAAGTGCTGAACGGCCCAAGTCAACTTACAGATCTCGCTTCGATCGATCAAAAATACATAGATACGTACCTACATACATAATTATATCGTTTAAGTGAGAGCCCTCCCTTTGACTTCACCTTAGTCGAATATAGAACTCTGCTGTTGTAAGTGTTGATGAAAGTTCTTATAATAATTGAACAAACAAACGTCAAGATAATAATATTTAACGATGAAGGAATAATACAGCGAAGGAGTGAAACTCATTCGTCTTTATTTCCTGAACGGTACAATCTAGGTGTCTTTCAAGTCTAGAATGAATAGGTACCTTCTATAGGCCAGCATGTCTTATCTTCGCCCGCTTCGTCACTTTCCATCAGGTGACCATTGGTCCATTCGTTTCGTCCGTTTCCATGTGGTCAAATGCTTGCCTATCCAACATAAAAAAATACAAAAAAATTGTCAAGATCTGGTAATGTTCCGGAAGTTGTTTTTTTTTAATCTTTATTATGCTTTCTGTGTAGTCTGAAAACACCTTTATGTGTATCGTGCAGGGATTGCCTAGATTGCTAAACACTCGCTTTTTTCTACACACGCAAAGTAATTATTTCTATATCATATATGTAATCTCTACCTTATTAATGCGTTTATCTATTCTTTCATCCAAGGAATTTTGATGTGAAACTTTTCATGAGAGCTTTGAAATTCGGATCCGCATCCGCATGGTTTACTACACTGTGATAAATAATTCTAATGTTTCCTTCTAATACAAACTTTTACTTCTATCGTGTCTTTATGACACATCCTGTTTTTTTTTAGATTTGCCGCGCCATTTAAAAAAATACTTTTTTTCGCATTCATTGTGATTCTTCTAATGTTAATATGGATTCAAGGTAAATTGAAAATAGACTGAGCTCCCGGTCCCTATAGGCCCAGTGTCTCAACACCAAACGGCTCAAATATGTAACCACGGCCTAGGTTTCCATATTTTCGCCGTTTTATATTTTTATAACAATCTAGCGATCCGCCCCGGCTTCGCCCGGGTGTAATAAATGAAGAACCGCTCGACCGATTTTGTGCAAACTTCACATAAACCACGTACTAAATAGTCCGAACAAAGCCTAAACATTTGGTTTGGATAGGTGAGCCCGTTCTTGAGTTATAAAATAACAACGAAAAGTGGCATTGATTTTTATATATATATATATGTATGTATATAACCTTTTGTGTAATGTAATGAAATGAAATACATTTATTTGGCACTAAGGATAAGATAAACAAACAACAAAAACATGAAATAGACAATAAAAACAGCTTATAAAGGTAATTAGGCATAAGTAAAAAAAGTGCCAAAAGGGTCGTGACTCAGCTTTATTGCCAATAGGCGCTGATTTTCAGTCACAACCCAGAGGGGGCGGATCTAAAACAGTAAAAATATAAATATATATATATATATATGTTTAATATCATATTACATTATTATAAATATACAAAAATATAATAAATAAATATAATAAGTCTAAATAATATAAAATATACACATTCATATACACAAGTATACGACTAGCTGTACCGTGTCCTAATAAAGTTTTTAATAAAGCTGAGCCCTGCCGCTTCTTACACATTAGCATTAGTATGGTAATACCACAGATCATATACTCTAGCTAGGTAGTACAGACAGAACCGTCGTCGATGAGTCCAACTCGCTTTTGGCCGCTTTTTTCATTGTCAACGTAACACCTGCTCTGTGACATTGTTAACGCAGTGTTATTTCATTTGCGTTTGTTTTCCTACTTAGCATCTTGTCTATAAAGTTAGCGAATGACCTAGGATTGTGCCTCGTCGGACATTCACACATCGAAAACTCGAGGTAGTATGTGCGTAGTGCACTGTTGCCAACCGGCAAGGATTTTTTTGTTTTGGCTTCGCATTCTTGCGCATTTAGCTGTCAAGTTATAAAATGTGGAACATATTTCACAATAGCAGTCATAGTCAAGTCATCAAGTCATACCTTGATAAAGTGGTAGAAACTACTAGAACTTTTATTGGAGTTTCGGAGCGAAGGCATACATCACGTTTTTCAACTTTGTATGATTTGCCTACACTCATGCGCTTTCATTACACATACACAATAAAAGGATTTTAACAGATAGGAAGAATTTTGGAATATAAGCCAAAATCAACGACACCATTTTTTCATTTTCGCGCCAAAAACTCTCAGCAATGCGCTGGTGTTTTTTTCTTTTAATATTGGCTTCGCAATCTTGTGCATTTAGCCAGTGTCAAGTAATAATATATTTCAAGTTTATTTCATATTAAAAGTCCTAGTCACAAGTCACAGTCAAAGTCAAGTAAAGCAGTTAAGGTCCAGTCATAGCCATGTTATGCCCTAATAAAGTGGTAGAAATTTTACTAGAACTTCTATTGGAGTTTTTGAGCGAAAGTGAAAATCATGTTTTACAACTTTGTATGATTTGCCTACACTTATGCACGTTTACTAAGTATTGACGGTTAATAATCCACCATTTTTACACATTAACACAGGAAGAAGTTGTGGAAAATAATCCAAAATCAACGACGCCATTTTTTCACTTTCGCGCCAAAAACACTCTGCATCCGCTGGTGTTTTATTTATGCAAAACGTTTGACGCAACTAGTGATGTAAAAGATTGTGTTAGGTCAATGTTTATCGATGAATTGTCGTAAATATGTTAACGACAATTCATCTATGTCGTATATATTTTCAAGGCAGGCAAATGCCATTAAAGATTCACCATAAAAGAATAAAAATGAATAAGAAAATCTATGACAGAAAATAACGATTTGGTAGGCCACCAAAGTCACTGTTTTTAGACCTATTTTGTCCCGGGGTCTATCTCAAAAACGGCTTCACACTGAACGCTGAAACTTACGTATAATATCCGTTATATCATGTGCTTGAACAAAAAATACAGAAATCAATCAATTATTTTATAGAAAAAAGTTGTAAGCAAGTAACCTCAAAAGATTTTCTCTATGAGGCAAAATGTAGGCACGAAATCTCAGTTCGGCGCGAACGACTAAGGTATATATATAAAGTTTTTCATAAAGAAAGACAAGAAGGGAATAACATTTTTAGTTATTTTTGTATTGTTAGGTAAGCTAAAGAAGTATACCTTCTTACGTGCGTACATAAATCATCCTATTAATATTATAAATCCGAAAGTTTGTGTGTAAGTATGTTTGTTCCCTCTTCACGCTTTAACGGCTGAACGAATTTGGATGAAATTTGAAATATACATAGATTATACCTAGGATTAACACATAGGCTACTTTTTCACTTGATAATAGCGGGCACGGCTAGTAAGAACATAAACAAGATTTTTTTATTAAAAATATTATAACATACCTACAAAAAAAACATACAGTCGAATTTAGAACCACCTTTTTTGAAGTCGGTTGAAAAAAGTGTAAAATCCTTTCAATGCTTTGGCAATTGGACAATTTATAGTACACCTACAATAATTCACTGAGGCATGTTTTTGTTGTGATATCCATTATATTTTTTTTACAATACAACGTTGGCCTTGAGCCATCGCCCATATAACGTTGGCCTCTGTCACATACCAATGCCACTAGTGACTTGTAATTCTATACTATTTCGATGATTGATGAATCCACATTACTGCAGTGACATGTATATTTTTTAAATTTAATGACAAAAAAATTGTGTACTTATATAGTTTTTTATATTTTTATATATTTTTGACTTTCTTCAAAAAAGGGGGAGTTCTCAATTTTGACTGTTTTTACAGACTTCACAAAAAAGAAGGTACTCAAGTCGACGGTTTTTTTTTAATGTTTGTTACCTCATAACTTCTTTCCACGTAAACCGATTTTGATTTTTTTTTGTTTGATAGATGTTGCTTTCCAATAGGTTTCATTTAAATTTGATCATTAAAAAAAAATACAGTCGACTTGAGTAACTCTTCCTATTGTGTGAAGTCGGTAAAAATTGTGCACGAGTAACGTTATACATTTTTGACTGACTTCAAAAAAGGGGAAAGTTCTCAATTACATAATTCCGCCATTAATGAATCGATTTTGATTATTCTTTTTTGTTTGGTAGATCATTTCAGAGATGGACCTATTTACATTTTTATGATTTAGCGCGTTCTGTAAAAATCAACAAAATATAAGCGGTGAAGCAAACTTCTAAAAAGGAATCTGTCAAACAAAACAAAAAAATAATTTAAAATCGGTTCACGTGGCGAAGTTACGAGGTAAAACACATTAAAAAAAATACAGTCGACTTGAGTACCTCCTCATTTTTTGTGAATTCGGTAGAAAATAGATGTCTAATTATAACAGCTGTGTTTAAAAATAAAAAAGCCGGTTTCAACGTTATAAGGAAGGAAAATATAATATTTCTAAGAACTTAAATCTAAGCTTTTATTTATGTTCAGGGGTTTTTGCTAAGGCAAAAATATCAGCAAAAAATGGCGATGTCTTGAATATATCAAATGCCAGCATGATTATTTACTTTTATTGTAAGGTTATCGTGCATTGAATGAAGTCTCCTACATTAAGATTTTGTTTTAATGTAGATCATTTATTATTTATTTATTCCAAGACCTAGTTTTACAATATAAATATTCAAGTTATAAAAAGTTTAAAGATGGTTTAGACGATCTTAAAAGTTCAGCAAAGTTCCCAAAATGCTTGCTGCATTACCACGCTGTATAGCAAGGCTTATCCTCTGCCCCAAATACAGACCAGCATTTTAGTCATGTGCCGAATCAATCAGTCTCTCAGACAAATCTTTGAAAATTTAGTTATGAATAATTTATGTTTTAATGTTAATGAGTAATGTTGAACTGCTCGTTGGCTAGGTTGGCTGGTGTTCGCCTTCTAAGCAGGGGTATCGGGTTCGAACACAAGTTTTCTCCCCAAGGAAAATTTGTGTGTCTGGTTCTGGTTGTGATTGTATGTGTGATGTGAATGTTTCTGGCACCCACGACACAAGTCATCGAACTTAGTGTGGGTCTGTCAGAGTGAAAGCGTTTATGTTAATGTTTAGCTAATAAATATATGTTTCAATTTGATAATCCTACTAATCCTACTTCCTACTAATGTTATAAATCTGAAAGTTTGTGTGTAAGTGTCTTTAAAAAGATAGATATATGCTGTCGCTGGCTTTTTTGTAGGACTATTTCAGATAAACATTTCCATTACACATTATATTATTATGTATACGTGTAACTCTAACGGTTTTTGCAGCGCACGCCAGAATAGCTCGCAGATGGCAGAATTGTTTCCTCCTTACTCGACACTTATCGTTATATTTTGGACAATTCACACAATATCTTTATAAATTATAGCCTATGTGTTATTCTGATGTATAAGCTATATTATTGTAAAGTTTCATTAAAATCCATTTGGTAGTTTTTGCGTGAAAGAATAACAAACGCAAAGAATGCAATATAATATGTAATGAATGGCTACAATCCTTGTCATATCAAGACACAGAAGACCTTATAACAATTACAAACACACACATATATATACACACAGTTAAAAAAAAAGTTCTAGCTTTGTAACCTAATTAAGTCAGATATTATGTATAGTTCTTTTCTTAATAGATTCGTAACATAAATTATTTATCTTTGTCTGAAACAGTTTTATTGTTTTTAATTGTGAATATTGTAACAACATTTTTCGGAGGAGGGCGTTGGCAGCTGCGAAACAGTTTTACATTCCTGCAGGTGTCATCTTTTACCAATATTTTGTCTGTACAACCTTGTTTTTATACTAAAATAAACAATTTTCATTTTTGCAACATCCATACATACAAACATTCGCGTTTATAATATTAGTAAGGTGTAGGGAACTGTCATTTATTTCAAAAGAACTTCCAATAACTATTTGTGGATTAGGGAACTGT
Source organism: Lomographa bimaculata (assembly GCA_948107665.1). Taxonomy (NCBI): domain Eukaryota; kingdom Metazoa; phylum Arthropoda; class Insecta; order Lepidoptera; family Geometridae; genus Lomographa; species Lomographa bimaculata. The sequence continues at coordinate 4,186,820 of OX403612.1, read as the reverse complement.
CATTTATTTCAAAAGAACTTCCAATAACTATTTGTGGATTAGGGAACTGTCATTTATTTCAAAAGAACTTCCAATAACTATTTGTGGATTAGGGAACTGTCATTTATTTCAAAAGAACTTCCAATAACTATTTGTGGATTAGGGAACTGTCATTTATTTCAAAAGAACTTCCAATAACTAGGTGTGCTCAAAATCTTCACTAAACAACAGTCGGAGGTGTTTTCAACACCTACTTAGCCTTTTTTCTGCAGTGTGAAAATATGCCATTGTACCGTAGATTACATTCAACCCGTGAGAGCAGCAATTTGCTGATAAATTTTAATTGCATCTGGCAACACTAGCGTACCATAAACACGAGATTGTTTTGTTTTATAGCTGGTGGCGCAGTCGTGAGCTGTTACTGACTGCATCGGATGTTAGGATGGTTTTTGAATCTAATACTCTAATAGTGAGACACTGGGTCCGTGGGGACCGGGAGCTCATTCTATTTTCAAAAATCTATCAGAGCGCCTGGTGAGGCGACGCGTGATCAAATACCTCCCGGATATCGATTTTGAACCGGTGAACCTGGATTTTGAAAAAGCCGCCTTCTTTAAAAAAACCCGGCCAAGTTCGAGTCGGACTCGCGCACCGAGTGTTCCGTACAAACCTTTGGGTATATAAGTAAAAATTATGGTATTTTTATTGCTAAATGAAATTATAATATGGTGTTATTAAAAATTGCTTCGTACCAAATTTCAAGATTCCGAGTTCACGGGAAGTACCCTGTAGGTTTTGATTCCCTTGCGAGTGTCAAAAATTTGCAACACAAACACAAAAATTTCGGCTTAGAAGTTTGATTTTTTCACAGCTCCAAGGGACAGTAGATTTGCGTATTTGATATTAATTTCAGCTTGATATCTCCACGCGTTCCTGAGAAAAAGACATACAGACGGACAACAAAGTGATCCTATAAGGGTTCAGTTTTTTCCTTTTGAGGTACGGAACCCTAAAAACACAAACGCGTATCTAATACTATCTTTGTTTAACTGCGTCCACCCCTACACAGTTGGCTAACAATAAGCCCAACAATTTTACTAGATTGTTGGGCACTTAGTCCGACAGACCGAGGTAAGTACAGTGCGCAAAATACAAATCACTATCCGACTATTTTGCAAAGCAGTGGTGCTGACCCACGCAGTAAAATGTATGCTTACACTTAGTATACCAGTAAATGCACAGAATACTAATTGCTATAAGGCATAGCTTAGAAATAATGGGGGCGCCACTTTCGCCATTGCTATGTATGTATTATATACTCTTCGGTTACTATCCAGACAAAGAAAATGAGTTTAGTGGCGGGAAAGTGAAAAAAATAGCGTCTTTGATTTTGTATTGTTTTCCAAACCTTGTGATTTTTACTGTGTTAATGTGTAATAATTCTGTCACTTTATTAGACCATGGCTTTTTAGCTTGACCTTGACTGTGAATGGTGACTGGGACTAGTTCATTAATCGACTTCAAAAAAGGAGGAGGTTCTCAATTCGACTGTTTTTTTATCGAGCGAAGCGAGATCTCTATGTTGACATGAGTCGTTCAGCACTTTGTCCGTCCGTCCGTCCGTCCGTCAGAGGCATCTAGCGTCTAAACCATGTATGCGAATGACTTCAAATTCTTATAGAGTATGTAAAACTACGGCCCAAAGCCAGAAATGACATTTAAAATTATATAAATGAAAATATTAAGGGGGTTCCCATACATGTAAGTGGGGAGCAACATTTTTTTTATTTTTTTTATCTGCCCTTGCGGGGTATCGTTATAAAGGGCTACAGTTTTACATATTCTATGAGAATTTGAAGTCATTCGATTATATGTTTTAGACGCTAGATGCCTCTGACAGACGGACAGACGGACGGACAAAATTGCTGAACGACCCAAGTCGCACTTCGCTCGATCAATTATGTATAACTCGACACTGGCTAAATGCATGTGCATTTGTGTAGCCAAAACTAAAAAAAAACTTAAAGCTGACAGTGACAGAGTCATTTTTTTAAGTCTCACAAAATGCTTACAATACCCATATGTCCCCCATCTATTGACCCACATCTACAAAAGTAAAGGTCTCTAAATATAAGCCCGGATTAATCTGGAGTCCCCTCGACAGGCATTGTGACCAAACATTTGACAGCAATTGGCTTATTGGCCCAATTGTTTGATCAATGGTGACTGGTACGGATCGATTCAAGTACTGGGGTCAGAGGTTGGGGAGATAACTGTCTTGGTACTTGAGTGGTCTAGATAGGAGTGGAACAGACGTGACCTTGAAAGGCGAGCTATATATACATATAGACAGAAGTGGAACTTTAGTAAGCCATGAGGTTAAACTTAGTTCTTTTTATCTTTTAGCTTTGTTCGAACAGTATAATCTAGGATTTTCAAGTCTAGATTGAATAGGTATCTTCTGGGCTTCATCTTCAGCCGCATCATCACCTTCCATTAGGTGAGATAGCGGCTAAATGATTACCTATCTATCATAAAAAAAAACATGTTAAAAATCTCTATTAAATTTAATGTCATTGTCCGAGATTTAAGTTCAATCAAGCTCTGGATTTTATAGCTGAAGTAATTATTTGAATCATGGTCACCCTAAAGAAAAGGGACACAGCATCCTTCTTTAAGGTCTCTGTCTCACTAGGCACATATTTTTGGCGGAGTCATCTCTCCTCTTAAAAACCGTATAGTTTGTCTCCTATTTAGATGACGACTTACCGTTCAATGTGACAAGAACTAAGTTACCTACAAACGTTAGTTCTTTGCTGCAGGCCTAGCATGGCGGGTGGAAACTTTTCCCTGGGGAGTAGATAAAAATCTTTTCCCCTCTGTCTATTTTTCCTCGGAGCGAGCATGGACGCACAGGTGGATGTATTATCCACGGTGGATAAGGAGAGAAACGCCATGTCCCTTTGCTACGTCAAAATTAACACCACTTCCTACGAACGAGGACAATTTCTCTCTACCAAATGTCAAACAGAGCAGTTTTATCCACTTTTCGTTGCGCCCATGTTATGAAGGGAGAAATATATATGTCTACGCCAAATGTCAAATAGGGATATACTTTCCCTTTCCACAGCTGCCGTGCTGTATATGGTGGAGAGGACAATATTGTCCCTTGTCAGTGGATAAAAACAGGGGATAAAAATTATATCCCTACGCCATGCTAGGCCTACTGTACATAGTTTTAGTTTAGTTTTAGGAAATATAGGCAATTGGCCCGTAGTTTTTAGAAGGATGAAAAAAAAAAGTGACAAGTAGGTACTACACGGTTTAAATTAAACGCAAGCAAAGCTTAAACAAACCGACTTTACCGCTTCATCTTTGGTTCAAGCGCTTCATTAAATACGCATTATTGAGGATAACTCAAAAACTATTGGTCAGAACTTGATCAAATTTAAATGGCACACGGGAAGCACTAACTTTCAAACAAGACCAGTATTTCTCTTAAAATGTATGTACATATACTACAATATCTTCTTCTTCTAAATCTATCTAAATATATATAACTCAAAGGTGACTGACTGACTGACATAGTGATCTATCAACGCACAGCCTAAACCACTGGACAGATCCGGCTGAAATTTGGCATGCAGGTAGATGTTATGACGTAGGCATCCGCTAAGAAAGGATTTTGATTAATTCTACCCCCAAGGGGAAAAAATAGGGGATGAAAGTTTGTATGAAACTTTGTCAATTTTAAAATAATACTTATTAACGCGAGCGAAGCCGTGGTCAAAAGCTAGTACAATATAATAACAAAAATACATATGCAATATTAAACAACAATTTTAATTACATATAATTATTTGATTAATGTTTATCGATAATACATCACAACTAATATAACATCTGCAACGCAAAAATAGTGATGCGCAGTAATGTCGTATAATATTCTATCGATAACACGTGTCTGTCTAGACAAAGATAAGTTCGTTTGTTTATTTATCTATAGTGTCGGATGTCAAATGTCTGGCCTCATTTTGAATTAGGTTATCATTCACTCTAAATATAAGTTTGGTATTATACTACGTATATTATTATGTTTCTACACGACTGCGTGGTGCAAAGGAGGGTAATGTGTATATCAGCCTATGTTTGTATGTTTGGCACTATAGAGATGAAAAATATGTCGTTTTTTTTTATTATTATTGCGTTGTTGATTAATATTCAATAAAGAAAAGGAAAATTTTTATTATTATTATTTGTGGGACATTTTGCGAATGGGACGGTTTAAGAGTGGAACGGACTGCGAATAGGACGTTTTGAGAATGGAATGTACAGCGAATGGGACGGACTGCGAATGGGTGATTTGAGAATGGGACGAATGCGACTGCGTGACCAAATGCGAATGGGACGTTCTGCGAGTAAACCATCACAGACAATAAACAAAATTCAAAATGGCCACCACCAGACGCCATATTGTGGAAAATAAAAACATGAAATTCGACGAACTGTGTCAAGTGATGTATCATTGAATAGGTATTTAAAAATTATATTTATGTTTCTTGTACCATTTTAAATTTTAAATGATCGTTTAGGATCTATAACTGTTTAAAGTTAACAACCATTCTCATTTAAATATTCATTTATTACAATCGCCTAATATTTGCATCTTATTAAGTGAAAATGGTAATATAAAAAAGTAAGGCAAGCATGTTCCATCTTCGGCCGCATCGTCACTTTCCATCACGTGAGATAGTGGTCAAAAAATTAATGCTGGTACTTATTTGGCTCTACGTATTAGCTTTGCAATTCAAAGGCAATGCCGCCAGCATGATGGGGACGCTAGTACTGGTAGTGGGCACTTGAGTTACCTAAAAGCTCGATGTTTTAGGTCTTTGCTGTATATAGTTTTAGTTTAAGGAAATATAGGCAATTGGCACGTAGATATTGGTATCAGGGGATAATTCATAATGCTGAGCTATCTAGTATAATAAAAAAAAAACATATCAAATTCAAATCGCAACAGTAAAAAAATAAACAATAGTTTTAGTTTAGTTTTAGGAAATATAGGCAATTGGCCCGTAGTTTTAATCGAATAAAGAAAAATAATCGCAACTAGTAAGAGGAGGTCAGACAAAGCTATGAACAAAATTTGTTGCGTGTTCCAACAACATAATAATATTAAAATGTAGACCTCAGCCGTTACGCTCCAGTTAAAATTAATTAATTAATTGCGTTTTCAATAAAAATATGTTATGTAATTAACGACGTGTAACAATTAGTAGATTTTTAAATTATACTTCATTTATATTACATTTTTTAACACTTCGCAGTGTTCAGAAGTATCCTTTCTGTGGTAAAAGAAAAATGGAATTAGTAATGTCTTATTTATAAAAGATAATTAGATAGATAGATAATACTTTATTGATCCACTTTATAAGATGAGATAAAACAAAGATAACAAACAAGCTTATACGTAAAGTATCACAACAGGCGGCCTTATCACTAATAGCGATATCTGCCATAATTAAACGCAAGCAAAGCTTAAAATAAACTGATTTCAGCGCTTTATCTTCGGAACTTTGATCAGATTTGATGTACTAAACACGCATTATTGACGATATTTAAAGAATTACTGATCAGATCTTGATCAAATTTAAATGGGATCAACTGGAAAGCATTCTCTATCAAAAAAAAAAATCGAAATCGGTTCACGTGAAACGAAGATATGAGAACACATAAAAAAATACAGTTGACTTGAGTACCTCCTCCTTTTTTGTGAAGTCGGTAAAAATACATTTATTTGGCACTAAAATAACAATTAACTATATTTATATTTACTTATTTGGGTGTCATTAAGACACGAGTGAATAGGCAACTTCTAGGAAAACGTGCTCCATCGTCGACCGCATCGTCACTTACCATCAGGTGAGATGGTGGTCAAAAGTTTGCATGTAATCAACTCCTAGTTTTACAATATGAATATTTAAGTTATAAAAAGGTTACAGATTGTTTAGACGATATTTTCTACAGACTTCACAAAAAAGGAGGAGGTACTCAAAACGAATGTTTTTATTTTAAGTGTGTTACCTCATAACTTCGTTCCACGGGAACCGATTTTGAATGTTTTTTGTTTGAAAGATGTTGCTTTCCAATTGGTCCCATTTGATCAAGATTTGATCACTAGTTTTTGAGTTATCGACAATAATGCGTGTTTAGTACCTCTAATCTGATCAAATTTCCGATGATAAATCGGTGAAGTCGGATTTTTTAAGATTTGCTTGCGTTTAATTATTAAAGTCGGTTAAAAATGCAGATACGTCTTTTTTCCTCATGACAGCAGTACAAGCCTGCCCCACTTTTACGCAGTTAAACTAAGCCGTAAACTGACGTAACATGTTGAGTTTTACATAACTTTAGTTTACCGTATGTTGGAGGCTTAGTTATTAGAATTCGTTGAGTAAGGCCCTGCGTTTAGTTTTACTACCGGAAATGAATCCAACTTGACTTTACTTGACGCAAGATGACATAAAGAATAACTTTGGTACAATTTAGGTTTTGTTACAATTGTTAACCGACTTCAAAAAAGGAGGAAGTTCTCAATTCGACTGTCTTTTGTGTGTTTTATGTGTACCTCCGAACTTTTTTCTAGGTGCACAGATTTTGATGATTATCTTTGATAGTGGTCAAATGCTTGCCTGTGGAGCATAAAAAAACTACTAGCTATAAACTATATGTTTCCATATTCAAACACGGGCCAATTGTCTATCCTACTAATCCTACTAATATTATAAATCCGAAAGTTTGTATGTAAGTGTGTAAGTATGTTTGTTCCCTCTTCACGCTGAGCTCTGAACGGATTTGGATGAAATTTGGAATGTACATAGCTTATACCTAGAATTAATACATAGGCTACTTTTTGACTTAGTAATAGCGGGCGAAGCCTCGGGGCACGGCTAGTATTTCCTAAAACTAAACAAAAAACATATACAGCAAAGACCTTATTTGGCTCAACGTATCAGCATTGCAATTTAGAGGTAATGCCAGCATGATGGGAGCGCAACCCACTGGTAGTGGGCTTGAGCACTTGAGGTACCTATAAACTCGATGTTGTAGCTATAAACTTGTTCTAAAATGTCAACTGTTTTGCATCAACATTTTCCTTAAATATCTTCTTTAATCTTAAAGGCACAAGGTCTATATTTAATTTGTAATTCTAATCAATTTACAAAAATCCTTTTAGCTTCTCAAACAAGATAACAAAACTATCAATGTTTACTTTACATTTAAGTTCAAGATTTATCCTTAAAATCAACAGCTTGCGTGATACTGCGCATTCTTGAGGAATAACTCACTATCTCTCCCACCTTGTGAACTACCCGTTGGATTAGTGGTGAGCCTGTGTGTGTAGCCTTCTATGAGTTCGATTCCCGGCGGGAACACAAGTTTTATATATGTCTAATATATAAAATTCTCGTGTCGCGGTGTTTGTTACCAAACTCGTCCGAAACGGCTCAACCGATTTTTATGAAATTTTGTGTGCATATCGGTCAACATATATTTTTCATACCCCTAAATGTTTAGGGTGGTCCAAGCCAATAATTTTTTTTTTTGTTTTTTTATGATTCAGCATTGAAAAATACATACAAATAATATATATGGCAAAACAATATTTGCCGGGTCAGCTTGTCCATATATATCCTACTAATCCTACTATATACTATTATTAGAAATCCGAAAGTTTGTGTGTAAGTGTGTGTGCAAGTGTGTAAGTATGTTTATTCCCTCTTCGCGCTTTAACCGCTGAACGGATTTGGATGAAATTTTGAATGTACATAGCTTATACCTAGGATTAACACATAGGCTACTTTTAACTTGATAATAGCGGGCGAAGCCGCGAGGCACGGCTAGTAAGTAAGTATTAAAAAGTATTATATATTTATACGATATAAATTTCTATTTTATTACTAGCTGCGCCCCGCGTTGATAATGATGAAAAGTGATGATGATGATGATGATGAAAAATAGATGTTGGCCGATTCTCATAGATACCGGATAAGCACAAAAAATTTCATCAAAATCGGTCAAGCCGTTTCGGAGGAGTATGGCAACGAAAACTGTGACACGAGAATTTTATATATATTAGATATAGTTATTATCTTACATATTTTATTTTTATCTGATTCATGGACGCCTCATGTCATTTCATTTCCGCCGCTGGATGACTGGTAGATAATGCTTTTAGCATTAAGTCCTACATTTGTATACTATTATTGTGCAATAAAGTATTAAATAGGTTTTCTTCTCAAGGAAAATGTGTGTTTCTGGTTGTGGTTGTGATTGTGCGTGATATGAATGTTTCCGGCGCTCACGACACAAGTCATCGAACTTAGTGTGGGCTGTAAGTATATTTTTTTTATTTAAATGATACTAATTGGTTGATACTAGAAGTCCAGTTTTATTCAATTTTTTTTCTTGTTTTTAGTAACGTAGATTTTTTTATCGTTACTCATGATTGATCGAGCGAAGAGAGATCGTACACTAAATTCACTGTTTTTAGACCTATTTTGTCCAGGTGTCTATCTCAAAAACGGCTTCATATTGAACGCTGAAACTTACGTATAATATCCGTTATATCCTGTACTTGAACAACAAATACAGAAATCAAACAATTATTATATAGAAAAAAAAGACGTGTGGCACTTGGGGACTGCCGCGCTAAAGCTATTGCATAGCATTTTTTATCAACTTATGCAATTATATTTGTTTATTTTATTTATGCAGTATTTTTTTCCTGCCACCTAGAGGCGAGTTGCTGAACTAAAGAGACAAGCGTGATATTTCAAAAAAGTCATTAAAAGTTCTGCAATTCATCGATAGATGGCAAAACTAAAAAGTATCACCGCTGTGCCGGTCGGAGTGGGGGGTGTTAGGTTATTTTCGTTACGGAATTTCTGGATTCGGTCTCCACGCTCAAGGCCCGCGATAGAAGCTATGCAATAGCTTAAAAGTTATAAGCAATTAACCTCAAAAGTTTTCTTTTAAGAGGCAAAATATAGGCGCGAGATCTCAGTTCGGCTCGAACGACTAGTACAATAATTCCAATGTCTGTCCAGTTAATTAATATAAATAATGTATTAATTATGTCAGGATATTGATATGCACTGGTCGGTTCCGTTGTATTATTGTATAATTATATTTTGTTATATCCTGTACCGTTATCAATTTTAATTAATATATATATTAATAAAATCTTTACACGATATAATAATTACATTACATTGTTTCAAATTCCGATGTGTAACGGAAAGTTATCGATAACTACTCGCGGAATTAATTAAATTAATTAATTAACCTGACTTCTTTCGGGAATCAACTTGTTTCCGCCGGGAATCGAATCCGATGCTTGGATATCGAACACTCACCCTGACTCAACTAAGCCAACAGGCGGTTTCAATATTGGTGCCTATTGTCTATGGACTATGGTACCCAAGATATATTTATTAGCCTTTTAGCATAATAACTCTTAGACGAATAAACAATATGCCTTATAACTTTATGCAAATCCAAATTAGGACAAAACCCATTATCTTTAACTATATTAATGCATGAAATAGTATGCCAAAAAACAATTATGTCAACATATTATTATGACAAAAAATATGCCTAACTCTTTATGCCAAATGAACTTAGGACAAAACTTAGTCGAAAAAAAGGGATCCTGCTTAAATCATAACCTTCGTTTTGCTTACCGTATTCGGGTAAAAAGTAAAATACACAATCACATTACACTCCGCTCCACGAAATAGAATAACGTTAGTTATGCGAAATAAGTAATCAAATCTTACGTGGAAACAGAATCGATTACAATTTTCGATGAATTGCGCAATCGGTTCTCGAAACTAGAATCGATTAAGTTATTGCTTTTTTATTGTCTGGTGCTAGTTTTGAGCAAAAAGATAATATCCAGCCAAATGTACCTAGAATCATATTTCGCTTTTCTTCCTTATTACTTTGATTTGATGAAAATATGTACTAATCGTTGTAATTAAAATGTAGGCTATTTTTTACAAGCTTTTTTTAACTTGCAATGTATGTAACTATGTTTGTGCGGGTGTAAACTTGCAATGTCCATATAGTTAGTTGAAAACATTTTCAAAAACAAACGTACATAATTGTATTTAACGCCTTTAATTACGCCTTCTTGGGTTCAAACTTTGAAACTGTATCAAGTGTGTTGAAAAGAAATATGTAATTAAGAGAGTTTATTCCTTTTGTTTTCTCTCTCGCTCGCACAATTCAATATTATAAAAATATTGAATTGTGTGAATTGTGTTTTATATATATATATATATATATATAATTATCATAATATTGTAAAGTGTGTATATATTATTATAAATATATTTAGTTAATTACAACACCGACCTACGTTCTTATATATTGTTTTTCACTTTTTCCATCCAAAGGTTGACTGAAAGAGATCGCTTTTAGCGATAAGTCCGCCCATTGTACTTGATATAAATAATATGATTGTTTTTTATGTTATTTTATTTAGTGCAATAAAGTGTTTTGTATTGTATTGTATTGTATTGTGTGTAGTTAAAAAAAAATAAAAATAATAATAATAAGACAAAATTAATGACAAAAAAATATATATATATGTATAATAGTTATATAAGATGGACTCACCATAGTAATAAGCGAGTATATAATGTAAGCTTTTTGAAAATAAAAATTAAATAATATTAAAAAAAGGCACTGACACCATGTCAGTGGTAAGTAGTTTCATTTAAAAAAATAAAACAGGTGAATATATATACATAGTACATCCACACACCTGTCAAAATAATAACATCATCTGCTTCACCGTAATCGGATAAATAACCCGTGTAAAGTCTAACTCTAGTCTAAAATAGATTATAATTCCATCCCGTCACTTTAGCAATCAGTGTGAGTCATCATTTCGAGAATAACAGGTTCTAGAATTTCTAGATTATACTACATTCTATGTATAGACAACTTGGCAAGGTTAGATAATGTTTTCAACCGACTTCAAAAAAGGAGGTTCTCAATTCGACTGTATTTTTTTTTTGTATGTTACGCTATATCTCCGCCAATTCTATATTTTGATGATTCTTTATTGTTTGGTAGAGTATACTTCAGAGATATAATCCAAAACTGAAATATAAGCGATGAAGTCGGTTTTTTAAGTTTTGCTTGCGTTTCAATTATCATAAGTTATAAACGCTTTCACAGCCCCACACTAAGTTCGTTGACTTGTGTCGCGGGTGCCGGAAACACACACAATCACAACCAGAACCAGAAACACGAATTTTCCTTGGGGAGATAACTTGTGTTCCCGCCGGGAATCGAACCCGATAACCCTGCTTAGAAGGCGAACGCGCACCCAAGTAAGCCAATAAGCAGTTCATTTTTCCAATTTTTATCATCAGATTGACTGTTTGACTTTCTTCTTCTTAGTCAGGCAATCTTGTCTGAGAGGTCGAGGTTGTGGAGATGGATGTGCGTTGGATTTTGTACGATTCTCCTATCCGATGGATGCTGAGAGTCAAAATCAAATCAAAGTCGTTTATTCACATGGGCCCCAAAGAGGCACTCCCAGAGTGTAATGCATCGCCATTCGTTACGGTTAGTGGCGTTTCGTGAGCACTGTGTCATGGTGGCCTGAGTAGCCTTTTTTTTGAGATCCGTCCAGAGAGTTGGTGATCGAACACGAGCTCTTTTTCCTTCTACGTGACCCTGGATAACAAGCTTTTCTAGAGAGTTTTGGTTCCTAGGGACCAATGGCCAAAATCCACAAAACTCGGTAAAGCACGGTGGACGAAAGTCTATTCTTAAGCTGTTCGACGAAGGAGTTGTTTGTGTGAAATGGCATCCAAGGAATATTAAGTAGACGTCTCCAGCACCACATTTCTAGCGCGTCTATTTTCCGAAGATTTTGCAGCCTCACGGTCCATAAAGAATAAAAAAAGGTTTTTTATTCAGGATAGGCAAACGTTTGACCACTTTCTCATCTGATGGTAAGTGATGATGCGGTCGGCGTTGGAGCACGTTTGCCTAGAAGATGCCTTTTCCCTCGCGACTTAAAGACTCCCAGACTTTAAGATAGATATTGATATTTATCAGGAAACACAAGAGTTCCATTCCTTAGCGGTTCGTTTGATGAATGGGGAAGCAAAACGCTTCTTCCGCATATGTGGAAGGTCTACCATATAGCGGTGTCGCTTAGTAGTCTTGATGTCCGATAATAGAACGGGGATTAGGAAATTAGATTGTGTAATTCCGTTGCAAACTCTCCGAAATGTATCCGATAAAATACCGAGATACTCGCCACCATGCGACGATGCCCCAACCTCTGAATTTTTATAAGAACTAAGATTGGATAGACAAGACATCTCATGCTTCGAACCTTTGTTTTCTTGGTAATTTTCCTGTCTTTCCAAACCTGTTTGACCACTATATCATATTTAAGTAATATATGTAAAAAATTGTTTATGTAAGTTTATAGTTATGTATGTAGATATGTATCTATGTAAGTTGTATTTATGTGTATGATTGTGTCTTCACAACACCGACCTCGTTGTTTAAAATTATCGCTCCATTCAAAGGTTGACTGGAAGAGATCGCTGTTAGCGATAAGTCCGCCCGTTGTACTTTAGTTTTTTAAGATTACTCTTGTGAATAACTTTATTTGGTGTACTTTAAGGTCTACTACATTTAGAAAGCGTTTCTTTTGATGGAATAGAGACAAAGCGTTTTGGTTTTTGGCTAGGGGGTTAGGTTATCTTAATTTAAGTTATCGATAATTTTAATCGATAGTTTCTATTGAAACAACAGATAATCTTTCTCCTTTTAACTACGTAGTTCAATATCTGTTTAGATGTATCATCTGTTTCATAATAACATGTGATGTGATGTGCAAATAGCTTCAATTGTTCATCAATGATGTTATAAGTCGAATGTGTAATCAGGTCTTGTGTGTGTGTACTGTGTAGATGGATTTGGAAGGGATTTAGTATGTCCCCGATTAATGTGTACGAAGCCGGGGGTTAAGCTATGTAACTAATAATATCGATTAAAATACATATTGATCAAGTTGGTAAGTTGGTAGATATTTAGTAATAAAACGAGAATACGTACTGCTAAGGAATGGAACTCATGAGTCTTTAAATCTAGAGTGAATAGGTATGTTCTAGGCAAGCATGCTTCATCTTCGACCACATCATGACTGTCCATCAGGTGAGATTGAGGTCAAATGCTATCGGGCATAAAATTAAATATTCGTCGAAACCTGTGTGACTTTTCTGGCACGAGAGGCCGTGGTGACCGAGCTGGTCAACAGCAGTACCACACTGACAGCTATGGGCAACATAGCACCTTGCATCCAAACGTAAGCATATAGCGAGACGGAAAGCAGATGGATCTATAAGTGTACCAGTATTAAAAGAGGGAATGGCCTGCAACCAAAGCCCTGACTCCCATACAGAAACTGCTAGAAGTCGAGCACGCTCTGTGACGCTAGGACACGTATCTAAAAGATGTTTCCGTGCTAGTTCACAGAGCGGCCGATCCCACAGTCTCTGTGAGGATAACCTCACTGGGAGCCCGGTATTTGGGCATGCCATCTCCCAAGCGCTTCTGGCCTCAGTCAGGTTTGCTATTTCTAAAGAACCCAAACTATGTGAAAGTATTTTTTCGACTAATTTAGAAGTACCATGAACTGAGGACAAGAAAGCCGGTAACGCAACACTAGAAATTTTACGTAAACCTAAGCCTCCTAGTCTTACAGGTAAAGAAGCTTGCGACCAAATTTGTTGCTTACCATCATGTGAGATTGTGGTTAAAAGTCTAAAATAAAAAAATGTGCAACAATAATTTTACTATTATGTTTCAATGTTATATCCGGCTTAAAACACGAAAATTCCGACTTACTTTGTAGTCGACTAGTTTCGGACAAATTAGTTGTCCTTCATCAGGATCAACATTAAAATAATTTTACTTGTTCATACCTACTATGTGTCTGTAGATATAAGTACCGATTTTTTACCGACTTCCCAAAAAAAGAGGAGGTACTCAAGTCGACGGTAATTTTTTATTTTATTTTTTGTTATGTTTAGCCACCTAACTTCTTTCCACGTGAACCGATTTCTAAAATATTGATTATTGATTGAAAGATGTTGCTTTCCAATTAGTCCCATTTAAATTTGATCATGGTAGTTCTTGAAATATCGTCAATAATGTATATTTTGGGATGAATAATGCGTACTTTGACGATGTTCTCGTTTTTGACCGACTTCAAAAGTTACCTTCATAACTTCTTTCGTTCTGAACCGATTTTGATGATTATTTTTTTATTTGAAAGCTGGTGCTTTTTATGTGGTCCCAATGAAATAAGATCAAGATCTGATCTCTAGTTTTTGAGTTATCGTTCAATAATGCGTGTTTAATACATTAAATCTGATCAAGGTTCCGAAGATAAAGCGGTGAAGTCGGTTTTTTAAGCTTTGCTTGCGTTTGTAAATAGAACTACTATTATTATTAATGACGTATATCTGCCTATTAATAGGTCCCGAGTTCCAATAACCTCGGTATCTGTTGGTCTATCAGTTACAGACCATAAATAATAATAAGGAAGTCTTGTTCATTTATCCGAACTGTAAATGATGTTATCCGGGAGCAGACCTCACTGCTTGCCGCTAGTTTTTCCTGAACCTAAGGATAGTATTCAGAACCGTCAATGTGTGCGTTGAGTCTTATGCAAGAATACAAGAGTCGATTCTGTGTTTATATCGATAGAATTTATTTTAGTTACGTTATTTTCACTTTTAATAATCCTATCCTATTCCTACTATATAATCACAGTATTACACTTATATTAAATTCATCATATTGAATGTCCCTTTTTATATATATATTTATATATATATATATATATAAATACATATGTTATTTTTTTTTATATAATTATTTTATCTATTATATAATAATACTAGCTGCGCCCCGCGGTTTCACCCGCGTTGATTATGATGAAAAGTGATGATGATGATGATGATGAAAAATAGATGTTGGCCGATTCTCATAGATACCGGATAAGCACAAAAAATTTCATCAAAATCGGTCAAGCCGTTTCGGAGGAGTATGGCAACGAAAACTGTGACACGAGAATTTTATATATTAGATATGATATTTATTTATTTTATATAATTAGTTTATGTATTATATAATAATATATTACTTGTTTATGTATATTCATACTGTATTTATGCCATAGTATAAGTAATGATATTTATTAAGTTAATTAGGTATTCCATACAGCCATTTATTATACCCCGTCTATTAAATTCTATAGTTCTCTCCATCCGAAGGTTGCCTGGTAGAGATCGCTATTAGTGATAAGGCCGCCTGTTGTGATACTTTACGTATAAGCTTGTTTGTTACCTTTGTATTATCTCATCTTATAAAGTGGATCAATAAAGTATTATCTATCTATCTATTATAGAGGCGAAAATTTTGAGTGTTTTTGTATGTTTGTTCTTCACGCTCAAAAGCTGGAGCAATTTTGATGGAATTTGGTATGGAGGTAGCTGATTTTCTGGATTAACATATAGGCTACTTTTTATCCCGACACATCGAGATTTCTTTTCCAATTCTTGATAGGCAAGCATTTGACCACTATCTCACCTGATGGAAAGTGAGTATGTTGTCGAAAATGAAGCATGCACGCATAGAAGATACCTAGAACTTGTTTCTACTTGCCTTATTTGCTTTATAGTGCCTTGTCAATAAAAATATGACAGTAATCAAAATTCAATTCACAGCGCAATACTACATATACTATATATAAACAAACAAACGGATTCACACTCACAGCCCCGCACTAAGTTCAAATACTTGTATCGTAGGTAAACATTTATATATCGCACACACAATCACACTTAGAAACCAGAAGCACAAATCTGCCTTGGAAAGTAAAAGTGTGCTCCTGCCGGGAATCGAACCCAGGACCCCGGTGCAGAGAGCAGAGACTTGCCCACCTCGCCAACCGGATCGTCCAAAAACTATGACATTCATAAAAAAAAACGATCTTTTTCAGATAACCTTGCAATGCAGATTGTAATTAGTTCTAAAATAGTTCATCATCAATAAAAACACTGAATATAGTTTACATTTTTATCCAAATAGCACATTAATTAATGTAGATTAATTAGGTTTATTACCTAATTAACTATGTTATTATTGTTAATAACTATGCAATAAAATAAGAGATTATAATTCTATTATTCAGTACAAGGCCTATGTATATAAAGGCTATCTGCGAGTAGAGTGACGATAAATGACAAAACAATTGCATCTACGGGGTTTTTTTTACTTTTAATATTGGCTTCGCAATCTTGTGCATTTAGCCAGTGTCAATTAATAATATATTTCAAGAGTATTTCATATTAAAATTCCTAGTCACAAGTCTCAGTCAAAGTCAAGTAAAACAGTCAAGGTCCAGTCATAGTCATGCCCTAGTAAAGTGGTAGAAACTTTACTAGAACTTCTATTGGAGTTTTGGAGCGAAAGAGAAAATCAAGATTTTCAACTTTGTATGATTTGCCTACACTTATACACGTTTACTAAGTATTTACGGTTAATATGTAATCCACCATTATTACACAATAACACTCGAAGAATCACAGGTTTTGGAAAATTATACAAAATCAACAACGCCATTATTTTTCACAACAGGCGGCCTTATCACTATTAGCGATCTCTACCAGGCAACCTTCGGATGGAGAGAACTATAGAATGTAATAGACTGTGTATATTACGTTTGTCATCCGTACTGCAAAGGATTTGAACTCATTACCCGCGTCGATCCCCGAACGGTATAATCTGGGAGTCTTAAAGTTAAGTGAATATGTATCTTCTAGGCAAGTATGCAACATCTTTGGCCGCATCATCGCTTTCCATCAGTGGTCAAAAAATTTTCTATAGAGCATAAAAAAATAAGTATATTTGTGAAAATTAAAACTATCGTGAGTATAACACATAATTTATGTTGTATACGGCTTGAAACACGTAGAAAATTTCGACTTACTTCGAATTTGTCCGAAACTAGTCGACTACAAAGTAAGTCGAAATTTTCTACGTATTTCAAGCCGATACAACATAAATTAAGTATATTTGTGTTAAAAAAAATCTGAATCTCAGCCAATATATCTAATATCTTTAAACGAGCAATTCTTTTATATATATATATTATATGTGTGTAATCAGGATCTCGGAAACGGCTCCAACGATTTTCATGAAAGTTACAGATTAGGGGTTTTTCGGCCCAAGGAATCGATTTATCAACGTTCCAGGTCTGAGAAATGCTCGGTTCCCAAACTGCAATTGAAAAACCGGGTTTGAGAAACTATCAGCGCCATCTATTACGCCATGACCGATGTAAAAAACTGTTTCTACTCGACACTAGATGGAGCTTTCTGAGGCTACAAATTCAAACACATTTTACCATAAATAAATCCGGATATTAAACAAATAAAGTAAGTTCGCTGTGTTATACGAAAGCGTCATAAAATATCTGTAGACATGAAGCAATAAAATATTAAATCAATAAAAAGTTCGACGAACTACTGCATCCTCACTGTTAAAAGAATTATTTCTCGTAAAATTCTGCGATGATTTCAAAAACCTATTTTACAAGTCTAATATTTACAAATAACCGTTATTTACAATATTTGAATCCATTCGTCTTTATCTAGAAAACTAACGGTGTTAATGTATTGAAACCTGTTTTTTTATCATGGAACAATAAATTTTTTTATTTTTTTTATTTGTGACATGCTAGTGTTTGACCACTGGTAAGTGGTACACCATGGTAAGTGACGATGTGATCGAAGCTGGTAAACACACTAGACCTGGAATACGCAGGCTCTCAAGGATAACTGCCGGAACACCGTATTTGGCTTGGCGGCAGACTTTCAACTTGATGGTGGTAAGCTACTTTGGTAGCAATCCAGGCGAGCAAAAAAATAAAAATAAAGCATGGTTATAATCATTCTATCCTACTAATATTATAAATCCAAAAGTTTGTGCAAGTGTGTAAGTATGTTTGTTCCCTCTTCACGCTTTAACGGCTGAACGATTTGGATGAAATTTTGAATACATAGATTATACCTAGCATTAACACATAGGCTACTTTTCAACTTGATAATAGCGGGCGAAGCCGCGGGGCAGTTATATACATCTTAATCCTACTAATGTTATAAATCCGAAAGTTTGTGTGTAAGTGTGTTATTATGTTTGTTCCCTCTTCACGCTTTAACGGCTGAACGATTTGGATGAAATTTTGAATACATAGATTATACCTAGCATTAACACATAGACTACTTTTTAACTTGATAATAGCGGGTGAAGACGCGTGGTACGGCTAGTTTTTAATACGACGGGTTTATCTAAGCCTATTTTAAAATAGTAATATTATAATACTAGCTGTACCCGGCATGCGTTGCAGTGACACGTTTAGAAAAAGTGTTTTACCTCTTTCACGTTTATGGTCGCCTAGTATAAAGTACTATACTTAAAACTTTTTGAATGTTGTTTCATACATACAATACTAAAATCTCGATAAAAAAATTAGAGGTAGGGGTCGGACGGTGAAAAATACGTTTGAAAATTTACGTTCTATTATCATACCTACCAAATATACAAAAAAAAACATTAAAATCGGTCGAGCTGGTTTGGTGGAGTTCGAACACAAGCACCGTGACATGAGATTTTTATACTAAAACTAGCCGCGCCCCGCGGCTTCGCCCGCTATTATCAAGTTAAAAAGTAGCTTATGTGTTAATCCTAGGTATTATCTATGTACATTCCAAATATCATCCAAATCGTTCAGCCGTTAAAGCGTGAAGAGGGAACAAACATACTTACACACACAAACTTTCGGATTTATAATATTAGTAGGATAGAATGATTATAACCATATATTGTTCCATGCAAACGTGTTGTATGGCTTACAACTATTGCAAAAAGTATCGTTACAACTTTTGGTCTTAATTTTTTCCGTCTAGCCCCCTTTCGCAACGCGCGATATGGAACTTTTGCTCCAAAAATATATTAATTACTTATATAAATAATCACATACCTACTACTTAGAAACGTGTAATATAATACTTACAAACGATAAAGCTATAAATGTCGACACTATGAAATCGACTAATACCCCAACTCTAGCTCATACAAGTCTGAATGAACGTTGCATCAGTGTGCCGCGGCCGCGAGCCCCGTATCAGTCTGTGCTAAGTACCGAACTATCACACAACAAAACAGCACAACTACCACCGCTACACACACAAAAACCGACCTTAACTTGTACGTACTAAAACCCACAATTGTTTAAGGTTACTCGGGTACTTGTTGTAGTCAGATGAGCTGTTCTCAAGTGCAAACAGATTTGTGACGTATTACGTGTTGGTAAAGTTTGTTTAGGTTTGTGGTTAGATTGAAATCTATGCATTGTAAGTTGGACGGTTTGAAATGTTTGGTTCGTATTTAGCCAGCTGATTTTTACACGACAAATGGTTGCGACATATTCAGTTAATTAAACAGGAAATAATAGCAACTTCATTAATAATTGATTTACGAACGAGTTTGGTTTTTAAAAACCATGTCAATCCTACAATAAGTACGACCTACCTGTCTATATTTATACGGTTTTTTTCTAGTTTTGGCTCCGCAATCTTTGTGCATTTAGCGAGTGTCACGTGATGAATAATTTAGTTTTTTTTTTACTCGATAAGCAAGCATTTGACCACCATCTCACCTAATGGAAAGTGATGATGCGGCCGAAGATGTAGCATAATTAAATGATGTATAATTGAATATTTCATAAATATAGTCTTAGTCACCAGTTACAGTCGAAACCAAGTAAAAAAGGGGGCTCCCATAAATTACGTGAAGCGTTTAGGGAGGGGGTCGAGTCAAACCTCACCCAATCTCACGTGGGAGAGAGGGGGTATCTCAGCAAATATCGCGTTTTTTTTTTCAAGAAACATTGTTAAATTGCGAGAAAAGTGGGTTTAATTAAGTAATAAAAAAACTTCTGAAATATGGCTAAATCCTATAGTTAGTTAGTAGGGGGTGAGTCTTGTGGTCCGTGGGGACCGGGAGCTCATTCTATTTTCAAAAATCTATCAGAGCGCCTGGTTGAGGCGACGCGTGATCAAAATACTGGCACTTATTTGGCTCAACGTATTAGCATTGCAATTCAGAGATGCAATGCCGCCTGCATGATGGGAACGCTACCCACGGGTAATGGGCTTGAGCACTTGAGTTACCTATAAGCTCGATGTGTTGTAGGTAACTTAGGTCTTTGCTGTATAGTTTTAGGAAATATAGATAGTTATAGGAAATTTAAGAAAAAAAAAAAAAAAAAGAGATGTCTTTTGTTTTTTTTTGTGCACACATGCACTCGTTAAAACCATCGGATATCAATATTTTTAGCACAAGTTCGAGTGAGGTCGACCGTTAACCTTGACTCGTCGATAAATTTACATCAATTGACAATATGTTTGTTTACTAACATTGATAGCCTTGGAATGTCCAACGGTTCCGTGAACAGGACAAACTATTGGAAAAACAATCTATTGTCGTGCATTTTTACCCAACTGCGCGACGCAAAGGCTGCCATTATGCATTACGATTATATCTCGCCTCTCTTAGTTACTCCCGTTTTAGATCCTTGGTTATTCGTAATGAAAAATGGTATAATTTTTAAACTTAGATAATTTCGAAATACATTTATTCAATAACTAGCCGTGCCCCGCGGCTTCGCCCGCTATTATCAAGTTAAAAAGTAGCGTATGTGTTAATCCTAGGTATAATCTATGTACATTCCAAATTTCATCCAAATCCGTTCAGCTATTAAAGCGTGAAGAGGGAACCAACATACTTACACACTTACACACAAACTTTCGGATTTATAATATTAGTAGGATATACTTCCAATTTTCTACCGACTTCACAAAAAAGGAGGTACTCAAGTCGACTGTATCTTTTTCACGGTTTTTTTTTAAAGCTTTGCTTGCGTTTCATTATATTCTTACAAAACATGGCGTCTGGTGTTCGCCATATTGAAATTAGATTACTGTCATGTCTATGGTGATACTCGCACGATTGCTACTAACCTCAAGGATAAATACTAAACAAAGACTATACTTACATACCTAATTCTGTTTTTAATTCTCTTTACCTTGTTTTATCTTGTAAATCTAAAAAGAAGTTATAAACAGCGTCATAGCAATTAAAATAATAAAATGCTATATAGGTGAATCCAAGATCATAGCGATATTTATAATTTGCGGTTTTCCTTTGTTCTATCAACCGACTTCAAACTAGAAGGTTCTCAATTCGACTGTACTTTTTTTTGTATGTATGTGTATCAAACATCCATACATTAATAAGGCCTTTTTAGATAATTTTATATAGTATATTTCTTGTTAGTTTATTTCTTAGTTCTCCACATCTACCAGTGTTATATAGTAATCGGTGCCGGTCGCCCGCGATACAGGCTAGCCCTAGTGCGGGGACCAATAGAAACTAAGGAGCCAGTGTAATATGTTTCTTTGCAAATAAACAATTTTTGTATTTTTTTTTTGTATTTTGTATGTTACGCGATAATTCCGCCAATTTTTTTTTATTTCGCTTTCACACTCACAGCCCTACACTAAGTTCGATGACTTGTGACGTAGGTGCTGGAAACATTCACATCACACACGCAATCACAACCAGAACCATAAAAACAATTATGAATCGTTTTTTTTTGTTCGGTAGATTATACTTGGTGGCCACATAAATTTTATCGAAATCGATCCATCCAAAACCAGTATATGACATTGAAGTCGGTTTTTTTAAGCTTTGCTTGCGTTTAATTATGTACATGGCCGTTTATAACTATTGTCACAGGATTGATAAACTCCTCCTTTTCTGGAAAATTGGTTAATAATTGCAGAATTATTTTACACTGAATTAACTTAGAAACTTAGCGTGATCTAAGTACACGACGTAAGTTATACAAGTTAAAATTAATTGTGCATTATGTTCAGATATATCAATAGATCGATCACGATGTTTGAAGGACGTCGAGGCACGCAATATCAATGGCGTATGTACTGAGCTTAGGTATTGTATGATAAACATAATTATAGGTATACTGTATAATTTGTAAGTTTAACGAATAATAATGACTAGTGGAGGATGCATTCTAGATGCGACTACCATAATAACACCTAGGTTAATAAAATGATGTACTAGATATTAAGAATATTTAAAAAAAAACGAATGAAAAAAAATGCGCCGCCGAGTTTCTTGCCAGTGTTCTTCTCGAGATGGCTGTAATTTTGCGAATCTGGCAATAGAATAATTAACTTTCATGATTGCCTCCTTGGGGCCAATGTAAATAAACGATTTTGATTTTGAGTGGCTCCGTGAGATGAACACCTCGTGTATCTTTCTTACGCACACCTACAGAGTATTAAATTTTCCGCCATTTTGGAAATTTCCAAAATCTGAATTGACGAAAATTATCGAACCTACTCACTAAATTTCAAGAAAATCGGTTGAGACATGCTACCTGTAGAGGAGAACAACCGGAAATCCGGACGGACGAAAGCAATTTTGCCCAAGCTGAAACGGAGACGCTTCGAACTCCTTTTTTGAAGTCGGTTGAAAAATGATTTTGTGCTCTACTTTTCAAGTTCTTTTCAACATATAACCCAGGCAAAAAAAAAATTTGTTTATATTAAGGGGGCATCCCTTAATATTTTAAAAGGTTTGGGTCATAGCTTTACATATTCTTTGAGAATTATAATTCGCCTGACAGACGGACAGACGAAGTACTTTTTTTTATTTTTTTTTATTTGTTTTTTATTTGTGACAGGCTAGTGTTTGACCACTATCTCACCTGATGGTAAGTGACGATGTGATCGAAGCTGGTAAACACACTAGACCTGGAATACGCAGGCTCACAAGGATAACTGCCGGAACACTGTATTTGGCTTGGCGGCAGACTTTCAACTTGATGGTGGTAAGCTACTTTGGTAGCAAGCCAGGCGAGCAACTCACAAAATGCTCTACCACCTCTCAAATGTCACCTGATTAGCACCACCCGGGGACCACGTGTAGGGAGTCAGACTTAAGGGGTATCCTCCTACGGACGTGGGTGACTCAGCCCCCAACCAGTACTGAACCACCCAAGTCTACATGGAGATCTCGGTTCACTCGACGATTAATTACTAGCCGTGCCCCGCGGCTTCGCTCGCGTTAGTCAAGTTAAAAGTTGCCTATGTGTTGATCCTAGGTATAAGCTATGTACATTCCAAATTTCATTCAATCCGTTCAGCCGTGAAGAGGGAACAAACATACTTACACACAAACTTTCGGATTTATAATATTAGTATGATAAAATTTTTAACCAACCTAATTATGACGTAAGTATTAAACAATTAATTATGCATTAAAGTTACATGTATATAGTTAATCGTCATTAAAACGAAGCATTACCTTTTACATAAATTAATTAAATATTAATTATTCCACGTGCAAACAAAGTGCGATGCGCTTTCCGTAATGGAATTTTTATTTATATAATATACTTGGTGACTCGCCTGACTTCGTCCTGGACAAATATAAACTCAGAAATTATGTATTTGTATTTGTTCAGTAAAAATATGGAAATTAATGTTTTCCTACCGAACTAAAAAATCTTAAAAAACAATTCACAAATAATAAAAAATTAAAAAACCCGACTTCATAAAAAGCGAGCTTACTTGTACCGACTTAAAACTAGTAGTTCGCACCGAACACCTAACTCGACAATTAATGTGGTATTACATATACATTATATATAATATATATTTGTGGATTTTCAAAGCGGTTGGTAACTACCTACTTTGATTGGACTTTTGTAATGACAGTCATACATAGTAGCCATTTACGAAGTATTTTGATAACTTGTATACTTTATTAGAATTGACATACCTATCAAAATACTTTGTTTTCTACCTTTTTTTTTGTGCGGGCAAAAATGTATGTGGGGCTCGAACCCACTTAAAACCTCCCCGTGAGCAGTCCCTCGCCGAGATGGGGCAAGATAGGGTCACGTTAGCAGTCCCTATCTCGCCCCGGCGGTAGGCCCGGGTGCAAAACCGGGCCACTGCGCCCAAGGA
Source organism: Lomographa bimaculata (assembly GCA_948107665.1). Taxonomy (NCBI): domain Eukaryota; kingdom Metazoa; phylum Arthropoda; class Insecta; order Lepidoptera; family Geometridae; genus Lomographa; species Lomographa bimaculata. Next base: position 4,162,605 of record OX403612.1, on the reverse strand, counting down.
CCTTGCTCACCAAGGCCACCCCCCAGACGTGTGGGGCCGTGCAAGCCGGTGGTGAGTCACCTGGCTCTCCACCAGTAGTCCCACTAGAGAGGATGAGAGGAGGCGGGCGAATTGCCTCCTCTCTTACGTCTGGATCGGGTCAGACTGAGGGTACCTCTCTGGCCCGCTCCGCGGCCTTCTGCGCCATCACCGCTTCGCCTACCTATGACTTAACCATCTTGAACTGCCCGTTGGCTCAGTTGGGTATCTTCGCCTTCTAAGCAGCCCTATCGGATACGATTCCCGGCACACAAGTTTCCACCCAAGAAATTTGTGTTATTTAGCTTGCAAAATTTTATTACAGACCTACTGACACCGGGACAAGTGAAACATACATTATGTCCTCCAATTGCTTTGCCCGCGTCTTTGTTCCCTGAACGGTACTATCTGGGTGTCTTTAAGTCTAAAGTGAATAGGTATCTTCTAGGCAGGCATGTTCCATCTTCGGCCGCATCGTCACTTTCCATTAAGTGAGACAGTGGTCAAATGCTTGCCTACCGAGCATAAAAAAAAATTACTTACAGAACTTTCACAAATTGTTCACTTTTTAGAGACTTTAGTTTGTTCAACAAACGTTGAATGTTTTTTTTTTAAGTTTGTTTATTTTAAATATTTTTCACAGTTTATAATGAAAAATAAACACTGTACTTTGTATTGACGTATATCAATAAACACATACACATCCACACTTGTTATTGTTTTTTTTCTAGTTTCTAGAACAAAGTGCAAATAACCGTGGAAAATTTATAATTAAACACATTTCCTGGACGTTAGCACGTATCGGCATGTTATTTACCTATTTGCAATAAAATGTATTATGTTTTTATCTTAATGTGAAGGAATTGAACTTGTTTTGTAAACATTGTTGTTTTTATGACAGGTCCGTATCTAGGTCTATCAGTCGGGCCTGTGAAAGCAATGGAAGAGTGCATATTGTTAAGTTATAGTTTTATTTTTTTTAATAAATGTGTGTGTTATGTACGCACGTAAAAAGTTATACTTCCTTAGCGTAACAAAACAAAACTAAAAAAAAAAAACAACGGCTTGCACTCCGGGAGTGCCGGCAGAAGTGAAAACTTGAACATCAACGTTGTAAACAGCAGGAGCAGGCATGCATTTTCGCCGCGCGGTAGAAAGATAGGGGGCTTTTACTTCCTCTCCTACGCCGCGCCGGCGGTCTACTCTCCCTCCGTCTTACGAATTTTCGATCAGGACACGTGTCCTGACGCGAGTTTAACATTTTTTACCCATCCCAAAAAGTGCACAACGCCGCTAAAGAAGTTTTCACTTCAAAAATGATTGCCTGCATTTGTAATATTTATTTAGAATACTTTTTTATGACTGCACAGTATCAAGGAACTACCCGCTAGCGTAGTTGGTCGCATTCGTCTTCTAAGCACCGGGTATCGTGTTGGATTCCCGGTGGGAACACACCTTTCCTCCCCAAGGGAAATTTGTGTTTCTGGTTCTGGGTGTGATTGTGTGATGTGAACGCTTCCGGCACTCACGACACAAGTCATCGGATTTAGTGTGGGGCTGTGAGTGTGAATGCGTTTGTTTGTTTGTTTTCCTATACTTATTAGATTTTTTTTTGTTTCAGAATGTCCCTGCTTTTCTGGCAGGGTAAGGGCAAGGCGAACGGTGCCCCCAACGGTCGTAACTGGATACATGCCCCCGACGCTCTAGTCAAAGGTCACGTGGCGTATCTAGTTAAGGTAAGAAAATAAAAATGTTCAATCGAAAAGAGACCATAAGATTGAGGTTTTACGTTTAATATTGCACTTTTCACATTTTCATAATGACATGATGACATTTAAATATAATTTTCTGACATTTATTTTATAATTACGTATTTTTTTTATATTGGTTTAATATCTGAAAGAATTTTACTTGCAAGTGGTTTTTTAGTTTGAAAACGTATGACTTTTAACTTTTTAAAAAATGTTGGCTTCGCAATCTTGTGCATTTAGCCAGTGTCAAGTAATAATATATTTCAAGTGTTTTTACATTAAAAGTCCTGGTCACAAGTCACAGTCCAGTAAAAGTTCAAGGTCCAATCATAGTCAAGTTTTTCCCTTTACTAGAATTTCTATTGGAGTTTTGGAGCGAAGGCGAAAAACACGTTTTTCAACTTGGTATCGTTTGCCTACACTTATGCACGATTACTATCTAATTGACGACTCATTTGGTGCAATGGGCAGGTCTCTGCCCTCAGCATCATGGGTTCTGGGTTCGATTCCTGGCACGAGCACAAACGGGTTCATTGAACGGAAACATGTTTTGTTTCTGGTTCTGAGTGTGATTGTGTGTATGATGTAAATGTTTCCGTTACCCACGATACAAGTATTTGAACTTAGTGTGGGACTGTGAGTGTATTTTATTTTTTAATGTTGTTGGATACCGCAAGCTAAATAGCCCATTATCATTGAACTGCCCGTTGGCTTAGTTGAGTGCGCGTTCGCCTTCTAAGCAGCGGGTATCGGGTTCGATTCCCGTTGAAAGCAGATGTTGTCTTCTCCCCAATGAAAATTTGTGTTTCTGGTTCTGGGTGTGATTGTGTGTGTGATGTGAATGTTTTCGATAATATCTACAACACATGTCATTGAATTTAGAGTGGGGCTGTGAGTGTAAATGTTAACAAGTCACTATACAAGATGTTTAAAAAATCCGACTGCGTAAAAAGTGAACTTGTAAATAATAATTACAAAAGACAATAAAAAATAATTAAAAAAATACCGACTACCCTCCCTGTATCAACAATTTCCTTTGAACCTAAGTGCATCGATAAATCCAACTTGAACCTTGCAATCTTGACTTAAAGTCTGAATTCTAATAAATCTTTTATCTCATTATCTGATTGCGAACACTAAAACAATAGACAATGGAACATAAAGCACATCAGCACACAATTAGGTAGTTTTAATTGGTGTTATTAGTAAAACAAACAAAAAAGGTCAAGGGAGGATCGAACAGCTCGCATGTTCAATTTATTGATGTACCTACTTATATGCAGCATGAATGTATCTGATCGAGCGAAGCTAGATCTCTAAATTAACTTGGTTGGTATTTGGCTAAGCGAAGATGCAGTCGACGATGGAGCACGTTTGCCTAGAAGATGCCTATCCACTCGCGACTTAAATACTCCCAATATCCGGATCACCGAGCTTTGCTCGGTTTTTTGTTTTTGGTAGAATGTGTTTGAATTTGTAGCCTCAAAAAGCTCCATCTAGTGTCGAGAAGAAACAGTTTTTTACATCGGTCTGGCGTAATAGATGGCGCTGATAGTTTCATAAACTCGGTTTTTCAAATGCAGTTTGGGAACCGAGCATTTCTCGGACCTGGAACGTTGATAAATCGATTCCTTGGGCCGAAACCCCTAATCTGTAACTTTCATGAAAATCGTTGGAGCCGTTTCCGAGATCCTGATTACACACACACATATATATATACAAGAACTACTCGTTTAAAGATATGAGATAGATTAGATATTGTATTTATCAGGAAACACAGACTCGGGTAAGGAGTTCCATTCCTTAGAGGTTCGCATAATGAATGTAGAAGCAAAATTTAATATAATGAGTGTGGTTCAGCACTCTGTCCGTTCTTCCATCCGTCCGTCTGTCAGAGGAATTTAGCGTCTAAACCAGAAAAGCGAATAACTTCAAATTATTAGTCGATTAAAATGATGTACTTAATTGAAAATATTATCATACACGTAAGTGGGAGACGGAATGGAGGGATCTAAACGGAGTTATGGTGTGAAGGCGAAAATTACGTTTTTCAGCTTTGTATTTTTTGCCTACACTTATGCACGTTTACTTATTTATGGTTTTCTTAATTAACTGTTAATAATCCACCATTATTACACATTAACACTCGAATAATCACAGGTTGTGGAAAAACGACTTCACTGTTTTCTATTCGGAATCTTTATCAGATTTAATGTATTAAACACGCATTATTGACGATTACTCAAAAACTAGAGATCAAATCTTCATCATCAAAATCGGCTCACAACGAAAGAAGTTATGAGGTAACTTTTGAAGTCGGTTAAAAACGAGAACATCGTCAATGTAGTCCACAGAATACGCATTATTGACGATATTTCAAGAACTATTGATCAGATCTTAATCAAATTTAAATGGGACTAATTGGAAAGCAACATTCTTGAAATCGGTTCACGTAGAAAGAAGTTATGAGGTAACGCACATAAAAAAAAATACAGTCAGCTTGAGTACCTCCTTTTTTGTGAAGTCGGTAGAAAATATACAAAATCAACAATGCCATTTTTTCACTTTCGCGGCAAAACTCTTATCTAACGTTTTTAATAATAGTAAAAAGACAAACATGTCACATTTTCCTCTTACCTAAATAACTAACTAATTATTGCGAAATTAAATGAATCATAAATTATGTAGTCATAAATATGTGTTTATAGTACCTATAATCATTTTATGTAAATCATAATGTCGACTGCGCTAACCTAATATTATGTATTGCTCATGTACAGAAAATAACTAATATATCTAATACCTTTAAACGAGCAATTCTTGTATATATATATGTGTTATCAGAATCTCTGAAACGGCTCCAACGATTTTATTATTATTTATTCTTTTGCACAATACATATGTACACGGAGGGCTTAATGCTAATACAGCATTTTCTGCCAGTCAACCGAAAAGGTGCAGAAAAATTCGTGGTAGTGCAGTTTAAGGGGTTAATATCTATTATTTATGATTTAAAATATACCAACATATATACACATAGCATACAACAAACATACCAAAATATAAATATATTATATTATCGTACAAAAATAAAATATAAGATAAAAAGTACAATACACATACATAAACATAAAATTGTATTATTCATATATAAGTGTAGTGTATTATTCATGAAATGTTGTATTCAGGGGGTTTCGGGGGCGATAAATCGATCTAGCTAGGTTTCAATTTTTGAAAACGTCGTTTGATCCGTGTTTTCAGCCGAGCAAAGCTCGGTCATCCGCGTACTAATAATATAAACGCTATCATAAACGTTTTCACACTCACAGCCCCACACTAAGTTTGATGACTTGTGTTGTGGGTGCCGGAAACATTCACATCACACACACAATCGCAACCGGAACCAGAAACACATATGTTCCTTGGGGAGAAAACTTGTGTTTCCACCGGTATTCGAACCCAATACCCCTGCTTAGAAGACGAACGCTCACCCAACTGAGCCAATGGGTAGTTCAATGCAATATGTGTAAATTAAAAACTAAATTAAATATTACCTAATACCGTGGTGTTAATATAGCAATAGTTATTACATAAGATGATGTAACAAATATTTTACGTCATAGAGTATATAAACTTAAAATTTATTGACGAGTTACTTTTTTATGGTAGACTAGCCGTGCCCCGCGGCTTCGCCAGCTATTATCAAGTTAAAAAGTAGCCTATGTGTTAATCCTAGGTATAATCTATGTACATTCCCACTTCATCCAAATCCGTTCAGCCGTTAAAGCGTGAAAAGGGAACAAACATAGATAGATAGATAGGTAGATGAACTCTTTATTGTACACCAATTAAAAAAGAAAATAACAGCAAACAATTACATTAAAAATAATGCTAGTACAATGGGCGGTCTTATCGCTTAAAGCGAACATACTTACACACAAACTTTCGGATTTAATATATAATATTAGTAGGATTGTTAATGATTAATTAATTATATTTATGCTAGCTATATTCTATACTAGTTTAACTTGATAAACGAGACCTCTCCCTCGTTTATCAGGCATAATAATAAATAAACATTGTCGATTATTTAAAAAAAAACATTTTATCTCCCCACATTACACACCCTAAATCCGCCACTGATACTAACTTTTGACTTAGCACGTCTGATCCATTCTGCCTGTAATATTTTTTTTGGCTTCACTCCTACCGCACATTCTTCCAAAGCCAAGGCAGAATCAATAGGCACTTCCTAATCAAGCAGATAATAACACAATGCTCTCTGCATTGTGTTGACAACGCCCCTACAGTCCGGCCATATGGCACGTGCAGATATGGCTAAATATATCCTGACTCGGCTCAATGACTCCGTATCGTAAAATGATACGCACAACAGAATAACTTGACATTGTAGTATTATGTTGCGAGGGGCGAATCTGGACGAAACTAAACTAAAATATGTTTTTTTGACAACTAAGGTTTCGTTTACTATATTTATATATACAATTCTGGATGGCACTGGATTCTACGCTAAATGTATATAATAATTATTTAACACATAATAGTAAGCTTTGTAATTTATAATAACATGTTTGCATAAGCATATACCTCCTAATATTGTACGCCCGAAACGGGCAGACTGTTGAAACTATTTACTACATTATGATCTTTGTACACAGTTATTACAATAAAAATATTCTATTCTATTCTATTCTATTCTGGATCGTGTATAGAGCAAGCGTGACGTTAGCCACCATTCTGTGCTTCTTCCTGAAACACAAAATGGGGTTGACTTCGCGGCAACTTCGGCAGAGCAGCGCAAACGGCGAAAATATGGAAACCTCGGCAGTGGTTACATATTTGAGCCGTTTGTTGTTGAGACACTGGGTCCGTGGGGAACGGGAGCTACATCATTCTGATTTCAAAAATCTATCAGAGCGCCTGGTTGAGGCGACGCGTGATCAAAATGCTAGCACTTATTTGGCTCAACGTATTAGCATTGCAATTCAGAGAGGCAATGCCGCCAGAATGATAGGAACGCTACCCACTGGTGAGCTTGTGCATTTGAGTTACCTGTAAGCTCGATGTCTTGTAGGTAGCTTAGTTCTTTAGTTTTAGTTCTGTTTTAGGAAATATAGGCAATTGGCCCCTAGATAAAGGCAAGGGTCGACATGATAATATTATTTAAAAAACTGCTATCAAACCTAGCTCGACAATTTCGATCAAACGACGTTAGTTTGTTCGCGCCGAACTGAGAACTCGCGCCTTCGTTTTGGCTAATAGAGAAAATGTTTTGAGGTGAATTGATTACTTTTTTCTTTCAAATAATTGTTTGATTCCCGTATTTGTCGTTCAAGTGCAGGATATAACGGATATTATACGTAAGTTTCAGCTTTAAATGTGAAGCCGTTTTTGAGATAGACCCAAGGACAAAATAGGTCTAAAACAGTGACTTTGGTGACTTACCAAATTTCTGGCTTTGGACCATAGCTTTACATATTCTCTGAGAATTTGAAGTTATTCGCTTGTATGGTTAAGACGTTAAATGCCTTTGACAGACAGACGGACGGACAAAGTGCTAAACCACCCAAGTCAACTTATAGGTCTCCGTTCGCTCGATCATAAAAAACATTATCAAAATTCTAATAGACCTCTCATAATTTCAGTTCCTGGGCTGCACGCAAGTAGACCAGCCCAAAGGCATCGAGGTGGTCAAGGATGCCATCAAGAAGCTACAGTTCACACAACAGCTGAAGAAGTCAGAGGCGAAAGATGGCGCGAAATGCAAGAAGGTCGAAATCACCATATCAGTGGATGGAGTGGCGATACAGGTAGGTTTAAACAAAGAAAATCTTATATGTTGAAGATATTGATATTATTTACGGCTTTATATATAAATATTATATATATATATATATATATATATATATGTAAATGTATACTAGCTGATCCAACAAACGTTGTTTTGCCATATACTTAAAATGGCCTGTAAAAAATAGGGGTTGATCGTAGAAGGGTAAAAATTTAAGGTTGTATGTATTTTTCAATGCATAATCATAAAAAAATTGTCAAAAATTTTTTTTTTTTTTGGTTGGAACTCCCTTAACATTTAGGGGTATGAAAAATAGATGTTGACTGATTCTCAGACATACCCGATATGCACACAAAAATTCATAAAAATTGTTCGAGCCGTTTCGGAGGAGTTTGGTTACAAACACCGCGACACGAGATTTTATATTTTAGAGAATATATATTTTTAAATCAAAATGCAAAACGCTAAATGTGTCTATTTCATTATCTTATGGCGCATTTTGTACTCAACGGGAACGATTAATTGGTGTCGATTAATAAGTAAGACCGCGTACGTTTGCCGCGGAAAAGTGAAATCATAAATAGAAAACTGGCGCACTGACAGCGCGTGAGATCCATAGCCAATGCAGTTATGTCATAGACAACGTCACATTAAAAAAAGTAAAAGTGTCACCGGAAAGGATACGAAATGGTTTTTTTTGCCGCGAAAGTGAAAACATGGCGTTGTTGATTTGGTTTTGTATAATTTTCCAAAAACTCTGATTCGTCGAGTGTTCATGTGTAATAATGGTGGATTATTAACTATATGATTATTTCTTTCTTTCTTTCTTTCAAAGTTGAAAAACGCGATTTTCGCCTTCGCTTCAAAACTCCAATAGAAGTTCGCGTAAAGTTTCTACCACTTTACTAGGGCATGACTGAACATTGACTCTTTTACTTGATTTGGACTGTCACTTGTAACTAGGACTTTTAATATGAAATACACTTGAAATGTATGATTATTTTACACTGGCTAAACGCACAAGATTGCAAAGCCAAAAATAAAAGAAAAAAAAGTCACATTTAAAAAATAAGTAAAAGTGTCACCGGAAAGGATTCGAAATTCGCAGGGCCGGAGCTGGTGCGCTAAGGGGGGAAAGTTGGCGAGGAATTGGGTCGCCATACATACATTATGAATACGATAGAATTTTCGCAAATAATGCATGTTGACATGTCGTATTTTTATAACTCGTTTCACTAATACCGTCGTAACACCAAAAGCAATTTAAATACCGTTTTAATTTATTAATATTTTAAAATAGTCAAAAATTATGTTTTCTTTAAGAGTTATCTTTGTGAGCCAGCCATTGTAGACCTAGCATGTTTACCATGTTCAACTACATCTTCACTTACAATCAGGTGAAATAGTGTGGTCAAACGCTAGCCTATCAGAAATTTGTTTTTATTTGTAACTACAATACAAAATTCTTTATTGTTAACCAAAAAACAAAAAGATACAAACTTAAAACTACGAAATTAATATTATAAGGCAGTACAATAACTAAGTCAACGTTTGACCTCAATGTCATGATGGAAAGCGACGATGCGGTCGGCGATAAGGCACGCTTGCTCAGTAAACCTACTTTATATCGAACGAGCAAAGCGAGCGAAGCGTCACGCGCCGTTGCAGCTTGGGCAAAATTACTTTCGTTTTATAGATATTTTTGTCGATTTTGGATCAGTTTTTGGATATTTTTCATTTCAAAATTCTACATAAATATTGAATCTGCTCTCAAAATTTCACGAGAATTGGTTGAGAAATGCTACCTGTAGAGGAGAACAACCTGAAATCCGCCGGACATACGAAAGCAATTTTGCCTAAGCTGAAACAGTGTCGCTTCGCTCGCTCTGCTCACTCGGTCAATAATAACGATATATTTTACCCATCAATGATTTAATTAACGAAATGAAGCGCGTATGCTTAATTTAATAAGCCCTAATGAGTGTAATTGCACATTAGTTAGAAAACCGTAAAATTAGTTGATGTCAACTTGCGGCAACGTACGCCCATTAGCGTGATTGCTCGCGTCATCGCTGTCGGTATAGATCGGGAGATAGGGGGGAAAGTTGTTACTAAAGACTTACTTAATGACTTAATTGATTAAATATTTAATCGATTATGACTTTAAAATAAAACATGATGCTTTCACACTTGCAGTCCTACACTAAGTTCGATGACTTCTATCGTGAGTGCTTGAAACATTCACGCCCAGAACCAGAAACATTAATTAGCCTTGGGGAGAAAACTTGTGTTCCAGCCGGGAATCGAACCCGATACTTCTACTTAGAAGGCGAACGCGCATCCAACTATGGCAATGAGCAGTTAAATAAATGATCACACTGATATTATAAATCTGAAAGTTTGTATGTAAGTGTGTAAGATGTAGCTGAACTGATTTTGATGAAATTTTGAATATACATAGCTTATACCTGGCATTAACACACAGTCTACTTTTTAACATGATACACGTGGGAAAAGCCGCGGGGCACGGCTAGTATGTACATGTATTGAAGAAACAACGACAGTTTGGAAGATTCCAAGTGACATTTGGTGTCAAGTGCTATCTCAATGAGGTTATAATAAGTATCTAAGATATTTGCTTCCTGAAAAAAAAAACTATTATTGTTACTGACAAAATCGATTTTTTTTTTTGTTGTTTGAAACTTAAATGAAAAATATTTGCATATGATTTTAATATGTTATACTAATATAAATTTAATCAGGTAAATTTGTGTAGGTTTAAAAAAGTAGCGAAATAAAACAAATAGAACTTCAAATTTTGTAGATCGTTGGCCGAAGGAAAAGTGTTTTGACAACTCAATTGTCGCAGTGGGCAAGTCTGCCCTCTGCGCCGTAGGTTCTGGGTTCAATTCCCGGCAGGAGCACAATTTAGCCAGAGGAAATGTGTGCTTCTAGTTCTGGGTGTGATGTAAATTTTTGGCTCGCACGGTACAACTTTGAATTTAGTATGGCTGGGTGTGTAAATGTTTTGTATGATTGTTTGTTAGAATACTGCCAGCATTTCCACATTGAATTATTAGTAATTAAATAGGCCCGTTCTCCTGCTCTATGCACACAGTTACGCTAATTATATTCCGTCATGATTTGCAAGTTTTGCAACCGACCAAGCGCGGTTTTGTGAAATGTACGCCCTACCCTTAATACGACCCTTGTTGACAGATGTTTTAATATTTTTTGCAGAGTTTCTGATAGTGTACATATTTTGATATTTTTAAATCCGTAAACGGTTTAACTATCACCATACTACAATACTTCTTTATTGAACACCAATAAGATAGTTAAGTAACATGTTAATAACATAAAAACGATAATTGTTAGATAGATAGATATATTCTTTATTGAACACCTTAAAATAACAAAGAACACAAATAGGAATGACAGTAAAAAAATTATATAAGTGTAACAATAGGCGGTCTTATCGCTGAAAGCGATCTCTTCCAGACAACCTTTGGATGGAGACGAATAACGCAATATAATAGGACGTCATTCAACGTTCATAAAAGATTACATAGAAGAACAGTGATTAAAAACAGAGGATATATAAATAATAAATTTACATACACGTAAACAGATACTATATAATTATAAAATACTAAATATGTTTAAATATACAATACATACATATACAATAAGCGGCCTTATCACATAAAGCAATCTCTTACAGGCAACCTACTGCCCCGTACTAAGTTCTTAGACTTGTATCGTGGTCAAATTGTTATTTTTTGGTTATTTTTCTAATTCTTTAATTATTAATTTAGAAACGTTTTATGCTAGGTAGACAAGCATTTGACAGCTATCATACCTAATGGAGTGACGATGAGGTCCACGATGTAACATGCTTGCCTAGGAGATACCTAAACACTTGTTGACTAGCTAACCTAGAAGTGAGACCTGATAAAAAACGCGTCTTTTTTTTAGTGGTTTTTTTATTTATGATACGCTTTTTTCCTTATTTTTTAGACTTTTATGTTTATGTGAGTGGTTCACTAGAAAAGAAGAAAAATACAAGGATATTCCTTCTGTAGTACCAGTGAATATAATAAGCAGTAGCCGTGCCCCGCGGCTTCGCTCGCTTTTATCTAGACGAAAAGTAGCCTATGTGTTAATGCATAAGCTATGTATATTTCAATGTTCATCCGAATCCGTTCAGCTGTTACAATGAGAAGAGAAAACCAACATACTTACATCGTACTTTTTGATTTATAATATTAGTCAAATTTATTTTTTTTATTCTCGATAGGCAAGCATTTGACCACTATCTCACCTGATGGAAAGTGACGATGTGGTCGAAGACGGAGCATGCATGCCTAGAAGATACCTGTTCACTCGAGATTTAAAAAATCCTAGATTGTACTTATCAGGAAACAGACTCGGGCAAAGAATTCCCTTTAGCAGTACGTATAATAAATGTGAAAGCAAAACGCTTTTAAAATTCCGTTGTTCTAGTTCGTTCTATGCCTTACAATAAATTTTTTTTTTTTTATTTGTGACAGACTAGTGTTTGACCACTATCTCACCTGATGGTAAGTGACGATGTGATCGAAGCTGGTAAACACACAAGGATAGCTGCCGGAACACCGTATTTGGCTTGGCGGCAGACTTTCATTTAATTATAATATCTATGTCACTGAATAAAAAAAACATTATACATATGTTTTGAATATTTGAAAACCTTTAATAGTGTCTATAAATTTCAATAAATGAATAAATAGTTTTATTTACGCGGTAACCTTGGTGGGTGACCTTAAACTCTGTTTGGTTTTCTTGTTAGTGACTGGAATTTCTGGTAAATACCGTTTACCACAGTCTAGCCACAGATTACTACGTAGTTAGTAAGCCGGTGATTCGAAGAATTTTGGTGGTGGTGGTAGGTAATTTCTGCACTGGTGTTAACCAAATTTTAACATTAAGGAAGTTTTAATTGTTTTTTCTTTTTATATTCATACTTTTTTATTATCTTTATTTATTGTTTTCTTATATTATTATTATTATAGTGATAAATTTAGAAAGGAAAAATATCTGCTTAATATTGCTAATGCTATATAAACAAAATCCATTAGTGTGTTATAAAAAATACATTAAAATGATTTATTTCAGGATAAGACCCATACATACAACATTTTCTAGAGAGCACATAATAATCAATTGATAAATTAAATAGGTACACAAATTTATTCAAATCGAATCAAAATCGTTTATTCACATGGACCCCAAAGAGGCACTCATCTGCCAAATTCGCTAAATTACACCCATCTCGAGAAAAACCTGGCAAGAAACTCGGCGGCGCATTTTTTTAAAATCATTCTTAATCACTAATACACATTAGGTTACATTTCCATTATATCCATGTACCAACTTTATGTTGTATACGGCTTATACCACGTAAAAATGTCAACTTACTTTGTAGTCGACTAGTTTCGGACAGTAATTTAGATAGTTCCGAAGTAAGTTGATTATGTTTTACATATTTTAAGCCGTATACGACATAATAAATGATGTGTAACTAGCCGTGCCCCGCGGCTTCGCCCGCTTTTATCAAGTTAAAAAGTAACCTATGTGTTAATCCTAGGTATAAGCTACGTAAATTTCTAATTTCATCCAAATCGGTTCAGCCGTTAAAGCGTGAAGAGGGAAACAACATACTTTCACACAAACTGTCGAATTATGAAAAAAAAAACTTTATTTGGTTACAAAATATGTTAACACTTTAAAAATAAATATAATTAAATAACATTAGTGCAATTTATAATATAAGTATTCTATCGCTTACATTTTAGAGAGTGTGCTTAGGAATAACATGATATAATTCCTCCATGCCCTTTTTACCATCAAACAACAAGACAAACTATCAAACGTCATCCATTTATGGTTGACATACCTCCAGTGCGCTCGAAGCGTTTTGCTTCTACGTTCATCATCCGTACAGCGAAGGAGTGGAACTCATTGCCTGCGTCTTTGTTCCCAAAACGGTACAATCTGGGTTTCTTCAAGTCTAGAGTGAATAGGTACCTTCTAGGCAAGCATGTTCCATCTTCGGCCGCATCGTCACTTTCCATCAGGTGAGATAGCGGTCAAATGCATAAAAGAATACTCACGATGGGATTAATGTTCATGTACGTTTGTTGTGTAGCCATTACAATACAAGGTTCGCTACAAGTTCCCTCGCGGAAGTCGCGGATGCAATTGCCAATTGGCGTACATCCGGCACTTTCCCGACACGCAAGGTCACCGTGAAATGAATGAGACGCGTCACTGATCCGCTCTCTATTGTCAACGGCAGTACATAATAATTAGTATAAGTATAGAAGATAGAAGAATATATAGAAGACTAGCCGTGCCCCGCGGCTTCGCCCGCTATTATCAAGTTAAAAAGTAGCCTATGTGTTAATCCTAGGTATAATCGATGTACATTCTAAATTTCATCTAAATCCGTTCAGCCGTTAAAGCGTGAAGAGGGAATAAACATACTTACACACTTACACACAAACTTTCGGATTTATAATATTAGTAGGATAGAAGATGTTAGTAATTTTAAGAATTCCTTCTATTTTTATAATTTTATTATTTCTTGCTTTTTGAGTACATTTGGCAAATGATAGGCACGCCGAAATTGTCATGCATATCGGTTTTTTTTTTTGTTATTTTTTTTATTTGTGACAGGCTAGTTTTTGACCACTATCTCACCTGATGGTAAGTGACGATGTGATCGAAGCTGGTAAACACACTAGACCTGGAATACGCAGGCTCTCAAAATTCCCTTGTTTTTAATTTTAAGTTTAATTTTAATATGTATGATGTGGCAGTGCTATATTAAATAAATAAATAAATAAAAAAGATTAACCCCGCAAAGTTGTTTTAGAGTACCCCGATGGGACACAAGATTTTTCCCCTAGGGAAAATGTTTCTGGTTCTGGATGTGATGTTTCGAACTGCATTGTTGTAATTAGTGTTAGTACTATATTATAAACTAGCCTTTGCCCGCGGCTTCGCTCGCGTTAAGAAGTATTAATTTAAAATTGACAAAGTTTCATACAAACTTTCATCCCCTATTTTATCCCCTTGGGGGTAGAATTAAACAAAATCCTTTCTTAGCGGATGCCTACGTCATAACATCTACCTGCATGCCAAATTTCAGCCCGATCCGTCCAGTGGTTTGGGCTGTGCGTTTATAGATCACTATGTCAGTCAGTCAGTTAGTCACCTTTGAGTTATATATATTTAGAAGATAGATAGAAGAATATATAGAAGATAGAAGAATATTAGTATAGAAGATGTTAGTAATTTTAAGAATTTCTTCTATATTTATTTTCATTATTTTATTATTTCTTGCTTTTTGAGTACATTTGGCAAATGATAGGCACGCCGAAATTGTCATGCATATCGGAAAATTCACCTTGTTGTTAATTTTAAGTTTAATTTTAATATGTATGATGTGGCAGTGCTATGTTAAATAAATAAATAAATAAAAAATATTAACCCCGCAAAGTTGTTTTAGAGTACCCCGATGGGATACAAGTTTTTTCCCCTAGGGAAAATGTTTCTGGTTCTGGATGTGATTGTGTATGTGATGTTTCGAACTGCATTGTTGTAATTAGTGTTAGTACTATATTATACATGTCAAGTATTTAATAATTTACTTTGGACCGTGGGGACTGGGAGCACATACATTCTACAATGAATTAACAAAGCGTTTGGTTGAAGCAACTCGTGACCAAAATGCTGGCAAATATTTTGGACAGAGATTGAGTATTGCCATTCAACGTGGCAATGCTGCCAGCATTTTGGGTACTTTGCCTACTGGTAGCGGTCTATTAGATTAAGTTTTGTACATATTTACATCTAATTATAGTGTATTTTATTTTTTTCGTTTAATTTCGTTTTTAGTTTAATGTAATATAATTATGTTGTTGATTTTAATAATTTGTAAATGTAAGTTAATATTCAATGGGTATAATTTAGACGGCCACCAAAAATTCTAAACGGTTACCAAAATGGATAAATGCTGTCAGAAATATTCCTGTGACAGAACCGAATCGGGTAACAGTAGGTTAAGGTTATTTTTTTTGTATAATTAATACAAAAATATTTATAATGCGTAGTAAAATAAAAGAATGGATTTATTTCATAATATTTTAGGAAACGTAATTTGGTGACCAGTTATCCATTTTGGTAACCGTTTAAATTTTTTTTGGTAGTAAAATAGGTACTTTTTTGGGCGGTGTTTAAACACAAGCCATATTCAATTATGTATATAGTATTAAGTCAGTCAGTCAAAATAAAATAATAATAATAATATGCAATAATTATATGTTGTCGTTGAGATATTCCTGAATTGTGTAATAGCTTTTATTAATTAAAACCTCCTTTATTTGTTTTAAAAATATCATGTCGAGTTTGGTTATTGGTAAATAGCTCTTAGCATTAAGCAGTAAACAATGTACAATTGGAGTACATTGTTTTTGTTGTGCAATAAAGTATAAATAAATAAATAAAATAAATAAATAAATAATTATTATTGCAGAAACAATGTTTAGTGACTATTATACTAGGTGAAAGGTAGGTATATCTCGGAGATCACGGATTTTACCGGGCATCCGCCACATTCCCAGACTTCTTTATATTTGGACGCCCCTCAGGACAAGCCCCCCGCACTTTCAAAATCAAAATCAAAATCGTTTATTCACATGGGCCCCAAAGAGGCACTCATGAAAGTTAATGAATCTATTGCCAGATTTGCAAAATTGCAGCCATCTCGAGAAGAACCTGGCAAGAAACTCAGCGGCGCATTTTTTTTTTCATTCATTTTTTAAAAAACATTCTTAATTTCTAATACATAATTTTATTAACCTAGGTGTTATTATGGTAGTCGCTAGAAAGAGCCTGTGCAGTTTGCCTTATTTCCTTAGTCCGCTCCTGTTTCTCGCCACACAAGGTCACAAGTGAAATGAAAGAGACGCGTCACTGATTCGCTCTCTAATGTCACTGATACCTTAACACCTTGACTGCCGAGTTAAGTTAGAGTTAAGTGGCTGAATCCTACTTTCCTATTCCTAATAATATTATAAATGCGAAAGTTTGTGTGTAAATGTTTGTACCACGTATCTCCGTAACGAATAAACCGATTTTGATGAAATTTAGAATGTAAATAGTTTAGGTTTCGGAATAACACATAGGCTACTTTTTAACTTAATTAGCGCGGGCGGAGCCGCGGGACACGGCTAGGCTTTGATTACAGACCGACAGATAGACAACGGAACTGGTGAAACTAAATAAAAGTTTGTAAAAATAAAAGATTTGGAAAATGATACAAAATCGACGACGCCATTTTTTCAGTTTCGCGGCAAAACTATGTTAATATTGTTTGTCTCTTTCTTTTCCAGGAACCTAGGAGCAACAACATCATGTATCAGTTCCCTCTCCATCGGATATCGTACTGCGCTGATGACAAAGGCGCAAAGAAGTATTTTTCTTTCATAGCTAAAGGTATATATGGGCCTGGAGCACCCCTCTATTGCATGAAAGGTATTGGGAAATCATTATTTGATATGTGGATAAACTTACTTACATTGCTATACTTGGTTTTTACTAACCTTACTAACAATTTACATGCAACTTAAGTTCGATCGACTTTAGTATTAAACGTGCTCGCATCGTCGGAAACTCCAAAGTAATACGAATAACATTCAATTCAAATCAATACGGTTTATTCATATGGGCCCCAAAAAGGCACTCATGAAAGTTAATGACTCTGCCAGATTCGTAAAATTATAGCTATCTCGAGAAGAAACTGGCAGGAAACTGGGCGGTGCATTTTTTTTTAAATCCTTTTTTGAAGTAAAGACTTCTTTAGCGGCGTTGTGCACTTTTTTGGGTTCAGTAATATATGTTAAACTCGAGTCAGGATACGTGACCTGAACGAAAATTCGTAAGACGGAAAATTCGTAAGACGAAGGAGAGGAAGTAATATCCCCCTCTCTTTGTACGGCGGCGCGGTTCTGCCGGCACTCCCGTTGTTTTTTTTTAATTATTCCTTAAAACTAATACCTATATATATTATACAAGGTACGTGTGAATAACATAACCCTTCCTTGACAGTCGGGTAAAAAGAGATAAAAATGGTTGGGAAATTCAAAATATCAAAGCACACCAATGATCCGTTGGGTGTAGTACCCGGCTGAACTGATTCGTGACGTCAGTTCACACGTGTTTGATGTCCATGATTGGTTAAATTTTCTTGACAGCTGCCCCGATTGGGTCGTGGATGCATGCGTGGACATCACAAAAAAAAAGTCAAAATTGCCGCGTTAAAAACTGCCCGAACCTGCTCGCATTTTCAAATATTAATTTTAATAAAAAGTAATGTTTTTATGAATGAATTTTTATCGTAGACATTGTATTTAAAATTAAAAATCATTTACATAAATTTAATACTCATACATATAACATATTCTAGATTAATTAACACTCAATATTCTAGATAAAACTAGAAATCAGACCTTGAATAAATTTCAATGGGAATACACAAAAAGCACCAGCTTTCAGATAAAAAAAGCTATGAGGTAACTTTTATAATCTAGATTAATTAACAGAACTCCCAGTAACAATAGAAATAGTTACAATAATAATAAATTGATTTCAAATACTTAGTAATAATGTTAGTATTAACGTAAACAATCAATTAAAAACATAAATAATTTGAACGATAGCAAAGCTTAAAAACCCTACTTTGCCGGTTATATATTGGTTTTGGCTTGATCGATTTCGATAAAATTTATATGGGACCACCTCTGAGGTATAAATCTACCAAACAAAAAAAGATTTTTGGGAATCGGTCCACAAATGGGAGAGAAATCGATGAACATACATAAAAAAATACATACAGTCAAACATAGTACTTCCTCCTTTTTTGAAGTCGGTACGGACGATTTTGATTTTGAATACAGTATTTTTGTATTCAAAATCAAAATCGTTCATTCACATGGGCCCCAAAGTGGCACTCATGAAAGTTAATGAATCTATTGCCAGATTCGCAAAATTACAGCCATCTCGAGAAGAACCTGGCAAGAAACTCGGCGGCGCATTTTTTTTTTCATTCATTATTGTAAAGACACACGTTAGAAGTGAAACTTTTGTATTACAGGGAAACATTTTTAATTTATTAATCATCACAGTGGGGTCCACCACTTTTCGTCACACAAAAAGGTTGTGGAACAGAATTTCAAAGCCCTCCCTTAAAAAGTTTAATTTCAAAAACAATGGTACATATTCTCTATTGCATGTACACAAATAATAATTACCTTTTGAAAAAACCACCGTAAAATTAACTTGGAAATAATTGAATCAAGTTCTAATCATAATTTCACTGCTTGTTGAGTTAGTTGGGTGGGTGTTCGCCATCTAAGCAGGGGTATCGCGTTCGATTCCCGGCGGGAACACAAGTTTTCTCTCAAGGAAAATTCGTGTTTCTGGTTCTGCTTGTGATTGTGTGACGTGAATGTTTCCGACCAGAGATAAATAAGATATATACTTTCCGACACTCACGACACACATCGTGGCTGTGAGCGTGAAAGCGTTTATGTTTTTTTATTATATTTGTTTTTTTTTGTAGGTGGCAGCACCGTTGGTGTCAACGGGCATTCGGCCCCGTCTACACCAGAGAGGCACGAGTGCTTTGTGTTCATATCTACCAAACTTGCGTCGGAGATAACGCTGACCATCGGTCAGGCGTTTGATCTAGCTTACAGGTTAGTACTTATATTAGAGAAGAAATAATAATATTTATGTAGGAGTAGTTGTAATATGTTTTATACTTGGTATGACTATTTTTTTTTTTTGGCTTCGCAATTTTATGCATTTAGCCAGTGTCAAAATATGTATGTAAGAATAGTTGTAATATGTCTTATACTTGTTATGGCTAGATTTTTTTTTCAAATTTTGGCAATCTTGTGCATTTAGCCAGGGTTTTAAGTGTATTTTGTGTTAAAAGTCCTAGTCACAGTCAAAGTCAAGTTCAGTCTTAGTCAAGTCATGCCCTGGTTAAGTGGTAGAAATTTTACTAAAACTTCTATTGGAGTTTTGGAGCGAAGGCAAAAATCACGTTTTTCAACTTTGTATGATTTGCCTATACTTATGTACGTTTACTAAGTATTAACGGTTAATAATCCACCATTATTACACATTAACACTCGAAGAATCACAGGTTTTGGAAAAGAGTTTTAAACTAGTGGCTCTGAACTGAAGAACTCGCGAATTGTTACGAAATGGCGGAAATATGGTTTTTTACGTTTTCATACCCCATATCTCCAACATTAAAAAAAAAAAACCTGAATAGACAAAAAAATCTATACAATTATAGAACCTACTCACAAAATTTCACGAGAATCGGTTGAGAAATGCAACATGTAGAAGAAACAATCGGAAATCCGCCGGACATACGAAAGCAATTTTGCTCAAGCTGAAATGGAGACGGTTCTCTCGCGCCTCGTGCTGTATCAGTCAATAAATAGTATATCCAAAGTTAAGGATTTATGTAGAAAATTCCTTTAAATCGAGTACAACACATCAAGCTTCTAAAAATAGACAATCAGCCACGCGACATCGGTTTATCGATATTCCAAGGGTGCGTACGAAGCGTTTTGCTTCCACATTTATGCCCGAGTCTGTGTTTCCCGATAAGTACAATCTAGGAGTCTTTAAATCTCGAGTGAACAGGTATCTTCTAGGTAAGCATGCTCCATCTTCGACCACATAGTCACTTTCCATCAGGTGAGATAGTGGTCAAATGCTTGCCTATCGAGTATAAAAAAAAATATATATTTTGCAGTCATATCCTGAGTCGATCATCTATACGTTCAATTTGTAATTTTGATACATAATTTCTATAATAATTTAGACAGTTTTTCGATTGCATTTTAATGCCGTAGATAAATACTAACAGCAAGAAAAATAATATATATGTAGTTATAAAAAATAGATTATCCTACTAATATTATAAATCCGAAAGTTTGTGTGTAAGTATGTTTGTTCCCTCTTCACGCTTTAACGGCTGAACGGATTTGGATGAAATTTGGAATGTACATAGATAATACCTAGGATTAACACATAGGCTACTTTTTAACTTGATAATAGCGGGCGAAGCCGCGGGGCACGGCTAGTATATAATAATTAAGCGCAAGCAAGCTTTTTAAATCCGGCATAAAAAACCTACTTCACCGCTTATATTTTGGTTTTAGCTTGATTGATCTTAATAGAATTTGTATGAACCTCTGAAGTATAATCTACCAAACAAAAAAAAAACATCAAAATCGATTCATAATTGGTGGAGATATCGCGTAACCTTTGATTATATACTTGTCTATATAATCAAAGCGCGTAACATACATACAAAAAAAACATACAGTCGAATTAAGAACCTCTTTTTTTGTAGTCGGTTGAACACATTACTTGAATTTTACGTCCAGCCAACAACTATTACGTATCTTTGTTGCGCTCGGTTTCCATTTGAATTAAGCAAAAATGTACCTTATTTCTTAGTTACGAGTTTTGTCAATTTAGTATTGTAACCGTTCACAACAGTGATATGTAATAGAGGGTATGGACTTGACTGAGACTTGTAAAAAAAATACCCATTATAATTAAATTGACAATGGCCGAATTTAAATGAAGTGCGAAGCCAAAAAAAAATTGTTTCAAGATGACAGCTCGTTGTTTTTGTTGTACTATACTCGATTCTATTAGACAAGGTAGTAACTAACCCATACACTGACTCTAAGTATAATTTACATAAATCTAACCTACACAATATTGCACGTAAGAATCACTTAACTAAACACTAATCAGTATTCTATAGCTGAACTTGCATTGACATTATTGAGGTAGCCTTAATACGTTCTGACAAGTATTCAATTTGATAGGTATGGAATCTACGCATTAAGTTGCAGTACAGGTCCCGCCAGGTATCTATTAAGGCAAGCATTTTTTCACTTTTTTAACTTTCGCGGCAAAATGGAGTTTTGGCGCTAAAGTGAAAAAAGTTAGCTTTCAAATAAAAAATAATCATCAAAATCGGCTCACAACGAAAGAAGTTTTGAGATAACACACATAAAAAACAGTCGAATTGAGAAACTCCTCCTTTTTCTACCGACTTCACAAAAAAGGAGGAGGTACTCAAGTCGACTGTATTTTTTTTATGTGTGTTGCCTCATAACTGCGTTCCTCGTGAACCGATTTTGAAAATTAGTTTTTTTGTTTGAATAATGTTTCTTTTCAATTGGTCCCATTTAAATTTGATCAAGATCTGATCAGTAGTTCATGAAATATCGTCAATAATGCGTGTTTAGTACATCTAATCTAATCAAAGTTCCGAAGATAAAGCGGTGAAGTCGGTTTTTCAATCGACTTTTTTTTCTTTTTGTATGTATGTTACGCGATATCTCCGCCAATTATGAATTGATTTTGATGTTTTTTTTGTTTGGTAGAGTATACTTACATAGTTATACTTCAGAGGTGGTCCCATATAAATGTTATCGAAATCGGTTTAGCCAAAACCGAAATATAAGCGATGAAGCCGGTTTTAATAAGCTTTGCTTGCGTTTCAATTATTTAAGCTTTTGATTGCGTTTAATTATCTTTTTTATGATCGATACGCAAGCATTTGACCAATATCTCTCCTGATGCAAGCGATGATACGACGAAGATGCAGCTAGAAGATACCTATCTAAATCTAAATATATATAACTCAAAGGTGACTGACTGACATAGTGATCTATCAACGCACAGCCCAAACCACTGGACGGATCGGGCTGAAATTTGGCATGCAGGTAGATGTTATGACGTAGGCATCCGCTAAGAAAGGATTTTGATTAATTCTTCCCCCAAGGAGAAAAAATAGGGGATGAAAGTTTGTATGAAACTTTGTCAATTTTAAAATAATACTTTTAACGCGAGCGAAGCCGCGGGCAAAAGCTAGTTCACTTATAAATGCATTTGATTAGCATTATCCTATAAAAACACTTTAGAAATAAGACGTCATCTGTATTTTACTGCAGCTCAAAACCTGTTGTTAGTACATTGACTCGACTTGTTTACTTTAACATTTAACGTAATTACTGCATTCAATGATAAACCTAGGTATTATTTTATTTTATTTTTATTGGAAAACTAACAGCTAGGTACATGAAATAATAAATATCTATGAAACTAAGGCCAATTAAAAGTTTTCACTGATAAGCTAACTAATTAGATTAAAAAACACACATTATATATAATTGTAAAATTAAGTATAGGTTTGTTAGTCAATAATAATTGAAAGTACGAATACAATAAAAATTAAGTATAGGTTTGTTAGTCAATAATAATTGAAAGTACGAATACAATAATTTTTTTTTTCTTTTGAAGCAAGAATACAAAATAAATTGCGTTAAATTATCGTTTAAGACAAAAATGTTAATGCTACAAAGTTTGTTGATAAATAATAATTATTTGAGAATACAAAAAAGCGATCGTTGTAAATCCGCTTAAACTTAGACGCTGGGGTAACAAAAATATCCAACTCTATTTCATTAGCGAGTTTGTTGTAACACCTACAAGCTCTAATTAGAAAACTATTTTGGCGGTAATTGGTTAATTATTAGGTACTTGATAACAATTTTTTTTAATTTTTTTTATTCGAGATAGGCTAACTTTGACCACAAACCAGTGTGAAGTACCGTCTCACCTTTGCAATGATTTCCATCTTTTTTGCAGCTGGTTGGGCTTTTGACTCGATGGAAGTTCCAAAATTGATCTTTGAAGTTAGAGTCATACCGAGTAACTCGAGATGGTCAGTTACTGGTAGGGATACATTTCGGAAAGTTGGAGTCTGTTCAAATTGACTCCGTTTAGCGGAGAATAAACGCGCCTGTGTCTTAGTGGCGTTAAACTTGACCAGGTTGGCATCGCCTCAGTCGGAAACTGCCTATAAGGACATTAAACATAAACATAAACGCTTTCACACACACAGCCCCACATTATGTTCAATGACTTGTGTCGTGGGTGCCGGAAACACTCAAATCACACACACAATCAGAACCAGAACCAGAAACGCAAATTTTCCTTGGGGAGAAAACTTGTGTTCCCGTCGGGAATCGAACCCGATATCCCTGCTAAGAAGACGAACGCTCACCCAACTTAGCCAACGGCAGGTTTTATAAAACAGACTAGCTGTTGCCAGTGACTTCCTCCGTGTTGGAGTTCCTTTCTTAGTACGTACAAAACCAGTTGAAAAACAGATATTTAATAAACTTAAATTGTACACCCCCGTTGCATCCTTCTAATAAAAATCCACTGCACCCAAAGGTTGTCTGGAAGAGATCGCTGTTATCGATAAGACCGCCAATTGTATAATGTATCTCTTTAAACGAGCAATTCTTGTTTATATATATATGTGTGTGTAATCAGGATCTCGGAAACGGCTCCAACGATTTTCATGAAAGTTACAGATTAGGGGTTATTCGGCCCAAGGAATCGATTTATCAACTTTCCAGGACCGAGAAATGCTCGGTTCCCAAACTGCATTTGAAAAACCGGGTTTAAGAAACAATCAGCGCCATCTATTACGCCATGACCGATGTAAAAAACTGTTTCTACTCGACACTAGATGGAGCTTTCTGAGGCTACAAATTCAAACACATTCTACCAAAAACAAAAAAACGAGCAAGGCTCGGTCATCCGGATATTTATATATTAAACAAACATTATATACAAAATTCCAGGCGGTTCCTGAACGACAACGGCAAGTACATAGAAATGCAGAAGCAATCTCTGCACAACAAGAAACTGGAGCTGCAATGCAACGCGTACAAAAACCGTTTACAGGTATGCTACACTTTTTTTATGGTAAATAGGCAAGCATTTGACCACTATCTCATCTGATGGAAGATGTGACATGCTTGCCTAGAAGATACCTATTCACTCTTAATTTGAAGACTCCCAGATTATACCCCTCGGGGAACAAAGACGTAGGCAATGAGTTCCACTCCTTCGCTGTACGGATGAACGTAGAAGCAAACCGCTTCGAGCGAACTGGAGGTCAACCATAAATGGATGAAGTTTGACAATTTATATGGTTTTTTTTTGTTTATGATAGGCAAACTTTTGACCACTTTCTCACCTGATGGTAAGCGACGTTGTAGTCGACGATGGAGCAAGCTTGCCTAGAAGATACCTATTCACTCGTGACTTGAAGACTCCCATATTGTATTCATCAGGAAACACCGACTCGGGTAAGGAGTTCCATTCCTTTGCGGTTCGCACAATGAATGTGGAGGCAAAACGCTTAGTGCGCATTTGTGGAATGTCCACCATATAGCGGTGTCGCTTAGCAGTTTGTCTGCTTAAAGTTGCTGCAGTTCTGGTTGTTAGATGGAAAAGGTCATCGAACTTTGTGTGATGGTAAAAGGTCATCGAACTTAGTGTAATGGTAAAAGGTCATCGAACTTAGTGTGATGGTAAAAGGTCATCGAACTTCGTGTGATGGTAAAAGGTCATCGTACTTGATTCAAGTCTAGGTAACTAAAGTGCTGTATCTAAGTTAATATTTATTTAATTTCCTTCCAGGAGCTATCAAAAATAACGTACAAAGATGATCTATCAGCGTACCTCGCGCGCCACAACCTCTCTGACATCACGGAGTGGAAGCCTCCGGCGGACCTACAGAAGCAGATCGCATGTCTCACTCTCTCTAACGGCACAGACTCTCACTCGCAGAGTGACCATCACGGTGAGTGACCGCACCCCAGGTTATAGTTTAAACTGATCGCAACAAAGTTAGACACCTTTATTGCAATCAGTTTCTATCTGTTGTAGGCAAAGTGAAACCTAATAGTTCGCGCCGAACTGAGATCTCGCGCCTACATTTTGGCTAATAAAGAAAAACTTTTGAGGTTAATTGCTTGACAATAGCGGGCGAAGCCGCGGGGCACGGCTAGTGTAATATATGTTGTTTTCTTAAAATACCGACCTCCAACTTTATTGCGTAATTCCTCTCCATCCAAAGGTTGTCTGGAAGAGATCGCTTTTAGCGATAAGACCGCCTGTTGTCACACTTATTTTGTGAGTCATCATTTTCTGTTCTGTTTTTTCATAATTAAGTTGTTCAATAAAGAGTTAATATATTTGTTGCAGGAACAGACGCGACGTCCAACAACTCGAGCGATACGTTCAACTCGAGCAACGACAACAACTTGTTGTTGGAGACGCCGCCGCCCGCGCGAAACGGAAAACTCAACTTCGATTCCGGGTAACGTGCTAATACTAATGTTATAAATGCGACAGTTAGTGAGTGTGTTTGTATGTTTGTTACTTCTTCACGCTTAAACAGCTGCACCAATTTTGATGAAACTTGGCACATAGTACTGACACGCTGGATGTATAACTATATGTTAATATAGGCTTATTTTTATACTTTTATCCCAGAATTCTTGCAGCTCCTGGTTACGCGGGTAAAACCGCGGGACTCAGCTAGTTGTCAATAATTTAAACGCAAGCAAAGTCTAAAAAAACGACTTCACGGCTTAGTAAAACCGTTAGAATTACACGTATATAATGTATAATGGAAATGTATCTTAAATAGTCCTACACAAAAGCCCGCGACAGCATATTATATCTTGTTTTTGGTAGAATGTGTTTGAATTTGTAGCCTCAGAAAGCTCCATCTAGTGTCGAGTAGAAACAGTTTTTTACATCGCTCATGGCGTAATAGATGGCGCTGATAGTTTCTTACATCCGGTTTTTAAATGCAGTTTGGGAACCGAGCATTTCTCGGACCTGGAACGTTGATAAATCGATTCCCCTAAAACGGGCCGAAAAACCCCTAATCTGTAACTTTCATGAAAATCGTTGGAGCCGTTTCCGAGATCCTGATTACACATATATATACAAGAATTGCTCGTTTAAAGATACTAGATATTTATCTTAAATAGTCCTACAAAGAAGCCCGCGACAGCATAAATATATATCTTTTATGTGTAAGCCATTTAAACCATAAATAAAAATATTGATAATTTATTTCTAATGCACGTAACTATTTATTTATTTATTCATATGCATTGCATGTACAGCAGGTCATAAGACTAAACTTAGAAACTAAAGACATTCACCCTGTAATGTAGGTATTACTCGAAGTACTAAAAAATTATATATTTAATTAGACGTATATTATTATTTATAATAAAACCGGCCAAGTGCGAGTCGGTCTCACGCACGAGAGACAGGACGACAAGAGTTCCGTATCAGTGTCTATAAAAATTATAAATATACATATAATACATTTTAACAAATAAATAAATATATTCATATCTCTTTCAGTAAACAAAACGATACGCCGACAAAGAACCCGTCGGTAGGCACCAAGTTAGAAGGATTACTGCTGAACTCCGACTCTGACAGTGGTAAGTTGGACAAAAGAAACTAGTGGCTCTGTGGCGCGTATTTTTAAAAAAAGCTAAAATATAAATAAATCTTTTTTACGTTTTCAACCCCCATATCTCCGCCATCTTGAAAAAATTCCATAGGTCTACTCTGGTCGTCAAACTACGATTGTCATTGATGCGACGTCGATACGACAGTCGATCGGTTGAAAGTTCAGTCGATTCGATCGTTCATAAGAAAAGAAAATCGTTCGATTCGATCGTTCATAAGAAAAGAAAATCGTTCGATTTCGACGTCGATGTAAAGATAGTCGATGCCCGAAATAGACCCCCTTAATCGAAAAATAAATTATTCTTCGTTCGATTTCGACGTCGTCGATGTGACGCCCGGAATAGACCCCCGTCGAAATCGAACGATTTTCTTTTGTTATGAACATCGAATCAACTGAAATTTCAACCAATCGACTATCGTATCGACGTCCATCAATTCGAACAATCGTATTTTGCCGACCAGAATAGACCTACTGTTGGTCTTATTTTCTTATATTCTGGTCGTTACACTACGATTGCTCGAATTGATGCGAACGTCGATACGACAGTCGATTGGTTGACATTTCAGTTGATTCTATAGTGCATAAGAAAAGAAAATCGTTCGTTTTCGACGTCATCGATGTAAAGATTATCTATGCCCGGAATAGACCCCCTGTAGGTCTATTCTGGTAGTTGAAACTACGATTGTTCAAATTGATGCGACGTCGATATAACAGTCGATCGGTTGAAAGTTCAGTCGATTCGATAGTTCATAAGAAAAGAAAATCGTTCGATTTTGACGTCGATGACGTAGAGATAATCGATGCCCGAAAGACCCTCAAGCTCACAAAATTAAACGAGAATCGGTTGAGACAATCGAGCTATAGAGGAAAACAACCGGAAATCCGCCGGACGTACGAAATCAATTTTGCCTAAACTGAAACAGAGGCACTTTGCTCCCGCTTCGCGATCGCTCGGTCAACAATTGAAGGCCTACTAGTATGTCTATATAGCCTTACTCTCTATAACAGTACTTATTTGTAAAAAAAATTACAAAGTTTATAGTAATTAAGTTTCATTTTAACATGGTAAATTCTTATAAATCAATGAACGCCGGCTGCATGCACGAAAAAGCATGACTCATCGTCTCGTTCCGCCTGAGCCGAGCGTGCAAGCGAGAGCGCGGAACAAGAGATAAAGAGGCACGATCGGCCTAAGCGTTCGTCTTATAACGTTATCACGTAAAATTATCGTCCGCAAAACCAACTTTACAGACAACCTAATGGTCTAATGGTAATAAATGCCGGGGTACCTCAAGGGTCTGTTCTTTTGGCAACGCTCTTTTTGCTTCACATTAACGATTTGCTCAAGCCCGGTATCTTTGGGTATGCAGATGATAGCACTGTTGTCGAAAGATACGTATCCAATGCACGAGCTGGTGAGGTACAAGTCCAGTCACTTAGAGAGGGGATGATAGACCGATTAAATTCGAGCTTGTTGGCCGTGTCCGAGTGGGGCGATGCCAACTTGGTTTGTTTTAATGCGTCTAAAACACAGGCGTGTCTTTTCTCCGCTAAACGGAGACCTTTTCACCTGTCTCCGATTTTCCAGAATGTAACAATACCTATGGCAAATAAACTCGAGCTTCTTGGCGTTTCCTTGTCGTCGAGCCTAAACTTTGGTACGTACATCGAAGCCAGAGCTCAGCTGGCTGCTAAGAAACTGGGTATCCTCGCAAAGGTTACGCAGTACTTCACAACGGGGCAGCTTCTTAATTTATATCAAGCTCAAGTCCGATCGTGTATGGAGTACTGCGGCCACCTGTGGGATGGATCCGCTTAGTACCAGCTTGAAGCTCTTGAGTCCATCGACCGACGAGCAAAAAGACTCATTGGCGATGATAAGCTGGTCGAGTCCAAATTGCAGAGTCTCGGTCACCGACGTAAGGTCGCGAGCCTATCGGTATTCTATCGTATACATTTTGGAGAGTGTGCGCAGGAATTATACGAGTTAATTCCACCTAGTCCATTTTACCATCTAACAACAAGACAAACTGTGAAACGTCATCCATATATGGTTGACATACCTCCAGTTCGCTCGAAGCGTTTCGCTTCTACGTTTATCATCCGTACTGCGAGGGAGTGGAACTCATTGCCTTCGTCTTTGTTCCCCGAACGGTACAATCTGGGTGTCTTCAAGTCGAGAGTGAATAGGTACCTTCTAGGCAAGCATGCTACATCTTCGGCCGCATCATCACTTTCCATCAGGTGAGATTGTGGTCAAATGCATGCCTATCAGGAATAAAAAAAAAAAAAAAAACAACCATTTTTTAAATGTATAGCAGTTTTAAATATAGACCAAAATAGGTCTAAAAACAATGACTTAGGAGGCCTTCTAAATCATAATTTCTCAACAAAGATTACAGAATCTAATTAATGAATTTTTGTTGAGAAACAATTAGTAGTTTTTTAGGTTCTTAAATATTTGAGAATATAAGGTGATTTGCTTGTATGGTTTATACGCTTAATGCATCTGACGGACCGAAGGACGGACAATGTGTAAAACGCCCAAGTCAACTTAATTTTTTTATAACTATCTACGGCCAGCTTATTTTTCAACTCAACATAATGCTGAGTTAATACTTTTTGGCATAAACATTATAGTATATATTATTGTTTTAATTTCAAGTTCCTTTTGTGTCATATAAATGTAATTATATTCTTTCTTTCTTTCTTCACGGGTCCATTGCCTATATTTCCTAAAACTTAACTAAAACTATATATTATGTTATGTTATATTGGACTTAAAACACGAACATTTTTTACTTACTTTGTAGTCAACTAGTTTCGGACAAATTAGTTGTCCTTCATCAGGATGAGTCAGACGCGCGATACGCAGAGGCGTGCGGCTCGGGTCGTGTTTTAAGCCGAATATAACATAACATATATGTAATACTCACGATAGTTTTAACATTAAAACTATATACAACAAACACCTAAGTTACCTACAAGACATCGAGGTTATAGTGTACTAAATTTCGTTTCAGATTTCGACCCTCGCGCGTTCGAATCAGAACCTGCTTCCCGGTACGTGGCTCCCGTTGAAACTGTCGCCACACCTGCGCCGATATGTGAGTTTTATTAAAACAATTTGAAAAACAAACAAACAAATGCTTTCAAACTCACAGCCCCACACTAAAAGTACTATGACTTGTGTCGTGGGGCCGTAAACATTAACACCACTCACATAACATTCATAATACGCATACATATTTGCATCATTCTTACAATTTCATAGAGTCATGATATTCGCATCATTTTTCTAATTTCATACAGTCATGATATTCGCATCATTCTTCTAATTTCATACAGTCATGATATTCGCATCATTCTTCTAATTTCATAGAGTCATGATATCCGCATCATTCTTACAATTTCATACAGTCATGATATTCGCATCATTCTTCTAATTTCATACAGTCATGATATTCGCATCATTCTTACAATTTCATACAGTCATGATATTCGCATCATTCTTACAATTTCATACAGTTATGATATTCGCATCATTCTTCTAATTTCATACAGTCATGATATTCGCATCATTCTTCTAATTTCATAGAGTCATGATATTCGCATCATTCTTACAATTTCATACAGTCATGATATTCGCATCATTCTTCTAATTTCATACAGTCATGATATTCGCATCATTCTTCTAATTTCATAGAGTCATGATATCCGCATCATTCTTACAATTTCATACAGTCATGATATTCGCATCATTCTTCTAATTTCATACAGTCATGATATTCGCATCATTTTTCTAATTTCATACAGTCATGATATTCGCATCATTCTTCTAATTTCATACAGTCATGATATTCGCATCATTCTTACAATTTCATACAGTCATGATATTCGCATCATTCTTCTAATTTCATACAGTCATGATATTCCCATCATTCTTCTAATTTCATACAGTCATGATATTCGCATCATTCTTCTAATTTCATACAGTCATGATATTCGCATCATTCTTACAATTTCATACAGTCATGATATTCGCATCATTCTTCTAATTTCATACAGTCATGATATTCCCATCATTCTTCTAATTTCATACAGTCATGATATTCGCATCATTCTTACAATTTCATACAGTCATGATATTCGCATCATTCTTACAATTCGTAGTGATGATATTTGCATAACTCTTCTAATTTCATACATAATCATGATATTTTCAACATTCCTCAAATTTTATATATGTTTAGGCATGATATTCGCATTATTTTAGTTTTATTCATAGGTTTATTTAGTAATAAGTCAAATTCATTAAATTTACTTTTTCATTGTTCCAGTGCGACCACCACCCCAAAACACGTCGAAACGATCACCACCCCAATCCAACCCATCCCCATCCCAACCCCCGAGCCAACCTCCCCCCACCCTCGGCGGCAGCGACGACCTCTTCGGCTCCACTCCCTTCTCCTTCCAACCGAACCAAACCATCGTCCAACCATTCGCACCCAACAACAAACCAAACTACAACCGCGGTGACTTTGACATTCCAACGTCAGTGTTTCTTCCACCGAGCGTTGCTTCCAACACGTCGTTCACGAACGGGCTGAGTGGGCACGACCCGTTTGACACCCAGAAAAATAATAACATTTTTCTGAACGGCTATGGCAACACTTTCAACGGATTTGGGAATCTGAGCGAGAAACCGACGGTCGAATTGGACAGCAGCTTCAACGGGTTCTTGGATAAAACTATTTCGGAAATGAAGGTTGGTGGTGTATTTATTTTAATTCTGTACCTACTGTCTATTCTATGTAGTATCATAGAATAAAAACTACATTTTTCAAATGAACTTTAAAAAATCTTGTAAAAGAGCAATAATTGGATTATAATTTGATTGAAAGATTGGATTATTGCATTAGTTGCCATGTCAATGCTCAGACTTTTTTTAGGCTTTATTGCCAAGCACCGCTATTTATTCTAATGGAAAGTGATGATGCAGTCGAAGATGCTTGCTTTGTAGATACCTATTCACTCTTGACTTGCAGACTCCCAAATTATACCCCTTGGGGAACACAGGGGTGACCCATTAGTGGGATTTCCTCTCCCCCTAGCCTCCCACACCTCTAATCTCACGTGAGATTTTCCAAAATGCGTATTTGTATGTAAATCTGCTTGATCGTGTTGAAATTATTGGACGCCCCTAACAGTGCTGATAGATAACCAGCGAGATAAACAGCTGATTCGAACCCAGCGTCAAAACTACAAGCATATAATATAAATCCAAAGCCTATACTGTATTACGTTTATGTATTCTATGTCATAGTTTAATTTAGGTATATTATTGTTTATGTATGTTTATTGTATTTTCTATATTATTATATTTATACAAAACACCGACGTCCAATTTCATTGCTTACTCCTCTCCATCCAAAGGTTATCTGGAAGAGATCGCTCTTAGCGATAAGACCGCCTGTTGTTACACTTATTTTCTAGATTATTATTCCTTGTCATGTATTTGTTAAGGTGTTCAATGAAGTGTTTATCTATCTATCTATCTATCTATCTATATATCTATCTATACAACCTGTAATTATTAATTTATTTTAATACGTCTTTTGCTGACTCGCTTAAACATTTTTATGTACATCCTAATAATATTATAAATCCGAAAGTTTGTGTGTAAGTGTGTAAGTATGTTTGTTTCCTCTTAACGCTTCAACAGTACGGAGTTGGATGGAATTTGGTACATAGCTTATACCTAGGATTAACACATAGGCTACTTCTTGACTTGATAGTAGCGGGCGAAGCCGCGGGGCACAGCTAGTGGTTTTATATATAATATGATCATTCTAATGTCATTGAGTGACGAGCCGAGTAAGTCACTCGCCTGGTGGTAAGGGTCACGCTTGCCAATTACATTTCAGTGACACCCAGAGATTTTTTTTGAATTTATATAGTTGAACTCCAATGCACTGTGCTCGTCACCCTTATATGTAAGATGCTAAGCCCTGTAATTTCACTGGAAAGATTGCCCTTCAGTCCTGCATTCAGTAATGTTTGCACACCGCTGCTGGTTGAATGTCTGACAATGTATGCTACTGCGCAGACCTACTACTACATAAATATATTCATATATGCTTTTTTTTGATTAAAATTATATGATCTTGGAAACACTTTCTAAATTACCCTAATATTTTTTTAAACAGCTAAACGATTGGTAAGTTAGTTATACAAATTTAAACCAACAATTTTTGTTTCATATATTTCAATATTAATTTTCATCTGTTTTTGTTCTCAGGATGGCTTCAGCAGGGGGCTCGCCTTTGGAAACGATGATTTTTCAATAGACAACCTCGATCCCCTCAAAAAGAATTAAATTTTTATTATTTTGAAAAATAATTAAAATAAATAGGTAATTATTTAGATAATAACATTGTTTTTGTTCATACAACCATCAATATAAAAATTTAATCGAAAACATTAAGTTGTATGGACTTAAATGAAACGAGAAATCGAAAAGTTATGGGTTGCCATATTATTGGTTATTTTAAACGATTTTATTCAGTGATAGTAGTTAGTTAGAAACTGTTAAGTAACGACTAAAATTATATCTTTTCATAACTAAAGAATCTCAAAATTCGTAACCAGTAATATGACAAAACATTAAATTTCAAAATATTTTATTTTAACTAAGATTTGGTGAGAAAAAGTAGATTATATTCGAGGAAATGTTTATGCTCAATGTCAATCCCTAGTGCCTGTAAGACAATAAAGTAAAAGACAATAATTAAGTAAATTAAGATGTAAAAAAAATATACAATTGGTAGATTTTAGGTACAAATATGTATTTCGAAAAAAAAAATGACCACAAAATTATGGACCAAAATTAAATTGAATCAAATGGATTTATTTGAAGTACACCTCAAATTATTCTGTGATAAATCTTCTCATATTGAGGGACTTCAAACGACTGAATCAAAATTTTCTCTGATAGCTTATAACAAAAATGTAAATAAAACTAACCACAAATTATTATTATTTTTTATTGTTATATAATTCTTAAACGGATGGCATTGCAGCTTTGAAGGGTCAACACATTCCATGCTATTTTATTAAAATGATTACTATTTTACTCTTGATTTTATTTTAAAAAATAATATTATTATTCTTAGTATTGTATGATAGTTTTCGTAATTAAAACTGTTGTATCGCAATATCTCATTAGTGGAATATTGTTTTAGTATTGTGTACACTAATGTTACTATATTAAGGCCAAAAGATATACATAATTGTGTATTTTCAATAATAAATATATGTTTATAATGTGGTATTTTATTAAAATTATTTACTGATACGTCATTATATCTTTTAATTTTAGTTTAAATAAGCTCTAAAGTTTAAGTTGTTTTTTTTATAAGGTATTCCTAATAGTATGGTTAAACAAAACGAAAATCACACTTATCAACAGTTTTTAGCATGGACGAGGGGACTGTAGTCTGTATGGGAAGTATTCGGATGGCCCAAAAATCTGTCAAAAATGACATAATAGCGTCAATTAACTGTAATGACATGGTGGCGACGCCGATGCAACGACCGGAATGAGTTCTGTCAATGCCGTGACGCTATTCCATGGCCCTCAATTACATAATCAGGGGGCTGTAACCAAAAGCGATACGAGCTGTTTTTTTATGAATTGAGCAAAACTGAACCTTATTTTGTTTTAGTTTTGTCAATTCCGAATTTTAACCGATCGCAACAGAACTAATACAAATATTTGCTTACAAATTGTAATATTTTAAGCTTGTATATTATACATTTCCCTAAAGTTATAGAGCACTGTATGTACACATTTTGCCTCACGGTACCCATCCTTTGGTCATTTTAACATTTAAACGTATGTAAAATACATACAAAACCCAGAAACTACTTTTACTAATACAAAAGTTCTAACGACAAGGGAATGTCCCAGAATTTGTCCGAGCGTGAAGGCATCCTTGCAGCTGTCAAAATTGTCATGCAGAGCAAATGTCAACTACACCTATTTGTTTGTCGACGTTTGCGAATGTTTTCATTTAGGATTTTAGCGAATTTCGCAATGAAAACATGAATCTCCATGTCGCAATAATGTTATTTACGTTGTAACAAAACTCTGGAAGAGTTGAAATCTAGATTAGAAGGGAATCTCTCAGTATTAAAGTTAAAATGCTTGATCTCAGTGGCGGTTCCGAAGGACCTTACGAATTCGTATTTTCAAACTCAGTTTTCATCGTGCCAGGCATCATAGTCGTCAGTTTATCAGGTAAGATTTGCAGTTTTATTCATCTACTACCATATATAGCCCAAACTTTTGATGTTTCTTTATTATTATTGTATTAATTTCAGGAAACATTTTACCCGTAAAATTGTGATAAAATCGGTCTTAGTTGTGTTTACGCGTATTGAATTACATTATATCAGTTCACTGATTTAAATTCAAAATCACTGTTACAAATGTATTAAAAAATATATGAATAAATAAAAAACCGACTGCAAAAAGTCAAATAGATTCTTTTTTAATTTATTAATATTTTGAATATTAGTATTATATGATAATTGAACTTTAATATTTTGAGTTTGCTAAATTATTAATGTATATTTTTTTTTTTAATAATTAGCTTTTTTAATGTACTAATGTATTTTTATAACACTTTTTACTGATACTTATTATGTTATTAAATAAAAACTTTATTGTAGGTTTATTATAGGAAATGAAAATTAAAACTTTAAACACTTTAAACACTTTAAATTGTTATAGATCCTAAACAGTCATTCGAATAGTGAAACTTGAAGATCATTTTAAAATACCTATTTGATGATACATTTTTTGACCCAGTCCTTTGTCAATATCAAACAACTAAATATATTGGAGTTTTGTGGCGAAAGTGAAAAATTGGTGTGGCTGATTTTGTAGAATTTTCCTAAACCTGTGATTAATCGAGTGATATTGTATAACAATGGTGGACTATTAACCGTTAATACTTAGTAAACATGCAGAGTATAAGCAAATTATACAAAGTTGAAAAACTTGATTTCCACTTTCGCTCCAAAACTACAATAGAAATTAAAGTTTCTACCACCTTTCTAGGGCATGACTTGACTATGACTGGACCTTGATTCTTCTACTTGACTTTTACTGTGACCAGTGGACTGGAACGTTTAACATGAAATACACTTGAAATATTTAAATATACTGGACACTGGCTAAATGCACAAGATTGCGAAGCCAAAATTAAAACAAAAAAATCAACTAAACTTGCCCTGTGGCTTCACCCGGTATTATCAAGTTTTGATATAAAAATCATCAAATTCGGTTTACACATTTGGTCCCTTGTGAGCCAACAAATATACATGCATAAACACATTAACCTTCTATTTGTCATACATATACCCAGCATGAGGGGAACGCTACCTACTAGAAGTGGGTACTACCGGTACTTGAGCACTTGAGTTATCTATATGCTCGGTGCCTTGTAGGTGCTGTGATGTGTGCTTTGTAGATGCTGTGGTGCTGAAGTGGTGTGATGCTCGGTGACAGGCTCCGCTAACTGTTATCAAGTCAAAAAGTAGCCTATGTGGTAATCCTAGTTATAATCTATGTACATTCCAAATTTCATCCAAATCTGTTCAGCCATTAAAGCGTGAAGAGGGAACAAACATACTTACACACAAACTTTTGGATTTATAATATTAGTAAGATTAATTAACTTATCTGTTTTTTTTTAATCTTGCAAGTGACACTAAAGACATGACAGTAGTCAGTAATTAACATTAAATTCAGTTGAACGCTTGCACACTCAGAGCCGAGTCAAACCAAGTGGTTTTTCAATACAATTGTATTGTAAATTATTGTTAAATTGTAAGAAAAAAATGAAAAAAAATACCACCCCACACCAAGTTCGATGACTTGTGTCATGGGTGCCAGAAACATTCACATCACACACACAATCACAACATTCTAAACAGAATACCATCGGATGTGATATTGTGAAAAATTTAAGTTATTGAACTGTGTATTGGGGTATTATTGATTATTGAAAATTATTTCAAAATAGTCTTTGGCTTTCTTTCAAAATCGGTTTATTCGATACTGATATATGTGGTAACAAACATTCACACACAAACAAACATTCGCATTTATAATATTAGTAGGATTCTTCTGTAAGTGTGTATGTGTCTGAAATCGTCCATAAAAGATGGACCGATTTTGATTAAAAAAAAATGTGTCTTCAGATAGATTCAAGAATGTTTAGATTCACAATTCTATCTGATAAATAATGTTATTGTTTTTTTTTTATTTACGCGAAATAAGTCGTTAAACCTTGTTCTCATATGAATAAATAACCATCTGTAAGGTCTTAAAAAGAGGAAAAAGTTAAGACTTAAAAAAAATAACACCAAAAGCACAATTATGGCCTTTGGAATTTAAAATTGTGCTTCTGCCGGGAATCGAACCCGGGCCCTAGCGTAGAAAGTAAATTGCCCACTGCGTCAACTGTGTCAAGGCATTACCTATACTGTATTTATCTGCTGTCAATAAAGAGTTATTGTATGACTATGGGCGATTCTTTTCCTGATTAACGCAGGGTAAACCAAGGGGCGTAACTAGTTTGAGATATTTCCGTGATCTCGTAACGCTTTAATCTCTATTATTATTAAATGATGCATGCTTTATACCGAGTTAATACAGTAGTGATTACAGTATCGTACTGTGCGTGGTCCAAAACATAAGTGATATTATCATTTGAAATACTGGTCAAACGTTTGTTTATCGCAAATTTAAACGAGTATATATAATATAACGAGTTTAAACGAGTATATATAAAAACAAAAAAGCAGACTGCGTAAAAACAGTTTTTTTTTATTTTACACTTTTTGGTACCCCACTTGACACAGAATATTGCGTTTTTTTGGCGCCATATTAGAATTTGATTGTTGTCATGTCTTTCGTAACACTCTCAAACTAAAACAAATATATTGACGTAAGAAGCATCAAAATTGGCTCACGCGTTTGTTCTATATAGAGCCACAAAGGAATACATAGGCTGATAAATACTTTTTTTGTGCATTTGATAGACTGGACGAGCATGTAGCTCGCCTGATGGTAAGCGTCACGTCTGCCCATTACTATTGTGAAGTTCAAAATCCTTCGCGTCAACGCACGGCGCTCATCGTTATTTTATGGACTGTAATTTCATTGGAAACATTACTTTTCCAAAATACAGTAATGTTTGTACATACTATATGTTTCCGCAGGACTCTCTTGCAGAGTCCACCTTGCCAAGAAGTGGTACTTTCCCAGGTAGACTCTGCAAGAGTGCTACCATTACAATGATGCGAACAAAACTAACTCATTCACATTCACAGCAACACACTGAGCTCAAAGACTTGTATCGTGGGTACTGGAAACATTTACATCACACACACTTAATCACATCCAGAACCAGAAGCAGAAATGTACCTCGGGAACAAATATAAACGCAAGCAAAGCTTAAAAAACCGATTTCACCGCTTTATATTCAGAACCCTTGATCAGATTAAATTTATTAAATACGCATTATTGAAAATAACTCATAAACTATTGGTCAGATCATGATCAAATTTAAATGTGACCGCATGGGAATCAGCAGCTTTCAAATATAAAAATAATCATCAAAATCAGTTCATATAGAAAAAAGTTCTTAGGCACACCTAAAAAAAAATACAGTTGAATTGAAAAAACTCCTCTTTTTTGAAGTCGCTTAAAATTAGATAGCGTTAAGACATTATTATTTAATTAATATTAAGAAAATATATAAAGTTAAAGGAAATATAAAGTTCGTCGCTTGTAGCAAGGCTTCAATAGCTCATTAAGAGCGGTAGGGATTGATATACGGGTTCAAATCCCACTACAAGCCATAATTTTATTTTCTAAAACTACTTTATGCCTGACTGTCATGACTAAAATGCTTGCCTACTAACATGCCTACGGTTGCAAAAATAACGCTTAGTTTGTAAACACGATCTTTGTAATTAAATATAGTTCAACAGACGTGAATTACTAAAAGTAACAATCTTGCAAAAATCGCTCCCCTCTCTAAGTTCACACCACACCTGTATCTCAACGTCGGGCTCCACGTTGCGACACGTTTTAATATCAATACAGATAACTGTCAACATTCGCGCCAAACGCCGACACAGCTGTTAAAAACACGAAAAAGTTTTAATAATACAAGATGGCGGATTTGGAAAGTCTACAAAAGCTCGAGGAGCTTCTTAAAGGGTCTGAATTGGAGAACCCGTCGAGGAAGCAGATCCTGGAGCTGATAGAATCCGCTGGGCTTGCTGATGATGTGAAAGCTGGTTTGCTTAATATCGTCAAAGGGGACGTCCCTCAATTGTTCGGAGGTTACGGCAGCGGCGCTCTATTGGGAATCTTTTTTGTTGTCATAATTTTTGCTGTCATATGTAAGTTTTTCTACATTCTTAGTTTACTTAGCAGTTTAGGTCAGATTTAAATTACTTATTAGTCTTATGGATAGATCGTAATTCTAATGCTGGTCCAATAATAATTATTACGTCACGTCATTAAAAAATAATAATAATATGCAAAGTTTTTTAAACAACATTTCTATGATCATGCTTGATTGATACTTTGCTTTTGAAATTTTGAGGTTAAAATTTGACGATGAAGCGTAACTTATGTGTTGCTAGAAATAAAAAAAAAAATATTGCTAGTATACTAAAAGAGCTTGATTTTTATTTTCAATGTCGAATCGGAGTTTCATATGTCCAATGTTACCAACAATAGGCTTTTTGACTGGCTGTTTTTTTATGCTGTAGGTACTCTAGTTGTACCCGCGGCTTCGCCCGCGTAAATTAAAAAATCATTATGTATCGGATTGAATTGTGAACATAGACCATTCTCGAATCCACCTAAACACACTAAAAATTTCATCAAATTCGGTCTAGCCGTTTAGGAGGAGTTCAGTCACATACACACAGACAAAAGAATTACATATGTAAATAAAGACTAGTTGTTTCGGCTGCGTAAATTAAAAAAACATAATTTGTCAGATCTAATTGTGAATCTATACCATTCTTGAATCCTCCTGAACACACAAAAAAATTCATCAATATCGGTCCAGCAGTTTAGGAGTTCAGTCGCATAGGTACACATATACAGAAGAATAATAACATATGCAAGCATTTGTCCACTCTCCCACCGGATTTTAGATAGACAGCCAAGTGTTAACAGTTTTCAATAACATCATCATCATAAGTTAGCATTTCTGATGAAATCAAGATAAATAACACCGGACAAGTGCGGGTCTGACTCGCGCACCAAAGGTTCCATAATATAATGTCTATCCGACATTGACGTCTTGTTTGACCAAGCGAAGCGATGTCTCTAAGTTGACTTGGGTTCAGTACATTGTCCGTCCGACCGTCTGTCTGAGGCATTTAGCGTATAAACCATACGAACTAATAACTTCAAATTCTCAGAGAATATGTAAAGCAGTGGCCCGAAGCAGAATATGGCAATTAAAATTATATAATCGAAAATATTAAGGGGGCACCCAACAACGAAAGTGGGGGGCAGAAT
Organism: Lomographa bimaculata; assembly: GCA_948107665.1. Taxonomy (NCBI): domain Eukaryota; kingdom Metazoa; phylum Arthropoda; class Insecta; order Lepidoptera; family Geometridae; genus Lomographa; species Lomographa bimaculata. Next base: position 4,121,881 of record OX403612.1, on the reverse strand, counting down.
AGATTTTTTTTTCTGCCCGTGTTGTTTATCGTTGTAGAGTAGGAAACCGTTTAAAAAAATCTATGTTGGAAAATAACAATTTGGTGGGGTAGCAAAGTCTCTGTTATTTTTAAAACATAATTTTCAATATCGGTACACATAGAAAGAAGTTATGAGGTAACACACACAAAAAAAACAACGGGTTGCACACCGAGAGTGCCAGCAGAAAGGAATACTTGAACATTAACGTTGTAAACAGCAGGAGCAGGCATACATTTTCGCCGCGCGGTAGAAAGAAAGGGGGATATCACTTCCTCTCCTACTCCGCTCCGGCGGTCTACTCTCCTTCCGTCTTACGAATTTTCGATCAGGTCACGTGTCCTAACGCGAGTTTAACATTTTTTACCCATCCCAAAAAGTGCACAACGCCGCTAAAGAAGTTTTCACTTCAAAAATAACAGTCGGATTGAGTACCTCCTTTTTTGTGAAGTCGGTAGAAAAGGTCGCTTTGACGTATATCTGTCTCTTAATCAAAAATGTACTTAGCTATGTTTATGTATGTTTACGCAATATCACATACGTGGCTAAAGATAGCGTATCTATTATTTAACATTATCTTTGACTTTAACTCTAAAGATAAATGCATTCGACCTCAATTCACAGTAACGATAGGTTAATAATAATATTATGATAAATGTAAATATAATCAAAATAAACTTACATTGAATACATTGTAAGTTTATTCGCATCACACCAATGTGTGTGAACTATTTTACATACATCGTTCAAATTCAATGTATGTCAACTTCTGTTTACCGACTTCACAAAAAAGGAGGAGGTACTCAAGTCGACTGATAATTTTTTTTTTTTAGTGTGTTGTCTTCGTTCCACGTAAACCGATTTTGAATTTTATTTTTTGTTTGATAGATGTTGATTTCCAATTGGTCCCATTTAAATTTGATCAAGATCTGACTAGTTTTTGAGTTATCTTGAACAATGCGTATTCTGTGGACTACATTGACGATGTTCTCGTTTTTAACCGACTTCAAAAGTTACCTCATAACTTCTTTGTGCGCCGTTTTTGATGATTATTTTTTATATTTTAAAGCTGGTGCTTTCCATGTGGTCCCATTTAAATTTGGTCAAGATCTGATCACTAGTTTTTGAGTTATTGTCAATAAGGCGTGTTTAATACGTTGAATCTGATCAAGGTTCCGAAGATAAAGCGGTGAAGTCGGTTTTTTTAAGCTTTGCTTTCGTTTAATTATACATACATCGTTCAATGAATGTGAACTTTTTTTTTTGAAGATAGGCAACCATTTGAGCGCTATCTCACCTGATGGTAAACGACGATGTCGTCGACTATGAAGCAAGCTTGCTTAGAAGGTACCTCTATTCGCCTGCGACTTGAACGACTCCCATATTGTACTTATCAGGAAACACTCACTATATTTTTTAAATGATTTTATGCTCTTTAAGCTTGCATCTGAGCACAAACTCACCAGAAGGAAAGCGATGATGCGACCGAAGATGTAGCATGCTTTACTTCGTGGGGCAGTGGCAGTTTAATAGCTTATACAATGCCATTGTCTGACCTGTGTATTATAATTATTTTTCCTTAAAATATGGAGATTGGACAGTTTGTACCGTTTGAGTTTGAGTTGGGGGCGCGTTCGCCTTTCAGCGGCTATCGGGTTCGATTCCCGGTGGAAACACAAGTTTTCTTCCCAAATTGTTTGTTTGTTTCTGGTTCTGCGTGTGATTGAGTGTGATTAAGTGTGTGATGTGAATGTTTCCGGTATCCAAGTCACATGTCATCGAACAAATCAAGAACTAATACATAATACATTTTGTACTTGGTCCCATTAATAAATCAATATCGTGAAGTGTTCCAAAATCGGAGGTATTGGCGGTGACATCAGTCATTATTTAAAAAAAACACAATTACAAACAAAATTGATAAACATAAGTAAAGTGTTTTTTCGCCGTGATTAAGATAAATAAAAACATCACCTCTTATAACCCATCGGGTAGCAACACGCATAAAATAGTGATTTTTCACTGCTAAAAAATTATGCACACTACAAAGAGAAACAGTAAGTCAACTTATACAGTAACGGTTAAAGCAGAAACACAGAGGACCAGAATCAAAATTATGGAACAATAAAAAATGGCTGCACCGATTTTCAACTGACATCCAAAAAGTTCTTAATTCTTAATTCGACTGTATGTTTTTTTTGTATGTATTTAACGCGATCATTCCGCCAATTATGAATCGATTTTGAAGTTTCTTTTTTGTTTAGTAGATCATACTTTAGAGATAGTCCCATATACATTTAATCGAAATTGGTTTAGCGCCTTTTGAGTATATTAACAAAACACAAAATATAAGTGGCGGAGTTGGATTTTAAGCTTTCCTTGCGTTCAAATTATTACCAAATATAGCTATGAGCACTCAAACAAAAAACCTTTCAAATAAAATAACTGGTCCAAAATTGGTCAAACCATTTTGGCAATAAATCACTATAAATAAAGAAACTATCGTTTTGTACACAAGCATCCTCTCGCTTTAAACGCATATACGTTCTCCATTTGTCGTAAGGTAACAAGTCAAAATACAAAACATTAAAAAAAACCCGGCAGCGTAAAAAGCGTACTTAATTTTTTATTACACTTTTTCGTTAATAAAACCTATTAAGCGACTGTACAAGAATTTCATCACAACTTTATTATTGGTATTAAAAATTTTAGTGAGAATGGTTTATAATCTACTTTAAATCATTATAGATCCTAAATAATTGACCAATATCAACCAATATGTAAAATGAAAAGTGATTAAAAAAACCTAAAGATGATTATTAAATATCTATTTAATGATACCCTTTGTTTTTTACTTGATACAGTTCGTAGAATTTAATTATAATTTTTTTACAATATGGCGTCTGGCAGTAGCCATATTGAATGTTGATAACTGGCATATCTTTAGTGGCCCTAGCACAGTTAAGAGAAATCGATTAACGTAAGAATCATAAAAATCTGCCCACGCGTTTAGTTTCTAGAATGCCACAAAGGAACAGACATACATAGACAGTTAAATACATTAGCCTTGCGTGGCGCAGTACTTAGATACATTTTGTGTTTATAAAAAAAAATCAAGAAGAATCTTTGAAGCAGTTTCACTTTAAAAATAACGTATCAGGCCGGTTTGTGTGATAATATTTGTCTGGTACAGTGCGTACTTGATCTACTGGCGTTATCTGTATTATTATCGCCGCGATAATTCTGCGTCCTCCTCACATGATTAATATTAGTTTATCGACGCCTGCTATTGTGAGCCGTGAGTCTATCATTTAATTTCATTTAACATTTAAAATATATTTTATTTCAATAAAACCTTTGTTGACGGATTGTGTTTGCGTGAAACTTAACGTTAAACTTGTTTATAGTGCATCAAAGAGTATATAAACACTACGTTGTAATCTAGTGAAACAATATGCGCGCACGCTGCTTCGCTCTCACGTCGCTGTGGATTTCAACTGCAATAAAATTTTAGAGAGTTTGTTATCTACCATATCGAAATATCCTCGATACATCTAGGTTAACTGGAAGAAAATGCTATGTAGCATTAAGTTCGCCTATGTTCCTACAATATTGTCTGTACAATAAATAATTTTCTTTCTATCTATCTATAACTACATTTCATTTAAATTTTCGTTGAATCTAGATTACAATTTCCACTCATATTTTGATTTATGAGATACCATTTTTATGATGTCTTTATTAGCATACAGAGGATGGACTTCGTTGTAAGATCAGTGCGATAGATGCTTGAATATGGCTCCCTAAAATCACATCTTATTATATACACCTAAAAATGCGCGTAGACTCGCCGTATGCACCAAGTTTCAAAATCGAATCGAAACTGTACAATGTAATTGTGAATCTATGCTATTCTGGCGCATATCCAAAACTGAATGAAAGGGCAATCTAAAAATACACATAAGGAGCATACTTTTTCTATAATATCAGTTCGCCGCGATATAAGGGACGTATCTAACGTTAGCGGAGCTAGATTTGAACGGATATATGTTTGTGTATAAATTATATTTTATTTAACTTCATAAGAATATAATGTTTTAAATTGAATGTAATAGGTATAGGCTGTGGATTTAAAAAAAAATAAAATGAAAGAAATTATTTTGTTGATGTAAGTGATAACTCATTTTGAGAGCTAGTTTGTGTCGTAATTGTTTATTAAAAAAAATCGAATCACAGATGACTGACTTATAAAATGAAGTATTCTTATTATTTACAATCAAATTCACTGTACGCAAACGCAATCAGTCAACAATAAAAAAAATATAACTTGTTAAAGTCAAATTGAATTTCCCGCCGAAACAGACCAAGATGGCGGACTCTGATGTCACCGACCAACCGTCAGGCATGAACCTCGGCGGCGTTATCAGTCAAAAGCTAGCAGAACAGATTAAAAACATGGACGTTATGACCGTTCTACAAAAGATGATCGCCACAACAACTACTGCCAAAGAATCTGAAGAAGTTAAACTGAAGTTAGAAGGGATCATAGCTCAGTATAATTCAATGAGTGAGCAGGACAAAGCTACATTTACCGCCAAAATTAAAGAAGGCTTAACGAGCAAAATAACGGAGAAGCTAACAGATCCTAATTCGAAATATTTCAACGGATTAGAAGACGCGATACAGACTGCTGTCTTTAATCAGCTGTATTTCGTTGGAGCCATAGTTCTGGTTGTTATAATATTGATAGGTATGTAATGTTCTTTGTTATTGGGGACGAGGATATACCCAGTGTAGGATGGCCGAATGTTAGTACGTGTAGATCTAAGATTGGTCAAAACAACCAAAAAAGTAGAGGGCAAAATTATCACACTATTTAGACTAATAGTCTAAGTTTAAATTTTGACTTTAAAGAGCAAAGTGAATATATTCAGTCTTCAACTCAATTTAACGGAACTCTCAAAAATAAAACGAATATAAAAAAACTTTAAAATACGCTTTTACATAGCTTGGAATAATTAAAAAACTAATACCTACTTCGCTTTTAATATTTCGGAACCCTTCACGCGTTCCAGATTATATTTTTTGGGAACTACTAGATGCTGCACCCTCTTAAACAAAAATATAATAAAAATAACTGCTTTCACACTCAGAGGCTACACTAAGTTCGAAGAGTTGTATAGTCGGTGCCGTATACATTCACATAACATACAGAATAGTTTAAATAGGTTGATTCATTCCAGAGATATATTCATAGGTAAAATACACTTTCAAAAAAAAAGCTGTATTCACTCAGTTCAGCAAGAGATTCCCACTTTTTCTACCGGCATCACAAAAAAGGAGGAGGAACTCAATTCGATTGTATTTTTTTATCTTTGTTACCTCATAATTTCTTTTCACGTGAACCGATTTTTAATTATTTTTTTTGTTTGAATGCTGTTGCTTTCCCATTAGTCTCATTTAAATTTGATCAAGATCTGATCAGTAGTTTTTGAGTTATCGTCAATAATGCGTGTTTAATACCTTTCATCTGATCAGGGTTCCGAAGATAAAGCGTAAAGTCGGTTTTTTTAAGCTCTGCTTGCGTTTGATTATTGGAAGTTGGTGTATGACAAGTTTCTGCTTACTAGATAGATATATAGATATACAATTTATACTTACTAGAGATGAGATGATTAAAACTATTAAAAGTCTGCAGACATATAAATCCTCATGTCTGAAGACTACAGAAGGTAGACCAAGAACTCCTCGATAGCTAACAGTAGAATGGTGTTTGGGGTCATTTAAATTAGTTTACAGTACCGAATACATAAATACTAAAATAATATATAATATAACTACCAAATACTTCAAAAAACCTACCTATTTTTAAAAGCAAGTTTTTTTTACCTTACTGCGCGACGTAAAGTAGGTTAATGTTAATCATTCTACATCAAATATGTATGTTACTATGGGACACTATAGAGACCAAATGCATGTCCTGGGTTCGAGGAGCACAAATTCCTTCCCAAGGGATATTTGTGCTTCTGGTTCTGGGTGTAATGTGTGTGTAATGTGAATGTTTCCGGCAACCTCGATACAAGTCTTTGAACTTAGTGTGGGGCTGTGAGTGTGAAAGCGTTTGTTTGTTTGGTCTTAATTGTGCGTGTCGCTAAAGACATGACAGTAATCAAAATTAAAAATGGCGACTATCAGACGCCATATTGTAAAAAATAAAAACATAAATTCGACGTACTGTATCAAGCGAAATCATCTTTGAATAGGTATTTGAAAAAAATATTTAGGTTTCTTGTACAATTTTCATCTCGAATTACCTTTTAGGATCTATAACAATTATTTAAAGTTGGTTAGCAACCATTCACTCACTTAAATATTCAATAATTACAACAAAGCATTAATAATGTTCTTATATAATCACATTATAAGTTTTATTAACGAAAAGTGTAAAATAATAATATATTAAAAGTTTGTTTAAATTTTTAGTACATGGACATATTATATATTATTTTTAATTAAATATGTATATATCAATTATACACTATATATATTATTTATATATATATTTATTATACATATTAGTTTATAATATAATATGTATAATTAAAAAAAATATTATTCACCAATCTCTTAAAATCATAACTAAAGATTTAATTTAGCAATGTAGCGTAAGAAAATATTAATTTTTCAATAGTGAAATGTACCTATTTATCAATAAACTAGAAAGATAACACATGATACCATCTTAATTGGGTGAAGTAGATAAGTAATAAATAGAGTTTATCGAAAACCAATTTTATTTCGATTTGGATCATAATTATAACGTTTACTTTTGATATATTTTTAATTGTTGGCTCTGCAAGCTAGCCAGCGTCAAGTAATAAATATTTTATAAGTAATAAGTTATTTTTAATGCTCGATGGGCAAGCATTTGACCACTATCTAAGACGAAGATATAGAATGCTTGCCCAGAAGGTACCTTACTCGAGACTTGAAGACTCCCAGATTTACACTCCTTCGCTGTACGGATGATGAACTTGTAAGCGAAACACTTCGAGCGAACTGGAGCTATGTCAACCATAGATAGATGACGTTTGACAGTTTGTCTTGTCGTTAGATGGTAAAAAGGACACTGAGGTATTGACTCTCTATTATGTTATTTCTGCGCACACTCTCCAAATTACGCTCGCAAAATTCTTTGATCATGTTTTTCCCTTTTACAAGCTATATTTGTTCGGGTGGAATTTTGCAACTCTATTTTGAAGAAGATATCTTCAACAGACTGAACAAAAATGTTGTATTCTTGTTTACTTTGTATGACAATACATGGTTAGCCGTGTGACGTCATTCTATATCCAACATGGCGGAACACCCAAAATGGCTGACAAGTTATTTTTAATGCACTCCTACAATATGGGTATCGAATGAAAGGGCTTGCTGAGAATTACTCGAAAAATACAGGGACGTCATTCTAAATCCAATATGGCGAACTTCTAAAGGCTTGTTTTAAAAACGTTTGTAACCAGTTGCTTATTCAAACATATTTTCTTCTCTTTCCAGTATTCTTCGGCTACAAACTCTACAAATCAATCAGAGATAAAGAAACAAGGAAAGAAGAGAAGAAGAAGTTGAAACAGCTGAAGAAGAAGAAGTGAATCGTATTCGAAAATGGAACGCGCTAAAATGGCCGACGATTAGGTTTAACGGTTATTGTCTTAGAAATTATGTATTTTTGTTTCAACTTGAAGATTGGTTTTTAAAATCCATTTTTAAGTTTTTTTTAGGAGTAAACACGTAATGATATTGTATTTTTTTAATAAATAAAAATGGGCAGCGAAGTATTTTCTAAATTTTACGTCTATTATTTCAACAACACATTTTATTAGCTATTATTTAAGGTAATTATTATCTAATAATTATGTAATTTATTTATTACTAGCCGTGTTCCGCGGCTTCGCCCGCTATTATCAAGTTAAAAAGTAGCCTATGTGTTAATCCTAGGTATAATCTATGTACATTCAAAATTTCAACCAAATCCGTACAGTCGTTAAAGCGTGAGGAGGGAACAAACATACTTACACACAAACTTTCGGATTTATAATATTAGCAGGATGCAAGACGTATTCAAATATACATTTTTTCTTTCGCACAAATTTATTTATAAAAAGTTTTATATTGTCTAAGTGGCTGCAGAGCTATTTTTGTACCATCTATAGAAACACTAGAAAATCCCCGTGGCTTTACTCGCGATAATAAGTAGCCTATGTGTAATCCTGTGTATAAGCTATTTACCATCCAAATTTCATTTAAATCCGTTCTGCCGATTAAGCGTGAAGTCATAACAAACATTGCACATAAACTTTCGCATTTATAATATTACATTGATTAAAAAAAATTCACTATTAAGTCGCGCATTTCTAAGCTCAACTAATTAAGTAATTATTATTTTGCTGATAAATACATAATTTTTAAGACATTGTTTTAAATGACTGATTTAAAAGAAAATATTTAAAAGGATGTACCAATTATTATTTATTTTACGTCTGTCACGGACAAATTACTTGAATGTTTATAGTTTTAATTTATGACTGTGACTTGATTAGGTATTGTGATAGTTGTAACATGACAAACAGCAATTTTTAAACTTTACTCTTGTTCAATACGAATTCAATAATATTTATTAATTAATGGGGAAGAGCAAGTAAAGGTTTCTGGCTATTGCATCTCCATTAGTCGCCCGTGTCATAAGAAAAAGAATTCGTTTCAATCTGTTCCGAAATGGGACGATACGTTTGGTATCAGTTCCGCATGTCCCATAAGCCCACGCTCCGTGTTTTATTCACCTCTAATTTAAGCAATTGTATAATTTATAAATATCATGTAGAGTAGGACCATTTTAAATGTGAACGCCTATCCACTGTATGTCAAACGATCGAGTATCAAATTATGTTTTTTTTTTTGTGGAGCGGCGTGCACATTTATAATTGTTCTACTCAACATCGTTTAAATATGTGGGGTCACATCGGAACCGACCGGGTCAGCTTGCACTACTAAAGTCTCTAAAGTTAACATCTGGACAAATCAAACTAAAAGTTTAATCCGTCCATTTAGGGGACAACCATGGACAGATAGGAACAAATCTAAAAATCCCAACTTCTCCGAATGGATTAAAAATTAGAGAATTTTGAGTTGGAAATAAAGTTAGTATCAGCACTTGTAAATAAAGTTAGAATTTTACTACCTACCCGCAGTTGCCATAGTTTTTAACTGTAAATAAAATATTAAAATATATTTTTGTAGAAATTTATCATTGTTACATAGTCTCATTTGACCGCAGTAGATATTGATTGAACTGTAAAAATATCGTCAACAAGCTTTAAAAAAAATATTGATATAACTACGACTAAGAAGCTGTAAAAAATACACCAAGTCAAATGCCAATGTAAACTCCAACCGATGCCGCTCGTCGAAGTTTACGTTCCGCTGTAAAGCCGTGAACGATCGCAATATCCACTCTCGCGGCGGCGCGGTGCTCGCATTACCGTACCACTAAACGTTGACCGTTGTTAATTTTTGTTTTATTTTAGTTTGGTTCGCAAAGCAGAGGCTTTTGAAATTAAAACTTTCGGAATTTAATCTGTATTACATGTTGGAATGTTGACAGCCGAACAAGTTAATTAGAGATGCTCTTAAATTCATAAATCCGAGCCCGAAAGCGGCTATTTTTTCTGTGGTGAAACGATACGTGGACATCGCGGTCGCAGTGGGCGCTATACGAAACAAGGCCTAATTAAAGTATATCATTAAAATATTTTTTAAGCATTTATTTAGTATCTAATATTAGTCTACTTCACCATGAGATCTTTATCAAATGATGAAATAAATAGACAATTACATCTAAGTTACATTGTGGAAAGAAAATAAAAATATGAATGTGAGTAAGCAACGCTCAGCATGTCATGTATGTTTTGTATTGGACAAGAGTATAAATATTTTATTGGTGTATAAGAATATTATATTTATGAATGTAGATGTTACTTTTTATTCCAACATTCCTCATAAATTAAGTGAAAAATTACAGTAATTTGTGTAATAAATGTTGTTATTCGTCAGTACTTTGTTTTGTTTCTAATGTCACCATACATCATAGGTATTTTTTTTAAGAAGCTTCTTTTTTATTGCTCTATCACGATTTTTCCTGCAACTCCTCGTATGACTGGTAGAAAATGCTGTATTAGCATTAAGTCTGTACACGGAGGACTAAACTAAATTATGCAAAAGAATGAATATATGGATAAAACTGGTATGACTGTCCGGTTTTATAGCAATAGAAAGTTAAAAACGCTATTTCACTTTATCTTCTTTATATATATATAATTCTTCTGTACGTGTGTATGTGATTGAACTCCTAAACGGCTGGACCGTTTTTGATGAAATTTTATGTGTATATTTAGGTAGATTCAAGAATAGTTTAGATTCACAATGCGAACTGATATTTTTTTTAATTTACGTTCGATGACTTGTGTCATGGGTGCCGGAAACATTCACATAACACACACAATCACACCCAGAACCAGAAACTTCCCTTGGAGAGAAAACTTGTATTTCCACCTGGAATCGAAACCGAGACCTGCTGCTTAGAAGGTGAACGCGCACCCAATTAAGTATTAATCTAAGTGAAAAATAAAAGAATACATCATATGTACAGTATAGATTTATTGAACAATATGAAAAAGAAACAAGCCTACTTAAATTTGCATGTCATCCTTATATAAGCTAAATATATACAATTAAACTTCTTACATTGATTTGTCTGTAGCATTGGCCAAGCCATGCAGAAATAAAGTCAATTTGGAACAAAAGGAATATCGCTTGAGGCGTCTTTAAAATAACCGCTGAGCCATCCAGGTACTACAAGCAAGCGACGAAATTATCCTTTCCTTATCTGGGTGGACGATATCAACACGTGATAGCTTCTCGTTAGCCGTAGTACCCAGTTAGTTTTTACCGACTTCAAAAAAGGAGGAGATACTATGTTCGACTGTATGTTTTTTTGTGCATGTTCACCGATTTCTCCCCCATCTGTGAACCGATTCTCAAAATTATTTTTTGTTTGGTGGTTTATATTTCAGTGGTGGTCCCATATAAATTTTATCGAAATCGATCAAGCCAAAACCAATATATAAGCAGTGAAGTTGGTTTTTTTAGGCTTTGCTTACGTTTAAATTATAAGCTATTTCGGTAGATGCAGGCGTCACACGTTACAAAACGTTAATTACAACGAAAGCATTAATTCGTCATTTGAGATAGGGCTTAGGTAGCTTAGCGGTTAGAGCAATGAGGCATGATACCCTATGATTGTGGGTTCAAAATTCAATTCGATATTTTTCTTTCTAAATTTACTTCTTATATGTTATTAAATGTTATTTATTATGTTAAAATTAATTTCAAATAGCTAATTCTAGCATGCATGGTAGTTGTTTCTGTCGTGATATCAGTAACACCAGAGATAATAACTCCATCATCATAAGGTTCATTTTTCAACGTAAAATGACGCTTGATTTACAAACGAGATCATAACTATAGGGAAACATTTGATTTTCGTGTTTTAGACAATGCAATCCTAAATATCTTTGACTGTATACATGACATTCTAAATATTATACCGCTAAATATATGCATAAGTTTGTTACTGTAATTAGTGCAGTTGCATACACAACTTTATCTACTTGTAGTGACCGCAAATCAATAATTTCGATGCAAGTAAAGCTTTTAAAAAACCGACTTTACCGTTTTATCCCCAGAACCCTTGATCAGGTCTTGACAATATTTATATGGGACCAATTTGGCAATAGTGTCAAATTAGCCCCAATATTGTGGTAAAAGGGTATAGACACTAACAAAAAAATTAAGAATAATCCTAATCCATCTAGCCATCTTTGAGTAATTGAGTAACACAGAGAAATAAAGTTGACAAATGATATAAGAACATATTCAATGGCAATTAAATATGCATTATTAAGGATAACTCAAATCCAAAAACGACTTCAAAAAATGGAGGAGGTTCTCAATTTGACTGTATTTTTTTATGTGTGTTACCTTTACCAAAACTTTTTTGTAAGTAATCCGATTTATATGATTATTTTTTATTTAAAAGCTGGTGCTTCTCATGTGGTTCCATTTAAACTTGAACAAGATCTGATCAGTAGTTTTTGAGTTATCCTCAATGCGTATTTAAAACATTTAATCTGATCAAGGGTTCCAAAGGTAAAGCGGTGAAGTCGGTTTTTTATGCTTGCGTTTAAATTTTTTCACACAAGAAATGATCTACTCGCTTATACACTTAATAATAATAAAAGTCGCATAGTATGAAACAAATTAAAAATGTTCCATTTCATGAACAAGGGGCAAAATTTAAATTTAAAAAATACCCCCGACGCTAAATTTTAAAAACGGCTGCGCCGATTTTCACCAAACATAGTGAAGAACACTCGATCAAGTCCCCTTTTAAATAAACTTGTTATATGTATGCTCAAAATAGGTTTAGGCGTTTCCCAGATCTTACAGAGGGTTGAGATCAACTTTTTAATAGACTTATTTTGTTTATATTGAAATTGGTTTATAATTACTGTACATATTATTATAGTGCTGTTTCCATACAAAAATCAATGGAAAAACATGTATGTGAACTGAAATAAAATAGTTGAATGGGCTATATAAGCAATTTTAGACTTTATATTATGTGCAAAATATACAAAATGTGGAGTTTTCAAACCAGATATAATTAAACGCAAGCAAAGCTTAAAAAAACCGACTTCACCACTTTATCTTCGGAACTTTCATCATGTTACTAAACACGCATTATTGAAGATACTTCAAGAATCTTGATCAAATTTACCAATAGGAAAACGACATCTTTCAAAAAAAAAAAAAATTCAAAATCGGTTCACGTGGAACGAAGTTATGAGGTAACACACATAAAAAAAAATACAAGTGACTTGAGTACCTCCTCCTTCTTCGTGAAGACGGTAGAAAGCATATAAAATTAGAAAATCTTTTGTATGAGATATAATATTAATATATATATATAATAGATATAATATTTTGGTTATTTTTTGTATCATTATTATATGAAAATTATACATTTTGTGGTTTTGCACATTTACACCAAAACAACATGTTTTTATTCGTTTTAACACTTCACAAACCTCATACTTTTGTCCATTGGTTTTTGTATGAGAAGCATCCTCAAGTGGACCATCTCACTCCACTAAGTTGGCACAAAATCAAGAATGCACACACAGCCCCACACTAAATTCGATGGCTTGTCTCGTGGGTGCCGGAAACATCCACACGCACACAACAACCAGAACGAGAAACACAAATTTCCCTTGGGAAGAGAAAATTGTGTTTCCGCCGGGAATCGAACCCGATACCCCTGCTTAGATGGCGAACGCGGGCCGATCTAAGCCAATGGGCAGTTCAATAAAATTATTTGGCATTTTTCATTTTTTTTACATCTTAATATCTAATACTGGTTTTACATACATAATTTTTTTAAGGCTAATAATAGAGATACTGTTTACTTATGGCCAGTAAAGATATCCTGATATACGATATCTTACATAAGAAAATAGATTAGTTTTTGTATGAAATGTAAATAGAAGAGTTTGTTGCCAGGTTTTTCTCAAAATGGCTGTAATTTTGTGAATCTGGCAGTAGAGTCATTAACTTTCATTAGTGCCTCTTTGGGGCCATTGTGAATAAAGGATTTTGATTTTATGAAGCTATCTGTCGAATGAGCCAATTGGTTTGGGTCCAGCGACCCAATCGTATTGAGTGACCCATGCGTTTGAACAACACATTGGGTCGAGTGACTGTAGTAACTGGCCTAATTTATTCTAACATGTCTTAATATTCAACATTATATCACAAAAACATTCACTATACTTAGTATTTAACACACACTTGACTATTGTTTAAGGGAATTGAAGCACAACATAAAATTTTTTAATTGTGTCACGTGTAAGCTTTAGTGTGCCAGGTCTAGTGACCTAAGTGTCAGATAGAGTGACCCAATTGTCAGGTTTAGTGACCAAGTGTCATGTCGAGTGACGAAGTGCCAATGTCGAGTGACCCAGAGGTCGTCTGACCCAAGATTCGAGTCCGGTCCAACAGACACAATATTATTTTTAACGTTACTTTGTTAACACTTTCAGCACTAGTTCACACATTTTAATATCCTCATAATTTCACACACAACACTATTCTTGAAGTAGATCAAAGCACGCCATGAGATTGTCCAATTGTACGTGTCACGTATACGTGTCAGTGACGCTGGGCTCGTGCGACTCGATTGTCGGGTCTAGTGACCCGATTGCCGGGTCTAGTGACCCGATTGTCGGGTCAAGTGACCCGAGTGTCGGGTCCAGTGACCCGAGCGTTGGGTCCAGTGGATCCATCGACGTGTCTAGAGGGTCGGCGTCCTCTGTCATAGAGCTGTCAGTTTCTGTGCCGCTGTCAGAATCGTCTTTCTGTTGAAGAGAACTCGGTATTAGTATTATATTTTGAATACAGACTGAATTTTAATGATGTAGGTACTTAATGATGAGGGGAAAATAAAACTGGATAAGTGCAAGACTGATTTGTGCACAAAGGGATGGACAAACTATCAATGAGTATACAAAGTAGTACGTAATATAAAATAGTCGGTCCATCACTATAATAGCGAACATACTTACACATTTACATACAAACTTTAGGAAATATAATATCGAGGTTTAAGAACATTTTTAATTCTTATAAAGTATTACGTGATAGTATTTAACAGGAATATCAAAATCTTATTATTTAACTGGTTATTTAAAAATAAAGATCAGTTTTGTAATGGTAATAACATATTCCTTTTAAATTACTGGTAATATAATGGTAAATATTTTTACTCTTAGAATACTGGTTATCTAAATCTAGTTGTCTAAGGGGAATAAGGGAATAATTAGTGTGATATAAGAATATTAAAATCTACTTAAAAAGGAAATCAATTTGTAAAAATGCAAAAATAAATGTAATCATTCAATTATTGCGATGCGGTCGACGGCGGGACATGCTTGCCTAGAAGAGTCACTCTTGACTTGAAGAGGCCTAAATCATCTTATCGGGAAACAAGATCGAAGGCAGGCTGTTCCATTCCTTTGCAGTACGCGTAATAAAAGTTGTGGCAAATCGCTGGTTTGAATCGGAGGAATATACACAACGAAAGGATGTCTTGTTTTAGTACGCCTTGTTGTCCGATGATGGAAGGGAGCTGGAGGAATTAAATCATGCAGTTCTGTCGCACACTCTCCGAAATGTATCCTGTCCGCATAAGCTAGATACCAGTATGGTATCTTGAGAGTGAACATATTAATTTATTCAACGAATGGGACCCTAAATACAACAAAACAAACGAACGCATTCACACTCACCGCCCACAATAAGTTCAAAGACTTGTATCGTGGTTGCCAGAAACATTCAAATCACACACACATCAGAACCGGAAGCACAAATATCCCTTGGGAAGGAATTTGTGCTCCTGCCGGGAATCGAACCCACAGCGCCATCAGTTTCGTCATAAGAGAATAGTAGTGTATAGTACCTTGAGAGTGAACACTTTGTAAGTAGGCGGGTCCGTGTGGTACCGGCAGGAGTCTGAAGGCAGCGGTAGAAGCGCCACAGGCTCGCGACACGCCGCTGCGCCACGCAAGTCGCCGCAAGCCTTGAAGAGTACCTGAGGGACACAAAACTTGTAGTTATCCGTTTTTTTTTAACGCTTTCACACTCACAGCCCCACACTAAGTTCGATTACCTATGTCGTGGGTGCCGGAAACATTCACATCACACACACAAAAACACAAGTTTCCCTTGAGGAGAAAACAAGTCGCTCCTGCCGGGAATCGAACCCAGGACCCGCGGCGCAGAGAGCGGACACCTGTCCGCTGCGCCAACTGGGTCGTCAGTCATATCCATGCTAAGGTTGTCTGGAAGAGATTGCTTTATGCGATAAGACCGCCTATTCTCTTTAAGATTTATTTATTTAGTCCGTTTTTAAGATTTTTTTGCATTGGTTTTTCAATAAAGAGTAACTTCAACTTCTTCTTTAAATGGCGACTATAGGGCTGTCGCACTATAATTCTGCCATTATCGCGTATAGGTAGGAGCGCAGTTAAAACAAATTAAAAATATTAAATAAAATAAAAATAAAGAGTATTTGTATTATGTATCTCCAACCTGATGCCTGTCATTAAGTATGTGTTTCTGGCAATGCTTGGTGGCAGGCAGCGATTGGGCAGGACACCGCACGCCTCCCTCTGAGAAATTGCAACGCGCGGACGACACGGGCACACGAGGAACATGAGATTCGTTCGTCTGAAACAACATATTCTAGTTACTACATAGTATAAAACAAAGTCGCGTCTGTCCGTCTGTTTAAGCCAACGGGCAGTTTTCGCACGTAGAAAGTAGATTTAGTACTAGCCAAACATAAACATGAAAGTTTTGTAGTACCTTAGCCAGTTTGTGGAATATTTTCCTCGCCAGTAATACGTCGACGCCATGCTTCCTGTAATGTTCAGTTATATCAACTGCCGTCTCGCTTGCACGTAAAAGTACTAGGCAAAATAAACAAAAACGTGCAGTTTCCTCGCTAGCAATACGTCGAAGCCATGCTTTCCGTGATATCCCGGGTACGCCTTCAGTTTTATCAACTGGCGTATCCTCTATCTCGTAAAAAGTTAATTTAGTACTAGGCAAACAAAAACATAAGAGTTTCGTAGTATACCTTAGCCCGCTTGTGGTGCAGTTTCCTCACCAACAACGCGTTGACGCCATACTTCCCGTGATTCAGTTTTATCAACTGGCGTTTCCTCTCACACGTAAAAAGCAAATTAAGTACTAGGCAAACATAAACATAAAAGAGTTTCTTAGTACCTTAGCCCGCTTGTGGTGCAGTTTTCTCGCCAACAACGCTTTGGCGCCATGCTCCCCGGAATAAACCACGCCTCTCTCACGTAAACAGTAAATTTAGTACTAGGCAAACATAAAAATTAAAGAGTTTCTTAGTACCTTAGCCCGCTTGTGGTGCAGTTTCCTCGCCAGCAGCGCGTCGACGCCATGTTTCCTGTGATATCCCGCGTATGCCTTCAGTTTCCTCAACTGCCGTCTCTCTCGCACACTGAGCGGACCGCCTCGGGCTTGAGAGTTGATGCTACCTGCAATATCATTACAAATATTTATTAATTAATATACATAGGACTTATTTTAATTTTTATCTTGTATTGACTTACTGACAAGGACAATGTTTCTTATCTTTCGACTTTTTTGCTTTAAGTAAAACGCTTTCACACTCACAGCCCCAGACTAATTTCGATGACTTGTGTAGTGGGTGCCGGAAACGTTCACATTTATACACACACAGTCACAACTAAAACCAGAACCACACATTTTCCTTGGGGAAAAAACTTGTGTTCCCGCCGAGAATCGAACCCGATACCCGTGCTTAGAAAGCCAACGCTTACCCAACTAAACCAATTCACACAATATTTAAAGTTAAAGTCAACAAATTGGGTAGATAAGATAGGTACACTAATATTTGGTGACCATGATGATGGAATCAAATAATACTCTATACTAATACTACAAGATAGACTACACCAATGAGTCTTCCAGACTCCAACTTACAGTATTGCTCCTTTTCCTGTTTAAGCTGCCTCAAGTACTGCAAGCGAGCGGTTTGCAGCAACACTCTGAGGCGGCCCATTTGACGCATATACGCGGATTGTAGCGAGCGAAGACACGTTTTCGTTTCCGATATAGCTTCCTCTGCCGTAAATACGCCTGCTCGCCTGCAAAAGTTATTTTAGTAATTTAATAATTGTGCCAAATTAAAAACTGATTTATTGGCAGAACTTTGGAACTTATTTTTTATTTTATTCCTGATAGGCAGACTTTTGACCACCATCTCACCTGATGGTAAGCGACGATGTGGTCGACGATGGAGCAAGCTTGCCTAGAAGACACCTATTCATTCGCGACTTGCACTTGAAATTGATTTTGACAGCAACCAAATTGAATTGTATTTACAAGAGCCGCAATCACATATTCCTCCATTATAGACTTTGTAGGTCAGTATTTGCTTCATTAATTGCACGTGTTATTCTTTCAAGTATAAGATCACATTAAAAATAATCTAGACCTTTTTCATACAGACTAATTTGAGTTTAAAATTTCTATTTTTAGTCTTAATTTGACGTAAAACATGTACATCAGAATAAGAATTTGGTCATTTTCACTAAATAGAGTAACTAAACTAACTTAGTCCTGTCAAACTTAATTTTACTCTAATCTTGCATTTTCTGAATAGGTTTTGGACTAAAGCAGGACTAAAACTAATTTTAGGCTAGTTTAGTCTAATTCTGGACAACAGAATCGGCACCATTGTCTCAGGTAAGGAGTTCCATTCTTTGGGGACCGCACAATGAATGTGGAGGCAAAACGCTTTGTATAATAAAAAACTCAATTAAAGCTGATAATTATAAAAAATATACACTAAATTTACTTTGAAATACAAATCGATTACATCTCTTCCACTTTTTTACCCGATTTCGCGACGCAAAAGGAGTTAGCAAACGGAGCGACGTAGGCGACGTTTTGTCTTCACTTTGTTCGAACAGTTTTTACGGAACTCTCACACTATTTATTTTCTTTCTGGGAGTCTACCAGACCTCGCCAAAGGAGCATCACAGACTCACGTAGGTTACTAAAGTACAGATTTTCGTACCATAAAGGCGTGGACTCCGTCGGCGCTTCCTCTACATCAGAAGAGTGTTGCGTGTGCCTACAGTTCCCTTCTGGTCCTAGAGTAATGCTTTCTCCCTCACTCTCGCTGCCGCTGGCGCATTCTAATATCGATTGCGAATACGCTGTGTTGATCGCTGTGGCGTCCATTTGTTCTGTAATACATATTCATAGATTTATTCGAGTGTGATGTATCAAAATCAAAAATCGTTTATTCACATGGGCCCCAAAGAGGCACTCATGAAAGTTAATGATTCTACTGCCAGATTCGCAAAGTTACAGCCATCTCGAGAAGAACCTGGCAAGAAATTTGGCGGCGCAATTTTTTTCATTCATATTTTTTTTATCGTTCCTTAACACTAATACATAATCGTATTAACCTAGGTATATCTATTTTATGTAGTCGCTAGAAAGCCCTTGTGCAGTTTATCTCCATGCATCCTTGTCATTAATTATCCTTAGGAAGATGGCTGATTCTTTTTATTACCCTAAAGGGAATCAAACCCGATACCCGCTGTTTAGAAAACTAACGGGCAGCCAACTTCTAAGCGTTTCGCTTCTACGTTTATCATCCGTACTGCGAAGAAGTGGAACTAATTGCCCGCGTCTTTGTTCCCCGAACGGTATGATCTGGGAGTCTTCTAGAGTGAATAGGTATTGCACGCTACATCTTCAGCCGCATCTTAACTTTCCATCAGGTGAAATAGTGGTCTAATGCTTGTAATAACTTACTGAAGGGGTCCACGGCTACCGGCGATGTTTGTTCGGGCTCTGCGGGGTCACTCACCACCGACACAGATGAAGCACATGACGTGGTACGGGGGCGTTCCGGCCTGAGTCAAAGTTAAAGTCAACATTTTAATAAGCGAATAAGAACAAAAATTAACACTCGTTAGTTAAAAAGAAAGAAAGAAAGAAAACACATTTATCCGTGACGCAACGTTAGACTTAGTAGGCAGTGATATATATCGGGCTCGATTCCCGGCGGGAACACAAGTTTTCTAAGCAGGGAAATTTGTGTTTCTGGTACTGGATGTGATTGTGTGTGTGATGTGAATGTTTCCGTGGGTACAAAACAAGTCATCGAACTTAGTGTAGGGCTGTGAGAGTGAACGTTTATCCTAGCTAGAGTCGCAAAAGGTTCTTGATAAAGTCTTAAGTACATTCTGACCAAATACTACGAGAAAGTATCTTACCGAGTTGATTTATGGTGGATTGATAGATCTCTAAGTTGACTTGGATCGTTCAGAACTTAGTCCGTCCGTCCGTCTGTCAGAGGCATCTAGCGTCTAAACCATACAAGCGAATGACTTCAAATTCTCAGAGAATATGTAAAAAAATGGCCCAAAGCTAGAAATGGCAATTAAAATTATATAAATGAATTTATTAAGGGTGGCAGCACTCATACATGTAAGTAGGGAGCAAAATATTTTTTATTTTTTTATCTACCTTTGTGGGGTATCGTTGAAAGGAGCTCTGCAAGTAGAGTACGAAACCGGTTTAAAAAAATATTTATGTTGAAAAACAACCATTTGGTAGGCGACCGAAATCACTGTTTTTAGACCTATTTTGTTCCGGGGTATATCTCAAAAACGGCTACACATTTAAAGCTGAAACTTTCGTACAATATCCATTACATCCTGTACTTGAACAACAAATACAGAAATCAAACAATTATAATTATTTATTTTCAAAAATCTATCAGAGCGCCTGGTTGAGGCGACGCGTGATCAAAATGCTGGCTCTTATTTGGCTCAACGTATTAGCATTGCAATTCAGAGAGGCAATGCCGCCAGCATGATGGGAACGCTACCCACTGGTAATGGGCTTGAGCACTTGAGTTACCTGTAAGCTATGTCTTGTAGGTAACTCAGTTCTTTGCTGTACATAGTTTAGTTTCAATTGGCCTGTAGATTGATTTTTTACATTTTAATTGACCACAAGAAAAAAAAACATTATTACAAAGAAAAAAATCTAAGCAATTAACCTCAAAAGTTTTTCCTTTTAGGTAAAATGTAGGAGCGATATCTCAGTTCGACGCGAACAACTAGTTTAACTGTATAGGCAAGCATTTGACCGCATACTCACTTGGAGGAAAGTGACGATACAGCCAAAGATGGAACATGAAGGTACCTTATTCACCTAGGATTAACACATATGTAAGGAGTTCCATTCCTTTGCGGTTCACACAATGAATTTGGAGGCAAAACGCTTAGTTTAATAAAAAAACTCAATTAAGGCTGATTATTACAAAGAATATACACTAAATTTACTTTGAAATACAAATCGATTACATAAACTCTTCACCTTTTTGACCCAACTGCGCGACGCAAAAGGAGAAGGCAACGTTTTTTGTTCGCTTTGTTCGAACAGTTTTTACGGAACTCTCACGTTCTTTATTTTCTTTTTCTGGGAGTCTAACAGACCTCACCATGGGAGCATCAGAGACTCACGTAGGTTACTAAAGAACAGATTGTCATACCATAAAGGCGTGGACTCCGTCGTCCTCAACATCAGAAGAGTCGGCGCTATCTCACCTGAAGGAAAGTGACGCGGCCAAAGATGAAACATGAACACCTTATTCACCTAGGATTAACACATAGGCTGCTTTTTAACTCGATCGCGAGCGAAGCCGCGGGGCACTGGTAGTATAATATAGTAGACACTGACTTGACGTAGTGGTGGAGCTGGTTCAGCAGAGTCTCGGTGCTGATGACGGGCGGAGGAGGAGCAGCGCTGCGCTGCCGAGACAGTAACGCCGCGCGAGCGTGCTCGAAGCATAGCCTGGAATGTACAATAACAACATATAGTTTATTTTAATCTATTACTCTATATTATTTCATCAATAACCGCCCATTGGCCTAGTTGGGTGAGAGTTCGCCTGAGCAGGGGTATCGGGTTCGATTCCCGGCGGGAACACAGCGAGGGTAGAACTCATTGCCTGCGTCATTGTTCCCGTGAGGTATAATCTGGGAGTCTTCAAATCAAGAGTCACATCTTCGGTCGCATCATCAATTTCCATCAGGTGAGATAGTGGTCAAATGCTTGCCTATTTCGCATAAAAAATGATTTCTCCCCAAGGGAATGATGAAAAATAATCAGATTTAGAGTGAAAACGAAAGCTAACGACTCTACTGGCAGGTTCGCAAACTGACAGCCATCTCGAGAAGAAGAAACTCGGCGGGGCGTTTTTTTTTTTATAATTCCTTAACACTAATACATAATTATATTAACCTAGGTCAGGGGTCGGCAACCTGCGGCTCTCGAGCCACATGCGGCTCTTTGGATATGAAGAGGCGGCTCTTTAGTACGCAAATATTATTTATTTAAAAAATAATTCTGAATCGATTAATGAGGATTAGGCACCATTTCTATCGAGCCATTAACAAGCCTCCAAAGGTAGCAAAAAAGTACATTTATACAGTTGAAACAAGTAAATTAGCGTGCATAGCGTTTTCTATATGATACTCTTAGTACGTAGGTATTACTGTTGGCAAGAAAAAAATTTGTGGCTCTATAAAACTTTGAAATTTTGTAAATTGTAATGTTTGACTCTTCCGACTCAAAAGGTTGCCGACCCCTGACCAAGGCGTATCTATAAATGTAGCACATAGTCGCTAAAAAGCGCTTGTGCAGTTTGCCTCCATGCATCCTTTAATGGAGTCATCGTTTTATAAAAAGCTTTCCTAATTCATGCCTGTTTTAATTCAGTTACAAGGTTAGGAATTGTATTGTAAAATCTAACCCATGCCATAAAAGATTTATTCGTTTTGCTTAATCTAAATGCGCGCACTGTAATTTTATGCTCATTTATTTATTTATTTACCAAAAAACACATTAAGTAACACTTATATATACATATTACATTAGAATTTGTCATGCATTCTGTATAAACATAGTTACAGTCATTTAGTTATGTCACTGCGGGCCCCAAACTAGGCTAGGCCTGTATCTTGGTGACCCAGAGACTCTGTTACTAAGCTGGATGTGTCATGAGCGCGATAATGACTACTCACTAGTTTTACATTGTTGTTATACAATCGGAATATAATAAACTACTTATACATACATTTTTCTTTTTCCTTTTTTTTTTGTTTGTGTAGGTGAATTAGTCTGTGAGAGTGCTAGTGGAGTGTTTGCTAGGTGTGTGCTGTGTTTTAGCTGTATAGTGTACTGTATGATATGCGTAGATACATGAGATAAGACCGCCAATTGTACCTATTTATAAGTTACTCTGTAAGCAGTATATCTTTTGGGGTCAATAAAGAGATATTGTATTGTATCATGTATTGATGGATTATCATGGATGCGTTATCTGCCAATCAGCACAAGCTTGTAACAGAAGACCCGAGTCCCAGCAGATGGAACGAAATAGGCAGATGATGGTCAGCAATTTTATGCTCATATCTAGTATTAAGAAAAAATATAAGAATTTATAATGATAAGGCTACACTTAAATTTAGAAAACTAGTGATTACTACAAGCTGGACCGACTTAGGAATAAACGGATTTTTAAAACTTTTTGGAGAATTTTTCAATAAAAGTTTCATAAAGAAGACAATTACTATTTGTCCAAATATAGGTAGATCTTTACAGTGGGTTACAAAAGGAATTAGAGTTTCAAGTCTGATGAAGAGATTTCTTACATTTAATGTAAAGACTGAGAGTGCAGAAGCAGCTTTAAAATATAAAATGTTATATATGAAAATATACAGGAAAGTAATAAGACAAGCAAAACAATTAGCGGTACAACAACAAATAGACACCGCCAAAAACTCAAATAAAGAAATATGGAAGGTTATTAATAAACGTAGGAATAAACAGGCTAATAACGAAGTAGGACAAATTATTTTAAAATCGGATGACAGCAAAATCATTAGTAAGCCTCAAGAAGTTGTCGACACGTTTTCCAGGAAATTTGTTTTGAAAAAGCCACAAGCCATGAAAGGTTCCTTCACAGCAATTGAAGTTCTGCAGGAAAATGTCGAAAGAGTACAAAAGGATATGGTTTTTGATCAGGTTATGATATATGAGGTTTTAAATATAGTTAAATTTATGCCAAATAAGAAATCTTTTGGCATAGATGAAATACCTATCAAAGTTATCAAAGATAATATCGATTTACTGGCTGAACCTTTGGTACACTTTTACAATAGCTGTATAGAACAAAATACTTTCCCTGATCAACTGAAGATAGCCAGGGTAATTCCAATTCACAAAAAGGGTACAAAAACGGATGTTAAAAATTATCGCCCAATATCTTTGTTGCCAGTTCTGTCAAAAATATTTGAAAAATTAATAAAAACACGAGTATTAAGACATTTACGTAACAATCACATACTAAGTGACAGACAATTCGGTTATCAAAGATCAGTAGGAACTGTCGATGCTATAAACAGTTTGGTAAATGACGTGGTCATGAACTTAAACAATAGGCTTAAAGTAGCAGGAATATTTCTGGATTTAAGTTCAGCTTTCGATACTATTAATCACGACATACTTCTTAAAAAGTTAGAACATTACGGTGTGAGGAATACAGCACTCAAAATATTTAAATCTTACTTAAACGGCCGCAAACAATTTGTAGAACTAAAGTATGTTGAAAATGATGTTGAATCTATTTATAAATCAAATTTGACGGAGTTAAGGATAGGTGTTCCACAAGGTTCTATTCTAGGGCCCTTATTATTCATTATTTTTACAAACGATCTGGTGGCTTTTATGAATAAATGTGACGAAAGCATCAAGCTAACACTATTTGCTGATGATACTAATGCAATAATTTCATCCAATTCTTTAGAAAATCTTAATCATAAAATGAATAATGCACTTGCAAATTTCCAATACTGGTTTGACATAAATGATTTAATTTTAAACATGGGTAAAACAAATTTGATGCTTTTTCGAACTACCACGAAACAAAAAGACCATCCAAATATAATGTTTAATGGATTAAATATTAAAAACGTAAATCTGGTTAAGTTTTTAGGAGTAAAAATAGACAATTGCCTTAATTGGAAAGATGAAATTAAGGCAATTGAATCCAGCATTAGTTCCGCATGCTATGCCATTAGAAGTTTAAGAGATGAGGTCACACTAGAACAACTCAGACAAGTATATTTTGCTTTAGTTGAATCTAAGCTTCGCTATAGCGTAATGTTTTGGGGTAACAGCTACAGTTACAATGTAGAAGCAGCCTTTGTTATACAAAAAAGAGCTATACGAACTATGGTCAGGATCCCTCAAACTGAGTCCTGTAAACCGTTTTTTAAGGAATTAAAAATATTAACTGTTCCTAGCTTATATGTCCTTGTTATACTTACCGATTTAATAAAACGATTGAACACTGTTGAGACAGAGCAAGAAAGAATGCAAAGGGAGCAGACGAGAAGGAAAGATCTTAAAAATAATTTTGCGCCAAATTTACGAATAGCTAGCCACTGCGTCCGAGTCCTTAAAACTTTTTAATAAGTTACCGATACGGTTTAAAACAATCTACAGTGCACATACTTTTAAAATGAGTCTTAAAAGCTTTTTGTTGGAGAAATGCTACTACTCTGTCTCTGAATATTTTAATGATAAAGACAATTGTAACTTTTTGACATAATATTTTATTTGTAGGACATAATAATATTATACATAATTGTTTTAAAATGTAATTGTCTGTTGATTTTAATTTAATTATTTTAATTTTAATTTTATTCTAGTAATTAGTTATAATGTAATTATAGTGTAGTTTAATTGAATTTATTTTGTAATGTTTATATTTTTAAAATAATAATTTCCCATACAATTTTTGTTCTGGAATAAATGAAATGAAATGAAAAAGATTGTGTGCGTCGCTTCTTAATTTATATTTATCAATATTTTTGCGAACATGCATAATATATACAAAGATGTTAAGCCAAGGCGTGGTAAGTATGCCTGTTTCTTTAAAGAATTCCCCGAGAGATTCGCGCGTACCCATTTCATAGATTGCACGAACCGCTCTCTTTAATAGAATAAAAATAATTTCAACATCAGCTGCAGATCCCCATAGAAAGATTCCGTAACTCATCAAACTATGAAAATATGCAAAGTAAACCAGCCTTGCCGTCACCACATCAGTCAATTGTCTAATTAAAACAAAAACGCTTTCACACTCGCAGCCCCACAATAAGTTCGTTGACTTGTATCGTGAGTGCCGGAAACATTCACATCACACACACACACACACAATCACAACCAGAACTAGAAACACAAATTTTCCTTGGGGAGAAAACTTGTGTTAGCCTGGAATCGAACCAGATACCCCTGCTTAGAAGGCGAACGTTCACCCAACCAAGCCAAGGGGCAGTTCAATTGTAAGTATGCCTGTTTCTAAATTCTCCATCTCTCACCTGTGCTCTCTATCCTGCTTCCCAGCGGTGTTGGCGCATCTCTCGCCGTTCCCATACGTATGCGCGCACTGTACGTACGGAGCGCTAGAGTCCCTCAGTATGTGCGCTGTACAGTACCTACGGCCGGGTATAACTGGCGCCCAACACTCGTAACCCGGATGATCGCATGTCCGGGAACGGGATACTATTTCTTTTTGGAGCTGTGGAACAACAGAAATTGTGGTTAGAATGGGCTAGATAAAATACGCTTTCACAGTCACACACTAAGTTCTAAGACTTGTATCGTGGGTGCAGGATACATACATACATACATACATCACACAGAATCACACCCAGAATCAGAAACATGAAGTGGAACTCATTGCCCGCGTCTTTGTTTCCTGAGCGGTATAATCTGGCAGTCTTCAAATTAAGAGTGAATATGTATCTTCTAGGCAGGCATGCTACATCTTCGGCCGCATCATCGCTTTCCATCAGGTGCGATGTCAAATGCTTGCCTATTCAGCGTAAAAAAGTTTTTGATCTTAGTGACAAGCTGTGAGTGTGAATGTTTGTTTGCACGTGTAACATACCTGAGCTCTAATCTTTTCCTCCTCCAGTTTCTTAGCTGTCTCCGGAGAAGGTGGTCTGATGGACTTGACATCAGTGATCCTGATGTTGGGAGCCAGCCGACCTCCTCGGGACAGCATCCGCACCTTCGGGAGGTGGAGCACCTTCCGAGGCTGAGGGGCTGACATGACTGAATGTGGTTGTCTAACTGAAATGTTCCAATTGGTATATTAGTAACTTGATTTTGTTGACTCCGAATAGTATTAAGATTTTTTATTTCCAATACACTGTCAATAGTTATCGAACGTTTTGAATCTTCATTTATCATATTATATGCTGCAAAGGAGTGGAACTCATTGACCTCATCATTGTTCCCCGAACGGTATAAAATGGGAGTCAAGAGTGAAAAGGTATTTTCCAGGCAAGCGTGTTACATCATCGCGCGGCTGAATCATTGCTTGCTATCAGGTTAGATTGTAGTCAAATGGCCTATCGAGCATAAATAAATAAAGCTTTTGAATCGGATATCCTTAATATATAAGATATCGAAAACACCTACATTAGATCACTAGAACAGCTGCCGTTTAAACTGCCCGTTGGCTTAGTTCGCCTTCTAAGCAGGAGTATCGGGTTCAATTCCCAGCAGGAACACAACTTTTGTCCCAAAGGAAAATTTGCGTTTCTGGTTCTGGTTGTGATCGTGTGTGAATGTTTCCAGCACCCACAACACAAGTATTAAAGCAATTTATTTTTATAGCTTAGTCGACAAGCCTGAGCCATCCTATAAAATAATAATTGAAACACAAGCAAAGCTTAATAAAAACAACTTCATCGCTTATATTTCGGTTTTGGCTTGAATGATTTCGATAAAATTAGACCAAAGATTATCGCCAAAACCAAAGACCAGTCTACTCATCCGGGCACCGTAATACACAAACACTGCCTTTCATTTCTTGAGCAACAATTGGAATAGATTATGGGAAGATGTTGTATAAGTTACAACATGAACATTTGAAACATATTTTGTCTTTGACTAATGGACAATGTCATAATAATATTTCAAAATAATACATTTTTAACTGTAAAAGGATTGTGATTGTTTTATAATTATTATAATAAGAAGGTACTGAGTCCTTCTAATCACACAAATATTATAAAAGCGAATGTTTGTGGATAAATGTGTATGTATGTTTATTTATTCTTCACCATGTAACGGCTTTAATGAATTTAGTAAATTTGAAATAAGCTTAGTTTATACACAGGACTATCACATAGGTTAACTTTTAAATGATTAATAGTAGTTAAATTGATTGCATACAATATAAATAATGTAAATATCAGAATAAATGTCATACATACTAGCTACAAACAAAGAAAAAATTTAAAAAATAATTTTGTTAATGGAATTGAACCAATCTCTCTAGATGGTCGTTGTTGGCAATTTATAACATTCTTAGTTTTATAACTTTGAAATAAATTATTACATTTAATAACACAAATTAAAATATACATTAGGTAAGGTATGTACCTACCTGCCCTTTTTATACATAAAAACAAAAACTATGAGGTTTAATTTAAGCTACACATAACACTTAAGATTTTGTTTTAGTTTGCTTAATCATTTATAGTTAATATTCGCTCAATGGAGGATATTGTTATAAAGACTATTGATGACAATATTTTCGCCAGTCGTGCATTGAACGTGTATGAAACTATTACATGTACCTAGATGTAGATAATGTAATGATAAATATTAATGTCATCTAGATCAAACTCTCAAGTAGATTTATGTAAATTAACAACAATTTGGTTAAGTATGTTGATAAAATTAATCAATAAATTATAACCTACATTCTGAAATTTTAATATTATGTGCATTCAGCTGCAGCATATTTTCACTTGCAAAGGGAAACATATTTTTAGTAAAATCTGAAAAATCACACCACAAAAAGAAAATTTAGCAACACTAAGTTGTAGATAAATATTAGTAGAACTGTTTAGTTGTATAATTACGAAACGTTAGGCAATGATACTCAAAAATTTTAATGTATTATCTTTCGAGAAAATCCACGTAACCGCGAAAATGTTCACCATACAATCCGGCAGTCATGCAGCTTTCTTTTAATTATTAAAATATAATATCCAGCCATAAAATCCAGCAACTAATGAATACAATTGGTTTACAAAAAGAATTAACAAATTATAGCGATAATTAATGACGCTCGTGTGATAAACTAATGTAATTCCAAGTATAAAAAAGAAATTTTATTGTCAACAGTGGTGGGTCGGCCATTTGCACGGTGCGACAGAGTCTTTTGGTCCGTAATTTTAAAATGCTTTTCTTTCCCTCAAAAGTACATGAATCATCATAAAAATATGCACAAAATAAAGATAATGATCTAAACTACACAAATAAACATAGTGATAAAGTGGAGCTTACCTGTGCTTGTTGCAGATCATCATTCTGTCGCCGGAGACTTCACTACGTTAACCACACAAGTTTTGCAATGGCGTCCGTATAAAATACCTACTTAATTAAAACTTTGTGACGTATTATTTCATCACTGATTTCCATTGTTTCAATAAGTTCGAGTGACTTAGATTATTTTAAGATTTTATTTAGAGTGTAACCTCGTAGTAATGAACTTAAAATGTGGAATCATTAGTTAAAAAACTCTCAAATGTTAACGTGGTCTATATCCGGTTGCCGCTGTCATAGCGCTGTCCCTTTCCCACTCACGCACGTAGACGGAGCGCTGCTCTCCGTCGTGCTTTCTCGCGCGCAGTCGGAACATCCGTTCAATGGCTGGAGGGCAAGAAAAATGGTATTTTACAAAAGAACAACTACAGAATTCACCAAGCAGAAAATGCGGTTTAGATGCAGATAAAGAGCTAGCATATCGGCAGCAAGCCGCAAATCTCATCCAGGATATGGGACAGAGGCTTCAAGTGTATCCTTTTTCAAAAAGTGGTGATTTCAGTGCAATGTTTTTGTCGAGTCATGTGTGTAAAACGCGTAAAACACGCTCTAGTATCGTGTTTATTCAATGAAATCGTATTATAAATAGTCCAAACAAGCATAAAATGCTAAAAAGTGTGTTGTGGCGGTGTGCAGTGATGACGAAATTTCATAGTGGTAACAGCGTCACTTGGACCCACTTTCGCTTGGATTTCTGGGATTTCCCCCTAGCTGTGAGTAATGTCCCGATATGTGAAGGTAAGAAGTTTCATTCATTTCGTTATACATGCTCGAGAGATTGTTTGGATATAGGTTAGGGTCAGGAAAGCACGCGTGGTATATTCGAGGTCACTGCTCTATACAGCTGTGTATTGACGGGACGCCTGCGCGGCTGACGTAGGGCACCTCTGGTGATCGACCTGTCTGCCCGCGCTAAATTTACCCGTTATTAAACGCTTATTGCGTGGCGCGCGCAAAACGTGCGATTTCTCGGAAAACGACCGACCTCTTGTGTTATCATATTTTCCTAGTACACGCTATCTATAAACATAGATACTCTATGCAATTTCAGCTGATTAGCACGTCAGATGTATAGAACAAGCCATGTACTCGACGATAAACATGATTTTAAAGCGTGTTTCATTCAGAAATTGATAGTATTTACATTAAAAAGTCACATAGTAACATTTTCAAATCGACGTTCACAGGGGCAATCCTTGACCTCCTGCAATGACCAGACGCGCTTAAGAGTGCATCAAACCCTCAAAGGTCATTTACCTTGTAACCCTTTGTAAAGGGTGCACACTTGAATCAATACCCTACTCGAGTTCATTCTTTGTCAGTTCGTCTAACTGTGCTTTCACTGTTAAAACATCGACAAAAAACATATTGACACTATGCTAAGAAGTTAAACTGGTTTTACTTATGTTTTGACAACAAGGTGCTCCCTTGATTAAAAAGTTCTGATGTACACACAAAAAATAGTCGAATTGAGAACCTCCTCCTTTTTTGAAGTCGGTCAAATGGCTTGGAACACATTAGTCATACATTATGTTGTTGATAAGTCTTATGGCCAAACTCTAAACAATAGAACACTTACTGTCCTTTGTGCTTAACACCTGCACATTACTTGATTAGGTACAACAATGAAGAATTCAAGATATTGCTTACAGTTCCATTAAAACAGCTCATGTTGGTTGTTTAAAACTAGCTATGCCGCTAATTTCTTATCTGATATATAATCTATCTCACTGAGGCCTCAAAAGAAATACAAGCTAAAATCGGGATGCACTAACATTTCAACGCAGCAGTCAACATGTATACCTTTCTTCTAAACTAAAAACAGACTGATTGCTACTACAATATTGATTACCTTTTGGGATCTGCTAAATATATTAGTCATTCTAATATCCTAAATACAATTTTTTATTATGAGCTGTGTGTGTGGAAGCGTTTTTATATTATGTAAATTGGTGGAGCCGTTCGCAAGTGATGATCTCTCATACATGTAGCAATTGAATTATATTCATATAGATTGTTAAAACCATTTCAGTTTGGGCAAAATGGTTTCTTATATCCAGATGTCTTGCTTTTCTCCTATACAGATTGTATTTCTCAACTGATTCTTGTGAAATTTTAGTGAGCAAGTTCAAAATTATATGGAAAATTCATTGCCCATTCCTTACTGGATTTTTTTTTTCTTTAACTCTTTCACTCTCAAAGCCCCACACTAAGTTCAATGTGTTGTGTCATGGTGCACATCACACACAATCACAGCTAAAACCAGAAACACAAATTTTCCTTGGGGAGAAAACATGTGTTCCCGCCGGGAATCAAACCCGATGCACATGCTTAGAAGGCGATTGCTCATCCAACTAAGCCAATGTGCAGTTCAAAAATATTTCCAAATTGCAATTGAATTGGGGATCAGGAGTTTGAATGTGTAAAAAAAACATATTTCAGTAATTTCTAAAAATATGCATGGTCTTCAGCACACAAAGCCACCATTATTACATTGATTCAGATAAATAATACCTTCTAATTGGTCCCATATATAAATAATCAACAACATGATGTATATTATTGCCCATTGACGTTATTCAAACTTGTATGTAATAGCTATCAGCTATAAAAAAACCCTTATCAAAGTTGGATTTGATTCAACAAAAACATACAAGTAAAAAACAAAAACAGTTGTGCAATATTCAAAGAATTGTCTCACAATCGGTAGTATTAAATGCTTGTTTTCATGACTCACCACAGTAAATGTTAGTAAAACCAGTATGGGCTCTTAAGAATTTACCTTTACTATGATTGTTATTGTAAATAATTGAAATGCAAGCTAAGCTTAAAAAAACTGACTTCATTACCGTTATATTTCAGTTTTGGATTGACCGATTTCGATAAAATTTATATGGGACCACCTCTGAAGTCACTCTCTACCAAACAAAAAAAACATAAAATCGATTCATAATTGGCGGAGATATTGCATAACATACATAACAAAAAAATAGTACATTGGAATTGATAACCTCCTTTTTTGAAGTCGGTTGAAAACCAACTTATTTTTACTTCAGTCCTGCCTGATCTGCCTCTTTTTATCGTTTACAACCTTTTATTTAGTTTTACCTGTCCCATTATCGTCTGACTGTCTGTCAAACTGCGTAGCTCCTCTTTTTTTGTGAAGTCAGTAGAAAAATAATCAAAATCAATTCATCATTGGCGGAGATATCCTCCTCCTTTTTTGAACTGTTGAAAAGTGCATCAAGGTCCATACTGGTATCTAATAAAATTGTAGCTCAGACAAATGAGTCATTGAGGTAAAACCACACACATGTTTTTGTACATCTATAACATTATTATAGCTATTATTATATTAACTGTAAAATTATAAACACTTGTGGGAAAATTATTGGCAGTAAAATTACCATTATTGATAACTTTATGCTACTGTAACTTGTAAATGGGTTTTCCCTGTTGATAATTATTTAGCTTGGTTTATTGAAGTTCAATAAATAACTCGTAAACCACTATTTACTCTTGTAATATTGAGATAATATTTGTGAATGTTTTAAATGGGGGATTATTCGTTCAAACTTATCCACCAGAGCTAGAGCTCTATGTGTGTTTCTTGTATTCAAGCGCCAGAATCAAAATATTGAATGTAACCCTGATGTTCTGGAACTGGCTTTGAACTGCCTGTTGGCTTAGTTGGGTGGCGTACGCCTTCTAACCAGGGGTATCGGGTTCGATTCCCGGCGGGAACACAAGTTTTCTCCCCATAGAAAATTTCTGGTTCTGGTTGTGATTGTGTGTGTGATGGGAATGTTTCCGGCACCCACGACACAAGTCATCGAACTTAGTGTGGGGCTGTGAGTGTAAAAGCGTTTATGTTTATGGCTTCACCTAATTTTCAACCGATTACGAAAAAGGAGGTTCTGAAATCGACTTAATTATTATTTTTTTATATGTATATATAAATTTTGATGATTCATTTTTTGTTTGGTAGATTATACTTCATAGGTGGTCCCATATAAATTGAATCGAAATCAAACTGGCCAAAACCAAAAAATAACCTGTGAAGTCGCTTTTTTTTAAGCTTTGTTTGCCTTTAATGGGACTGCTACGTTTCAATTATATCATTTATTTTCCTTAATTCTGACATTGCATATGTGATTCTAATTTAGTAACCCTAGTGTTTTGTTTCATCTATATTTAAGCCATTATTTTATTGAACCTGCCATACAACAATATTTGTACACAGGAAACAATAGATGATGTAGAAAAAAATTACTCTATTCTAACATTTGTACCATAATCTAACAAATGAAAAAATACCCTAAGACACACTATGACAGACATACATGACAGATAAAAGGGATGTAGCCTTAGGCTACATCACTTTTGCCAGATGCCACAGACAGAAAATACAAAAATACACTACAAACTTCTTCAATTGTTGGTTAAAAATAATGCATGGCATCCGTGGGACCACTTCATGTACAATGGTTTGGCCATGTGAAGATTAGCAGAAACCTAATAGTATTAGCTCATAGATTACGCTTGGGACATATGCCTCTTAATAGGTTTAATAATAAATGATGCGAAAAGTGAATAGCCCAAACTGTGGAGGCAAACTGCACAAGCTCTTTCTAGCGACTACAATAATAACACCTAGGTTAATAAAATTATGTATTAAAGATTAAGAATGTTTAAAAAAAAAATTAATGGAAAAAAAATGCGCCGCCTTCTCGAGATGGCTGTAATTTTGCGAATCTGGCAATAGAATCATTAACTTTCATGAGTGCCTCTTTGGGGCCCTTGTGAATAAACAATTTTGTATTTGTGAGCTGTTGTGGATGATGTTTATAATTTTTTGATGGACTGCATTCGCAGCAATTCAATGAAAGAGCTCTTACACAATAGGTTTGGTTTTAATAATTTTGATGTGGGTGTGTACCAGAGCATCCTGGCAGTGCAAACATCTGATGCCGCTAGGTTGCTCTATCAGTCTGCTTATGGGCTGATCAACCAAACTCCTATACTTAATAGTTAAGTCTATTGAAAT
This sequence comes from Lomographa bimaculata, assembly GCA_948107665.1. Lineage (NCBI taxonomy): Eukaryota > Metazoa > Arthropoda > Insecta > Lepidoptera > Geometridae > Lomographa > Lomographa bimaculata. The sequence goes on along the minus strand of OX403612.1, from coordinate 4,087,581 downwards.
GTATCAACTATGGGACTGACATAGTAGTTGGACGAAGCAGTCTCAAAAAAAAAATCCCTGGGACAGATCAGCCATAGCTCTGCCAGAAGACTATGACTAACTATCCTAGCGAGGAGAAAATTTTAGATTCTGGTTCAGGTTCATGAGTTTGTGTGATAAATGATTCCCCCACCAGTGATAAAAGTCTAAAAAAATTTACGGAGCTGTGAGTGTGAAAGCGTTTTTTGTGAATCAAACCTTAGATAAATAAAGCATTACAATCACTATAATATACTGTATTATAAGTATAGCATTCTACATCCTACTAATATTATAAATCCGAAAGTTTGTGTGTAAGTGTGTAAGTATGTTTGTTCCCTCTTCACGCTTTAACGGCTGAACGGATTTGGATGAAATTTAAAATGTACATAGATTATACCTAGGATTAACACATAGGCTACTTTTTAACTTAATAATAGCGGGCGAAGCCGCGGGGCACGGCTAGTTACTTCAATAAACTTGTTATGTCTATAAAAAATTATAATAAGCTACCGGAAATAATTAGCAATCAAAGCAATGATACAATATTTTCAAAACAATTAAAAGAGCTATTGACCTTAAAATCGTAATACTCAATTGACAAATATATCTAACTGATGATAATTTTTTATGAAAAAACTAGCAAACCCGGCGAACTCCGTTTCGCCACTATAAACCTCACGGAGCCCGAGACCTTTCCAACGAATGCAAAACCGTGGAAATCGGTTCGTGCGTTCTGGAGTTATAGCGTCAGGAAGGAAAACCCGACTTATTTTTGTATGAAAAATTTTACATACTTATATATAATATTTTGTCTTTTTTTTTATGACATCAATCTAATCGTTATTATTAAAATATTTTCTGTAATCCTACTAAAATTATAAATCTGAAAGTTTGCAAGTGTGTGTTTAAGTATGTATGTACCCTCTTCACGCTTTAACGGCTGAACGGATTTGGATGATATTTGGGATGTACATAGTTTATAACTAGGATTAAAACATAGGCTACTTTTTTACTTGATAATAGCGGGCGAATCCGCAGATCACAACTAACTATATAATAATTCTTGTCTAGTATTTATCTTTTTCTTATTTGTAAACATAACCTAGCAATCCTCTTTTCTAATAGTGTGAGTTTTGTGGTGCCCCACAGGGTCTATAGAGAATTGCACTCTTAAAAAATACCTGTATATTACTATCATTGATTGAAAATATTGAAATAAATGAATATGAATATAACATTGACGACCCATTTGGCGCGGTGGGTAAGTGTCTGACCTTTGTGCCTTGGGTCCTGGGTTTGATTCCTGGAGAAGCACACTTTTCCTTCCCAAGGGACATTTGTGCTTCTGGTTCTGGGTGTGATATGTAAATGTTTCGATACAAGTCTCTGAACTTAATATGGGGCTGTGAGAGTGAATGCGTCTGTTTAAAAAAAAACAAATATATAAGAATATGAAAACAAGCTATATAAATTATTTTACCACATCATACCAGGCAAATGGCTTCCAATAAATTCAACTATCATAATTATAAATAAACACATTTAAATCTGTCCCACACATTTATGATCAAAATTGCTGTTCACATGTGCCCCAAAGAGGCACTCATGAAATTTAATGTCTAATAGTTACACAAAATTCAAGCCAATGTATGATGAGAAAAAAAAACCCTTTTAGGCAGGATTATAAGCGAAAGAGTTACATATCTGACCTTGCAATAGCAACCACATATCATCGAAGTACTTTGTACCGACTTCCCAAAAAAGGAGGAGGTACTCAAGTCGAAAGTATATATATTTTTTTAATGTTTGTTTCCTCATATCTTCTCTCCATGTGAGCCGATTTTGTTGATTTTTTTTTATTTGAAAGCTAGTGCTTTTCATGTGGTCCTATTGAAATTTGATCAAGATCTGATCTCTAGTTTTTGAGTTATAGTCGATAATGCGTGTTTAATACATTAAATCTGATCTAAGTTTCGAAGATAAAGCGGTGAAGTCGGTTTTTTTAAGCTTTGCTTGCGTTTAAATATTTTGGTTACATATATATATATATATATATATATTAGTATTTGTGTAAGTTTATTTTATAAAGCATTTAATAATATGTTTATAAATATATATTATCATTATGTATATTATTTACATGTATTCCTATATTTATAAATTTATTATCCTTTTATTTTTCAAATTTATTTACTGCACCGCCACCCTTTTCTATGCACCTCCAGGATGATTGGCAGAAAATGCTATTCTAGCATTAAGTCCTTGTACTGTTATTTGTGCAAAAGTATTAAATAAAATAAATAAATGTTGGTAATAGCGAGTGTGGCTCAGGTATCTTGTCAGACTTAATTAGATAATATTTCATTGTTCCAGTTTATAAGATAACAAGTCAATGTACTAAAAAATAAAAAAAACGGTTTTTTTTAATGTATTATGTAGTTTTATGTAATCCCCTTTTAATTGCCTTCAACTCTATTCGATAGGTTAGGTATTTTTTTTTATTAACGTTCTTTTTATAAACTACTAATGATAGCCCGGCTTAAAGAGGGTGCGATTTCTGGTACATTTAAAAAAAAACCTTGCCCGACTTTTTTATTTTTAAGTTTTTTTTTTTAGTTTGAAAGATGTTGCTTTCTAATTGGTCCCATTTAAATTTGATCAAGATCTGATCAGTAGTTCTTGAAATATCGTCAATAATGTCTATTTTGTGACGAATAATGCGTACTTTGACGATGTTCTCGTTTACCCGACTTCAAAAGTTACCTCATAACTTCTTTCGTTGTGAGCCGATTTTGATGATTCATTTTTTATTTGAAAGCTGGTGCTTTTTATGTAGTCCCATTGAAATTTGATCAATGTATGATCACTAGTTTTTGAGTTATAGTCAATAATGCGTGTTTATACATTAAATCCGATCAAGGTTCCGATGATAAAGCGGTGAAGTCGGTTTTATAAGCTTTGCTTGCGTTTAATTATTATAAATACAGACTTCGCGCAAAAAAAATGACGGTTTTTTTTCTTTCAAATAGGGACCTATATAACACTTAGTGTTTTTAAAACGAATATAACGATACCTTAACTGTCGAAATCCATCCAGCCGTTTGGAAGATACGAGGTAATAAAGAAATTTACAAATATACATAATATGCAAAATACGCGCAAAATAGTCCTCCATATATAAATGTAAATGCATAGGTTGCCTACATTCATGATTTTACCGGCTGGGTTGCACCGTCCGTGGTCACGAGTCACAGTCTCTCTTGACCACGGGGGCGGTGCAACCCAGCCGAAACGTCTAGGTTACTAAAAATAACGTTATTTTGAAATTTAAAGCGCAAAAAGACCCGTTTTTCTCATAAAAACATGATTAAAGTTCGCAGCAACGACTAATTTTCTTCCAAGTACCCAAATAATTAACAAAAATAAATCTCTTTACCTACGCCGGCACACCACGCATTTTGGAGTGGCCCGAACGCTTTCACCTTTTTTGCGAGGTGCGTAAGTGGGTCAGGCGCCATGCGAAATTTCAGTTCTCCAACAGAGTTGGGTAACTTGATGCTATATCGTATAATATACAATACCTGGATGACCGAGGTTTGCTCGTTAAAACGACGTATTCTAAAAATGAAACCTACCTAGATCGATTTATCGTCCCCGAAACCCTCTGCATACAAAATTTAATGAAAATCGTTGGAGCCGATTCCGAGAATCAGATTTTATATATTATACAAAAAAAATATACAAAATTCTTTATTGTACACCAAAAATCGAAAAGATACAAACTTAAACAAAAAAAATATACAAAATTCTTTATTGTACACCAAAAAACAAAAAGATACAAACTTAAAACTACGAAATTAATATTGTAAGGCAGTACAATGGGCGGTCATAAGGTTGTCTGGTAGAAATCGCTGAAAGGGTTATCCCTTACAACCTTTGGATGGACAGAAATTGTAGTAGCAACTGAGGTCGGTGGAGGTGTACAAATTTACATAATATATATCTATACTAATATTATAAAGAGGTAAAGTTTGTTTGTTTGTTTGTTTGTTTGTTTGTATGTAAAAGGTAATCTCTGAAACTACTGATCCGATTCTGAAAATTCTTTCACCAATAGATAGCTACACTATCACTGAGTGTCATAGGCTATGTTTTGTCGGGATAGAAGTTAGCTATCAGTTCGAAATAATAATATTCGTAAGACAAGTCGGAGAAAAATTTGCTAACTTTCCGCTTTATCGGCGTACGCTGACTAAACGGTAAGACATAGTCGAATACAATGTATGGCAAAAATGTAGGCCTTTATGAGTTTTACAAAAAAGTCCGCGACAGCATATATCTAACATGTATGTATAGCTCAGAAAAAATACTTTTCTTTGTAAAAAATCTGAAAAAAAAAGCGGCCTATGTTTAGTTGGCTTTTTGAGACATTCAGTATTAATCCTTATCAAAATAAACTATTTCATCGTCTTACGTAGTTCATGTAGATACATTTTGCTTTTTAGTGCATATGATTTGGATAAATAGTCTATGAGGAATCGTGAAATTAGTTTCACGCGAGCCCGCCCGTGAACGGGATGGGTCAGAAATGTACAGAAACGTACTACGAATTCCTGCTCATTAAAAAATAGCGGCTTCTATTTCGTTGGCTTTTTCTAAGTATTTAATATTAATCCTTATCAAAAAAACCTATTTCATCGGCTTACGTAGTTCACGTAGATTTAATTTGCTCTTTACTGCATATAATTTGGACCTGGACCTGTGGACCATTTGGACCTGTGTCTAGGAGAAATCGTTAAGTTTATTTGAGGGTGAAAACGGCATACGTCTATGTTTTGAACCGACTAACATAAGAAGGGGGATATAAATTCGACTGTTTTTTTTTTGTTTAGTCTTATCATTGAACTTTGAACTGCCCGCTAGCGTAGTTAGGTGGGCGTTTGCCTTTAAAGCACCGGGTTTGATGCCCGTTGGGAACACAGGTTTTCCCACGGGAAATTGTGTTTCTGGTTTTGAGTATGTTGTGAATGTTGTGTGAATCTTGGATGTTTACAGCCCCTTGATACAAGTCATTGAACTTAGTGTGGGGTTGTAAATGTGAAAGCGTTTATAGGTATGTTCTTTAATATTTACTACCCGGCCGACGCCGGGCGGGTCGTTCCTGAACTTTGAATTGCTCGCTGGCGTAGATGGGTGCGCGTTCGCCTTCAAAGCAGCGGGTTCGATTACCGGTGGTAATTTACCTAGAAAATTTCTCTCCACGAGAAATTTGTGTTCCTGGTTTTGAGTATGTTGTGAATACTTTGTGAATCTTGGATGTTTACGGCCCCCCGATACAAGTCATTGAACTTAGTGTGGGGCTGTGAATGTGGAAGTGTGTTTATTTGTATATTTTTTAACCGGGCGACGCCGGGCGGGTCATCTTTTGAACTATCTACTCGCGTAAATGGGTACGCGTTTGCCTTCAAAGCAGCGGGATCGATTCGCGGTGGTAACAGAAGTTTTCTCCCTACGGGAAATTTGTGTTCCTGGTTTTTAATATGTTGTGAATCTTGGATGTTTACGGCCCCACGCTACAAGTCACTGAACTTAGTGTGGGGCTGTGAATGTGGAAGTGTTTAATTGTAGATTTTTTAACCGGGCGACGCAGGGTGGGGAATCTTTGAACTTTGAACTACCCACTGGCGTAGATGAGTGCGCGTTCGTCTTTAAAGCAGCGGGTTCGAATCTCGGTGGGAACACAATAACAAAAGTTTTTTCCCCACGGGCAGTTTATGTTTCTGGTTCTGGGTATGACGTGAATGTTATGTGTGTGGTGTTAATTGTTTACGGCCCCACGACACAACTTATAGTACTTTTACAGTGGGGCTGTGAGTGTGAAAGCGTTTATATGTAAGCTTTTGTTTACCCGGGCAACGCCGGGCGGGTCAGCTAGTATATATATATTATAAGAATTGCTTGTTTAAAGGTATTAGATAAACGAGTCTAAAAAAATAATAACCGACTTCATTCGCAAACGTCTCCAAAACTCTTCATCAGATCTTGATCAAATCATAATGGGATAACCTGGGAAGTATACCCTTTTAATAAAATAATAATTTCTAAAACGGTCCAGGCGCCTTCGAGTAATCGTGGAACATCATAATAAAAAGATATTCAGACAAATTGAGAACCTCCTCCTTTTTTAAAGTCGGTTAAAAACCAAAATTATCTTATCCTTACACTCTTACAGTAAACAGTAGTATCAATTAGTTGATATTGTATATACAGAAATAATAACATAATTATCATTGTTATCCAAATTATTATGATTTGCTAGGTAATATTATTGTCATGTGCTGTGTTAGTTATTTAAATCAAGTCAGTTTGTGTGTTTGTATGTTTGTTACTTCTTTTCGCTCAAATGGCTGAACCAATTTTGATGAAATTTGGCATGGAGGTAACTGACACCCTTGATTAACACATTAATTAACACATAATATGCTACTTTTTATCCTGACACAGCGGATAACATCGCGGGGCGCAGCTAGTCTAATCATAAACTAAAAAAACATAATAAAAAGCAAAGCTTAAAAAATCCGACTCCAACGCTTATATTTTGGTTTTGGCTGGATCGATTTAGATAAAATTTATATAGGACCACCTTTAAAGTATAATCTACCAAACAAAAAAAATCATCAAAATTGATGAATAATTGTCGAAGATATCGCGCAAAATACATACAAAAAACATACAGTAGAATAACAAATTAAAAAAAACGTAAATAACATAAACAAACTTGCACACCCAACCCATACACGCTCACTGTCACAACAGACTGCACTGAAAATATGTAAATGTTGTTAAATTTTGGATTTATTTTGTCTTACAATTACATGCTGTATGTTACTTTATATCTGTATAAAATTTATATATAATTATGTAATGTACCAATTATAGTGTTAAATAACATGAATACCTGTTCCTACATTACGGGGAAGACACTGCCTTTTGCAACACAGTTTGAAACTAAAGCAAGAGGCAGGGTTTCACTCTCTAATTTGTACCTACTACTTAATAATTCATGTCAATAAATATTTTGTATTTTTTGTATTTTGTAAATAGAACATCCATTTTTGAAGTTGTTTGAACGACCTGACTGCATTATAATACTTTTATCTGTTTCTTGTGTTCCACTTCCAATGTTTCCTTAACCAGCAACCAACAGCTCTCAACTATGTATAAACACGGCGATCGTGTACATGCATCGCTTCTACGCGTTTCATTCCTTCACGCAGTTCCACAGGAATGCCATCGCTGCCGCCTCACTGTTTCTTGCCGCAAAGGTGAGTTATTCTTAGCAAGCCCTTGCTTTCTACGTAGCAGGTCCTGGGTTCGACTCCCAGCAAAAGCATAGGTTTTCTCCCCTAGAAAAAATGTGTGCTTCTATTTCTGACTGTGTTTAGATTGTTTTCGCAGCCCCGTCACAAGTTTTAATACTTCTGTGGGGCTGCTAGTATGAAATTGTTTATTTTTTTAAGTATACGTAATATAATTTGACCCGTTCCCTCATAAAAAAAGTTAAAGTCATCTAATCAAATTGTGAATGTGGTACATTGGAAGATGTCTACGTCACTTTCAAAAAAATCAGTCATTTGAGCAATTTTTAAAAATATATTCAATAGGCTAGCATTTGACCACAACCTCATCCAATGGAAAGCGACAGTGCGGCTGATGGTGGGACATGCATAGAAAATGTTCACTCTTTACTTGAAGAAGTCTAAATTATAGTTATCGGAAACAAGAACGCAGGCAGGGTGTTCCATTCCTTTGCAGTTCGCATAATCGTGGCGAATCGGTTTGAATTGGAGGAATGTCCACCATAAAAGGATGTCTTGTACGCCTTTTCGTCCGATGATGCAAGGAGCTGGAGGAATTAAATCATGCAGTTTTGTCGCACACTCTCCGAAATGTATCTCGTAAAACACGCATAAGCTAGCTGCCTTACGCCGATGTAACTTACACAGGTTATCGGAGAGTATACTCATATTTTGGCAAATCCATCAGCTGATTTGGCACTTTCTCTGTGCAGTATAACTTTGCACAAATGAAGAGAAAGATTAGGTTATGATGGGGCCTCCAAGCTGGCATACTTAAATAGGTTAAAGTCCCAAACAAAAAAGAATGATCCAAGCGCCAATGAGGCTTAATTTGTGATGTTTTTCTTTCAGGTGGAGGAGCAACCCCGCAAACTAGAATATGTTATAAAAGTGGCCCACGTTTGCCTCCACAGAGGTGAGGGTGTCAATAATATACCCACGGAACAGTACCAAGAACAGGTGAGTTCTTACAAGCTTTCATTTAGTTTCAGCTGCCCTGTTATCTGTCGGTCTGTAATCAAATCTTGCTAGCTAAATTATACCCATTTACCGATGTCCGATTAGACTCAATGATTGTTCTTATGTATATTCGGTAACAATACAATATGGTACCATGGAGGTCTGATGGTGACGGAAGATGTCCATAGAAACTTCTGAACTAAACGAGATAAACCCATAGAGTTTGGGCTCGTTTGATTCGTCTTGAAAAGTTCTCTGTTTAAAATAAATTTTTAGTCATTTTTTTATTTCCAACTGGTAAAAGCTTGATTTTTAAAGTATTACTTGTTTTATACTATTTTTCACTTATATTTAACAGCATAGCCAGTGTCTATAAGTGATGAAAATATTATTTTTTAGATCTAAAACTAGTTTCAGTTGCCAAAGTCAAATAATAAAGTCATGCCCAAGTGAAGTAGTTTAATTTAAATATATTTCATGTTATGGTTCTTTTTAGTATATCTTATAGGCCAACGTTTGACCACTATCGCACCTATTGGTAAGTGACGAAGATACCTATTCTCTCGCGACTTGAAGACTCCTATATTGTACTTACCAGGAAATACCGATTCTGGCAAGGCGTCCCATTCCTTTGCGGTTCGCATAATAAATGTGGAAGCAATACGCGCTTATTAAAGTAGAGACCAGAATATTACCGAGTACAATTATTCGGCTTGTGTTTAAACACCGCCCAAAAAAAGTACCTATTTTACTACCAAAGAATTTCTAAACGGTTACTAAAATGGATAAATGGTCACCAAATTACGTTTCCTAAAATATTATGAAATAATAAATTAATTATTATATATTAATATTTTTCCTATTATATTAACTTTCGTTTAGTTTTAGGAAATATAGACAATTGGCCCGTAAATAGATATCTAAATATAAAAAAAAATTTTTTTCGTTTTATAAATATTTTTGTATAAATTATTTAAAAAAATAACCTTAACCTACTGTTATCCGATTCGGTTCTGTCACGTGAAATTTTATTTTAGGAAACGTAATTTGGTGACCATTTATCCATTTTGGTAACCGTTTAGAATTTTCGGTGGCTGTCTAAAGTATACCCCAATTATACCTCGCATAACTCGAAAATGTCAGTAGTGTCGGGACGGAAAGGGATTCGAACCGGGTTGCGGAGGGTTTTAAGCCGCCCGAGCCGCTGAGCGACACTATTAATCTTTATTTATATTAATCCGAAACCACCACAGCGATATTGACGAGCGACCTAGACCTTGACTTAAGGTCTAGGTTGCTCGACCTTCGGTACAAATAGGTCAAAAGTAAATAATTTGAACTTGACTTTCGACACTTTAAACTGAATATAAAACAAAAGCCGTGCCCTGCGGCTTCGCCCGCTATTATTAAGTTAAAAAGTAGCCTATGTGCTAATCCTAGGTATAAGCTATGCACATAGCAAATTTAATCCAAATCCGTTCAGCCGTTAAAGCGTGAAGAGGGAACAAACATACTTACACACAAACTTTCGGATTTATAATATTAGTAGGATATCTGAGCCCGTTGCCTTAGTTAGGTGAGCGTTCGCCTTTTAAACAGGGGTATCGGGTTTCATTCCTGGCGATAACACAAGTTTTCTCCCCAAGGAAAATTTGTGTTTCTGGTTGTGATTGTGTGTGTGATGTGAATGTTTTCGGCACCCACGACACTAGTCATCGAATCTTAGTGTGAGGCTGTGTGTGTGAAAGCGTTTATGTTTATGTTTGTATTCTATGCATGCCGTGACTGGAAACGAAAATAAAGTTTCTTTTTTATAATTTATTTTTATTCTTTATTAACACAAAAAAAACATCGCTTTTTTTTGTAAATCGAATACCTTTAAACGAGCAATTCTTGTATATAATGTGTGTAATCAGGATCTAGTAAACGGCTCAAACAATTTTCATGAAATTTTGTGTGCAGCTGGTTTCGGGGGCGATAAATCGATCTAGCTAGGTTTCAATTTTAGAAAACGTCGTTTTATCCGTGTTTTCAGCCGAGCAAAGCTCGATCATCCGGGTACTGCTTAAATTAAATAGTATAGTGATAATTCAATTGTATAAACGACTGCTGAAATAGTTGCTATGGCGAAAAACCTGCCTTGACCTAGTGGTTCAGTTTACCGGTTGGTTAAATATGTTTCCAGGTCAAGAATGCATAAGTATTTTGTGATAAATGCCCAATCCAATTAGACGACCCAGTTGGCGCAGTGGACAGGTGTCCGCCCTCTGCGCCGTGGGTTCTGGGTTTGATTCCCGGCAGGAGCACAAATTCCTTCCCAAGGGATGTTTGTGCTTCTGGTTCTGGGTGTAATGAGTGTGTGATGTGAATGTTTCCGGCACGATACAAGTCTTTGAACTTAGTGTGGGGCTGAGAGTGTGAATGCGTTTGTTTTGTTTTTTGTTTGATTTATTATCGTTGTTGTTAAGCACTTTTTTTGACCTGTCCAAAGCCTGTTGCTATGCATTACAGACGAATCAGCGCGCATCTAAGCGGAGCGCACACACTTTCACTTTCATTAGAGTACAGGGTAATGTTTTCGCTGTCGAGATATCTTGAAAGTCAATGTTAGCCTCCTTTCGTAACGCAAGACGTTGGACGACTTGGTTACGTCATCAATCTTGCAAGGACATGGGTTTTATGTGAGTTATGTCAGTATAGTGATGACTGTATCGGAGAAATTACTTTTTATTTGAAAAACATAATGTACTACAAATTCAACAATCTCGACTCCGATAAATGTGAACCTACTTATGTAATTTTATGTAACCCCCTTTTAATCTCCTTCAATTTGGTACCATCAAAGCTCAATTTGGGTCATCGCCGCATCGCGAGTCTCGGATTTTTATCGGATACAAATCGGAGAGTGTGCCAAGGAACTGCACGATCTATATATTGTACTAATTAGGAATTACCGAATCATACTTACACACAAACATTCGGATTTATAATATTAGTAGGATATCAATTTCTTTTTGTCTATTCAGTGTTTGGACATTTTTCAAAAGAAGATATTTCGAAAAATTCGCGATATCTTTAACTCACAACACACAACTCTCCGTAACATTTACAAACTTCGGATTTATAATATTAGTAGGATTACAATAATTGAACTGCACGTCGGCTTAGTTGGGTGGCGTACGCCTTCTAAGCAGGGGTATCGGGTTCGAAAATTTGTGTTTCTGGTTCTGGTTGTGATTGTGTGTGTGATGTGAATGTTTCCGGCACCCACGACACAAGTCATCGAACTTAGTGTGGGGCTGTGAGTGTGAAAGCGTTTATGTTTTATGATGAATAGAACACCGTTCTCACATGTGTTTTCCTTTATTCCAGGCGCAGGACCTAGTTTTCAACGAGAACGTACTGCTCCAGACGTTAGGTTTCGATGTGGCGATCGATCACCCACACACGCACGTCGTCCGCACCTGTCACCTTGTCAAAGGTGAGGGTAGTCGAGTGTACGAGCGATTCGCCCGCGACGGCTGGGGTGCGGCGGTTTTGTCGAACGTTTATGTCGCGTAGTGGAAACTATTTTTAACTAACTCAACAAAAAAATTCTCAATTCGCTTGTTTTTTTTTTGTATGTCACGCGTTCCGCCAATTATTAATCGATTTTGATGAATTGTTTTGTTTGGTAGATCGTACTTCAGAGGTGGTCCCGTATAAATTGTTTCGAAATTGATTTAGCGCTTTTTGAGAAAATCGACAAAAAGCAAAATGTAAGCGGTGAAGTCGGTTTTTTAAGCTTTGCTTGCGTTTCAATTATTAAAGCAGAGTTGCTATTGGAGCGAGCGAGATTGTATTTTTTGAGACTGTATTAAAAATTAAGTTATTTCGAATAAAAAATAATAATTTATGATCAGCTGGTGCCAACAGATTCAAATGTGCAATGTAGTATTCTTTCTTGATTATAATAATAAATATATTTATTTGTAAAAATATTTGCTTTTTTAATTAAAATTCTTTGTTATGTCGAAATTTTTATAATAGACTTCAGTTATTTTTCTTCTTATTTATTTATTTATTAATATTAAAATATAAGAAGATATTATAATTAGTTAGTTGCTATATTATTATCTTCTTTCTTTAATTTTTTTTTACATAATTTAACAGTAATCTAAACTAAAAATATTATATAACAAAAATACATACCAGTTACATTCTAATTAAAAATCTACTCAAAAGCACGAAAAAAAATATCAACAATGTATTTTTTTTATGCATGCAAGCATTTGACCACCATCTCATCTGATGGAAAGTGACGATGTGGTAAACTGTAAATAGAGACAAAACGTACCGCACCTTACGCCCCTCGACTAGACCGTTTGCGATATACCAAAAAAGTACGACGCAAACAACAGGCAATGTATGACCCCCACATTTTCGCTCGCTACGCGGATAAGGTATGTGTATATCCTGGAGTATTGAGTAAAGTGTGTCACCCTACTCACAACACCCATCTGTGTTCACATTTTCTTTGTCTAGCTTCTAGCATATCAAAATATTTAAAATGTTTACTAAGTACTGTGAAACACTTGTATACTAATATTATAAATTTAAAAGTGAATAATAATGTTTGAGAAGAGGTGACTCTGTAACGTCTGGACGGATTCTAATGGAATTTAGAAGGTAGATAATCTAGGCTAACCTAGTCTAGAGTATATAGAGTAGTTTAGTCTAGATTAGCCTTGAGTCAATCAATCAATTAATCAAATCACATGGGCCCCAAAGAGGCACTCATGAAAGTTAATCTTGTAAAGACTAACCTTGTATTTAGACTAGTCTAGGAGTACTCTAAACGCTAAAAACAATGTTTCGGCAACTACCCTTGAAAGCCAGTCATTTTAGGCCCAGCGTATTTACCATCCCCGACTATATCATCATTTGGTGAGATAGTGGTCAAACGCTAGCCGATCAGAGATATAAAAAAGTCATATAAATTTAAACACAAAAATTTTACTATTAGGATAAAAAGTTACCTGGTTAAAGTCATTATCAATTTATTTACCTATCAACCTTGTTAAATTCCATCAATATCAGTCGAGCCACGGAAACTTAGAGCTACTTTCGAATTTATAATATGAGTGTGGATAGTACAGAATGCACAACAGATCTTCGCTACTATGAAACTAGACAATCAGTCAGAGTACCTTCATTCGAGTCGATAATTATTCGCTTTTTACCCAACTGCGCGACGCAAAAAAGGTTAATGTGCTCATAAGCCTATGTATGTGTTTGTTCCTTTGTAGCGTTCTAAAAACCAAACGTCACAATTTTGGTGATTCTTACGTAATTGATTTGTATTAATCACGCGAATGTCACTGAAGACAAGACGGTATAATCAATATTTAAAAGTTATGAGAGACCCGGTCAAAAACATCTTCGCCGTAGTTGAGTAAAAACCAGTCAATTATACCTATTTGGGTGTATTCCTATTTGCCCACACGATTGCCCCGGTGGCAATTGGGAATTTTATTCCCAGTTGCCGCCGGGTGGCGAATGGGAAGTTATTGCCCCCCACTTCAAATCACTGTACACTCAAAAATCAGAATCGTTTATTCAAAGAGGCGCTCGTAATATCACTTTTGCACATATGTACTTCGCATAAGAACGCTGCGCTCAGACATATTTATATATATACTCAGCAGTGTACATGGACTTGAAGTGGGGGCATTGACTTCCTAATCGCCACCCAGGGGCAACAAGGAATAAAATTCCCAATTGCCACCCGGGGGCAATCGTGTGGGGGCGACTGGGAACGTCTTTTTGCACAAACTTTAGTGATGCGAAGCTCTATTGTACCTACTGTAGCAATCACTAGTTCTTATATCTTTCTGTAAACGTAACCTGGACTCAGTTTAGCCATTAGTTATTCCATTCACTGCTTGCTTTTATCCTCTAGCTATGTTTTAGAAAATAAGTAAAATCTTAATACATAGGGGTAAATGGACACGTGGCAAAAGGCTTAATCTAAAAGTTAAAAACAATGATGATTACACATAATGTTTCAAAACGACTTAAAACCCGGATAAAGTCGACACCATTTTTAACCGACTTCAAAAAAGGAGGAGATTTTCATTTCCACTGTATGTTTATTTTGTATGTATGTATGTTGCCCAATTATAAATCGATTTCGATGATTCTTGGTAGATCATACTTCAGAGGTCCCATATCATTTTTTATCGATATTGATTTAGCACTTTTTGAGCAAATCAACAAAAACATCGGTAAAGTCGGTTTTTTAATCTTTGCTTTCGTTTAAATTATCCAATACAATACACTACAAAAACTCTTTATTGACACCAAAAGATAAATACAACTTACAGAGAAACTTATAAAGATAGGTACAATGGGTGGTCTTATCGCTAAGAGCGATCTCTTCCAGACAACCTTTGGATGAAAATATAAAATAATATCCAATTAGCGCGACAAAACTCCCAACTTGTCCATTTACCCCACAGTATCTTACTAATATTATAAATCCTTTTAAAATAAAAAATACAGCACTAATTGTCCAAAAGACACACGCATCGAACCTCAGCCCTTAGTTTTCATCCACATATCTCCCGCAGCGCCGAAGGACCTCGCGCAAACATCCTATTTCATGGCGTCCAACAGTCTGCACTTGACGACAATGTGCCTACAGTACCGGCCGACGGTCGTTGCCTGCTTCTGTATACATTTAGCATCGAAATGGAGTAGCTGGGCGGTGAGTGCTGTAAGATATGTTATAAGTAGTTAAATAGTTGTAGTATAGTAATCAGCACACTAAGCAAGTTTATATGTATTGTATGTATATTTTTAACGTGATAACGTCTTATAAATCGATGAACACCGGCTGCAAGCACGGAAAAGTGTCACGTTCCGCCTGAGCGTGCAAGCGAGAGCGCGGAACAAGCGATAGAGAGGCACGATCGAACTAAGCGTTCGTCTTATGACGTTATCACGTAAAATTATCTTCGTAAATCCACTTTACAGACAGCCATTTTTTTTGTTTATGTATTTATTCTAATGTTGTTATACAACCTGTAACAAAAAGGTGTAGTAATACTTGGTGGTGTGTATGTGTATCGTGCCAGCAATCATCTGCCAGAGAACGAAAGTCGAAATAGGACATAATTTATTCCGTACAAAAATAAAAAAATATATTTTTCAAATACATTTGACAACCCAACAGTAACATGTGCGGGAATCGGAGATATTTGTTCTGTACAAAAATGAAAAAATATTTTTTTGCCAACCCTACGATTACATCTGTGGCGCGTGACCTTAACCTTTGTTATGGCCACCACTGTCAGACGTCTAGGTCCAAAGGCTATGTGGTGTAGAACGGTAGCTGATGAAATAGGGTTGCTAACCTTGACCTTTGTTATGGCCACCACTGTCAGATGTCTAGGTCCAAAGGCTATGTGGTGTAGCTGATGAAATAGGGTATCAAATGACATATTTTTTTAGGAACTTTAATTTATCATAACTCAATATTAATGGTGCTGCCGCGAATGCAGAATTTCCTGTTAGACTCCATACATGTAGCTAGATGTGTGACTCGAGTATTACTACACCTTTCTGTTACACATTGTATATGTATAGAATGTATATGATATATATATATAATGAATGTATTTATTTATTTTAGTATATAAATAGTAATTATTTTGTTTAGTATCTTAATGCATTATTATAAAGTTTGCGTAACTATGTGGTACACCTGAGTCCCAATACATTTTTCGATCTCCTCTGCATTCGAAGGTAGTCTGGAAGAGATTCGAGATCGCTTTAAGCGATAAGACCGCCCATTGTACTAGCCTTAGTTAGTTTTAAGGTCTTAAATGTATTTTCCTTTATTTCTGGTGTTCAATAAAGAGTTATCTATCTATAATAATTATCTGGGAGTCAAGAATGAATAGGTACCTTCAAGGCAAGCATGCTACATCTTCCGCCGCATCATTACTTTCCATCAGGTGAGATTGTGGTCAAACGCTTGCCTATCAAGCATAAAAAAAAGTATAAATTAATAATTGTGCAAAACTCAAATGCCTGCCAATACGAGAGCTGAGAGATCTTAGAATCTTCAAGTCAAGAATGAATAGGTATCTTCTAGACAAGCATGCTACATCTTCGGCCGCATCATCACTTTCCGTCAGGTGAGATTGTGGTCAAACGCTGGCTGTTTAAAAAAAAAATATTTCGCACTGTTCTTCTCTCATTCAAATATGATTTATATACCGTCAATGCTGCTTACGTTGCTGACGGTACATGTTTCTATACAGATACCACAGTCGAACGAGGGCCGTCACTGGTTTTCATACGTAGACAGAGCGGTCACCGTCGAGCTGTTAGAAAAGCTGACTTCAGAGTTCCTGCTAATATTTGAAAAGTGTCCATCGAGATTGAAGAGAAAGATGATGAACGTCCGAGCGGCAGGTATGTACTATCGATTTTCATACTATTTTACCGAATAAGGAGGAGGTACTCAAGTCGACTGTATTTTTTATTTAAAGCTATTACATAGCTTCTATCGCGGGCCTTGAGCGTGGAGACCGAATCCAGAAATTCCGAAACGAAAATAACCTAACACCCCCCACTCCGACCGGCACAGCGGTGATACTTTTTAGTTTTGCCATCTATCGATGAATAGCAGAACTTTTAATGACTTTTTGAAATATCACGCTTGTCTCTTTAGTTCAGCAACTCGCCTCTAGGTGACAGGAAAAAAAATACTGCATAAATAAAATAAATAATTATAATTGCATAAGTTGATAAAAAATGCTATGCAATAGCTTTACCGCGGCAGTCCCCGAGTGCCACAAGTCTTTTTTTTTATGTGGTTTACCTCATAACTTCGTTTTTTTTTGTCTGTTTGATGTAGCTTTCCAATTGGTCTTATTTAAATTTGATCAAGATCTGACTAGTAGTTTTTGAGTTATCCTCAATAATGCGTATTCTGTGGACTACATTGACGATTTTCTCGTTTTTAACCGACTTCAAAAGTAACCTCATAACTTCTTTCGTTGTGAGCCGATTTTGATGATTATTTTTTTATTTGAAAGCTGATGCTTTCCATGTGGTCAAGATCTGACCAGTAGTTTTTGAGTCATTGTCAATAATGCGTGTTTAATACATTAAATCTGATCAAGGTTCCGAAGATAAAGCGGTGAAGTCGGTTTTTTTAAGCTTGCGCTTAATTATTATACAGTACAATTACTTTTAATGTGTTTAAATAAGTTGGTAATGTTTTAGGTGTAATTCTATGGTTATAAATATTTAATAAAAGAATGAAATGAATTTAATTACTAAAATTATACTGATATAATAATATAGAATATATTTTTTATTCTTGTTAAAATACGGCTATCACTCAGTCGTCGTCGCGATCTCGCGGCGTACACTCATCCCGAAGAAGAGCATCGTACGTGCTCGATACATAGGTCGAAAAAAAAAAAAAAATAGGTAATAATATAATGAATAGGTTAGGTTAGGCAAACATGATCCATCTTTGGCCGCATCTTCACTTTCCATCAGGTGAGATAGCGGTCAAATGCTTGCCTATCTAGTATAAAAAAATAAAAGAACATCGATGAATGACGTGAGTATTTAAATAATAAAAAATATAATGCCTGATTTTCACGAAAACTTTAATAGATATAATATAATTATATTTATAATAAATTGAGTTCCTTCATATTCTGCCATTAGCTCAGTATATAAATTTAGTTAATTTTTTATTACAGATAAGTTAGTATACAATTCAATATGTAGTAAAAATTTTATTCAAATGCATTGCTCATATATATATTAATTTACATTACCGTATGTCCGTGTTCTTTGCAACCGACTTCTAAAAAGGAGGCTCTCAATTTGCCTGCTTTTTTTGTATGTATGTATGTTACCCGATATCTCCGCTAATTCTGAATCGATTTTGATGATTTTTTTGTTTGGAATAGTGTACTTCAGAAGTCCCATACGGTCCAGCTAAAATCGAAATATAAGCGATGAAGGCGGATTTTTAAGCTTTGCTTGCGTTTTAATTATTTAACTATAATGTTTTGTGTATTCAACCTAGTAAAAAATATTTTTGGGCAGATTTAATTCAGTTTTTAGTTTAATTTAATATTTATATATGTGTTATAAATAATCGATTTAAAATTAAACATAACATTAAATTTAAATTGAATATTACATGAAATAAAAATGCGATATTCATTATATAAAAAAGTCATACATATTCCGTATTGTGTTGTCTGGACAGACGGAAGTTCGCCGCACTCTGGTGGCCATGCGGCGCCGGCGCTACCTGCCGCCTCTGCGAAGCATCCGCAACCAAACAACGACGACTTCGACAAGGCCTTCGATAAAGGTAACCTTACACACTCACGGCCACGCACTACAATACAACACTTACTGATTCGCTTCTTATACACACATACATACAATAGGTATGATGCCTGGGTAAATAAAAACGCTTTCACACTCACAGCCCCACACTAAGTTTGACGACTTGTGTCGTGGATACCGGAAACATTCACAACACACACACACACAAAATCACAGCTAGAACCACAAACAAAATAAATCCTTAGGCAGATAAAACTTGTATTCACACAGTAACATACAATTTACCCTACAAATACTAAATAGAAACGCTTTCACAATCACAGCCCCACTATGTTTGACGACTTGTGTCGTGGGTGCCGAAAACGTTCACATCATACATACGCGCACACACAATCACAACCAGAACCAGAAACAAGTTGAAAGTCTGCCGCCAAGCCAAATACGGTGTTCCGGCAGTTATCCTTGAGAGCCTGCGTATTCCAGGTCTAGTGTGTTTACCAGCTTCGATCACATCGTCACTTACCATCAGGTGAGATAGTGGTCAAAAACAAGCCTGTCACAAAAAAAAAAAAAAAACATAATTTATCTTGGGGAGAAAACTTGTGTTCCCGCCGATAATCAAATCCGATACCCCCCGCTTCCATCGATCTAATTCCACAAATGTTGAACAGAATACGAGCGCGAGAGACACCGCGCGCGGCAGCCGGTCCCGGGCGGCTACGTGCCGGCGACCGCCGCCGCGCCGCCCGCGCCGCAACCGCAGAAAATTGACTACAACCTCTACCGGGAGAAACGAGAACGCGAGGAGCGAGAGAGACGGGAAGAGAGGGAGCGACAGAGACAGGCGGCGATACAGCAACGCCACGCGCCCGGCCAACCGCAGCCGCAACCGCGACCGTCGCAGCCGCACCAGCGGCCCGGCCAGCACCACCACGGGAAACCGCACCACTGGCCGCAACACAAACCCTACCAGAAACCCCCGCACGACCACAGGCACAGACCGACTCAGAATCCGCCCCAACCGGCCCCCGTTTCTCAAGCCGCGGTACCTCCGACGGAAGTCCGGACTAGGCCTCCGTCGCTGTTTTCTCCCGAGAACGCTACGACTCCGACCGCGGCCGCTCAGGCTCCTAGAAGACCGCCCCAACCGAACCCCCCGCCGAGGCCCAAAGAAGTCCGTCCAGCGCCCGTCGTTCAGGAACCGAAGCCGCCCAGTCCGAAGAAACGGCCGGACGCGAGCGCCGCCATTAGAGAGATGCAGCCGCCGGCCATTCTGTCTCCTTTCAATTCTCCGCCTAGCGTCAAAGAACCCAAGCAGAGGCAGCGCGTCCAATCGAATTCCGAGCCCGAATTGGTGCCCGTAGTAAAAAAACTGGACGAAACGCCCGGGTACGAGAATGTCATCAGAGAGTCGCAGAGAGGAAACTCCACTAAGGTGAAGCAACCGGAGAAGAAACAGGAAGGACCGCCCGCTCGGTCGCTCAACGGGATCGAGACCGATCCCACTCTAGTATCGAACTTGTTGAAGGAGAGCTTAGCGAAACCGGCGCCCATAACGGTGCCGACGGAGAAGAAATCTCCCATAATAGAAATCAAAAAGGAGGAGCCGCCCCCGCCGCCGCCCGCGCCGCCCGAACCGCCCCCGCCCGCGGAGGAACCCGAGACCAAACACAAGAAGGAGAAGAAGAAGAAGGAGAAACACAAACACAAGGACCGGGACAAGAGCAAAGAGGAGCGGAAGAAGCATAAAAAGGACAAAGATAAGAAACGGGAGGATAAAGTGGAACAGCCGGTCGTTCAGGAGACTCAAGGTCAACAAGACGGCACTCTAAGGATAACTATACCGCGGGAGAAGTTGTCCGCGAGCCCTGGATTGAAGATAAAGATACCGAAGGAGCGTTTGGCGCAGCCTCCACCGCCGCCGCAGACTTCCGGCCTCAAAATCAAGATATCCAAAGAAGTTTTGGAGACTTCGAGGAAGCGAACTGCCGGCCCCGAGCCGGGCCCCCCCCACAAAATGCCGCGACAGAACGGAGCGCCCCACCCCAAGGTAGGTTGGCCCTTACCGCCCCCTTATCGCCCCCCCGTGCCGTATTATATGATGCAGCCTCCCCCCCCTATGTACTACAATAATTATAACATGATGGACGGTTACTATTACCCCAATATGGGTAGTATGCCCAATATGGGCGGTAATATGCCTAATATGGGTGGTAATATGCCTAATATGGGCGGTAATATGTCCAATATGGGTTCGAATATGTCCAATATGGGTACGAATATGTCCAATATGGGTGGTAATATGCCCAATATGGGCAATATGGAGGGTTATATGTTCCCGCCTCCTACACACCATCCACCGCCGGTGTCGCAGCCCCCGTTGCCAGCGATGCCTCCGCCGCCCGTGCCGCCGCCTCCGCCCGAATGAGTTAAATAAGAAAAATATATGTATGTATATATATACAGTGCTATGATAAAAGGTATACGCCTCGGCAATCATCGTTTTTCCGAATGAGTACGATTAGCTACCAATTTGCGGCTGTACCGCGACTTATCACTCATTAGTGTTTATTTTTCTTTATTTTTTACTACCAGTAGTGTATATATATATATATATACAAACGTATATTCATAGATAGACGAAGATTTCCTAAGCGCATACCTATAATTGTAATACTGTAAGGTTGTCTGTTGTCAACTTCAAATAATTTGCAAAGCGGTTCAGAATAGTAATATATATAAACCCCACTGCTTAAATTGAATGAATAGAAATTGGGGTCAATGACCGACCGCGAGGTCAATGTACTTGCTTTTGATACTACAATGTATTTTTTTTTTATCAATAATTATTTGGGGACAGCGTCTCTCAAACCGTTTTGCTAATTATTTAGCGTTAATTGTGTACAACCGTATATTGTATGTCGCAGTCAAATGGCTAAAACAGTCATTTAAATGAATGCCTAGGCTTTTGATCGAATGCCGATACTCGGACTCGTACGACAGTAATTAAATTAAGATTCAACTAATCTAGCCACTTTACAAACGGCTAAACGTCTAACCGCATATTTAATAGAATGCCGGCAGTAAACAAACAGCCTAGCGATCCAATTGAGTGGCTGACCTTTCGCCTGCGATATATATATACAGGGTTATTTGTTAAATATAAGAAAGTTCACTACTTTATACATTGCCATTGTTGGTATGTTTGACCTGGGTCCTATTCCCGGCAGGAGCAAAAATTCTTATCATAGGGATATTTGTGTATGATAAGAATGTTTCCTTGTTTATTCTCCCGTTATGTAATTCTATTCAGAGAACAAAGAAAATGTAGTTGCATAGTGAGGCATTTTTCATGCTTGTTTTTTGTCCGATACTCCACTTGTGCCTGGCGTATTCTTAGAGCTCCCGCGGGATGAAAATAGGTGAAACTAATAACGCCGTCCTCACCTAAAGATACATTTATTTAACGTTTTAGATCTCATTTACATGATAGATAAGTAATTGTTGCACAAGTATTTAAGTGAAAACAAAATAGCTATCATTCTCTCTTTTGTCTCTTTCTTAGAACTTTCAATGAAATGGATAGGAGAAGGAGAAACTTACAATATATTTTCTTTCTCTGCCATACGGCTGTTTGGCACAGCGGTAGTACCACCCCAGGAGTTGTTGCAATGTTTACTTACCACATAAATAATATAAATGTAGGTACAAGAGCTTTCTAAGATTTTTCAACTAACCCTGTATATCAAAAAATATATTTTTGTTAAAATTATATAAATAACAAATTTTTGGTTATTTTAAATTTACTGTTTAGTATACGGTCAGGTGTTTGCCAAAGTGTTCAAATAAAAAAAACATGTATACCTAAAGTAAAATTATGTATACATAATTTACATTTTCAATATTTTATACTATAGTTAATTACCGTAATTTAAAAAAAATATCGATTAGTAATAAAAAAAACGTTTATTCACATGGGCCCCAAAGTGGCACTCAAATAAAAAAGCACTTTGGACAAACCTGGTCCCTTGTTATCATAGTCAGTGTCGTGATGTCTTCCAAAACATTTGTAAATAAGCTTTTATAAAACCTTAATCATCATGTCTGGGTATTTTATATCCAAATATCTGATATTTCAATGCAAAATATTACAAATACGTCCTAAATTACTTTTCTATCTCTGATAAGCTTGCGTCTCACATGATAGCACGATCCCGGTTGTTAGTCGTAAGACAACAGTCGTTAATCATGTCGGATGCCTTCAGGCGGCCTGAAAAATCCTGTCACTAAGACTGTCTACTAGTCTGTACGACAAGCAAGCCAGTGACGATGGTCTGGCTCTCAAATATTACTGTTTTTCGGATCAAAGGACTATGTTTCCAGTAAAATTACAGATTATAAAGATATTTAACATCTAATATCTCAGGGTGACGAGGGCAGTACTTTGCCAAACAGGATTTTTAACTATTTAATTCCACTTCTCTTGGTGGCACTAGACTTTAAAGGGTAAGCGTGACGCTTACCATCATTCTAGCGACTTGCTCGTCTCATCTCTCAATACAGATAAAACAATCCACTACATTACATGAACTGCCCGTTGGCTTAGTTGAGCGTTCGCCTTCTAAGCAGGGGTATTTGGTTCAATTCCCAAAGGAATTACAAGTCCCCAGGGAAAATGTGTTTCTGGTTCTGGTTGTGTTTGTGTGTGAGGCGAATGTTTCCGGCACCCACGGCACAAATCATCTAACTTAGCGTGGGGCTGTGAGTGTGAAAGTTATGTATCTTGGAATTTATGGACGTCCCGTTACAAAATGTTTGCATGATAATATACCCAGACGATGGAATCAAGATAACTTTTTCTAAAGGAAAAAGCGTAAATGTGAAATTTATCATAGTAAAATGGAGACAAGTAAGTTAACGTATTTGAAGTAGAACGCTAAAGCACTACAATACTTGCGAGCAAAGATTATGAAACCGGAATCTTCTAGAAATATTGTTTCTACTTAAAAAATACATAAGAATTTCAAGGGTGGTCGAAAACTTCAAAGAGCGTCAAAACGGGGGATGCATTTAAAAAAATATTTTTCATGTTCAATATTTTTCGTACAGGCCACGAAAATGTTTGTATGTAACAAAGCATCAGTATAATCTGAAGTATAATCTACAACACAGAAAATTAATTTTGAGAATCGGTCCACAAATGGGGGAGTCGGTCCATAGAGAATCGGTCCATAAAAAATATATATATAGTCGAACATAGTACCTCCTCCTTTTTTGAAGTCAGTAAAAAAGACACAATACGAGCTTATTTTACTTTATCTATTTTCTTCTACTCTATCTTCTTTATTATTGTTATCAAATTTTAATCTACTGAGTAAAAGTTGCTTCCCTATGACACAATAAAAAATAAATTTAAATTTCCAATCAAAAAATATTAAAACTCTTCAAATTGCATAATAGCTTTGACGAGTTCTAATATTCTAGATAGCTCTCTTTGTTGTGGCAGTTTAGTTGATCGAAAGTTCTCGCCAGGTCAATAACTGTAATTCTCTTAAATTATAAAAAAAAACGCTTTAAAAGTTGAAGGCAAATATATAAATTCTATTTTAGAACATACATGTCTCCCTTTACTATGGTAAATTCTAATGTGTTAGGGTTACACTGTATAGAATTTTGTGACACAAGGGCGGGCGATCTCTGCAGTGCGTTCAAACGCGTGATTGTGTGAGTACTTTTGAGGTGCACACCTGCTCTCGTGAGATAGAATTACTGTTTTTCTATTGCGATATGAAACGTATTCCTGTCTTGAGTCTTCTCTATAGTTAAAAAGTTAGCGTTTTGTCCATAGCCAAATTGCTAAGAAATTATCTTCTAACTACGCGATTGCATCAACTATTGTACCTTAAGTCTTCTCTGTTAAGGTTAAAATTGATTATCCTTAATTCAAAAGCTATTAAGCGATGGCATCAGTCATCGGCCAGCGGCCAGGGGTCGGCAACCTTTTGTTTCGGAAGAGTCAAAAATTACAATTTACAAAATTTCAAAGTTTTTAAAGAGCCATAAAACTTTTTGTCACGGGGAGGGGTGCGGTGAAAAGCGAGTACAGCAAAAGTGGCTGAGAGATATAAATGGTGCCTAATCCTCGTTTATCGATTCAGAACGATTTTTAAATGTTTTATATTTTTTAAATAAAATAAATAATCTTTGCGTATGGAACTAAAGAGCCGCAGCTTCACATCCAAAGAGCCGCATGTGGCTCGCGAGCCGCAGGTTGCCGACCCCTGCTAGCCATCGGCTAGCCGCTAGCCGATAGACCTTAAGTCTATTAATGTAAAATTGAAATTGAGTCAAACGCGTAGTAAGAACGTTTGCTATTCAGTTAGAGGCTGGTTTGGCTTACATTCAAGCCAAAATGACTGATCAATGAAAACTGTACAGTAAAATCTAAATTAAAAAAAAAGAATACAGGTAATAATACTCATACAAAACGGGTGAAGCACCCTAGGTCCTACGAATTTGGCTTGTCATTGCGAGCTACACGCACACAAATACACGAAAGCTCCGATAAGTAACTATTTACTTGTCTGTGACAGCAGCGAGAACGCACACACGGACATGTGCTTCACCTATGATTGAATGCGGTTACGCTCGTATTTCTTTCAAGTCCGTAAAAAGGATGTACTTAATAATAGGTTCAAAACAGTTTTTCAGTATTTAAGTTTATTTATTTCTCTTACTAACATTATGTTGACTAGTTTAAAATCTTTATTACATTTTGTACATAAATTATAAAAATTAAAAGTATTGCTTCTTATTGTTAGATCGCTAGAGATATGTGTTCCGATAAGTTTTGTTTTTATATTTAGTTATCTATGGATAATGTACATTCCAGGACTTCATAGACTGTAAAATGTAAATGTAATTATTTACAAACGTTTTATTCTAAGGTACAAATTTTATATAGATACATCACTAAATTTAGTCAATATATTTTTATTGTTGTGGCTTGAGAATAAAATCTATTTATTATATCAATGTTGTCTATGGATGTCTATATACAAAATTATTTGAATATTATATATAATATACTTGATGTCTAAATAGCTTTTGCTATTCTAATATTTGTAAATGTGGCTTATTGATTAATAGATGTTATGTACATAATATAATGTATCAATCGTTATTATAATATATTATGTATAATTTTAGTGGTTTTATTAGGCAAAGAACTAGGTATCTCGCTTCAAAATATTATATTATAATAAGTTATGTTATTATATAACTTATTACACAATTATATATATTTCATTAAATACAATTCTACGATACACCACATTCCATTTTATATCGTATATATAATTTATATTAAGTTTAGTAATATAATAATATGATTACTATATTAAAAAAAACCTTGATATATATACAACCTGTAACAAAAAGGTGTAGTAATACTTAGTGGTGTGTATGTGTATTGTGCCAGTAATCGTCTGCTAGAGAAAGAAAGTCGAAATAGGACATAATTTTATCCGTACAAAAATTAAAAATTATCTTTTTTCAAATACTTTTGACAACCCTACAGTTACATGTGCAGCAATCGGAGATATTTTTTCCGTACAAAAATTTAAAAATATTTTTTTGCCAACCCTACGATTGCATCTGTGGCGCGTGACCTTGACCTTTGTTATGGCCACCACTGTTAGACGTCTAGGTCCAAAGGCTATGTGGTGTAGAACGGTAGCTTATGAAATAGGGTTGCAAATGACATATTTTTTTAGAAACTAATTCATCATAACTCAATATTAATGGTGCTGCCGCGAATTCAGAAGTTCCTGTTTTGTTTGACTCCATACATGTAGCTAGATGTGTGACTTGAGTATTACTACACCTTTCTGTTACACATTGTATATGTATAGTAAACACATGACACATATATAGCAGTTTTTTAAATATTAAATAACATAATATTATACTGATATAACATTCCATGATAAATATTACTTATATTAATTTATTGTAGTATAATATAGTAATATAACTGATGATTATTACAATATAAATAACGTGTCTATATTATCGAGTTTATATTTAAAAATACATATATTATATTGTTATATTAATATAATTTATATTACCATTATTACATCACATACACTTTTACTACAACAAACATTCCGTATGATATAATACTGATTATTTATTCTGATTTATTGTATAGTAATAATAAAAAAGAATTTATTATATTATTATGTTAGAGATTGTCTAATCTAAAACTGAACGAACTCCGAACACTACTCGAACACACAATAATTGATTGTCTGCGTATTTTTTTATTAGACAGGTATTTATCAATTATTGACATATATGCAAAAAATCTGGAGATGAAGTTTTATATACGAAGATCTCTATTATATTATAGAAATTATAGTTTGGGTAGTTGTTACTCATAGAAAAAACATATTATATTAAAAATAGCCGATAAATGTAAACTTTATATTACCATTTCAGCTTTAAAATATGTTTATTCTAGAAGTTTCTAAGAAGCGAAGAGCTTGCACGATGTATACATTACGCTGGGTCTTAATGTTTTAATTGTTTTGAAAAATTAATAAATGTACAATAATTTAGCGACTGGATCATACAATTTTATATTTTGGACGTGATTACACATAAATGCTTCAAATACATTTTTCTATAGGTATAATTTTGAGATAATGTTTAATTTTACCAAAAAATTTAATCTCGAAACAAAAAAGTCGAATTTATATATACTTATGTCGATAAATAATTTATTCTATAAGCTACCTTATTAATGTTCTGTCGTTTATTATTATTGCATTTACTTAATTTTTACTTGAACTTAAAATATTAGGCAGCCAGCCAAATCCATATATTTATTCTAATAAATTGACTGATATAGTTCATGATACAAACAACCATCAGTTATTTATTTACTTATATAAAAACTCGGGGTTCTTCTAAAATCATTATTTATTTATTTCAATAGTCGAACCTTTTATTGGCATTAGCAGAGCCGTATCCGACAAGAGGTCCAGTGTTTACATTTCATTAATTTATTTCACATTTATCCAGCAATATCTGCATTGACATCAGTTAAAGCCACTAAGCTAAATGAATTGATAAACTTAATTTTTTTTTTGGTAAATAAATAATTTTTGTAATTATTTTGGGAAGTCCTCCGAGCTAAGCTATTTTATAAATATATAGTAAATATTTTGCTCAATCAAAATATGATCAAACACGAGAAAAAAATATACAGGGTGTATACTAATGTTCCTTCCCAAAAGAACAGTAGTTCGTAGCCAATAATAAGTATTGAACTTTGTTATAAGAAAATATATAAACATAGGAAAAAAATTAAGTTCTTTTGATCACCAAAGGAAATAAAAGCATGTCAGAATTTTTACACATTTACAAAACGTATAACTTACGTCGAACGAATTAGTGATTCGATCACATCTCATTTTTTTGTTATGTCTGCAAATCATTTTAATATTATGTAAGTCTGTATTAGACAACTTGCATACTAAAAAATGAGTAAATATATTACATAACCAAAAACCCGACTTATTCGTTAATAAATAAAAACCGCTTTCACACTCACAACCCCACACTTAGTTCTATGACTTTGTCAACGGTGCCGGAAACATTCACATTACACACACAATCACAACCAGAATAAGACCTATTTTGCGATTATATAAGAACTAAATCGCAGCTTTGTTATTATACTAAGTATTGACAATTTAAGGGAGAATAGTTGCTAACCAACTTTAAATCTTTATAGTTAATACATGTTAATTCGAAATTAAAAATGGTTAAATAATTCTTAACATTATTTTCAAATACCTATTCATTAATACCACATTTAACACAGTTTGTCGATTTTATTTCTTACAATATGGCGTCTGGTCGCCATATTGAATTTTAATATTGTCATGTCTTTAGTGACACTTGCAATATTTGTCAAAATAATTTAAACGTAAGAAAAGCTTAATAAAACCGACTTCACTTTATCTTCGGAACTTTGATCAGATTAGATGTACTAAACACACATTATTGACGATTTTTCAAGAATTACTGATCAGTCTTGATCAAATTTATATTGAGGTAACAGACATAAATAAAAAATACAGTTGACTTGAGTACCTCCTCCTTTTTTGTGAAGTCGGTAGAAAATAGGACCACTCGTTTGGTCCCTAGAGCGACAAAGGAACATACTTATAAATACTGATAAAGCATTACCCTCAAATTGGCGCAGTTGGGTAAAAAGCCTTCCTATAGTCATCATATAGAATATTTTTTGAAAAATTTAAAATATATTGTTATTCTAAACTCATAAAATAATCTACTATCATTTACTTAATATGACATGGAAAATGAGTGGTCGGTACAAGCAAAGAGCGGTATTACTAACTTATTCAATGTAAAGTTATACAGTCAAAAAGTAACCACTCCACAAATTCGCCATCTAAGCCGAGGTACCGGGTTCGATTCCCGGCGGGAACACAATTTTTCTCCCCAAGGAAAGTTTGTGTTTCTGGTTTTGGTTGTGATATGAATGATTTCGGCACCTACGACACAAGTCATCTAGCTTAGTGTTGGGCTGTGATTGTGTAAGCGTTTTTGTAATTTTTCATACATTTCGCTAGGAGCCCCAGTTTTAAACAGGAAGATCTTCACTATAATTAATTTTCTACTCATTTTTAGCATCAGTTTAATTTTGCTATGATGCAGAAAAACTTTCTGACATGGCAAATTTTCTTTCAAAAGTATGTATATGTTTTTTTGTATATAAATCTTAAAATCCGTAAAAATAAATGGTGCCATTGCTGTTACCATTACTGTAGTTACAAAATATAATTATTTTTTGACGTGTTTTCAATTTGTACTTAAATAATTTTAAATATTTTATTAAATTTGTTTATTTTTCGTAATTTTATTTAATTATGTTGAAATGTATGTTGTAAGTAGTTTTAATTAGGCATTTACGTCCACCGTGTTGTCTAATTCGTTTGTTAATTTTTTATATTGCTTCAAATGTGTATATTAATTAATTATAGACTTGACATAATGTGGTCGTGTAAACAGTTTAAAATAAAAAAAAATACCTAGAAAGATATCCAAGATTTCAATAAATATAAGTACAATAATACAACGTTATTTATATAAAACAATATTAATTATTTTTTGTACAGTACACTATAATATGTCAAGTTGTGAAAAATGTTATAAAAATGAGATTACCATTACGAATTCCATAATTTATAATAGTTAAGAATTTCCTATGTTGTTTATAATAATTATTGTGTAATATTGACGAATTTATTGTACGTTTATGATATTTCACTGATCATTAAAACGATTTCAGATGTGAAGTCATTTTTTTAATTATGTTTTTTATTTTACTGTAAATTTATTTAAGTTAATTACACGATTACATGTGACACTTATTTGTTCTCAGTCGGTATCATAACTATAAAATCATATTTATTAAAAAACAAAGTTATCGTACCGACACACGAAACAGACTAAGGTCTGCGCGCACTAGATAGCAACTTATAATTATTTCTTTCGCATAATCCTAAATCATAATCTTTAATATTTTTATACATGTACAATAAAGCTATTGAGTTGCTTCAGTACGCACAGGCATGCATGTTCAACAATTTTGCTTTAAACACATCACGCTGTGACGGCACTGTTTTTATACACTATTATTTGGCTGTTATATTGTTTTGCTTTTTGTGTATACTTTTATGACTGGTCTCATTCACGAGGAATGTATCATTTCATTGTTGTCTCACTTTATGTTATCCTAAGAGACCGACTTGCAAACTGTTTGGTTCTGTAGTTAGTATATTGTGACTGCAGAACTATTCAGGGATAGTGAAATTGCCGTTTGTATGTGCATATTCGTCGGCTATAAATGGTATATATATCGGTGACTTCTATATTATGGTTACCGATTTTTTTTATGTTTTGGAGGTCACACAATGAAGCATCTTTGTCACAAAGTAATAATCGTCTTTATTATCGCTATAAATTTTTGTTGTTTTTACCACTCATTCCTTTTCCATCTTCACGCGCAATATGCATAAATAAATATGTGTAAGCGTGTTTAGCTGGATATATTAAAACTGAGAAACGTTTCATTGTATGACCACTAGAATTAAATTTGTCCGCATAATTTGACATTATTATGACTTGTCATTATTATGCTAATTACGTGTCTTAATGTAACAGCTAAATGGTAGCTTGCGCGCAGCTCTGTATATCGTACCTTTTGGGGCTAAAACTATTCCAAATAACATATTTAAACCGATCACTAATCGTTTTGGAATGGTCCAAATAAGGGGTGCAAAACACATTTTCGCTGGGTCTCCTATTGCTTAAAAAAACCCTGGTGGCGGGAGTATCGCCGTTCTGATTGTAGACTCTGCAACTGAGTCTTGTACGAGGTTTGATTCGTTTGCAAAAACTTGATTTCGTTTTGTTTCATTTCATACATATACTCCCTGCTATGTATGGATGGGATCAAAACGAAATCAAGTTTTTGCAAGCGATCATCACTCTTACTAGACCCTTGGTGCGTTCTGCAATCCAAATGGCATATGGTGGAATTAGAACGTTGCGGCGGTGGTTACCTTGTACAATACCAAACTTTACCACATACATTCTCAACTGTATCACAATGGGATATATTAACGTTTAAAATTTCGATTTTCATAAAAGTAAAAAATTTTTTGTTTATTATTTACGACAGTTTAATTAGATAATGACAGATAACGCGTGGATAATCTCATAAATAATTGAGAAAATTTCGTAATCATGTTATTGCTAAATTGAAAAAACTACTGTTGTATTTGTTTCACAAATTCCATCGCGTAATTAAAATTAAAAAAAAAAAAAATTTAATACGTTGCCCACGCATCACAAAAATTAGTCGAGTTCAAACATAAAGTACCTTAAAAATTGGTCGCTTAATTTACGCGCAAACCTCATTTACTCATGTAACAATAAGATTTATAGCTTATACGATGCTAATCATCAAAACCATGTATGATTGTATGGCTTTCAACCATGCGTTGGAAAGGCGTGTATTAACAATATAAAAACAGAAAAAATATAAAGGGGTATCCACCGCCCGCGTCTCTTTGGCCTCAAATAGGAACGCCGACACACGGCTGCGCGCTAGCTCAACCTCTAACGGTTTGCAGGTCGAGACACCGATGGGGAACGGCCATTCGGGCAAGTGACGTCACACAACCTCCCCTAATGACAAGTTATGACGTCACGACGCAAGCCCAGAGCGAAACGTGTGTCGACGTTTCTCAACAACTTACGGACCTCACTAGTGTAGTGTAACGGTTTTTTTGTTTTATATTATTGTCAATGTTTTGTTTTGAATGGACGATTTATCTCCCCGTTCTGTATTTAAATTGGCGACTTTTTTTTGTTGAGCTGTGACACTATGATCTTGCTTGTATTTAAAAGAGGTCAGCGCTGTAAAAAGTGATGCTAACATTCGCTTTTTGCTGTGGCGAACTCGAGATCTTCTTTTTTGGAAGTAGCATCTTGCAGTCAACTTTTTTCAACTGTATATGATATATTATATGACCACGGTTAGTCGGGAATTGTGTCAATAATAGAGAACGGGGAGAACTGAGCATCATAGCAATAAAACAATTTGTGCTCAGTGTTTTTGTTCATTTCATTTTATTTTTTCATCATTTGTTGTGTCGGCTGCACGCTGTTCACAAATTGGCGGATCATTGAGTGACCCAACTCATCGAGAATAGCTTCTAAACACATTTACTGCTGAACACACCCCTTGTGTTTTTTCAATTGCGACGCGAGTGCTATGCCCCACGCGCGGCGTGTTCTGTACATTGTGTGTAAGGAATTAGATAATCATCACGAGGGATATATTCAGCTCAGCAGTTTATGTGTTAAGCACATTTTGTTCGTTGTTTACTTAATGTGCGGTGTGCACCGACTTGTTTGTAGGGACGGTTTTGGCTCGTTGCTGTTTTTGTTGACAAATAATTATATTATCAATTATCATCGACTGTACAAATACATACTTAAGGTAATAGAAGAAGGAAAAGGTGATATATACATACATACATATAGAAGAAAAAGTATTTGACTCGTTAAGATTTAGTAGATCACATCGTATTGGCCAATATTTCTTTCTATACAAAATATTAAGACATTTTGGTCAGTATAATTATGATATCTATCTATCGGCCAATATTCTGTACAAAATATTCCTGTTCTATAATAAAAAAGCTAGTTGCAACGATTTACTGTAAATAATAATTAATAAAAAACTTCTAAAGTTAATAAATTGTGCAATTGCGTATAGAGTGTTTGCTATTTCTATATTTCGTGCCTTTACTTAAAGAGAGAAAATTCAATAATTATTTGTCTAGGAAGGCCTACGGTTATATTTGTTTATAGCATTCCTAAATTAACAACTTTTATTAATAATATCTAATTGTTCGCCATTTCGCGCTGGATGTATTTACCTTTGCTACAAACCGGGCTGAGTGAATTAATGATTTCTTTAAATATTATGTTCAGACATAGCGCTAATAATAATAAAAGAATAATAATTAAAGAAAATATCTCATAATATTACCATACACAAAAATGAAACGGTTTCGAAATCGTCGAATTTCAATATGACAACTTTTTGTACTATATAATATTTACTTTCAAAATTGTTATGAACTATATAACCGTAGGCCAACAACACAGCCATTTTAGCATCTTCATTTGAATAGATAGATAATGTTAGTAAATATATTAATAATAAAAAGATACTAAGAAATGTGTACCAAAATATACCAGTGCTGCGTAAAATATAATAGACTGATTTAATTATTATACTATCTGAATTAAAATTTAATTACTCATATTTTTACAATAAATTCTGTAATAAAAAAGAGACAAAATGTATATAAAAAATCCATTTCAAAGTTAACAACCAGTTTAATCTAGCGTGCTGCCTCTCGACCACATGACTTACCAACAGTCGAATTAGTGGTAACGCCAGCGTATCGAATAAAAAAAAGTTTTCAATATGCAATAAAATCACCCACACTAGAATAATTGTATAGCTTATTTATCAAGCTACAGTAAACAATATTATATCCTGGAGCCAAAATCGTGCCTGAAATCTAAAATGGCGGGTACAAGGTGCGAGGACGCTAGCTTACTGTTTATTAAAGTTTATGTGGCGAACACCTGAAGGAAGAAGGATGTAAAAAGGAGCCAGTAATATCAAACTATAACTGAAAATTCAGTTGTTGCAATCAATTTTAGAAACTATACATTGGCCTCGATTCTGATGTACACTCACTAAATTTAATTTAATCTATCCCTGTCTCTTACAAAATAGAAACACAAGACAGAGATAGCATACATTTTAGGGCTGTCAAGCTAGTTTATCATTTAAAATATTAACAGCAGAAAGGCGCGTGTTTTTAGTCAACACCAATAACATACTCGACTAAGCTTGCATAGACATCTAAGTTCTGACTAACTTGACAGCACAGCAGTATGCTATCTCTGTCTTGTGTTCCTATTTTGTAAAAGACAGGAATAGTTTAAATTTAATTTAGTGTGTGACATCAGAATCGAGGCCATTGTATGCTGCATTAACATGCCCATTGCTTAAAACACTTCTGTAAATAATCACAACACGCGAGGCGTGTTTTTTACATGCGTGTATGGAATTACATGGACCCAGTTACAACGTCAAAAATATTTAAACAACAGATATGTTTCAATTACTTGTACTGCACGTTGGCTTAGTTGGTGAGCGTTCGCCTTCTAAGCATGGGCATCGGGTTCGATTCTCGGCGGGAACACAAGTTTTCTCCAAAAGGAAAATTTGTGAAAATTACGTGCTAGCCTCATTCTATATGCGACTATATAATAACATTTGATATTACTGGTATCCATTTTTACTTATAAAAAACAATATGGAAAATGCCGTAACAAAAAGAGACAAAAAAATTATGTAAAATCGGTGTTTTCCGTTTTGTCAACGAATGTGTTATCATATGAAATGGTGAGATTTTTTTTCTTTAATTATCTTTTAATTTAGTTGTAAGTGTGTAGGTATAGGGCCTGTCGGGAATAATATAGTATTTTTTTTTAAATTTCTTGCTGGCCCAAGAGTTTTTAGTGTGGATTGAAACGAAATAGTTGTATAGCGAATACACGTTTATATCCTTTTTTTTTCAATTAAAACTCCGCAGTCTGTGTGCTTTTATCCAGTGTCAAGTAATAAAATAATTCAAGCTTATAATAGAAGTCTTAGTCACAAGTCAAAGTCATTTTGGAGTCGTAGTCCAATCATAGTCAAGCTTACCTATGTATTAATAAGTTGTTTAAGAGTGATATGTTACCATCTAAAGGTAGTTGCACACATAGATCTGTCAATGTATCGGCCACGTCTCGCCTTAAGCCATGACAACGTCATTACAAAATGGTGTAGGGATATTATTTGTAATCAAGTACTTCAAACTTCAAACACTTATCAGATTTCCAATTCTGTTACATGTCCAGAAAATTATTATTAACACACCCCTGACTACAAAAAATGTTGTAAACCACTGCCACACAAACCAATGCTACTTACCTATGCGTCGTCTAAATGAGTGCGTGCTAGGGTTGTCACGTGATTCGAAGACAATTGCTCAGTTTTGGGGACCCTAATTATTTTTTATAAACCTAGATGTTTCGGGAGAGATACATTGGTCGTAGTCCTGTCAAGACTGAAATGAAACAGAGAAATAATGTTTTTGGAGGGATTAAAAGTCACGGTAATTCTTTAAAAATGTTTTAATAATCGCGAAGGGTTAAAATATTTAAATGACCTACCGCTATCTACCAGAAAATATGTGACAGAATTTGAGTATGTATTTGTATGAAAATCTGTTAGATATATTTATTAGTTGTTATTGTCAGGTGGTAAAAGATGCATCGTGTATTAGTTAAATAACTATTTCGTTTCTCTACACACTAAAAGTTGTAGTATCCGAATTGTGTAATAAATATGCACCAAAATTATAGTATAATTATAATTACATTTTGTAACTAAGATATATTAGCAGGTATCACTATTTATCGTAAATTTTTGAGAAAAAACTATTTTATATTTTTTGTTTCTGATAGTATTCAAACGTGGCGTACAAAGGCAATAATTAATAAACAATATTATTACGTTAAAAAAGCTTTATTTAACTAAATTTTGGTTTATAAGGTTATTTATTTCGGATACTACACAATGTCCACAAAAACACAGTTTGTGGAGCGATTCTTATGAATATTATTGTAATTAGATAGGTGTTAATAAATGAAAAAAATCCTAATAAAAATAATTGACGTAGCTGTTGAGTGATTGAACAAAAAATCTATTATTTCGTATAAAAAAAATAAAAATAACAAAAACTATTATTTTTGGGAATGTTATGTAGTTGCAAAAGTTAGGCATCCAAGATTTAACTTAACGTAAGAATTTTATTATAATTCCTAGTTTTAATATTTTTTTGTTATATAAAAGAAAATATGTTACGTTCTTTAAAAAAATGTAAATATGAAGGAACGCTAGCTTTTCGCACCTACCTTATTCTGAATAAAAAAAGTTATAAGAATAAGGATTAAAGTCGCCACCTGAACAAATATAGAATATTTAGATAATGTTTATCGGAAACTGCTTGACCGATTTTGATGATAATTTATCCGTCATTTATTTTTGTATTAATCAAGCTTTGACGAGATAAAACCTATAAAACTCTAGAAAATTATATGTAAAAACATAGTTTTGATCTGTTACACTTTTTCTATTTTCAGTGAGGTATGGTATATAACATAATATGCAAATCCATACTTCCACAGTATCCATCCATACTTTAATAATACTTTAATGCAAAAGTATGTCTTTTCTTGATATTTTTACGTCTAAACCTCTGAATTAAATCTAAAATGATGGATTCTTACTTATCTCTTTATTTTTTAGCATCTTCGCTTTTTGTATATTACAAGTATGTATATATACTGACTGTATACATAGTCTGCTGAAACAGCGCATACCTCCACAACATTTACATATACAATTGTAAAGTAGATCTTATTATCTACGACATAAGGCAATTTTATGCGTAAATGCAGTGTTGCTTATTTGCTTTGACGAATTCTGTGTTATCAAATGTCGGCCAAGGTTCTTAATGAAAATGTGATATAAATGTTTCAATTCAGGTATAAAAGGTTGTATAAGTATATTGTTGTATATGTGTATACGTTATCGTTTATTATGACTTCATAGTACTTCATACATTTTGAGCGGTATACATATGTGTGTTTCTACTGTATATAACTTGAAGCTTGTGGCGTATATATATTAAATAATATAAATAATATTCAAGCTTGCTATGTAATTCGGAATGGTTGTAAGTGAACCCATGTTGAACCATGTATATGTATATATAAAAGTTGATTCACTAACAAATCTCGAAAGCTAATGGACATATGATGCTAATATTTGGCAGAGAATTTAATGAGCGAAGTCGGGGCGGATCAGCATCAAATATTTAAAAATAATTTCATCGATGTCAAATTGTCTCTCATCTTTATACAATATACGAATAATATGTCGACGATTTCGTGAAAGCTTAGGGATACCGCGTATTCTCTTACGTACTAACAATTTTTTTTTCGATATATACATATTTTAAATGCCTAAAAATATAACATATGTATATTTTGATATGTACATTATATAATTCAGTCTTCAATTGTTCAACTAACAAAACTCTTTTCTAAAATACATTAATGAAGGTTCTTATCTTTGGGCTTCTTTAAACCATTCGGAATTACTAATATTTATCCCTAAACGATAATCTATGCACTACAATTATTGTAAACTCATATTATTCTGTTACAAACAGTTATATATGCGTCAGAAATATCAATGATAAGGCAATAGGTATCCAAATTGATGATGTGGGATCAGAAATCACGATGACCTGATCGAAGGCGCGTTTACGACCACTCTGACTGAGCATCGAAATGTATCCTGATGCTCGGTAGTGGTGAATGTCGGTGTTTATCATCCTTCGTTTGAGCTCCAGTTAAGATAACATCTTGATGAAATCCATGGAGAAATTGCCTGTTAGTTCTATTAGGCCATTTTCTCATGCTCGACTAGTTACAATGTATATAAATACAGTCATAATTTCACCAATCCGCCAGACACTAGTGTTTCGCAGCTGTGCTATCGAGCCAGTTACATCTAAGCTTAGCATTTTTTTTATGCATTGCAGACAAACATTTGACCACTTTCTCACCTGATGGATAGTGATGATGCGGCTGATGATGTGACAAGAAGATACCTATTCACTCTTGACTTGAAGACTCCCATATTATACCCCTCGGGGAACAAAGACACAGGTAATGAGTTCCACTCCTTCGATGATGAACGTAGAAGCAAAACGCTTCAAACGATTTGTATGTATGTCAACCATAAATGGATGACGTTTGACAGTTTGTCTTGTTGCATGTTCTACTTTTGACCACATCACCACTTACCACAGGTGAGGCAGTGGTCAAACGATTGTCAAATTAAATTGGTATACCTACTGCCTTATTATTTAGAATTTCTGATTATTGCGACTTTAATATCTTTAGTCAGGATTCCTAAAGCTAAACATCAAACATCTTAGCTCATTTCAACTGAGGCATTCAGTCGTACCTCACGTTACTTAAGATATCAATAAGAGGGCTAATCCGTTGTTTTTTCTTAGTCTACTGTATCGAAAGCTTAAGAATCCCGCAATTATATAGTTATTTTTTAACTAACTACCCTCTTATCTGAATTAGTAAATTACCTTGTGGGCATATGAAGTATGCGAGTTATATTTTTAACAATCAACGGGCAATTTCTCATGCCGAAAAATCATATTAATCTTAACAATTTTATATATTGAGTGTGTTAGTCAAGGAAAGGAAATTAGGGGACGTTTCGTTGGTTGGGTGAACGGTATCCGTCGGAAATGGCAAGCGTAGACGATCGCGCCATCTCTTATTAAAAATCTATAACTTTTGTACTTATTGAATGTCTTTATTTTTGACGGATACCGGGTGTGGTGCATTTGTATTATGGATGAGAGCAGTTGAAAATAAGTAAGTATATATATCACTATACTCGCTTATTTTCACTTCTCACTGTTCCTTCAGCGAGTTAGTCAATTCTATAAATGCCACCATTGTGATGAAAACTGTTTTGCCTCCTGGCAGTTGGTTTATCTTCAATAGGAAATCTTCAAATTAATTTGCATTTAATTAAATCAAATTACTGTAGGAAACGGCTCCCGTAACGGTTGAACAGTGTTTCACTATAACGGTAATTATATTATTAGTTTTTTAGTCCAATTTTTATTGTTAGATTATTAGTTTTAACAAATTCTTAGTTTAGTAAGACGCCGATAAAATGTGGATAAAGCAATAAACTAACCAGTTAAAAAAAATAACACCTTACATAATTATTGAGAATTGTACGTTTTTTCCAAAGATGTATGTCCTGAATTTATTTTTTTTAGAAAACGTCGGAAGGGATGCTGCGAATAATGATGTATATATAGGCGTAATCGGAAATAAAGCATTCTTTCTCGAAACAACACTTGTTTTTCTGTTATCCCTCCTTTATATTGCGTATATTTATATATTTTTTTATATTTATATTCTGTCTGAGGCAGGTGTTCCAGCCCGTAATTCGTTTTTTTTTTGTTTAAATTTCGACAGATTTATGTAGGTAGCTTCACCTTTGATAATCGCAACTTTTTAAATTTCTTACCAAATTGAGGGTAGTTTGTAAGGTGTGCCGCCACTTGCTATTTGACGGCGCACTAGTCTACAAAAATAAAATTATCAACACCTCCCTCGACTCGCGAGGGAGCGTAAACAGCAGAAGTGCGAAAAAATAATATCAGTACTAAGGTAAAGTTCAGTAAATGAAGAACCCAAACTTAATTCAAAGGCACTGAATGACAGTCATAGTTCACCCCCCTTAAGTCGAGAAATCTGTCGCCAAAATCAAATAAGTTCCAGCCGATATCCAAGCCAGTCTAGGACTAGTATGCTAACATCCTCGACCACATCAGGCGGCATCGGGTCAGATAATGATCTACTATCGCTATACGCTAGCCTATCAGATATGTATCATCATCTCAGCCGCAAGAAGTCCATTGCTAGATATAGGCCTCCCCCAAAGATCTCCAAAAAGAACGCTTGTTAGCGGCCTGCATCCAGCGTCTTCCTGCGACCTTCACTATGTCGTCCGACCACCTGTGGTGTGGGCGGTCTTCCGACACTGCGCTTGCCAGTCCGTGTCCTCTAGAACCTTTCGGGCCCATCGGACCCATCCGTTCTAAGTACTATGTGCCTTGCCCATTGCCACTTCAACTTGATAGATAGATAGATAGATAACTCTTTATTGTACACCAGAAATAGAGAAAAATACATTAAAGACATTAAAACGAACTTAGGCTAGTACAATGGGCGGTCTTATCGATTAAAGCGATCTCTTCCAGACAACCTTTGGATGGAGAGGAGATAGCAAAATGTATTGGGCCTCAGGTGTACTACATAGTTACGCAAACTTTATAATAATGGATTAAGATACTAAACAAAACAATTACCATTGATATATTAAAATATATAAGTACATACATAAGATATCATATACATTCTATACATATTATAACAACAATAGAATAAATACATAAACAAAAATATACATACAATACATATAACATACATACATACAATACATATAAACTTGCTTAATGAGCTGATATTTATATTTGAATACCGCTTTGAGCTAAGTAATGTTTCTTGACTCTCTCTTTGAAAACAGATAGTGATGTCGAGTGCCGGATACTGACTGGTAAACTGTTCCAAAGGCGAACAGCCTGCACCGTGAACGATTCATCGTAAAAAGAAGTAGTGTGAGAAGGCATTTTTAACTGCAAAGTATCATTGGATCTCAATGAAAGAGAATTTTGTGTAGAAAGAAAAATAAAGCGTTCTTTAAGATAGAACGGAAATGAAGGATTAAAAAGTATACCGTATAGCATGGAAAGAATGTGAGTATTTCGACGAAGACGAATTGGAAGCCACTTGAGCTTATGACGAAAACTGGAAACGTGGTCATATTTACGAAGACCGAAGATGAACCTAATAGAAAAATTTTGAAGACGCTCAAGTTTGTTCAATAGTTTTTCAGGGAGATCGAGGTAGCAAGCATCAGCATAATCCAAAATAGGTAATAATAAAGATTGTGCCAGCGTAATTTTAGTAGCCGTTGGAAGGAAATTTCGGAGACGTCTTAAAGAACCTGCGGAAGCGAACATTTTGCGGCTTACTGCTGTAATTTGTGGGCGCCATGATAAAGACTGGTCAATTATTACACCAAGGTTTTTTACTTCCTTACTGTAGGGTATTGTGACACCATCAAAGACAATAGGCGGTAAGTTACTCCAATCTATTCTAGATATTAATCGAGAGCTACCGACTATGATAACCTGAGTTTTTACCGGGTTGACAGCAAGACCAAATGCTTTACTCCATTTCAATATATGGTTCAAATCAGTGTTGATTGTTTCAATGCATTCTTGGAGTTGGGAAAGGGAAGATTGGGCATAAATTTGAAGATCATCCGCATATAAGTGATAAGAAGAAGTGAATTTGTCAGAGATAGAATTAATAAAAGTAGCAAAGAGAAGAGGGGATAGTACACCACCCTGTGGTACACCAGCTGAAGTATTACACCAAGAGGAAAACGAATCTCCAAAGCGGATTCTTTGCCGGCGACCAAACAGGTAATTTTGGAACCATTCAATTACAGCTGGAGAGGTTTTGATAGAGCGTAAGAGTCCTAAAAGTATATTAAAATCGACGGTATTAAACGCATTACTAAAATCAAGGAGGGTAAGCACAGTTAACTGACCTTTCTCCATACCAAAACGGATATCATCAGTTATCTTTACCAAGGCCGTAACTGTGCTGTGGGAAGGACGAAAACCAGATTGATAAGGGTTTAGAAGATTGTTTTTTGTTAAAAATGTACTCAACTGATTATGAACGAGTAGTTCAAGAACTTTGGATAGAAACGAAAGGATGGATATGGGACGATACTCAGTGAAGGATTTAGGGTTCATTTTTTTGGGCAAGGGAATAATCTGGGCATCTTTCCACACAGATGGAAATGCACCAGATTCTATGGAGAAGTTTAGGATGTGACTTGCTAATCCGCCGGGCTATATCGGTGACTTTCGTTCGTCTACGGATCTCCTCATTTCTGATTCGATCTCGTAGAGAAACCCCGAGCATAGCCCTTTCCATAGCTTGTTGTGTGACTTTGAGCTTATTTATAAGGCCCACAGTAAGAGGCCAAGTTTCAGTACCATATATGTCCATTTGTCATCACTGGTCATCACACACATCAGATATGTATGCTTAGTGGGAAAAAGCACTAACGAAATCTTTGGTTAAGACAGGAAAGAACATGATATATCCGTTTAAAATCACTACATACATTAATATTGCATAATTGTTGTATGTAATTCGGTTAATGTTAGCTATGAATCAACCAAAACGAAAAGCACAGCAAGATCAAATCAAGTAGGTTTGTAAGAACTACACCAAATATAGATAGTAGTGAGCTGTGTTGTTAGACATACTTTTACATAAAGTCATAAAACTTTGAACCTATAGACATCTGTGGTCAATAACCCCTATGTAATGTGAAGGCTTGTGTTGTGTAGCTGCTGACAGAATACTAAAGAGTTTGAGGCTGAACTTCGTTCCCAGGGCCTACAAGTGGGATGTCCATGTGAGCAGATACTAACTATATAGGAGGAATCATAGATGTTAGTGACTTTTGGTATTTTACGTAATATGAGGGCTAAATACAGATCCGTAAAAGAAATACACATACACCTCGAAAGGTGCAGAACTGAGTATAACTACGATCTAACGCATACAATTTTGACGAAGAATTCTTCAACACATCGTGTTTTATGACGAGAAAGGCTACTTTATTATTATAGACCGGCTGGAGTAAATCATCATATACACATCAGGTCTGTGCACAGAAGAGTTTAATTTGGAGCACAACTACGCTATAAAATACCTAGCCATTATCTCATTGCAGATCATTCTTTCCGGTATAAAAAGTTCCTCTATGGAACATTGAACGAGTTAAGTCGGCTATCTGATGAAGTGAAACTTCTTAGGAAGGCTTTGAAATTCTGATCCGCAACCTTTATGTGTGACGAAAAGTGATGGGGGTAAACACTGATGAATAATTTAAATGTATCCCTGTAAGATTCTTCTATCGTGTCTATTTTTATTTACATATCCTGTTTTTTTACCGATTAAACGAAACGACGACTATAATAAATTTCAGTTACTATTTGTTTCTCAAGTGAGTGGTAACGTCTTGTT
Source organism: Lomographa bimaculata (assembly GCA_948107665.1). Taxonomy (NCBI): domain Eukaryota; kingdom Metazoa; phylum Arthropoda; class Insecta; order Lepidoptera; family Geometridae; genus Lomographa; species Lomographa bimaculata. Next base: position 4,044,328 of record OX403612.1, on the reverse strand, counting down.
GAGAATGGACCGTGGACAACAAGGAAACACAGCGGTCCTGTTTCGATGTCGCCTACTGATCGTCTTTTCTGAAGTCTCCTGTATTAACCCTTAGTGAATAAACTCTGTACTATAATTATAGGTACATACCTGCAGTCGGTATATACAACCAATAAGACCAATGTATCCAAAAGCTGCCTAAAATCTACCTACTTTTTATACGGTAGCCTTGACTAAGTCTGACCGCAAGATTAGGCTAATGCGCATGTCGACGTGTAAACACAAAATTAAGTAATAACAACAACCTGGTGTTTCCGTCATCTTTAAATTTGTTTAATAATGATTAATGTAAATATTGCGTAGTGGGAAGATAAATTACGATTTTTGATAATTGCCTTTCTGCCCACTAACAAATAATTCATTTCATAGTGGGGAGAAAGGGCATTTACCACTGATTTTTCCATTCTTCTCACTGGTGGGACAAAGTTAGTTGGGATGATGGGAATAACTGTATAACTGTGTTGTTTATCTGTCGTTGTAATACCTAAGATATCTATATATGTAGGTAGGTACTTAAATGAAAAGGCAAACTACAAATGAAACGAGTACATGAAACAGAATTGTCGCTTTATTTCAGCAATTTCCGGTTGAAAAAAATAATCAACAAAACTACACTGAACATGACTATTTTACAAACAATTTACAGCGATTTTTAATACCTGCGAGGTTTTTGAATGCCCACCGAACGTACCCGAGCGAAGCGTGACAACAAGATTAACTAATTATAGTAAAAAAAATATGTACAGTAAAAGTAGGTACAGAAAAAAACGCGTCAGCTCAAGGAGGCTAAAAGAAAAATATAATATTATAATACAACGCGTTTTAATGACAGACATTCAAAAACTTCACGATTGCCTAGATTAAACCAAGAAACTTATGAGGTACACCATCCTAACAACTCCACTAAGCGTATGTTACCGGCCCCAAAAAAATGAGGCCATTTTTTTTTACATTTTTTCCCAAATTTGCAGCCTTTTGTACAGTATATGATACTTACTAATAATATATGTATAGACATAGTTAAAACCATTACATTTTTTTTGGTCGCAAGTTGTTTTTCGTACCAATACTTCCGAGAGGTAGGAAAAATAGCTTGCTGAGTTTTTTAAAGGTACATTCTAACATGACACATTGCAACGACTCGATATAAGTTTCGCATAGCTATAGTTATCCCAAATGTTAATTTACATTTAGATAGATATTCGATAATCACGATATTTTTAATTTTTTCACTTTTATGTAAAATATTTTTCTATTATTCGGACAAAAAGATTGGAATATTACGCCGCAAAAGAAACTACATTAAAGACTTAATTAAACAATTTTTTTTGGGATCCACATTAATTGCAACATTCATATTTTTATTATTTTTACGACAAATAATTGTTACTTTTTAATTACATCAATCGAAGTACACAATGTATTACAGCACGAACTTGAATCAATTATAGACATATTTTAAATTATATAATATATCGTACGTCTGCAAGATACGATATATATACACAGGTATGTTGCAACAAAAGAAAATCTTTACAAATTGTGACACTGCAGTCCTTTCGATTCAATAATATTTTTTTGTTTAATTTTATTATTTTATCATCTATCTACAATATGTGTCGCTACACATGTATATCTAATAATTTATTGGACACTCCCCTAACATCTACGATATACCAATTATTAAATATTACAATAGATATTATATTTTTTTGTGGTTCTTGTAATATGTTTAATAATTTGAAAATATTAACTTGATTGGAAATATAAACGAATGCTTCTAAAGATCTCCAAAAAGAACGCTTGTTAGCGGCCTGCATCCAGCGTCTTCCTGCGACCTTCACTATGTCGTCCGACCACCTGTGGTGTGGGCGGTCTTCCGACACTGCGCTTGCCAGTCCGTGTCCTCTAGAACCTTTCGGGCCCATCGGACCCATCCGTTCTAAGTACTATGTGCCTTGCCCATTGCCACTTCAACTTGCTAATCCGCCGGGCTATATCGGTGACTTTCGTTCGTCTACGGATCTCCTCATTTCTGATTCGATCTCGTAGAGAAACCCCGAGCATAGCCCTTTCCATAGCTTGTTGTGTGACATTGAGCTTATTTATAAGGCCCACAGTAAGAGGCCAAGTTTCAGTACCATATATGTCCATTTGTCATCACTGGTCATCACACACATCAGATATGTATGCTTAGTGGGAAAAAGCACTAACGAAATCTTTGGTTAAGACAGGAAAGAACATGATATATCCGTTTAAAATCACTACATACATTAATATTGCATAATTGTTGTATGTAATTCGGTTAATGTTAGCTATGAATCAACCAAAACGAAAAGCACAGCAAGATCAAATCAAGTAGGTTTGTAAGAACTACACCAAATATAGATAGTAGTGAGCTGTGTTGTTAGACATACTTTTACATAAAGTCATAAAACTTTGAACCTATAGACATCGGCGGTCAATAACCCCTATGTAATGTGAAGGCTTGTGTAGCTGCTGACAGAATACTAAAGAGTTTGAGGCTGAACTTCGTTCCCAGAGCCTACAAGTGGGATGTCCATGTGAGCAGATACTAACTATATAGGAGGAATCATAGATGTTAGTGACTTTTGGTATTTTACGTAATATGAGGGCTAAATACAGATCCGTAAAAGAAATACACATACACCTCGAAAGGTGCAGAACTGAGTATAACTACGATCTAACGCATACAATTTTGACGAAGAATTCTTCAACACATCGTGTTTTATGACGAGAAAGGCTACTTTATTATTATAGACCGGCTGGAGTAAATCATCATATACACATCAGGTCTGTGCACAGAAGAGTTTAATTTGGAGCACAACTACGCTATAAAATACCTAGCCATTATCTCATTGCAGATCATTCTTTCCGGTATAAAAAGTTCCTCTATGGAACATTGAACGAGTTAAGTCGGCTATCTGATGAAGTGAAACTTCTTAGGAAGGCTTTGAAATTCTGATCCGCAACCTTTATGTGTGACGAAAAGTGATGGGGGTAAACACTGATGAATAATTTAAATGTATCCCTGTAAGATTCTTCTATCGTGTCTATTTTTATTTACATATCCTGTTTTTTTACCGATTAAACGAAACGACGACTATAATAAATTTCAGTTACTATTTGTTTCTCAAGTGAGTGGTAACGTCTTGTTGAGAATGGACCGTGGACAACAAGGAAACACAGCGGTCCTGTTTCGATGTCGCCTACTGATCGTCTTTTCTGAAGTCTCCTGTATTAACCCTTAGTGAATAAACTCTGTACTATAATTATAGGTACATACCTGCAGTCGGTATATACAACCAATAAGACCAATGTATCCAAAAGCTGCCTAAAATCTACCTACTTTTTATACGGTAGCCTTGACTAAGTCTGACCGCAAGATTAGGCTAATGCGCATGTCGACGTGTAAACACAAAATTAAGTAATAACAACAACCTGGTGTTTCCGTCATCTTTAAATTTGTTTAATAATGATTAATGTAAATATTGCGTAGTGGGAAGATAAATTACGATTTTTGATAATTGCCTTTCTGCCCACTAACAAATAATTCATTTCATAGTGGGGAGAAAGGGCATTTACCACTGATTTTTCCATTCTTCTCACTGGTGGGACAAAGTTAGTTGGGATGATGGGAATAACTGTATAACTGTGTTGTTTATCTGTCGTTGTAATACCTAAGATATCTATATATGTAGGTAGGTACTTAAATGAAAAGGCAAACTACAAATGAAACGAGTACATGAAACAGAATTGTCGCTTTATTTCAGCAATTTCCGGTTGAAAAAAATAATCAACAAAACTACACTGAACATGACTATTTTACAAACAATTTACAGCGATTTTTAATACCTGCGAGGTTTTTGAATGCCCACCGAACGTACCCGAGCGAAGCGTGACAACAAGATTAACTAATTATAGTAAAAAAAATATGTACAGTAAAAGTAGGTACAGAAAAAAACGCGTCAGCTCAAGGAGGCTAAAAGAAAAATATAATATTATAATACAACGCGTTTTAATGACAGACATTCAAAAACTTCGCGATTGCCTAGATTAAACCAAGAAACTTATGAGGTACACCATCCTAACAACTCCACTAAGCGTATGTTACCGGCCCCAAAAAAATGAGGCCATTTTTTTTTACATTTTTTCCCAAATTTGCAGCCTTTTGTACAGTATATGATACTTACTAATAATATATGTATAGACATAGTTAAAACCATTACATTTTTTTTGGTCGCAAGTTGTTTTTCGTACCAATACTTCCGAGAGGTAGGAAAAATAGCTTGCTGAGTTTTTTAAAGGTACATTCTAACATGACACATTGCAACGACTCGATATAAGTTTCGCATAGCTATAGTTATCCCAAATGTTAATTTACATTTAGATAGATATTCGATAATCACGATATTTTTAATTTTTTCACTTTTATGTAAAATATTTTTCTATTATTCGGACAAAAAGATTGGAATATTACGCCGCAAAAGAAACTACATTTAAAGACTTAATTAAACAATTTTTTTTGGGATCCACATTAATTGCAACATTCAAATTTTTATTATTTTTACGACAAATAATTGTTACTTTTTAATTACACCAAGCGAAGTACACAATGTATTGCAGTACGAACTTGAATCAATTATAGACATATTTTAAATTATATAATATATCGTACGTCTGCAAGATACGATATATATACACAGGTATGTTGCAACAAAAGAAAATCTTTACAAATTGTGACACTGCAGTCCTTTCGATTCAATAATATTTTTTTGTTTCATTTTATTATTTTATCATCTATCTACAATATGTGTCGCTACACATGTATATCTAATAATTTATTGGACACTCCCCTAACATCTACGATATACCAATTATTAAATATTACAATAGATATTATATATTTTTTTGTGGTTCTTGTAATATGTTTAATAATTTGAAAATATTAACTTGATTGGAAATATAAACGAATGCTTCTAGTATAAAATAAAGCACACTCTCATCGTCCGGCATTTAAATAACGTTTATAATACAAGCCCCGAAGTCTACAAAGAAACTAGTCGATACATTTTTAATTACATTTTACAGTAAAAAGTTTATTTTTCCAATCAAGTTTTACAAACACTCATATTGGATATTAATATTATTACATCGAATTAAATACATACGACGATAAGCGGGAAAAAAAGTAATGAAAAATGTTTCTAAAAATACTCAGTAATATTTTTTTTGAAATCTCACTTCTGTGTCATTTTTCAACAATATTTTTTTACAATTTTTACGTTTACTTATTGATTATACTGCAACGTCTCTTGCGATTTTGAACTTTACGAAAGAAACGAGAGAGAAAATAATTACATGGCAAGCTCGAAATCGCAAGAGATTGTTTTACATAAAGAGCGAAATATATTGGAGAATTATCTCCGAACTTTCGAGAAAAAACGTTAATTGTAGTTTCTTTTATCAGTATTATAAAGGTAACTGTGGGTTTCTTAAAAAGAGACATAAGGCGAAATGCCATAACAATCACCTAATACACATTTTAATACATTAATATGCCTTCTACCGAAAGCTGGCTATACAATATTTTATTTATAGAAGCCACTCCGTTTAAACCTTTTTCTGGCAACACTTGCATATCTACATTTAATACTGTACAGCGACCAAACATCAAGGAATCATATGATACAAAGATTGGTACAGGAAGTTATAACCAAAGCATTTCTCTAATTACATATAATATGAGAGTGATACTGCGGTCGCAAACACTAGTGTTGCCATGTTCGTCCACGTAGAGATAATTCTTAGTTACCTAATAACTTTTTTCCGTTCATATATTTCATAGAATCGTTACATTATTTTGGCGCTGAGGCACATTTATATAGTTTTTGCATAAACAGGGTGTTTTTTTAAATACCAGAAAGCTCTGAGATTCATTTTGCAACCCTTAGCTTATTTATTTCTATTATATACTTTATTTTCCGTTTTAATTAATATGATGACTAATCTATAATAATTAATGGTTGTTTAAACTAAACTGTTTCGAATACAAAGGCATCGCCGCGCCGCGCCACTTAATATTCATGCCAAGGTTAGTTTGACACCTTAGACATAATAAATAATTTAAACGCAAGCAAAGCTTAAAAAAAACAACTGCTTATATTTTTGTTTTATCTGGATCGATTTCGATGCAATGTATATGGGACAACCTCTGAAGAATAATCCTAACAAAAAAAAACATCAAAATCGATTCATAATTAGCGGAATTATCGAGTAACTAACATAAAAAACATATAGTCGATTTGAGAACCTCCTTTTTTGAAGTCTGTTGAAAAGAGACGATAAATTAATATACTTAAAAATTTATTTGAAAAATCATAAAACAGAATTTGCAATAGCCGAACCACGATAAACGTTATTTCTCAATGGTTGGAATGACGTCTCGAGAGTTTGCTGGTATTTTTCAAATTACTCTGCTCAGCCGAATGTTCACACTATAGTTTGAACATTCATGATCACATGATAGCACGAATTCGATTTAGGTCTATATTTAGTTTCTATTCATCCGGTAGATGGCGTAAAACGTCCCCGTACAGCGGAAACATGCGATGGATAAATCTCGGACGATCTAGCGGTAGATATCCGGATCCCGAAGACGCGGTTTCAAATCCCGCTCAATGGTGCTAATTCTGTTGAGCACCGAACTAACCTAAACTAAACACAAATAAACTAATTTTAGTCAAAGAATACCTAAACGCTATTCTGATTTAACGTTGAACTTAATTTAAAAGTTGAAATGACAGGACTACAGACTAATTTGAGTTTAAAATTTCTATTTTTCGTCTTAATTTGACGTAAAACATGTACATCGGAATAAGAATTTGGTCATTTTCACTAAAAAGAGTAACTAAACTAACTTAGTCCTGTCAAACTTAATTTTAGTCTAATCTTGCATTTTCTGAATAGGTTTAGGACTAAAACTAATTTTAGGCTAGTTTAGTCTAATTCTGGACAACAGAATCGGCACCATTTTTTCCTTTTCTATTTTTATTGTCAGCCTAGCATAGCTAATTGCTCTACAACTAAAGTATTACACGAATCGATACTGTCGACAGAGTTACAAGTTAAATATAATCACTGGACCTGCCAGTGGTCTAATTAATCATAGTTTATGTTTATCTATGTTTTAATACACGATTGCGTGGCGGTTTATACAAATCGTACGTAATTAAAAATAAATTTATTTCTAAGTGAATAGTGTTGTATTTTAAAATTTATTTTGCCCGTGTTACAGCTGATCTACAGAAAAAACAATTACTATTATTTTTATTGTTATTATATTTATTACTATATTTTTATATTTATATTTATTAATTTTATATTATAAGTTGACAAGACTCAGGATAGGTCCGAGGCGAATAGCAGAATATGAGAGATCAGATACCCAGCAGTGGGATCAAAAGGGCTGTAGATGATGATGATGATAAAAGTAGACCGTACCAACCAAAAATAACGAAATTAAAATTAAGTTATTTTTCCTTCTTAGGCAAACATTTGACCATTATCTCAAATGATGGTAAATAACAAAGCTGCAGAGTATTAAATAAGATAGCGGCACTCTCGAAAAAAAAGTCGGTTTACGGACGAAAATTTTACGTAATAACGTCATAAGACGACGCTTAGTTCGATCGTGCCTCTCTATCGCTTGTTCCGCGCTCTCGCTCAGGCTCAGACGGAACGTGACACTTTTTCGTGCGTGTAGTCGGTGTTCATCGATTTATAAGACGTTATCACGTCAATTTCATTTGGGACGGCAATGCGCTTCTCTACCTTAAACTTTTATTGCGTCTCATATGCCCAACAATTACTCTTGCAACTAGATCTGTTAGACAAAACCAGTCCTGCTAGCGCAGAATTGTACTAAACTTGTTTAAATAAAACCGGCAAGTGCGAGTCAGACTCGCGCACGAAAACTTCCGTACCATTTTATTTTTAGTATTTGTTGTTATAGCGGCAATAGAAATACATCATCTGTGAAAATTTCATCTGTCTATCACCGTTCTTGAGATACAGCCTGGGGACAGACGGACGGACGGACGGACAGCGAAGTCTCAGTAATAGGGTCCCGTTTTTACCATTTGGGTACGGAACCTAATAAAAATGATAAAATTGCTTTTTCCTGTAGATCAGTTATAACGTACACTATGCCAGCCAAGGTGAGATGAGTCTTAAATAGTCTAAATATCCATATTCTTCATAAAAAAAAGTTCGATAAACCTTCTTTAGTTATTATATGTTTTATCTTATTTTGAAGCGTGACATATCACATCAGACAAACACTTTTGAGCACTTGAGTAACCTATAAGCCTTGTAGGTAACTTAGACCTTTGCTGTATTGATATAGGTACATAGTTTAAGGAAATATAGGCAACTGCATAGTGACTCTTTAGTAGTAAAAAGAAATTACAAAAATAGACAAAATATATTATAGCTATAGAACGTTTGTGTAATCTTTAATAAATAATATTTATTTTTTATTTGGAAGTTCTATAAGTGATGAGTTCGAAGTAATTATAAACAAACTAATCAATATTTTATATAATCAATGGAGAGAAAATGATTTGGTCCACTAAAGTATTTAATTATATACTTTTTTTATTGAAACTGGCATTATGCATACAGGCATTAGGTATCTATGTCACAGCCACTTAAATTTAAACATTACAAGCTTGTATTTGCTAACTAAATAAGCTAAATTTACACAATAACTTTTTTGTTTAAATACGGTTCAATTTAAATATACAAAGGAATTTAAATTCTTATAACTTTTGGGTCATTTTTTTATTTTAAATCGAGTCGTGTTGAAAAAAATAATTCTCGAAGGAAACCCGTTTAAGATGATACACAATATTTTACGCTGAAGTGTAAAAATTCGGACGAGCTATTTACTCGCCATACATTAAAAAGAGATAGACATATATATCAGGGCCACGTCTTATTATCTCGGTTAAGCGACAAATCATAAAAACTCGGTTTGCGTGAAAACTATACTATTTAAAATAAACATGGATTCTATTGATTTAGATATTTCATCTTAAGTATGTAGTAAACGTATTATTTTGTAATCATTTATAGAGGCAGAGAATAAACGAGTTTAGAGTTCCAGAAGATCCAACTTTGAAAAATAATTGTATCGAGAACATTTTCACCAATAATTTTTCTGATTTCCATTCATTTACGTCCTAAAGTATATATTGTCTAAATATGAAAACTTTATCTTTTGCCTTTACTGAATACTACAAGTTATAGCAGGTCATAAAATGTACATAGCGTCTTAAACGGCATGATGCTAAGAACAAACCAGTCGAGACCCTCTTGTCTCTATTGCGATCGGTTTATATTTCAATTAAGCAAAAATTTACTTTGTTTATTAGATTCGTCGGTTTTGAATTGAAACTAATTGAAGCAAGATAGATAACAAGGGATTAATCTACATATTATTTATATCCACCTTACTTATAATGACATAGACGTTAGAAAGTTTCGTCTCGTTTCTTCTCGTACAAAACGTCAAATATAAAAAGAGACACCTATATTTCACTATGCAACGTTTATAAGCAATTTAGGTTCATTATCTTAGATCGTAACGCCTAGACCCTAGACTCGGCACAGGTTAGTTATATGCGCGCAGTAGAGGCAGTGCCGATCTTTCTGATTATCTGACGTCTTTCGCCTATAGGGGGCGTCCTTTAATTACGTGAGGCGTTTAGTTGGGAGGTGGGGGGGTGGGGTCGAGCCTAACCTCACCCAATCTCACGTGGGGGAGAGGTGTCTCTTCCCTTGGTGCGTCAGAGAGGGGGTCGAAAAATCGCCAAAATCAGCTCACGTACTTAATGGATGCCCCCACATATGTGTCTCTGTGACTGTAAAGAACTCGACCATCTCATAGTGTCTACTAGAATTCCCCTTATCTCCTACTAGGCTGAAAAAATACACTGATTACCAATCGGTGTATATACCAACTTCTACTACTTAAAAGCTGAAACAACAAATGAAAATCGGTCAAAATCAAGTAAAAACAAATAAAAATACGGAAAAACAAATGAATCCCAAAAAGCAAATGAATATCGAGGTGTACAAATCTTAATAAAAAAAATTACTGACGCCAAACAACAGGTAAAGTCAATAAGTTACAATTGATGCCATAATTTTTGTCAACCCGACTGTCATTTGTTTTCTTGATTTTCGTTTGTTTCTAATTTTCATTTGTTTTAACCGTTTTAATTTTGTTTTTCAGGTTTGTTGTCACTTTAGAGAGTAGCATGGGTAGAAAATATGTTCTGTGCTACTTCCAGCAGAGATGCTATTAACACGCTCTATTTTTGGTAATAAGACTTGGTGGCAGCACAAGAAATAAATATGTTTTTCAGCCTAGAAATAAAGATTGGCTAAGTTTTTAGCCCATCAGTGCTATTTTCACTTATTTAATGCACCAGATATAAGGAGTTTTTGGAAATATACCAACACACTCGTATCCTAAAGTTCTTGGATATACCGATATCCTCATGGAGATTTTATATATAAAGCAAATCCTACTGAAATATTGTTTCTCATTTTATTTTCCAAAAATATTGTAACAAACAATAAAAAAAAAGGAAATTAGGTGAGATACTTAAAATAATTCCTTGTATTTTCACGGTTTTATAGGCCCCGATTTGTATTGAATGGCCTTTTATATCTACGAACGAAACTAAATTACAAAACTATTTTATTTGTTGTTTAAAGTAAAATATTATTATAATTTATCTGACAGTTAAGTAGCAGTGTGTCCCGCCTAAACATGCCGCCATTTTGATTATGCGTATAACCAAGATGGCGTCCCTTAAAATTATAACTGTGTTATTAATTATATTATACTGAATACTTAGCTTCAGTTGTAATAAAATGGAGAAATGAAAATAAAAACTAATTATCTGATACAATAATTTAATATCACACATTTTGCAAAATAAGTATATCTTACAATACATTCACAAGCCAGAAAAATGAAATTGCAAATGGCGGCTATCGATAAAAATGGCGGGAACACTTGCCCGCATTGTATAGGCCACGATAATGAAGACCTAAACAAGGTTAACCAGCAAGAATATTAAATTTGCCAAAAATAAATGAGATATATGGAAATTAATGATAGTAACGGACAAAGCAAAAACTAATTTTTTTCATTCGTTGCTAGAATAAATAAAAGAAATGCTGACTGATAAAAACCTAACCATGATTACAGCCAATCATTGAAAACAAAATCAAAATCGGTTCATAAATAAAAAAGTTCGAAGCATTTTACTTTAACGCTAGACAGAGAGCGCACTATAGCAAGATGTCAAGTGTTACGTGCGCCATAAAAAATCTATACTCAATGGTTTAGCGAGAAAGGGACAGAGCATGTCCCCTTAATTCGGGCATATATTTTACTAACAATGTTATTTTAATTGCTGCGGCAAAAAATATCATTAGTTGATGTTTTTTGTATCGAATTCGCTATCAATGTATACTAAAAAAGAAGAACAGTACTATAGACAAAGTATTAATATAATAAAGTATCGATTACTTATTTTTGTTTTTATTCTTGCGTAGCGTAGTCAAATAATTGTTTTTCTCCTATAGTATATGTGACTCCTTTATTATCTGTATTTCATTGACATGAGTTCCATATTTTTTTTTCTAGTATAAGCCTTGCTGTTAAGTTGCAAATTATTTAACCGAGATTAGAACCCGGAGCCTATTGGATCCCGTTCGAGTCCCTATCACCCGCCGAGCCATCCACGCCCCGCTCGGCGCGATTCTCAACGTCACTTTCCAACGTTGAATCGTTTCCTACATCGGTGGGAGTATCAGTGATACCATTATTCGTATTTCCTTCCATTTCAGTATTGTCATTTGTGTTACCTCCTTCATACGACCAACTTAGTACATTATCTGGCAACACAGAATTATTTTCGTTAAGTATACTTTTATCATTGTTATTTTCATGTTTTTTAGTGCGTGCTACATTATCATTTGCCTTACTTAAATCTGAATTAGATATTTCGCAGGTTTCTTCTCTCACCTCATTGACATTTAAATTCTTTATCATTAGGGATCTAAGAATGGGACTGTCGTCTAACAAGTCTATAGTACTATCAGTGGAATAATGTAAACGTTTATTTGTAATATTTCGACTGTTATTGTTAACTTTGTCTATCTCTTTGACGATTCCATCGTACGCGTCTGAATTGTTAACTATATCATTATAAGTGACATACTGGTCGTTATTTTGTATGAATTCAAAGCCTTCGGCAGTCAAGGCATGTTCACTTTTAGTGTGTTTAGTTTCTTCAATATTATTTGTTATATCATCTTCAGTTATATCTAAAGGATCTTGAATTTCAACACCGTCCAAGTTTAGAGCCTCCGCTATAATTTTTTCACTCACATCGTCATTTTCTAGATCACTCTCGTGTTCATTAGCTTTTGACACAAGTTTGATTTCACCATAGTTTTCCATTATATTATGCTCTACTTTAAATTTTTTACTGATTTTTATATCTGTTCTACATTTACCAGAGTTGCTAATAGTGGCTACTTTGATCTTTTTACAGTTTAGAGGGTCAGAAGCGTGTTTTTTGCAAGCAATTATATGTGTAGGTATCGATTCTTTTTGAACGATCGGTACTAGTTTGAATTTGGGCATTCTTTTTCTTTTATAATCCGCGTCCAGATTATCATCATTGCTATATTTATCCGTGTTAAATTTATTGACGACTTTATTTCTTTTAGTGACATTGTCAAATTTATTAGCAACTTTTACATCGTTACCGACATCGCTATCGTCATCGACGAATTTAATTTCATAATCATTTTTTTGTTCAACATTTTTATTGACACCAAAGTTAGCTTTATCATTTACATATACATTTTCACTGACATTATTTTCCGCACTATCCATAGAACCTATCCTTACACTACTAGCTACATCCGGATTTCCGTGGCCTACATCATTATACTGGGCTTTATCGTCCCGCGCCGTATTACAATCATGCGAAACATCCGAATCGGAATCCTGAGGTATACAATCGTGAACACAACACTGGGCTTTATTATCCCGGGCCGTATTACAATCATAACTCGAATCAGAATCCAGAGGTTTACAATCTCGAACAGTGCACTGGGCGTTATCCCTAGCAGTATTACAATCACGCGAAACATCCGAATCGGAATCTTGAAATATACAATCGGGAACATTACTACACTGGGCGTTACCACCCCGGGCCTTATAAGAATCGTACGAATAGTCCGAAACAGAATCGCGTGGGGAACAATCGTGAACATAATGACGCTGGCCCTTAGTACCGTGGGCCGTATTACCGAGCTGGGGCTTGTGAGGCAGTGCCGCGGGCAGTGCGCGCGGGCGGTATTGTCACGTGACCTCCATGGGCAGCGAGTCGGCGGCCCGGCGGCGCACGGTGCCGTTGGTTTCCGTTTCCTCTGACGTCACGATGGCGGGCTCCTGGGCGGAAGTGGTCGGTACCGCGGACGATGCCTCCACTATTTCGCTGTAGAGTGAAATGTTTGGTTAATAATTCAAATGTTTGACAGTCGTTATTGGCTTTTCTTGTGAAAAAATGCATTTTTTTAACAAGAAAAAAGAATTTTCGGTACATAATAAATCTCAACGAAGTGATCTCAATACAGTACGATACTATTTATAAAAATAAACGTAACGTAATATGTATTTAATTGTATGTAATGTCAATAGATATATCGGTCAACTCAATTGCATACAAAAAGATGAAATAATAAAACCGGCCAAGTGCGCACGAAGGGTTCCGTACCATTAACTATAAAAAATCAAGTTTGTTGTATGGGAGCCCCCCTTAAATATTTATTTTATTTTAGTTTTAGTATTTGTTGTAATAGCGGCAATAGAAATACATCATCTGTGAAAATTTCAACTGTCTAGCTATCACCGTTCTTGAGATACAGCCTGGTGACGGAAGGACGGACGAATGGACGGACAGCGAAGTCTCAGTAATAGGGTCCCGTTTTTACCCTTGGCTACGGAACCCTAAAAAGTATCACAAGTTCACTTTCTTCCCACCGCTGGGCCACAGCTATAATCCATCACGCTGGCCCAGTGCGGGTTAGTGTCACATATGCCCTTGAATGTTGTAATTTTTTTGGACATAGCGGTTTCCCTACGATTTTTTTTTCCACCGTTATTAGAGCTAATATAATTCCGCACATGATTTACGAAATCATCGGCCTGGGCATTTAAAAAAAAGTCTTATAAGAAATCAAAGCAATACTCACGCAACGGGCGCAGGGCGCGGTTGCGCAATCAGCCTCGCCTGGCGCGCCTTCACATGCGCCGCCGAGAACGCAATCGCCTGAACGTTCGCCGACAGCGCCTGCCCGCCCGGCCCGGAAATCGCAATCTTCTGCCCGCTCTTCGGCAACGATATATTCTTGTGGAGCAGATTGCTCACCACCGAGCCGGGGATCGAGGCGGTCTTGGTCGGGGCGATCGTTATCGACGTGGACGGCTCCACGGAGCGGGACCCCTGCGGCGCCACCACCGTCCTGTTCTTGAGCTGCAGCTGCGTGCGCACGTGCGGCGCCCGCACGGTCGGCAGCACGAGCTGCCGCCCGTCCAGCGACACGGACACCCGGTGCCGCGCCGGGCCCGCCGCCGGGCCCGCCAGCGTCCCGTCGAACACCACCTGCCGCCGCCCGTCGTCGAGGTCGAGCCGCGCGACCGGCGGCCGCCCGGGCTGCGGCTGGCGGACGACGTTCACCAGGTGCGGGCCCTTGCCGAGCTGGCCCGACTTGATCTCGAACAGCTGCGCGACGGAGCCCGAGCCGGCCTTGAGGAGCGCGTTCGGCTTGGCGTCGGCGCGGGGCGCGAGCGACACGACGGTGGGTGGCCGGCCGGCCAGCAGCTGCGTGCGCTGCGAGTGCGTGAGCGGGTGCGCGTGCAGCACCTTGAGCTTGTTGGGCGGCACGTGGTGGATGGTGTGCGCCTGCGCCAGCAGCACGGGCGGCGCGCCGGCGGGCAGCAGGTGCCGCGCGCCCGCCAGCTGCACCAGCGGGCCCGCCACGCGCCGCATGGTGCCCGCCGCCGACACGCCGCCGCCGCTCGGCGCGCTGCCGCCGCCTGATACAATAAACATTTGTTACATTATGCCGTGGGTCCTGGGTTCGATTCCCGGCAGGAGCACAAATTCCTTCCCGAGGAATATTTGTGCTTCTGTTTCTGGGTGAATTGTGTGTGTGATGTGAACGTTTCCGGCACCCGCGATACGAGTCTTTGAACTTAGTGTGGGGCTGTGAGTGTAAAAGCGTTTGTCTGTTTTACCGACTTCCCAAAAAAGGAGGAGGTCGTCTATTTTTTTTTTTACCGACTTTCCAAAAAAGGAGGAGGTACTCGAGTCGACTGTATTTTTTTTTTATGTTACCTCGTAACTTGCTTTATGGTACCACGTGGGCCGATTTCGAAAATTTTTTTTTATATTGAAAGATGTCGCTTTCTAATTGGTCCCATTAAAATTTGATCAAGATTCTGATAGGTAGTTCTTGAAATATCGTCAACGATGCCTATTTTGCAGCCTACTTTGACGATGTTTTCATTTAACCGACTTCAAAATTTACCTCGTAACTTCTTTCGTTGTGAGCCGATTTTGATGATTATTTTTTATTTGAAAGCTCATGCTTTTCGTGTGGTCCCATTGAAATTTGATCGAGATCTGATATCTAGTTTTTGAGCTATCGTCAATAATGCGTGTTTGATACATTAAATCTGATCAAGGTTCCGAAGATAAAGCGGTGAAGTCGGTTTTTTTAAGCTTTGCTCGCGTTTAATTATTTTGACGTGATAACGTCTTATAAACCGATGAACACCGGCTGCACGCACGAAAATGTCACGTTCCGCCTGAGCCGAGCGTGCAAGCGAGGGCGCGGAACAAGCGATAGAGAGGCAAAACCGGCCAAGCGTTCGTCTTATGACGTTATCACATAAAATTATCGTCCGTAAACCGACTTTATAGAGACCTTACAGACAACCATTTTTTCTTTTCATTTTGGCTTGGCAATCTTGTGCGTTTAGCTAGTATCGAGTAATATAAATATTTGAAGTGTATTTCATATAAAAATCCTAGCCACTTCTATCGTGTACTTTGTTTTTGAGCTACTTTTTAACCTTCCGACGCAAAACCGAGTTTGATTTTGTACTTTTGTTTCAAACAATATTGAACGACGAACTTGATCGAAAGTGTTCTTAGCTATGTTTAATTAAAATTAGTGCAGCTCAGATATAGCGTCGAAAAAGAAAATAAACTATGAGTAATTAGGATTTAGGTAACGTAATATCCGAAAGCAGCGATTCTCGTAACGGCCATGTTGTAGCGCAGGCTGATATAGACTTTATTACAATGAATTTCCGTTCGGTATTTGTATCCGCATCAAGGTACGTAATTCAAATTCAAAGTCAAAAGTGTATGCAGTAGTTACCGGTGTGTCCTTGGTTATCCCTCTGTTGCACGGGCACAGCCACGACGGGCGGGAATGGTCCATTCTGTACCAGCACGCCGGACTGACTCGACAGCAAGTGGTTTTGGAGACGAACCTGCGATGTAAAATTATTATTATAACTGAATAAGAGATATGAGTGAGTGAGAGTGTAAGTGGCAGGTACCAAGGCAGAGAGTGTGAGTGGCAAGTACCAAGGTACAGAGTGTGAGTGGCAGGTACCAAGGTACAGAGTGTTAGTGGCAGTTACCAAGGTACATGTGAGTGGCAGGTACCAAGGTACGTGTGAGTGCCAGGTACCAAGGTACAGTGTGAGTGGCAGTTACCAAGGTACGTGTGAGTGGCAGGTACCAAGGTACAGTGTGAGTGGCAGGTACCAAGGTACAGTGTGAGTGGCAGGTACCAAGGTGAGTGTGAGCGGCAGGTACCAAGGTACGTTTGAGAGGCAGGTACCAAGGTACAGTGTGAGTGGCAGGTACCAAGGTACAGTGTAAGTGGCAGGTATCAAGGCAGAGAGTGTGAGTGGCAAGTACCAAGGTACAGAGTGTGAGTGGCAGGTACCAAGGTACAGAGTGTTAGTGGCAGTTACCAAGGTACATGTGAGTGGCAGGTACCAAGGTACGTGTGAGTGCCAGGTACCAAGGTACAGTGTGAGTGGCAGTTACCAAGGTACGTGTGAGTGGCAGGTACCAAGGTACAGTGTGAGTGGCAGGTACCAAGGTACAGTGTGAGTGGCAGGTACCAAGGTGAGTGTGAGCGGCAGGTACCAAGGTACGTTTGAGTGGCAGGTACCAAGGTACAGTGTGAGTGGCAGGTACCAAGGTACAGTGTAAGTGGCAGGTATCAAGGCAGAGAGTGTGAGTGGCAAGTACCAAGGTACAGAGTGTGAGTGGCAGGTACCAAGGTACAGAGTGTTAGTGGCAGTTACCAAGGTACATGTGAGTGGCAGGTACCAAGGTACGTGTGAGTGCCAGGTACCAAGGTACAGTGTGAGTGGCAGTTACCAAGGTACGTGTGAGTGGCAGGTACCAAGGTACAGTGTGAGTGGCAGGTACCAAGGTACAGTGTGAGTGGCAGGTACCAAGGTGAGTGTGAGCGGCAGGTACCAAGGTACGTTTGAGTGGCAGGTACCAAGGTACAGTGTGAGTGGCAGGTACCAAGGTACAGTGTGAGTGGCAGGTACCAAAGTACAGTATGAGTGGCATGTACCAAGGTACAGAGTGTGAGCGGCAGGTACCAAGGTACAGTGTGAGTGGCAGGTACCAAGGTACAGAGTGTGAGCGGCAGGTACCAAGGTACAGTGTGTGAATGGCAGGTATCAAGGTACAGAGTGTGAGTGGCAGGTACCTTGAGGCTGTCGGAGACGGCGACGGTGACAATTTGAGGCGCGTGGTGCGAGGGTTCGCTCCGCACGCATCGCGCGCCGCTGGTTATTATGTGCTTCTTGAGCGGGGACTGTTTCGTCTGCACTGTCTTTATTTGTACTCCCGGGGCTAGCTGGACCTAAAAGAGAGAAAACATTGGTAATTACCACAATTTCAAATTGTCATCCTTACAGTGAAGGTGTGGAACTCATTGCCTGCGTCTTTGTTCGCTGAACGGTACAATCTGGGTATCTTAAGGCCTAGAGTGAATAGGTACCTTCCAGGCAAGCATTTTACATCTTCGGCCGCATCGTCACTATCCATCAGGCGAAATAGCGGCCAAATGCTTGCCTATCGAGCATAGCAAAAATACTAAATTGAGTAATTTCGTGCTGTTTGAATTAAAAAATTAAACAGTAATCTTTATTGCTCTACCACCTATTTACCTATAAGATAATTTTCTTATTTAAATGCTTTTTAATTAGGATTATTAACTAACAATAAGTGACAAAATCGCATGATACATTCAAAACATATTTTTAATGTCAATGAATGGACAACATTCCTTTACGGCGACCGTGGTTGGATCATGGATCACAGAAAGAACGTCTAAATGACCGCTTTTCAATATAACTAGAGCCTGCTCGTATTTCCAAATATTTATTATAATACTAGCTGACCCGCCCGGCGTTGCCCGGGTAAACAAAAGCTTACATATAAACGCTTTCACACTCACAGCCCCACTGTAAAAGTACTATAAGTTGTGTCGTGAGGCCGTAAACAATTAACACCACACACATAACATTCACGTCATACCCAGAACCAGAAACATAAACTGCCCGTGGGGAAAAAACTTTTGTTATTGTGTTCCCACCGAGATTCGAACCCGCTGCTTTAAAGACGAACGCGCACTCATCTACGCCAGTGGGTAGTTCAAAGTTCAAAGATTCCCCACCCTGCGTCGCCCGGTTAAAAATCTACACATAAACACTTCCACATTCACAGCCCCACACTAAGTTCAGTGACTTGTAGCGTGGGGCCGTAAACATCCAAGATTCACAACATATTAAAAAACAGGAACACAAATTTACCGTAGGGAGAAAACTTCTGTTACCACCGCGAATCGATCCCGCTGCTTTGAAGGCAAACGCGTACCCATTTACGCGAGTAGATAGTTCAAAAGATGACCCGCCCGGCGTCGTCGCCCGGTTAAAAAATATACAAATAAACACACTTCCACATTCACAGCCCCACACTAAGTTCAATGACTTGTATCGGGGGGCCGTAAACATCCAAAATTCACAAAGTATTCACAACATACTCAAAACCAGGAACACACATTTCTCGTGGAGAGAAATTTTCTAGGTAAATTACCACCGGTAATCGAACCCGCTGCTTTGAAGGCGAACGCGCACCCATCTACGCCAGCGAGCAATTCAAAGTTCAGGAACGACCCGCCCGGCGTCGGCCGGGTAGTAAATATTAAAGAACATACCCATAAACGCTTTCACATTTACAACCCCACACTAAGTTCAATGACTTGTATCGTGGGGCTGTAAACATCCAAGATAGACACAACATTCACAACATACTCAATAAACACAAATTCCCGTGGGAAAACACCTGTGTTCCCACCGGGCATCAAACCCGGTGCTTTAAAGGCAAACGCCCACCTAACTACGCTAGCGGGCAGTTCAAAGTTCAATGATAAGACTAAACAAAAAAAACAGTCGAATTTATATCCCACTTCTTATGTTAGTCGATTCAAAACATAGACGTATGCCGGATTACGCAGTAACTGTTCCATTCTGTGATCCACCGTTTTCACCCTCAAATAAACTTAACGATTTCTCCTAGACTATAGGTCCAAATTATATGCAGTAAAGAGCAAATTAAATCTACGTGAACTACGTAAGCCGATGAAATAGGTTTTTTTGATAACGATTAATATTAAATACTTAAAAAAAGCCAACGAAATAGAAGCCGCTATTTTTTAATGAGCAGGAATTCGTAGTATGTTTCTGTACATATCTGACCCGTCCCGTTCACGGGCGGGCTCCCGTGAAACTAATTTCACGATTTCTCATAGACTATTTATCCAAATCATATGCACTAAAAAGCAAAATGTATCTACATGAACTACGTAAGACGATGAAATAGTTTATTTTGATAAGGATTAATACTGAATGTCTCAAAAAGCCAACTAAACATAGGCCGCTTTTTTTTTTCAGATTTTTTACAAAGAAAAGTATTTTTTCTGAGCTATACATACATGTTAGATATATGCTGTCGCGGACTTTTTTGTAAAACTCATGAAGGCCTACATTTTTGCCATACATTGTATTCAACTATGTCTTACCGTTTAGTCAGCGTACGCCGATAAAGCGGAAAGTTAGCAAATTTTTCTCCGACTTGTCTTACGAATATTATTATTTCGAACTGATAACTAACTTCTATCCCGACAAAACATAGCCTATGACACTCAGTGATAGTGTAGCTATCTATTGGTGAAAGAATTTTCAGAATCGGATCAGTAGTTTCAGAGATTACCTTTTACATACAAACAAACAAACAAACAAACAAACAAACAAACTTTACCTCTTTATAATATTAGTATAGATGAATCTTAATGTTTTCATGAATCAAATATTATTTTAGGCTATGTATTAAAGTAAATAACTGAGATGTTATTGAAAACTGCCACCTAGTTTAAAATATATCATAGATTCCTAGCATCTAGAACAAATGATAAGAAATTTATAAATACTCTAAAACAATTATTAATTAATAAAACCTATTACCAAATAAATGAGTACGTCAATGAAAAAACAATATAAAAGCGGCTTCCATAAAATATATATAACTAGCTGACCCGCCCGGCGTTGCCCGGGTAAACAAAAGCTTACATATAAACGCTTTCTCACTCACAGCCCCACTGTAAAAGTACTATAAGTTGTGTCGTGGGGCCGTAAACAATTAACACCACACACACAACATTCACGTCATACCCAGAACCAGAAACATAAACTGCCCGTGGGGAAAAAACTTTTGTTATTGTGTTCCCACCGAGATTCGAACCCGCTGCTTTAAAGACGAACGCGCACTCATCTACGCCAGTGGGTAGTTCAAAGTTAAAAGATTCCCCACCCTGCGTCGCCCGGTTAAAAAATCTACACATAAACACTTCCACATTCACAGCCCCACACTAAGTTAAGTGACTTGTAGCGTGGGGCCGTAAACATCCAAGATTCAACAACATATTAAAAACCAGGAACACAAATTTCCCGTAGGGAGAAAACTTCTGATACCACCGCGAATCGATCTCGCTGCTTTGAAGGCAAACGCGCACCCATTTACGCGAGTAGATAGTTCAAAAGATGACCCGCCCGGCGTTGCCCGGTTAAAAAATAATAATACAAATAAACACACTTCCACATTCACAGCCCAACACTAAGTTCAATGACTTGTATCGGGGGGCCGTAAACATCCAAGATTCACAAAGTATTCACAACATACTCAAAACCAGGAACACAATTTATCGTGGAGATAAATTTTCTAGGTAAATTATCACCGGTAATCGAACCCGCTGCTTTGAAGGCGAACGCGCACCCATCTACGCCAGCGAGCAATTCAAAGTTCAGGAACGACCCGCCCAGCGAAATATTAAAAAACATACCCATAAACGCTTTCACATTCACAACCCCACACTAAGTTCAATGACTTGTATCAAGGGGCTGTAAACATCCAAGATTCACACAACATTCACAACATACTCAAAACCAGAAACACAAA
Source organism: Lomographa bimaculata (assembly GCA_948107665.1). Lineage (NCBI taxonomy): Eukaryota > Metazoa > Arthropoda > Insecta > Lepidoptera > Geometridae > Lomographa > Lomographa bimaculata. Next base: position 4,022,546 of record OX403612.1, on the reverse strand, counting down.
TTCCCGTGGGAAAACACCTGTGTTCCCACCGGGCATCAAACCCGGTGCTTTAAAGGCAAACGCCCACCTAACTACGCTAGCGGGCAGTTCAAACTTCAATGATAAGACTAAACAAAAAAAAAAACAGTCAAATTTATATCCCCTTCTTATGTTAGTCGGTTCAAAACATAGACGTATGCCGGATTACGCAGTAACTGTTCCATTCTGTGATCCACCGTTTTCACCCTCAAATAAACTTAACGATTTCTCCTAGACTATGGGTTCAAATTATGTGCAGTAAATAGCAAATTGCATCTACCTGAACTAAGTAAGCCGATGAAATAGGTTTTTTTGATAAGAATTAATATTAAATACTTAAAAAAAGCCAACGAAATAGAAGCCGCTATTTTTTAGTGCAGGAATTCGTAGTACGTTTCTGTACATTTCTGACCCGTCCCGTTCACGGGCGGGCTCCCGTGAAACTAATTTCACGATTTCTCATAGACTATTTATCCAAATCATATGCAGTAAAAAGCAAAATGTATCTACATGAACTACGTAAGACGATGAAATAGTTTATTTTGATAAGGATTAATACTGAATGTCTCAAAAAGCCAACTAAACAGAGGCCGCTTTTTTTCAGATTTTTAACAAAGAAAAGTATTTTTTCTGAGCTATACATACATGTTAGATATATGCTGTCGCGGACTTTTTTGTAAAACTCATGAAGGCCAACATTTTTGCCATACATTGTATTCAACTATGTCTTACCTTTTAGTCAGCGTACGCCGATAAAGCGGAAAGTTAGCAAATTTTTCTCCGACTTGTCTTACGAATATTATTATTTCGAACTGATAACTAACTTCTATCCCGACAAAACATAGCCTATGACACTCAGTGATAGTGTAGCTATCTATTGGTGAAAGAATTTTCAGAATCGGATCAGTAGTTTCAGAGATTACCTTTTACATACAAACAAACAAACAAACAAACAAACAAACAAACTTTACCTCTTTATAATATTAGTATAGATAAAAATAATCCTAATAATATAATAAATAGATTGTTTACTTTTTCTTACGTTATATTGCATGCTTATTTAAGACAAATTATGTACTCAATATTATAACTTCCTCTCTTTTACTTTTTGCTGTGCCCATACAGGGTCTGTAATGATTCTATTTTATGTATGAAATTTTTATTACTTACAGAATGCAATAAAGAATTTGGATCTAGTAAACATAATCAATCGATTTGGGTAGACGTTATCAACATATTTCAGTAGATGGCGTCACACGTCCCCATAAGACGTTAATAATAAGGTAAGCATAATTTCGTCGCTTTAGGCAGGGCTTGAGTAGCTCAGCGTTTAGAGCAATAGGGCATGACACCCTACGGCCGCAGGTTCAATCCCCCGGTAATTTTTCCTTTCTAAATTTACTACTCTAGTAAATTGAATCATCAAGTGACATGTACATACCTCTTCGATAGTGCCGTCCTTCTTCTTATCTCCATTGGTAGTCTCAGGGGGAGGCGCGGGGGGCGGGGCCGCGGGGCGGGGCGGCGCCGGGGCGGGGGGAGGTATCTTGACCTACACAATAACAGTACATATTACTAAACTCTGTTAAGAAAGCTTTGAAATGTAAGTTGTTAAAGGGAAAAATAACATAAACATAAACACTTTGATCAAGATCTGATCAGTAGTTATTGAAATATTTTCAATAATGCGTGTTTAGTACATCTAATCTGATCAAAGTTCCGAAGATAAAGCAGTGAAGTCGGGTTTTTTTAAGCTTTGCTTGCGTTTAATTATTTTACTTCGCGGCAAAACCGATGAGCTTCTTGTGACAAGTCTTTAGAATTTGAAGTTGCTGGTAAAGTTTCTTCACTAACAAGTTGTATGTGCTCTGTGCGTGTGTGTGTGTGTGTCTGTGTGTGTGTGTGTGTGTGTCTGTGTGTGTGTGTCTGTGTGTGTCTGACCTTAGCCGGCGGGAGGGGCTCTTGCGGCGGCGGGCGGCTGCAGTAGAGCGGCTCGGGCGCCGCGCTTCTCACCTCCACCACGGAAGATCCAAAAGACTCCGCCTGCGACAAACAATTTTTTATTTAAAATAGTAACATTTGTGACACAAAATTCATGCGTTTATGTGACTTTGGTCTTTATTGAATCTAAACCAAAAGTTAAAAAAATAATCAATTCATGACATTCACAAAATAATATTTATCATCACTTGAAACTGCTATAAATGGCGATGTAAATGCAATCGCCGTACATTACGGCGCGAGCGCCCACATTTTGCGAAATGGCTCTTAAGCCCTGTTCAATTGCATTGTGCCAATTTCACTGGAAACTTTGCCGTACAACCGTGCATACAGTAATGTTAGCACACTACTGCTGGTTAAATGTCTGCCAATGGTGTACTACTGCACCACGCGGACTCTGCAAGAGTCCTAACGCTACAACTTTTCCGAAATGTTGCTCTAGCATTCCAATGGTGGCTCCAATTTCTCTCTCTTTCCACAATGAGCATATTTTTTTTTTTTATGCCAGATAAGAAAGCTTTTGGTCGAAGATTGTAGCATGCTTACCTATTACCTGTAATACCTATTCACTGTGAACTGTGAACTTTAAAATTATATTTTATTTATTTGTGTATGTAACTATATGTATATGATTTATTGAATTACATTAATAATTATATGTATGTTTAAAATAATGCACGTATAATGATCATTGCCGTATCCGACCGATCACTTTTTATTAAACTTTTTTATCCTCTCCATCCTAAGGTTGCCTGGAAAAGATCGCTGCTTAGCGATAAGGACTCCAATTGTACTGCTACATTGTAATTTTTTTTGTTCTTTAGAATTATTTTTTTTAGTTTGCCTAAAAAATTATTAGTATTATATTGTATAATTATAAAGTTCGGGAAACAAAGACGCGGGCAGTCCTTGACCTAATACTTAGTTTGTTCCAGGCATCCCTTGCACATAGAGTTATCTGTGTCGCCTTTATCCTTCTTCATTAGGTTAGTAATTAGAGTAATTAGTGTACGCACCTTGTTCGCTCCGCCAGAGTCGGTCCGCCCGCCCGCACTCCGGCCGCGCGCTAAAAAAGCCTCCGTCCGATCCTCCGTCACTGGAACGGAAAACATTCATGTAGCAATGGTAACACTATAATAAAACGTACACACACGTCATTACAATAACATACACACATAATTATAGGGATGTGTTGATTGTAGTATTTCGAATCCTAAGACTTCAGCTTCTGGAGAAGGTGGTATTGTGAGTAAATCCATGGTGGTAAGGCATTTTGTCATGCTTACTTATACCGCCATTGGTAAGTAGTGCACAATCCTGCAGGGGGTGGTTTAGAATCGACCACTGAGCAGAATAAATGTATATTTTTTTGTAAAAAAAAAGAAATTCCTTCCTTTTCAACCGATTTCTAAAAAAGGAGGTTCTCAATACGACTTTTTTTTTTGCTTTAGATTCGAGAAACGAGTATTCAATAAAAAAATCCTTCTGGTAAGTAAACTGTGACGCAGGCAATTTAGTAGTAACTGTCAAATAAACTATGGCAACTCTTAGACAGCTGCTAAAATAATAGCTTATGACTGCTACGAGTGCTTTAGAATCGACAATTGAGTATTTTTTTTTTTTTCAAAAAAATCCTTACTTTTGGTAAGTAAACTGTGACGTAGGCAATTTAGTAGTAACTATCAAGTAAACTATGGCAACTCTTAGACAGCTGCTAGAATTATAACTTCTGCTAATGAATCAATAAAAAAATAATACATTAAGTAGGTAATAGAAAAATGTTAACGTAAGCACGGGGGGGAGGGGGGTAAGAGCTTTGTTTACTTTTGCTGACAAGGGGGATACTTAAACCGCCCCTGTTCATGAATCACGAGAATGTTATCTATCCTAGATATATATATCTACTCCTAATAAATGTTAATCTCAAATCACCTGTAAACCCGTTCCCAGTTGACAGACCGTCCTTGGGGTATCGGGTATCTAGGCCGCCCAAGTCCGTTTGAAAGTCCGGGTAGAGGTCGCCCAGAGTGAACTCGGCCGTAGTGAAAGTGTCCAGAGTGTCCGACGGTGTCAACTCTACCGAGATCGGCGTGTCGAGCGCCATCGGAAACTGATCGTCGGCCATTTCAAGCGGCGGCGGTGACGGCGGCGGGGTTTTTGGTCGAAAGTGTAACCTGCAAGTGGGGTTTTTAACTATAGGTCGGGTAAGAAATGAACTGTAAAGCATTGTGATTTTACCTCGATATATATTCGTATTTTTTGTATGAGAATGTCAGTAGTCCTATTCTTATTCAAAGTGGTGGCGGGAAATCACTAACGTCCCGCTTGGGGTGTATTGCTACATAACTACCCCATTCACCCCAGCAGTGTGGTTTTGAGGTGCCGGCATAACTGATTTCTTTACTTTTTTTATGGTAGATAGGTAAGTATTTGATCACCATCTCACCTGATGAAAAGTGATGATGCGGCAGAAGATGTGACATGCTTGTCTAGAAAATACCTATTCACTTTAGACTTGAAGACACCCAAATTGTACCGTTCGGAGAACAAAGATGCAGGTAATAAGTCTCAATCCTTCGCTGTACTGATGATGAACGTAGAAGCGAAACACTTTGAGCGAACTGGAGTAATGTCAACCATAAATTAATGACGTTTGACAGTTTGTCTAGTTGTTAGATAGTAATAGGGGCATGGTGGAATTAACTCCTGCGCACACTCATTCTTATTCCTTATACAAAGTGGGGACAGGAAGGCCTGCACTAACGTCCCACTTGGGGTGTATTGTGCATTTGCCCCTGCCCGAAACTACCCCATCCACCCCAGCTCCTTCAAATAACGAAGTGTGGTTTTGGGGTACTGGCATAACAGGAATCAGTTATGCCAGTGATGAAGCTGTTGTTTGATTGCTCTGAGTCTTTCGGTTTGGAATATAGCTCTAGGATACCAGTGGTGACTCTAATTTCTTTAGAGACAGCGCATTGAGCTATTACATATCAGTAGTGCGAATAAGATGTATTGAAGGTTCACAGGATGCTCTGATTGGGTTGCGGTTGTGGATCATACAACGGGCTTGAGGTTACAGTAAGAACAACATCGTGATAATTGAATGGAAGTAGTCATTTTTTTATACTCGCCTGGCCACCTACTCTGTACCAAAATACTGTCTACTCACATTATATACCTAGCGTGTTAACCAACCTCAACTACATCATCACTTCTTAACAGGAAAAATAGTGGCAAAACTGCTGCCAAAAAAAATTTTTTTCCGTATTACACTAAGACCAAACGAACTGAGCAGTATAACTGTCCAATTATTCCACAGGGAACGTTAAGATTACTTAAGATGTCGATTGCAGTTATTAGTCATATGACTGCAGTTGTTATGTCGCATGTTTGTATGTAAAAACTCGTAACCAGGAGTAATCAATACTGAAAGCAAGAAAGCTTCTAAAATTATCAAGAATAAATAAACGCTTCTGCACTCACAGGTCCCCACTAAGTTCATAGACTTGTATCGTGGGTACCGTACACCTAGAACTAGAAACACAAATTACCTTTGAAAACTTGTGTTTCCACCGAGAATTTAACCCATAATCCGCAGAAAAATCCTACATAAAATTATAATATACTTACCATTTCTTATTGACCTCGTCGATGAACTTCTCAAACTCCTTCTCAACGGGTTGCAGACTCTCATCCGAGTCATAACTACTATCGCTGCAATCGCTCCACGACCGCTTCCGTTTACCACTAACGTTTTTACCACTAACACTTTGTCTTTCAACGTCCATAGTTCTAACACTAATATCACTTTTAACACTGTCTTGTATAACATCCGGAAGATCCGCTGGTTCAATTTTAATTGTCTTAAGGTCTTCGTTGATGTTTTTGAGGTCCTCGAACTTGATGTCTTCCTTGAGGTCATCCGTGGGTTGTTCCTCGGTGGTCCAGAGGTCCGGGTGGCGGGAGAGGTGTCTTCGAAACGCGTGTCGCCACGGATATTTGCCGCTTGTGTGGTAATCGCGTGTGATTTCCTTCGGCGTCCGAAAGCGTTGCGTTTCCAGTTCCTTCTGTAAATACAAAAATAACGATATGAATGTTTAATTCAATAAATAACTGATGGCTCTGTGAGTTGAAGGCCTAGCGTATTTTTACTAAATGGCTGAAATGTGTTTTTTTTTATACGTTTTGAACCCCCATTCTCCAACCCCCATATCTCCGACATTTTGAAAAATTACCAATAACTGAATCGACAAAAAAGAACATGAAATTTAATTACATCGGGTGCCGGCGGGCGACACTACAGTAGCCCGAAGCGCTTGACCACGAGCACGGTACTTAGTAAGTAAACAGACTAAACAGACTACGTTCCCGCCGAATTTACGCGACCGAACTTCGGCGTGATTACGCTTGCAATGCTATTTCAATTAGTAACAACACATTTGCCGAAATTACGTCACGTTTTGGCGTACAACCGAACTTCGGTCGGGCGTAAGTTCGGCGGGAACGTATTCTACTATATAGCAAGTATAGCAACACATCATACGCTATTAGTGAAAAATGATCCATTGTTTAGACACGAAACGACACCACGACAGTCGGTACACTGAATTCACACAACTGATTGTTGAAATTGAGACGACGTCGATACGATAGTCGATCGGTTGAAAGTTCAGTTGATTCGATGGCTCATAAGAAAAAAACGTCGTTCGATTTCGACGTCGGTGTAAAGATAATCGATGCCCGTAATAGACCCCCAGCCGCGGAACTTCGGTCGCGTTTCTTCGGCATAGTCTGTTTTGAAACTTAGCGTGTGTTATTATTATTAAAACTATCGTGAGTCGTATTCATGTTGATTTAGTTCCGGTTGTACTCACGCTATTTTTGATTTAATAGAGAAACTCGACCGTTGTTTACATATCGCTCGAACACCGGTCGAGTTTCTCGATTAAATCAAAAGTAACGTGAGTAAAACCGGAACTAAATCAACATTAGCGCGTGTTGGTTAAGTACCGACGACACTAAAGCGGCAAGTAAAGCTCGACCCACGGGGAGTGCCGGCGACAAACGGTGAGTTTCGGCGTTCAACGGCGAGTGCCGGCGCCGGCAGCGGCCGTCTGCACAGTACAGTACCTGTTGGTCGCGTGTATCGGGCAGGTGCAGCGGCAGCGTGTGCCACAGGTGGTCGAGCGGCGTGGCCACTCGGTCGAGCGCGAGGCGGCCCCCGCGCCCCACGCGGCGCCGAGCGAACCCCACGCACGCCCCGTGCGCCCGCACCGACGTGAGGTTGTACCTGCAAGCATAGACCATCATGTATGTTTCTAAACACATAAACATCCGTACATCGAAGGAGTGGAACTCATTGCCTGCGTCTATGTTCCCTGAACAGTATCTGGGTGTTTTCAAGTCTACAGTGAATATGTAACATCTTTGGCCGCATCGTCACTTTCCATCAGGTGAGATGACGGTCAAATGCTTGCCTATCTAATATAAAAAAAAAATATGACTTGTGTCGGGGGTTCCGGAAACATTCACATCACAACCTGAACCGGAAACACAAATTTTCCTCGGTGAGAAAACTTGTGTTTCAGCCGGGAATCGAAATCGATACTCCTGCTAAGAAGGCGAACGCCAATTAGGCCAACGAGCAGTTCAGTTTGTAAGACAGATACATTTTCACTCGGAACTGAATTAAACTTGTCGGGAAACATGGAGCCGGGCCAGGAATTCTATTCCTTACCGATGTGCAGTCTCGAGCGCGTTGAAATTGTATGTGAAAAATATAATCCTACTAATATTATAAATCCGAAAGTTTTTGTGTAAGCGTGTGTGAAAGTATGTTTGTTCCCTCTTCACGCTTTAACGGCTGAACGGATTTGGATGAAATTTGATAAGCACATAACTTGATAAAGCAAGCAATAGAATTTGTATTGGAACGCGAACTTTGACATCAAAACACGGTACAGAAATTGCATTCGAACTATGCAACTTATGTGGATGTGCACTCACCTATGCCTTGGATCGACCTCGTGTTGGAACATGCCCTCTTTCGAGGGACTGGTTGGGTCCACGGGATCGCCACACAACGTCGAAGTAGGCTGCAACAAACAAACTACATTTTAAACACGTACAAGTTATGTCCAAATTATTTTTTTACAGAAACGGAACTCTTTTAACGAGTAAAGAGAACTAGAACACGCACATGGTATTTTTTTAAAAATTTATCATTTAAGACATCTATTACCATGTCGGTTAAAAGTAGTTATCTATATTATATGAACGATACGAAAATGCTCGCTTCGCTCACACAACAAACATATGCATATAATTTATCAATCATATCACGACAATGATTAAAACGCAAGCAACGCTTAAAAAAAACCGACTTTACCGCTTTATCTTCGGAACCTTGATCAGATTAAACGAATTAAACACGCATTATTCACGATAACTCAAAAACTACTGATCAGATCTTGATCAAATTAAAATGGGACCAATGGGAAAGCAACAGCTTTCAAACAAAAATAATAATTTCACGTAAAAAGAAGTTATAAAAATATGCGGTTGAATTGAGTACCTCCTCATTTTTAGTGAAGTCGTTAGAAAAGAAAATCAATTATTGTGAATATAAAATGTTTTAATATGTAAACATAGCGAGAGTATTAATATATAAATATATATATACACTCGCTCCGCTCACACAAGCACACAACAAAATCAGTTTAGTTCTAACTCACCATTTCGTAAAAGCAGCCGGGTTTCCGTCTGAAAGAGAATGGTCCGTCGTCTGGTGGTGATGCGGGCTCCACGCGGGGACTCTCTTCCTCCGACGATGTGTAAACGCCAGAATCTGGAATGCGACCGAAAACGGAAAAATCACGTTAGCAATGGGCTTTGGTTCTGTTTTTTCCTGTGAAACTACGGTTTGGGTGTATTTTTTGGCGTTAAAGATGAAAAATATTTGTTGATATTTCATTGGGCTTCTTTTTTGTAATGGCTTATTCGTATAATAAGGACGTAAGTGAATTAAGTATAGTATCACGTTAATAAAAAATAACAAATAATTTGAACTTACTACATTCTCTTAACGACTTCATAATAATAAGCAAGTACAAATTGGTATTAGAAGCTCGTGTCCTAATATTTATCACTACTTTTTAATCATTGATCATATATATTTAGCACCCTTAAAAATCATGTCAAAGGCACTGTTTATCCTATACTTCTAAAAGGCACTAAGCGTCACGTCGAATGCGAACAGGCAGAACAGGTCGACAAGTAAAGAGTGAATAGGCGAGCGTACATCATCATCATTGCGTCCCACGCTTTCCTGAAGTGAATAAAAAAATTTGAAAGTATATAGAGTACAGAAAAAACATTTGAAAATGCCACCAATCCACAATGATATTCATATTACATAGCTAATTTAATACACAGCTTTTCTTCCATACTGACATTGCGATATTTTTTACGCTCGCTTCGCTCAAGCATTTTTATGACAGGAAATTGTCAAAAATATTTTTTTCCTAAAAGTGGCAATTTTATAAACGAATCTTTTATCACAGATTTGCGATTCTTACTGAATTATAATGATGATGATTTATTTTTCTGTAATTATATAGCTTTAATCGGATTAAGTTTTTGACTAAAACTTTACCTATCTCTATATATACATTTATAAAAAAACTTTGTGTTCGTGCTGGTCTAAGAACACTTTGATAATGGATTGGGGCAACCAAATTCGATCTAAGTACTCAATATACCCCCACAAAAAAAATACCAACCACGGGTGAGTAAAGTCCGCCACACAAAAGGATATAGCGCTGCACAAATTTGTCCCTCACCCTTGAAATAATAGATTTCTAGGAAAGCATTCGTCAATATCCTCATCTGATGGTGACAACGCGGATAAAGCCCAAACAGACTAGGAGTTTCCTAAGGTAACCTAAGGGTCTCTTAATCTGTCTAGGCAAAGGTTTGCAATCGGAAGAATGAAGGGAGATATTTTGCTCTGCAGTTCACCTAATGTGCAACGGACTTAAAGCTGCTCACACACAGAGGGAATAGGCGTTATCGGCAAAAGATCTGCATGATATATACCAAACAGGGGCGCAATAATTTCATGCATTTGTGCACGGGAGTCACAATCCCTTCCTATTAAATAGTCTATATGTATAAAAGATCTACCATCCCGTCCTGCTGCATTGTTATATAGTCTGTCAAGAAAGCCTAAAAACGTAGAATTAATTGTGTGACCTATCTGCCAATACAATCCGGGGAATGTTTGAGTTGATCACTGTTTTGGATATCATACAAAGATATTATATTTATTACGTGTTTCATAATAATTATTATTCCCTAGAGATAAAATTAAAAGGGAGTTTCTTGCCAGATTATTCTCGAGTTCGTTTGTGAATCTGATTCACGAGACATTAAAAAAAAAAAAAAAAAACACTTTCACACTAACAGCCCCACATTAAGTTCGATGACTTGTGTCGTGGGTGCCGGAAACATTCACATCACACACACAAACACAACCAGAACCAGAAACAAATATTTCCTTGGGGAGAAAACTTGTGTTCCAGCCGGGAATCGAACCCGATACCTCTATTTAGAAGGCGAACGCCAACCAACTAAGCCAGCGAGCAGTAACATTAACTTTTATGAGAGCCTTGTACTCATGAAATTTAATTAAATTAAATTTAATTATTTTTCATTAGCGTTAGACAATTTTGAATTACAGATTCTACACTTTTCTGGCAGACTTAGTTTTCTTCGCCAAATACGAGAACACTTGATTAGCAGTCGACCTATACTAAGTAAGAGTTAATGAGTCAACCTTGCCTACCATGCGCCCCCTGGTACATATCAGCCCTCGGCTGCCGAGATGCCCGTCCCGCTGTGAGCGAGCACTTTAACAGTGTGAGCATTTGAGCAACTCACCTCTGAGGCCCTGCGTGGAGCCGATCGCCGCGTGCCTGTGTTTGCGTCTCTTGTACGTACGCTTCTCGCGCTGCAAACGAATCACGACCATAATAACCACGCACTCAGTGTGCCGTGTGTGAGACAGCGCTATAGGTGGCAAGAATGTACTATGATTCTTTGTATATAATTGGGCATAGGGTAATCTTAATATCTAAAGGTAATCGCTATACGCCACCCATTCAGGAAATCGCTATACACTTTAAATGAGACAGCGCTATATAGGGGGCTATATAGTGCTACGATTCTTTGTATATAATCTGACGTAAATCTTAACATTAAAACCATAGTGACCACTTCAATAACCACGTACTCATTTGTGTGCTGTATATGACACATCGCTTTATAGGTGGCAAATATGTGCTATGATTCTTTGAACATAATCGAACGTAGGATACTCTTAATATTAAAAGGTAACCATAATAACCACGCACTTAGTTGTGTGCTGTATATGAGACAGCGCTATATAGGTGGCAAGAAGGTGCTATGATTCTTTGTATATAATCGAACGTAGATTAATCTTAATATTAACAGTCTTACTTATAAACCCGTCTTAATTTTTAATCAATTGCTTAGCTACAGTTTAACAAAAATTTCACTCATAAACGCGATTTAGCGTTAAGTAATGCTTAAATAGTTGTCAAAATTAAACACCGCCATTGCCTAGTTTAAAACTTTAAGAGGCAAGATGGCGAGTCTTATATCTTTCAATAATAAATGTGTCAAAACTTTTTACGTAAGGTGCAAAATTGTTTACTTCGACAACCGTTGAATGTCACCTTTCTTTTATTTTCATTTCAATAGATTAAAAAAACCACATTTTTGACATCTTTACTCGTATAATTTCACTTTTAGTCGGCTATTTTGGTTATAATCTGTGGCGATCGTGTAAATTTCGATTATTTTCGATTCTCTTTGCGTCCCTCAACTAAGCAGCGGCTAACTAATGTTTATGAGTGAAAAAAAGTTAAGCATTGATTATGGGCTTAAGAGCTGCTTAACTAAGAGGTTGCTTAAGAGGTTGCTGAATTGCTTAGCGACATTTTTATAAGTAAGACTGAAAAAAGTTATCACCCACAATAACCACTCACTCATTTATGTGTAAATGAAACAGCGCTATATAGGTGGCAAGAAGGTGCTATGATTTTCTTACTATAATCGGGTGTAGAATAATTATTTTTAATACAAATACAATAACGCATTCAGTTGTATGCCGCAAGGAGCGAACGAGAAGCGCTATTGAGTGGCAGAATGTACCGAATTATTTGTAATTTGTATGTAATTAAGCGTAGGATTATTTTAAGTTTAAAATGTTACCACCATCATAACCACGCACTTAGTAGTGTGACGAAGCTCGCACGATAGCGCTGTCTCGCTCGTGTACACGAGCGAGACAGCGCTATCGTGCGAATTTTTAATCTAGGAGTAATTTAATGTAGGAGGCAAGAGCGTGCTATTAATTTATATCAAATTGTTGTTTTTTTTTGAAGTCTTGGTAAATAATGTATCTCGTATCATATTATAATACTATATACTTTATTTACTTAGTTGTATTCATAGAAATTATGTAGGTTTTAAAATCTTAACAAAACTAATTAAATATTTTAATCTTTAATTGTTCTTTGATTAGATTTATATATTATGGAATTTTGATATGATTAGTCTTAAAATTGTCATTCATAACATCTATCCATATCGTATCCTCAGCACAAAGTCACAGTAAATTAGGTAATCTGTGAATGAAGGCAGATTGTAAATTAATTAAAATCACATTTATTCTGCATCTCTTTCGCACAGTACGATTTATTTAAATAACGATGCTAAAAGTCTTTTACTTATAACCGGACACTCCTTGTACATCTCTAGAAAAGAAATGTGACAACATCCGTAAAGTCAAACTTTATGTCAAAAACAAATATCTTTTTCTATCGAGATTATAGAAATTATAATAAAATTGCTATTATAGAAATATGGAGGATTTTTTTTTAGTTTAACCTAGGTTTTGTTAGAATTTATGAGATATCTAAAAGTATTTTTACATTTTTATAGCTAAAACCTCATTAATGTTCTCCGAACTTCGGCTAATGAGTACAATACCATGAAATTTTCTATTTCTTTTTTTATCAATATCTTCCTAATATAGATAATATTGGCTTTCTATTCTTATAGCTTACACGTCGTTTGATTTTCTTGGCATATCTAAAATTATGGCTGATAATATGACCCCAATATAAAATACTCTTCCATAGTCAGCATATAGAGTGTCGACGTATACAGAAGACACATCACTTCTATCATTACCAACATCAAAACTGTCAAAAATAAACAGTATTTTTGAGTTCAATTCAGGCTAGCTCACGTCAAAATCTCTACAGTTTTGATATTGCATAGTACGAGTATGGAATTAAATTCTGTATCTCAATATGATTCTTTCAGACCTCTTCCTAGGTTCTATAATTGTATAAAATTCTTTTGATTGTGGAAGGTGTAGTGGTTTCTCGAAGGGTTTAAACTCACCTGTCTCGGTTGGTCGACGGGCGTGGGCGGCGGTCGTGTCGGGTAATGAGGAACGACGTTCGTGTATGTCTCACGACGGAAGGTGCTTGAGGTAATAGGCACAGGCGTGTATTGTGGCCTAGAGATAAAACAACAGTTTCATTAGAGAGAGTGAGAGAGAGATAGTGGTCAACAATAGCCTATCTGAGGTAAAAAGATACTCGTATAATTCATAAGCAAATCATCGAGTAAAAATTTGAATATTTACTAGTTCCCTCTCACTGAATTCTATTCGAGTAGATTCAGAAATCGCTCAATTCTCGCGAACTTATGTTTTTATTCATACTCAAGGTACATCGGTAAGCAGTTGTGACCAAAAATGTTCCTTTTCCGAGCATAGATGGCGAGTACCATCAAAATTTTCAAAGTGGAAACGTGGTTCCTAACTAACGACTAGAGTAACCAAAGGAGACATTTTTCAGAAATCGCTCGCTTCGCTCAAGTCCAAATTATTCCTTACCTTGGCGGTGGATCCGGTAGCAACTGATTGGCGAAGTCACCGGCTACATATCGCCTTTCGGCCAATAGCGCAGTGAGCTTCACCAGTTCCCGCTTCGCTCGCTCACGCCGCGCGACCAGTTCGAGCAGATTCAGAGCGCGAGCGAGGTCCCGACGGAGCTTGAGCATTTTCTCGTATGAGCTCTCGTCGTTTTTCCTGAAAACAATAATTGAAAATTAACAATCTAATATAAGACAGTGTAATTAATTGTAAGTGAAGAGAATTTTTCATTAATCAACATTGTTAGTACAGTATGTAACAGTATCTTTGTTATCATCATTCTGTGAAGTATTTGTAAGAAAAACATACCAACTAAAACATAGATTGTATGCAATATTCCTCGAATTGATTTCACGCAATATTTTTTTCCTGCACTTATTATAATTCCGCTTTAAGTCCAAGTATTGATTATCTTCTACACCTTGCTATATATTTCTTTGAATGAGATTGCATTATTTATTCTGATTCCGAATGGGGCATAAGCTGTAAATATGATTTGGTAGACTTACCTCCAGCCTCAAACATTTCGCATTACCGATTACTCTTTCCTATTCTTCTTTTGATCAATCTAGAATCTTCTAGAATCTATCTAGATCTGTCTCACCTGTTCTTTCGCGTCTGCATCTTCTCGGTTCGCCGTCGGAACGCCAGGTACGGGTTGTTGGATGACTGACCGGGCCTGTTCTCCGTCTTCACCGACAGGATCAGCGGGTGTTGCTGTGAAATGAGGACCTTGGATGAAAACAGAAATTACATGGATAATATAATTTTTAAACATACAATTTTGTAAGCAGTTAAAAAGGAACAGTTACACTTTTATATTTTGCAATATTTATTATAGTTCACAACCTTAATATTTACTTAAATATATGTTTTGTGCTGGATGTACACGGTTGCACACTGTGCTCAGCCGCTTATTCAGCCAGTATTCGTACAATGGTATGCGTGGAATATTTTGTAAATTGAGCATTCGCACTCGTCTACAGTAAGCGTGGCTCATTATGCCAATGGGACTTTTCGAGAATAGGTCGTTCTGATAATGGTACATTTTGTGACAGTTTGTTAATAGTACGTTCTGCAAATAGACCACAGCGATGACCAGATCATGTAGCAGTTTCACCTTACTCTACGTCTCCACTATCTAACTCTATAATAAACTGGTTCACACATGAAATGCCAATAAGGTGTCGCTTATTCAGCCAGTAGTCAAACTATGTTGAACTATTCATCGTATCATCATGACGTTCAAACAAGTAGCAGTTGCACTTCATTCCGTCTCACTCTGCTCTGCACCAAACTGCTTCCCACTGGAAATGAGTGGGACACTCACCGCGGCGGAGAGCTGCTTTTTCAGCCAGTAGCCGAACAATGGGATGACCAAGTCGTCGCATCATCATAACGTTTAATCAAGTAGCAGTTGCACTTCGCTCAACGTCCCAACTATCTTACTCTATAACAAAACTGCTTCACACTGGAAATGAGTAGGACACTTTCTGCGGCGATGAGCCCCGCTTATTCAGCTAGTAGTCGAACAATGGGATAACCAAGTCGTCACATCATCGTGACGCTCTAATAAGTAGCAGTTTCACACAGTCCCTACTATCTATAATCTAAAAACAAACTGCTTCACACCGAATACGAGTGGGACACTTACAGTGGTGAGCCGCTTATTCAACCAGTAGTCGTACACAGCGATGACCAGGTCGTCGTGACGTTCAAGTAGCAGCTTCGCCTCGTTCAGCGTCACAACGGTCTGGCCGGAGCTCTTCTCTAGCTTGTCCATCATTTGTTCGAATTTTAGCTCTGGGGACAAAAAAAACGGCATTGATATAATGGGTGATGTAGTATTTTGAAGCGTGGTAGATCAAGTCGAAGCTAAGGCGTTTCCAGAAGGAGCAGTTGGGAATCCTACGGCAGGCTTATGTTTCCGGAGATAATCGGAGGCATCGTCATAAAACATATTGAAATCTATGGTGTATGGTATTTTCTCATGCTCTAATATGCCTCCTTTTTTGTGGGCAAGAAAATGACTATCACTTCCCTTCCTTCCCAGGGGAGAAGTAAAGGAGTGTGTAGGGCTCGAACCCACTAAAAGCCCTCCAGCAGTCCCTCGCCGAGATACCTTGCCCCGGAATTTGCCTAAGCTAACCTACGCCCAACTCCACTTCTTTTCTGTTATTTCTACTGTAATTCGATAAAGTCATAGTTTACGAAGCAGTGTAACCTACCACTAGATTCCCATCAACTACGCTTTAGGTTAAACTCAAACCACCGGTGAACAGGAAAAGCTTTTATACCCCGAACTTTGGCTCTTAAAGTTAAAAGGTCGTAACTTCCGCGGATTCATTATAGGAGTTAGAGCTTACGGCCACCTCCGTTCGGAGTATAAACTTTTACGCAGTCTTAAAAAGATCACGGGTTAAAATTTGATGCAACTGTTTTATGGCTCGAAACAGGTTTGAAGTTACTTCTTTCACTTTGTTACACGCTACTGTGTATAATTAAAAAGAAGGAAACTTTGTTGCGGTGAGCTTTGTTGGACGAGATAATCCTACTAATATTATAAATCCGAAAGTTTGTTTGTAAGTGTGTATGTCCAAACAGTTAATTATAAAAGTTCAAGCGCAAATAACTAGATGGCGTTAGGCGTCGAGTTAGATCGCGGTGGTGAGATTTTCCGACGATCTATGTACCAATTTAACGTGAACTGATTAAATTGTCTAAGCGTTCCGGAATAACTGAGTTTTATTTCCATGATTCGATACACCCGTGAACAGGGTCCCTACGAGTCGGAGCGATTTTAGAAGGCTACGGCTTTCATCAGCGCTCGAAATTAGCAGTGTTTTGCGTTGGCTATAGAGGGCGCTAGTAGTATGCCCACATAGTACAGGAGCTACGCTACGAGTGCATCCAACGACAGTGGCGCCACCTGACGGAGACAACGCGAAGCTTGGTGAATCGGACTTGGGATTGGAACCAAACGCCTGGATCAAATTGTGAAGTGAAATCGGTAAAGTGCAAGATAAACTGTGAGTACTATTTGCTATTAAAAAAGTGTCAGGGACTTAGAAAATTTGAAGTTAATGCATGAACTCGTAAAATTTCAAAGTGTTTAGGACTTAGAATAATTTTAAGAAAAGTGAAGAGACGGGGAACCTATGCCCGATTCAACAGCGAGGTTCCAATCCCCCAAACACTTAGAAAAATTCGAGCCATTTGGAACTTAGAAAAATTTCGCATATTTTTGGACTTAGCTGAATTTAACAATTATTGAATATTAGCTAAGTGTGTTCATTTAAGCACACAATGGAGAAAGATTTAAGAGTTTTAGAAGACCTCAAAAGTCAAATAGAAAAAGGCAGAATAAACTTCAAAAAGTCCCCAAAGGAACGGATTACTATTAGTTACCTAAATGCGAGACTGGAAGGACTTGAATTATTGATAAATAAGTTCCTCAACAAGCATGAAACACTAGTCGCAACCTACAGCGAAAAAGATTTAGATGACAGCGACTATGTCCAAGATGATACGTTCAATGTTGGATATGAAGCGTATCTAGTATATAAAGGAGAGCTGAACACAATGTTGGCGACGTTGAAACCAGTAAGCAGCAAGGATTCGAATGCGACTTCGGGGAACAGAGACTCGATGGTCAAATTACCTAAAATTTCCATACCCTTCTTTAGCGGAAAATATTCGGACTTTTCTTCGTTTAAAGATCTATTTAACTCGTTAGTTAATAATAACCCTGTGCTTGATGACGTTCAACGTTTGCATTATTTGAAGACACAACTCAAAGGAGAAGCCGAGCAACTGATAAAACATATCCCCATTACGCAGGCTAATTATAAGAAATGTTGGGAAATGTTAATGAATAGATACGATAACAAACGGTTCATGTCTAACTGTATTTTAAAACGTTTGTTAGGTCAACGCGTAATGAATTGTGAATCCGCTCAAGCGCTTAAAGAGCTTTTAGATACAACTTCTGATTGTTTGCACGAATTGTCGAATTTAGGTATTAAGGTAGACTCGTGGGACATTATTGTCATCTATATTGTCAGCCAGAAGTTGGATCCTGAAACAAGAAAGCAGTGGGAGTTACACGTTAACAGTTTATGTGAAGACTTACCTTCTATAGCCCAGTTTAAAGATTTCTTAGAATCTCGGTTTCGCGCGCTTGAGTTTGTTGAGCCTCTTAAGAATAAGTCTAAGTCTACTCCTACCAACACAAAGGTTTTGCACACAACTTCCAATACTGGCGTCACTTGTCCTCATTGCAATGAAGGCCACAAACTGTATTCTTGCAGTAAATTTGCCAAAGAAGACGTTTCAAATCGTCAGGAAATAGTGAAGAACCTTAAACTTTGCTATAATTGCTTGGGAAGCAATCACTTTGGCAAATCGTGTCGCGTTTCAATAAAATGCCGTCTTTGCAACAGGAAACATCATACCCTTCTTCATGGTAAACCCAGACCTGAAACGATAGCACATGAAGAAGAGGATAAACCGGAACCATCGTCTGAAACGAACGAGACCGTACATATTCAGAACCATTTTGTGACAGGGCAAAGCCAGACATTACTGGCCACGGCTTTGATTAGGGCCGAGTCAAAAGATGGTTCGAAAATGATATTGAGAGCACTACTGGATCAAGGATCGCAAGCATCTTTCATATCAGAGTCCGCCGTACAATTATTACGGCTTAAGAAGATTGCAGCTAGAAGCTGTATATCAGGATTAGGGGATAATCAGAGTGGCTTAACCTCAAAGGCGATGGTTATGGTTAATATTCAGTCACTCTGTGATCCTACTTTTACGTTACCGGTTAAGGCACATGTCCTTAACACCGTAACCTCAACATTGCCTGAAAAGAAATTCATTCTGCCTACTTGGACAGAACTTGGCCGGCTCCAACTTGCTGACCCCCAATATAATACACCCAATAAAATCGATATTTTATTGGGTTCTGAGGTGTATTGCGCTATCTTGAAAGAGGGTTTGATTCGAAGCCCCACAGGTTGTACTATTGCTCAAGATACATACCTCGGATGCATATTGTCGGGTACGGTGGGCGGTCGCGGCGACGATGAACAGCATTGTCATAATGTAATCTTGAGTCTACATCTAAAGCTGGAAGAGAACGAACTTCTTAAAAGATTTTGGGAGCTTGAATCCGAACCTAGTTCACCAAAGAAAAGGATATTAACTCCAGAAGAGCAAGCATGTGAAGATCATTTCAAAGCAACGACGCGGAGAGATGAGTCTGGCCGGTATGTGGTTGAATTACCTTTCCGTCAGAACACTGATCGGAAATATGGGAATACAAGAGCTGTTGCAGTGACTCGCCTAGTTAGTCTAGAGAAAAGGTTAGCAAAACACCCAGAACAAAAAAGGGATTACTCCCAGGTGCTAAACGAATATCTGACTCTAGGCCATATGAAGAAAGTTAGCAATGACTCCGAACAGAACGATGGAAAGGTATGGTTGCCACATCACGCAGTCGTTAGACTTGACAAAAGTACGACTAAAACCAGAGTGGTTTTCAATGCCTCGGATAAGACGGCGAATGGAGCTTCCTTAAATTCCACTTTGATGGTTGGACCAACGTTGCAACCGGAGTTACGACATACAATTATGCGCTGGCGTTTACATTCAATATGTCTCATTGCCGACATAATTAAAATGTATAGACAAGTGAAGGTTGCTGAAAAACATGTCGACTATCAACGGATAGTTTGGAGAGACGATCCCAACGAGAATATTCAAGACTATCGATTGTTGACGGTTACATTTGGAACTTCCTGTGCCCCTTACTTAGCCGTAAAAGCACTGCAACAAGTAGCGATCGACGAAGGTCATATTTATCCTCTAGCGGCAAGTAGAGTTCTAACGGACTTCTACATGGATGACCTCCTGACCGGTTGTGATTCTGAAACTGAAGCAGTTAAAATATACCGCGAAATGAATGCGCTGCTTCAGAAAGGAGGATTCACGTTGCAGAAATGGACCAGTAACCGAACGGATTTGCTAGAAACTGGAAAGGATAGCACAGGATTGAACCGCGAATTCAAAGAAGATGATATCACCAAAGTAGTAGGTCTTGTTTGGAACCGTAGAACTGACGAATTTGACTATAATGTCAATTTATCAAGTTATTCTTCAATTCCTGCCACAAAAAGAGAAATTCTCTCAGAAATCTGCCGTTTGTACGATCCGCTAGGCTGGATAGCCCCTTGTATCATAACGGCAAAGATTTTTATCCAAAAATTGTGGATTACTGGACTTGACTGGGATGACAGATTGCCTGAGGATCTATTGCGGGAATGGGAGCTCTATAGAGAAGAGCTCTCTAAGTTGCTGAATTTCCACATCCCGCGATGGGTTCAAAGGACCAATAATGATAGTCAAGTGACGTTACACGGGTTCAGCGATGCATCCAACTCAGCTTTTGCTGCAGTGGTTTATATTCGATGCATTTCCGTTGAAGGTAAGATACAAACTCACCTGGTAACAGCTAAGACAAAGGTCGCGCCAATAAAGCAGGTTTCAATCCCGCGGCTGGAATTATGTGGTGCCGTTTTAGTTGCAAAACTGCTGCGAGAAGTGGCCGCGGTTTTAAATATTTCAAAGTCGAATTTGCACGCTTGGACCGATTCAACGGTCGTCTTGGCTTGGTTATGTGACCATCCGAGCCGTTGGAAAACTTTCGTAGCAAATCGTACTTCCGAAATATTAAACCTATTAGACGCATCTCAATGGTCATATGTTCAGTCTAAAGACAATCCCGCTGACTGTGCTTCGCGCGGCATACCTGCATCAGAGTTGAGAGATAATACGTTATGGAAACACGGTCCCGACTGGTTACGAAGCGACGACATAGAGTATGCAAAACCACGTTCAATCTGTACTAAGACAGATTTGGAGACTAAAACAGTAAAAGTACATACCACGTCGTCGGTAGAGACCTACCCGGAGTCAAATATTTGGACGAAGTTCTCGTCCCTTCGAAAACTAATTAGAGTTGTGGCGTATTGTAGAAAGTTTTTGCGATTGAAAAATTCAAAAACAGCTAAAACAAAGGACTTACCTTATCTTACTGCACCTGAAATAAAAGACGCACTTACCTGTTGTATAAAGCAGCATCAGCAGCACACCTTGTTAGACGATATCAGCAGCGTTCTGAAACATAAAGAGGTTAGTAAGAAGAGTAAGCTATCAACGTTAAATCCGTTTATTGATAAAAACGGAATATTGAGAGTTGGAGGAAGAATAACAAACTCGGACTTACCTGATTGCAGTAAACATCCTGTAATAATATCTGGAGAATCGCAGCTCGCTAAACTTATAATAGCAGATGCCCATGAGAAGACAATGCATGGTGGTCAGCAGCTTACGTGCAATTACATTAGGTCGAAGTATTGGGTTACAAATTTAAAGAATTTAGTTCGTTCCCATATTCACTCCTGCGTACCTTGCATTCGTAACGCAGCTAAGACAAGCACACAATTGATGGGCCAACTGCCATCATGTCGGGTGACTCCGAATAAACCTTTTCTGATTTCAGGCGTGGACTACGCTGGGCCCATTAATATAAGAGTATCAAAAGGTCGGGGCCAGAGATCTTATAAAGGTTATATCTGTTTGTTTATCTGTATGTCCACAAGATCTGTGCACATCGAGGCCGTGACAGACCTTACCTCTGTGGGATTCCTGTCCGCGTTTAAACGCTTTGTTGCAAGAAGAGGCCGCTGTATTCAGTTGTGGAGCGACAATGGTACAAATTTTGTGGGCGCCGCTAGGGAGTTAAAAATGTTGTTGGCCAGCGAACGATCTTCATTTTGTAGTGAAGTAGCGTCTTCGTTAGCCAATAATGGGACAGAATGGCGATTTATTCCTCCTCATGCTCCAAATTTTGGTGGAATATGGGAGTCAGGAATAAAAAGCACAAAACACCACCTGCGACGTGTCATCGGTGAATCAACTCTAACCTACGAAGAACTCGCTACCGTCTTAGCACAAATTGAAGCTTGTCTTAATTCACGGCCACTATCTCAGATCAGTACGGATCCCGATGACCTCGTGCCTTTGACCCCAGGTCACTTTTTAGTAGGTGAGCCTTTGCTGACTGCTCCAGATCATAATTACGAGCAATTGCAGACATGTAGCTTACGTCGTTGGCAAGTTACACAAAGAATGGTTCAACAGTTTTGGAGGCGTTGGTCACAAGAATATTTGACGCATTTCTTCCAGAGATATAAATGGAAAACCAAGTCTCCAGAATTGAGGATAGGTGACGTTGTGTTGGTCAGAGAGGACAACTTACCTCCTGCTAAATGGCTATATGGTTTAGTTGTAGAGTTGCACCCGGGAAAGGATAAAATAACGCGAGTAGTGACGTTGCGATACAAAGGCTCTCTTATTCAGAGACCAACTTCTAAGCTTTGTCCCTTACCTGTTAGCAAAAACGAGTAGAGTTTAAAATTATTTGTTGTATCTTAAGTTTTAGTTTTAAAGAAAGTATTTGTTCTTGTAGTAAGCGTTTGCGTTTATGTTTTAGATTTTCTTAGTTGCTGAGATTAATATTAGTAGCTTGTTTTACATGTTTCGGTAAGTTCATTATTTTGTGTTTACAGTCCACAGAAGGTAGTATTATATAAAAAGGTTATATTTCTCATTAATAAATAAATTTAGTTTGATTTTGTTGTATTTTGAAGGACCATAAGTCCTTGGTGGGCGGTATGTCCAAACAGTTAATTATAAAAGTTCAAGCGCAAATAACTAGATGGCGTTAGGCGTCGAGTTAGATCGCGGTGGTGAGATTTTCCGACGATCTATGTACCAATTTAACGTGAACTGATTAAATTGTCTAAGCGTTCCGGAATAACTGAGTTTTATTTCCATGATTCGATACACCCGTGAACAGTGTAAGTATGTTTGTTCCCTCTTCACGCTTTAACGGCTGAACGGATTTGGATGAAATTTGGAATGTACATAGATTATACCTAGGATTAACACATAGGCTACTTTTTAACTTGATAATAGCGGGCGAAGCCGCGGGGCACGGCTAGTTATAAAATAATCTGTGTAACTAACGGTTTAGGTTACACGGGGAGATGTAGAGAACGGACGTCGACCTGAACCAATGTGGTCTCAATTGTGGTAGGACGTTATTTTAAAGCTTACTTGGCTAGCTACCACTCCACCGTAGTATAATCTTATAACTGCACGCCTCGTCGCTTAGATGTTTTTATGCCCTCATGTAATAGATCTGTGTTGTCTTAGCACCCGACTTTGTTTTTTTTTATTTAGTGTTCTTTGAAAGGTTTGGATAAGTAGAAACAAGCATATCAATGAACCATAAAAATCTAGGACAAGTATCTTCTACCAACGTACTGGGGTCAGCGTGGAAATACGGCAATTCTTTAAACTAAGTGTGGGGCTGGAGTGTGAATGCGTCGCGTGATGACGACCCAGTTGGCGCGGTGGGCAAATCTCTGCCCTCTGCGTCGCGGATCCTGGTTTTGATTCCCGGCAGGAGCACAATTTTTCTTCTTTAGGGACATTTGTGTATGTAGTTCTGGATGTCATTGTGTGTGTGATATATAAACGTGTCCAGCACCTACGATAACAAGTCTTTGAACGTGTGGGGCTATGAGGTTGAACTTCCCACAGGCGTGTGTGTGATATGTACCCCTACGATACAGTCTTTGAAGTTAGTGTGGGGCTGTGTGGTTGAATGCGTTTTTTTTTGTTTTTTTATGCCTGATAGGCAAGCATTTGACTACAATAGACCTAGAAGGTTGCGTTCTGGACTCACCTGTGAGCTCTGGATGCCGCTGCTGTTTCAGCCACCGTTCGTCCTCCGAGTCCATGTCGTACTCCGGCGCCTCCTGTTCCTCCCATAGCGCTGTAACAACGATACGTTACACGTTAGATGTTACGCTAACAGCCAAATCCTTATTATTATTATTAAAATACCATGTCAGTATATATAAATATACTAGTTGATCCGGCAAACGTTGTTTTATCATATACATTATTTCTAAGAAATATTTTTTTAGTTTAATAAAAAATAGGGGTTGATCGAAGAAGGGTGAACATTTAGGGTTGTTATGTATTTTTCAATGCTGAATCATAAAAAAAAATCTGTCCGAAAAATAATCTTTTCTTTTTTAGTTTTCGTATTAAGTTCCGGTTGTACAACGTTATGTTTTTTTTATGCTCGATTGAAAGTGATGATGCGGCCGAAGATGTAGCATGCTTGCCTAGAAGGTACCTATTCATTCTTATGTTTATATTAATCGAAAACTAGTCCGGTGTTCGAGCGATATAGACGCTCATTGGACTGTTCGTTGGCTTAGATGGGTTAGCGTTGGATGACTTGTGTCGTGTGTGCCGGAAACATTCACATCACACACACAATCACAACCAGAACCAGTAACACTAATTTCCCTTGGGGAGAAAACTTGTGTTCCCGCCAGGAATCAAACCCGATACCCCCTGCTTAGAAGGCTAACAATGTGAATGTTTCCGGCAACCACAATACAAGTCTTTGAACTTAGTGTGGGGCTGTGAGTGTGAATGCGTTTGTTTTTCGTTTGTTTTTGTTAACAAGTAATGGTTTAAGGCGCTTTAAGCCGTTCTTTGTTCCCAACTCAAACCATTCCGTATTGCATAGCAATGGAAAATGGATTGTCTGGTGCGTGCCTCCTGTACTCAAAGGATTAGAATAAGGATCCGAACTGCCCGCTTGTGTAGTGGGTTGCGCGTCTGCCCTCTAAATAGTTGGTATCAAGTTCGATTCCCAGTGGAAACACACATTTTCTCCCTAAAAGAAATTTGTGTTTCTGATTTTATACGTGTGATGACAATATTTATGAAACAAGTCTTCGAACTTAATGGGGCTGTGTGTGTCAAAGCGTTTATTAATTTATTAATTACTACAATGGAAAAGCTTTAGAAGTACTAATCATTGTAGTCTAAGTAGACAGCATGTATATTGTTGCCCATCATTCACGTCCAAAGTACGGGCAAAACTGTGTAAGGAAACACGTGCATAGAAAATACGACCGTCACATTTGGCGGCCAGAGCCGTTCTCGCGTTGCTCTAGCCGGGTTCTGCCGGGGAAGGATAGCGTAATCGAATAGCCAGACACGTAGACTGTGAGGCACACGAGTAGTAGGCGGTCCGAGGACCGATCGAGAGATGCATCCGGGGATATATCATATGAAGTAAATTAAGTATTGTGATTGCTAGTAACGATTTCTATTATTTTAACGATATGCAATTAATTTTGTAATTCTAATATTTTTAATATGTATCTCTATTATTTTCTGTTCTACACGATAGTATTGTCATTATTATTTATGATTTTTGTATAAATATAAACCGCTTTGTTACATTTTCATCATCGATCCCCTTAATCTGAGGCAAAGTTAGATTAAGATACACCTCTATGCGGATATTTAAATGTGCATATATTACTCGCTGAATATCTATCTATCCCTATTGCACTATAAACTCATATTTAATAGGTAAATTTACCGTATATTTTTTGAACATAACTGTATAATCAAAGCAGCGCCTCTAGCGGTGTCTTAATAAAGTTCGTGCAAATGGTAGCACAGCTAATTTCAGAGAGACATTCGATGTAGCTACATTTTGGTCTTAACGGTCCGCCGATTCACTCTCTCGCTTGCTCATTTAAAAAATAATTAACTATCAAAATATAATCGATTAATTTATAATTATACAAGATTTGTTACAATATCACAAATGATTAAAACAAATCTTGTAAAATTTGCTATGGAGAAATATAAACCCAGCGTCGTTAGTTAATAACATAAAAACCATTTATCTAGTCTCCCTGCGTATCGACTATGACATTATATTGACTATGAGGTTTATAAAAAGTGTTAAAACAACAGTTTTTAAATTACCCCCACTCCTTTATCTTGAAAACAGCTGCAACGATTTTCATGATTTTAGCTAAGTACACTCTATCAAATCACCTTTCAAACTAAAAAAATCATAATCTGAATAGGTCTATCCGTTTGGGAGCTACGATGCTACAGACAGACACAAATATACACACAACTAATGTTTTTATCAGGGGTTAAAAAGAGAACAGAATCAGATATTATAAAATATCTAATAAGTATCTCAACATTTAAGGATATTTCAAATAGCGGTCAATTTTGTTTTTTTATATTCACTTAGATAGCATTTCTGTTGCTTCAATAATCGATATCTTCGGAATCTTCGTCTCATGTGTAACTATCGTTTGCACGCACACAGACGTCACATTCACGCACACAATAGGATCACTCTAGCGATCTAGCGAATACAAACTACAAACGAAGGACGCAAGAGGCTACATAGTAAAAGAAACGGAGTAGTTAAACTAAGTGATTTGATTCGTTCTCGAGCTCGATTTGTTTCGAGAAGGTTTTCAAAGGCAAATCAGCCGCTGTTTATACATGTTCTTACAACTGGCCGCATCAGTTTTTATTTATGTATGTGAATGTGCAGGCGATACGTAGGTATAATTATATTGAAACATATGCAATACACCTTTCGTGTTCGTATAATATTGTTGAGAGGAAGTTTGAAAGTTGCGCCAGTGAAAACAATTATAACAAAAGAGTGTTAGGTTTTACACCAAAATTATAACTGAATAACCAACGAGAAAGTTCAAAACAATAGTAAAACAGTGTTAATAAAGAAAGCTTAATATGTTATCTATCCAAAAGATTTTTTTGTTTCAGGTTCTGGGTGTTATTATGTTAATGTTTCCGTCACCCACGACACAAGTCATCGCAGTGAGAGTGAAAGCGTTTATTTATGTTTATGTTATGTATTATAGTATAATATAATAATATTACGCGACTGCAAAAACAAAAAGAGATTAAGGAAAATATTGAAATAGATATACAAGTATTATAAAAAACTTACACAACTGCACAAGCGCTTAGTTAATATAATTCCTCTATTAGACATTTAAGAATGTTTAAAAAAATATATGTAAAAATACGCCGCTGAGTTTCTTGCCAGATTCTTCTCGAGTTGGCTGTAATTTTGCGAATCTAGCAGTAGTCATTAACTTTCATGAGTGCTTTTTTTTGAGCCCATGTGAATAAATGATTACTATTCACTGTAGACTTGAAGACACCCAGATTGTACTGTCCATTGGCAGGCAATGAGTTCCACTCCTTCGCTGTACGTATTTCTATAAGTACTAAACATTAGTGATTAGAGTCATTAACTTACACCAATGCCCCTTTTGGCATGTGAACGTGGATAAACAATATGTGAATAAACAATTTTGATATAGTGACGGGAAGGTTGAGAAGTTTTAGGTTAGAATCGTAAGTCCATATTATGTGTAACGAGAGCTGTGTTTAGATTCATATCTTCACATTCATATTATGTATTCGCATAGTATAGTATACCTAGAAACTGTGTGCAATAGATGGCAGAAGTAAGAAACACGTGTTGAGATAGATGCTAACAGAAAAGAGTGGAAGAAGAAGTATGTTGAGCCCACCATCCCACATGAAGTGGGGCATTAGATAGAGCATTATTGAGAAGATCATTATTAAAAATATTAAAATGTAAATTACCTACCTACGATAGGTTCCTTTCCGCTGGTCCCTCCAACGGAAGACCAGCACTGGTTGTTTACTGCCACCAATATGCTGAGTTGGGGTTCGGCTTGTTGTAAAAAGCTATTCTCTAATTTTGGTCTTTCTTTATGTTATAACTAGCCGTGCCCCGCGGCTTCGCCCGCTATTATCAAGTTGAAAAGTAGTCTATGTGTTAATCCTAGGTATAAGCTTTATACATTCCAAATTTTATACAAATCCGTTCAGAAGTTAAAGCGTGAAAAGGGGACAAACATACTCACACACAAACTTTCACATTTATAATATTACTAGCCGTGCCTTATGCCGTGTATTTATTTATTATTTTATTTATTACCAATATGAAATTTTAACAAAATATTCAAAATCATGCATATGTAAACCTCGTAAATCGATTTGTCTAGATGCAAGGTCCTCTACAATAATATAAGCTTAGCAATAACGCATAAAGTTAAAACGTAGCTTATGTGTTAATCCTAGGCTATGTAAATTCCAAATTTCATCTGAATCCGTTCAACAGTTAAAGAGTGAAGAGGGAACAAACATACTTACACACAAACTTTCGGATTTATAATATTAGTAGGATAATATAGTAGTATGCCTGTTGTTTTTTGCCATAAATAAATATGTGTAGGTATATTTAAGTCAGCTTGGTAATCTCGTTTTACTATGCTCTTTTCCTATACCTATGTTTATTCTGTGTGGTCTGTGAGTAACGTGTAAAGCATGATATCAATGTATTACCGTTTGCCGAGGAAAATAACGTGCCTCCAGGCCGTGTGTAAAAAAATGGTTGAACTCACATATTATTTCTTTGTGGATACGAGTTTGTAATAGGTTTTTTCCAGACGTGTTTGTTGAGAATAATATAAGAATATTAACGAAATGTTTTATAAAACTGTAGCTAGTCTATAGAAATTAGCCAATTTTCAAAATTTAAAATCGTTATTCACATGGGCCCCAAAGTGGCTCTCATGAAAGTCAATGCCTCTACTGCCAGATCGATAAGAACCAGGCAAGAAACTCGGCGCTTACATTCTATAACAACGTTTTCTAAAACATGTATGTTACTAATACAGAGGGATATCAGAGATCCGCCAGAGTAGCCGCAAGACTTAGCTAATGTTAAATCATGAAAGGAAGAATTCTAATAAAATATCATCACCATCATCACCAGTCCATTACAACCTGGAACCAAAAAAGAGACTCCTCATTGGCAAAGTGCTGGTTAGTGCACGTCGAATTTGTTGATTTTTGGTCATGTCTGTGACTTTAATATTGAACTGATCTGACTGTGAATGCAGATTTCGCACATAATTTAAGAACATTAGTGGTGGCAGCGGGATTCGAGAAAGCTCGTAGGAGTTGCACAAGCTACCACTGCGCCAGTGTAACTGCCTCCCCCATAAAGCAGCACAGCAAACTGTTATTATTGCGAACGGCAATATTGTTATTGCTTCTGACAGCCGCATGCCTTTGTGAACGATGCATTGGTATTAATCAAGTGCAAAATGAACTTCCCGCGTTGTATAGCTTTGTGAAGCTAATTGATGGGCCGATATAATTATGTTATCGAGAGCGAGGGGTTGATTTCGTTGGGATGGGAAAGGTATACTGCCTCTAGGCATACTACGCTACATAGTACTATTATTTATTCTGTGTTTGCCATACACAGTACTACACTTGCTGCTTTACTATTGATCGGGACAAAAATTCAATATGGAAGCCCCTAAAGGTGCACCAAAAATCTTTTATTAGTAGCTGGGAGTCAATCTTTTATTAGTAGCTGGGAGTGGAATGGAAGCTTTCAGTAACCGTCTAACAGCTGCTTTACACTGAAGAAGCATTTGGTTCGAAAGGACAGCGTTCGGGACGCGGACGTGGTCGCCTCCCGTGATCCCGTGCAACGGTGCTCGGGCCCGTGTACCTGCACGCTATCCGTTCACTAAATGCGTACAGTGGGTATCCTTTATTACATAAAGTGGCCTATTTCGGGTCGCCTACATGGTACCTAGTAAATCAGTCAACTATGGATGGACATCTACAACACCACTTGTCAGGTCACAACCTAATTCCCCCATCTCCATTCTATCATCGGACATCGAGACAGACTCTTAAGCGACACCGCTATATGGTTGATATTCCACAAATGCGAACGAAACGTTTTGCCTCCACATTCATAATGCGAACTGCAAAAGAATGGGATTCCTTACCTGAGTCTGTGTTCCCTGATAAATACAATATGGGAGTCTTTAAGTCGCGAGTGAATAGGCATCTTCTAGGCAAACGTGCTCCATCGTCGACCGCATCGTCACTTACCATCAGGTGAGATGGCGGTCAAACGTTTGCCTATCTTAAATAAAAATAAAAAAATAGTGCCACAATCAGATGGTCAATTTGCTATCATGCATACAAAAGGGTTGCTTATTCAAAAACACACCTTTTATGTTCTTATAATAAAAAAAAACTATTTCATAGTGTAGTTGTGTATTTTGTAGTGTTGTTTTTTGAAAGCATATATCGAATCGCTGATATAATAACATTTCGTCATGTTTCTAAGAAATGCCGTAAAAATATATATGAGTCAGATGTTTAGTATTTATGCTGAGAAAAAAACATGTTATCGTATCACAATGTATTCAACGTTAGTATAAAACTATTTATTCATATAAGTACCTAAGCTGTATATTTAGATTTCAGGGTCTTGAGTTGTTTATTTGGTATTCCCAAATTTTCTATTGGCTTTCCCGATATTTATTTGTTTACCCCGATTATCGTTTGTTTTTCCCAATTTTGACTTCCTTGATTTGTTGTGTCGGTCGTAAATTTAATGGCGTAAAGGTGACAAAGTAATACTTTAAAAGGTTTTCAAAATCATTTTTTTACCAGATATAAATAAAAAGAGTTATATAACCAGAGAACTTGTCCAAACGAATCAAACGAGCCCAAACTCGATTGGTTTATCTTGTTTAGTTCAGAATTTCTATGGCCATCTTTCGTCACCATCATCAGATCAGCTTCATGGTACCTACCATATAATTGTATTGTCACCGAAGATACATTAAGTACACATTTTTTATTTAATTTATGCCAGCGTGTCTCGTCTCTGGCAAAACCAGATATTTTTATTCAGGTAAATATTTTATTCAGTCATAGTATATATTTTACATGTTACATTTAATTTTATTATTTATATTTAATTTGTCAAAAGAACCTTAATTTATTAAAATAATTACATCACATCTTTAGTCATGGTCAAAAGATCCTTAATAAATAAAGTAATAATATATAACAACTTGGTTAATCTAGTCACTAAAGCTTTTATTACGTCACACACATTTACACATTTCTATTAATAACCTTATTAACAATATACACACAGTATTCGAGAAATAGGTCTCGAACATCCTTATCATTAAGTACACTTAATTTGAGTCCAATCGGACATCGGAAAGTGGGTTTAATCTAGCTTGCAAGATTTGATTACAGACCGATAGAGACAATGGGACAGTTGAAACTAAATAAAAGCTTGTAAAATGGGACTGATCCGAACAGACTACCATTTGTAACATTAATGGTACAAATAGTTGAAATAGAACATGTTTATGGTGTACGTTAGCACCTGACTGGTATCAGTTTACCCATAAATAAGAATGGTAAAACTCCATCGCCGAATATTTTGATGAGATAATCAAACCTTATTTAAAATTTTATCAAAACCTGTTCATTCGTTTGGCTCGCATTTTTATACATATTATATCATGGAATGTAATATTTTTTACCGACTTCCCAAAAAAGGAGGAGGTACTCAAGTCAACTGTATTTTTTTTTGTTACCTCATAACTTCTTTCCACGTGAACCGATTTCAAAAATTTGTTTTTAGTTTAAAAGATGTTGCTTTCCAATTGGTCCAATTTAAATTTGATCTAGATCTGAACAGTAGTTCTTGAAATATCGTCAATAATGCGTATTCTGTGGACTACATTGACGATGTTCTCGTTTTTGCCCGACTTAAAAGTTACCTCATAACTTCTTTTGTTGTGAACCGATTTTGATGATTCTTTTTATTTGAAAGCTGGTTCTTTTCATGTGGTCCCATTGAAATTTGATCAAGAACTGATCTAGTTTTTGAGTTATCGTCAATAATGCGTGTGCAATACATTAAATCTGATCAAGGTTCCGAAGATAAAGCATTGAAGTCGGTTTTTTAAAGCTTTGCTTGCGTTTAATTATTATGACTGAAATTATATTTTCACATTCACCATAGACTTCATTCAAAAGCAGAATAACGTACTGTCAAAACTTTTGAGAGTGCAGCAAGCCTTTTTCATTAAAAATATATAATTTCATCGCCGGCACAAAAGGGGTTGACGCGTGTGTCTGACTCGGACTCAAACCAATATCAATGTTGTACAAAGGGGATGATCTTTAACCCCATTGGGAAATAACTCTTATTTCAAACTTGAAATGGTTCAATTCCATACGTTGGGATAAAAGTGGTAGGTATTCGTTTTACTAGCAGGTATATTAATGTTTTTATAGGTAGAGATTGGTAGGCATGTTTCGGTTTAAATTTTATGCATGACAGATTTGGTTTCGGTGAGCTCCAATTGCATAACAAATAATGGATATAAGCATTTTTTATATTTATCTGTATGTTTGTCATGTATATATAAACCGTATCGACTTAAGAAGAGATAGTAACACAGTGATAAACGCTTCCACATTCACAATCCCACACTAAGTTTGATGACTTGTGTTGTGGATGGCGGATACATTCACATATTTGTTGTTTGTTTACCCCTTCTCATATTCTTTATTGTACTTACATCAATGGAACATTTATACAATAAGGCCATAACAAGAGATATACAAAGGACATCACAAAGTTTTCTTCCAGCAGTTCCAGCAACCCCTTTATGAGGGTTTATTCCTTTTGTCTTCTCTCTCGCTCGCACATTTCGATATTTCTAATAAATACAATGAGCTACGTGTGTTTTTGAAAATGTTTTCAACCAACTATATGAATGAATGTTTTAATCTACCTTTCGTTTTTTATATCTTTAAGTTAAACGAAGAAATCGTGAAAATCAAATAGAAAATTTGTGAACTCTGTTTTTTCTCATCTTATTAAAGGATATGATAGCGAAAAGAAGTTTGAAACATTCTTGTCCATATACTTAGTTAGTTGAAAACATTTACATAATAATATATGCATAGTAACAAGTACAACCATTCCGTTTGTTCAAAGGAGAACGGGACATATGAGCACATAAGTCAAATTGCAGAGTCTCGGTCACCGACGTAAGGTCGCGAGCCTATCGGTATTCTATCGATTACATTTTGGAGAGTGCGCAGTAATTACACGAGTTAATTCCAGTCCGTATTACCATCTAACAACAAGACAAGTTGTCAAACGTCATCCATATAAGGTTGACATACCTCCAGTTCGCTCGAAGCGATTCGCTTCTACGTTTATCATCCGTACTGCGAAGGAGTGGAACTCATTGCCCTCGTCTTTGTTTCCCGAACGGTATAATCTGGGTGTTTTCAAGTCAACATGCTTGCCTAGAAGGTACCTATTGTACCTTCTAGGCAAGCATGCTACATCTTCGGCCGCATCATCACTTTCCATCAGGTGAGATGGTGGTCAAATGCTTGCCTATTATATATTGTTAACGTACGAGTATTAGATCTCTATCAATAAGTATCCACGTAAAACATGTGTAAATTGGAAGAGAAAACGAACGTATATTTGAAATTACTTTCGTTTTTGCGTAACAAACTCTTCTCCGGAGGATTTAAATGTATATTTCAATTGTTAATAAAATACGACCATTACGAAAGAAGGCAACTGAGGGCCTGTTAGTAACAAAACAAAACATTTTCCTGTTTCAATCTAAAAACTATTGTGTATTGAAAGAAAGAGAGAGAACTAATTAAGGAAAACGAGATTTTTTTTAGCTATCTCACAACAACGTTGAACGGTGGTATATTTTATAGGGACTGATTTGAGATCGACTTTTTTCTTTTATCGCACTAGATGTATTTCAGAGTCAGGCAAGTTTTGTCAAATTTAAAAGTGTAAACATTTATGTGAAAATATGTATTAAACGATTTTTTTTATTCAATAACGACACAAGTTGTCAACTTTAATGATCACACTCACAGACCCCGTTAGTGTGAAAGCTATACATAAAAAGAGTCAAATTCGTCGTAGGATCCGAACCCGCGACCGTCCGATCGGTGCCACCTTTGCTGAGCTATCATCACTACGAAACTTCCTTCGCTAGCATTGCTAACATAACCTCGCACAGCGCACATCCTGCCTATTACTCGAGCAGTCTCGGGTAACAAGATTAAATTCTAACATGAACAGAGAATATTAAATTTTATTAATGAATAGCTGTTTAGGAAGACTTATCTCGGCGGAAAATTAAATATTAATAATTCAATGGGGATTATTAACTTCGATACGTTAGCGAGGGAAGAGCTACGACTACGAGCTTACTCGTAGTACGTTTTGTTAACCGATTTAAAAAAAAAGAGCAGGTTGTTAATTCGTCGGTTTTTTTTTAATTTTTTACCTCAGACGTCAGTAATGTATTAACCGATTTGGACGCTTGCTTTGTTCGATGTTCGTTCTAGTTGGTCCCATCATAATTTGATCAAGATCTGATGAAGGGTTTCGGAGATATTTTTTGCTATTGAGGTCGGTTTTTTTTTAATGACAAATAAGCTAGCATTTGACCACTATCTCACCTGATGGAGAGCGACGATGTGGTTGACGGTGGGACATGCTTGCCTAGAAGATACCTGTTCACTCTTGACTCGAAGAGGCCGTTATACTTATCGGGAAACAAGAACGAAGGCAGGGCCACTCCTTTGCAGTTCGCATTATAAAAGTAGAGGCAAAACGCTTGGTTCTAATCTGAGGAATATCCACCATAAAAGGATCTCTTGTATTATAATTCGACCAGTATTAGTAGCTATTACGTAACAGTTAGACATAAGCATAATACAGCGGCACGCGCGTATGGATTAAGCAAAACAAATAAGTATTTTATGGCAAATAGGGCTAAGTTTTATATTAATTACCAATGGAAAAGTTTAAATCAACAGTATAAGGCAAAAATCGGTTTAGAAAATGTTTGAGTGCTATTTGTTTTAATCGTCTTTTGAAACCGTATCTGACATTGTTATTATTATTTTTACAGTATAAAGTAAGTTGATAAAGAAAGCTTATTAAAATATAAAATCTACGATTATGTTAATTACAAAGATCACAGGGCACAAGCCCTGTCTTGTGACTGCAAAATAAAGTTAAATCTTAGTTAAGATAACCTGTTTTAGTGATGTAAAAAATATTTGTAAATATAATGGCAAAACCTGCACTACGGAGTTTCTTGTCAGGTTCTTCTCGAGATGGCTGTAAATTGGGAATCTGGCAATTCGAGTCTTCTGACTATCAGTCGAACTTTAATGAATGCCTCTATTGGGCCTCATGTAAATAAAATAAAATTACAATATGGCTTATTGGGGTCGCCATATTGAATTTTGTGCTACTCGCATGATTAAGACAGATCATCAAAATCGGCCCACATCTCTAAAGCGCCACAAATTAATAAACATACATAAAAACATATGCCGATAAGCACCTTCCCCTTTACGTCGCGCCTTCGGGTAAAAAAAGCACATAGGTGAGGTTGGCGTAATCGGAAATCGGCTAAGTGTTATAGAAACATTCGCGCGAATATTCCAATCACCAGGCGAAACCTTTCAGTCGCCCATTTAAAAAACATTTATCGGCGCGGATTCAGCACGGTCTAGCCAAGGGTTTCTCTCAAGGTGAAGTCATTACGCCCACGCCATCTTTTGAAACTAGCAAAACACGATTCTACGGCTTTAGGATTGCGTTTTTAATGTCTTAAGTTGCCCACCCACGACGTTTAGCTTATTTATGAATAGAATATAATTAATTTATTATCATACAGAAATATAACATCTATTAAGAATGTTTATATGTTAATATTAGATATGAATTAGGATAATTATATGTGTATATGTAGTTTCTTTAGAACTTAGTCAAAGTTTTACCACACTACCATCCCTGCTTATCTATATTATTCTTTTCCATCCAAAGGTTGTTTGGAAGAGATCGCTCTTAGCGATAAGACCGCCCATTGCACCTATTTATTAGTAATTTGGAATTGAAGACACGATGCAGAGGGCAGAGATCTGCCCACTGCGCCAAACTGTCTTTTATCTATTTACGTTAGCTTGGCCCAGCAAATGCATGAGATTGTACGCTGTTTGCAGCAAAGTAAACTATCAAGTAGTTCTTCTTTAGTAGTATGCCCTAAGATAAATTGGCATCTGCTAATTTTAACCCTACGTCACGGGAACTAGTAACTCAGAAAACATATGCAAACAAACTTCTTAATACGCTCAAATAAGAAAACATTTTAGCTCTGAGCTAATAGATAACAAAACCAACGCTCCAAACAGGCGGGACCATTCAGTTGCCATTTAAAAATTAATTACGTAGGCTCGCTTCTTTGGAAAATGAACAACTTTATTTGCCCACCGAGGGACCAGGATGTATAATAATTATTTATAGTATTACAAGTTAATAATTTTAACGTAAGCAAAGCTTAAAAAAACCGACTTCACCGCTTATGTTTTGGTTTTGGCTTGATCGATTTCGATAACATTTATGAGGGACCACCTCTGAAGTATAATCTACCAAACAAAAAAAGGAATTTTGAGAATCAGTCCACAAATGGGGGAGAAATTGGTGAACATGCATAAAAAATATATACATACAGTCGAACTACCTCCTCCTTTTTGGAAGTCGGTAAAAAGTAGCCTACGTAGTAGCGTAAAAGTACTAAACTAACTA
Organism: Lomographa bimaculata; assembly: GCA_948107665.1. NCBI lineage: Eukaryota > Metazoa > Arthropoda > Insecta > Lepidoptera > Geometridae > Lomographa > Lomographa bimaculata. The sequence continues at coordinate 3,985,941 of OX403612.1, read as the reverse complement.
AATTCCAAATCCGTTTAGCCGTTACAGCGTGAAGAGAAAACAAACACACAAACTTTCTATATATATATATAATAGATAATATTCATGTGATTATACGCTACGGAACAAATTAATATAATGACGGATAATTAGTATCATAGTAAGCCTTACAGCGACAAGAGCCACACTCACAACCCCGCACTACAAATCTGTCGTCCTTTATCAGGATGAGTCAAGTTTAAGCCTTAACATAAATTATGTGTAATACCCACGATAGTTTTAATTTAAATTCGAACTATATGGACTGTAAAATTGCCTGATAAATAAATTCAATTGAATTGAAAAATTCAATTCATTCAATTATTAACCTACAAGGAATAAAAGTTTTAGTATTGAAATGTAGGCCAGATAGCAGTGAACTCCTATGCCAACGCTATACGTTTTGCGAATACCTACGGTTCAAAGAGCACGTTATCAAAGCAGCTAGACAAAAGAACAATAGCACCTTTATAAAGGCTACTGTAGCTGTACGCCCTCAGGACGATGTTCCAATTTACTCGGATCTGTTAACTCTAAAGCCTCAATAGGTATTTAGTATTTTTTCTGATAATTGCGCACCTGGCAAAGTTGGAAGCAAATTGTTTTCGTACAACGCGATCGCTTCATACTAGAGGTAGATAATAAAAAAATAAAATAAACCTACTAATATTATAAATCCGAAAGTTTGCAAGTGTGTGTGTAAGTGTGTGAGTATAATGGTTCCCTCTTCACGCTTTAACGGCTGAACGGATCTGGATGAAATTTGGAATTGACATAGCTTATACCTAGGATTAACACATAGGCTACTTTTTAACTTGATGATAGCGGGCGAAACCGCAGGGCACGGCTAGTAAAAACATAAACGCTTTCATACTCACAGCCCTACACTAAGTTCGATGACTTGTGTCGTGGGTACCGGTAACATTCACATCACTCACACAATCACAAGCAGAACCAGAAACACAATTTTTCATTGAGGAGAAAACTAGTGCTTCAGTCGGGAATCGAATCCGATACCCCTGAAGGCGAACGCCACCCAACTAAGCCAATGAGCAGTTCAAAACTTTATACGTTTCATTATTTCCAGGTAACGTTACCAAAGGAACTTCAACTTTATCAAACAGACACTTTACGTTTCCCAGAACGAAGTCAATGAATGTATTCAAAGGACATTTCGGAGAATCGTTGTGAGAAAGGAACAGAACCTACTTATGCTATTAAGAGGAAAGTTTCTCTAAAGGCTGCGTCAGACAGGACGCAATTAATTAATGACTACCTACTCAATAATAAGGATAATTAGAAAAAACTCACTTTACACGTGTATATTGTTACTGATTTGTTTTGCTAAGCTTATATTATTGTAGAGGACCTTGCATCTAGACAAATCTTTACGAGGTTTACAGATGCATGATTTTGAATATTTTGTTAAACTTTCATGTTGGTAATAAATAAAAAAAAAAAAAAAAATTGGAACAGATCAACGTGCTGTTTATAATCCGCGCGCGATAGTGTTAAGGAAAGATTAAAAAAATAATGCGCCGCCGTGTTTCTTGCCAGGTTCTTCTCGAGATGGATGTAATTTTGCGAATCTGGTAGTAGAATCATTAACCTTCATGAGTGCCTCTTTGGGGCCTATGTGAAGTGTAAATATACAATTTTGATTTTGATGAGAATCGGATGCGACCTTTAGGAACAGAGATATGCGCGGTACGCCGGCCAGCCGAGCCGTAGCAAACTCGCGTCGAAGCTCGCATATACTAGTTGTGTTTACGGTGCTCTAACGCATTTAAAATTATGATAAAGTTAGCTATGGATAACAAATCTAGTGATTCAGGAATTATATTGTCAAATGATCTGTTTGACGAAGTTATGGGTTAACTAAACATTATTAATAAAAGGATTACAACCATGAAACCTTTTTAAATATTTTCATAACCCTATGATAGATCGTAGAAATAACATATTCATAATTAATATTCATAACTTTTTTGCTAACGCTGCTTGAGAATTGTCATTTTCGATTCACATTGACAAGGTTCCATCCCATTCTTGTCGCGCGCGGTATTTACACAAGCCTATATTGCTGATTTTAGCATAGCGAATCCGCTAATGTCCTATTATATAGTATTGTCAACATTATTATTATTATTATAGTTGATGTCAACTATATTATTATAGTTGATGTCAACTATATTATTATAGTTGATGTCAACTATACATAAAACTATATAAATCGCGGTTTTATTTAGTTGCTTCTCCTTAATCGTTCACTGAGCCACCTGACTTCGGAACCGGTTTCGGCCTGCCGGTCAATCATGTACCGCGACTTCGCCCGCGTTTGTCAAGTTGGAAAGTGGCCTGTGTGTTGGTATTGGGTAGCTGTGTACATTCTAAATATCATTCAGATCCGTTCAGCCGTAGCGGCGTGAAGGGAGGACAAACATACTTACATATGAACTTAAATGAACTGCCCGTTGGCTCAGTTGGGTGATCGTTCACCTTCTGAGCAGGGGTATCGGGTTCGATTTCCGGCGGGAACACAAGTTTTCTCCCCAAGGAAAATTTGTGTTTCTGGTTCTGGTTGTGATTGTGTGTGTGATGTGAATGTTTCCAGCACCCACGACACAAGTCATCGAACTTAGTATGGGGCTGTGAGTGTGAAAGCCTTTATACATACTTTCGGACTTATAATATTAGTGTGATAAGATTCAGAACTTTAACATTTATACGTTAAATTGTAAGTGCCTCTGACCAAAGATAATATGGTTGCCCACAACTCAGGGTATCCTAGTGTGGGAACTAGAGAGCTTGTTTGTTCAACAGCATATCATATGTAGGTACTTATAATAATATGTTATATTTAAGCTATATACGTTATAAGTACATATTTGTTACATTGAATAACAATCGCATTATCATCACTTAATAGAATATATAGACTGAATATTTTATAGGTATATCACCTGCGGTATAGACAAACTTATTAATCTAGATGGTCCTACAAAATTGATGTTAAGGTCGGGTCTTTGTTACGTACAAAAACACATTAAAACTAGAAAAATACAGAGTACGATGCCTGCAGAAGTATAAAACTGTGTCGCAGATGGCAACGCCCACCTCCGGAAACATCAGTTAACCTATTGTTTGTAATACTTAAAATATAATAAAAAATGTAAAGGCTTTGAAGATCGTAGCAGAGGAGTCGATTATTTGTCATTGGAAAATTATTAGCACTCAAGTATTCAGATAAGAACTGTAGACTTGGCAGCTCAATAGTTTCCGAGCCGATGTTAACGAATTGGTGTCAAATAGGACTTGGAATCGGTGCCAAACCAAATCAATGTATCCTTGATGCACAGTTCGTGTGGAGTATTAGGAATAACCAAACTTTGGCGCAAGCTTCGACTATGCGGCCAAGAAATTGTACGTGTTTAAGGTTTTATAAGGTCTAGGTAAATCGTAGTTAATCGTAGCCTAGTGCTACATCAACGGGTACAAAGGAAATTAGACTTTAAAACCTACAAGCAAATGCTTGGCTGCATTTGCAACTTAATCTCTTTCAGTAGCACGATATATTAGGGTTCAAATGTTTGTAAAATGAAGTTTAGCTGTAATAAAAGTTAAGTAAGTTCTTCTAAACAACATTGCCGTTTTCATTCAAACCTGTGAATTTAAATTGGTATATAAACTTTATAGCCTTAATATAATCTCTTAAACAAAATAAGGAGCATTTCTAAAAAAATACTTACAATCAGGCGAGCAATTTGCTTGTCTCATCTCTGTAGTATAAAAGTGTGATGATTAATATTATTAAAATCAGTCTTCGTCGCGATCTCGCAGCGTAAACTCATTCCAAAGAAGAGCATCGTACATGCTCGAAAGTCTCTAAACCTAGGTCGACAATTTCGATCAAATGACGTGACTGAAAGACTTTTAATTATATTATAACGTCTGAAGCTCACGAATACTTTTACAGTAAGAAAAAGTGAGATAATTACTCAAAACTTAACCACAATAGATTAATGGTGACAACTCGCCCACGTGGTCCAATTTTACGAGGTCGAGATGACTACCAACTCTAGCAAAAAAGTTTAAGTATTTATGAGCCCCGAATCTATTTCCCACACACGAGAAACCTCGTATGTCATCCCATAAAACAAATTTGTTCAAGAGCCGTACCTCAAAGTTTTCTAGAACGCTCAAAGCTTTTCCCTCACATAATTCATACAGAAACATTCTAGTTTCCATAGATTAATCTTCCTCACAACACTGTAACACCTACGCGGCTCACAAAGTATGATGGATAAAGTAATTTAGACTGAGCCAAGTTATTATAAAACGTCGAGGTACATCCGACGTCTTGTCTCGATGAAGGTCTGACGAGTAATGGAGGTAAAAAGAATAGAATGAGTCGTTACGGCGAATGTTGGGTTTGATGATTATGGGAGGATAGTGGGCTCTTTGTGGGACAAAAAATACGATGTGGCTGTGTCATTAATAGTAGTGAATAGCACGGTATTATCTACGGTTATGGATTGCCTTTAATAGGATAGCGTTCGTCCATTATCTCAATGTTGGTAAGAGATGGAAGTGGCCGAGGGCGCTAAACATCCTTGGCCAAGAATATGACGGGCTCTCTCAAGGATAGCTTAGTGGTCATATGTTTGCCTATCACAGATAAAAAAATTAAAAAATAGTAAGTACAGAGTATTTTAGACAGGACGAGCAATTCTGAAGAAATGCCCTAAAATCATTACGTGTTACAACTAATTTCAACTCGACGATATCATCCGCCGAGCTTTTACCAGCGCAAATGTTCCAGCCATTCTCGAACCGAATGGTCTGATGCGAGGTTAAAAGACCCGACGGCATGATTTTAATTCCATAGAAGTTGGGACGGCCTTATGTGTGGGATGCAACTTGTTTCGATACTTTAGCTCCGTCACATCTTCCTAAATCACAGAATGGGGTTGGCGCCGCGGCTTCTGCAGAGCACCACAAACGGCAAAAATATGGAAACCTCGACAGTAGTTACATATTTGAGCCGTTTGATATTGAGACACTGGGCCCGTGGGGACCGGGAGCTCATTCTATTTTAAAAAATCTATCAGAGGGCCTGGTTGAGGCGACGCGTGATTAAAGTGCTGGTACATTTTTTTACACGGATCACACACACCTAGAATCTGTGATGTTCCAGAAAAACAAATTTCCCTTAGCAATATAATACTGAATAGGCACTAATTGCGTCTACAACTAAAATGTACCCAACTACCCATGCATTCCATAAGTCTATTTCCACCGAAACCCAACATATACGCATCAATTTCGCCTTATGGCAACATTGGCCATACTGTAGCACTTTGAAATTCAAAGCGTACACATCCGCCATGACTCGAATCAAACCTACCTGGCAATACATCTGAATGTAATTGAAATGTAGCAACCACTGCATCAGTTACGTGGTCTGACAATGTAGAAGTGATTTGGGTATGAATTGTTCGTTTGGGTATATCTGATTGCAAACATTGAACCGTTGAGCGTTTGTAGTGCGTACTGCTTTCCGTAATACAATTTTATTATTACTAATACTTAGCCACAAACTGAGAAGTTCGTTATATTTTGTAATAATGATATTTTTTTTATTATTTTTACGATAATCTTTCCAATTAGTAACTTAAGTTACAACTATTGTACGTCCGAAGAGGACAAACTGTTGTGTGAGTCAAATTGTATATTTAACAACTGCTTTTGTACACAGTTATAACAATACAATGTTCTTATTCTTATTCTAATATCCAGTATTTGAACAACAAATACGTGGTCTTCAAGTCTAGAGTGTATTGGTACCTTATAGTCATTTTCCATCAGATGAGATAGTGTTCAAATGATTGCCTATCCAGCATTAAAAAAAAATACAAAATCAACAATATATTTTATTGGGAAAAAGGAATTAAACCTGACAATTTTATAAAACTTGGGAAATTAAGAATCGAAACTGATACGGCGCAAAAGGCAGCCGTTGATTTATCCACGGTTTGGGGTCTATGAAAGTGTTTAATCCCCGACACAAAAATTGTTATAAGTTACTCGGGTACTACCTGTGTATCTGAGTGTATGTATGTGTCATCGTTGCTCTTAAACGGCTGGAACTCGTCACGTGTGCCTAAAACAGTTCAGTGCTACCTAGATTTTTAAATTTAGGTCAAAATCCTGCTCGGCAAAGCACTGCGCCCGTCGCCCTTTTTTTTGTGGGGGGAAACCGCCCGTCGCTCTGACATATTAGATGTTAAATCTCATTAAGCCCTGTAATTTCCTATTATTGTTATTGTATTACCAATTAAGTATAGTTTTTGTTTGTTTTTTAAGGTTATTTGATCAAGAGGGTCGCGTCGGGGGTATTTTAAATTTTTATATTTTTCCAGTTGTACCATTGAATTTTCAACCGACTTCAAAAAAGGTTTTTATGCTTTGCTTGCGTTTCAATTTTCTTATTTAGGACTGGAGCAAATTTAAATATTCATCTATATTTTTTTTACAACGAACGTTGAGTATTAGGCTAAAAGCAGTCCTTTATTTGAACCTTTAAAATCGAATTCCACTCACACATCACGTCCAAATATTTGTTACCGCTAATAGTTCTCAGAAGCGAGACCGTGGCAGCACGTAGTATGTAATTTACCATAAAATTCGTAGACTATTGAACCCGAGTCGTCCACCGCTGTGGGAATGGCGAAAAGATGCCTTGCCGTCTTGGAACTACTAATATTTCCCACAAACTGCTAAAAATAGCAATCCAACATCACATCGGGAACTGGTAAGATTAGAAACAGAATGGATAGGTACTCTTATGGCTAGTGGCTCTGTGAACTTAAGACATCGCGTATTTTTTAAATGTCTGAAATAAAGTTATTTTACGTTTTCATATATCCGCCATTTTGAAAAATTCCAAAAACTGAATCGACAAACAAATTCTATACAATTATCGAACCTGCTCACAAAATTTCACGAGAATCGGTTGAGAAATGCGACCTGTAGAGGAGAACAACCGGAAATCCGGACATACGAAATCAATTTTGCCCAAGCTGAAACGGAGACGCTTGGCTCGCGCTTCGTACTCGCTCGGTCAACTATGGATACACAATTATCTATCTATATATATATAAAAGTTAATTAATTGACGTTTGTTAGTCTCGCAAAAACTCGAGAACGGCTCGACCGATTTGGCTGATTCTTTTTTTTGTTGAATAGGCAAGCATTTGACCACTATCTCACCTGATGGAAAGTGATGATTCTTTGTTTGTTGTGTTTGTAATTGTCAGGGCAAAGTTGTATTTTTTTTTGAATCCACCGGGATTTGCACCCGGGCGAAGTCGGGGCTAATCACTAGCTAACAATAATAGTTGATGGTAAGAGGTTAACGCCTTCAATGGACACCAAAATATCGCATAGCAAATTTAAGTGTGTGATGTGATACCACATCCGAAAACCCCGGTTATTCTTCACACATCTCGGCCACCTCATTGCGTATTCGACAGACGGTCGTACACGAGCTCAATGGTAATCCAAAACGTTCGTCATTCCATCGAAACTCTGAGACGCACAGTTTTCTTGTTACACTTCCCTTTGCAATTGTTTTTCTTGTGGAAAAAAGTTTGGGGAAAACAATAAATCTACCTCGGTTAGGAGTTTGTGAAATTTCTTTTGTTTTGTTTGACGTTGAAGTAATTGTTATTTAAACTTTATCAAAAGTTTCTGCCTCTACTTAATCGCACTCGCCTTGCGAAAGCGGGCGTGCGTAATCATTGAGTTTTTTTAAACAAAATGATAGATAATGATATACAGAAAACAAGGTTTAACCTAAAACCAGCATTGAATTCTCAATCTTCAATATTCTGAGAAGACAAATCTTAAATTTATTTTAGCCCGAAGTGCAAAAACTATTACGTGCTATTTATTCGCCTTAGAAAGAGATAAATATATAGATCAGAGCTTCGTCGCATTATCTTGGGTAAGCCGTTCTTTCTGTATTCTGAGGGTAAGCCATAAATGATATAAAACTCGTTCTGCGTGGGAACTATTCAATATAAAATAAAAATAGTTTTCGTTTATTTAAATCAATTTCAAATATATAAATAAGTTTGTAAAAAGTAACTTGTATCTTTACTAGAGTCAGATAATGAACGATATTATATTGTTGATGAAGACCCAACGTTGAAAAATATTTCTATAGAAATATATTTCACAATATAATAAATTTTATCACATCGTCACTTACAATCAGGTGAGATAGTGGTCAAACACTAGCCTGTCACAAATAAAAAAAAAAATTTCACCAATTTATTTTTGTCAAAAAATATTAACTTTCTTTCATATTTTTTTATTAAAATAAAAAGTATTAAGAGGGTGAAGCAGCGGGGCAGTGCAGCAGCTCTATATCTATAACTTTGAACATAAAACGAAACCTTGCAAGACAGGATGCAAGAATCACACCATATGCCTTGCAACATCTGCGCCCGTTCTTTACTAAGAAATCGGAGTAGTTGTAAACAGAGAGGCCTTATTGCAATACAATATTGTTTTTGTAGTCCACAGATTGTACATGAGAACCTAAATAAAAATGAATCATGTTGCCTTATGTTTGGGAGTTAATAGAACATTGGAATTACAATCTAGCCTTAAGACAAGAAATTTAATTTTGATTTAAACTGTGGAGTTCTAAGAATGTGTCCAATAACACTTTTCTTACGGCCTCTATTAAAGGGATCACACTTTGTTCTTTTGTTAATAGCACTTACTTATACTACAAAGTCACATCACTACAATAACTCAAAAGGTTTTAGTTCTCTTGAGTCTTCTCACTATTGCCTTAACATTCACATGGTAAAGAAGTTTTTGTATAATTGGAACACTATCAAAGAGTTCCACTTTTTCATCCCGATGAAGATCGTAATTTCTAACGTGCATTAACAATGTCTCTGATTTTTTTTTTTTAAAGTAAATAGAACAGATTGATAGCAGGACAATTGTGCTATTTTGTTTGTATTACCCATGCCTTTTGTGACTTATAGCTAATACTTTTCTTGAATATATTTAACGTCTATCTTCTCCTGTTCGAAAGAGATACAATAATTATGGAAGTATTATAATATGTGCACGCGGATCTGGACAAACATTTTCCATAAAATAACTATTGGAATCCTAACCATTTTCAATATTACCGGTATAATTACAGGGCTTAGAGATTTAATATTGCGAGGTGACGAGCGCAATGTTTTACCGCATTGGATTTTGATCTATATGCTCTGGGACACTATGGGTAGCACTGAACAGTAATCAGCGTGACGCTTACCATCATATGTTAGGAAACATGCGACTATCTCGTTTCAGTAATGGACTACATTAATATGTTGTTCTCTGTAACATAACATAAACATCGACGATTTCACACCTAAAGCCCCCATTCGTCTATTGACGAAGTAATTAACTTTCATGCAAAATATGAAAACTATAACACCCACATAATGTTAATTTCGGCTTTCCGCTGCGATGTTATGAGTTAACGTTCATTGATCCCTGTACTCCAGTGATAAGGTTTATTTTGTGACTTGTAATAGCAATTGCATTTATAACATTTGTGTTAAGTTATTTTAAGGTATTAAATAAAGATTATTTATCTATATACATAAAAATCAATGCCACTTTTCGTTGTTATTTTATAACTCAAGAACGGGCTCACCTATCCAAACCAAATGTTTAGGCTTTGTTCGGACTATTTAGTAGATGGTTTATGTGAAGTTTGCACTAAATCGGTCGAGCGGTTCTTCATTTATCAAACCCGGGCGAAGCCGGGGCGGCTCGCTAGTATAATATAGACGCCGCGACGAAGATAAGTCTTCGTCGAGATCTCGCGGCGAAGACTCATCCCGAAGAAGAGCATCGTACATGCTCGAAACTTAAGTCGACAATATCGATCAAATGAAGTGAATGATAGCCGTATTTTAATAATATTATAATGTCTAATTCTCTCGAAAACTTTAATAGTCTTTATATATCTATCTTGAACCATTATCGTAAAACATTTAAGTTTTTTGTATACTGTACCAAGGTTTATATATGGTACCACGTATATATGCCAATATTTAAACAGAAGTTGGTAAATAAAGATATTTTAGTAGAACTGTGAAGGGTTAGTTATAAAATACTTCAAAAGAAAAACACTTCCCTTTTTTGTTTGGTGGTCATAGATTATGCGTGCGCCTTCCGCATAACTAGAAACCTTTAAAAAGCGAAAACGAAAAACTGAACGACTCATCGAGATTCGAACCTGATACCCGATGCTCAGAAGGCAGACGCGCACCTAACCAAGCCAACGGCCATTTATCACAATATTTTATACAATGCATATAAAAGTAATACGTGGATGTTGCCGTACGATGCATAATAAGTTGACTCGTCTAATACAGTAAAATTTTATGTCTCAAAAAGAATGACGACATTTTCACGTATAGAACACAACAGTATGGAATATATTTGCGTCAATACCGCCAAAATGAAATTTGTTCGTGTCGATTCAGTTTTGGGTTTTTTTTCAATATGGCGGGGATTGAAAGCACAAAAAAACATATTTTAACTATTTCGAAAAATACGCAGTCTTTTTTTTTTATGCCTGATAGGCAAGCATTTGACTAAAATCTCACCTGATGGAAAGTGAATATGTAGCATGCTTGCCTAGAAGGTACCTATTCACTCTTGACTTGAAGACTCCCAGATTGTCTCACAGAGCCACCAGTTTTAATTTAATTAATTGGCTCTTTATCATACCAGATTAAAACGATTCGTTACCTTCTATTCGTAGAAAGTCATCTAATTTCTTAATAGACCTTACTAGTTGGAGACAGACATCCCTCACATGCATGCGTCTAAGTACAAAGGGTGCAATTTCGAAAGATCATCCATACTGTGTACACGTCGCTATTTTGGCGACATTGACATTATGGTGAAGGCGTAAACCCGCTACGTGTGTTTGATGATTACGATAAACTTTAGAGGTACAGAATGTGATGAACTTATAGAGCGTTCGAAAAATATGGATGTTGTAAGGGCCACATGATGGGGAAAGAGTTTATCGTTTGTTCTAATATGCTTATATAAATTTAGGCTGAAATATATTTGCGCCATATTTCATCATGTCTTCTAACCGTGCCGCAGTGAATCTGTGTTAATAGGGCGTAAGTTTCTAGGGAGGATTAGGTTTAATCTGATATATACAGGGCTATATGTACTGCGGGTCTATTCCGGGCATAGATTATCTTTACATCGACGTCGAATACGAACGATTTTCTTTTGTTATAAACTTACAGTCTTACTTATAAACCCCTCTTAATTTTTAATCAATTGCTTAGCTACAATTTAACAAAAATTTCCCTCATAAACGCGATTTAGCGTTAAGTAATGCTTAAATAGTTGTCAAAATTAAACACCGCCATTGCCTTGTTTAAAACTTACTAAGAGGCAAGATGGCGGGTCTTATATCTTTAAATAATAAATGTGTCAAAACTTTTTACGTAAGGCGCAAAATTGTTTACTTCGACAACCGTTGAATGTCACCTGTCTTTGATTTTCATTTCAATAGATTAATAAAACCATATTTTAGACAGCTGTATTCGTATAATTTCACTTTTAGTCAACTATTTTGGTTATAATCTTTGGCGATCGTGTAAATTTCGATTATTTTTGATTCTCTGTGCGTTTCTCAGCTAAGCGGCGCCTAACTAATGTTTATGAGTGAAGAAAAGTTAATCATTGATTATGGGCTTAAGAGCTGCTTAACTAAGAGGTGGCTAAGCATTGATGCGACATTTTTATAAGTAAGAATCAACTGACATTTCAACCAATCGACTGCCGTATCGACGTCGCATCAATTCCAACAATCGTACTTTGACGACCAGAATAGACCTTTTCTACGGTTTTCGTACGTTTTCCGTATTCTTAATTAAGACGATGTATTATATTATATACAATCAATAATTAACTACAGTGACCCGCATATGCACGCCAACGCCTGATGACACTTGACACCTTAATAGAGATTTTTTTTTTTCAATATGATTTTCGGAACCGTTTGGTTTCTGTTATACTTGTCAAAAAATCCTGTTTATGTATTAGTATAGTATAAAAACCACAAAAATACCCGACCGTTGGATAGTAAGAGGGAAAGCGAACTGTTGACAGACCAGCACAGCTGCTCGAAGGGTCAACGAGTAGCGGTCACAGAAAATACCTGGACGCAATCAGCGTAAAACAGAGGTGAGTGGTACAGGAGGCTTATACACTGCAGTAGAGTAGAACCATTCTAAATGTGCACGCCCTCCACAAAAAAAAAACACACATTTACCACTCGATCGTTTGACAAATTTGGTGAAGGGGCGCTTACATTTAAAATGTTTCTCTACCAACAAAGAAGAATTAATTCATTTCTAATGGTGAGAAACCGCTACTAAGGTAATAATGGAGCGCCGGAGGAAATGGCGCTCCACACGGTGGAGATGTGTCCCACTTACAGCGACACAAACTTTCGGTGCTCATAGGCGCAGATCTCTCCCTGCCGAGCGTGGTAGACGCGGGACCAAATCTTGCCCACCTCGGTGAGGGACTGCTTACGGGGGGTTTTTAGTGGGTTCGAGTCCCACACACTCCTTTTTTTCACCCCTGGGAGGGAAAGAAAGTGGCAGGCATTTTGCAACCCTAATACAACCCTGTGGTTGTATTAAGAGTTAACGATAATATCTTGTCAGTCATTCCTCAAACAGTGCACTGTTTTTTTTAAATAAATAGCACATAAGACGGAATTCTGTAATTCAGTCTTAATATGTTTGTGTTATTTATTCAAAAAACAGCCTTTAATCAGCAGCGGTGGAAACAAACAGCGGATGGTTTATCTACATACTAAATTCCCATAACCACGAAGCAAACAATGGAGATTTAATTCCGCCATTATACAAGTATACCAGTGAATCTGCGTGAAGGCGCCATATCAGTACTGCCAGAAGGGTGGATAATAGTTTTCCGGAAGGACTCTTGATTGGGCATGAAAGAGCGGTCCGGCTCGCTCCGGACATAAAGCCGGTTGTCGGCACAAAACTGCGGTGCAGATACGCAACTGAATCGATGCACTGTTTACACAAAAAGGTGACTTATTTTAGACGGGCGTATCCGAAAATTAGGGTTTTATTTAATTTTATTATAGCCAGAACTATTTAAATTCGATAGATTAACCGTCGTAGTTTTGTTTATGCTAAACGCGACACTTTTTACAAGCTTTTATTTAACTTGCAATATTTGTCTGTATGTTATGGTCAAATCTTGCAATTGAATTTTAAAACAGTAAACAGTTATCCTCAATAGATATGAAATGTTGCAAACATGTTTAGTGTGGATTACAATGCATGATTAGCTAAGTGACGTCATTCTTAATCCAATATCGCGGACGGCCCAAGATGGCGGAATAGTTTTTTGTGCACGCCCATGATATTGGTATCAAATGAAAGTGTTTGCTGAGAAGAATACGCAAAATAAACGCATTTTTTATGCTTTACTATTAATTGATATAATTAATACTGCTATGACCAAATGTGGTAAGGAAAACCCGTCTTATAAAGAGATAAGCAACCAATACCTCTGAAATTAAAATAGGAATAAATATTATTTCTGAATTTTGCTTCCATAGCGGAAAGGCATTTTTTCCCGCCCGCCTAGATTACTTACCAAAATACCAAATTACCTTGTACCAAAATAGTCGTCTGCCATACTTTACCACCCTTAAGTAGAAAAATTTGTCGCCAAGTCACTAAATGATGTTCCGCCTGAGTGCCAGTCATTCTAGGCCTATGTTTAATACCCTCGACCACATCTTGACTTTCCATCAAATGATATAGTGGATGGCTTATCCCGAGATAAAAAAAACTCATAACTCTGTCTCGCAGGATAGATACTGCTGGATAGATTTCTAAACACTACATACCGGCTAAATTGAAATCCCAATTAATGAAATTAATAATAGGAGTAGCTCTTCCAGTCACTTCTAAAACAACTTCTGTATAAACATCAAGACAGTTAGGAAGTCTAAGGAAGACTGGCAAAGTTAGGAAAGTCTCGAGCATAACTAGATTTCGAAAGCTTATAAGTTTTCTTACAAACTTTCGCCTGACTTGTATATTGAATATAAAATAGAATATATGAAGGTGAAGACTTAGATTGATTATTTAATTAGACAATCAGTACTTAAAACAGAACTTAAAACATCAACGAATTTTAAATGGTTTTTGTTACCAGATTAGACAAAAAACAGTTTGTAAATTGCATTATCAGTGCAATGACATATGCAGTGTAATTTTAATACATCTGAATAGCGAATCGAGTGGAGTCTTCTAGTCTACACTAGAGTAAATTCTAAGCAATCTTGCTACTTTGTCAACTGCATCGTTAACATAGTAGTCGAATGCTTGCCTAGTCCTCAAATCTGCGAGCTCCAGCCTTCTATATAGAATATTTTCTTGACTGCATCGTTTACAAAGTAGTCGTTAAGGTGGCGATACCAGAATTTCAACTAAAATGCGTGTTTTTGTAACCGTTTTACTCGGCATTCATAATAAAACCAGATAAATAAAAATATTTGTCGTAATTTATGTAATACGATAAATGATGCCTTCTTCTTACAATATTCATAACGTTCGTAAGTATAAAGCAAATAAATATCAAATCTCATGCAAATAACATCAATTTGTGTTTTTGTAACCATTTCGTTCCGCCATTTTATATCAAAACACTGGGAAAGTTATTTCATATACGTATATTTACTAGACGAATGATGTCTTCAGCTTATTATTTTTTATTTGAGGCGCATTTTCACAATTTGAATAAAACCATTAAAAATCAAAGATCGCCACGCGCGACCTAGCGTAACCGCCACGATGTAATTCACGCAATATACACCTTTATGTGCAAAATTGTAAGGGGGATAATTGGCTGTGGTTAAAAAAGGTGCCCGTATATTGACGTATACCAGCCCCTTAAGTTCGTTCATTTATGTTTGGACGCATGTTATCATGCCGTGTACCCAAAATACTTAGTCAAAATAAATTAATACTTTTACATCGTATTCAACATAGGAACCCAGTATACTTCGACTGCATTTGGTGACATGGTAGTCAAACCAATGCTCTATTTCTCTTTCAGTTTAGTTGCTTCAAGAAATATAGACGCGTAGCTTCTAGACTAAATACTAGATATGAGTCGATCAATTAGTTTTTTTTTTTTTCATGCCTAACTACGGGCCAATTGCCTATATTTCCTAAAACTAAACTAAAACTATGTACAACAAAGAACTAAGTTACCTACAAGACATCGAGCTTATAGGTAACTCAAGTGCTCAAGCCCACTACCAGTGGGTAGCGTTCCCATCATGCTGGCGGCATTGCCTCTCTGAATTGCAATGCTAATACGTTGAGCCAAATATAGTCGCTTCAACCAAGCGCTCTGATAGAATTTTGAAAATAGAATGAGCTCCCGGTCCCCACGGACCCAGTGTCTCAACACCAAACGGCTCAAATATATCAATTAGTTGTATAACTTTCGCAATGCTTCATAAATCATCGTACACAAAGGATCAGTTAGTGCTATATACCGTTTCCACTCAGCCCTATCTTATTTCCTATTTCCTTCATTACAATCTAATTGAAATTGAAATACATTACTCACGCTGCATGTGTATGTGCTGCTTGGGCATTTTGTAGTCGGGCGGGTAACATCTCTCGTAGAACTCGATGTCGCTGACCTGGCATACCTCGGGCGTTGGTATGATGAGACCCGTGCCTGATATTGCCCTCTGGAGGTGATGTTCCTGTCGACAATATGAGGAAGTCTATTAGAGCCGGGTCCAATATCTTACGTAATGGATACGTGATGGAAGGTACAAGTCGTAAGAAAACCATATTTTCACTCGATTTAGAAATGGACAAATATTAATTTTAGTGAAGTTTCACAAAACCTACAAATAGTCACGCGTGTTTCGTATTCTGTAACTTATTTTATTTAAGCAAGTCTTGAATACTTCAATACGTAAAGATAGACTATTTTTTTTATTTATATATTATTTTTTATTATTATTTAATCTCACGGGTCTGTGCCCGGACCTTTGTAAGGCATTAGCGGAGCAATAGCCAACGCTAAGAGGCCCTTTGGTATAATTACATTTTAATAATAACATATAGGCGTGTCCAAACATACGACAGACATCTCTTCGTTAGAAGTTGATGCCGTTTTATGCTTGCACACGCCTTTACAATATTTATATATTATTAACTATGGACTGGGGGATGGATGATATTGGGTTGACAATAACTTTGACTAATGCGAGTAAAAACTTTATTATTATTTTTTTAAAGATAGTTTAAAGATAGTAGGATAATAGAAGAAATAAGGGAAATCAATGCTACATCTTCGGCAACATCATCACTTTCCATCAGGTGAAATTGTGGTCAAATGCCTGCATATCGGGCATTAAAAAAACAAAGTGTTTCACATTAATATTTGCTATAAACCCGAAAGAGGGCTCTAAAAAGCGGCATTAATCCATCAAATAATTTCGGCATGATGAGCTCTTAAATTCAAAGAGTTGAGCAGACACAGCTTCAATGAGATTAAATGCTTTAATTTCAGTCAATTGTCTTGTCCAATTTAAGGTACCCTTAGCTCCTATCTGGAATAGTTTCGCACTGAACCACTTTTGACGACTATACAAAACAGTAACGATGCGGTCGACGACGGAGCAAGTTTGCCTGAATTATACCTATTCACTCGCGAATACTCCCATATAAGCCGCGAAGGCATAAACATAACTAGAACTAGCGGTGCACGGCTTCGCCCGCTATTATCAAGCTAAAAAGTAGCCTATGTGTTAATCCTAGGTATTAATCTATGTACATTCCAAATTTTATCCAAATCCGTTCAGCCGTTAAAGCATGAAGAGGGATCAAACATACTTACACAGTTACACACACATTTACACACTTACACACAAACTTTCGGATTTATAATATTAATTAGTAAGATTGATTAATTGACTCCAATGACATGATGTTTCCATGTATAATTTTCACTGTGCTTTAATCGCTTTTAAGATGCAATGTCAGCTCGACATTGTCACATCTTTTCTTTACTGACGGAATATAACTTTGTATTCCTCTACTATGAGAGAGAAAGGAAGAGCAGGCAATGAATAGCACAACTCTTTCATAGCAACTTTCGCAATCAGCGACGTTGCTTGTCTTCTGGAAGTGAAGGATACATTAAAGCGACACGGTTCTAAAGTGGATCTCCGCTATTGTCTGCATTGTTATGTAATCTGGGGCATGGGAATGGGTTCATCACTCTACATTACTCTACAATAACGCAATCACTCGTTTCCACGAAACGGCAACATAGGTATTAACTGCGAATAGAAAAGCGAAATTGGTTAGTGCCAGCCGGAGGATAATACGTCTTATCGCCTTATCGGACGTTGACCCAGTTCGATGAAAACTTCTGGTCAAGTATGAGTAAACCGGGACGAATGTTTAATTGTTAATATGCTTATTTTTATATTATTACTTATTCATAGCGGCCTGCATGCAACGCTGATGCAGGCCGCTAACAACCGTTCTTTTTGGACATCTTTGGGGGAGGACTATATCCAGCAGTGGACTTATTGTGGCTGAGATGATGATGACTTATTCATAAATAGATAAAACGTTCTATGAACCTTATATAGTAAAAATAGAAACAAACGCTTTCACACTTTCATCCCTACACTAAGTTCGATGACTTGTGTCGTGGGTGCCGGAAATATTCATCACGCACAGAATCACAAATTTTCCTTGAGGAGAACTTGGTGTTCCCGCCGGAATCGAACTCGATAACCCTGCATAGAAAGCGAACGCTCATTCAACTAAGCCAATGGGCATTGAAGATTTATCGAACATTTAATCTTAAAAGGAGATCACCGAGCGGTGCCGGGCAGGTCAGCTATATTACTAAAGGGTAAGGTGGGGGGGTTAGGAAAGGAGCATCCTTACCTAACCCCCATCAGAAGCGAGTAGGAGAATTATTAGAATGAGAATTAGAGCATTTAACCACTATCTTACCTGATGGAAAGCGATGATGCAGCCGAAAATGTAGCATGCTTTCCTAGTTTTCATATATATAATTTTCTGTTGACGTGTACTCCTTTGCAGTACGGATGATAAACATAGAAGCGAAATGCTTCGAGCAAACTGAGCATATGTCAACAATAATTGGATGACGTTTGCCTGTTTGTCTTGTTATTAGATGGTACGAGCATGGGGATATTCGAGTAATGTTTGCGCTCAAATGTAAACGATAGAATACAGATAGGATTTATTAAGCCAATAACAAAAATAATTTTTCACTAGTGAAGATATTATGTAGGTATAAATAGTTAAATAATAATTAAATCACTATGACATTTAAAATCAAATATAGTCAATGTAAAATACGCGTTATACATGATTTAGAAAAAGGTGTTTCAAATAACATAGTAGGGGAGCCCAAGCGGGGATTTCGGGATTTACTCAAGCGCGGCAGATTAATATACAGGGGGATACCTTGTACCCGGTTAAGTACCTCCACCAAATATGAGCACCATATATATGGCCGCACGTCAAGGATAAAGGATCAGATTAGTAAAAAAAAATTGATCATCAGAAAATCTCGAGCGCGTCAGATTAAGGTAGGGTGAGTTAATTACATGCTAAAAAGTGTATATTCCACTAATCTGACAATTTGAGAGTGACGTAAAGAAAGAGGAGGGCTAAAAAGTTGTAAAAAAAAAACGTCATCTCGACATTCTCGAGCGTGGCTAATTTTTTTTTATTTTTAAGGAAATAATTCAAGGTTAACGAAAAATATATAATCTGACCATTTCAACAAGCCGAAGTACCAAAAATTTGTCGATAAAGTTTAATGCGTGCAGCTGCATGATACCTATATTCCCCTCTCCGCGTTTCTATTCTCCTCTCCCTCTTTCTCTATATATTACTCTCTTACTCCGTCCCTACTCTGGTTTCGGTTGCCATGACGCCATCACAGCTGATGACACAAGGTTTTAAAAAAAAAAAATTTTTTTGTCAGTTTAGGCGAATCCCTCTAGGTAATGGTCAGATTATGAGACAGCATGTCTAGGACATAAAGATGAACCATATATATCTTAATCTGACGCGCTTGAGTATTTCAAAATGGCGAATTTTTTTTACACATTGTAATAATGGCCACGAGTTTGCGTCACATCAAAATCGTCAGATTATTGAATTAGAGCTTTTTTTAGGTACAGTTAACACCCCATTAGAAAATCTGACGCGCTCGACAAAATTTTTTTTTTTTCGTTTTCAACCCTTAAGTACGACCACCCCCATCATGAAAACGATCAGATTAACATATGTACATTATTAAAAATACGTAGGACATTGATGCTATCAATATCTGACGCGCTCGAGTATGCCCATGCAACAGTATTTTTTTACATTTTTGAAAATTTATAGCCGCTCCCCCCACCGATGAAAAGGTATACATATATAAAATTTTTTTCTTCTTATCATCTAAGCTTTCCAACCCAATAGGTCTCTATGACGCTCGAGTAAATCCCCATTTAGCATCGTGGGCTCCCCTACTAACACCCACTACAGAAGATAACACAAACTAAAATAGCCGTTATAGACATTGTAAATACATAGATAAGAACAGTCGTAAATAGTTACTTAAGCTACTCATACATGAATGTTTGTAAGAATTTAGAAAGCAAGACTAATTTTTTAATATTCAGGTTGGATTAGTTGATAAATTTCCAGAAAATTGAAACCAAATTGTATATATTATATGAATTTTATCAACTCAAAAATAGCACAAATGGGAGAAACTGGTCCTCATAAAACAGGGAATCCTAGTATGAGGTCAGTGTTACTATGTATAACTATATTATGTAGTCGCTAGAAAGCGCTTGTGCAGTTTGCCTCCATGCACCCTTATCATCAATGACAATAGTACAAACATTTTAATATTCTTGAGTAACCGTTAAATCAACATAATAATAATAGTTTATTCACAGAAATATCGGTACTCTACAGACATATAGTAGGTATGAACAAGTAAAATTATTGTTGCACATGTCCTCCGCACAAGCCCTTTCTGGCGATTACATAATATCTTGGATATATATACCAAAGTTAAGAGAATTCCTGTATTAGTCATGTCATACATTTCATGCATGCCTCTTTGGAGCCCATGTGAATAAAAGATTTTGAATTTGAATGTGTTTTTATTCAATTTATAGTAATTATCTCAGAAAATTTAGATTTTCTTAGGCCACAATGATCAATATTAACTGTTTAATACTGTATGTAATACCCAATCAAAAGCGTTTTCTTATACTGACATGGTACTAAAACACTAGTCTAATATCCTAATATATTAGTGCATATACCCGCAGCATTACGTCACCTCACGATACAAGAGCGGCATTCGGAACGATGACGTCACCGAGGTAAATATTTTATCGATGATCGTAAATCCACAGAATAAGCAGGAGTAGGGCCGTTGTTTTCGCTGGTTATCAGATAAGATAACGTTTTTGTTACAATAGGTTTAATCTTATCATTTCGTAAAGGTCAAATTGGTATGCGTATTTAGTGTATAGTGCAAGAGCAAGTTTTAAGGTCTACTAAGTTAGGAAGATAAAAATATATTTAATATATTCGGCTTAGATTGATATATGACATATATTTTAATTTTTTTTAGCCGATAGTAGTAGGGTGCCATATCCGAATCAATTTAGACACTATGATAATCTTGTAAACGTGACTGATTATTATTTTTTTATTATTGATTTGTATAGATTTTATGGTAACATCATAAAAAATGTAATAAAAATTTGCACCGTACAATAAATCTGTCCCTGTGAGAAATGTATGCCAATTGCCAAGTTACTCAGTAGCGTGAGAAAACGCGCAGATGTAGCTACTTGTGATCATTAGCTTCATCAAAGCAGTGTCTTGCTTAGCATGGGCGGGTACTTCTTTGAAAGCGCCGAAAAGCCATTCTATGTGAGAGAAAAGTTCGAAGGGTATCTTAAATATTTGTTAGCGTGGGTAAATTAGCTGATTGACCCAATTACTTAGAGTTAGAGACTCCGCTACTACGCATCTAGAAGCAATATGGATCGATATTATCAGTCGGTAGAGTAGTGGGTCATCAGGTCATATCATACAGCTAGCTTCTACTTGGTATTCAAACCAACAAATTCACACTACTTATATTATCAAACGATTACTGCCACTGAGAAATCTCACTTCGCGAACATGAAAAATTGCCGACTATGCGAGAAAGAATAAACCCTCAGGTAATGTAAAGTTTTATCTATTTTAAGGGTTAGTCTTTGGACCTTTTCCTGTTGTTATTCCTTCAAGTTGAGTTGATCCTTCATATTTTCTATTTTCAGAGTGATTGCGGTGTTCTATTAAATTATTTCAAAGTCTTTCTTTGAGACATCCGTGTCCATGGACGACAATAGGGAGGGAATATACATGCCATTTATATATACAGGTTATGTATTTGATGTATGTATTTTAATCTTTATAGCAATAGAATTACATCTTTTACTTTCTTATTAAAATGCACTTTGATAAATAAGTGATAAAAATGCTTGGGAAACGCACGGACGCACTGGGACGCAGTATTGGCTAAACTGATTTGTGACGTCAAGTCATACATATCAATGATTGGACCACTTTCCTTGCCAGCAGCTGTGATTGGTTTGTGGATGACACAGAAAAAAGCCAAAAAGGCCGCTTTTAAAATTGCTCAAACCTGCTCGCATTTCTAACATTTATATTGGTATGAAATGTAATGTTTTCATGAAAGAAAAATTAAAAGCATTAAAATTTGCATATTCCATGCATATTGGGTTCAAAACTCAAGAACTTATACATATTTCACTGCAATAGTTAATAATAATTAGAATCTACATTGCAAGTTCTATTTTGACGTTTCCACGACAAAAGCATAAGGACATATAGAGAAAACAAGACCGTGCGTCTCGAAATATATTGCCAACAAACAAGTTTTACTACTAGTACTGAAATATGGTATTAACAACAACGTATGTTTTGTAACTGCAAAATCTCTACAGTTAAAAACACTTTTAGACGTTTTACTGTTACTTTGACTGAGTACCATTTGCAGTTAAGTGCTTTCGTATGGCCTTGTTTTTTACATCGGCTTCTTGCAGTGTTATCAGTAAAATGTATATTCACTAAACGATTCTGAAGAACAGACTAGACTAAGAGTTGGATCCAACATCTGCATGAATTATGCATCATTAATGACGTATTCCATTACTCTATTATGAGCGTTATAAGTTACCTACTACTTTTAGAGTTTCCAATATACCAAAGTGCACTATCTAGTTTTTGAATGAAACTATCGACCTACAAACAAATGGACTTTGGGTATAACATAATATCTTGTTATAATTATTTTTGGTTCGTTTTAAAATAGTTTCTAGTTTAATTTAATATAATAGTATCATGTATGTTTATTTTCAACCGACTTCAAAAAAGGAGGTTCTCAATTCGACTGTTCGGTTTTTTTGTTTGTATGTTACGCAATATCTCCGCCAATTATGAATCAATTTTGATGTTTTTTTTTATTTGGTAAAGTATACTTCAGAGGTTGTACTTCGATAAAATTTATATGGGAATAAATGTTATCTAAATAGGTCAAGCCAAAACCGAAATATAAGCGATAAAGTCAGTTTTTAAGGCTTTGCTTGCGTTTCAATTATTGTTACTAAAAAGTTTGGTCTAAACACAACTGACGAAATAAGTGAAAATAATAACATATACAAACGCGTATATTTATTTGTAAACGATTATAAACAACTTAAATCAATTTATGTGTAATCTCCTTTACTACATAACTTACTTTTGCTTGCAACAATTTATCTGCATACGCAGCTTCACTATTTTCACCTTACGAAGTTTTTAGCTAGGCAGGAATTATCGCTCATATTTCAGTTTTGTCGCATATGTTACGTGGACACTTTTGGGCGTGGACCCGATATCCATGTATTGGTGTAAAAATCCAAATTTTAACTACGCATTCGACACAAGAATTCTAAAATATCATGTTGCACCTCGAATCCTAAAATTTCAAGTTGCATGTCAAAAAGCTGTAACACTTTACGACCTTAAACACTCAGGACCTCTTAAAAAGCCAACGAGAGATCAAGCGCATCAACGACGATTAATCTACAGTCATGATGGAAATAAACCGGAGCGTGTAAAAAAACCAACCCAAGAAAGTCTGCGGCGGTAATCAGGGGGGTCCTTTTACGTGACTTGCTACGATTTGAAAACGATATCGGTATTATAACCAGTACGGGTTGTTGAAGTTTCCTACCTTTTTAAATACTTTAATATATTTATGTCAAATACCTCTAAAAGTTTTAGTGGAAAGGTACTCAGTTCTACTGAAGATAATCTGTAATTTGCAATGTGTTAATCGGTCTATCATGGTGTTGCTAAAGTCTCCATACTGCTATTATTGTATTTTAATATCAAGTTACAAAAATAGATCGAGTAAAAACCCTCAAAAGGGTTTCGTTCGGATGCGGCACACCGCAACTCTTTGAGAAATCCGTTCAACTTCAGAAGTGGGATCTTTCATTAAGTTCAAGAGTGCCTAACGACTCAACTGAACGCGGTGCCGAGAGGCACCGATTTCTGCCAAGCCCAATTGAACATGGTTCCAATTGGAACCAAAACGGTGTGGTCGGTCCGTATCTCTGATTTTTCGTTATAATTTAAGTTTGGCCGTGTGTGCACTCCTTTAAGTTATGGGGAAATTAAGATTAATAATGTAGCAATATTTTCCATCGCTAAAATGTCAAAGTAAAATGAAACTATTAGACATTTTCAAATAATGAAAATGAGAAAGTCGTTTGAGTGCAAGGAAAGTTAAGTGTTTTAAAAAAAACATACAAAATTGCCGTAAGAAGTTATTTTATTCAGTGTTATACTAATATTTATTCCTTGTTTTAAGCTGTATCTATTTACGTAATGGGTTTTTATGAAAAACGCATGTAAAGTAATAAATATCTTCTTCGAGTAACAACATTGACGAAAATTGCGTGAGTTATGATTTTTTGTCAAGTAATAACTATCGTATTTTTTTATATTTGCTCTAACTGCTACTGAAATACGACGTGGTAGGTATTAATCATTAGATTTATGTGCATATTGCTATACTTAATTATTTGCGTTTACGCGTAATCACCGTATTATGCCGGCGCGGCAGAATCCTTTGCTGCCGCCAAAATGGACTCGCCTAGGC
Organism: Lomographa bimaculata; assembly: GCA_948107665.1. Lineage (NCBI taxonomy): Eukaryota > Metazoa > Arthropoda > Insecta > Lepidoptera > Geometridae > Lomographa > Lomographa bimaculata. The sequence continues at coordinate 3,961,485 of OX403612.1, read as the reverse complement.
TCTCGGTGCACTGCTGGCTCGAGTTCAAGGGGTAATCGCCAATTTCTATGTTATGATATGTATTTTATACATTGGAAAAAACATTGTTTTAGCATTTATGTAATTTAAACAATTTCGTTATTTGTGGAATATGTAGAATGATGGTTTTGCCTTTTATATAAATAATGGACTCGCCCGACGCGGGGCGACGATGCTTTCGCGCGCTAATTCAGCCATTTGTTTTGTGTAAATATTATGACAGTGTTATTATTTGGCGCACTTTTCTGACAACAAGAGGATCTTTTCTCTATGTTCATTTTGTTTTTTTACTGAGAAAGTCAAAAGGCAAATAACAATTGTCACTCAAAAGTGACTATGGTAACGAGGCGTTTTTTTTTCTTTCCGATCAGAGTTTCCGATATTACAACAAGTTTTTCTGAGAAAGGTGTTTATTTTTTTATGAAATTGTGAAGGTAAGGAACGGCTTATTATAGCAATACTTTTGTTTATTACCTGAATGTTTTAAATGAATTACAATGAACGCATATTTATAGCGCGCGTTTTGACAAATTAATGCGCCGCGCGGGAAATTTATTCAATCGTTCCTTAATTTTTTAAGGTAATTAATCATTTGCACAATGACATAAATTAATATGCAATCAAAAGCATAGTTAAAATACATCATTTTAACAACAAAAAAAATATATGTTATCGATCGCTATTTACGACAAAAAATAAAGATATCTGAAGAACTTCTCATTTTTCCCTGTGACAAACTTCTAACGTGTTTAATTCAATCAATTACTTTGTAACACACTTAAAATAAACACTTGAGATGAAGCGGTAATCTTTTACGAGCCCATAATGGTCATTTGTTTAGCAAACAAACCATTCTAAGTGGTCCTAACACTCGAATTTCTGCCGACGGGCGCGCGCTCGGAGAGGTCTTCCATAGATTGTCGAGTTCATGTTCAATTTGCCGCGTTTTCCCTAAAAACGTGTTCAAGCCACTGGCTAATTAAATATTTATTTACGATGGACGCCTAAGGTTTTTATACACGGAAGTTGAAAAAGGTTTTCTGTAGGCAGATGAGCCGGTGGAAGGACGTTTATTTTTAGACGTTTTGGGAGTGTTTTGAAAGGTAGGTAGGTATAAGGATATGAAACAAGATATGAATAGACTTATTCTGGATGAAATAATCAGCGAGTTAATTCTCTCAATTTCTATAATTGCTTTCATTGCTTTTGTTTTCCTACATACAAACAGTTAAGCGTATATTAATTAATAACCGCAGGGTTCAAGTGTTGTTTGAAATTGAATAATTACAACTAATTGATACGTAAAACTTAATTATACTTTTTAAGTTAATTTTAATTGAAATACCTAGATAAATACCTATAGAAAATTTTGAACTATGTTAGTAATTAAAACTTACAGGCAACCCACTTGGATTGCTTACTTAAGCATAATAATAATCTCTATCATCTATGAAATACAACAGTACGAGTATGTGTTATTCCGAAAAAACTAATAAATCCTTCAGAAATAAAAAACAATATCTGAGAAAATCATATGATGTATGTTTCACACAATTTTTACAGAAACCATTGAAGTATAATGTAATGATCTTAATAGTATATCGAATCGATATTTTGCTATATTACATTGAGTTACAGTTTAATAATTGTATATGCTCAGAAAAAAACTGAAAAAAGGAGGAATGCCAGCATGTTAGCACTCAGCAATAGATGAACAAAAATTAATAAAGTTATGGAAGAATGAGCCGCCGGGCACTCAAGCGTATTGTATCGGCTTAAGCTCTCTATTGGTTTAAGCTCCAAGGTGGTAATGGCTACGAGGAGAATGGATCCAAAGTGGAATGTGCAACGGTGAAGGACGAAATGTTGTACATGCATCGGTTCTATTGGCAAAGGGTGGGTGACTGGTACTGGAGATTATGTTGACAACTATAATCATATGTGGAATAGTGAATATGTATATAGGGTATGTAAGTTCCTGAATTGACGACCCAGTTGGCGCAGTGGACAAGTGTCCGCCCTCTACGCCGTGGGTCCTGGGTTCGATTCCCGGCAGGAGCACAAATTCCTTCCCAAGGGATATTTGTGCTTCTGGTTCTTAATGTATGTGTGAAGTGAGTGTTTCCGGCACCCACGATACAAGTCTTTGAACTTAGTGTGGGGCTGTGAGTGTGGATGCGTTTGTTTGTTTGTTTGAATACAACTACACAATAATATTACTTCTTTTCTGTAGTACAGCGTTAGTCGTGTAAAAGACAAAAGGTCTCAACTCTCTTCTCAGTCTTTTACCACATTTGTGCGATATTAGACCAGGAACAATAAATACATATAAATTATATAAGAAGTGATGATCTACATATAGTTTTAATGCTAGACATAAATATAATGTAGCGGTACTGCTGGTCTGGCTAACAACTTCGCCAGCTATCAATTGGGAACCAGTTCCGATTGTAGCCCTAACCTCTTAACATCTTCGATTACATCATCAACCAAGACTTACATCATTTTAAAGTGGTCTTCGTTATAAAAAACGACATCATATTGCGACTGAACCGAGTCTACAGAATACTTCCCTTCGTAACTTCACGGTCGGGCTGTTTCCAGTGAATCCTCGAAAGGGCCCTGGTATACGGTTATATTTGTCAAATTTCTTGCGATACCTACTAACAAACTATTCTGTACCGAGAAGACGAATTGGGGCGCGTTATGAAACGCCGCCGACTGATGGGCTTTCGTTACATCTCATTTAGAATGCCGAGTAATTCGTATTTGTGAAAAGATGTGAAAATATTTAAAGGGAAATATCGGATAATGAACATCCTACTTATTAATATTACACTTTGCCGTTTTGTGAGACTTCAAGTTGTTTGGAGAATTGGAATTTAATTTGTTATAATTTACTTTGATGATGTCTAAGTACATATATACCTAATTGATAATATGATTTATTTTAAGTATTTGCAGGGATGAAGCAGAAGAAGTGGCAGACGAGTAGCAACTAAGTTAGTTATGTACTGAATGATAATTTAAACATACAACACGAACTTGATAGATTTTTTAATTGCTTGCCTGTCGGGTATATATAATAAAAAAATAAGATGAAAGGCGCTTATCTTTACACAATAGTCATTAAATACAATACAATAACTTTTTATTGAGATCAAAATATTCAAAGAAAAAGATAAACTTATAAAGATAAGTACAACGGGCTTATCGCTAAGAGCGATCTCTTCGGATGGAAATATAAACGAAAAGATAATGTAGGGATGGTGATGCGATAACGTGAATGAAATATATTAAAGATAATAGAAATACTTACTATTACTAACATTGTTTAAACTACATAAACAATAAATACCCCCATTAAAGCATTAAGTAAATTCGCAGCATAAATTATACAAATATGCAAACTAACATCATAAATCCCAAAGCAATCAGTATCACGGTCCCTTGTCTGTTACCTTTTCACAGCTTAGCAACTGCACAAATCTTGGTGAAATTTGTTGGGGGGATTAAATCACGGATATATATGAGTACTTTTTATACTGATTCATCATCATAATGAACGCCGACAAAGCGACGGTGAGTTATTTTATGCTATATTAGCCGTGCCCCGCGGCTTCGCCCGCTATTATCAAGTTAAAAAGTAGCTTATGTGTTAATCCTAGGTATAAGCTATATATTCCAAATTTCATCTAAATCCGTTCAGCCGTCAAAGCGTGAAGATGGAAAATATACTTACACACTTACAAACAAACTTTGTATAATATTAGTAGGATAGGCAAGCATTTGACCCTATGGAAAGTGATGATGCAGCCTAAGGTTACATGTCTTTAATGACACATGCTAGTATAATAAAATTTGATTATCTGTAGATCCCATAAGTTCATATTATCATACTAGCTGTTGCCCGTCACTTCAACCGCGATGGAATTCCATCTTAGTGCTCCCTTACTCAACTAAAGAAATTAGGTTAAATTGGTTCTGGGTGTAATGTGTGTGTGATGTGAAGGTTTCCAGCACCCACGATACAAGTCTTTGTACTTAGTGTGGGGCTGTGAGTGTGAATGCATTTGTTTGTTTGTATTTGTATCCTGAAAATGTCACGTGTTTATCACTTCGTCAGTCAATAAAAAACACGAGGACGCGACGGTACTTTTTAAAAATTGTAAATTGTTTAAAGATTATTAAATTATAATTGAATTTAAACATATGATATTTAGATTGCGGTTTAGAGCTACAGAATAGATAGTAGTTAAGATCCTCCCAGTATGTACCGTCTCTATCATATTTTACCCAGTATTTCTAACATTTTGTTCTACACAAGCAATGAGCCTTTATGGCATAGTTTTATACCTCATACTAAAACAGTACAGTTAGGGCTTTCGTCGTATTCGTATGCAACATTGTTTTTTTTTTTTCCGGATTCACACTCACAGCCCCACACTAAATTCAAAGACTTGTATCGTGAGTGCCGGAAACATTTACATCACACACACAAATACACCCAGAACCAGAAGCACCAATATCCCTTGGAATGGAATTTGTGCTCCTGCCGGGAGTTGAACCCAGAACCCACAGCGCAGAGGGCGGAGACCTGTCCACTGCGCCAACTGGGTCGTCATACTACGTACTGGTTTATGTCTACTTCGTATGTGTTTTATTATGTCACCTAATGTAGGGGTCGATGATGTGTACTAAACGTTTCGAAGTTGTGAGCTTTGTCTCTTCTTTTCAAATCAAATCTCAACTTAAACTATATCGGGGACTGTAGTTGTTAAATTTTGCAATTTTTATTCATTATTGTATGTACGAATTAGCTTTAGTTAACAGTGTTATAAAATATAATATTATGTTGATTATTCTTGCAGTGCGATGTGGTCGCTCAGCGACAAAGGCTTTAAAATAAATTTAAAAACAAATATTCACAGAGTTTTAAAAGAGATATCTCTAGAAATAAGCACATTTTGCAATGATAACCTGAGTCGATCACATATCCTATCAATGCACAACTTTTTTAGACCTTTTTTATTTTCCATTTAGCTAATTCCACGATTAAATATTTACTCAATAGATTTTTCGTCGACAATTATGCCTTTGATATTGTAATTTTCGTTGCATTCTTCTTCAATTTCGTTAACGGGTTTAATCTTCTGCTTAAATACGTTTTAGGCTTTAGCTTATGAGCAGCGTGCCGATCATGCGGGCACTATGCTTAACATCTCACAAACTAAAGTATGAAAAAAATGCTATTTAAAAAAACGTTTATTTGAACATAATCCGGACACATCTGTATCGAGGTAAAAGATCGGACAAATACGTTTTTCTTTCGAATGGTACAGTTAGCAACGCTGCGACGAAATTCTAATTTGCCGGCTGGTATATTAGGTAACGCTAGCATGTATTGTGTGTGCGGAACCCGCTTAATTCTCCAGGGCATCCCTACTGATATATGCTGTATTTTCCTCCCATGTCGGGCAATATAATGCCGTGGATATGAAACATTGCGGTTTTGTGGTGCAGAAATGTTAGTATACGTTGAGATTTTTTCTACTCTTTCATACTATGTTGCGGACAATACAATGCAAACCTAAGTTAACTGGGTTATTATAAAGAAAAGGAGGAAATAAATATGAGTTAAAACAGAAAGAAGATAATGACTGGCAATAGGTAAACATTCTACAAATGCGGATGAAGCGTTTTGCATACACATTCAATGTGATAATGTCATATATAATTTATTCTCATAATATTTATAATTGGCTTTAACTTACTATCATAAATAATTTATAAATTATGGGAACAGCAAAGGTATCGAATTCCTTAAGTCTGTGTTGCCTGATAAGTAGAATATGAGAAATTTAAGTCGCAAGTGAATTGGCATCGTCTAGGCAAACGTGCTCCATCGTCAACCGCATCATAACAGCAGGTGAGATAGTAGGCCAACGTTTGCCTATCTTCAACAAAAAAACTGTCATGTGATTGTATCTGTTAAATAATTTAGGTAAGCTGTAAGTAGGTCAACTCTATTAAATACGTTATCTTATGATGAAAAAAGGAATCTATTTCCTCGTGATTATGTTACTTTGGAAACATCTGTTTAGCACGAAATTAAAAGGCATGCAAAGCAAGCTGTAGGCTAGATATCTTGTAATTCATCTAAATGAGCAACAACCACAATATCAGTGCTTATATCAGTTTCGACTATATATCTTGATTAATTAAAGACAAAAAATACTTTACAATACCAGTGTAGTAGCTCCAAATAATAATACCTAAGACAAAATCTAGCTAGACTACAAGCCTATTTATCAAAATTTCAAGTATATCCAGGTAAAACAGCGTCGCCCTACGTACGTCCTCTAAAAGTCTCCGCGACCTAGAGACGTCGTTGTTAGGGATGGAAATCGCCAGTCTTGGAAAACTTAGTAGAGAAATCGTAGTCTTGAGTCTAATGGCAACACGATAATAAAAATATATTACCCTAAAAGGTCGTATAGGTGCGTTATTAGTAATAGCAAACGTCTTGAAAAAAGTCTCGGGAATTTATTTGATTTAGGCTTTATAATATACCTAATGATTTCCTACAGTGGACTGAGGTAGGCTGAGTATGATGATGATGATATAATATATTGATAACTTGAAAAGAAATGAACTAAAAACGAAATTCTTTGAACTCAAACGTGAAGTGAGTAGTAAGTACTTAAACTGTATTATCGTATTACAATAATTATGGTAATATTAACTTATTATCATGTTTGTATTTTCATTTAATATTTTATACTCTTATTTATTCTCCTAGTCTTATTTTAGAATAGTATTTAGTACTAACAAAATATATGTTATTATACATTTTTAAATTGGTAAAATGCTAATAAACCTTATCAAGTGAAAAGGCATATTATTAAACCTACTATTCAAATTAGTAAGTACATTCTGCGTATTCTATATAAAACTAACACGCGATTATTATTGACTGATTGATTCGGCACATGACCAAAATGCTGGTTTGTATTTGGGGCAGAGGATAAGCCTGCTATACGTGCGTGGTAATGCAGCAAGCATTTTGGGAACTTTGCCGAACATTAAAGATCGTCTAAACCATCTTTAACATTTCTTTTTATAATTTGTATCTTACTTCACTTAATTTAGCTATATTATTAATTAAATTCGTATTTACACAATACCATTATAAATTATAGCCTATATGTTATTCTGATATATAAGCTATTTATATATTTTTAAGTACGCGATTATTAAAATAAATTAATTTACAAGACTCTCTTGTCCCTTACAGAATTTCAAGCGATACCGCCAATAACCTGTTCAAGCGACAAAATAAGAAAACATTTCTAAGTTAATAACTTTAAATGTGAAACAGTTATTTGAAACTTCCAAGATAAATACATTAATATATAGATTTCTGTTTTGAAATCAAGACTCTAGACTCGTTAATAAATGACTTCGAATCGTTTACAACACTAAATGTTGGTGTACATATTTAGTTAGGTAAACGAATTATATACTACTGTGGAAGCCGACACTGGTTATCGAGGATCTTATTTCTTTAGGTAAAAATGTAATTATAAATAGGATATTGCGGAAAATCGGAGCCCACGCTGTTCTTTGTCTAGGTTGTATGTATGTATATAAATACATCTCTCTATTATTTAGACCAAGTTAAATAAAAACACACATACACGAGTTATGTGTGTGTGATTCACTAATTCGTATATTCACTAATGTCTGTATATTCACTATTATCTGTATTTTATATTAGTAAAGATAGAAAAGCAAGAGACTAGTCGTGAAATTTTTAATTCGACAAGGCTGCTTCGAATACTTATAACATGAATATAACAACTCGACAAAGAACCAGAAAATCGAAATAACATCTGAATTGAAAAGATCCGTGTTGGCTCACGATTTATTGAAATTTACCTACTTGTATTTCCATAGTTAATGTAAAAGAGTGTGAAATGTAGTGTAAACAAAACCGAGGGTTTTTTCTGGCGAGTCTACACGAAAAATGCGAGAGCACCAACTGGAATCTAAATTACAAAAATAAGAAACAAAAAAGGAAGATGGATGAAAAAAGTTTAAATAATTTATTGTAAAAAACATTAAATTCATTTTTGTGCGAATCGGCCATTTTTGGTGTTTCTTACATACTCATATAAACATTATTTTGAATATCTAAATCGGTGGTTCCATTTTCGAGTATTTGCGAAACTATCAAAGAAAACATAAATGTAGTATTGTATAATATAAATGTTTATTATGTGAGGCACAATTTTGGGACCCATGTGAATAAACTATTTTGAATTTTATCAAGATAGAGCGATGAGCTGCATCAACGACGACGGTTTCTTTGCTTAATATCGGGTGAGGTGAGTGAGTGTATCTCACTCACTCACCTCGTAGTGATAAAAAATCTGCCTGTTTTCGAATAAATAAAACGAAGTACTCCAGATCTAAGCCGACCGCCTCAACAAGAGCAATATAATGGTATTACATAGCCGGCAAGGGAGACAGATTTATGTGCTCTTATGTGGCTCTTAGTTAGATGTTCGATACAATTGTTCGACTATGAAGGAAAATTGAGGTACCACCATCCCTCGCTTTTACTACGCGTTTTAACGATATCAAGTTACCTTCCTGTTAAATCCTTTTGCTGTGTTACCCAGCACTTTTATTTAACAGTTCCGTCCGGTAGGATGGATCTTTTTGAGAGAGGAAAAATTCAATTTTCAATGAAAGGGAGGGTAATTTCATGTAACTGTATTTTATTTAATTTAATTTCAAAATTAAATCGGTTTATACGTTATTTTACAACTTGAATGTCTAGGATTCGTGCATTTTTAAATGTTTAAGTTCTGTTTTATTTTAAAATTGAGCAACATGACGGTAAAACTTTCCTAAAATTGCGTGGTTATTTCACACTCACAGTCCTGAACTTATTTCACAGACTTGTATCGCGATTGCTGGAAATATTCACGTTGCACAAAACCAAACCAGAAACAGGATTTTATTTATGGGAGACATAATTGTTCTTCTGGCGGGAACTGCATCCGAAACTCGAAGCTTCAGAAGTCCACACAGGTGGTAGCAGCTGGTTGCTCCACAGGAAGGTTAAAAGAAAGTGATAGAGATAACTGGCCTAGTATTTAAATTTAATACAACTACTGTATTCTGTATATCTACAATAATAGTGGAAGTATATAGTAATTTATTTGTATGAACATTTTCATAAAGCGTATATTAGACGACGCGTTGCTAACGTGGATTGTTTGCTTATACTAAAATGTGGAATTTGCATTCGTAAATAGGCAACTTCATAATATAGGTAGGTACTAGAGGTGACTGGCGATAGATGGCGGAGAATTTTTGATCACAAATTCTCTTTTCATTCCATTCCAACATTCTCAATGAATTAAACATTACTATAATAGAATACTATAGGCCGGCAAACAAACTCAAAATGTTTATTTTTGTGCTGTGATGTTGGTAAGAATAATCTTTTATATATACAGTCTTTTTTTTATTTATGATAGGTCTTAAGTATACGTATGACATAATTATTATTAAAGCTATCAAAGATAAAAAAAATAAGGCACAACCACTTAGTCACATTTCACCTGATGGTAACAAGTGATGTAGTGGTCAAAGATGGTAAACGCTAGGCTTAGAATACCTGGCACTGAAGAATAACCGGGGGTGTCATACTAAATTTCGACAGTTCATTACGCCAGAACATCTTTTTTGCTAGGATTATATATATCACATTTTATAACTAAAGTCGTTATGATTACTCTTAAAAGATATCAATCTAGTATAAATACAGAAAGAACGCACTAAAAAATGATAAAGCCAGAAAGTGAAATACCATTTCACTAATAACATCAGTTACAATACTTTAAACCACACCCAGAACCAAAAGAACATGAATGTCCTTTGAAAAGGAAAATTGAGCTCATGCTGGAAAACGTACCCAGAACCCACGGCGCAGAGGGCCTGTCTTGCCTGTCACGGCGGAGAGACTATCCTACCGCCATCTGGGTCGTAAACGTGATGGTGCTGTCACTAATAAGAGGTATAGTCAACTATTTATTATTTTGTGGTATATACGGTATAATCTGGGAGAAACTCAAGACTGAATAGGTTTCTTCTAGGCAAGTATGCTACATTCTCTGCTACATCATCGCTTTTCATCAGGTGAGATTGTGGTCAAATGCTTGCCTATCGAGCATAAAAAAAACTAGAACAACATCTAGATGTCACCTCTGTTTTGTGTTAGTCAACGAAAACATGTTTGTTGTACTTAGTTCGTAGCGAACTCTAATTCTGGTCTACACGTGTATATTACAGCTATACATAAAAACAAGTGGAGCGTTATATATATATAATGTTATTATATTTTGTTTAAAATAGAAACGTAAGCTGACTTAACAACGCTAAGTGCCTACTTGTATTGTAAATGACTTAAGGATAAAGGGAATTCCTATGCGTCTATATATATATATATATATATATATATAAATAAAATAAACTTGGGTTAGTTACAACATTTATAACTCAAGTACGGCTGGATCGATTTTTGCGATCTTTGATTTGTTGGATTTGTTTTCGCCCCGAATAAAAGAATAACTATTCAACCACTGGAAAAAATAACGAAAAATAATTATGAAAAAATTTAAAAATCTCATACATTTTTGGCGAGTTGTTGTCTTTTTTTTTTTTATTTGTGACAGGCTAGTGTTTGACCACTATCTCACCTGATGGTAAGTCACGATGTGATCGAAACTGGTAAACACACTAGACCTGGAATACGCAAGCTCTAAAGGATAACTGCCGGAACACCGTATTTGGCTTGGCGGCAGACTTTCAAATTGATGGTGGTAAGCTACTTTGGTAGCAAGCCAGGCGAGCAACTCACAAAATGCTCTACCACCTCTCAAATGTCACCTGATTAGCACCACTCGGGGACCACGTGTAGGGAGTCAGACTTAAGGGGTATCCTCCTACGGACGTGGGTGACTCAGCCCCGGGAGAGTAATAGGCAAACATAAATTTAGGTAATAATTTAGTCATTAAGTTTTAAGTATGGTATAGTATTAAAGTACTAGGCGACCATAAACGTAAAAGAGATAAAACACTTTTTTTTTCTTTACGTGTCATTGCAGCGCATGTAGGGTACAGACATAGGAAACCCATTTCCTTTATTATCCTTGAAGCAGCGATATCAACTAATTGACTCAGGAGTTCGAATGAATGTCATTGGATTATTAATACATTGTTTAATATTTATTTATGTTTATGATATCATCGTAACGTGTAAATAGAGATTTTATAATTAGATAGGTGTGATCAATTAAGATACGTTTTACTTTATATTCAGTTTTAACATTTGGTTTTAGTTTATTGTTACTGAAGATACGTTCCAAATGTTGAATAATAAATAAATAAGTAAGATCTGTTTCTTCTCAAATTGCCTGTATTTAAACTCAGATGACATAGAACTTTAATGTTTATCAGCTTATGTTGGTTCTTTTGTAGCGTTCTAGAGACCAATTGCGTGTGCCTATTTCGATGATTCTTACTTCAAACGATTTGTTTTTTTTTTATGCCTGATAGGCAAGCATTTGACCACAATCTCACCTGATGGAAAGTGATGATGTGGCCGAAGATGTAGCATGCTTGCCTAGAAGGTACATATTCACTCTTGACTTGAAGACTCCCAGATTGTACCTTTCGGGGAACAAAGACGAAGGCAATGAGTTCCACTCCTTATCTTGCGAGTGTCACTGAAGAAATAACAGTAATCAAATATGGCCACCACCAGAGTGTCAAGGGAGTCCTCAAGTCTACAGTGAATAGGTATCTTCTAGGTAAGCATGCTTCATCTTCGGCCGCATCATCACTTTTCATCAGGTGAGATAGCGGCCAAATGCTTACCTAACTAGCACAAAAAAAACCCGATAGGCAAGCATTTGACCACAATCTCACCTGATGGAAGAAGAAGATGCCGAAGATGTATCATGCTTGCCTAAATTCGACTGTATGTTGTTTTATGTATGTTACGCGATCATTCCACCAATTATGGATCGATTTTGATGATTCATTTATTGTTTGGTAGATCATACTTCAAAGGTGGTTTCATATAAATTTCATCGAAATTGATTTAGCTCTTTTCGATAAAGTCAGTTTTTTAAAGCTTTGCTTGCGTTTAAATTATTGTATACTAGCCGTGCTCCGCGGCTTCGCCCGCTATTATCAAGTTAAAAAGTAGCCGTTATGTTAATCCTAGGTATAATCTATGTACATTCCAAATTTCATCCAAATCCGTTCAGCCGTTAAAGCGTGAAGAGGGAACAAACATACTTTCACACTTACAAACAAACTTTCGGATTTATAATATTAGTAGGATTAGTAGAATTGACTTGTTAATGTTACCTAACAAAATTAAATGTTGAGCAAGACTTAGTGATGACGAAATACCAAAAACAAGATAAGCTGATAACTACATCTTGCACTCGTCAACTTTTTATCACATCATCAACGCTATACAAAAAGCTAAACTAGGTACTTATGATAAGAATTTAATTAAGATATAATTCAGAAAATTCTTATCGGACCAATTTAACAAGGAGTGTGCCACTTCATTTGATAAGCATTCCTACTAATCTCTACTGATATTGTTAATGTAAATTTTTGTAACAACAACTGAGTTGAGACAATTGAACCGCCCGCGCCCGTTTGCTTAGGGTTCGATTCCCGGTGGCAAACACATTGTGTGTGGTGTGAATGTTTCCTAGTATGAAAGATGTTGCTTTCTTAAAAAAAAAAAACTTTAAATTCAATCTTTTCTTTAAATTTGATCAAGATCTGATCAGTAGTTCTTGAAATATCTTCAATAATTGCGTATTCTGTGGACTACATTGACGATGTTCTCGTTTAACCGACTTCAAAAGTTACCTCATAACTTCTTTCGCTGTGAGCCGATTTGGATGATTACTTTTTTATTTGAAAGCTAGTGCTTTTCATTTTGTCCCATTTAAATTTGATCAAGATCTGACAAGTAGTTTATGAGTTATTGTCAATAATGCGTGTTTAATAAGTTAAATCTGATCACGGTTCCGTAGATAAAACGGTAAAGTCGGTTTTTTTAAGCTTTGCTTGTGTTTAATTATTTTATGCTAGATAGGCAAGTATTTGACCACAATCTCAACTGATGGAAATCAATGATGCGGCCGAAGATGTTGCATGCTTGCCTAGAATATACCTATTCACTCTTGACTTGAAGACTCCCAGATTATAGCGTCCGGGCAACAAAGACGAGGGCAATGAGTACCACTCCTTCGCAGTACGGATGATAAACGTAAAAGCAAAACGCTTCGACCGAACTGGGGGATGTCAAGCGTTTATTTTATGCTTTGAGTGTGAAAGCGTTTATTTTAACTAGATTGAGAGGTGGTAGAGCATTTTGTGAGTTGCTCGCCTGGCTTGCTACCAAAGTGGCTTACCACCATCAAGTTGAAAGTCTGCCGCCAAGCCAAATACGGTGTTCCGGCAGTTATCCTTGAGAGCCTGCGTATTCCAGGTCTAGTGTGTTTACCAGCTTCGATCACATCGTCACTTACCATCAGGTGAGATAGTGGTCAAACACTAGCCTGTCACAAATAAAAAAAAAATAAAAAAAATAAACTAGATATAATTTGGTTGATAAAAGTCTAGAACCTGGAGGCTTATCACGGTTTCCCACCTCTGAAACTTTAAGCTCGAACAAAATACAAACTCGAGTCATGTGTGCCTATTCTGTTTTTTCTTCCTGATGAGCCGTTTTCGTGGGAGGATACAAAAACAACCATCGTGAAGGTAACGTGTTTGAAATCACAGATAACAGTCAAAATGAATCAAGTTTATCTACCAACAAGATTTATTTATCATAAAACGATATTTGAAGTTATTTCAGCTAGTAACACAGGGGTGTCGTAAAGACACACGATATAAGTGAAACTTTCGTATTACAGGGAAACATTTTAATTATTCATCACATTGTTTACTCCCCCGGTTTTCGTCACACAAAAAGGTTGCGGATCAGAATTTCCAGGATTGATTTTTGTTCTAACCTTTAGCTTATTTGGTTTCACGACTTTCTTCTGAATGCCATATTTTTCGTAATAATTAAGATTGAGTTTTTAGCCAGGTTTATCCCGAGATGGCTATAATTTTGCGAATATGGCAGCAGTCAACTCATTGCCTGCGTCTTTGTTTCCTGGGCGGTATAATCTGGCAGACTTCAAGTCAAGAGTGAATAGGTATCTTATAGGCAGGCATTCTACATCTTCGGCCGCATCATCGCTGTCCATCAGGAGAGATAGTGGTCAAATGCTTGCCTATCAAACATAAAAAAGAGTCATTATGTGAACAAACGATTTAGAATTTTGGTGTATTCTATACAATCTATAATTAATAGTTGTTTAAACTACACTGTCACAAAGCGTCGTGTCGTAATAGGCACGCTAACGCCAGTAGATACTTTGCACTTTACGACTGAACAGAAAAGGTAAATAATACATTGAAAAAAATATTTGCAAAATCATAAAACAAAATTGCAATATCCTTACCACAAAAGAGGTTGATTGCAAGAAATGGTTGGAATGATAATAGATAGATCAATTCTTTATTTGCACACCAAAAAAAGAACACTTACAAAGAAATTTTAATTTTTTAACATAGGAGCACAAAGGGCGGTCTTATCGCTCAAAGCGATTTCTTCCAGAAAACCGAAGAGAGATAATAAAAAAATTACAAACAGGGACGGTGGTGTACCTCAACACTCATTTTAATAAATACACTTACACATACTTATTAATATTATATACACAATATATCTACAAAAAACCTTCATCAATAATAATAATATAGTTTAAACATTCACAAACTAATATATATTATACATATGTATATGACTAAAGGATGAAGAGGTTTCTAGTTTTTTACAAATAACGCTGTACATGTTTATTCAGACCACTCCGAGTAAAGCCTCAGGTTTGTATGGAAATGATGATAAATAAATATCATAGGTAATAACTACACCCTCTACTACGCAGTATAATAAAACTATTATACTACAATAACATGTACCGACTATCAATCGCATAGTCGCTTATTACCGCCGAAATACTCAAGAGTAATGCGAACCCTATTTCTACAAGATAAAACTAACATCATGTATATGTACGTTATAAAATGTTAAAATATAATTAAATACATCTAGCCTTATTGACCTTCAAACAAGACTTTGGCTTAACTAACATAAATTCGCAAATTCACAATTTTTATCATCACATGCCATCAACTTAGAAACGCTGCCATAAGATAAAAAAAAACTTGAAGCCATAGCAGTTTCCTCCTTGAAATCCTTAATTTCTTGTGTTACGTAAACCGAGGTCAATGACACGAGGCCCGAACGCGGCTGACGGTACACGGCTGTTTGGCGATGTATAGATTTGTATGGATACGCCTGACAAAAGATATTATTGATAATAAAATTCAAATGTTTGTTTTTTCTAAAGGTTACCTTTTAGATGATATTAGAAATAAATATCAGTACATTACAGATCCTGTTGGGCACAACAATTTAGAGCAGAGAAAAACTATATATAAAGAAATGCTTCATTAAAAAATATCATATTAATTCATAATAAAATGTTTTATTTTTTATTTATTTATTTAAAAACTTTATGCACAAATACTATGTACGTAGGAGGACCTAATGCTACAGTATTTTCTAATTGTTGTTTTATTTGTGTGTATTGTTGTTATTAAACGTTGTGTACATTAATACACAATTAACCCGCGGCTTCACCTTTGTTACTGGTGATTATGATGGATTATAAAGTGCCTACTCCATGTCCTTCTCTATGACTCGGATAATCAGTGGGTTAGCTGTGATGAAATAACAAACAGGATAGAGACAGGAGTTACTGTAGAATTTATAAGGGCATGAAGTAATAAATCATCACTATTATTCAGTGGTCAGGTGGAAAAGGTCCACAGTAGTAACATCTGTACAGTTTGCGCGAAATAGCTATTCGTATTTTTATTGTATACAAGAATTCCAAAAAAAAAATACTTTTTTGTTCTGTTGCTGTAATAAAGACCCCCTATATTATTTTTCTTCAATATCTTCAATGTACAGACATCGGCCTGTTTCAATTTTATTATAAGTATCGATGGGTAGGTCAATATATATATATAGACAGGATAGCTACAAAACCTACCTAAGATAGATAAGTATTGAATGACCATACGTAACTTCACGATTTCAAATCCCGTATCAAATTTCAAAATTATGGTTTAAGTAATTTTTTCTCTAATTTTGTACCTTTGTTTACCTATTCGTACTATTGAATTATAACGTTAATAAAATCTTAACTATATGACTTTAAAATTATAAAAGTTCAAAACTTTGGGTGAACTGAAATGGGCAAGCGTGACGCTTACCATCAGGCGATTGTCTTGCTCGTCTCGTCACTCAATAACTTAAAATAAATGTTTAATTAATTAATTTTGAGTCTTATCCACATATACCCATCATACCAAACCATCTGACGCGAAAGACGGGTCGCACGCGGCCGGCTGTCAGCTTGATCGAACGCGCAAAACCAGAGTACCCCAGACCCTTTTTCATGAAGTCATAAAGAATTAAAGAAATGTGGAAGTCCAAATTATATTGGCCGCTGTGAGTTTGTGGTGTGGCTGTGTGAACCAATTATGAAGGCCTGTCACCTGCTACGTTTCACAAACGGTAATTAAATTGAAAGTATTTTTATTATTGCGTGGGACCAGTTACATTTTTTAGAGATTTTTTTACTTTACTAGCTATGATGCTATGACGTATCGTCCATAAGAAAATGTTGATTTTTGCATAACTCTTTTTTCGTGAATTAATATGTATTCTGCTTGAATCTAACCCTTTCTTCTCCTGAACAAACAAAAAATCATAAAATCTGTCCAGCCGTTTAGGAAGAGTTCAGTCATATACACGTACAGAAAAATTATATATATAATGATAAAATACAATCAAGTCATATTAGCCGGTGCATCGGAATGTGGAGTCCTCTACTTTGGAGGATAAAATGTGCATTGTATAAAATGGAAATATGTATTAAGGATTTATACGACTTCACTCATAGTTTGCTAACATTGTTACCAGACTAGTTTCGGAACATTCGGAGCTCCTTCATAACGAGTCTCATAACAATGCCAGCAAATAACCGTGAGCGAAGTCGAATAAATCCTTAATATGTTTAATACTTACCAATCTTTCAATAAAACTATGGGGAAATTGTTAAGTTTTATGTCGTATTAAAAAAAACATTTTAGTGTTTACGATTAGACTTAGGTTCTCTCATTTGGCCGTAGCAGAATAGTCTGGGGTCATCAACCTAAAATTTACATTTAGATAGTATCATTTACCTGCCTGCTTTGTATAAAACTTTAGCATTCGCGTTGTCCATGAACAGATACAACCAGATGCTGGTTTTTCAAACCTGGAAGTGGCGTCTGGCAAACCTGACTGAACTACTCTGAGAAGTTGAATCATTATCGTCACCATACGAGTACCTTGATAAAAAATAATATATTATCTGAGGTGTACAGAAATAAATATCTATGGTATGCAAGGCTAAAATATTAAACCGGTCAATGTTTAAGTCTCGCAAGTTCCGAATGTCGCGAGCCCGACTTGTATTTGGCCGGTTATAATATGTTGACTTAACAGTTTACATTATTAATTGATTATCCTTCCTACTAATATTATAAATCCGAAAGTTTGTGTGTAAGTTTGTAAGTATGTTTGTTCCCTCTTCACGCTTTAACGGCTGGACGGATTCGGATGAAATTTGGAATGTACATTTCTTATACCTAGGATTAACACATAGGCTACTTTTTAACTTGATAATAGCGGGCGAAGCTGCGGCGCACGGCTAGTATATTATAACTCACTACTTAAAAGAAGTAAGTACTTACCAAACTCAACTAACTCAAAAGTCTTAAGCTCGGGTGTATGACAAAATTACTATTTTGACATACTACAGCAATAATAAAAAACAATAAAAAATTACACATATTTCTATAACCCCTTAAATTTATTTAAATTTTCTAGTGTGTTAAGATATCTCTAAAAAAATATATGTTATTTAATCACTACCACTAATGTTTGACGTGTGAAAATTTTACAAATGATAACAAGTCAGACAGACAGGCGATGAAGAACATATTTGGAATCTCCACTGGAGCAGGTAACTAGGTCGTAATAAATTTATTAAACGATCAAACGAAGATCATATATACAAAGTATATCGCGGCGAATGAAAAGGTTCTACATTTTTATATATATATCGATATTACACCATCGATTTACCACATCTCACACACCTCATAAAATACCTATTTTCTGTTAAACTAGGTCAGGCTGCGTGTTACAATATTTCACTAGGGCTACCACCCGAGAGCCTCTGTTTACGCCAATTTATTTTCACAAAAGGGTACAGCGAACGATTTTAAAGTTAAATGCCAGTAAAATTTGCGTTTGGGTAACGGATAAAGCTCAAAGGCTTTATAGGGATACGTTGATTGGATGCTGAAGTTTGAATGTATCAAATGAAACGTAAATTATTTAGAATACATCATGGGAAATCGATAGGCGAACTTGCATACGTAGGTATGTAAAGTTATCTCGGTTGCCTTTTTTTAGGTGGACTCAATCAGAATTATACTTGAGAGTTATCCTTGAGAGCCTGCGTATTCCAGGTTTAGTGTGTTTACCAGCTTTGATCACATCGTCACTTACCATCAGGTGAGATAGTGGTCAAACACTAGCCTGTCACAAATAAAATAAAATAAAAAATACTTCCTGAAATTGTTATTTAACTATACATAATAATTAGAGCATTCTCTTAAACCTGACTAATGCCTAGTGAAACGTTATTTTATATCGTTTAAAATGACTAAAACGCAATCACTGTGAACGTAAAGAAGGCGAATAACTTACTCGTTTTGATTTGTCTTATGAGTTTAATATCCGCGGAAACTGAACAAAGGACCTTATACAGCTGAAAAAATACTTTTTATCTGATATGTGAAACGTGCGTTCAACTACCTAAATCTGTGATATGTGAATACTCCTAGACAGAGCAAGTTACTACAGAAGTTTAGTACAGAAAATAGTTAAAGCTGAGAATGTAACGAAATACATTTATATCATTAAACACATTATATTTTAATTACGGAAGCTGGTTGGGAAATTTGAAAATAGGGATGATCTATTTAGCCCGTCAGTTAGATTATCATAAAATATTGGAAATGTACACAAAATCAAATCAACAGAAAGTTATTCTCAAAAAAAGCTCGTGACGTCACGCCTCAGTACACTTTTTACGAATTTTTAACGCACTATAGATATAGTGCGTTAAAAATTCGTAAAAATTGTACTGAGGCGTGACGTAACTGATAAATAACTTAGATAAGTTATTTTTTGGATAATTGACAAAAGAACGCATCCAATATTTTTTAAGCCTATTTCCAGCAGCTATATCAAATAAATAATTTATTGACATAAATATAGAGGATACAATTTGGATTCTGAAGTCTCTGCTTCCCGATATAGTTTACAATGTGTTTCGTGAACCAGCGTCTCCAATGACTATAATATTGACGTTAATAATTAGGGGCAGATCCAACATCGCTTTGGTATGTTTTTTTTCTAATCCTAGAAAATTTTGCTATATGTACGATATGGTCGGCAATATAATATATATTTAGACGGCAATCGCTAGACGCTAACCTAGTAATTCACAGGACTACTTAGTTATTCAGAAGACAAAACTGCAATTAAAAACACTGTAAATGAACACCGAATCCCAAACAGGTGTAGTGTGTTTACCAGCTTCGATCACATCGTCACTTACCATCAGGTGAGATAGTGGTCAAACACTAGCCTGTCACAAATAAAAAAAAAAAAAAAAAAAAATAGCTATATTTATCGAAGCGCTACGAGATACAGCCCTTGACATTATGTAACTTATTGTATTGAAGCCGGGTCTAGCTCTTGAGAACAATTGCAATTTATCAAGGCGCAAATTATACACTTGGCGAGGCACTTGGCTTTTTCTAAATGTACCACGGTGTTGAGATGAAATCTTTGAAACTCTTTTTCATCATCACCATCATCATCATCTTTGACTAGTCTATTCATAGAAACTTTTACATTATTTTGAAGAGTAACAGGTTTCTCGCGAATTGGTTTCAAGTATTTAATACATTTAAGAATGTGTTGTTTTTTATCAGCGGTTATTTAAATGTGCGATTCCGCTTATTGCACATTGCACTGATAAAACTTACGAGTAAATGTAGTAGGTATATTTTATATATATTTGGAGTTCTAGGATCTCTAAAGTTTTTAATTTTTCTCGCGGATTTTCCAACGAATCTAATAAAAAATATAAAAACAACTAATAAATAATAAGTCGACTTTTCTGGTGTGTTGAAAAATTATAGATTATGAGTATGTCAAACCACACACTGCATTTTTTGTATTTTCATAATGATCGAAAATGTATTGTTTATAAATTTACATTTGAATTAACATTTTAGTCAGCGACGTTTTTAACGTTTTAATCCGAAATACAGCGATGTTAAAAACATGTAGGGCAATATTTCTTTTTGTATCTAATATCTCAGGGTTATGAGCGCAGTGATTTGCCCGCGCATCCTGCGTGGCAAATATTTAAGTTCAATACTCTGGGTGGCACTATAGCCAAGCTTGACGTTTACCACCAGGCGAGCGACTTGCACGTTCCGTTTATCAATAACATTAAATAAAACCGGCCAAGTGCGAGTCGGACTCGCGCACGAAGGGTTCCGTAACATTATCTATAAATCAATAATAAAATGAAGTTTGTTGTATGGGTGCCCCCCTAAAATATTTATTCTATTTTATTTTTAGTATTTGTTGTTATAGCGACAATAGAAATACATCATCTGTGAAAATTTCAACTGTCTAGCTATCACCGTTCTTGAGATACAGCCTGGTGAAAGACGGACGGACGGACGGACGGACAGCGAGGTCTCAGTAATAGGGTCCCGTTTTTACCCTTTGGGTACGGAACCCTAAAAAGAAAGCTGGTTGGACATGAACGTATGCACCTCAGATACACCATATGTGTACAGGATGTAAATTTTTTAGGATTTATGACATTTCTGACCGACATCACAAACGAATCTCCAAAGCAAAGTGATGTGAAAAGGCAAAGCGTAGAATTCAGTCGCTTAACTTATAATAGGATTACCGGATGGTTCGATAAAGCCAGCCGGTCAGTGAGCTTAGCTTAAAATGGTTATATGCGGAAGTGGTTGGCGTGTTAGAAATCGATTTCTGAGACTCTACCTTTAGTCGTTATTCCAGAGACCATTTTGAACAGTATAATTAATAACGACAAGACTGCTTTTGACAACATTTCCAGTTTGAGTTCACTAATGAAAGCTTAATGTCAAGTTCTTGAGTATTAAGATAATGTATGTTGCCTCATGTATATAAAAGATGACTTGAGAACGACTCGACCGATTTGGTTGATTTCTTTTATGTCGTGTTCGTAATTGTTTGGACAAGGTTTGTATGACAGAAATTAGCTTCCTTTTTAACTTAATTACCGCGGGCTAGCCTCAGGGTCCAATTAGTAATTATATACATAACAACAATTTCACACTCAAAGCCTCAAACTAAGTTCAATGACTTGTGTAGTGGGTGCCGGAAACATCACATTCACAATCGAACCCAGAACCAAAAAAATCCTAGAAATCTTGCGTTTCCACCGGGAATCGAACTCGACACCAGCTGCTTAAAAGGCGCACATGCAACTAAGTCAGCGGGCAGTTAAAATAAAATATATTTTATTGTACAATATAAACGCGAATGAATGGGTATAGAGGGCACGTGATTCGCTCCAATCAGCGAACTACAATAAAAAATAATCTACACAACACCCACGATATTCCGCAGCTGGGTAGCCTTGAACCTTAGCCATTAACAATAAAAAAAAATATCGTGTGTCAAGTTTTCTATGACATTGCAAAGCAATAACAACCAATAAAGATATTCAAAAGTTATTTAAGGGGATTGTAGTTCCTAAATTAGTAACGTTCATGACCATATCCGTTTCTCGTTAGCTTACCGAACAATATAGGGGCGTGTATTGTGTGTCTAAAATACGTATAAGTAATATTATACCCGTTGGCTTAGTTGGGTGCGCGTTTGCCTTCTATGCAGGAGTATCTATCGGGTTCGATTCCCGGCATGAAGACAAGTTTTCTCTCCAAGGACAATGTATGCCTCTGGTTCTGATTTTGTGTGTGTGACGTGAATGTTTCCGGCACCCACAACACAAGTCATCGAACTTGTGTAAGGCTGTGAATAAAAAATTGAAGTGGTGTGGCTTTTTTATATATTGTTGGAGGGTAGAAGATTATTCAGACTACGAGGGTATAAAAACCGCTGTCAACCACTGGACGTCTCTTTCGTCCGGTACACAGACCACATTCAGAGTAAACAGTCCTCGCCTGCGAGGACGTAGAATCTCCAGTCATGTCTCTCCAACTCAAATTAAAATCGATCGAATCAAACCGTTCGTATTCATAGGGCCCATTATCAACGGAACTCGGTATCGTAATGTTCTGGGTGTTTCTCTCCTCCCGCTGTTGCCAGGACAGGAGGTCGTGGCAGCGGTGAGAGAAACACAAACCGAGGCTCAAACCTCCTTCCAAATGGCCCTTGCGCTAGTTGCCTACTCCTCTATTATGCGGCTGAGCGCCTACCGCACTCGTCCTCCCGCCCGGGGACGCTGCAAAGGCTACACAAAGCCAGCAGCAAGTAGTCGGTCAGAAAAAAAAAATGGCAGTCTCTTAATTTACCGCCACTTAATTCATCGCGTCGTCGTGGAAGCATCTCTCAGACATTTTTCTTGCCCTGAGTCATTTTGTATTCAGTTGACTATTTGTTATAATTGTAATAAGTATATAGTAGTGTCGAGTGAAATTTCTTTTGTTTTTAATCAATTTTTCCTTAGAATCTCCAAGAATAAACTATATCTAATACTAAGTAGTACTGACTCATAGTATGAATCTTATTTACGTAATACGTAATCGTATTTGATTAGTATTAATAACGAAGAATCTATTTGTTCAGTGATTATCAACTTTATACTGACGATAATTACAATGAGAAATTTACAAAGGCTGTGCGGCCATATAATACCCGAGATGAAATCATCTGATAACGTTTTAATTACATATATTAACTTGTAGCCTCAATAACTCAAGGTTGGATACAAACCTATTATATACAATGAGAAGAAAATTGAGAGCAAAGACGATTGACAGACCTTGGCGATTGTACATGTACATTGCATGTTGTACTTACTATATACTCGTAGCTTCGACTTGTTAGTATTATATGAGCACTAATACACTGTATTATATACTAACATATGCATACACGATCTGCATATGCAGTGTTCACTCAAACTATTTTATGAAAAGTTTTTAGTATGTTATTTATTAGACGGCGCGCGGCGCGCTGTGATATGTAGCCTGACTTCCAATCGCTGCTGGTTCAATTTCGGACAAAGGCATTCGGTGAAAATACAATTAGAAGGTTCAGATAGGTGCCAATATAATATAAGTAACTTAGTTAATTAATTGATTACATAATACATGAAAATCATAAATCAGACTTAATGCGAAAATTCCATACACAAGTACTTCTAAAGATTATGAATTCATTTCACATTTATAATAGTGTAATAAGAGCTTTTGTGCTCAGCTCTTCCATTAATGAAGACGCGGCTTTGTAAAAGCTTTTTAATATGTTTATATGAAACAATACTTAAACATAACATAAAAGCTTTCACAATCAAAGCCCCATATTAAAATCGATTACTTGTGTCGTGGGTGGCGGAAACATTCACATCACACCAAGAATCTGAAACACCTTTATCCCTTTGACAGAAAACGTGTGTAACCACCAGGCATCGAACACGATACCCGCAACTTGTAAATTAAGGCGGACACGCAGCCAACGGGCAGTTCATTCTAGGTACTTAATACATAACATATATTTTAAAAGCCCATAAGTTTATTATAGACATAAATAGCCATGATACGGTCCTAAGCAAAACCCCCCACAACAGTAATATCAAGGTAAAGAGGGCTTAGTTTATCGAACAGAGGGTGAAGCGCGTTATTCAATACTGTAATACGTTACTCTTGTTAGAAAAACAAAATAATGAGGGGAAATAGAAGCGTATCGAAGTGTATTGTTTTTTTTTGTTTTGAAGGTAATTTGATAGAACAAGGGTGGATACAGAGAATGCGGGCGCTTTGTCTGCCCGAGGTATTTGTATTGTTGAAAATAGGATCGTTTTTAGCAACTATCGCACCTTCCATCGTTTTCGTAAAAGTCCGCCATTTTGTCTTTCTTTCAAACATATAATTATCGAAGGACACTTGGGGTTTTAAAACGAATATTAACAATAAATTAACAGTAGAAATTCACCCAGCCGTTTGGAAGATACGAGGTAATAAAGAAATTTACAAATATATATATACTTATATAAAAGATACGCGCGAAAAACATAACACTTTCTTGGCAGTCGGGTAAATAGTATCTTATGTCCAATGATATAAATATCAATTATCAATACCTAAGGCTAAAGCTAGGGTTTAAACTGCCAGTGAAGGTAATATCGTGATTAAATCTATAGTGGTAGGCCTGATACAGCCGTAAGCTCACCATTCTAAAACAGCAAAATCTGTTTGATAAAATTGTTCTAGCGGCTTGCTGAGAACGAGTCATTCTAAACCACGGACAAAGTATATTAAAATTTAAATCACCGTTTAGTTCTGCTGCTTTTCACCATTCGGTGATTTCTCTCTCTAAGTTGCAGAACTTATAGACGCTTAGTAATATTTTATCTTGATTTCTAATACCTATGACTATTACTGGCAATATAACATTAGAGATGGCGATTAAAATAATTTTCAATTTAAGTGATTTATGAGGTATACATTCATACTGCCTCATAAATCTCTTTATTATTAAATATTTATTTATTATTATAGAATTACAGACTATAACAATGATTTGTTGCAATAAGTCTGATAACGCGGTGTTCCTACCATTTGACAGTTCATGGTCACTCTACACGAGGTTGACCTTTATATATAGGTATGAAGTTATAAATTTACATAAGGAGAAAAAATACAGTGGATATACAAGTGAACAGCACAAGGAGTTATCTGCCGGCTAACGCGGCTCCGATGACACACAACAAGCATCTCATAGGAGGGATGACGTCATGCAAACAGCTGGACATAAGTAATATCAAATATTTTACATTACTCTTCCTCTAAAAAAACACTTGCCTGTCGACATCACTTGGTCAATGAAAAGGGACAAGAAATATATACATAGAAAAACGGAAGGGTCATTATTAAATGTTTAATTGAAACTTATGTAATATGTTTATATGACAATAAACATTTTAAAAAACGCCGTGTAAAATGAAAAAAAAAATCGTACAACCGAGTTCAACGACCTTCCTTACTTATTCAGTTATTCTTATCTAATATTCAAGCTTGTAAATAACTCTTTTGATGAAAAAAATATGCAGCACAGCTTGGCTTATTAACATTTGTTAAGAAAGTACAACTTAATTTCAATCTTACTGGTGACGACTTTAAGCTCAATTTCGTGTCTAGTCTATAAACAAAACAAGTCTGATGCCTTTGAAGAGGTTTTTAGATAAATACTAGACCAGTCTAGTGTTTCCTAAACGGGGTATGATGAATGTCTGCGTGGTAATGGACAAAGAAACCTGTGTAAATGTTTGTGCAAGCTCTTTAGATAATAGTGTTGAATACACTACTATACTTTGTACAGATAATGTAAGAGCTATAGATAATGGATTAGATCAGCAAACATTACTCTATTTCGGATTAAATTCGGACTGAAGCACAATGTTTCCAGTTCAATTGCAGGAAAATTAAAGAGTTTTAACATCTAATATCTCAGGGTCATGAACGCAGTGCCTTACAGAGCACGATTTTGATCAAGTTTAAAACTCTGGGTGACACTGAATTATATTGGGCAAGTGTAACGCTTACCATCAAGCCAGCGATCGTTTTCAACTATAAAAAATAAAAATATATACATGCTATTGTTAACGAAGAATTAACATGTTCGATTCCCAGCAGGCGCACAATTTTCCTGTCCCTGTCCTGTTCCAATGAACATTTCTACTTCTGGTTCTGGGTGTGATTGAGTGCGATATGTAAACGTTTCCTAAAGTTAAAATACAAAGTCAGTGTGGGGCTGGTATAAGGCTACGTCTAGATATAAATAATGTGGTGTAGTCACTTCCACGCTACGCAACGACCTGGCTGCGTTATGCTCAGTGGGTTTAGTTACTAAACAACGTTAAGCAGATCACATCGCGGGAAACGAATGGCCGTTTACAAATTTGAATACAACTTACAGACTGGTAATTTCCTGGCATCTAACCAACCCAGCCTAGCCCGAGGTCACTCAATGCCGTCACACGAGGAACCTTGCGCCATACGGAAGCAGCATAGCATATTTACCGTAGCTAATTGGTAAGTCTGCTGCAAAGTCTGCGACATTCGGACAAGGACGTTCGGCAATGCAGCTGGCGCTAGTTTAGCATGCACCTCTTTTCAGTAAAAAAGCCTCGACATGTAAGATTATCTGATGAGTGCAACTCTATCCAGTTGCACACTTTGAAAAGCATTTTTAAAAAAGCTGAGCTTCATTACGAGCACGATTGTCAAGTTGACTATTATAGAATGTATGCCGTAGCACACAGAACCGCGTTCGACGGAGTAAATTAAAAAACTAAAGGTAAATAAAAATAGTTTTTTAGCGCGATTGGGTCCCGACATATTACCTAAACTATGTGTTCGAATCGCGAAAGTTTAAAAATTACAATAAGTTATGGAGGTTATGCAAGGTCACGCGTGCCATACATATGTTCTATGATTTTTCATAAAATTCTCGAAAAGTAAGAAATATATCAAAATATTGGTTAAGCAATGGATAGACAATCAGCGTTTTCTAACTGATCGCTGGTGACGCGTTATCTAAATGCTAGCACTTATTTGGCTCAACGTATAAGCATTGCAATTCAGAGGCCGAATGCCGCCAGCATGATGGGAACGCTACCCCCCACTGATAGTGGGCTTGAGCACTTGTCGATGTCTTGTCTTAACTTAGGTCTTCCTGTATATGGTTTTAGTTTAGTTTTAGGAAATATAGGCAATTTGTAGAGATATTTGTTAATCACTATACAATACAATATTGCTTAAAACAAAACTCAAGGCAGAATTAATAAAATGTATGCTGTAGCTTCATAAATATTCAGAAATAATCAACCTGAATCAAACCATTTCTTAGCGTCATTTAAAGTTTGGCCAATGACCCCAAATGAGTCATTTTTGAGAAAGCTATTTTCTCTGTGATACTTTTTACGATAAAATCTTAGTGTATACACGAGCAATAGTAAGACAGTAAAGTTCTTGTGTGGGCTTGATGATTGTTTCCTTTGATTTGGGCTTTTTATCTTTAATTAAACATTTGGGCTTGTCTCATATGGATTTGACTTATGTTCTCTGTGGTTAAACTATTTTGAGATGCATCACGACCAGTCGTACCTGTCACTCAGTTTATTTATTATTTACCGACTTCCCAAAAAAGGAGGAGGTACTCAAGTCGACTGTAATTTTTGTTTCTTTTTATGTGTGTTATCTCATAACTTCTTTGTTGCTTTCCAATTGGTCACATTTAAATTTGATCAAAATCTGATCAGTAGTTCTTGAAATATTGACAATAATGCGTATTCTGTGGACTACATTGACGATGTTCTTGTTTTTGACCGACTTCAAAAGTTACCTCATAACTTCTTTCGTGGTGAACCGATTTTGATGATTATTCTTTATTTGAAAGCTGGTGCTTTTCATGTGGTCCCATTGAAATCAAGATCTGATCTCTAGTTTTTTAGTTATCGTCAATAACGCGTGTGCAATACATTCAATCTGATCAAGGTTCCGAAGATAAAGCGGTGAAGTCGGTTTTTTAAGCTTTGCTTGCGTTTAATTATTTAATTTCCAATTATCAAAATATTTTCATAGATTTATTGAATCCCCTAATTTCAATCTGAGATAATTGTTCTAGTTTGTTAGACATGTGATTGTCGAACGTCGTTATACCCAAACACATCCTCATAACTAAAAAGGAGAGTAAACCGCTTCAATACCCGCAGGAAGATAGGGAAAAGTAATTCAAGGGAGACATGGTAAAATCCCCGCCATCGGAATAACGGATAAAAACTTTGGTGGAACTTTGCCATGGGACCTTTATCACAAAGGATGTCTGTCTGTCTTGTCGGATCCTTTTTGGGCCGTAAAAAACCACATCTAAAACGGTATAAAATCCTTATTACTTTGAACTTTTTTGGCAGAGATAGTTAAGTTAGGGACAATCTCTCCCTGCTACCACAAAAGCTGCGAAGAAATGTGTTCGAAACGTCAAGAGTAAAAGTTATGTCAAATAAACAAAATGCGTTATGTTGTTTAAATCAAATCATATGTCGAAAGAAGGTTTTACCCTTCCTTTTCTGACCGAGCGAGTGCGCAAAGTGCGTGCGAAGAGTCTCCGTTTTAGCTTGGGCAAAAATGCTTTTCGGATGTCCGGCTGTCTTTCTCTACATGTCGCATTTCTCAACCGATTGTCGTGAAATTTTGTAAGAAGGTTCGATAGTTATATAGATTTTTTTGGCGATTAAGTTATTGGAAATTTTTGAAGACGGCGTTTGTGCGAATTTTGAAAACGAAAAAAAAACATATTAAAGCAATTTCGAAAAATACAGGAGATCTTCAGCTGAGTTACTAATTGTATTAGTTCAGAGAAGATGCTGCGTTGAGAATGGAAACACAGGGCTTCGGTGTTGTTTATTTCGCTATCATCTCTGAAAAGAATAACATTTAAATAATTGAACAAAGCTTTACCGACTTCATCGCTTATATTTCGGTTTTGGCTTGACCGTTTTCGATACAAAAAAAACTTAAAATCGATTCATTATTGGCGGAGATATCGCGTAACATACATACAAAAAAACATACAACCAAATTGAGAACCTCCTTTTTTTAAGTCGGTTGAAAATGCAACACAATTCGAGGCTGACCCAAATTACCGCAGATAAACTTAAATGTCCCCTTTTGAGAGTAGGTTAACCTATTCGCGAAATAAATTTTACTCTTATACTGCTTGAGTGGTAAAACGCGATATGATATCTTAATTTGCAGTAGATAAGAGTCTATTTTGCGTCCTGTAAACATTCATTGATAAACTATGTGATTCATATAACGTTTATTCTTTGTGTAATTATCAAAATACACCATACGCCTTTTTTATATATACTCGATAGGCAAGCATTTGACCACTATCTCACCTGATGGAAAGTGATAATGCGGCCGAAGATGTAGCATGCTTGACTAGAAGATACCTTGACTTGAAGAGTCCCAGATTATACCGTTCGGGGAACAAAGACGCGGGCAATGAATTCCACTCCTTCGCAGTACGGATGATAAATGTAGAAGCAAAACGCTTCGAGCGAACCATATATGTCAACCATAGATGGTGTTCGCCAGATTGTCTTGTTGTTAGAAGGTAAAACGGACATGGACCGGGACCGGGATGGGAATTAACTCGTGTAATTCCAGCGCACACTCGCCAAAATGTAACCGATAGAACACCGATAGGCTTGCGACCTTACGTCGGTGACCGAGACTCTGCAATTTGTACTCAATTAGCTTATCATCGCCAATGAGTCTTAAAAAAAACGCTGAAGTAAAACTAGAAGAAATAATAAATCATACGTTACCTAATGCCTACTTCGCCTACGCGATGAGACGTGTGAACGTTTTATCATAGATTAATATATGAAGTCGGTTAAAAGAAGCAGCATTGACTGCTTTAGGTATATGCGCTTGCCGTTTGTTAAAATAACATGCACATAAACGCTTTCACACTCACAGCCCCACACTAAGTTTGATGACTGTCGTGGGTGCAAACATTCACATCACACAAACAGAAATCAGAAACACAAATTTGTGATCGAACCCGATACCCCGGCTTAGAAGGCGAACGCTCAACCAACTAAGCCAACGGGCAGTTAAAAATATGAGCTTATACTATTTACTTGATGAATTATGTACTTACTAGCTTTTGCCCGCGGCTTCGCTCGCGTTAAGAATTATTATTTTAAAATTGACAAACTTTCATCCCCTATTTTATCCCCTTGGGGGTAGAATTAATCAAAATCCTTTCTTAGCGGATGCCTACATCATAACATCTACCTGCATGCCAAATTTCAGCCCGATCCGTCCAGTGGTTTGGGCTGTGCGTTGATAGATCACTATGTCAGTCAGTCAGTCGGTCACCTTTGAGTTATATATCTATATATATAAAAGAAAGTCGTGTTAGTTACTCTATTTATAACTCAAGAACGGCTGAACCGATTTGGCTGAAAATTGGTGGGGAGATAGCTTAGAACCAGGAGACGGACATAGGATACTTTTTAGGAACGCCACATGTTTTTTTTTTTAAATAGGTGTATAAAAATCATTTTCTCATACGTCACTCAGATTTGGTAAAGTACTAGGCAAACATAACAACGAAGGAGGTAATAATATAGTCACGTGGCATTGTATGCCGGGTATGGCTTCCTAAACATGCACATTCATTGACTGTTAGGCGGAACGAAGGTCGCCGGGACAGCTAGTATTTAATAATTAATAGATTCATTTCAGACATGTTTATGTTAGACTATGAGAATTTATATTATCTATATATTATAATATAGATGATAAATATATTCTCATAGTTTAAAATAAACATGTGTTATAAATAAATATGTTTAATAAAAGGAATTACGTTCCAAAAATGGATTTTACAAGATCATAATCTTTACAATTACAACACATTAAAAAAAAAACTTTAACACTCACATCCCCAGACTAAGGTCGATTGTGTCGTGGATGCCAGAAACATTCACATCACACACATAACCACAACCAGAACCAGATATAATTTTTTTCTTGGGGAGTAAACTTGTGTTCCCGCCGGTAAACGAACCTGATATCCGCTACTTAGAAGGCGAAAGCTTAACCAACCAAGCCAGCGAGCAGTTCACAGTATAACATGCAATCATAAAATAATTAAAACCTAACTAAATATTGATACAGCCAGTCAATTCCATGTTTTCGTCGGAGCATAAGGTTTTCCCTTACGTCCATTATGAAACAACTATCTATAATAGATTGAACTGAACAATGGCGTCGGAATA
The DNA here is from genome assembly GCA_948107665.1 of Lomographa bimaculata. Lineage (NCBI taxonomy): Eukaryota > Metazoa > Arthropoda > Insecta > Lepidoptera > Geometridae > Lomographa > Lomographa bimaculata. The sequence goes on along the minus strand of OX403612.1, from coordinate 3,929,986 downwards.
TGGAATTTCCCAACCCCCATCAACGGCCGCTGAATAGGACATGTGTTTGTCTCTCTCGCTCTTGTACGGGAGAGAGAGATGGAAGACAGGTAGGGTTGCAATTTGAACTGCAACGGAGGTGCATATACAAACTGTTACATTTTGATTGTGAGGAATATCCACATTGTATTTATGTTGGGTTTGTGTGTGCTATGGAATAACATATGATAAAATACTCAGAGTAACTTATAACTGATTGAGCTTACATTATTGTTCACGAACTGCCCGTTGGCTTAGTTGGGTGAGCGTTCGCCTTCTAAGCAGGGGGTATCAGGTTCGATTACCGGCGAGAACACAAGTTTTCTTCCAAGGAAAATTTGTGTTTATGGTTCTGGTTGTGATTGTTATTATGTGTGATGTGAATGTTTCCGGCACCCAAGACACAAGTCATCGAACATAGAGCCCGAGAGTGTAAAAATAAAATGTAATAATACATAGTTATATAAGTGCAAAAATAACTGAAATAGATAATTCGTAAACTTCCATAGTTTGTATTTTTATTTCTATATATTATTTAAAACTGTCTTGTAACGAAACGGCACTAAAATATGATAGTTTACCGCACTATATTCTCAGATAAAATATTACAGGGATACCTATAATATACACGGATATTTTATTGGGCAACCCTGCCGGCCGGGTCGAGTTTATAATTTAGTATCGGGTGTAGATAGTTCTATTCCTATGAAAAGCTTTAAGAGGGGTTGCTATGGTATTAAATACCGGGAAATTTACGTAGTATTTAAGTTGTTTATCACGGGTCCAATTTCCAGCGAGCAGACGATTATTAAATTTTGTAGGATGCGGAATAAATATGTTACCGTTTATTCACACAATTATATGCCTATAACCAAAATCAAAATGAATGGGAACGCTACATATCGGTAGTGGGCGCACTTAAGAGATGACTTATAGGTAACTTAGGTAATTTTAGTTTAGTTTTAGGAAATATAGGCAATTGGCCTTTAACCAAACATAATCCTACTAATATTATAAATCCGAAAGTTTGTGTGTAAGTGTGTAAGTATGTTTGTTCACTCTTCACACTTTAACGGCTGAACGGATTTGGATGAAATTTGGAATGTACATAGATTATACCTAGGATTAACACATAGGCTACTTTTTAACTTGATAATAGCGGGCGAAGCCGCGGGGCGCGGCTAGTATAATATAAATGATAAACTCTACTGAGCTGTGTGTACGTATCTTAGATAAAACTAGCAGAACCCGGCACTCGTTGCTATGCCAAGTAAAATACCAAAAAAATCAGAGTAAGGTGTTCTTTCCTTAAGCCAATTACGGCAACCTCTTCTTTGTAGTCGGTCAAAAATTAGATACACCCGTTCGTTCCACTTTTATCGTTCTATGTTATGGGTTTGAGCCCAGTCTGTACAAACAGGAAAATATGTTTCCTGATGGTTTTCTGATAATAATGTTCAACATAGTTTCAATTATTTCCAATAGCGTAGAACAAACGCATTTAACGTATTTAATTCGATGGAAACTACATAAATAAACGCTTTCACACTCACAGCCCCACACTTAGTTCGATGACTTGTGTCGTGGGTGCCGGATACATTCACATCACACACACAATCACAACCAGAACCACAAATTTTGCCTTGGGGAGAATACTTGTGTTCCCGTCTTGAATCGAACCCGATACTGCTTAACAAACACATCTTAAGTATGTACGTTTGTTCCATTGTGACGTTCTAGAGACCAAACGCATGGCCAGATTTTGATCCTTAGTCAATCCATTTGTCTTAATCTTGAGAGTGTCACTAAAGACACGACAGTAATCAAAATAAGCCGACGAACTATGTTAAGGGGGCTTTCATTCAATAGGTATTTAAAAATATTAATTACGTTTATCTAACAATTTATTATATCGAATTATCATTCACGATCTATAACGAATTAAAGTTGGTTAGCAACCATACTCACTTTAATTTTCAATACTTATAATAAAGCTGTGGTATAGTTATTATATACCTAATCATTGTAATCTTGTAATAGGTCTTATTAACGAAAAATTATATATATAATAAATAATTTAAACGCAAGCAAAGTTTAAAAAACCAATTTCACCGCTGTATCTTCGGAACCCTTGATCAGATTAAATGAAATAAATACGCATTATTGAGGATAACTCAATAATTCTTGATCAAATTTAAATAGGAACACATGGAAAGCACTAGCTTTCAGTTAAAAAAGAAAGAATCATCAAAATCGCTAGAACCTCTAGGTGAATTTCTTTCACCTAGAGAGAAGTAATGATGCACTATGACACACATAAAAAAAAAAGACGTGTGGCACTCGGGGACTGCCGCGGTAAAGCTATTGCATAGCATTTTTTATCAACTTATGCAATTATAATTATTTATTTATTTTATTTATGCAGTATTTTTTTTCCTGCCACCTAGAGGCGAGTTGCTGAACTAAAGAGACAAGCGTGACATTTAAAAAAAGTGATTAAAAGTTCTGCTATTCATCGATAGATGGCAAAACTAAAAAGTATCACCGCTGTGCCGGTCGGAGTAGGGGGTGTTAGGTTATTTTCGTTACGGAATTTCTGGATTCGGTCTCCACGCTCAAGGCCCGCGATAAAAGCTATGCAATAGCTTAAAATACAGACGAATTGAGTACCTCCTCCTTTTTTTGAAGTTAGTAAAAATTAAGTTCATTTTTTATACATCCGGGTTTTATTTTTAATATATTGACTTATTAAAGAATAGATGACAGTTATATTTAATTCAAGTATTACAAGAAAGCCTTGGGCTCTTTGGGAAAGATCCCAATTCCCAAACAACATCGCGCGTCGGGCTGACGCCAGGCGCAATACCTTATGATATTTGGAAATACCTATTCCATTTGGCCTGAGCCCAACAAGTTGTCAAAACAGTAGACAAGGCCCAAAACTGCCGCGTATTTGAAATATCAGATCAAATACTCATCAACATTATACACTTAGAATCCTTCATCTCTTTGATTCAGTATAATCCGTGCGCGATGAGAATAGGATTGCGACCATTTGGAACTGAGACACGCTCGGACCGCCCGCGCCGCCGGCTAGCCTTAGCGTCGGCAAACTCGCGTGAAAGCTCGCATATGCTTGTTGGGTTTTTCGGTGTTCTAACGCATTGAAAATGATGGTACATTGACTATGGATGACGAATCTAGTGATTCAGGAATTATATAGCCAAGAGATCTTTTTGACAAAGATAATTATGAGTTAACTCTAAAATATAAGAATAAAACAATATGCCTAAACATTATTATTAAAAGGATTACAATTTGCAAACATGAAACATTTTTGTTTATTTTCATAACCCAAGATAGCTTACAGAAATATACCTATACTAGCCTTGCCCGCGGCTTTGCCCGGTATTATCAAGTTAAAAAGTAGCCTATGTGTTAATCCTATCCTACTAATATTATAAATCCCAAAGTTTGTGTGTAAGTATGTTTGTTCCCTCTTCACGCTTTAACGGCTGAACGGATTTGGATGAAATTTGGAATGTACATAGCTTATACCTAGGATTAACACATAGGCTACTTTTTAACTTGATAATAGCGGGCGAAGCCGCGGCACACGGCTAGTATAGGTATAAGCTATGCACCTTAATTTTTTTATCCAAATACGTTCAGCCGTTGAAGCGAGAAGAGGGAACAAACATACTCGTACTTACACACCAATTTTCGGATTTATAATATTAGTATGATATTTAGAACATTTCTGCTAACTTTACCTGGGAATAAATCATATTCCATTTCCTTTGACAAGGTTCCATCCCATTCTCATAGCGCGCGGATTATAAACTAAGGTAGAAATGAGCAAAATATACTCGTAGTTGGACGAATTGGTTCATTGGACTCAACTTGCATTGATTCATGGCGGCTATGGCAAAAGATAATAAAACCAGATGATACGATAGCGCACGAGGTTAAATTTACTTCCAACACAATTCTCCAACAAGGGAAGAGTGTGTAAAATTTATTCTTGTGATTGGCCAATGCAAGATCTAGCTTTGATATAGTTGCTGTAGTTGTACGACCAATCACAATGTTCGTAATCATTGCTTTTTTTATGATCCTGACGGAAAGTGACGATGCGGCGGTTGCTTCAAAAGGCATCTTGTTTTCGTATCGTAGAAAGGTTCTAGCAGTAAAATATATGTGATTTTGTTTTTTTTTAATGCTTGATAGGCAAGCATTTGATCAATATTTCATCTGATGGAAAGCGGTGGTGCGGCAGAAGCTGTAGCTTCACTTACCAGCAGGTGAGATAGTGGTAAAATGCTTGACTATCCAGCATAAAAAAAATGTCTTTATTCACTCTTGACTTGAAGACTCCAAGATTATACCGGGAAACAAAGACGCGGACAATGAGTTCCACTCCTTCACAGCACGAATGACAAGTGTGTTGTATGTTAAAAAAACAGATCCTGTACGTGTAAAACAAGAGACCCCGTGTCCCAGCAGCGGTGTGGGAACAAAACGAGCTGATGATAATGACGGACGAAATAATAACAAACTGTCAAACGTCATCCATTTATGGTTGACATACCTTCAGTTCGGTCGAAGCGTTTCGCTTCTACGTTTATCATTCTTACAGCGAAATAGTGGAACTTATTGCATGCGTCTTTGTTCTGAACGGTACATTCTGGGTGTCTTCAAGAGTGAATAGGTATCTTCAAGGCAAGGATGTCCCATCTTCGGAAGCATCGTCACTTTCCATCAGGTGAGATAGTGGTTAAATGCTTGCCAATCCAACATAAAAACAAAGATTAAGTGTTGGAAAATCTGATAAAACATGCAGTGGCTCGGAACTGTTTAGTTTCTTGATGGTAGATCGAATTTATGACATGAACGAAAAAGAAGCACCGTGACCAGTGAGTTTGATCAAACTGAACCTTATCTCTTTGTAGTTCTAGTTAGATAGTAGACCGGTACAGACAAGACTAATAGCAGATTCCAGTACAATTTCAAACAAAGATCATTCTATTTACTATCCTTAATCTTTCGGCATAAGTCCCCTACAAAATATTTCAATGTAAAATAGTCATTATAAGCATAACAAATCGTTCCGTTTATTACAATAACGTGTTATTAGTAACTCTGAACTGTAAATAAGGCTAGCATGACTATCAGTAATATTCGTAGGCTCGTAGTCCGCCTGGTCGATCGTAGCCGATTCACAAGGCTAGGCAATGTTCAGTAAGGCCAGTGCTTGCTTTGATGGATGGCTGAGATTTATAACCGTCGATCTCGGCTGTTAGTCATACGACAATCGTCTTTGTCGTTCCTTCACTAATGAGGATCATGACCATGGATTTGTTTCATTTTGCCAAGGATGCATGGAGGCGAATTGCACAAGCGCTTTCTAGTGACTACATAATATAGATACACCTAGATTAATATAATTATGTATAATGTGGAATAATAAAAAAAAAATGAAAAAATGCGCCGCCGATTTTCTTGCCAGGTTCTTCTCGAGATGGCTGTAATTTTGCAAATCATGTAATTTTGCAAACTTTCATGCCTCTTTGGGGCCCATGTGAATAAACTATTTTGTTTCTGTCCCGCGCCAGTTCAATAGATCGTTGCAGAGTTTCACTATATTATAATATCTTTTAAGACAACAGACGTATAAAAAACCTTTAAAATTACCTGGAATTTTCCTACTCCCACGTTTTTTACCTTGTATGCTTGTTCAGCGATATACTGATAAACTATCGTGGTGTAGAACCGAACCGCGCATGATATTAAATCTAAAATCGGATGACTATTTAAATTTGGTAGGATGTTATGCTAAATACACACAACAAAAACAAAGTTATGCCTTGGTATTGTAATTTCAGTATAGAGAATTTGTAGGAATAAAAATTTGTTTGCGTTAGAAACGAGATTTGAGCATAAAAGTTTTACATAATCTATGTATAGCATCTAGTACTCATATCTGTTCAGATAGATAACAAGACGTGTCTTTACAATGCTTTTTATTATTTTATCCTGAGGACAGAGCCGTGGAGTGAGGTACACAAAATACTCGATTTATAATATTTATTTTCAAAAGGATAGTGTGGTTAGTAGACGTTAGGACTACGGCATTATTATTCAAATTTAAAATCAAAATCGTTTATTCACATGGGCCCCAAAGAGGCACTCATGAAAGTTAATGATTCTATTGCCAGATTCGCAAAATTACAGCCATCTCGAGAAGAACCTGGCAAGAAACTCGGCGACGCATTTTTTTTTCATTAATTTTTTTAAAAAACATTTTTAATCTCTACAAAGAAAGGAAAACTTTCATCGCCGTGTTTTTGTAGGTCTGTAGTATATGTATTTTGTGGTTCTGCTATATTCTGACCACGACCAATCAGTTCATAAAACATGTTTGTCTTTTATAAAAGTCGCCACTTTACCTCACAGATTTACTGTAAATAGGAACCTGAATACCATCGCAAATATTGGACCGAGTGCTAAAATGGCGAAACCTAAATAAACAAAAATATTTCATCTAGATCCATGTAATTTTTTCGCAGGTATTTGTTAGTCCCAATGCCTGTGAAATTGTAATATTCGAATTTAGTCCAGAATGCGTAGCTTTTAGTCGATTCAATCAACACAAATTAATAGGTTTTTCGCAGTGTAGGTAATTGGGGCCATCCATAAATTACGTTACACGTTATGGGGAAGGGAGGGGGTCGACGAAGTGTGACATTGTGTGACGAGGGGCGGGGAGGGATCCCAAAATATGTGACATCACATTTTTTTTTAATATAATATTTTATATCTAAGTATCACAACACTACATTTAAACTACATACCTACTAAATAACATAATAACGATGAACTCATTATATTATGTACAATTAAACACAAGTAAAGCTTTAAAAATCCAGCTTCACCGCTTTATCTTCGAAACCTGGATCAGATTTAATGTATTGAACACGCATTATTGACGATAAATCAAAAACTAGTGATCAGATCTTGATCAAATTAAAATGTGACCTATGGTAAAGCAACAAAAAAAATAATGTAAAAACAAAATATGTGACATCACACTAGGTAGGGGGGGTTACAATGTGACAAGGACGGGAAAGGGGTCAAAAAAATCATGAAATTCGTGTGACGTAATTTATGGATGGCCCCTATTAGGATAAAGGTCGAGACGATAGTAGATAATTTCTGTTTTAGCATTTGGGGTAATGGGGGACTGTAAGGGCATGTCTGGTATATATCTCATGTCAATCATTTATTCAGTGAACAGATTTTGATAATAAGCAGGGATAAATCGATGATATAGTTGAGAATGCTATGCTCCTTCAATTACACCTCAAGAACTGAAGATTACTATCAATCACTTAATATTACTATCAATCGCGGATAGGTAACAAAATAAAAGTTAATACTAAACTTTTTACCGTTTACAATAAAAATGATAGGGAGGAATATTTTTTAAGGTTTGAGAACTAACAAGATATTAGAAAGTATAGGTATTATTAAGTGAAATGTCAAGCAAATAAGTGCTGCGACGAGTTTAACAAAGCGATTACCTGATAGAAATCTTTGGTTGTATCATATTTCCTCATTAATTTTGAACGAAACATTAATGAACAAACCGTGTTACAGAAACTTGCTCATAGATAACTTAATAGCAATTATGTATTGTTAGTATTACGGAATGGATAAAGATATCAAATACCAAGAGAGGAATCTTTGAAATGTCCGTAGATTCCCGGAATGACTTTCAGAGAGACAACTTGAGCCTAGACGGCGACTTTTGTTCAACCTTATTTGATATTTTTGATATTTAGTAGCATATTCCTTGTAATATTACGTGATTAACAGATAGATTGCTTAAATGAGTATTACAATTTATCTTAAATTTATATTAAACTAGCCGTGCCCCGCGGCTTCGCCCGCTATTATCAAGTTAAAAAGTAGCCTATGTGTTAATCCTAGGTATAATCTATGTAAATTCCAAATTTCATCCAAATCCGTTCAGCCGTTAGAGTGTGAAGAGGGAACAAACATACTTACACACTTACACACAAACTTTCGGATTTATAATATTAGTAGGATAGAATAATCCGAAAAATAATAATAATGGTTTTTAATTTGTGTGCAAGTGTGAAAGTATTTTTGTTTTCCCTTCGCGCTTTAACAGCCGACCGGATATGGATGAAATTTGGAATATACATAGCTTTTACCTAGGATTAGCAAATAGGCTACTTTTTAACTTGATAAACACGGGCTAAGCTGACGCGCAAAGCTAGTTTCTAACATAGGAAGCACACAATGAAGTCCGTGCAGTATGGACAACAATAGAAACTAAATAGGACAAAAGGAGTTATTTGATGTATGATATATCCCACTATGGAACCTTACATTGATACAGGGGCCATTAGGGGCCAGTTCACTACTATAATACTTCACAATAGGGTAAATTGGGTCTGGCCCCTGTTTAATAGAAACGAGTTCTCCCCAAAAGCAAAATATTGAACACGAATTAACTGAAATTATTACACCCGGTTTGATAACAGTATATTTCAATGGAATCCCGGTCATCTCAGCTCTGACCCAGATACGTCAGCTTCTGAAAACCGTTTATCATTGGGTCACTAGTGTGCCGAAGCCCCGGGCAAGTTTGAATGTGGCTATGGTATCTTTTGAAGGGAAGTATACAATCTAGATTTTCTTGGTAATAAATGCCTCTAGGTAGCCAAATGGCCCGGGCGCCGTGGATAGGGGAACGACCTTTGGGAGATAAATCTCCCCAGGGTTAGAGGGGAATATATATAATACCTCTTGCTGACCCCAAGGCCGGTGAGATAAAACTTCGTCAACAAAAGAGGTACAAAGGTACGAGGGGCGGTACTACTCATTTGCTACACACCTGTTTAAGCTATATCGCATAACATTGTATTCAACAGCGAAAGAGCCCTGGTGACCTATATTACAGGTTCGTTTTAAACTTTCCGCAGGCACCAGTCTCTTTTGTCATTGAAACAATTGTGGCTTGATTGTTTTGTAAAGAGAAAATAAACGCTTTGATTGATTGAACAGCAGAACTGCGCTAAGGGGTAAGGTAAGAATGAGTAAAATGAAATGGATTCTTTACCTACTCGTGAACCCATGTTGTGAATAGGATTTAGCATGAGTTTACTGCCAACCGCCTGCCTGACGTCAGACCTCCTCGGGAATTATCGAAAGTCAACGGAGCCACTTTCTTTAATTAGCAGGAGTACCACGTACGGGTGAGGTCAGCGTTGGTGGCTCGGTGTTATATCGGCTTTATCTCCTCTGAGCGTCTTAAAGGTATGATATATGCCTGATCATCAAATTCTACGTCGCACACGATCTAAGTAAAGATCTTGCAATCTCTTATCTAACATACTCATTAAGATCTCCTATCTATTGAACGAATTGCAATTTGCGAACTCTTTTCTACAATGATTGCCATCGAACTGTAAAGAAAATGGGCACACTATCGTCCAGGCAGACCGGATAGCCGAGCATAAACGGTTCTCAGACGTATTCAAATGCTATCCCAGGGGTTTTGGGATTTTAAAATGGGTCCTTAGTAATTGGAAAAGCTTTTTTATTGAACTGCCTTTTAGCTTAGTTGGGTGCACGTCCGCCTTCTAAGCGAGTTCGATTCTCGGAGGTAACACAAGTTTTCTCCCTAAGTGTAATTTGTGTTTCTGGTTGTGATTGTGTGTGTGATGTGAATGTTTCCGGCACACACGACACCAGTCATCGAACTTATGCGGGGCTGTGAGTGTTGTAGCGGTTTTTTTTAAAATTATTGTCTATTAAAGCATTCCATAGAAACAGAACTAGAAGAAAATCAGTGAAACTTCCATCTAAATGTAAAGTATCTTAGATATTTTAGGGCTTGTATGTGATCAAAATTTCAAGAGGTGAATGCTTCGGCTGAAGGCCATTAACGTGACATGTTCACTATACCTAACATATCAAAAGGCCAGTTTAACAAGTCAAGGCCGCAAAAGTAACCCGAAAGGGTAAGCTAAAAACTCGAATACTTTATGCGTCTAACTGACAAGAGATTTTCCCTACATTGTTTGTGGCTGAGAAGCGTAAAGGTTGTGATTACTGATTAAATATACAATATACTGTCGATTTAAACATTATTGTGACTAATTCTTGATTTTATTTCAATGCCGTGGCTTTGTAATTTAAGTAAGATACAAATCTATATTTGCTAGAGAAAATGTATCTACTATACGTATATTATAATTTTGATAGTCTATTAGTATTAAATCGTAGAGATGATGTCATGGGACCTATACTGACATTTAAAGAAGATTCTACTGTTGTTAAATCATATAATGTTTTAAGTAATACGCTAATAAAAGGATATCTTTAGTGTAAAAATTTTAGTTTTCTTAACTGCCTGGACACACCTTGCCATTGCGTAATTCCTCACCATCAACATTTTGCCTGGAAGAGATCGCTGATAAGACCGCCTTACACTTATTCTGTAAGTCATTATTTTCTGTTCTCTTTTTTCACAATTAAGATGTTCAATAAAGAGTTTATCTATCTATCTAATCCAGCAAAAAGCACTGACTTTTTGCTGGCTTTACTGACTACTGACTACTACGTCAGTATAAGCTGAGAATGACATTATTATGATGTTGACGATATAACAAAAAATCTACCTTTGTGTTGTATTTATTTCTTTCAGTACTTTACATACATCATGACATAATTCTCAGAGCAACCGCAAACAATTATTTTTAATTTGTTTTAATATTAGTCATGGAAAAATTCAATCCTTTTATTTGTGTGGTGAAAATTATAAAACTATGACATAATTTACGGTCATTCACATAGAAAATATTTATGGGGAAAACGACTGAACTTTTAAAAATACTGGCGTTATCTCCACCAGTGGGCACGGCCGTGTGGGGATTACGACGATAAAGCATACATTGCGGGATCTAAAAGGAGATTTAGGTCCCGCAATTTATATCAAGGCATACTTAAATCCCTCAAAGTTGGAAATATTTATCTTTATTAACATAGTCTAGCTTTATTTATCGCTCGATATTTTTGGCAATACATTAACATGTTCATTTGTTGAATAATAATTTTAAAGAAGAGAAAAATATATTTGAACAGAACAGTAAAATACTTCTAGTTTTGAGTATTAAACATTTTCGTAATGAAACAAACAAAACAACAAACGCATTAACACTCACAGCCCCACACTAAGTTCAAAGTCTTGTATCGTGGGTGCCGGAAACATTCACATCACACACACATTACACCCAGACCAGAAGCACAAATGTCCCTTGGTAAGGAATTTCGAACCCAGGACCCGCGGCGCAGAGGCCGGATACCTGTCCACTGCGCCAACTGGATCGTGAATGAAATCAGCAAGCCGAACACAAGATTTCACCCAAAAAAAGTTTGTATTTTTCTTTTAATGCAGTATAGGCAAGCATTTGACCATTATCTCACCTGATGGAAAGTGAAGCTACAACTTCTACCGCACCACCGCTTTCCATCAGATGAAATATTGATCAAATGCTTGCCTATCAAGCATAAAAAAAAAACAAAATCACGCATATTTTACTGCTAGAACCTTGTTGATGCGACCAAAGATGGGACATGCATGCCTAGAAGATACCTATTCGCTGACTGTGTGAATGTGAATGTTCAGGCACCTATGACACAAGCTTCGAATTTAGTGTGGAGTGTGAAAGCGTTTATGTTTGTTTTTCTATATAATTGCAGCATTTCGTGCATACTGTGAATCGATTTGGCACATACAGAACGCCAGATGAGGAGATTGCTTCGACGATCGCCCCACAAAGCAAACAGCTCTGATGCAAGGGAATCCGTTCGACCTATATGCTTGGCTATTACGAAGGGATATAACTGGCGGATCCAATTTGTTACAAATTACCGAGACTCGGATAAGTTTATGGAGGGGTAATCCGAGTGCCCTGATTGGCAAGTGTTATTTATATAACCTTTTTATAATAGAAAAGCAAAGTTGATTCGCGTGAGTGGATATTCATTTTATTATAGCAAGGACTGCTTTTAAATTTAAGAGGATTTTTAGGCAAGTAAAAGCTTTTGTAAACAACATAAACGCACACAGCCATACACTAAGTTCGTTGAATTGTGGGTTTCGGAAATATTTACATCACACCCAGAGGCAGAGACATACATTTTCCTTGGGGAAAACATTTGTGTTTTCATCGGAAATCAAACCAGATACCCGCTTAGGCGGGCGCGCACCTAACTACGCCAGCGGGCTGTTCAAAAAGACCATAAAAGCTTTGATATTACTCATGTGTTATCAGTTATTCTTTCAATAAGCTTTCCTAATTTCCTTGAATAAAAAAAGTTGATAAAACGTACTGCGTTTGTGTGGAAAGTATTAAAATTTCTCTCGTTTCCAGGTAGATATTTGGATTGGGGCCAACGAATGTTAATCGGTTTAAGGTTTTTTGCTACTATGTTATATTACTGCTTTTGTTGAAATGTTTAGTGTTCCCAAGTAAGTAAATAGCTAACATTATTTTTTAACCCGACTACGCGATTCAAAGGAGAGTAAGAGTGTGTTAGTATATGCAATAATATGTATGTATGTTTGTTCCTTTGTCGATTTCCAGATTATTGCGTCAATTGATTTGTCTTAATTTTGCGAGTGTCACTAAGAACATGGCAGCATTCAAAATTCAATATGGCGACAGCGAGACGCCATATTGTGAAAAATAAAAAAAATAAGGTCGCCGAACTATGCCAATTGTATCATTGAATAGGTATTTGAAAATAATTATTTAGTTTCTCTTATCATCTTTCTTTTCGAATGACCGTTTAGGATCTAAAACGATTTTAAGTTGGTGCAAACATACTCACTTCAATTTTCAATACTTTTACTATTATGATAAAGTTGTTAATTAATCGAATAGTAAGTCTTATTAACGAAGTGTAAAATAAAAAAATCACATCAAACATCACTGCATAAAACAACTAAACAAATTCTAATGCGCAACATAGCGACATTAACAGTTCGAACCCCTAACATTTTTTTTTGTAATGTAACTTGTACAACAAATGGACGAGACTAAGAAGCAAGTCTAGGCAATGACGACATGGAGTACCCAGCGTTGGTGCTGGAAGCAACCAACAAAACTTGCTGTCACATGTTTGGACAAAATAAGCCGAACAGTTAATTTTATTCGAGCTAAACAATAACAAAATGCTAAGTGTCTGACGTACAGTGATGACGTAAAGTCGATAAATATTTGATTTGTATTTGTTATGAACTTCCAAACCACTTGATATGATGATTTATCTGCCGTAGTTATAATCTCAAATTAGAAACGATTATATAAAGAGCCGTATTACCCGTTTTTTCCTGGATACCCGGTATAAAGTTGGCAAGCAAATAGGTACGCATATTTCTCAGAAACATAACTACCGATGACAAAACCACTTTAAGTGCAGTGTTTCAATTCGCCTGGATGGATTGTGCCGTTATATCCGTCTGAGTTATTACGTCATCGCTTTAAACTATGTTCTAATCTATGTTTGATACATGGAAACTGTAGCTAGTAGTTTGCATTGACCCACAGAGCATTGCGATAGAGGTCGCTCGTTCGTACCTCAAATAAGGGGACCTCTACTTTCTACAATACAGTTTACTGCTTCTATTCAATTAGTATTTTAGTCTGTGAATTGTTGGTAGTGAACAAAGAGAGTTCCGATTATAAATTTAATGTTAACTAAACAGATACAGGTTAGGATTTCAATTTAGAGCTACAAACTGTACTCCAAGAGGAAGAACATGCAGCACAATCAAATGAGAACTGTGAATAACAGTGAAGACACTAAAAACAAATGCAGCTACTACACGATGCCATATCGAACCATACTTAATGAAAACGAATTTTTTAGTCAACGTGTCATGTTATATCAACACGTCTTCTATTGAAAATGTTGCTGTTGCCTTATTAGTGATTTCATTATAACTTAAATACTGTTTGAAAGTTACAAACATCGTGAGTATTACTCAATGTTTCAACTATATCAGTCACCTGATGAAGGACAACTAATTTGTCCGAAACCAGACGACAATGAAGTCGAAATTTCTTACGTGTTTAAGCCGTATATGTCATTGAAAAATAAAAACTCTACAGTTAGAAAATGATTTGCCTCCATTACAGTTTTTCTATTGTCTCTATTAAGAGGAATAAATCACATATGTAATATAAACAGCAATGCGTATTAATAAAACATTACGTAGGTATTATTTTATTAGTCTATCGCATTTATTTTGAGACTTAGTTTTTATGGCGTTATTAAAATAACTGTACCCTGGGCCTGGATAACAATAGTACATGTAGTACCGAACGGATGACTATCAAGAACTATAACCGGGTACGATTACGTTCCGAACTATTGGATCGTATCCAGATTCCAAACGGTTAACGGTTAGTGCTTTTTAGCAATATATTATCATACTAGTTGAGCCGCTCGGCGTCGCCCGGGGAAAAAAGAAACATACACATCAATGCACTTACACTCCCAGCCCCACACTAGAAGGACTATAACATGTGTCGTGGGGCCGTAAACATTAACACCACACACACAACATTCACATCATACCCAGAACCAAAAACACAAACCTCCCGGGGAGGAAAAACTTGTGTCCCCACCGGGATTCGAACCCGGTTCTTCAAAGGCAAACGCGCACCCGGTACACCCATGATGACATGAACGTCATCCGCATGACGCGCACCCGGTACACCCACATGAACGTCATCCGCATGAACAGACGTTTCGAAGTTTTTACTCACGTATTATACGTTCAAAAAACGTCGAAACTTCTATTATCGAAGCTCAGTCGTAGTAAAGACGCCTCCACTGCACCGTTTCGAATCTAATGACAAGTTTAAGCTTCTGGTAATATAACATCGAGGCTCATTTTCTCATCCAAACGACCGAACCACCGTACCAAAACACTAAAGTACCATTTAGTACTTGGCAATAGATTTATCTTCTACGAATGTTATAAAAGTAATAGACTCTTGCAGCCCACGGCCGGTGCAACCCAGCCGAAACGTTGACCTTCCTACTAATATTAAAAATGTGAAAGTTTGTGTGTGTGTGAATGTTTGTTACCACATATCTCCGTAACTACTCGACCGATTTTTATGACATTTAAAACGTAGGTAGCTTATACTCTAGATTAGGACATTGGCTACTTTAATCATCATCATCATCAGTGGGCGAAGCGAAACTAGTAGTCAATATAATGTTATTTTAAAGATAAAAACGCGAAATGACCCGCTTTTTTAATAACATGATTGCAGTTCGCGGAGATTGAAAAAATTCTATATGCCTTGCTTTCTAAGTTCAACTGTACAAGATTTTTACAGTCATGTTAGTATGTGGTATGTGATGTAGTTGTAAACTGAGTTTTAGGGACCAGCGTTGGCGTCAAGAATCATGAGGTGTTGACGTCCACGTATTCCACGACGCTTTAGTCTGTGTATGTGTGTGTACTAACATCACACAATCTTATGGGAACATCAAGACCCGACAGCCAACCGACAAGAAAAATATCATGTGATTTGTAACCAGCTTTTTTAGGTTGATTAGACTTCGTTTGGATTTCCTCTAAGCTGCGTAGATTGATCGTCCCAGCGATGGCAAAATGTGCGTTCTACCTATCTGACCTATATATTCATATGTTTTGTTACCCTATCTAATTAGTTCTGTTTTATTTTCCTTGTAAGGATAAATGTTTTGTATGTTGTGTAGAACGTTTTAGCACAATGCGAACACATGCTGCCTAGTCAAATAGAGATGAAATCGTAAAGCTCCTAACCCATAGTTTAAATAGCACATAATCATTATTCTTGACATTTAAATATCGTTTTGTCCACAAGGGAAATTTGTGTTTAACTGTATCCGCCTATGTTTCCGGTACCCACGGCACAATTCGTGGAACTTAGTGCGGGCCTGTGAGTGCCAAAGCATTTATGTTTCTTCTTCTTCTGCTTAACGTTTGTCCCGGCTTGTGCCAGGGTCCGCTTTCCGACTTAGTCTTCTCCACTTCGCACGGTTGTTAGCATCCTCGGTATTTAGACTATTATTTTATGTTTATTATGTCTTAATTGTCAAAATTATATTAAAAAATGACTTTTTTTTTATGGATGAGGCTTTGTTCAGGTTCTATACATACACGCTGCTGAGATCGATCGTTCTGAACATTTATAAAAGTAGCACAGGGCGTTCTAGTTTACTGACCTATTTTCTATTTCATTATGGTCGCAGTAATGAAGTAGTGTCCATTTTTGGTAGAGCTGCTGCACACGGGATCCTCTGCTTGGGGAAGGCTGTTAGCGTGCCGGGCGTATGGGTTTATGGCCAGCAAAAGCATAACTTACTGGCAACCAAGGAATAAGTTACTTGTTTTAACTGTTTTTGAAGACTAGCTTTTAGATGTTTGCCATATTGGATTTAAAGTGACGCCACTTTTTTCCAGTTATTCTCAGCAAGCCATTTCAATTAATAAACATATTGTAGGAGTGCATTAAAAATAACTTGTCCGCCATTTTGGGTGTTCCGCCATGCTGGATTTAGAATGACGTCACACATCTAAACATGTATTGTCATCAAAACGTGAACACAAAATTTCAGCTCAATCGGTTGAAGATATCTGCTTCAAAATTGAATTGCAAGATTCCACTGGGACAAACATACTCGTACATACCTACATTGCAAGTTAAATAAAAGCTTGTAAAAACAACGGTTCATGGTATGAATGTTCCACTTTCCAGCACCCTCTCACAGCAGTTCTGATTTTAATTAAAAACTAGCGACCCACCCCGGCTATGCTCGGGTGCTCTTCCCGGTGGGACTTCCAAACATTTTCTTTCATTCAAACCTATTAATAATAATAACACAATAAAAAAAAAGGACAGCTAAATTGGTCTAGCTGATTAGCATGAAATATGTCAAAGAAAGAAAGTTATTATAATTTATTTATTCATTTAATACTTTATTGAACAGAAAAAAGTGTACTAAAGGAGGACTTAATGCTAAAAGCATTCTCTACCAGTCATCCAGCGGTGGAAAATGAAATGACACGAGGCGTGCATCATTCAGGAAAGTTCTAGAATATTCTAGCTTGAACCCCCATACATGTTGACAATGATTAGGTACGGCTGTTTTGTTCATTTTAAATACTTGCTGTCCATATCAAAATCGCAGTAATTATAAAATTCCAAGTCCTTGTGCACAATTAGCACATGTGGTATTAGATCATGTGTCTATTTGCAGTATCCGGTAGCCACATAGTTGTTTTCTTATTATACAGTATCTGTCATAAAATAGCTTTTTATTTTACTAGTTCAGCCCTGCGGCTTCGCTGGCTGATGATGATGATGATTATAGTAGCCTATGTCCTAATCCAGAGTATAAGCAACCTACATTCCAATTTTCATTAAAATCGGTTAAGTAGTTACGGAGATACGTGGTAACAAACATTCACTCACACACACACACACACACACACACACACACGCACACAAACTTACAAAAACAAACGCATTCACACTTACAGCCCCACACTAAGTTCAAAGACTTGTATCGTGGGTGCCGGAAACATTCACATCACACACACATTACACCCAGAACCAGAAGCACAAATATCCCTTGTGAAGGAATTTGTGCTCCTGCCGGGAATCGAACCCAGGACCCACGGCACAGAGGGCGGACAGCTGTCCACTGCGCCAACTGGGTCGTCATTTATAATATTAGTAGGATAACTTAGTGTTGGATTGAGTGTTTAATTTATTGTTTCTATAATGTATTATGTTAGTGTGCGTATAGCTTTGTTCTTCTAAAGTAAAATAATGCGCTCCGAATCAGAAGGTCTATAAGGGAAAATGTCATTGTTTGCAGAACGTCCATATGTTAAAACGTCTATTAGGTGACAATGTCTAGAGTGGCAAAACGACTTGCAAGTAAAACGTCAAATGTAAAATTAATGTTCGTGTGGTTCTAAAAGAAAATATCATGTTTACTAAATGGCATTTAGTGGTTATTTTAATTGCATACATAATATTATCTAAAATTCCTAATGACGCGACGTCGGCTATAGTTGTTTCTCAATGTCTTATTCTTACCAACTTTATTATAAAATGTATTATTAATATTTAGATCAAAATTTCAGATAAACAACCGTAATCAATAAATTATTTTAATATAGTTCAATAAGCTTTAACATATAAATAATAAGCCAGTAATTGACAAATTTGTTTACACTGAAAACAGTCGGAGTCTTGTATTAACGCAAACTCAGTAAGCGAAGGACGTAAGCCACTCAAGTAATAGATTCGAATCCCAGCAGTAGCATATTTTACTCCCAAAACGGAATCTCGTGTTTATTGACCTAAATGTGATGATTATGTGTAACGAGGATATGTTTGCGAAACAAAGTCTTGTTTATCGTTCAATAATGTCTGTGAGTGTAAAAGCGTTATATAATTATACTTGTACACACCGAATTATAATGAGCATATTCGTTAGATTCTAGAATTCTAGATGAAAATTTAGGTCAACATGTTAGGGTTTTTTAACCTCGTTTTTATTGTGTACTAGCCGTGCCCCGCGGCTTCGCCCGCTACTATCAAGTTAAAAAGTAGCATATGTGTTAATCCTAGGTATAAGCTATGTACATTCCAAATTTCATCTAAATCCGTTCAGCCATTAAAGCGTGAAGAGGGAACAAACATACTTACACACAAACTTTCGGATTTATAATATTAGTAGGATAGCTCAGTATAGTGCAAGGCGATACAATATCATTACTATTGTTGTGTTTTTTCTTGTGTCAAGCTACAATCTGCTACAACCTTATAAGACATATATTTATAATTAACAAAATACAATACAAGAGAAAAACACATTCAATTTCAATATTTAAATTGGCTACAAATCGGTCAACGCTCAGCATAATGCACCAGCAAAGCAGTGCTGATTGGCAGCACTGACCCAAATCGAAAACGAGTAGTTGCCGAAGTACAAAAAAAACAATTATTAGAATTAACTATTTACTATTAATTTCATTTATACGATATATTATTATGCCAGTTATTCGCAAAAATAATTAATTAGGATTGTATGCCTTTTTATATACGTCATTATTATTAATTTATTTATTTATGAACACCAACATAACATACACTATTACAATCAACATATTTAAAAGCATCGTAATGTAACAAGTTAAGTGTCATTATAATTATAGTTGAAGACTACATTCAATAATTACTTGTGAAATAGCAAAAGCCCTAGTAAATTATGCATACTGCATGAAGTCCTTCTAAGTACACAATAGTTGTACATGAAGTTTAAATATATTTATAGTTTAAATATATTATTTATAGTACCAGGAAGACCGAGCTTCGGTCGTTAAAACGGCGTTTTCTAAAAATGAAACCTAGCTAGATCGATTTATCGCCCCCGAAACCCTCCTGCATACTAAATTTCATGAAGATTGTTTGAGCCGTTTCCGAGAATCAGATTATATGTGTGTATATATAAATATACAAGAATTACTCGTTTAAAGTTATTAGATAAAGGGCTACAGTAATGTCTACTAATATTATAAATGCGAAAGTAACTTTGTCTGTCGGTTACGCTTAACCACAGAATTGATTTTGATGAAATTTGGTACAAAGATAGCTTGGGAAAGGATATAGGCTACTTTTTATCCCGGCATTCCCGCGTACCCGGGACTAATGCGAGTAAAACCCCGGGGCGCAGCTAGTGCACAATATATAAAAAAAAACATTCAAATTCGTCGGAGCTTAATCAATTCGATTGTGAAACTATCTGTGCCAGATTTATAAAGCTATTTAAATTGCAGAAGGCTATTTCAATATTCAGCAAGATCCAGACAAAATCAACTGGAAATACATTTTTAATAACTACGCAGCCGACGACGCTCAGCTGATTGCTATCCGAAAGCTTCACACACATACGTACACACGTACGTACTATATGTATGTATGTGTGTTGGTTACGGAGTCAGACTGGCTGCCGGCCAGAACTCTCGCTCGCTTTTACTACTTCCCTCTTTATAATTTTTGTCTTTTCACTAAATGAAACTGTATTTCTTTTTTAACTTAATTTTATACTTTCAGATAGACTAATGTTTGGCCATTATCTCATCTGACGTTCAGTGATGATGAGGTCGAGGGTAGTAAACACGCTAGACATATAAAGACTAACGTTTAGACTGGCAATTGGAGTTGCTGTTTTTTATGAGTGTCTCTTTGGGGCCCATGTGAATAAACAGTTTAAAATTGAAATAGCTGCGATAGCGATAGCTGCCGGAACATCGTTTAATGATTTTAGAGACAGCTTTTTCTATTCATCAATATTTTTTTTTATGTACCCTAGGTAAGCGTTTGACCACAATCTCACCTGATGGAAAGCGATGATGCGGAATTAAGACTGTATTTATCTAAATTTAAGCCTCTAGCTAGCAAGCACTAGTTTAACATCTTATTTTAATAGAAGACCCAGTTGGCGCAACAGACAGATCTTTTCTCTCTGCGACGAGGGTCCTGGCTTCGATTACCGGCAGTCGCACAATTTTCCTTTCTAAAGGACATTTGTACTTCCGGTTCTGGGTGTGGTTGCGTGTGTAATGCAAATGTTTCCAGCACTCCCGGTACAAGTCTTTAAACTTAGTGTGGGGCTGTTAGTGTGACTGTGTTTGTTTATTTTTATATATCAGGGTGACGAGCGCAGTGCATTGTCGCACAGGATTTCGAATTGTCTAAGTTCTAGTTGGAAGTGAATTGTAATGGGCCAAAAATCTCCTCTGCTCGTGTTGCAAGATTCTGTAAGATATGGAACGCTGATAACAAGATATTTAAAAAGGTTTAGTTATCTTTAGTTTCCCTTTTTTTCACCTAAAGGAAGTAGTAAGACTCAGCATACTTAGTAAATCTCTCTCACAGTCTGATCAAAATCTGAGACTGTGTTCAGACGAACTAAAGATAGCAGATAAACAATGAAATACATTTCACAGCAACAACCAGTACAAAGTCCGGCGTTCCACGTCGCAACTATTATGCAATCTGTGGTACCGAGTTTCACAACGTATCATCTGGTTTGCCTCAGCTGTGGCAGACGTACGCACACCCGTACATACCTAAGATATATTTGTATTGAATGCGCCTGAGTCGACGGCGTCCTTTGTCAAAGATTAGTTTTTTGTAGAGCTGTACGATGATTAAATATTTAATTCAATTACTTTCATGAGTAATGTGCAGCGAAACAAGTTTAAGAAATAAACTATTTTCAATATAAAATAATCGTCTAATTTTGCTTTTATAGGCATTAAGCAGAACTAAATGTTTTCCTTTCTATATTTACTAAAAATAATCGCGTCTTTAAAATGTTATCTCAGCGTTTTGAGTCTGTCTCAGGCATTCTATTTATAGGCAGGCGTTAACGCTCATCACCAGGTCTCATTTTATGATTATTATTTTAAAACATTTTTCGTATTTTATAAAGACGTAATATCAAGTCGAGTTGGGACGAAAACCTTACGAAAACGAAAACTAACTTACAACAACTTTTGTCGGTTGAAATCAGTTGACTAATAAAACTCAGAGGCTGCAAAATTTAGTCTAATCGGGACGACAACCTACTTCTTTTTGAAAGTCGGTTAAAATCAATATTGACTGATAAAATTCAGACTAAGGCTGAACTATACAGAGACCGTTTTTGAATATACAATCAAAAAATTTTTAATTTACATTCAAAAATAAGTGTAAGTGCCTACTTAGTTTCTTAAAGTAATTCCGAATACAGGGCTAAGTTAATTCCATCATACGAATTGGCGTCTTATCATTGATGTGTAATTATTGATTAACTATCGAACTCTTTACAATATGTGATGCATTCACATTAGACACGAGGAAGTCAGACAAAAAACGAAACAAAATTACAGTTAAGACATTAGCGCTGAACAAATTTTTTGCACTATAATCCCCTCACGATCATCACAAAAACTCGTGAATGAGTCAAAAGTACCAGCAAATAATATTTAATTAGGTAATTGAACTATTCGATAGCCTTTGTGAACTGTCCAATCTGCGTCCTTAATCTTTGACCGTTGGCCAACACGCCACCCACGTGACTAGCTGAGTCACTGCCAGCATTCATTCAGAGATAATCGCCGCAGTCAGCTGTCTTCAACAATGACGTGGCTTGGGAGTATGTTTGCAACTTAGTTCGAGGAACTTAGTTTTCAACTCGAAACTATAAAATTAACGTTTTTAACAGTGGTTCTTTATGCAGAGGCCTTCTGGAGAAGTATCACACCGTTACCAGTCAATCGCCCAGCTTTGAAAAAGGTGCAAACATTAAGGTGTTCCGGTTATTTCCAGTGAAATTATAATACGTAAAGAGAGTTAAAGAGATTAACGAGCCGGTGGGCAGGTCTATGCCCTCTGCACTGTTCTGAGCTCGATTCCCGGAAAGAGCACAAGCCTTCCCAAGGAATATTAGTGCTTCTGGTTCTGGGTGTAATTGTGTGTGTTGTAAATGTTTCCGACACCAAAAAGCATTGTATTGAATTCTTACTTTTGTTAGAAAACTTCTGTTCCTGCCGGAAATCGAACCCAATACCGCTGCTGAGAAGACAAACGCGCACCCAAGTAAACCAACGTAAGCTAACTAAGTCAAGAGTATAGGTATTAGTAATATTATGCGTCCCCTTAGTAGGAAAATGAGAAGCAAATGTAAAGAATGCTATAAAGTCAGGAAATAAACATGTGTTACAATGAACATCAACTGCGACATAACAAAATTCTTTAACAAACAGATTTATTTAAGGCAGAAAATTAGATGTCATCCCGGAACACATTCCCCAAATCTGGCATTTCGCTTAAGGGTAATGTAGCCCAAAAAATCGGCAAAGTTTGTAATCAAAATCGATTCTGCCGCTTTCACAGTATAATATTTAAATGTACATTGCGTCTCTAAAATACGGTGGTACGCAATGTGGAATTTCAAAGTATATCTTTTTAACAAATAACAAAGTTTGTTAATAAACGCTTTATACCGATGTTATTCATGTACTTTTTCTCGCAAGAACCAAGAAATAATTCTACTTTTGTAGGAGTAACAAAGGTGAAAATTCTTTGAAAATAAATAACACACAAACGCATTTACACTCACAGCCACACACTAAGATCAAACACTTGTATCGTGGGTGCCGGAAACATTTACATCACACACAATATCACCAGAAGCAAATGTCCCCCTTGAGAAGGAAAATTAGGAAGGAAAAATTACTACGCCAACTAGGTGGTCGCGAAAGTGACAAAAAAATGTCACATGATCCAAATGGAGACAAAATATATTATTTTCTGGTGCTATTTTCTCAACCCAATCAGAACCTGACGAAAATTTCCCGTTTGACGTATGCACCGCCCTTAAAACTCGCCTGTTAATTCTCCTATTTGGGCTGCGAAGCTCGGCTTAGACACCATTGTGTCAGAGGGCGTACATATTACAATAATTAAACGTATTTCGGATCCCCCTACCCGCATTCCGGTCCGCTGCCTCTCGGGTCCAAAGCTTGGGGGAAGATTGGACAGTATTGCA
This sequence comes from Lomographa bimaculata, assembly GCA_948107665.1. Taxonomy (NCBI): domain Eukaryota; kingdom Metazoa; phylum Arthropoda; class Insecta; order Lepidoptera; family Geometridae; genus Lomographa; species Lomographa bimaculata. The sequence continues at coordinate 3,906,250 of OX403612.1, read as the reverse complement.
ACTACGAGCTTACTTAATTTAGATGTTTTGTTGAAACTGTATCTAGTTTCCTTCTCTTCATGGTAGAAAATATTGAAAATCAAAATCAATCAAAATTGTTTATTCACATGGGCCGAACGGGGCACTCATGAAAGTTAATGATTCTACTGCCTTCTATGAATCGGAAAGTAACGATAGTTACGGCTAAATCTAGATCTTGACGAAATTTGTCAAGAAGATAGTTTTAGCATAGGAGATGTTAGATTAATTTCATCTTGAAACATCATAACGATCTACGCAGGGTAAGCCACAGGCATTCTAGCTCTATTACTTATTAAATTTATTCTCTTTTCAGAAGCAAAACAGGAAATGTTGAAAACCAATATTAGCCCTTTTTAAGAGTGGATAATGCAAAGTTACAGACAAGTTTTAAAGCCTGTTTGTTACATTCGGAAAGCGTTTCTATCTATAGAATAGACGAAGCGTTTTGGTGTTTGGCTATGGGGGCAGGTGAGATAGCGGTCAAACGTTTTTATACTAAAAAAAATGTGCGGACTTTCTCTACTGAAAGTTACATAACATTATACTGTGACATATTCACCAATCCCCGTTTTAATTAAGGCTTTACCTGTTCAAAAAAACTTTTCTGTTCGAACGCGCATACCATAACGGTAAATGGGAAATTTAAATGTTCGCGTATGGCTTTTTATATCGAGAATTTCAAATGAAAAATATTCGTGAGAAGATATGTTTTCCATTTAGGTTCAGAATACTTTTTTGTTTGCAAATGTACGCGTGAATGTATTTATTTATTACATTAACTGCATCAATCAAGAACGTAAGCGAAGCCGCGTGGCACAGGTAGTTAATAGCAATATTGATTAGTCACTGTTATGGTTTGAACAGTTTCAGTTATTACTCGCTCGCACATTTCAATATTTTTGAAGAATAAATCAAATATTTAAATTATATTTCATTGGGTCCGTTTATGAAAAATTTAATAAGTTAAGGTTCGAGACAACAATATCATGTGTTGTTTCAATTTAAACCAATTTACAATTTCATATATTTAAGTATAACGATGACAATTTTGTTTCATCAAATAATACTTTGATTTTTTTTGTCTACATGTCAATACGAAACCTCGTGCAAAACATTCGAAATATTATCTCTTAAATATTAAAAAAATTGCATTTCTAAATTACACACCTATAACATAAACTATTTCCCACTCACAGCCCCACACTTAGTTCGATGACTTGTGTCGTGGGTGCCAGAAACATTCACATCGCACATACAATCACACCCAGAACCAGAAATACTAATTACCTTTGGAAAGAAAACTCCGTTGGGAATAGAATCCAACTGAGCCAGCGGGCAGTGCAAGTGTTATTCATATAAAATTTGTAAAGGAGCGAGCGAGAGAGCGAATAACCAGTTGAATTATGGCGCATTCAAAATGTATAGTATCTTCAGGGCCATCGCAAAATGCCTGTCGCCGTTTGTTGACACTTGAAAGTTTTATCAGCGAATTACAAACACAAAAACTTGTCCCAAAGTTGACCGATAACACATCCGCGATACGATAGGTTATCTTCAGTTAAATGAAATTACAAGGCAAGGAAGGTGTCTTAATAAGTAAGGTTTTATGTAAGCAATGAAGACTAGGTACTCGTATAGGTATTTATTATTTTAGTTTTATTTCAATCCTACTAATATTATAAATCCGAAAGTTTGTGTGTAAGTGTGTAAGTATGTTTATTCCCTCTTCACGCCTTAACGGCTGAACGGATTTAGATGAAATTTGGAACTTACATAGATTATACCTAGGATTAACACATGGGCTACTTTTTAGCTTGATAATAGCGGGCGAAGCCGCTGGGCACGGCTAGTTGTTACATAAAAGATAAAATAACGGTTAATTAACGAATTGGGTGCATTTTTAAAACATGCGAATCATCTAATTCGGGTCTCAACAACAAAACGGGCTGAACGGATTTTCTAGAGATATTTTTTTAACATGAACGTATCTATCGCCATGATTAATGAGGTCGAAATTGCGCGGGCACCATTACGTAAAATTTTTACGATACAATAAATATACTTGTATCTTTTTTTTAATACTAAATTATACTACGTACTATACTACAAAATTAATAAAATATATTATTTAATAAATTGTTCGTTGGCTTCTTCTTTTAGTTATTTTATAATTAATTACTGTGGATATTACTATTAGGTTTTTAGATGAAATTATGCTACCTTCTTGTATAAATCACTAACGCGGGCGAACCCGTAGGGATCAGCATGTTATTTATGAGCATTAATAGCGCATATCTTGTTATTACCAATTACACCACGGCCAAATAATATGAGCATCTTTGAACTGACATAGAATAATGTAGCGCCTAGACCCTTACACAAATTATCTTGAACTAAAAGCATGTGGTATATCAAATTTACATATAGGTACTTTGAGTAACGTTTAGTACTGATAATGAAACATTCATAATGGCAATCTATATTCATTTTATACGGATACAGCCGCCATTTTGGAAATGCGGGAGGCAAGCCGATTTGACGCTGTTACGAGGTTTATGAACGGCGCAGCCCTTTGAAATTGGTTTAATGGGCGCTAATGAAGTGTATATAATCTGATTGATATTTTATATAGGTATTAGATAAGTGTTAGGTAAGTGTTACAAGCAGTACCAGTGTCAGGAATAATAATAAGCGAAACAAACGCGATAAGGCAATTTTCCTTCCCAAGGGACATTTGTTCTTCTGGTTGTAGGTGTGATATGTAAATGTTTCCAGCACCCACAATACAAGCATTGAACTTATTGTGATTATTGTGAATATATTTGTTTTATTTGTCAGTTAAGTCCGTTAAAAGTTGTTTTATTCAATAAATAACAATAGAGAATCATTAAGAATTATATTATTATTTATCCTAAGAAATCATTAAGTTTTACAATACAGCGCTGTCACACCCACAGCCCCATACGAAATTCAATGACTTGTGTCGTGGGTGCCGGAAACATTCGCATCACACACAACCACAACCAGAACTAGAAATACAAATTACCCTTAGGGATAAAACTTGTGTTCCGGCCGGGAATCGAACCCCTGTATAGAAGGCGAAAGCGCACCCAACTATTCTCATCATATAAGCATTCGTATTGACTGCAAAACTAAACAGGGTTTAATGGGCGCTAATGAAGTGTATATAATCTGATTGATATTTTATATAGGTATTAGATAAGTGTTAGGTAAGTGTTACAAGCAGTACCAGTGTCAGGAATAATAATAAGCGAAACAAACGCGATAAGGCAATTTTCCTTCCCAAGGGACATTTGTTCTTCTGGTTGTAGGTGTGATATGTAAATGTTTCCAGCACCCACAATACAAGCATTGAACTTATTGTGATTATTGTGAATATATTTGTTTTATTTGTCAGTTAAGTCCGTTAAAAGTTGTTTTATTCAATAAATAACAATAGAGAATCATTAAGAATTATATTATTATTTATCCTAAGAAATCATTAAGTTTTACAATACAGCTTGTGTTATATCAAACTGTTATTTGTAAAAAGAATGTGCGAAATTAAATATGAGGAAGAAACCCACGACCAGATATTGTTGAAGACATAATATATTAAGAAGTATAAAACATTGTTTTAATTCCATAAATATCTCAAGACTGAATATGTAGAAAAATAGTTTAACAGTTAATTCAGCGCGGGAATTCAACCAGCGTCCTTGGTATTAACACATCACCATCATCATCAGCCTATATTTGCCCACTTCTGAACATAGGCCTCTCCTAATGCACACCACTTAGCCTTGGCACACGAGTAATATTTTTTGATTAGATTGTCTTTTTATTTAGGCATAGTTCGTTTAGTTTTCAATTTGTAAGATTCAAGATTGTAAGAGCAGAAACAAAAGATAAAAATACAAAGTTTTTTTTTATGCCTGATAGGCAAGCATTTGATTACAATCTAACCTGATGGAAAGTGATGATGCGGCCGAAGATGTAACATGCTTGCCTAGAAGCTACCTATTCACTCTTGACTTGAAGACTCCCAGATTGTACCGTTCGGGGAACAAAGAAGAAGGCAATGAGTTCCACTCCTTCGCAGTACGGATGATAAATGTAGAAGCGAAACGCTTCGAGCGAACTGGAGGTAAGTAATGTCAACCATATATGTATGACGTTTGACAGTTTGTCTAGTTGTTAGATGGTAAAATAATAAGTTTAATAAGTAAGTAATAAGTTTTAGTATATCCTTTTCAATTCGTACTAATACCACAGAATAATTAGCACAAGCTAAGGTGTTAACAATAGCCGTGAAATAAAACCAAATACGCCACTACTACTAGTGATTGAGTCATTGTTTATTAAATAACATAAACCTCCAATAAAGAATACCACTTGCTAACCGCTCGATTCATATAACGATTCATCAAAGTCTAGCACAAAAGCCATCGGTTGACGTCTGCCTGCCGGCGATAAACTCAAAATAGGCTTAAAGTATTAACTCTATACAAAAGGATTTGATTATTGATTAGGAGCGATTCGTCTAGCTGCCAGCAAGCTTAACTGTAGAGAATATTTTAAATTTTGGTGCTCTGATTTTAAGTTTTTTATACTATAGCGCAAAACTGAGAAGGTTCTTCACGAATGGAGCGGTGCGGGAGGTGTCTTCGGTATATATACCTATCCATCGGTCCACGACCGCAAACCTTGTAACATCTTTAGACGCTACACAGTCATAAGACTGTTCTGTAGCGTCTAAAGTTGTTTCATTGATTTTAAAATAATTAGATGAATAATAATATGTTATTTTTGCTTTGTAGTCGCAATTTAAACGCAATTCATAGTCATTAAAATTTTTACTTAAAAATATATGCAACTTCATTTCCTACGTTTCTTAAAACTACGTTTTTTTTTCCTATTGAATAAATTAAGAGTAATATATATCATTCATTACAATTCATTCACGAATAAATGATGATAAAAAATGCTTCACAATTAACTAAACATTAAAGTTTTAAAGAAAGCGCTAATGATAACAGTAATTTGCGAATATGGAAATTAGTCATTAACGACTTGTTGTGAGTGTCTCTTTGGGGTTCTCCGTTCTCCCATGTGAATGGTATTTTCTTTTTTTCAACAAATATAAAAACGTATCAAATGCGTTAGTTTAGGATTTGTTTTAAGTATAAAACAAATCCTAAACTAACACAATATACCTACGATGTTATAATGAAAGCCCACTCGAGTAAAATATTATTGGAAAGGGTTGCCGGACCCTTGCCCAGGGAGTTCCACCCCAGCTCCATGTAGATTAGGTCTGTCTTCTCGAGTATTAGGGCCCTTTTCACCTTGTTAGGCTACTATAGAATAGTATAGAGATATTCGGGATATGTGATAACATATCCTTAGGGGAGTGTTTGACTAGGCTTGTTTGTGATGAAGATTATAATTAGCTTAGGATAGTTGATCTTACATAATATACTACATAACCCGCATATGTATAAGACAGAAAATAAAAAACAAATAAGAGTAGCACTCGATATTGGAAGTAAACAGCAGAATTTATAATAATAATGTGCAATATATGTTTATTTATCCACCGACAAAGTGTAGGTACATCAGGTACCCCCGACGTTCTATCTGTAAACCGGCTGAACCGATTTTCATCAAACGCCAAGAACACTCTCAATCAAGTCACCTCTCGAATAAAAACAAACGCAATCAAATTCGGCCCATCCGTTTGAAGCTGCGATGCGCAGTGCCGATAGTACATACGTACACCCGTTAAACATCCCTCTTTTTGCAACGGGGGTTATTACAATACCGATTTCCTACAAATAGGGCGAATTTTTAGTTAAGTTATGAATCAAGCCAAAGAGCCCAAGAACATCAATTCATCTTCAAAGCGTTTTTCGACGTCAGCTATGTCGCAGCGATAAGCAACATTGTTAGACGTGTATTGTCATCCATAATAGATTTCCTGCCATTTTTTCGCTTACGTCACGCGCATGTTTCATTTTTTTGCCCTTAGACAGGTCGAACTGTAACCTGAGGGTCCCCGTTTAATTAAACAATGGCGTAGGCTCGCACTTCGCCGGCTTTTATTTATTTACAATATATAAACGCTTTCAAATTAATAAACACTTTCACCTTCACAGCCCCACTCTAAGTTGGAAGACTTGTGTCGTGGGTGTCGAAAACATTAACATCATACACTCAATTACATCAGAACCAGAAACACAAATATCCCTTGGGGATTAATCATTTGTGTTCATACCGGGAATCGAACCCGAAACCCGCTGCTGAGAAGGCAGACGTGCGGCCAACTTCGCCATCGAGCAGTTATTCCCTTGAGACAAAGAAAATCTAGGTTGATATAACACAATAAAATAGAGCAATTAAAGTTTCAATTAACGTAAAATGTTCTCTCGTTATACTTTTACAATTATTATTTCGAAGTATAACGCGTCTTGAACATTGAAAAGTCTGTAACCCAAAATTTAATTTCTAACAACGTCTAAGAGTTTGCCGAATGAAATAATAACATTGATCGAGTTTCGATCAGCTTTATATAAAGGATCAAATTGAACTTCCACACAAAAATAATAAGTTCTAATTTTCAAATGGATAAAAATATACATAAATATACAGCGCTGTCACACCCACAGCCCCATACTAAATTCAATGACTTGTGTCGTGGGTGCCGGAAACATTCGCATCACACACAACCACAACCAGAACTAGAAATACAAATTACCCTTAGGGATAAAACTTGTGTTCCGGCCGGGAATCGAACCCCTGTATAGAAGGCGAAAGCGCACCCAACTATTCTCATCATATAAGCATTCGTATTGACTGCAAAACTAAACAGGTTTTACAAAGTCCGAGTTTACAAGATCAACGGGTGAATAACTTTGTATAACTTGAATGTTTTGCTTTACAAAGTTACCAGAAGGAGAGTTCAAAGCAAAGTTTTGAGATTTATGGTAAAATATACACTTTTGTACTGTACATCATTCTATGCATTTTAAAACATTTTACATAAAAACTTTACAATGCCGGTATTCTGGACTTGTATCGTGGTTGGTGAAAACATTCACATATTAAACACAATCACACCAAGAAGCACAAATCTCCCTTGGAAGGAAAATTATGCTCTTGCCGGGAATCGAACCCAGGACCCGGCAACCCGGCGCAGAGGGCAGAGACTTGTCCACCGCGCCATCTGGGTCGTCGTGTGATATAATATCATGTGATATTATTAGTACAGTAATATATTTAGTAATGATAATAAATTAATAGTAATTTAGTATACTCTGCCACTTTGGTCTTTACCTATAAACTTATACATATCAAACAAACAAAAAAACGCAATTCTAAAATCTACATAAACACAAAAAAAAATTGATCCGCAGTTCAGTCACATACACACGTACCGAAATATATATATATATATATAAAGATTTCGAATGTATGCCTATCTATTATTGAATACATTCCTTTTTTTTGTGTGGAAGAAAATACCTTGCACTTCCCTTCCTTCCCAGGGGTGAAGGAAGGGGGTATGTGGGGCTTAAACCCACTAAAAACCCCCCATGAGCAGTCCCTCACCGAGGTGGGGCAAGATAGGGTCGCGCTAAACACAAAAAAAAATTGATTCAGCCTTTTAGGACGAGTTCAGTCACATACACAGATACAGAAAAACAAAAAAATTATATGTTAAGATTTCGAATGTATGCCTATCTATTATTGAATACATTCCTACCCAGCTCCAGCGAATACCTAGAATTAAAAGCAGGCTGCGCTTCAGTCCGGACATGATTGTCATCACAGGCGATTACACAGCGTATGACGTATGACATAGGGGCGCGTTTAGCGAAATTAAAATATGGCGGGTACACAAGGCGTGTCTTGGCAACAGTAATAAATATATCAACATTATGGATAAATAACGGATAATAAACTATGTTTTATAAATGTTAGCATTTATTTACGGCATAAGGCTAAAGCTAATTAAATAAAAAAATCCAAAATAAACTTAAAAAGCTATAAATTTAAAAGTAAAAATCTATGGAGCGGAACTCATTAAATCGCGAAACTCATTAAGTCATGAAACCGGCTAAATAGACTAAAGTAAAATGTCAGATTTTTTTGAAGCTGTTCTCTTACACTATATATGTTTGTATCAATAACGGGATATTTACCATGTATTTGAAACTGGAAACTCAAAACAAACGAAAATACATGGTGAATATCCCGTAACTAATACAAACATTTATAATGTCCAAAAATTATTATAGTTACACATTGTTAGGACATGTGATTGACTCTGGATATCATATTTTTAGGAAGCCTGATCTTAAGAATTATATTACTTTTTATCCTGATTACTTATAATCATGAACGCAGGCAACACCGCGGGGCAGAGCTACATAGGCTACGAAAACATCACGATAGATGCCACATAATGTTAATATCATTGAGGCAATGAACTGAAATTGAGCCCGTTCAGACGGACGAAATAAATTATATATAACAACTATGGAATTTCTATCCGGTAGTCGTATATAAGAGGAACGTATGGAATACTAATAGCAACATTTTGATTATTTTATTCAACACTAGCTGCCCGGCATCGCCTGTGTAAAACAACATACACAAACGCTTTCAGACTCACAACCTCACACAAAGTATAATTACTCGTGTTGTGGGGCCGTAAACACTAACATTACGTAGTTACACAACATTTACATCACACCCAGATTCAGAAACACCTATCGGAATCGGATCCAGGCTAATAAATACACAGGTCACCATCTACAACGCATTGTTACTCTACTACATAATAGAAAAATATCAAAAATAGCTAAATTCAAATTATTTGTACACATAATAAAGGGTCTTCTTTCTAAGATTAAAGATAAAAAATGTGCCCATTGGCTTAAATGGTTGAGAGTTCGCCTTGCGACTTGCGAGCAGGGGTATCGGTTTCGATTCCCGGCGGGAACACAAATTTTGTCCCCAAGGAAAATTTGTGTTTCTGATTGTGATCGTGTGTGTGCGATACGAATGCTTCCGGCACCTACGACACAAGTCGTTGAGCTTAGTGTGGGGCAGTGAGTGTGAAAGCGTTTGTTTGTTTAAAAAAAACATCAAAAAAAATTATTTGAGACGTGCGACTTAGCGTGTATCTATGTGTATATATATATTTGCACCTAAATGAGACTATAACAATATAAAGTATGATACTATAGCATGTTCACTTCCCGTCAGGTGAGATAGTGGTCAAATGCTTGACTATCTTTATATATATGATTCTTCTGTACTACTTCTGTGTATGTGACTGAACTCGAACGACTAGACAGATTTTAATTTAAAAAATATGTTTGTTTAGGTGGATTCAATAGTGGTTTAGTTAATATATTTTTTTAATGATAATAATTAAAAAAATATATTAACGGGTCCACTAGTGTAGTACAAAAAATAAATACTATACTGCCGTAATAATGAAAAAAGCAGTAACTGCATTTTTGACAAAATTGATTTACATACATCATCGGAAACAGGAAGAATAGACGCATCTACCATTATTTTTCTATTTTAAAATATTTAAATGCAACCCACTAAATCTCACTTTTAATTATACATATACTATATAGAAAAGACATTTCTATTATATCTGTATATTATATACTACATTTTGACAAAAATATACTTACCTCTTTCTTCTAAGACGGTATATAGCATATCATATCATATATGTATACATATTATGCTAATATATTTTGGGGGCTGAGTCACCCACGTCCGTAGGAGGATACCCCTTAAGTCTGACTCCCTACACGTGGTCCCCGGGTGGTGCTAATCAGGTGACATTTGAGAGGTGGTAGAGCATTTTGTGAGTTGCTCGCCTGGCTTGCTACCAAAGTAGCTTACCACCATCAAGTTGAAAGTCTGCCGCCAAGCCAAACACGGTGTTCCGGCAGTTATCCTTGAGAGCCTGCGTATTCCAGGTCTAGTGTGTTTACCAGCTTCGATCACATCGCCACTTACCATCAGGTGAGATAGTGGTCAAACACTAGCCTGTCACAAATAAAAAAAAAAAGCATAAACCTAACAGCGGAAACAAACGTGTCCACGTAGAATTCATATATAATAATCATACTTATGAAACAAAGCCTCGGTCATACTATCCCGCATATTTCCTTTGAAATTCTGTGGTATGCTGCAAAACCGAGTGGTTCCGCATCAGTGCCAACATACAAGATACAATCTGTAAAATGTTGAGATACTACGTAATACTTCAACCTTCTTGGTTGAGAAATATTCTTGATAATTTGAATTTAGTCTAATCGAGGTAAAAACTCGGAACGTTACATGTTAATAGCATTACCCAGTACACCCTAAGGCACTTAGAACTTTGGAGTTATGTGCGCAGTGTTCACAAACTTTGTCCTAACTCCCCAAGAGAAAATAGCGCCAGTACTAAAATTAGGTTCAGAATACGTTTATCGTTTTGACGGATCCACAAGCAAATTTGATTCTCAATTAAACGAGTGATAGATGAGGATAAGGTAACGTAATACAACTATCGCTTCGATTACAAGACGGTGACGACGCGGACGTAAATGAAACAGGTCTGCCTGGAATTATACCTTTAGAAGGCCGTGATTTTAAGACTTCCAGCACGTTATTTCTTAAAGCACAAGGTTGCGGACGAAAACTTCATAATAATATCTCAAAACATAACCCAACTTCTGTGCAATCGAGTAATCAAGATACATTTGTAGAGGACACTGTAGTAAAACACTTTATGGTAGAATGGGCAGTCTAATACTCTATCGAAAAACAAAAAAGTAGGTACTTAAGATTGGTCTCCTTTTTACAATAAATCTTGATGATTTAAAAAAAAATATTTATAAATAATTATTTATAATTCTTTATAATAATATTTTAGCAAGCGATATGAATGGACGATCGATCGACTTGCTCTGAATTGTATAAAAGTAATTCGATTAATTAAACTAATATATAATTAGTGAGCTACAATCCTTTCTTTTAATTTCCTTTCTAATAATAAAATTCTGAAAAAAGTGTTTTATTTATTACAAATACAATTATACTATTCACAAGATATATTAGAATGTCTCCTCAAACTCGTGACATTGTCACCGTATTCATAACCGTATTCATAACCTGACGAGTAAAAACATTCGTAGGAATTTATATGATGTGATATATGACTCATTATTCTTAGAATATTAATAACATTTAAAAATATAAGGGAAAAAATATCAAATCACATTAACTTTTATTATTGTTTTTTTATTAGTTTCATAATACTGTGATGTTACATACGGTGATACGGTTACAGCGTAACAATCTTTAATTTTTCAGCCCTTAGTCAAATTTCGTAAATATACTCCTTAAAAACCTGAAGAAGTCATTCGTCTAGTAAGTAAATATATATAATGATATATATTTTGAATAATATATATTTAAGATTGTTACGCTGTAACCGCCATAATATTAGTAATATGCATCTTTATGTGCAAAAGTGTAAGGGGTATTATAATTGACTGTAGTTATCAAAAGTGCTTGCATTGATATAATATATCTGGCCCTTAACGTCAAGGTCAGCTTGCGATTATGTCGACCGGCGTGGTCAAAGCTCAGGTATGATAAGTGCCAATCTTGATCATGGATGTTGAATCCCCAGAAGCAATAACTGGGAGGAAGGATCAGGGTACCAGAGGGCTAGACTCAAATGACAGAAGCGACGAGCGCTGATTCTAGATCCTAGGCTATTCTCTGCCTTGTCTTAAAAATCGTATCGTTGTGAAATAAGCATTTTGAAAGAATCTGCGTATCAAATATCTTATGAAAGTTATTTCAAATAAAATAAAATTCGTATTTTGTCTTTTGTATTTGTTTTATTTTAGATTTTAAATGCTTTTTTTACCAGCTTTTATTTAGTTTCATCTGTCCCTTAATCTGTTTATTTGTACGTCTGCAATCAAATCTTGCAAGCTAAATTAGACCCACTTCCCTGCGTCGTGAAGACTCAAATTTGATGTACTTATATATCTTCCGGACAATACAATGATTTGGTACCAAAGAGCTGGTCTGGTGATGGCGACGGAAGATGGCCATACGAATTTCTAAACTAAACAAGATAAATCCATCGAGTTTCGGCTCGTTTGCATCGTCTTGACAAGTTCTCTGGTTGTATAACTTTGCAGTCTATAACTGGTAAAAGCTACTTTTTTTATGCCTGATAGGCATGCATTTGACCACAATCTCACCTGATGGTAAGTGATGATGCGGCCGATACTAAAAAAATAAAGTGATGATACTTAAAGTATTACTTGTTACGGTACATCACATCACTGAAGATGGCTCGCATAACAGAACATACATATACACCAATTTCACAGATAGCTCAACCACTAATCTTATACATACATACAGGTCGTCGTTCCCTAGTCCAGCAATAGCTCCACTACAAGCATGACGTAAGATTTATAGCCGCAAAAAACCCATAAGACACGATGTTTCAAAATACACTTTAGAACCTTGTCGCAGTGGCATTTTAAATCGCTTCAACCAGGCGAGCATGTAATTGCATAAACATTTACTGCGACAACAGATCGTAGTTTTTTTCGTATGTTAGTACTACACGTAGGTGTTAGCCCGTGTCCGTGTGTGTAATAAGGCTTGTAAATAAAATTTCATAGACCAGCATTATATTATATTATTACATATATTATATTTACATTATTATATATATATATATACGAGAATATAGACGTACGTTGACCTCTCCTTTATTCGTTTTGGCCGCGACAAATGCCAAATGTAGAGTCGTAAAGTAATAACTTGAACGCTCAATAGAAAATTATGGTCCGTTCTAATGGATAGCTATTTCTTTTGGTCATTACGACAATCCGGAACGTTAGCATGAATTTGTATGCGGTTAGGTTAAAATAATAGCTATATATGATCAGCATAGCAGTAAGCAGTAATATTCACATGATAAATGCGAAAATTTGTGCGTGTGTTTGTTACTTCTTCACGCTCTAACAGCAGGACCAATTTTGATGAAATTTGGTATGGAGGTAGCTGAAACCCTAGATTAACACAGACTTTTAGCCTCGGAATTCCCGCGGGTAAAATCGCGGGGAGCAGCTAGTGATATATAAACTTTAAATATTGTAATAAGTAGTTTGTCGAAAACATTCACATTACATACACAATCACACTTTGAACCAAAAATACAAATTTCCCTTTGGGAGAAAACTAGAAAAGTTTCTACCGGGAATCGAATCCGATTCCCACTGCTTAGAAGGCAGACACGCCACCAACTAAGCCAGCTAAGTTCAGAGATATCTAGGAAACCCATTTTATGTATGTGCACATTCAGAGACAACTCAATTTTTGTCTTTATAAGTAGATATTTAGGTAAACAATTTTATATTTTACATTATAATGATTCAAGTTTTCACGATTGTTATTCCATTTACATTCATTTAAAGTCTGGAATAAAAATAACGTAAAATGTACGCGATAAAATCCGCTTAAAGTAGTTTAATTCAATTTACACATTATGTCTAATTTATTTAAGGTTCACGTAGCACCTACTCATTCAATTTTCCTTGTAACAACGCGATGTTGCGGTCGGAGGTTGTATAATGTAACGCAGGCGATTAGTTGGTAACAAAATATACTCTTATAGAGGTAATGCCTGATGAGCGTGAATGCTTCCAAAGACAAGACACTATATTTCCAGACTTCCAACGTTCTAACAACGCAGGATGGTCTAAATCTGTAGACCCAACTTAATAAAGAAAAGTATTGATCACACTCCCATAATCATTTTTACAATAATGGTACCTAAGTAGTGCTGTCATCAATACTTTTTTAAGTTAATACCGCGAAAGATTCTTGTCATTTTTTTATGCGATTAAGAGGAGACAAGCAAGTCATTGGGATATTTTAAGTACAACCCAAAAGTTCAACCAACTGCTCTTCCCCTGAATACTTAAATTTTTATTGCCTCAAACACCATCGCTCACATCCAGAAAACCAGTGTTTTCTTTTAGGCTAGATAGGCAAACATTTCACTACTATCTAATGGAAAGTGATAATGCTACCGAAGTTGTAGCATGCTGCCCAAGAAGATACCTATTCAATCTTGAAGACACCCAGATTCAATGAGTTCCATTCCTTCACTCTAAGGATGATAAACATTACAGTGTAAAGAAAAACACGTGTTTCTTATCTATGTAGGTAAACCTGGGAGTAGGACATGGTAATGCTACTTTCTAAACTGCTGGCCACTGACAAATCCCGGGCTGTATAAAATGTATTAGATAACTGAGTAGATAGTCTCAAGTCTAGACCTTAGGTTTAATATCTAGGCTACTTTTTATCCCGATTACTGCGGGCAAAACCATGATCAACAGCTAATAATATTATAGAAACATAATAAGAATTTTCAAAAGGCCTGACTTCCCCCAGCCATCCACACAAAAGGCCAGACTTCCCTCAGCCATCTACACAAAAGACTTCCCTCACCGTCCACGCAAAAGGCTAGACTTCCCACAGCCATCCATATCAAAAACTCATGCATCAGCTATTACTGCTTGCACACATTCGACACCACCTTCACACATATCATCATCATCATCATCTAAAACACCTACTTTGGAACAGCTAAGTCTGCATCCTAGAGCCATTCTACGCTAGACAAAAGAGCTGGGATAGCTTGGGTAGTTGCCGTCAGGGGGAAATGCACAATACACCCCAAGCGGGAAGTCAGTGCAGGCTCACCCCTACCACAAATTAGAATAATAAGAATTTAATACAACTATTGCGCATTAGGTATCAGAAAACAAATCAATCTAAACCAATAGCCACAACAACATTCAGTGCGTTTCAACATTACAGCAATAACGCCATAAACTATGATTATTTAGTGATAACTAAGAACATTTCAAGCAAAAATTATGTTCCTCCTACCCTTATAGCTCCTGGCGACAGCTTGTAGAGTATTACTTAGGATAAGTTTTGTCCTATACAGCCAAATCTGAATGGTACAATCCGAATATAGAGTGAATAGGTACCTCCTAGGTAAGCATATTCCATCTTTGGCCACATCATCACTTTCCATCAGGTGAGATAGTGGTCCAATGCTTGCTCATCCAGCATTAAAAAAAACCTTATTTTCATATCATGTAACCTACCCTACATTGTTAAAATAAAAAAGATAAAAGTAACGAATCATAATTCAATGTATTCACAAATCGGACCTCAACACCTAAAAAAATTGTTTTGTCATTTATTGACAACATTTTATAAAACTTAAACGCTTTTATACTCACAGCCCCACACTAAGTTCGATGACTTGTATCATGGGTACCTAACACATCACAAACATAATCACACCGACAACCAGAAACACAAATTTACTTTGGAGTGAAAACTTTGTTCCCATCGGAAATCAAACCAGACACTCGCTGTTAAGAACCAACTGAGCCAGAGGGCAGTTTAAACATTCACATTACCCAAACAATAACACCCTTGGAGAAAACTTGGTTTTCCACTGGGCATCGAACCCGATACCTGCTGTTTACAAGGTAATGCCCCTAACTAACCCAACAGGCAGTCATGGTATGATAGTATATTTTCTCATTAATTCAGTTAGTGTCAATATTGTCATTCAAAATTGTTTTTTCACATGGCCTCCTTAGAGGCACTCATGAAAGTTGGTAACTCTAATTGCCAGATTCGCAAAATTTCCAGCCATCTCGAAAAGAAACTGGCGAGAAACTCATGGGCACATTTTTTTCAATTCTTTAATTTTTTCAAATAAAACCTTACATAATAAGTAAGTTATCTTAATCCAAGTTCATCTATATTTTTCATTTGCCAGAAAGAGCTTGTGCAGTTTGCCTCTACGCTCCCCTGTCTTTAAGATATACAACACAGTGATTATGATGAATTCCATGTTTGTAAGGCTCTCTTAGTAAGGTATATCTACTGGTATATCCTCATGCTTGGACTTGCTACACTGTACAAAAATCAGTCAGTGTTCCACATTCAAGTAAAAAATTATTTTACCAAGCAGCCAAGCACTAAATAGTGTTCTAGCCGCTTTCCATGAAAGGTAAGGTAAGGCTTTCTTAGTAAGGTATACCTATTGGTAAGGTATCCTCATGCTAAGACTAGCTACCCTGTACAAAAATCAGTCAGTTTTCCGTCGTTCAAGTAGAAAATTCTTATACTAAGCAGCCAAGCATTAAATAGTGTTCTAACCGCTTTACATGAAAGCTTGTCAAATTCTAAGTCTAGCCACCCTCCTTCCCTCAACATCTTTTACAAACAGCTGAGGTAGAGATAAAACTGGGAGTCGATCCCGATACTTGCCGTGAGAAGGCAGAGGCTCAACCAACTAAGCCAGCGGGCAATTCAAACATAGCTAACAATATTCACAACCTTTAAAAATATTAAAAATCTATATTATATCTGCCTATTGGTAGCTAACGATGCCAAAGACAGACATAAAGATACAAATGTAAAATGTCATAATCACTGTTTTTTGTATCGGCGATTCCAAATCAAACATTTTGTTGTCTAAAATATATACCAGTATGGGTATATGCAATACGGATTGGAGGCGGATTGATTTAATATTTAATTTTAATTAAAAAAATATATATATTTATTCCGAAAACATTTACAAATGCAAGTGTGGGCCCGACTGCACCAGCAAATGGTAAATATTTATACAATTAATTATATATTATTTATAATTAATCTATTCTCAGACAACTTAAAATACAGTCCATTATTTGTTAGTATTATACCAGTCCCACATTACAATACGAGAATTTAATATATTCTATAGGATATATTCTAGAGGTAATTTATGAGGGTGTTAAACTCTTGCAAGGTGTATGCACAATACATCCCAAACCGGACGTCATTGCAGGCCTTGCCCCCATATTGAACAGTAACAGTGATCGTGAAATGATCATATGAAACTGGGTCATCCAAAGTTGAAGAGATTCTCCTGTATCATACCACCGAAAGGTAAATCTATTACAATGCCTAAATTTTCTCTTTTGGTAGTTAAAGGAGACAATTTTTTTATGTAATACTATCAAAGCTATGCACAATACATCCCAAGTGTAGTTAGTGCAGGCGTTACCCATACATTAAATAAGGATAAGAAATACCTAAATTTATACTAAAATCTTATTTTGTGCTCTATATGTACGTATCAGGATAAAACTGTTATAAATGTACGAAAATACCGTATTCGAGTCGTAATTTATTGATAATATATACAATTGATTAACATGAAAGGAGCATTAGAGATAAATTCAATATAAAAGCGTAACCCATGTTTTAATTATAGAAATCTTTGGTTTTCATAAAATTCGTGATGTTGAAGTCCTAAATATTCAATTAGAAGAGTATGAAGTAAGTCAAATTATATAAGAAATAATTTGTTAAGTTGTTATCACATCCGAGAGAACGTTACCGGCGGCTATTGTTTGTAAACAAATAACAGATGGGCGGACAACCGGCGAGTGTTCATATTTACACCACGTTTCGGATATATATTCGCCTAGCAGGAGTAAAAAAATCAGCATTTTGCGGCGTAAAACAAAGGAGAAATAATTAATTAAAGGAATAGAAGGTTTCACCGGCACACAAGGAAAACACCATGTGCATTCACGCGCCAAAAATTTGACGTAAACATAGCAAAAGTCATTAAAGTTTATTCTAGGTAAGCGTTAACTATTCGGGACCCTTTTCTGCCTAGATATGAATAAATCCTGTGTACTGAAGCTGAAAAATAAGAGAATTCTTTACAAAACTAATAAATCCTAAAAAATAAATACGCCTCTAGCGGTGAAGATAAGAAACACAAACGTAATGGCCGCCATAGCCTGATTTCGATGACTTAACATCTAAATGCGCAAATACTTACACTTTCCTCCTCTTTTTCCATTCCAGAGGGCATTTGAGGTACTGCACGGTTTATCGCCGAGTAGTCCGGAAGATCCGGGAGCTCCTCGGCGAGATATATAGGCATTGGCTTCGACGCATCCAGGGCCCTCGCCCTAAACGAGAGCTTCGACATTTTGTTGACAGAACAAAACACGCTAGCGTCGACACTAAAATGCACTATTATAACACTTTATAGCTCCTCCAGGAGGTCCCAAAGGACCTTAAACTACACTTTGCACACTCTAGTTCGTTCCCATGGTTAATTTTTGCACGCACTCAGTCACAATTAATGAAAAACATTATCGAAACTTTACATATTGGGCGTACTTTACAGAAAGCCATCATGGCGGCTTTCCGTTTGTCGGGCGACCATGACCAACTTCCACCTTGTACGACGTGCGCGGGAAGGAAACACGCGGGAATGATTTTAGTGATTTCTCAACACTTATTAAAAAAATACTGAAATATATGCAAAAAAATATTGAATATCACTTTTAGTTATATACTTTTATTTTTTAAATTAGTTTTATTAAAGAATAAGCCAGTATAAAATATATATATTTTAAAAATAATAAAATGACGTCCTCCATTACTAAACACACCATAGACAAAAGCAAAACTGTTTCATTTCACGAAGAATTTAAGTCGGAGTTTTTGAATAAGGTATCAGGTCATAAATTATCTAATTTACAGCTGCAATTATTTATCTATTGTAAATTCTAGGCCTAGCGTGTTTACCTTCCTCAACCTTACCAAATCTGGGCCAAAGTAAGCCTAACAGAGATAAAATGTATGATTTTTAAGATGATAACTAAAATTACTATGATAAGTGTAGTTTAGTATAGATAATTGTAGTTTGATTAATTGTATAAATTTTTTTGTTATTATTTTATTAATATAATAGTGAGTAGTCATATTTTTTTTAAACTATTTTATTAATCGACGTATAAATTTATAGCTCTCGGATTTATATAACTGAATAATATAATGTGTTAAGCGTTCGCGGAATTGTAGCCTAAAATGTCATGTGTAATATTGAGAATCTAATCGTTATGTGTGTCCAAAAATAAGACATTAATATTTTTATAAATACACATTGCGGGCAATTACTTTATATTTTACAGTACTCGTGTCGTGTGGTCAAAATCGAAATCGATCAAAATTTTTATACATTTTTGTATTATTATAAAAAATATATATTCAAAATAGGCAAACTTTTGTTCTTCATTTTACGTAAGTGACGATGTTGTCGGCGAAGGAGCAAGTCAGCTCAGAAGATATACCTATTCACTTGCGACTTGAATACTCCCAATATTGCACTAAAAGTATCATAAATGTAATTTACGATAATTTTGTATAATAATTAATAGCATTTATATCCTTTTGTGCTACAGAGTAGGACCGGTAAATAAATAGTAGTAGTTGTAAAATGCAATCGTGTAGATAGTAGCAGTTGCGACCAGTTGCTAGTTTTTAGCTATTATCCCAGTGATGAGTCTATATATTGTATCGGGGGTTATTGGCGCGAAAGTGGCAAAATTTGAAAATATAAAATGTGTGCCACATTGTGTGTAGAGGAGTACGTAGAGGATTTTCGACATTTGCCCTGGCTACAGGCAGGCATATAGTACGCAGAGATGTTAGGGCAGAAAGGTTCTCGAATGCAAGCCACGGACTGACAAGCGCAGCGTCGGTAGACCCCCCACAAGGTGGATAGACGACATAGTGAAGGTTGGAGGAAGACGCTGAATGCAGGCGCTCCCAACCATATTTTTTGGATATCATTTTTTTATGCCAGAAAGGTAAGCCTTTGACCGCTATCTCACCTGATAGAAAGTGTTGATGCAGCCGAAGGTATAGCATGCTAGAAGATACCTATCGCTGTCTCAAGTATATGTATCAAGAAGCTGTCCAACTCGAAATGATAGTAATCCGGTAACAGTACATACAGAAACGAATTTTTAATCCTAGGTATAAGCAAGTATAAGGTATGTACATTCCGAATTTCATCCGTTCAGCTGTTACAGCGCGGCGTGAAGAGACAGCAAACATGCTTACATACTTTCGGAATTATAATATTAGTGCGATTGTGGCTGGTGACTAGTAGACCATGTACTATTTTTTTCTTATATAGTTTACAGACAAAACAATATTTTTGTGCCACGATAATATTAAATGGCAGCGATATGATACCCTTGTCATAGTTATTATGTACCTTGTAAAAGCCATAAGATTTTGAATAAATATAATTCTAAAAGTTTTTTTTTTTTGACAGGCTAGTGTTTGACCACTATCTCACCTGATGGTAAGTGACGATGTGATCGAAGCCGGTAAACACACTAGACCTGGAATACGCAGGCTCTCAAGTGATCAGTGATAGTTTCAAGCATGAATAATACGCTATTCATATTGTATTTGTTACAGGCATTTCATCGTAACACTTATTTTTATACTCACAATACTTACGCTGTTGAGTTTGGCTGCGTCGTCGTTCGAATAATAGTTTTACCTAAACAAAAACATGCACACTGACCAATGACAGAGACTTTTTTTATTTGTTAATATAACTACAACTAAACAATAATTATACTCATTGCACGGTCCACCTGACGGTCGATAGTAACTAGAGATTATAGAACCAATTGATTACGCATATTTTCTTTCTTATAAAAAATCATTAGCTGTAGAATAGGACTAGGTAAAAGTATGCTTGTGATGTAGCATGTGTGAATGATGTGTGTGTATGTTGTCAATGCGTGCTTGTGATTGGCTGATACGGGCTTGCGATTGGCCGATGCTGCCAATGTCAGTTGCGACGTCAGCTTGGAACCAACAAATATAAAAAACATGCTTCAAAAGGCATGTTGTTTTCGTAAGGGGTGAAAAGATACTATATTATGAATGTGATCGTAACTAATTGACAAAGTAAACTGCCCATTGACTTAGTTGGGTGCGTGTTCGCCGTCTAAGCAGGGGTATCAGGTTCGATCTCCGGCGGTAACACAAGTATTTTCCTTGAGGAAAATTTGTTTTTATGGTTCTGGTTGTGATTGCGTATGTGATGTTTCTGGCACCCACGACACAAGTCATCGAACTTAGTGAGGAGTGTGAATTTGAAAGCGATAATGCGTTTATATTTATGTTCAGTCAGTCTAGTACTTGGATGGATGACCATTTAGTGGGATTATCTGTTCAGTATTACCGTGCTTCGGAAGGCTTGTAAAGAAGTCGATCCCGGTTGTTAGTTGTCACGTAAGACAACATTCGTTATGCCACGTCAAATGCCTATAATTGACAATCCTGTCTCCACAGTTGCCCACTAATCTATACTAAAAGCAAATCATGTATAGGTAAAATGAATGTTCATAGTAAGGTACTAACAACTTTACTGGGTATGATAATACAAAATAAAATTTATTCCAATTTCGTGATCTTTATTTGATTATTTTACAGCGGATAATTTATTATCTATAAAACATACGCGTAAGATTTAACAGTACTAATTAATTAATTACAAAATATTGCTCAAAATAACGAATAAATTAAATACAATTGTTTTCTATTATTATGAAGCAACTACTTACGTTTAGCTAAAATTTTTTAAGTCTGTCAGAAGAGAAAACAATGTAATAGGACCTAAAACAACTTTAGAAATTCTTGTTAATTTTCTTTTTGTAATAATTGTCGAGTCGCTTTAATATAAATTGGGAACCAGACCTTTGTCGAGCTGAAATGGATACGATCCATATTTTTCCCAAATAAATATCACTTAAAATTTAGTAAATTCGCTTAATAATAATAGGATTTGCATAATTATATCTTGTATTTCAATTATTTTAACAGAGAATGAGCACAACTTACTTATGTTAATATACCATTAAATTTAACAATTTCATTTAATGCTTCTATAGGAAGTTGTTAATAGGCATCTATTACAAAAAAATAATGGTAAATATAGGTATTTATTTCAGCATTAAACTCATCAACCTACAAACATATGGACCTCGGGACTAACAATAAATAATTGTACCAATTAACCTATATAAATGTGGATACATGTATATGATCATAAACAGACTAAAACAATGTATGTCTAATCTACATTACTACAGAGCTTACTTTTAATTGCAGCAATGTATCAGTGTACGCAGCTTCATTGAACGTGGCACTATTTTCACCTTATGAGGTTGTTAGCGAGGCGGGATTGTCGCTTATACATATTTCGCTGTGTTGCCAATGTTCCGTGGACACTTTTAAGCTGACCCGAAATCCATGTTTTGTAGATAGATGATTACACTCATTAAAATGTTTTACCAGAAATTGAATAACAAATATGAAACATATAAAAGACTACTGTTGTTTGTATCAAATAAATGCTGTTCAAATTATGGTCCATCGCCTAGTTTTTTTTATCGTTATTCTATTACAAATAGTCGTAGTTATTAGCATTTCTATGTCTAAATTCATGGTGCTTTAAGATTTCAAATAACATTCCAAGTAAGTTTCTTTAGAAGATAATTTTATATTCAACCCTTTAAGAACCCGTATACATTTTTATGTCTGTCTCGCTCGCACAATTCATTCATTTTGAGAAATAAAAATTATGGAGCGAGTTATGGAAAATGTTGTCAATAACTTTACTAAATAATTATGTAACGGATACTTTAAATTAATTTTCGTTTAAATACCTATTAATTAGACGAAGAGTGAAAAAAATATAAAATCAATTTGACATCGATTTTCTCCGCCAATCCAAAAGCTAAGAAAACGAATATCAGTTTATAAGATCCGTGATATTATTATTTAGGGATTATATTGACAACATTTACAATAACTCACACCGTCAGTTTTATATATCAAAATCAGTGAATCGTGCGAGCGAGAAAGACATAAAAATGTATACGGGTTCTTAAGATCATCGTGCATACTCGAAGCTATAGGAACGAATCATTCTAAAAAGATAAAACTGTCGATAAACCTTCTATAACTAAAAACATGATTTGTCTTATTTTGATACGTAACTTGTTATTTTACGTATTAAAATGAGACGAAAACGAAACTAATTTTATTTTAAGTAAATATTAGTTTATCGAACTGTTTCTCTTTTATGGAAAAGAGGGGTTATACTTAACTTCTA
This sequence comes from Lomographa bimaculata, assembly GCA_948107665.1. NCBI lineage: Eukaryota > Metazoa > Arthropoda > Insecta > Lepidoptera > Geometridae > Lomographa > Lomographa bimaculata. The sequence continues at coordinate 3,883,071 of OX403612.1, read as the reverse complement.
TCAAAATGTTAGTATTTGAAAACCCCAACAGCGTTATTTTTTTCTTATAAAGAAACTTGACCCGCCAATAATAAACATTCACTATCAAGTCTATCAACAAACAAACACAAATATCATACAAACGTAACGACAATCATACATAACGTTATTCCACTATATTATCGCTAATCTCAGTGTTTAAGCTATATTTAGTCTATTATACATGTAACTGTGTAATAGTAACATTTAGTTATATATTTTAAGTGTAATCCTTTTTTACATATTTTACAAGAAACCAATTAATGTATCTTCCTATATTATAAATCATTCATTATCTTAAAATGACTGCACTGGTTTTCAGGAAAAAAAAGACGTCTGGCATTCGGGCACTGCCGCGGTAAAGCTATTGCATAGCATTTTTTATCAACTTATGCAATTATAATTATTTATTTATTTTATTCATGCAGTATTTTTTTTCCTGCCACCTAGAGGCGAGTTGCTGAACTAAAGAGACAAGCGTGATATTTCAAAAAAGTCATTAAAAGTTCTGCTATTCATCGATAGATGGCAAAACTAAAAAGTATCACCGCTGTGCCGGTCGGAGTGGGGGGTGTTAGGTTATTTTCGTTACGGAATTTCTGGATTCGGTCTTCACGCTCAAGGCCCGCGATGGAAGCTATACAATAGCTTAAAAAGTCTAAGAATACATCCATGATATACGAATTTTCATATTTGCTAATCATCTTCAAAAAATCTGTAAATGTATTTTTAACACTTTCCCTGCCCTGTGTATGAAAATATGGTACACAATTAAAATTCTTTTGTTCCTAATATGGGATAGGGAATCGTCTATGAATGCTGCCCGAATGACTAAATAAGGTTTACACTTAAAACAATAATAAATTGCTTCGTATAATCAAATATAATTCGTAAAATTTAAATTCCAGCGAAGCTCGTAAGTTAATTCGTTCCTATTATACAATAAATTCTATGATATAGTTTGTATCTATTTAAAACATCTAACTTTTTATTTGAACATTAGTGATCAAGATGGATTATTTTCACTCGTTCCATTAGAACTAATGAGAATGATAAATCAAGATCATGAGAACTATTTGTCATTTATGTGCTATATAAACAATAGGCAGATTATGATATAGGATTAAAAATAAGTGTAAATGTCGATCATGTAATTTGTTTAAGCAATCTGAAATAATATTTAGTATTGTCAATTTAATAATAATTATTATAATGTCATTCCTATTATGAGCGTGTTCTAAACAAAATTATTTACAAATCAAATGCATATTTCAATATACAAACTTAAAATTAGATTAATTAGTATAGTGCCAGCTATATTATTATTATAAGGTGTTTTATTATTACAGTTTACTGGATAGTTCACTGGATGTAGTATATGCATTCTTTAAATTAACTACAAAATGAAATCCTGAACTAGAAAAGCATATTTTAAACAGGAATTATTTATATTCATCAAATGTTTTTAGAGGTCGTTAGTAAATAGCTTAAGAATGGAAATATTAGACTTTTGTAGGTCTAAATAATGTTTTACGGGGTTTCAAATAGGGATTATAGGAATGTGTAAAATCGTATTTAATATTGTCGTTTTTCCGTCCTCTTCTCAGATCCTCTAAGCATTTCCCAATACCGTCAGACTACGATGTTATGCTATATGTGAAAATACTGTAAAGAGTAAGACAGTACAGTCCGTCAATGTGTTATGTGTATTTGGCGGGTGTACAAATTAATGTACTAAGCTTTCTTTGCTCCGAGTTTTACAGACACAATCTACGCCTTATAAGATATGCATATATCAATTATTCATATTATTATGTCTAAGTGTGATGTTAATGTTTCCGGCAACCATGATACAAGCTTTTGAACTTTTTTGGGCTGTGACTATGAAAGAGTATGAAACCGTGTTGATGATACCTAAATAATTTGATAAACCCAATCTCAAAATAACACAGATAAAACAGACGTTGTTTTAGATAAATAAACAAAAATTGTGCGGGACAATATAATATGATTAACATTCGTTTCATTATTAAGTTTAATGGAACTACAATGAAACAAATAGAAAAATCTCACAAATTAAATTGAACTATTTCATAGCAAAATTAGATCCATAAACCCGTTTTTTTTATCAAAACTAGATACATATTTTAGGCCGCCGTTAAATCTCGGATATAATTAAAAGTCAAAGCTCAAACAAATTTATCCTAACAGTTTTACACCATTAGACCTTGGTCGTATTATCAACACAACAACGTCCTGTGTTTCTAAAAAGATACTTGGCGGTCAACGTATTAAGAATCCAAAGGAGAACTTCTGGAACTATGACACTTTAAGAACAAGATGCCACAATACGAAGAAAAGGAACAAATAGAAAAATAGTTCTTCCCGTAAATAGGAAAACAACAAATTCAGCGCCTCCATATATTTTTTGGGGTAAATACAAAAGTGTCTAAATATGGGCTAAATTCTTGAGGCATTTGACCCATATTTGACACCTTTTATCTATAAAAGATTGTTGTTACTGAATTTTTATGAAGTCTGAATTTTATGAATATGATATTATGTATTTCATTGATGATTAAAAAACTATTGTAAATGACTAAAAATAAAGAACTAAAATAAATTTGAACCATAATTTATTACTTCATCAAAACAAAGAGAACAATTAAATATACGATTTCCATATTCCACAACGTTGAGTATCATAATTTCATATTTATAACATTCTTTTTATAAAGACATAATTGCTAAATACATACAAATATTTCAAAATACAAAAAGATATCACCGAGTTTCTTACAAAATAGCGCCACCCATTTTGCTATTGACTGTACCGATAGTTCATTCATGACAATAACAATTTGACTAAATTTTTAATAACCTTAAATGCATTTTTTACAGATTTGTGCAAGACATAAACTGATAGTAAAAAGCGCTACAGCTCTAAAAGTATAAATATGAACGTCTCGTGCTGAATACTGTCTATATTTTCTTCGCATGTCACATTCATGAAAATCCTTGTAGAAACCTGTCTTTTGGTCTAAAGTAAAAAATGGACATAGCTTTTTTTTAATTTCATGATTTTGTATAAAATGTGATTCATCTATTTCTATAAAAAAAAATATTTCATATTAAAAAAAAGGTTAATCATTTAATAATATGCAAAAAAGGATGTCATAGCTAAAATAATTACCTATTTTTTAGTAGCAAAATGGATAGCCCGATTTTCTCCTAAGACTTTGCAGGGAGCGAAGTGGATTTTATAAAGACGCTAATGTCTCTATATTCAAATGTTTAATATATGTTAGTATATTATGTAAATTGGGGCGGTACGGGAAGCCGTAATGAACTCTATGTAACCATTAGTTTGAAAGCAACCGAGTTACGGTCAAGTTATTAGCGTGATGGTAAGCGTAACTTCCTGTCATATCTGCACTGCTATAATCAACTAAGACTAACGTACAGTCTAATAAAGCCTAATCTAAAATGGAGGAGTATAGTCGACCGCCTCTCGTTGTAAAGGTGGCGAGAAAAGTGGCTAAGGGAAATTTGATACGTAAGATTTTTTTTCTAATTTTTTAAGTTTCGGTTGTGGTAAGATTTTTTTTTCTATATTTTAGATAGACCGATGAAAGTGACTTCAATAAATTTAGTGTTATTAATATAAAAAGGTGAGAATTTATAATTATTGTATAAACATGAATCCCTATTTACCTAGGTTATTTACCTAAGCTAACGACTTCATTCAATTCATCTTTTTTTAGTTTTCTAATACATTGAAAGAGGTTTTTGTGGAAAGAAAAATTAAGAAAATTGCAGAAAACTTAACGATTATTGCTTGGCGCATTTAGGACAACCTAAGACAGGGCGTCTGTCACGTCTGCTAGCTTATTAATCAAATTTTTATTCCATTCTTGCGGTTTTTGTTGCAAAATATTTTTATATACATGAAAATTTTAAAATTAGCGAGCCAAAAAGCAACAACTATATATAGCAAACGTCTGAACAAACGAAATTTAGTACATAACGAATACATAAACATAACGATTAGACTAACTTCCCATCCCGCCCGCATCTTTTAATATGTGCTAAACAGACAATCGACACGAATATATTTATTAGTGATTAATGGATGTTTAATAATGGTGACCATAAACAAGGAACAACAAAACCTATGTCATATGGGATAGTCATTGGGATGGCTGGGGTAGTAAGTGGAACCGCTTAGGTAGCTGATTGTGAAATGCAAACACGCCAGCGTCAGTGCAGGCATTATCACCATCTTTAGGAACCCTATAAATCCGATATCCCCATTTAGAACAATAAAATATCAAAGTATCGGGTGACTGGGGTATTAATTAGGATGGCTGGGGTAGGCGTTGGAATCGCTTGGGTAGCTGATGGTGAAATGTACAAAACACTGCGAGAGCTATTGCAGACAACGTCCCATTTTTCGAAATGCTATAAATCTGACAATCTTATACATATAGTCACTATATTATAGTGTATAACATCAAATTGTCGGGATGGCTGGTGTAGTCACTGGGATGCCTGGGGTAGCCAAACGGGTGGTTTGAGTAATTAAAATGATGACAAGGGTATTAAAATGATGGAAAAATTTACATAACACCCCGAGAGCCAACGCACGCATTACCAACTAAAAATAAATCTTATGAATCCGACATTCTTCTATTATGTTTATAACATCAACATGTTGGGATGGCTAGGGAAGTCATTTAGATGCATGTGGTAGTCATTGGGATGCCTGGGGTAGTCATAAGGATACCTGGGGTAGTCATTAAGATGGCTGGGTTGTCAAACGGGTGGCTTAGGTAGTTGATAGAATGACATAGCCGATAGCTGAATAAAAAAAATGAGATTTAACTATAAAAATCGTGTCGGTAGTCTGTTTTTACATATACCCACTCCGCTCCGTAAAGCCCCGTTCAGACGGCGCGTCGCACTTTCAGCTCTGGTCGACGGAATCGTCGGATCGTTGTCCGCTCATACAATCGCCGGTCGGTGCGATTTTGGACGGTTTGGCGCTTTTGCCGACGAATATTTCCACTTCCTGTGAACAAATTGGTTTTAACTTGAATAACTGTTATTTTCTTTTCACTAGAACATAAACATAAACGCTTTCACACTCACAGCCCCACAGTTAGTTTGATGACTTGTGTCGTGGTCGCCGGAAACGTTCACACCACACACACAATCACAACCAGAACCAGAAACGCAATTTGAATGAACTGTTCAAAATTCATTAATTTTATAGTATTGTTTGAAGTGTTTGTGTGGCACTCAACGTGTCTTTAGATGTGTGTGTGTGTGTCTAAATTACCTGGCTCCCTTCGATTCCCATCTCTTGATCCTGCACATGGCTGGGCCCGGGCGAAGACCGAGCAGCTAATTGTCGTTCACGGGCCACGCGTCTGAAAGCAAATGGTTGAAATGGCATGAGTTTGGTTAAAGGAGATTGTTTCGGTACCGGGGCAAGATAGTGACTGCTAGCGCGACCCTATCTTGCTCGAGGGACTGCTCACGGGGGGGTTTTTAGTGGGTTCGAGCCCCACATACCCCCTTCCTTCACCCCTGGGAAGGAAGGGAAGTGCAAGGCATTTTCCACCCATAAAAAAAAAAAAAAAGTGACTGCAAGCGCGACCCTATCTTACCCCACCTCGACGAGGGATTACTCACGGAGGGGTTTTAGTGGGTTCGAGTCTGAGAGAACAGTTCCAAATTTTCGATACAAACCTTCTGTGCTCCAACATGGCCTTTCTGTCCGCCTCCCGTTTTTCTGCCGCCAGTCGCGCCTTCTCATTCTTAACGGCGGGCGTGGTGCGAGTACGTGCTCGAGGCGAAACGCCCGAGGCGGAGGGGGGCTTAGACGCCGGAGGCGATATCTGGAATCAAGATAGGATTACGTTAATGAATTGATTAATTACACACAATTATATTACTATTCTGTTCTATAAATGTTTTATATAACACTAGTCGTGCCCCGCTAAAAGATACGCGTATATAAAAAAATACTGAAATTTTAGAATAAATTACATCAAATTATTTGAATATATATATATATATACTAAAATATATACAATATACTACTTACATATTTACGTATAACTAACACATAATCAAAAAGGTTGTCTGGAAGAGATCGCTCTTAGCAATAAGACCGCCTATTGTTACACCTCTCTTCTACATTATCATTCCTTGTCATTTATTTGTCAATAAACAGTTTATCTATGTACCTCTTGCCAGTTGTTCTCCTTGAGCCTGTCGATCTGTTCATACAGCGCGTCGACGTTCCTGCACTGTAAGCACACCATATCCCAGAACCCTTGCAAGTCCTCCACGGTGGTGGGGAACGGCTCGTCTTGTCTCTCGTTGATATTGTTGTAGCAAAGACCTGGAAGGAGTTTTGGCACTAAATTAAAATAATATCTTGGAAAACCTTTTTTTAAATCAAGCTTTTAGAAGTCCGCCATATTGGATTTACACTCTAAATCCAATATCGCGATCACTTTATTTTTCGAGCTATTCTCAGCAATCCCTTTCATTTGATAGCCATATTGTAGTAGTGCATTAAAAATAAATTGTCCGCCATTTTGGGTGTTCCGACATGTTGGATATAGAATGACGTCACACAGCTAAAGATGCATTGGTGCCGATTCTGTTGTCCAGAATTAGACTAAACTAGCCTAAAATTAGTTTTAGTCCTGCTTTAGTCCAAAACCTATTCAGAAAATGCAAGATTACACTAAAATTAAGTTTGACAGGACTAAGTTAGTTTAGTTACTCTATTTAGTGAAAATGACCAAATTCTTATTCTGATGTACATGTTTTACGTCAAATTAAGACTAAAAATAGAAATTTTAAACTCAAATTAGTCTGTATGAAAAAGGTCTGGATTATTTTTAGTGTGATCTCATACTTGAAAGAATAACACGTGCAATTAATGAAGCAAATACTGACCTACAAAGTCTATAATGGAGGAATATGTGATTGCGGCTCTTGTGAATACAATTCAATTTGGTTGCTGTCAAAATCAATTTTAGTCCTGTCATTTCAACTTTTAAATTAAGTTCAACGTAAAATCAGAATAGCGTTTAGGTATTCTTTGACTAAAATTAGTTTAGTTTAGGTTAGTTCGGTGCTCAACAGAATTAGCACCATTGTCATCCAAACTAAACGTGAATACTAAAGTTCAGCTCAATTGGTTGAAGACATCAGCTTCAAAATTGAGTTGCAAGATTCCACCCGAACAAACATAGTTACATATTTAGTTAAAAATAAAAACTTAACTAAAAATGTTGTTGATTAAACAACTGTTCTGGTGTTAATGTGTAAAAATAGTTGATTATCCAAAATCGAAATCGTTTATTCACGTGGGCCCCAAAGAGGCACTCTTGAAAGTTAGTGACTACTGCCAGATTCGCAAAATTACAGCTATCTCGAGAAGAACCTGGCAAGAAACTCGGCGGCGCATTTTTTCATAATTTTTTTAGCCTCGCACTTGTCAAATTAATTTTTTATTATTGGCTGTGGTATTAAACACAAACATAAAAAAACGTTTTCACACTCACAGCCCCACACTAAGTTGGTGACTAGTGTCGTGGCTACCCACGACACTAGTCACCAACATTCACATCACACACAAAATCACAACCAGAACCAGTAACACAAATTTTCCTTAGCGAGAGAATTCGTGTTTCCGCCGGGAATCGAACCCGATACCCCTGATTTGAAGGCGAACGGTCTCAAACTAAATCAAGCGGGCAGTTCTATATTACAACATTGAAGTGACTTACCCTCAAATTGCTGCATTTTCTGCGTGGCGAGCAACCTCGCTTTGCCCGATGCTGCACGAAGGAATCCGAGGACCTCCTCGCTCACTTCCTTATCCTGAAATATGTTAAATTAAAGCTTTAGCACCCGTTTTATTTTAACCGATTTCCAAAACAAGTAATTCTATAAAAAAAAGTTTTTAAAAATCAAGCTTTTACCAGTTGTAATTTATTTATTTTTTTTTAATTATTTGTGACAGGCTAGTGTTTGACCACTATCTCACCTGATGGTAAGTGACGATGTGATCGAAGCTGGTAAACACACTAGACCTGGAATACGCAGGCTCTCAAGGATAACTGCCGGAACACCGTATTTGGCTTGGCGGCAGGCTTTCAACTTGATGGTGGTAAGCTACTTTGGTAGCAAGCCAGGCGAGCAACTCACAAAATGCTCTACCACCTCTCAAATGTCACCTGATAAGCACCACCCGGGGACCACGTGTAGGGAGTCAGACTCAAGGGGTATCCTCCTACGGACGTGGGTGACTCAGCCCCCAAAAATAAAAATAGGACCTAAAAAGTTATAAAAACAGAGAACTTGTCAAGATGAATCAAACAAGCCCAAACTCGATGGGTGTATCTTGTTTAGTTCAGAACTTCCTATGGCTATATTTGATCTCCGTCATCAGACCAGCTCCGTGGTATTATAATAAAATATATATATATAAGTGGCCTCGATTCTGATGTACACACTAAAATTTAATTTTAACTATCCCTGTCTCTTACAAAATAGAAACACAAGACAGAGATAGCATACATTTTAGTGCTGTCAAGCTAGTTTATCAATTAAAATATGAATAGCAGAAGCAGAAAGGCGCGTGTTTTTAGGCAACACCAATTTCATACTCGACTAAGCTTGCATAGACATCTAAGTTCTGACTAACGTGACAGCATTAAAATGTATGCTATCTCTGTCTTGCGTTCCTATTTTGTAAAAGAAGGAATAGTTTAAATTTAATTTAGTGTGTGACATCATATTGTCATAATTAATTATGAATACCTATTAATGTGAAATACTCGGTGTATTTGACCCTTCCATCCATCCTGACTGTGCTAGGAGTAAAGGTTCCCAATATGCTAGCAGCATTGCCACGCTGAAAAGCAATAAAGTGCTCGTCCGCGCTCTACCAAATGCGATCTTCATTAATAACTATTAATAGTTAAACTGTTAGGGTTTAGGGCTTACTGAATATTAATTTATTTATCCACTATAGCATAGTATTATATCAGTAACTCAGTGGTATACATAGAATTGCTTCAGGCGTCATTGCTAGCACCGCAGTATAAGCTTTATATGGAAACTAATTTGATCTGATATCGGACTGCCTTTTCCTTCCTTTTTTTTAATTTCCAAGTATTTATTGCAATCTATAATAAAGCATATATTGTATTATATAAGATAGATAAGTACACCAAAATTTGAGTCCAATCGGACATCAGGAAGTTGGTCTAACTTATCTTGCAAGATTTGATTACAACCAACAGATAGACAACTGGACAGGTGATTTATTTAGTTTCGCCTGTACTTGTAAAAAGGAGGTTATTGAATTTAGTTTTTATTTTAACAAACGATTTTACACTTTCAGCCTCACACTAACTTCGTCAACTTTTATCGTGGGTGCTGGAAACATTTACATATCATACACACAATCACACTCACCAGCACAAATGTCCCTTGAGAAGAAAAAATGTGCTGCCTGGAATCAAACCCAGACCCACGGCGCAGAGGGCAGACTTAGCTACTGAGCTAATTGAGTCGTCTAAAATTTTTTTAGGTTTTTTTTTATCTGCTACAAGGTCAAGATTATCAAAATATACGCAATATTGTATCTTTATGCAATTCTCGCGGCCTCAGATGAACAAATGGCTAATAATCAAATAACTTACAAAGCTAAGTTATGCGAAAATCCATGTTGACAGTTGTGTGCTGTAATAGCACAAAGTTTTTTTCAAACACAAATGTTTAAACGGCTTATGCTAGTGGAGAGATTCCGGCGATGCACGATGTGAGAACTCTTGTTCCCGCAGTCGATCTTTAGGCTATAGCATATTGGGTGGCATTTACAGCAAATTCATGGCGGTTTTATAACGCGGGTCTATCTTTGGCCAGTTTTTTTATGTAACTAACGGAACCACATTTTTGTACTTTACTAGCTGCGCCCCGCGGTTTTACTTGCTAAGTCTTGGACCCGCGGGTATTCCGGGATAATAAATATCCTATGTGTTAATCCAGGGTGTCAGCTACCCCCATACCAAATTTCATCAAAATTAGTTCAGCCGTTTGAGCGTGTAGAAGTACATTCAAACTTTCGCGCACACTCAAAAAATTGTTTTGGCTTCTGTTGCTGTAAACTAAGCTTACCTTCGTTAATGTGTGCGTGACCACAGCTAGATAGTACTAGCTGCGCATCTAAACATTCTAAAACTAACTATACTTTTATAACGATACATATAAACACATATCCTGATAACTTCACGTAGCAGGAAGTCTATCAGACGGCTTACTAATTAGTCTCACCTGTATAATTAAATAATACACCATCACAAATTTAAACCGAATACAATGCCAAGAAAAACAATAGTCTAAAAGCGTTTTGTTCCACCGTTTAGCTAAATCTCAAGGATATTGCACAATCTGAGATTTAGGAAAAGGCCATTCAAGGTGATGACCGTGAATTGTAGCTATTTATCTTCTAAAATGTCTTGTGGGTGTGTCAAGACCGTCTGGTCGTGTCATCTACGATATGGGTCCACGAGGAGCCCTCAGAGAATTATTTAAAGAAATAGGTCTTGATCCCCTGACCCTGAGATCGCTGTATAACTTGGAAAATATAATCCATGTTCGGAAAAATATCAATAAATATAAATTAAGGTACCTATACCTACTCAAGTCGACTGTATTTTTTTTTGTCTCACCTCATTACTTATTTCCACGTAAACCGATTTTGATGTATTTTTTTGTTGGGAAGCTTTCCCTTTGTCCTATTTAAATTTGATCAAGATCTTTTAGTAGTTTTTGAGTTATCGTCAATAATGTGTGCTTAATAACATTTAATGTGATCTAGGTTCCGAAGATAAAGCGGTGAAGTCGTTTTTTTAAGCTTGCTTGCATAGCTAATAAGTCTTTTATGGCAAATGAGGTTTAGTTTTAGAACAAAATTCCTAAGACTGTAACTCAATTACCAATGGGAAAGTTAAATTAATAGTAAAAATTGTGTTGATAAAGAAAGCTTATTACAAAATCAATGAAAATGTTAATGGCAATGATACATGGAGGCAAACTGCACAAGCGCTTTCTAGCGACGGCAATATATACATAAACATAGGTTAATATAACTTATGTATTAGAAAACTAAGATTTTATTTGAAAAACGATTGGAAAAACTGCGTCGCCGAGTTTCTTGCCAGGTCTCTTCTCGAGATGGTTGAAGATTTGCAGATCTGGTAGTAGTCATTAATTGTCATTGGTACCTCTATGGGAGACCATGTGAATAGACAAATTTAAAATTTTGAATTCGGAACGCAAGAATGATGGAACGATTTTTTAGAAGAAGAATACATTAACTTTTTTATTGTATAAATTTGAATAATTTTATGTAATGTAAAGACAATACAATCAAAATTGTCACCCAGAGTTTTAAACTTAAACAGTTCAAAATCCAGCAAAGCACTGCACTTGTGACCCTGACCCTGAATTATATTTCATTGGAAACATTGCCCTTTAATCCTGCACACAGTAATGTTTGCACACTAATGCTAGCGGTTGAATGTCTGGCAATGATGTGGTACTGCCCCAGGGGTCTCTACAAGAGTCTTCACACTACAAAAATGTAACTACTCTATAAGGAAACAATAATTAGAACGGAGCGGGACTTACACCCTATGACTTTGGAGACCGGTTCGAGGATACCTTAACAGTCCACACTTCGTGGTTGTGATTGTGTGTGTGATGTGAATGTTTCCAGCACCCACGACACAAGTCATTGAACTTAGTGTGGGGCTGTGAGTTTGAAAGCGTTTATGTTTGTTTTATGTTTGTTCGTTTACGTACGAAATGTATCCTTACCTTCTATGTGTCTTAAGGGGGCCGGGAGTTAAAACAGACCGATTAAAACTTTAAGCGGTCTTACTATCTACTTATTGAGACAGCATCTCATAAATTATGTAATTGGAGAAAGTGCTTACAACCTTCCAGTACATCATCACTCACAGACACAACAACGTACAAAGATAGCTGTCAAATGCAGATATCAATAAGCTACTCGTTAAAAACAAACTTTTAGAAGTACACCATATTGGATTTAAAGTGACATCACTTTATTTTTTAGTTATTCACAGAAAGCACTTTCATTTAATACGCATATTGTAGGAGTGCAGCAAAAATAACTTGTCCGCCATTTTGGTTGTTCCTCTATGTTAGAATGACGTTACACAACTAATCATGCATTTACATCCAAACTAAACGTGTATACAAAATTTCAGCTTAATCGGTTGAAGATATCAGTTACAAAATTGAGTTGCAAGATTCCACCCAAACAAACATTACAGTTACATACATAAATTGCAAGTTAAATTAAAGCTTGTAAAATAAATAAAAGTCAGTCAGTCTCACCTGTAAGTTCTCCAACTCCTTCTCAGCAGTGGCAGATAGAGCCAACAGCCTTTCAGTCTCCTTCTTCTCCAATATGAGGAAATAATGACCGTCCTTTACCACCTCGACACCATTCTCAACACTGCTGTCATCGTTATCACCATTTACATTCACAACACTAGAGTCCTCGTTTAATTTTATCACAGATACACCATTTGAAACCGATTTAACCTCTTCAGTCTTGGGGCTTGGAATGTCTTGCTTTTGCGGCGATAAGTCCGTCTTGACCGACTTCTTTGGTGACAGTATAGGGAGCTGAGCTCGGAACTCTGGTCTTAAATGCCTTAAAACTGGTAGAGAAACGTCGGTCTCCCCGTTTGGACTAGTATATTCTTCTATGCTCTCATCAGACTTCCTTGGACTGAGGAATCTATCAGGACAATTAAGAGACTTCTCCTGCAAGACTTTAGGGTCATCATCCTCACTGCCACTTTTGACCTTATGTCTCTTCTGGTTGAAGAACCCTTGAGCCAAAGCTCCAGGCCCGTACAGTCTCTCTACTCTTTGCTGGATGAAACTCTTCATAGGACTGGTCAGTTTCTCTCCATTTTCTTTTGTTATTTCTACTCGTTTTGATACGCCATTGGATGATATGGTATACGATTCGGAACTGAACCGCGACTCGCGCGATTCCTTCCCGTTACTGCTCACAGACTTCCTGAAGTTAGTTTCAGAGTAACTCGACTTGAAAGTCAACTCTTTCGCGTTGTCGACTTCATCTTTCTGATGTAGCATAGACGAGGCGAAGTTTTTGCTTTCGGTAGAGATGTACGACCTGGTAGTCGTCATGCTTGGACCTAAGAAGTCGTTCTTTAGTTGCTTGTTTTCTGCCGCCATGTAGACATGTAAAGGAGACGTCGCTAGGTAGGGATCAGTGTGCGCCTTGGAAGGCGCTTTCGGTGTCAAATCAGCTCTGGTATCATGGGGACCGAAGGTCGGTACGAGCAGCTTGTTCGCACTGACTGGAACCGGTACCAGTAGGGAGTTATTTTCGCTTCTGTACTGATAAGTGTGTGTTATAGGCCTGATGGGAGACGCTTCACGACTTTTATTGATGTCTTGCCGTAGCTTCGAGTCGTAAGTAGTGAGATTGGTGTAACCGTTGACCGAGCAGGCTAGGTTTAAATACGAGGGTTTCTTATTTGGCAGCTCGTCACGTTTTTTGTGATGTCCACGCGATCTGTGGCTGCCTGAATCTACATGGATTTTCACAGGTGGTTTTAAGAGATTCTCCGATTTTCTCGGAGTGGGTGTTGCGTCCTCGGGGGTTCTTACCGGGGAGGCTTTAGGGGTGGCCTGGTTCAGGTGGTTTGGTGTGAGAGTGGGGCCAGCCCGTTCCTGAATCCTCGAGGTAAACTCGCGGATGCGGCTACCCGTTGACGATGGTGTGAGGAGATTCAGACTCCCGGATGTGGTATCTGGAATAAGTAGAATGTTATCATTAGCAAATTAAACGGAGAGATGGTAGGTGTAGTAGATTTTAAGAGCTGATTAGTGAATAAGACGAAGATTATGTATAGCAGCAATGCCAGTCATTGCACTGACGGAAGATCTCGGCTGTCCAGGTAACTTCTCGAAGGAAGATCACGACATGATTTGTTTTTAGAGTTCCGTACCCAAAGGGTGAAACGGGTTATTACTAAGACTCCGCTGTCACCAGGCTGTATCTCATGAATCGTGATAGACAAAAAAAATAATCAACATCGGTCCAGCCCTTTAGGAGGAATTCAGTCACATATACTACAGAAGAATTATACATATAAAGATACTTTATATTTACAGTATACAGTTCCAACCAAGAATATATTTTTCAATAGATTTTCCCGTTCATAAGATTTAATATCAGTTTCACATAATTATGTATGTCACTGTATTAGTATAACAGCAGTTTGATTGCTATTGAATGATAATGTTCTTTTTTAACGCTTTCACACTCACAGCCCCACAATAAATTCGATGACTTGTGTCGCGGGTGCCGGAAACAATTTACATCACACACACACACAATCACGACGAGAACCTCACCACGTTCTCTCCAGTGAGTAGGTTTTACAACAACTGTCTACCATCAAAAGATTTATTATTATGTAAACAATTTAGTATGAATGAAAACAAACACTTAGAAATTTTATTTTCAAAACAACCAACGCTGAGATCATTCCACACAATAAAAACATTCTAAAATTTGTATAATTAAATATAAGACTAATTCACACTCACAGCCCCGCATTGAGTTTGAAGAATAGACAAATGTAATAAAAAATCTATGAAATCATAAACATTCACCACGAACACTATCACAAACACATCTAAATTGGAAAATAAAGTACTCACAACACCCGAAGATAAGGTAATAATCAGACATTATGCAAGCGGTGTATTTAGAAACATGATTACTTTACCCTCTCTCATGATGGAGTAACACTGGAGGCCTACGGAGTGTTGTAAGTTTGTGTATAGTATAGTGAGGGGACATAATATATTTTTTTTATTATAAAGAAAACACTACATGTTGAGACACAAAATAATGGTCCCCCCCAGGAGTACATTTTCTACCGACTTCACAAAAAAATGTGGAGGTACTCAAGTCGAGTGTATTTTTTTTTAATGTGTGTTACCTCGTAACTTCGTTCCATGTGAACCGATTTTGAAATATTTTTTTTCTGTTTGAAAGATGTTGCTTTCCAATTGGTCCCATTTAAATTTGATCTTTATCTAATCAGTAGATCTTGAAATATCTTGAATAATTAGTGTTTAGTACATCTAATCTGATCAAAGTTCCAAAGATAAAGCGGTGAAGTCAGTTTTTTTTAAGCTTTGCTTGCGTTTAATTATATACTAATTAATGCTCTGACACCAAGCATTTAACTTAACTAAGCTCATTGAACTTTAGGTGTAATTGCAGAATGTCCAATTCGCAAAATGTCCAGTGGTCACGGAATGTCCAATTCGCCAAAAGGACTGGAAGAGTCTGGAAGAAGCCTATGTCAACAGTCAAGCAAATAATTAATTATATTATTCTGTAGAACAGTTGAGTTTGTTTATTGATCATACATCATACATAGATATATGTAATCTATGTATGATCATTTCCACACTACCGATCACTTTTTACTAAACTTTTTATACTCTTCATCCTAAGGTTGCCTGGAAGAGGTTGCTGCTTAGCGATAAGGCTGCAGATATATTATATTAGTATAGAACGCCACACCAACCCAAATCATCCTGCACATTTCTGTCCATCCAAAGGTTGTCTGGCAGAAATCGCTTAAAGCGATAAGACCGCCCATTGTACTACCTCATATAACTGTATTATTTTAAGTTCTACAATTTTATTTTTATTTGGTGTGCAATAAAGAATTGTTGTATTGTATTGTACTGCTATATTGTAATTTTTTCCGTCGTTAATAATTATGGTTGGTGTGCATTAAAGATTATTTATATTTTATTTTATATAATATAAACAACAATTCATAAAAACCTTGAATATATTCTCCCTATAAATGTTTATCCTGGTATGTAATATGATAATTATAATGCCTATTTTCTACCGAACTCACAAAAAAGGAGGAGGTATTCAAATCGATTATTTTTATTTTATTTGTTTTTTCTAATTATTTCTAACTACGTGAACAGAATTTTAAAATAACAATAAGACTTTGAATTCAAACAACAAACAAATAATTGAATGTTATGTAAATGTACAGTTTATGAAAATTATAATATTTTTTTTTTTGTATAGCCCATCACTAGAGCAGTAGTATAATCTTTGATACTACAATATCAGAGAAGATAAAAATGTACGTAATCAACTAATCAGAAAGGCCATTCCTAGATGATGTTGTAAGTTAATATTTGATTGATGATAATTTTATCTATTGTTTCTATGTTTAGAAGATTAGCAATTTCGCTGATAGTTGCATTTGGAGTGTGGTACGAGTGGTTCATGGTATTACGTTTGATAAGGTTATGTAATAATTGGCAATGTTAATTATTGATTAAAAAAGATTTTTGACATGCAAAGTACGTAGTCATGATATGCCATCACAGGTAAAGTAATCACACGCAAGTATTTCGTTTATATTACATTGGGACAAATAGTCCAGACATATTGATTTTTGAAAAGTGAAATAAGGCTGTTGTCGATTAGTATTATTTTTCAGAACTTGTGATTTTACGGGTGTTAATGTGTGATAATGGTGGATTATTAACTGTCAATAAGTTCGTAAATGTGCATAAGTTTGTGAGATTAGCAGTGGTGTTGTCAGGCTGGTCAGGTGGCTCTAATTACCTAATATTACCAAATGCTATTCACAACACACGCATTAAGTAAATGTTTTAGGGTCTCTATTTA
Source organism: Lomographa bimaculata (assembly GCA_948107665.1). Lineage (NCBI taxonomy): Eukaryota > Metazoa > Arthropoda > Insecta > Lepidoptera > Geometridae > Lomographa > Lomographa bimaculata. The sequence goes on along the minus strand of OX403612.1, from coordinate 3,866,198 downwards.
TTCGCATATCGTTAGGCATAATTTTTGATAGCCCCGATTATTACATATCATAACCATGTTTGTTTATTTATTCTTTTGAACAATTTAGCTGCACATGGAGGACGTAATACACATTGTTATTAGCTCAAAATAACTTAGCCGAGATGGATCCAGGCTAAAAATTATGCAGAATAACTTTATGGCATGCAAAATTATGCAAATGAACTGGTAACACGATTTAAGTATGTGAAGAATCTATTTGTCATTCTAACTATTCATCAAGGAAAAAGAAATTATGAGTTGATACAAAATCAGTGACAATCTTTCCTTATCACAATATTCATAATGATTCGAAAAATTTATATCAAAGTAAATAACATTATTGTGAAATAGAGAAACATTTATTTTTATCCCTATCCCATAGACTACTAGGTATCACATTTGATAAGTGATGATGTGGTTGAGGGTGGTACCTTAGACTGTCAAGTGTCAAGGATTGCTACTGCCTGCCTCGACAAGATCGCTATAACACTTATATAATAAATCCAAAAGTTTGTGTCTAAGTATGTTTATTTACTCTTCAAGTTGTATTGCTGAATGGATTAAGATGAAGTTTGGAATAGGCTATGTTTTAACTTAATAAATGCAGGCAAAGCCGCAGGGCACGGTTAGTGATAAGGCTGCTGTTGTGACCCTACCTCTTTCTTTCTTATCTTTTTTTTAATCTATCTACCACTTACTGCTGTGTATAGAGATCGCACTTGAGGTAGTGTTGAGTGTGCTACCACTGTTCAGTACTGGTGCCAGGCAGGCATGAGACGTTCATTATGCTCTCTGCAAAGGAGTGGAACTCCTTGCAGGAGTCTGTGTTCCCAGATAAGTACAATCTCGGAGTATTCAAGTCGAGAGTAGGTATTTTCTAGGCAAGAGTACTTCATCATTGACCACATCTTTACTTAACATCAGTAGTCAAAATGTCTAACACATAAAAAAAAATATTATGGAAGATTAAATTAATTGAGGTATTGTATTGTTCACACTTATTGTACATAGTGCACACTTATTTATGGACAGCATTAAATATATCATATCCTTTTAAAGTCATGCAGCTAAGCTATACAAGACTAGATTCACTACTATTCTTATTATACAGTTATGGCTTCTAGATAATTCTATTTAAGTTTATATTTTCAAGTTAAATCTTTAAGAAAACATGAATGTATATATAAAACAGCAGATATAATAATGATTTTACTGATAATTACCATCATATCAATTGTAAAATGGCACATAATCTGTTATATTTAATAACTACTATAAAATCGCAAAACAGAAAAAATACAAATAAATTATATGAATTCATGAGCTGCAAGTTTTTACCGAATTCCCAAAAAAGGAGAAGGTACTCAAGTCGACTGTATTTAATATGTTTTTAAACTATGTAAAACACAAATAGTTATATATACATATAACCTGTATATTACCGCACTTAAATAGTTTCCTATGTACTGTTCACCTATAGACTAGATGAACTAATTACTAATATTAATCACAGAATCATAGCAAGGAAGTAAATATTGAAAATACTAAGAATATGTATGATTAGATCTATTTTAACAAAGTAAAGGAATTACTCATCAATTTCTTAGAACCAGACGCGAACTATGATCAGAAGAAAGATTTTTCTTATTATTCTAATAAGTATCAATTGATTTTGAGCGGTAGAACGTTAATTATTAATTAAAAACTAAAGGTAGACCAATCTATTGTACGTAAAAGTTTCAAAGATTATTTTACAACTCATGTAGCAAGTTTAATTACTTACCGATAAAAAGAACTCACAACACAAAAAATACACTATAAATGGAGTTAATTTGCCGCTATTTTATAGTGAAAATTACGCTTTTAATTTAATTTTCAGCACGAAAAATTAATGAAATGACATCACACACCACAAAGAAACGTCAAACTTTTTCTTTTTTTTTTTGCAGAGCGGACGACACAGCGGACGCTCTGCGGGTTGCGGGCCGGCCAGTCCGCTACGTTCCGTTTCACGGTTTGCGAGTCTCTAATTATTGCAAATTAATGCAGACAAGTATATTTACGGGCTTTATTTTACGACAATCTCTGATACAAATGCGTCTATCTTGTATGAAGGTGTCTATTCATGAGTGGTTAGATGACAATGACCGAGCTAAGGGGCAAGCGTGGGCAGAAACGAGGCCGACACATAGATTGTGCATGCATCATGCATGCTTATTTATCATTTTGTTTGAGGCATGCATTGTTAGCAATATGCTCGACCCAGATTGATGAGATGTTTAGGCTGTAAATTATTCTTCAAATAGTTTTTAACAGCTCCAAGGCCATTTATGAATATCCTAGCACATAACTATTAAAAGTAGACTATGACATAAACGTAGCATGCATAGAATAATGCTGCAATCGAAATATATAAAAAACAATATTTAATTCACAAGAAAAAAAATTGCAATTGTCACGTGACTTAACATGCAAAATATTCAAGTGAAAGTAATTATAGTATAAAAATATATATTAGTATAAAAAAGTGAAAGCACAACTAAATTAATATTAAAAGCTCGACGGGCAGTTAAACCTACACTATTGTATTTATTTTTGTACTTACTGCTAAACGAAGTCAAAGCGGCTCAATCTTCACCAAAAGTGTTTTTTGTTTAATGTAATCTATAGCTAGTTGTTCGCTCCTAACTGAGAACTCGCGCCTACATTTCGCCTAATAGAGAAACACTTTTGAGGTTAACTTTATTTCTTAATAATAAATGTTTAATTTCGTATTTTTTTGTTTAATTATAGTTTCAGCTTTAAATATGTAGCCGTTTTGGCCCGGGACAAAAAAGCTCTAAAAATGTGAAATGGTGGTACCAATTTGTAATTTTCCAAAATAGATTTTTTAAACGATTTGGTACTCTGCTTGAAGAGCTCTTTACACCCGATACACGGGCAGCAATAAAATATAAATATTTTGCCTCCCACTTACTCGTGTAATATCACCTTAACATTTTCATTTAAATTCATTTAATTGCTATTTTTGGAAGAGCTGAAGCACCCAAGTCAACTTATAGATCTCGGTTCAATCGATCAATAAAAAGTTTTAACGAGCGAATGGCGTGGAATTCCGTCGTGATCACCGAGCTTTGCGTATACTTTTCCTAGACAACAGTGAAACATAAAATGTTTATAACATTATCATACCCACTCACACTCACCCCGCATTATATCAAAATTTATATCTTGTTATGCGAAAACATAAAAATCAGAAAGAGAAATACTCGCACCTAGTATGAGAAAACTAAACTACAACTTACCATCATAAGCAATTATAGCGCCGAAGTGTTTACTTCCTTTTTAAATAATTGAATCACATAAATAAATAAAGGCAAGTCCATTTGACTAGCCTATTACTTTCGGAGATAATAAAAAACCTTATTTCCTTGTGGGAGATAAACTATACTGCCACCGTGAATCAAACCACGACCTAGTAGATAAATACATATCACACACAGCTTTAGTAGACTTGATACAAAATGTGATACTGTCACTTCTTGTACGACACTTAATCACTGGTCATGCGGACACGTGACATACGGAAACAAATCAAAACAGACACGTAAGCTGAGAACCACAATCATAGTATAAATACATATATCTTATGTTTCGTAGATAATAGTTTCGTTTTTAAAAATAAAGTTCCAATTCTGATTAGTTATTGGAAGCATTTTTTAAGTAGAAAGTACATATCAATCAAATAGAGAATATAAACTAATCCGACAGAGGGCTCTATACGTTGTTAAATGTCAAAAAGTTTGACAGTTTACATCCCAAGTTGATGAGAGATCCCAATTAGCTTAAGCCTTTGCATTAATAGCTCTGTGGGTTATATAACTTGTCAATCACCCGCTTTTAAACCAATAACATATTATTGTACTACGGGAGAATAAAATTATCTATTTTTTTTTCTAAAAATGTTTTGTAGAAGGTAATAAAGAAAGAAAAAGATTCTATTCTGGTTATAGTGATGAAATAAAAGCTTAGAAAATCAACATCACAACGAGAGTAAAATCTAACACACAAGCAAACACTAATACAAGGATATGAAAGAAAACACAGATATTGTGAAAATAATGAAGATATTTTATTGAAATAATATAAAAGAACACAATGAGTAATTAAATAATGTTCATAAAAGTAAGTGCGATGGAGCAGTCACCTCGAAAATAATAGATCTGATGTCAATTAATGTCAAAAAGATCAGATTTATTAGCATTATTAATCCAAAACCTTTCATGTATGTATTGTGTTATTGTCCTCTCTCCGCGCACAAACGGCAAAACAAAAATCTAATTCGTTTTCTCACATGGGTCCAAAAGGGCACTCGTGAAAGTAAATTATCTCTGGCAGTAGAGAGATTAGCAAAATTAAAATTACAGCCGTCTCGAGAAGAAACTAACAGATTAAATAGATTTGGCACAACTTATACCCAGGATTAGTAATCTTACTTTTATCCCGATTCATTAATATTATCATCATCGCGAACGCGTATGATATAAACGGTATTATTATTCTTAATACAGTACCTTATTTTCAAGATGACTACAATATAATGATATAAGAATACAATACAATAACAATCACACAAACAACGAGATAAACGATAGATACTCATGCTCAAAACAACATAAAACTCAAACATACACGTATTTACCTGAAAAGTCCGTGCTTGCATCCACATCTAGGGAACAACTCCCTATAGAATCTACTGACTTATCCATTACTTTCACTGTTAGTTCTTTAGTACGCACTTTTAATAAATCTGCCTCTTTCACTTCGATTTCGTACGCTCCTATACTATCTAAGTCTCTTTCTTCATTCGATTTGGGAGATACAGTTGAACTAGGTAGCTTAATATCAGTCTCTTCAGTGTTTATAGTTAGTATCGAGTCAGGTTTGTTCTTATCCAGTATCAAGGTGCTCTGGCTTGTGAAGTTGCTCCTTATAGGCTCAATGTATTCTACATCGTCATCGTCGATGAATACGTAATTGGTATGTCCGCTTGTGCCTTGTACGTCAGTGGCATCTTTGGGGACAGCATCGACTACCGTTTGCTTAGCTATGCTTTTGTAGTAATGACTTTCTAGCTTTTCCAACTGTCTACGGGTCTCGGAATGCTTCTTGCGCACGGAATCGATTATGACTGGTAAGTTAAGTAAATCAGGTGTCTTCTCTCTTTGGTTGTCGCGTCTGAATAGAGGTGAATCGTCGCTTTCAAGCTCAAAACGCTTGTACTTCGACGAACAGTAGTCATCTATGGAAGATGTGTCAGATTTTTTATCGAAGAAAGTATCTAGAGAGAAGAATGACTTCCGCTTTTTCTTAGGCTGGGTGGCCTTACTAAAATTTGGCTGAATAAAAGGGTCGCTTGGTTTAACTTGCTGTACGCAAAAGTTGCTTGTGCCGACCAGAGATTTAGGGCGTTTTTCTTGTGGCAAACTAAGCGGGACACGATTAGTTTCAACTTTTCTAGAGTCTAAACTCAGAGTCTTTCGGAACCTTTCATTCAAGTTTGACAGCAAGAAGTGTCTCCTTTCGGTGGATTTAGGAGTTACATTATAGCTCTGTTTGCTGCTAGAGGGTTGAGATTCTGGAATGTGTTCTGTGTATTTAAATTCTATGTCATTTTCGGAATAATCTCTTGACTCTGGCTTGTAGGTTTCCGAGCTGAAGGTTTGGTTGTCCGGTCTATGGAAAGAGAATGATCCTCGGTTAGAGCTTTTCTTCCTATCGCATATGCAACTTCCTACGCAGTTTAGCTTCAGACATCTCCTATCATCTGGTTCTACTGAGACTTCATGATCATTGGGGTAATATCTATCTGGTTTGCTCTTATGAACTAGTAGATCTTTTCTGATCTGTTCCAATCTTTCATCCCCATGAAGACCTCTGGTGTATTTAGATTTTGGAGGGCGGAAGAATCTTATAGATCCAGAAGTGTGAGGTTCGATGGATCTTCTTCTGACGTAAGGGGAGTCAGATATCTTGTTTACTCCTAAAAGCAGGACGGGTGATTTCTTGTCCTCTTCATCTGGCAGATCACTGAAAAGAAACAAATAATGTTTATCATCCATTTGGTAGAGAAATCATATAATAAGTAACTTCATGTATTCTATTAAATAATGTGTTAGCTTCAAAATGAATTAGACACCAAGCAAGTTATATATAAATGATTAAAAATAACTGAATATGAATAAGCACAAAAACAAGCATAGACAAAGAAAATAGCGTGAACACATACTCACATAAAACACAAGAAAAACAATCAAAATTAAATTAGTCACAGTGGTTTCATAAATGTTAAGTCTAAGAAAATAGAAACGTTATTATATCTATCTAATAAAAATAAAATCAATTGTTGCATGTATGAAATACTGTCACTTGTGAACGGCTCACACGATATAGCTGAAAATGTTTGAATATCTACCGGAAATTTCACCCGTGCGAAGTCGGGCGTATCACTAGTTATTGCCGTCGTATTATGATAGTGGCATATAAATTAAATTTAATCACGTTTTTAAATATACCGTAAGTAGTTCACAATCCTGCAGGGGGTAGTTTATAATCTACAAATGTGCAAAATAAAAATACCCCCTGCAGGATTGTGCAATACGTACAAATGACGATAAAACAAAAACAATTTTATGACTTTGCACACCTATTTATAAACGGTAGTTTGTAAAGAACTTAATATTAATTTGACACGCTGTATCGACCTACATTTTGTGCAATAAATTATTTATGAATATGATTGCTACGAATCGTGATCCTTTAAATTAAATCAGACTCTGAAGGTTGTACCTATATTCATAAAAAATAATTTACTAAGTGGCTAAAAAATTGCGAACGATTGATCAGTATCCATCGGCCACATAGTCGCTTACCATCAGGTGATATAGTGATCAAACGTTTGCCAATCTTAAATAACAAAATAAAATTAAAAAAAAGTATTTCTTTCGGAAATATTTAATGCTTAATTATTTTGGTAATTTTACATTGAATTTTGTACTCATTATTATAATTATTGGTGTATACTGTTTTAATTAATTGAATAAATAAATAAGTATAAATTATCTTGCAAATAAATTTGTCAACAACAAAGCCGTACCTCAGCACCAGTTGGCACACCCTTTCACTGAATGTCCAAGTAGGTGCTTTTTATTGAAAGTTGCACGCGAATTTTATGGCATTTGCGTGATACTCTCATTTTTTTACTTTATATTTTTCATTACCCATATAATACATTATTAACTTCTTAAAGATTGTTATTTTATTCATATTTTAATCCTATTTATATTTACATTTGTAGAAACAAATCCAATATTGTTTTTAAAAATACTCAAACTTGTGTCTGCATACAGCTAAAACGACTTTCATACAAAAAAATATATTTTGCACGGCTCCAGTCATCTATAATTAAATACCAAAAACAATGAAAGAACTACCATCAGCAGTGTTATAAGAAAAAAAACTACTTTTATAAATATGAAACCTAGCTAGATCGATTTATCGACCCCGAAACCCACTTCATACTAAATTTCATGAAAATCGATGGAGCCGTTTCCGAGATTCACATTACATATTATATATATATGTATACAAGAATTGCTCGTTTAAAGGTATTAGATGAATCAATATTTCATATTTTATTCAATGACGATCCATTTATAATTTGTACGACCAATGTGCATGCTCATATAAAAAATTGTGAGTATATTTTACTCATGTTTCAGAAATAAAATATTTTTGTCTTTATCTTCATACTTAACAGGATTACGTACAACAGAACGTTTTTGCACTAGAGTTTGGAATTTGGATAGGCTCATAATTGGATATCGATTTTTTGATAGAGTAAGATAGTGTTTTATCGTATTTTACAGCCGATGCCGCGCCGTTACTTATTAATTTGTAAGGCCAGCTACATTAAAAAAAAAAATATTCAGGTTAAGTTAAGTTGTTAATAATGAAGTATAAATTATTATTGTAAGTAATAGCTCTATTTTAAGCCATGAATAGTCATGATCGTCTGCAAAAACTTGATTAAAACTAATACTGTGAAAAAAATATTAAAATAACTAGGTACTTGTCAGAAAATACCAAGACCTAATAAATAAACACTTTCACACTAAGTTCGATGACTTGCGTCGTGGGTGCCGGAAACATTCACATCATACTCAGACCCAGTAACACAAATTTACCTTGTGGAGCAAACTTGTATTTCCACCGGGAATCGAACCCGATACACACTGCTCGAAAGGCGAAGGCGCACCAAACTTGCCAGCGGGTTGTAAGATTCTTAAACATCCCAAGGAGCTGTCAATGTCACGTTATACATGAAAAGTGTAATTCAATTAGTTCAAGCAGTTCACATTGGAATTCCGTTAGGCTAATCCTCGATCGTAATAAGGCACGGTCCGCGAGCTACACACTAGCACGAATAACAGTTAAGTCGATCAAGCGTGGCTAGGTGATGACAGCGGTAGTATTAAGTTAGTGATGTAACATCGATTTCGATAATAATAAAATCAAAATCGTTTATTCACATGGGCCACAAAGAGGCCCTCATGAAAGTTAATGACTCTACTGCCAATTTGCAAAATTACAGCCATATATAATAAATAGTTATAATTTCCTATTTTTACCCGACTGCCAAGGAAGGCCCGTATCTTGTATGTTTTAAAAACACAAGTGCTTTGTCTAATGTCCTTTGAAAAAAAAGAAAATGGCGGATTTTAGGCACAAAATAGTTCAAATTTAAAAATTTTTCGCAGTCGTGTATTTTGAATTTTTAGTACATTGATTTGTTATTTCCTATTTATTTATCCGATTGTAATTGTGCGCGCCGAATGATATGTGGCGCGGCGTCAGCGGCCGCGGCTGTTCGATATCTCTCGCGCTAGGACTTACTTATTGCCAAAGACGTATATAGTAAAAAAATACGATTCACTTATTAAAGTAAATTGACGAAAAAAATTGTCTATGCACCGCGACATCGCCCGATTTTCGAAGACAAGTAAGTTAACATTGGATAAAAGTACCTTTTCTCACCGGGTTCTACTCCGGGATTTAAATCATCTGCCTATCCAATTTATCAAAATCAGTCCGTGCAGATTAACCTTGAAAATAAAATAAACCAGATTAGGTCAGACTGAGTTAGTTTTTTTCGTTACGTGGGATAAGTATATGAATGTGTGAGTTTAAGGGATGTTTGAAGGTGTGAATCGTTGTTTCAGTTCACTTTTGAGCAGTAAATAGATATATATATGATACACTACCGTTGCCCCGCGGCTTCGCACGCTTTTATCAAGTTAAAAAATGGTTGTCTGTAAATTTGGTTTACGGACGATAATTTTACGTGATAACGTCATAAGACGAACGCTTGGCCGATCGTGCATCTCTATCGCTTGTTCCGTGCTCTCGCTTGCACGCTCAGGCGGAACGTGACACTTTTTCGTGCGTGCAGCCGGTGTTCATCGATTTATAAGACGTTATCACGTCAAAAGTAGCCTATGTGTTAATCCTTGGTATAAGCTATGTTCATTCCATATTTCATCCAAATCCGTTCAACCGTTAAAGCGTGAAGTGGTAACAAACATACTGACACACAAACTTTCAGATTTAATATTAGTAGGATACGATGATATTGCAACTATCGATATTATTCGATACAGACAGCACTTCACTACGCGTAACGTTCGCTAGACAGGCCGCAAATTGCTCTATTGCACGCAAACTAGATTACTGATGGACAAACGGATCGCCTGACATGCGTCTGCTCTATATTGGACTCAGAATTGTTCCGTAAGATGTAATTCGGTGTAGGTTCGCTCAAAGCGTTTTGCTTCTCCTTTTGTCATCCGTACTGCGGAGTGGAATTCATTGCCCGCGTCTTTGTTCCCTGAACGGTATAATCTGGGAGTCTTCTAGTCAAGAGTGAATAGGTATCTTCTAGGCAAGCGTGCTACATCTTCGGCCGCATCATCACTTTCCATCAGGTGAGATAGTGGTCAAATGCTTGCCTATCGAGTATATATAAAAAAAAAATTGATCCCCTGATTTGTTGTATTTACTTTCATCACCTACTACTTGTAAATACTTGTAGTACATATACTACTTACGTATAGCTGCGCAGCTTTGAGATAATATTACTATGCGCAGAAGTGTTCAGTTTGTACCTTCAGAAGAAAATGTTATCTACCTATGACTAGTGGCTCTCTGAGCTGAAGACCTCACGGATTTTTCGAAATGACTGAAACATGTTTTTCTACCGACTTCACAATCCGATATGACTCAAATTTGGTGTACTTATGAATCTTCGGTAACAATACAATCTTCTTCTTCTTGTCGAGTCAATTGGTCAAACAAAAAAAAAAAAAAATTTATAAACTGTATAATTTTTGCTAAATGCGTCGCCAGTGTTACAGCTTCGCTGGAGGCATTTGTTAAGTCTTCAGCTGTGCATGTGTATGGACATGAAGGACAGGACAATAGATGGGACATTGTCTGGTCCTGCGCTCCACAGATGAACCTATTGGGGGAATGGTCTATGTACCCCCACTTAGCCAATAGACAATACAATGATATGGCACCATGGTGATGGAGACGCCATGGCCATAGGAACTTCTGAACTTAACACATCGAGTTTGGGCTTGTTTGATTCGTCTTGACAAGTTTTCTGATAATATAACTTTTTAGTCCTTTTCTACAACTGGTAAAAGCTTAATTATAACTTTTTAAAGCATTACTTGTTTATCTATGACGTCAGGCAAGGCGGCCGGTCATCTCACATGCCAAATTATTTTTACAAACAAAAACAAACGCATTCACACTCACAGCCCCACACTAAGTTCAAAGACTTGTATCGTGGGTGCCGGAAACATTCACATCACACACACATTACACCCAGAACCAGAAGCACAAATATCCCTTGGGAAGGAATGTGTGCTCCTGCCGGGAATCGAACCCAGGACCCACGGCGCAGAGGGCGGAAACCTGTCCACTGCGCCAACTGGGTCGCCTTTGCAACATGAATTCACGAGTATCCTATTGATGTGACAGTTGACACATAAGGTCAAGGAACTGACCCCCTATTACCTAAATCTGTTGCAAACGGTTTCAATACTAAATTGACAAAACACCAAAGAAATAAGGTTTATTTTTGCTTAATTCAAATAGAAACCGCGTGCAACAAAGATACATAATAGGGCTGATGATGGGTTACTGAAATTCCTTATATTACACGAGGATATTGTACATAACCACATAACTTTTAGGTCGTAATATATTCATAGTGACGTAAATCGAGGAAACGTCATTAAATACTATTAATAGGCATTGGAATTCCAAGAATATTATAATCGAATGACATTGAAAATTAATCCTCATTTTACGTAGAAACTGTTTTAATAAGTAAATCATTGGAATAGTACTAAGTATGCCCGTTGGCTTAGTTGGGTGGGCATTCGCCTTAAGCAGGAGCATCGAGGGTACGATTCCCGGCGGGAACACATGTTTTCTCCGCAAGGAACATTTGTGTTTCTGGTTCTGGTTGTGATTGTGTGTGTGATGTGAATGTTTCCGACACCCACGACACAAGTCATCGAGCTTAGTGTGGGGCTGTGAGTGTGAAAGCGTTTATGTTATGTTATTAAATATTCTGTGGTTATATATGTTATTAAATTTCTGTTCTTTGGTAGCTAAACTTGATTCTAGGTCTGTGGGAAGTATCCTAGAATGTGATAATTTGACTCTTGCGACCTAAGTTTCTGGGATGTCTGATCTCCATCATCAGGCGAGTCGACGGCCTTAATCGTGAGTCCAGCAGTATAATTTGTTATAGTATACAAATTATACTGCTGGACTCACGATTTAGGCCGTCGATTTGTCAAATTCACGAAGTTTTTTGACACATTATAATTTATATCTTTAGAGTATCTTTTTATTCTTTCGACTTAGAAACTTGATTTTATCTAAGACAGCCTTAAGGGACCGTAGACCTAAGCTCGCTACCCAGTTACCCCATCCAAAAGCCTTGTCTTTTTTATGTTCGATAGGCATGCATTTGGCCACTAACTCACTTGATGGAAGGTGCGGCCGTAGATGATTCTTGTCTAGAAGATACCTTTTCACTCTTGACTTGAAGACTGGGACTCTTCAAGTCAAGGAGGAGATTATACCGTTCAGGGAACAAAGATGAGGGCAATGAGTTCCACTCCTTCGCAGTACGGATGATACCTTTCACCTCCATAAATAAACGACATGACTAGAGAGCGGAATCTAATGGCAAAACAATTGAAATTTAATACAGATAAGTAATTTTTTACCGACTTCCCAAAAAAGGAGGAGGTACTCAAGTCGACTGTATTTATTTATGTGTCTTATCTCATAACTTCTTTCCGATTTCGAAAATTTTTTTTTAGTTTAAAAGATGTAGCTTTCCAATTGGTCCCATTTAAATTTGATTAAGATCTGATCAGTAGTTCTTGAAATATCGTCAATAATGCGTATTCTGTGGACTACATTGTCGATGTTCTCGTTTATCCGACTTCAAAAGTTACCTTATAACTTCTTTCGCTGTGAGCCGATTTTGATGATCATTTTTTTATTTGAAAGCTGGTGCTATTCATGTTATCCCATTGAAATTTGATCAAGATCTGATCTGTAGTTTTTGAGTTATCGTCTATAATGCGCGTGCAATACATTAAATCTGATCAAGGTTCCGAAGATAAAGCGGTGAAGTCGGTTTTTGTAAGCTTTGCTTGCGTTTAATTATTTATCGAGTATTCAAGGTATCGATACATTTGTTTTTGACAGGACTCTTCCTCTTGGTCTATTCATATAACGAATTCTAGGTCTTCCTCTAGCTAGTTTACCATCCACCTTTCCTTTTAAATTAATTAAAAGCTTGGAATAAGATAGTAAACGCTTGCATGTTAAATATTACGTCAATGTACGTCCAGCAAGCAACAATTTAACGGTCAGTTAAACGACTGTCTAATCGAATACAATAAGGAATCGATTTTTGCTATCGGTTGCGCAAATCTATACGCTTCCGAATCGATTGCACAACTACAACACTATATGCCGTGATTTTAACGTATTAGGAATTAATTGTTTGAAACAATTATAGGTAATTGGTGTCTTTACAATTCGTAAAATTTTATCATAATAAAAATTAAACGTTAATAATATATGTAAAACAAGGATTGGGATTTTTAAGTATTATCTACCAGTTTTTGTAACTTAGGAGGTAAAGTATGAGTACAATATGGGAGTCTTCAAGTCGCGAGTGAATAGGTATCTCCTAGGCAAGCTTGCTGCATTGTCGACCACATTGTCGCTTACCATCAGGTGAGATGGTGGTCAAAAGTTTGCCTATCTTGAATTAAAAAAATAACTTACCGCCGTTGACCACATAACCTTTCCACGGGTGAAATAGTAGTCTAACATTAATATATTTGATGTATAAAATAATTATTGGCTATTTTTTATTTTTATTTAATAATTTTGCACAAATCATTGTACAAGGAATGGCCTAATGCCAAATAGCATTCTCTACCAGACTTTCTAGTTGTGAAAGAAAAGCGGGAGGTTCGTGGCAAATAAAAAAAACAAATTTATAAGCTAAATATTACACAAACATTTTCTACATACTATAGTATATTTAAATTTATAAAATATTTTACTATTAAAGTTTTCGTGAGTTTGACACATTATACTTTATATAAATGAAACGGCTTGACTCACGAGAGTCGACCTTAAATCGTGAGTCAAGCCGTTTCATTAATAAAATATGTTTATATTTTAGAAATTTTAATATACTGAAAAATATATACCTTACTTGTGAATAAATATAATATATATGTATTATATTATATAATCCATAGTGAGAAGAGAGAATATAATATAATATTAATAACCCTTATTCAATAATCTTACACAACATATATCTATTATTAATTATCTAAGTATAGATTAATTATTAACTGAACTATTTGATACCGGTATTAAGATTGTGTTGCGTTTCCGCAAAGGTCTCCCCTAGAGCTTGCCACACTTTCCGACTTTGGGTCATCCTCCTCCAAGCAACACTAGCTATTTTTTAATATCAGAGTGAATATAGTTACAGATAAAAAATAATACCATTGGATCTACTAAGAGATTAAGAATTTGGAATTAGGGTGCGGTCCAGTGCTGCACCCAAGTTCTCCACTCGGGTAACACACGGGGTTCTAACCGACCTCATTAGATTTCACGCGTCCAAAACATGTTCTTACCTAAAGACCTTTAAAAATTTCCTGAGCGTAGTTTCAGCAAATGGCAGTTAGAAATAGTATGATGATACCGGAACACGGAATTACATAGTACGGTAGAGGAAAATAGTCATCTATCCGAAACTTGCGCAAGCACATCGCAGACGTAACTACACAGTACAAGGCTTGAAGAGTAACTCAACTAGGAACGGATTATATCAACGTCATATTATAACATAAATGAAGGCGACATAGACTGCGAGTATATAGAATAAATGTATAAAATAGCCGCAGGAGTAGAAATAATTGAAAGTTACAAACAGTTCTTATTCTTAACCCCCGAAGAAAATGAGGGGTGTTATACGTTTGTAGAGTGTATTTGTAAGTCTGTCTGTAGCATCGTCTAGCTAGACGGCTATAATGATTTTGATATAGTTTTTTTTCTTTATTATACGAACAATCACCGCCGCGCCTGGAGCGGATACCTCAGAATAAATATACACCAAGTGACTTTGATAATTGTTATAAGAAATTAGAGAATTGATTGATAAAACAAAATGTAGATATTGCCACTTTAGCAGCTGATTAAATTCCCTACTTTGACATTTGGTGTATATTTATTCTGTTTTATACGTTCCAGGCGATAGTTCGTATAGTGAAGACCCGCAAAGCTCTGAAACACCAACATCTGGTGGTGGAAGTCCTCAAACAGCTGTCCAGTCGGTTTTTAAAGGTTTCCAATTTTTGGCAAAGAAGTCAGTTTTTGTCTTTTCAAAAATAAACAAGCTCATACTACATTAATAAACAACATTGACATAGTTGTTAGGCTAACACCTCCACATCTAACAGTGACGATAACAGAGATGATCTACTCACACGTCATGTACTGCGACAATAAAACATTAGGTCAAAGAACTCAATGAGTAGCGTAATTATTACGTACGTGGCCATTAGCATGATCAAAGGTGGCTGAACTATGTGAGCGAATACTAGTATGCTATGACTGATTCATCTTCGACCGCATCATCGCTTTCTACCAGGTAAAGTAGTGGCTACCAGTGTTTTTACCGACTTTACCTCATAACTTCTTTCCACGTGAGCAGATTTCGTTTTTTTTTTTAATTTGAAAGTTGTTGCTTTCCAATTGGTCCCATATAAATTTGATCAAGATCTGATAAGTAGTTCTTGAGATATCGTCAATAATGCGTATTCTGTGGACTACTTTGACGATGTTCTCGTTTTTGACCGACATCATCGCATCAATAATGCGTGTTTAATTACATTATAAGTACTGAAAATTTAAGTGAGAATGGTTGTCAACTTTAAATCGTTATAGAACCTAAACGGTCATTAAAACAGAAAAATGGTAAAAAAAAACCTAAAGATTATTTTACAAGTATCTATTCAACTCGACACAATTCGTCGATATTTTCATTTATAAAATGGATGCCCGCTTTATTCCTCCTTTATTCAATCTTGCACGTATATCCAATTGGTCAATTGTACAACAAATTGAATTACTGTGAGTTGAAGGTTAGGGATTAACTCAAAACACTGCTTGACGATTAATCCAATTTGTTATTTAATTACATATTTATTGAAGCGGAAACTTCTTTAGCGGCGTTGTGCACATTTTGGGATGGGTAAAAACACGTGACCTGATCGAAAATTCGTAAGACGGAGGGAGGAGAGGAAGTCATAACCCCCTCTCATTCTACGCGGCGAAAATGTGTACCTGCTCCTCCGGTTAACAACGTTAATGCTCAAGTTATCACTTCTACCGGCACTGCCGGAGTGCAACACGTTGTTTTTTTTGGCTTTGTATCAACTGATCACAAGGGGACGTCCATTGATTACGTGAGGCGTTTATGGGGGGTGGGGAGGAGGTCGAGCCTCACCTCACACAATCTCATGCCCCACATGGGAGAGGGGGTGTCTCATCAAATATCAAGTAATTTGTTTTGCAAGAAACAGTATAAAATTGCAGGAAAATTGTAAAAATGTATTAAATTAAGTAAAAAAAAACTACTGAAATATGGCTCTCAACTCATATAGTTATTGGAGGTTAGAATTAAACAAAATGTTGAATGCATTTTGTTTGACACAGATTGACTTACTTACATGAAATATACGCATTTTGAAAAATCTCACGTGAGTTTATTGGAGGGGGAGTGGGTCGAGCAAAATCTCATGACATCTCACCTAGGGGGAAGAGGGGGTCGAAAAATCGCCGAAATCAGCTCACGTAATTAATTAATGCCCCCCAACGATCTGGACACATGTTTGCCCACTTGGTGGAACTAATTTATAACTTTTATTCTTTTGTTTGGCTCCGCAGTCTATGTGCATTTAGCCAGTGCCAAGTAATAAGTTATTTAGTCTGTAAATGAATGAGTTCTGATTAGTCCTAGTCACCAGTCAAAGTCAAGTAAAAGGGTCATAGTCTAGTCGTAGTCAAGTAATGCCCAAATAAATTAAAAATTTAATTAAATAAAAAATAATTGATTTCAGACTAAGACACCATTTTCTAGAGAACACATAAAATCAATAGATACGTTAAATAGGTACAAAAACGTTAAGTTCCAAATCAAATAATAATAGTGTAAGATTATAAAAAAGGTGGTAGACCATTTACTAGAACTTGTTACTACTTTTAGAATTTTGGACCCAAACCGAAAATTGCGTTTTCCAACTTTGTATGATTTGCCTACACTTATGCACGTTCGCAAACTATTAACGGTCAGTCTACCATTATTACACATTGACACTTGAAGAATTTCTAGCTTATTTTGTAAAAAGAACTTAGTAACTGTAAATTTGACTAGAAAATATGTTTTTGAGAGTATCAGTAGTCTAGTTGTCCCAATTTTTATCGACTTCACAAAAATGGAGGAGATACACAGGTCATCTTTATATTTATATTTTTTTCATGTGTGTTACCTCATAACTTCGTTCCACGTGAACCAATATTGATTTTTTTTTTATTTGAAATCTGGTGCTTTTTATGTGGTCCCATTTAAATTTGGTCAAGATCGGTTTTTTAAGCTTTGATTGCGTTTAATTATTTTTCTCCGTGAGATAAACACATTAACCTCTATTACGTCGCGCAGTTGGGTTCAAACATAAAATTTCAGAGATCAAGCACAAGGTTAAAGATTAACACAACCACAACTCGTAACAACAACTTGTCTTACAGTAGTTACAGTACCGTTTTTGTTACCTCTAATCCATTTCAAAAGAAATAAATGTTTTTATTAACGACCATAACGGTCGAAGCCGCAGTGCATCGACTTTCCAACTTGTTCCAAGATACAGAAACAGTAAACTAAATACCAGATCAACTGTGCTTTCTTTATCTGTAGCTTTTAGTCGAGGTAAAAACAAGGTGGAAGCCTAAAAAGGTATTGGAGAAGTGAAAATAGACTAGTCCTTCGCCCCGACTGAGAGCTACTGCCTGTATTTTGCCTAATAAAGAAAAAGTTTCAAGATTTTCAACTTATATAGGCTTAATAATTGTTTGATTTTTGTATTTGTTGTTATATTAAGGATATGCAAGTTTCAGCTTTATATATGTAGCCGTTTTTGAGATAAGTAAAAGTACAAAATACGTCTAAAAACAGTGACTTTCATGTTCTACCAAATTGTTATTTTCAAACAGATTAAAAATAAAGATTTCGTACTCTACTTGCAACGATATTTTCAAAGATACCCGACACGGACAAAATAATAAAAAAAATATTTCGCTCCCCACTTAAGTAAATGGGTGTGCCCTCTTAATATTTTAGTTTTTATCAATATATTTTATTGACATTATTAAAAATCAATCAATTAAAATCGTTAATTCACATCGCGAGAAAACCTGGCAAGTAACTCGGCAACGCATTTTTTATCATTTTTTAACTCTAATACATAATATTATTAACCTAGGTTTGCAGTTTGCCTCCATGCATCCGTGTCATTAAAATAGTCGATCGTTTTATCGTAAGCTATACAAAATACCTTATGTTTGGTTATGTTCGAAATGAGCCATGAGGTATCTATATATAACAACTAAACGGATTCAGACGAATTTCTAGATTCTAGACTATTCTACACATTAGAACTGAACATAAAACTATGCTAGGTGCTATTTATCATGTTAACGCGCCTGCAATCGCTGGCCTCAGCTAATATATACAAGTACAAACATTTTTTTCAACACTTAACTTTCTTAAACTGTTTTCTCTTTTTTAAATGAAGATTGCATTATAATAACAAGAGAATAAAACAAAGAAAAATACAAGTCAAGATACAAAAGAAATCACTACAGTGATGCAAATATCTAAGTCTACAATTGAAAACTATTGATAAACGATTTGCATATCTATTTTA
Source organism: Lomographa bimaculata (assembly GCA_948107665.1). NCBI lineage: Eukaryota > Metazoa > Arthropoda > Insecta > Lepidoptera > Geometridae > Lomographa > Lomographa bimaculata. The sequence continues at coordinate 3,847,506 of OX403612.1, read as the reverse complement.
CAACGAATAAAGACTACAATATTTTGAAGCAGATGATGTATGCAAGAATCTAAAAGGAACCACAAATTTTTATTAGCTAACAAAGAATTTGGTTTCACACAAAGGCTCTAATTTTCAATCAAAATGACTGTAAGAAGTCGTTTTTACGCAATAAAACATTACTTCACAAAACAACTAAACATGAGTTACAAAACAGTTTTGTTTATCATAAAGTATTATCTGAATCGTCTTTCGGCTGTCTAACCTGTTTTAATATAAATATCATTCACCGAAATCTTTCAATAAAAAGATCATTGGTTTTGCCGCGAAAGTGAAAAAATGGCGTTGTTAATTTTGTAAAATTTTCCAAAACCTGTGATTCTTCGAGTGTTAATGTGTAATAATGGTGGATTATTAACCGTTAATACTTAGTGAACGTGCATACGTGTAGGCAAATCATACAAAGTTGAAAAACGTGATTTTCACCTTCGCTCCAAAACTCCAATAGAAGTTCTAGTAAAGTTTCTACCACTTTACTAGGGCATGACTTGACTACGATTGGACCTTGACTCTTTTACTTGACTTTGACTGTGACTTGTGACTAGGACCTATAATATGAAATACACTTGAAATATATTATCACTTGACACTGGCTAAATGCATAAGATTGCGAAGCCAAAACTAAGGAAAAAAAAAAAAAGATCATTCTGATAAAAATCCACACGGAAGATTTTTTGTAATTATCAGTTTTAAGAGTTGTACTGGCCGCGTACTCAACTACACCATAGTTGAGTACGCGTCCACTTTTAAATAACGGGTATCGGATTCATTTCTCCGCCGAAACACACGCTTCTTTACCAAGGGTTCTGGTTTTAGGTGTGATTATGTGAGTGATGTGATGTTTCTGGCAACGACGATCTAATCGAACTTAGTGTGGTGAAGCGTTAAGTTGCATTAGTGTGAAAGCGTTTATGTTAATTACTCTTAAATATATCTTCAGAGAAAAACTCGATATATTCAAAGAAGCGTCTGTCTTAAAACTTTCTTTATGTAATGGGCCCAGTTCGATGGGAACTGGGACTGTTATATAAAGATCTTCTGACGAATATCTTGATTGTGTAGAAAATTGTGAAGCTGTGAATGCACTAGATAGAAACAAGATCGGTAGAGTCATGGAATCCGATCTTTTTAACCCTCGATGCAAAATGAGGACTGTTATAAAACGAGTGTATCTGTCATTGTAGCTCCTAAACGACTGGACATATTTTGGTTTAGTTTTTTTGTTTGAAAGGTGACTTGGTCGAGTGTTCTTCGGTATGTTTATTAATAATCGGTGCAGCCGTTTTACAGATACAGCGTCGGGATATATTACAATTTTTGATTATGCCACTTGAAATCCTATAATAATAATACAAGAAAGTATCAACGAGAATAACATTTAAAATAATCTTTACCAGTCTACTTCATTCAAATTGAATGGTTGGAGTACAAAACAAGGTTTCTAAGAGATTTAAATCATGTGCTAGGACTAGGAGCATAGAATACTAAAGAACCGACAGCCAAAAAGTCGCGAAATACTGTTACTTTGTATAACAAATAGAATATTTGTAAATTCTCTTTCAAAAAAACTTAAAAGCAAAGTTCTTTCTAGAACATTCTAGGGAATCAAACATCAGAAGACCTTTCCCAGAAAACTTGTCAAAATGAATTCAGAGATTTCTTACCAAGAATGACGAAAAAACATTAACATAAATAGTATTACAAAATCTACAGATGTCTTTGATGATAGACAAACAGAGGTAGGGACCAAAAGGTCACTTGCAGTAGTTGCAGCACTCTGTGATGAAATGTAAAGATTGGCATATAAAAATATACAGCCCTAGAATTAAAATAGCGAAAATATCTGTCAGTTTGCTTAGTCTTGTGTTACCTTTTGTCTGCTGAACCCAGAAACGCCTACTTTTAGCAGAGAGATAATTACTGCATTGTCTAGTAATGTTATTAGCTGTTTCGAAATAGTATAGACAATTCACAATTTTATCAAAGATTTAAATGTTTACATAGCTCTTCCCTAAAAAGCACTTGTAAAAGTTAATGACTCTAATTACCACAACAATCTCGAGAAGAAACAAAAAACTCTATTGTGATATTAAAGACTTTTTTGGAGTACCTAATTTTTATACCACTTATATAACTTCTTTTTGAAAAGTTACATAAAAAAAATCGTTTCTGCAGTCGCTAGAAGAACTTGAGCGAATATGCCTCTTCATATAATCCTCGTAATTTAATAATAAGTCTTCCTAATGAACGCTGTTTTTACTACTGGTAAACTGGTTTTGATCTGGTTTTTAATATTTATAGATGTTGTATTTCCAAAGATCATAAATGAGCTTAGATTGTAGCAATAACTATAAAATGGTTTAATAGCGTACCTTTATGTTTTATAATAATAAATAAACTATTAAAACTATAACCAAGCTATATCCATGAATTTATAGGATATTATTGGTTTATGATTAAAAAATACATCTAGAATTATAATTTTGATGTAAATGATGACGAAGAATTGTTTGAGTTGAGTGGAGTATTCGCTGTATAGGTATTGATGTAGTTTTCGGGAATAATTCGCTTGATTTCCAGTAAGCTAAAGTTCTAGCTGATATGTAAGGCCTAAAGGGCCTAATAATATAGCAAAATTATATTTATGTCATGGGGTGCTGAATGTTGGACTATCAATCTATTGACATAAGAAATTAATAATGAAAAATTACTTATAGAATAAATGTGTGCGTCTCCCGAACGAAACAACTACAATCTAATTCGAGTATAACTGCAACGATGTACAGATATCAATTTAAGATGACAAACAAATAAACAAAGACGACAACGATGAAGAAACAGAAATTTCACTTATGCCGACTTGTACCATCAATGAATGTATGTTAAATGATTCACCATTCAATAAAGTTAACGCAAAAAACAACTTACATATTTATACAATAGAGACTACTTTGCATAAGTCCAAGGTATCTCCTTAGTCATTCTTACGAGGTTTCGAACTATAAACAAAAAAAATGTTTATGCTTCGTTCAATATACAAAAAAGAATACTCACACATCTCACGCTTTTTTTCTATCTCGATCATCAAATCATTGTATCAGGTTTCACATCGATAAAAATCACCAATTAAAACAAAACTCATGGGAACTCGATTTCAATAAAGAAAGTGCATTCAATAAAGTTTCACTTTTGAATGAGATGCAAACACGGAAATACTATCACTCGGAGAAAAAAAAGTGGTCCCAAAACGGTGCCCTGTGCTACACCCTAGTAAATTGATAATTTCTCCTTTTTTGAACGCAAGCGCACGTCCACCTTTTCGTGGGCGGTCTGACTGTATGACGTGGACTCGAAATCGAGTAACAGTACGCTTTGCTCACTTAAATCTACCGTTAGTATAGTATTTGACTATGTCCAACGCCTCATCGAAGTCGATTCTTGTTTTTCTTTGGGAATTGGACAAGCAATGGTTGTTACGCATTGGGTATGGATTGTTTTGGCTCTGTTAATGGGATTTTAAGTTGTAGAGGGTTCGAAGAGGGGGAATAGACATCAGACAGTGACTGTTACCGGTACTTTTTGTTTATTTTCCATGGTCTACACGGCACGTGCGATCAGGGATATGTGATGATTACACCTTAACAGATGTTACTGATGTTTTTGTTGAGCTTTTTTTAGTCGGCTCTTTATTCAGTAGCAAAGTTTTAATTAGGTTTTTATGCCCGGAGTCAAGGACCTCGGTTAATGGACTTTTCTCGATCGGATAATATTATTGTTGTTATTAATTGGATTTTGGTGGTTTAAGGAATTTTGTAGCGTGTATAATCTTGTTCTCACGGATTTCTTGGTTTTTTATAGAAGACTGAGTTTTAAATCGATTTGGTATTCATGCAGATTGTAGCGAATTCAATAAATTTGTAATAAAAAGATTTATTTTATATGTACATTATTTACATAATTAGGGTCACCACACAAGGTCGATATGATTGAGCATTTGACCTCATTATCCAGAGTCCCATCTTCCATGGAATTAGTGTCATTCCATCAGGCCTTATGCCGCAAGACGTCATTTGGTTTTAAAATAGCTGCAATTTGCACTTAAGAATTTACAAAATATGTATCGACTTTAAGATGCATTATCGCTAAAAGCGAAATATATTTGATCACACAATGTTACCTGCTCTCGATTTATTATTCTTAAAAACCATTATTCCACTATCTCTCTCACTAATATTATTAAAACGTGAGTTTGTATGTTTATTACTTCTTCCCACTCAAACGGTTGGGCTAATTTTGCTGAATTTTGATATGGATGTAGCTGGCACCCAAGATTAGCACATAGGCTACTTGTTATTCTGGAATTCCCACGGGTCCAGGGTTTACGCGGGTAAAACCACGGGATGCAGCTAGTAAATTTATAACTCGGTGGAAAGACAATAATAGCTCCTCGTCAATCAGACCTTGAGAGCAGATTAATATTTCAATAGGCTGGCCCCGCGACTTCGCCCGCCTTTTTAAAGATTATGATTATAATGATGACTCATAATAAAAAGTAGCCTACATAACTAGCCGTTCGCCCCGAACTAAGATCTCGCGTCTACATTTTGCGTAATAGAGAAAATCTTATTATAACTTTTTTTTGTTATTTTCCAACATAGATCTTAAAAATCGGTTTTCATTCTCTACTTACAAAGTTCTTTTTAACGATCCATTTTGCCCCTCACTTTCGTGCATGGGTGCCCCCTTAATATTTTCATTTATATCATTTGAATTGTCATATTTGGCTTTGGGCCTTAGCTTTACATAGTTTTTAGTAGTTTGAAGTAATTAGCTTGTATGGTTTTGTTTCTGACAGACGGACGGACGGACAGTGCTGAACCACCCCAAAACAACTTAAGATCTCATAAACATAAAAGCTTTCATACTCACAGCCCCACACTTAGTTCGATGACTTGTGTCGTGGGTGCTGGAAACATTCACATCACACACATTTTCCTTGAGGAGAAAACTTGTGTTCCCGCCGGGAATCGAACCCGAACCTGCTTAGAAGGCGAACGCTCATCCAACTTAGCCAACGGGCAGTTCAATCTCGCTTCTTATGATTAAAAATATATGTCAATTGTGTGCTTTTCATCAAACTCCAGCTATCTAGCCATACAGTAGTAGCTAACAGACATACATACAGATTAATTTAGACCTTATATATATTTATTTCGATTAAACAATCGGCGAGGTTAGTTATCTAAATTTGTTTATCGCTATCATCAATCAAGCAAATTAAGTCCGGGTCGATTCTAGGAACAGCAATTAATTAATTTAGTTCTCCAATGTCATGGTCAATGGCCTTAGATAGAAACATCTCAAAATCGATTGAATCTTTATTATTTTGTATTTTCTACCGACTTCATAAAAAAGGAGGAGGTACTCAAGTCGACTGTATTTTTTTAAATGTTTTACCTCATAACTTCTTTCCACGTGAACCGATTTTGATTTTTTTTTTGTTTGGAAGACTTTCCTATTGGACCCATTTAAATTTGATCAAGATCTGGTCAAAGTTCCGAAGATATTTATGTTCTATGCACAAACATTTGACCACAATCTCACCTGATGAAAAGCGATGATGCGGAAGATGTAGCTTGCTTGTCTAGAAGATACCTATTCACTCTTGCCTTGAAGACTCCCAGTTTATAACGTCTGTGAGTGTGAAAGCGTTTATGTTATTCGAACGTTCATAATTTAAGTTAATAGTATTAATTTAGTTAGCATAGGTACCACTAAGCGTGTTTAATATGTGAATTGAGTATGCTGCCCTTGTCTACAGTATGCATGGGATATTTTGCAAATACGACGGAAAAAAAAGAAAAAAAATTTTTTTTTTGAGAATGGGACTTTCTTCGAATGGGACGTTTCAAGAATAGGACAATGCTGCCAATGGAACCACTTAGAATGAGCCATTTTACGAATGGGACAATTTGAGAATGAGACTTTCTGCGAATGGGACGCTTTGAGAAGTGAACATTTTGCGTTCAGTACCTTTTGAGAATGAGACTTTGCGAATGGGACGTTTTGCGTATGTGTGACAATTTGAGAATGGGATGTTCTACCGTTCGTGAAACAAAGACGAGGGCAATGAGTTCCACTCCTTCGCAGATGAATAACGTAGACGCGAAGCGCTTCAAGCGGACCAGCATTCGATGATTCAGTTTCCTAGCAAATTTTGCTACTAACTGTGTCAGATTGCTGCATTAGCTAGCTTTATTAAAAGACTTACGGAAGTAATGAAACTTATATGAGTTTTCTACAGGAAGTTAATATCACCTAATGCAGACCATAAACGACAATATTGTCGACTAATAACGATTATTTATGGATATTGCACTCTTTATTTTCACATCACATATCACACAGTTCTCGTCATGGAAATTGGAGTGAGAGAAGTCATACACGTACATGTATGAGTTGTATGACTATAAGCTGTGCCCCGCGGCTTCGAACGTGTTACTGAAGAGTGGAACTGATTACCCACGTCTTTGTTCCCCGAACGGTATAATCTGGGAGTCTTCAAGTCAAGATTGAAGAGGTATCTTCTAGGCAAGCATGCTACATCTTTGGCTGCATCTTCACTTTCCTACAGGTGAGATAGTGGTCAAATGATTGCCTATCGAGGCCCGGGCACTATGAATATAAAATATATGGCGCCTAAGGAACTTGATGTACAAAGCGGCAAGCGCGCGCGGCCGAGCGACAGGCGCGCGTCTTCGACGCTTCCCCCCCCACGCTGCCGACATTTTTTTAGTGTTACAAAATACATAATAATATACTGAAAGGACAGGGCGCGCGTATTTATACAGTGGCAGCAACAGCGGCCGAATCGCGTATGTAGTGTTGCCTAAATTCCGCGCAGTACGTAAATAAAATCGGGATTTCGGTTTAAAAATCGGTACAACTAAAAATATTGGTTTTGCCTGCGTATTCCAGGTCAAGTGTGTTTACCAGCTTCGATCACATCGTCACTTACCATCAGGTGAGATAGTGGTCAAATACTAGCCTGTCACAAATATAAAAAAAAAAAGACGTGTGGCACTCGGGGACTGCCGCGGTAAAGCTATTGCATAGCATTTTTTATTTTTCAGTTTCATTTTTCTTCACAAAAAGTTTTCGGTCATGTTGAGATGCGAACTCCGTACCGATGCATACGATTCAGTATCCAATACCAATCGGCTACCGAGTCTTCTAACTATAACTTTGAAATAAGCATATAGATCTTGACGTTTAATTTAAAAACGTAAACGTCAAAACCTATACGCTTTTTTCGCATTTATAGTTAGAAGACTCAGTAGCCGATTGGTATTGGATACTGAATCGAATGCATCGTTACGGAGTTCACATCTCAACGACACCGAAAACTTTTTGTGAAGTCGCTAGAGTGGGGGATGTTAGGTTTTTTCGTTACGGAATTTCTGGATTAGGTGGAGACCTAATCCAGAAATCAGCTCCAGAGCTCAAGGCCCGCGATAGAAGCTATGCAATAGCTTAAAAATACACGTTTATTGTTTTTATGTATATGACTATATCCCTGTCCAGAGAAAATACAATCACAAAAAGTACCATTTTAATTGGGGGCTCCATAAAATATGAGCATCGCGCGTTTAATTATGTCGCGTAGTTTATATTGAAAGTTCAATGAAATCGGGACATTTGGCGTCCCGATCAAGGGACGTGTCCTCTGACCCCTGAAAATGGGGACGTTCCGCGTAAATTGGGACGTCTGGCAACGCTACGTATAGGGCTTGCGGCGGGCGCGAGCCTGGTGCGGTACGCTTTGTATATCAAGTCCCTAGAAACAAACATATGATTATGACATCATATGACTATATTGAAATAGCAAGCCGCTCCCTGCGGAGCGTCTAATTATTATTGATCTTCAGAAGGACAATAGTCAATTGTGTTACTTGACTATACGAGTGTGTAGTACAGGAAGATACCTAATTTATTCTCAGTACAGCTGCTGTATGAGCTATATCTTATATCTGTAGGTTATGTTAACCTTGAATCTATTGAAGTTTGTTTATATGAGATAATTAAACACAAGCATAGCTTAAAAAACCGACTTCACTGCTTTATCTTCGGAACTTTGATCGGATTAGATGTACTAAATACGCATATTGACGATATTTCAAGTACTACTGATCAGATCTTGATCAAATTTCAATGGGACCACAAAAAAAGCACCAGCTTGCATATAAAAAAAATCATCAAAATCGGCTCACAACGAAAGAAGTTATGAGGTAACTTTTGAAGTCGGTTAAACACGAGGACATCGTCAATGTAGTCCACAGAATACGCATTATTGACGATATTTCAAGAACTACTGATGAGGTAACAAACATAAAAAAAAATAGTCGACTTAAGTACTTCCTCCTTTTTTGAGAAGTCGGTAAAAAGACAAATTGGTGATAATAAACTGATTGAGACAAAACTGTTGAGTCTCAGTCATCGACGTAAGGTAGCGAGCCTATCGGTTTTCTATCGTTCGCATTTCCGAGAGTGTGTATAGGGAGGGTTACCAATTTTTTTGAGGGGGAAATGCCTTGCATTTCCTTTCCTTGCTAGAGGTGAGGGAAAGGGGTGTGTGGAGCTCGAACCCACTAAAAGCCACCCGGTGAGCAGTCACTCGCCGAGGTGGGGCCAGATAGGATTGCACTAGCAGGCCCGGGTGGGGGTACCCTGGATTAGGATATAGGCTACTTACTATCCTGTTAAACGATCGAAGCCACGGGACCACGGCCAACCCAGTTTTCAATAACTTAAACTTGTCGAAGGATTATGCACAGTCCAAAATAGCTAGCGTGTAGGCTGCAGTAGGTCACGTTGCGAAACTGCGATATTTTCGTACTACCCACACAGACACAAAAGTGGTAACAAGTACACGGTCACTGGTCAGTTACACTTGTCATGCTATATTTGTTTTTAATATGTCTTTAATCTCCTCCCACTATTCTAATCACATGGCACATATCTTTTAGGCCAGGGGTCGGTAGCCTGCGGCTCGCGAGCCACATGCGGCTCTTTGGATGTGAAGCTGCGGCTCTTTAGTTCCATACGCAAATATCATTTATTTAAAAATAATCATTTAAAAAAAGTTCTGAATCGATTAAGGAGGATTAGGCGCCATTTCTATCGAGCCATTAACAAGCCTCCAAAGGTAGCAAAAAAGAACATTTATACAGTTGGAACAAGTAAATTATGGGATGATTAGGTAGGTATAACGCGTGCATAGCGTTTTCTATACGATACTTATAGTACAGTAGGTATTATTGTTGGCATTAAGGATTATTTTTAGCAAGAAAAAAATTCTTGGCTCTAAAAAACTTTGAAATTTTGTAAATTGTAATTTTTGACTCTTCCGACTCAATAGGTTGCCGACTCCTGTTTTAGGCGAGCATGTTCCATCGTGACTGCACTGTCGCTTACCATCAGGTGTGTTTTTTTTTTTTTTTTAGAAGTTTGTCTTTCTTTAAAATACTAGCCGTTCGCGCCGAACTGAGATCTCGCGCCTACATTTTGCCTCAGAGAAAAACTTTTTAGATAGAGATAGATAGATAACGCTTTATTGTTTACATTTATTTTTTTATTACACTTACAAAACATTTTAAACCTTAATAAATAAAATACATAATTGTATGAAAAATACATAATTGTTTAATTTCTTTATTTGATGTTCAAGTACTGGATATAACGGATATTATACGTAAGTTTCAGCGTTCAGTGTGAAGCCGTTTTTGAGATAGACCCCGGGACAAAATATGTCTATAAACAGTGACTTTGGTGGCACATCCTCCGGACTCCGGATATCATTATAATTTCTTTTTCATTTTTGGGGAGCCTGCTCTTAATCCGCAAATGAGGTCACTGCTATTGGGATTATCTATACATTCAGCCAATGGAGCCAGTTGGAATCCCGCCATAAACTCGTATAAAACTAAACAATGCTCGGCAAGCATTTTTATTTTAGTACTGACATAATAATATGGCAGAAAAGCAGGAACTGATTTATTTCAACGTGACAGCTGCATGAGGGCCATTGCCGTTGCCAAATGTGCCGACGAAATTAAAAATCCTAATAATATTATAGATCCGAAAGTTTTTGTGTGAGTATGTTTGTTCCCTCTTCACGCCTGAACGGATTTGGATGACCTTTAGAATGTACATAGATTATACCAAGGATTAACACATAGGCTACTTTTAACTTGATAATAGCGGGCGAAGCCGCGGGGCATAGTTAATATATAATTGAAACGAAAGCAAAGATTAAAAAAACCGACTTCACCGCTTATATTTTGGTTTTGGCTTGATTGATTTCGATAAAATTTATATGGGACCACCTCTGTAAGTATAATCTACCAAACAAAAAAAATGTTTTTGAGAATCTGTCTACAAATGGGGGAGAAATCGGTGAAAATACATAAAAAAAACACATACAGTCGAACATAGAACCTCCTCCTTTTTGTAGGATATGATGATGTGATGCAAATTAGATCCGCAAGATGACATTTTTTTTAAATTTAATATAGGAAAACATTTGACGAGTATCTCACTTAACAACAATCAACACCACCTCATATATAACATACTTCTACAGGATGGAGTGTCCTTGGTTCTGGTCTAGCAGTCGGGCACAATAAGCTCGAAAGCTCGATGCGTGACGGTGATCTCGTTATGTTTGCTAGATAGAAGATAAATACATTTTATCATCACAGGACTGGTCAGTTAGCTACTATTTAACATGAACATAACGCTTTCACACTCACAGCCCACAATGAGTTCGCACACACACCGTGGGTGCCAGAAACATTCACGTGACAGACACAATCACAACCAGAAACACCAATTTTCCCTTGGGAAGAAAACTTGTGTTTCCTCCGGGAATCGAACCCGATATCCCTGCTAATAAGACGGATTACTAAGCCAACTAAGGTAAGCATTTGACCACTATCTCACCTGATGGAAAGTGACGATGTGGTCGAAGATGGAGCACGCTTGCCTAGAAGATTGTACACTCTTTGACTTTAGACTCACTGTTTGACTGTTCACTCGAGATTTAAAGACTCCTAGATAGTACTTATCGGGTAACACAGACTCGAACAAAGAACTCCATTCCTTAACAGTACGCATAATAAATGTGGAAGCAAAACGCTTCGTACGCACCCTAGGTATATTAACCATACACCGATGTCGTGTGGCTGATTGTCTGGTTGTCCGATGGTAAAATGGGGATGGGGGAATTAGGTCATGCAATTCCGTGGCACACTCTCCGAAATGTATCCTATAAAAGACCGATAGACTTGCGACACTGCGACTGTCTCATCACTCTATAACATAAATAATTAAACGCAAGTAAAGCTTAAAATAGCCGACTTCACCGCTTTATATTCGAAACCTCGATCAGATTCAACGTATTAAACACGCATTATTGACGATAACTCAAAAACTAGAAATCAGATCTTGATCAAATTTCAATGGGACCACATGAAAAGCACCAGCTTTTAAATAAAAATAATCATCAAAATCGGCTCACAAGAAGTTGACGAGGTAACTTTTGAAGTCGGTTAAAATAGAGAACATCGTCAATGTAGTCCACAGAATACGCATTATTGACGATATTTCAAGAACTACTGATCAGATCTTGATCAAATTTAAATGGGACCAATTGAAAAGCATAACCTTTCAAACTAAAAAAAATTTCGACATCGGTTCACGTGGAATGAAGTTACGAGGTATCACACATAAAAAAAAATTACAGTCAACTTGAGTACCTCCGCCTTTTTTGGGAAATCGGTAAAAAGACCGATAGACTTGCGACACTGCGACTGTCTCGTCACTCTATATAACATAAAAAAATCCAGTCAACGGGACTACCTCAACTGTACGGACAGGAAGCGTCATGAATGATGCAGTTTACCAGATTCTCAATTCACCAAATTCTATCATCGTTTTATCTAACTCCGAAACTTGAAGAGTTGTGATGCAGTTGTGTTCTACAATTGATAGTTTCTTAATTCCTAATGCCTGCTCCTTACCAGTCCATCGATGATGTTATCAAAGAATTTACTGTAGGTTCTAACATCACGTAAACAACAACTGGAGTAGATACAAATACAGAAGTCATACCAAACAGGTAAGTACGTATATCTTGTATAAGCACAGGATTGTTTTTTTTTTCCTCCGCAATCTAGTGCATTTAGCCAGTGTCAGGTAATAAAATATTTCAAATGTATACCTTTCATATTAGAAGTCAGAGTCACAGTCAAAATGAAGTAAGAGTCAGGGTCCAGTCATAGTCAAGTACACCTTATAATTTGGTAGAAACTTTACTAGAACTTCTATTGGAGTTTTGGATCGAATTCGAAAATCACGTTTGTCAACTTTTATGATTTGCCTACACTTATGCACGTTTACTAAGCATTAACGGTTAATAATCCATCATTATTACACATTAACACTCGAAGAATCACAGGTTTTGGCAAATTATACAAAAACATCAACGCGATTTTTTCACTTTCGCGGCAAAACTCCAGATATTGTTGTTGCAAAAATATGTAGCAAGTACCTACTTGACGTGTCGCACAACGCCAGTCCGAGTTCATCTGTCATCAGGTTCAGATGTGTCAATGTGTCATAAGTAATCCTTATTATAAACATAATACGTTTTTGCACACCACACAGAGATTGTATAGAAGAAGAATATATTGTGATCGTATCGATCATCAAACCATGATACAAGGCTACACACGCAGGCGTATTTATTAAGTTTCCTAAAACATGCAAAAAACGTTGTTAAAATTCTTGTTAATTCACACACGGAATTCGACGTCTGTTATTATTTCCACACCATTTTACCTTCTAATCCAGCGGAAGAATCTGTTGCCTCCTTTCTTTTCGTTACTTTTCTTCTTCTTCCCCATTTTCTACGATTTTCAATGAAGGCATAAAACACTTGCACGTTTGTCTTTAAAAACACAATCACTATCTATGGCCACAATAAAACTTTTAAAATGACTACTTAGCGTTCGATGGCACACTCAACACTGGCCAGTTTAGTAGATTCTTTATTCAAATATTGGATTATTTGGACTGTTTCCGGCCGATACAGGACTCTATGATTGGGCTCTAAGAACAAAGTTAACATTTAAAATTTGAATAAGACCTGCTCAAAGAAAATCTGCTATATACAAACTTCATATTCTATAAAGACCGTAAAATGTTATCCACAAAAGCAAACAATTATCGCAAAAACCAAAGACCGTTATTAAAATGACTTATCTCCCTGATATTTACCCGAAAAATCAACGAAGAAAACAAAATTGATAGATATGAAATAGGGATTTCAATTTGAATTCCGAATGAGGTGCACGATGGGCGCGCGCGCCGAGACTGGCGCGTGGCCACGTTCAAATTTAGAAGCTAAAAAAAAAGAAAACACGCTGGCTGGATGCACATTGCGAGAAATGCATGTGTCCCTATTTATTTTAGTACGGACTGAGAAGCCATGATAGAAATCCAAGATTGGTACGACACTTAATGATATGTTTCAAGACCAGTAATAAAAGATAATAAGTAGAGTACCGTTTGGTATTCAACGGAGGGAATAATGCAACGTAAATGATAGTTGCAAATACACTGACACAACCACTTATTTGTATTGTATCAATGAAAAAAATACATGAAACTGGCCGAATGTATCAATATATGGTTGTGGAAGAAAAAGCAAAGACTGAAGAGAGAGGCAAACTGAATATAAAAGTAGGAACAAAATTTGGACTGAAAATTTTTATAATGCTATAATATGATAATCCTATAAATCATAGCATATGGATACGGTAAGCGTCTCTAAGCCACAATAGAACAAATAAATACCAGTGTTGGTACGATGTATTTGAAATGAAAAAAAATATGACACTGGCTCAATATATCAATAGTATGTTGATATTTGCTAAAGAGAGAAGTAAAGACAGAGGAACAGTCCCTCTCTTATTCTCTCCCTTAGAGCCACAAAAGAACAGAGGCAGAATTGGCATGATGAACATTGTATATTACTAAGGCTGCGTTCCAAAACAGGTAAAGTTCAATCGACAGAGTGTGAAATTCACTCGATGCTGGTTCCGAAACACCACGTGGATTTTTCACATAGTGATTCGGACCTCCTCCTTATGTAAAATAATTCACTTGACAGTTTAAAAGATCACCCTGAAAAAATTTAAGCTGAATATCACTATGACAACACAGATAACGGCATTACCGCCATTGCAGTTATTAACCGACTTCAACTTTTTGGACGCTCATTCTTCGTTAAAAACTCTCATTGTAAATGTAGACAAGATTATTGCACGTCTATTTTCCGTCACAAAATACAGTGCATCTCTTTTTTATATCATCGGTTTTGTGATTTTAAACAAGGAAGGGATCTGAAGTCAAATGTCAAATATGACAATAGCATCTAGTATAGTGAATTAGACCCGTTCCTTAACTGGAATTCATAAGACGAATTTAACTCGACAAACGACTTCTCGTTTTGGAACGCCCTCTAATATTTTTATTAATTGACGCTGGTTTAATGCACTTGTCATACGAAGCCAAAAATCGCGGGCAAACTCATAGTTCCCAATTATGAGTTCGCCCGCTTTTGTTTAAGCACGAATGAAATAGCACCAAAACAAAAAGTACGCGCAGACAGAGTAAATAAAATCGTCGGTCTATCTGACTCACGGATTTAAATCTGGATGCAGTGAGAGGGCGATGAGTTTGAAATGAGTACGGAGTCCGACAGCGAAGTTATTATGAAGTTAAATTTAAGTACTAAAATTAGTTCCCTTCTTATCAAAATTGTGGTAGTGGCCTGCACTGACGTCCCGCTTGGGGTGTATAGTGCGTTTCACCCTGACAGCAATTACTACCCAAGCTATCGCAGCTCCTTTATGTAGCGTAGGATGGCTTTGTGTCGCAGCCTCACACA
Source organism: Lomographa bimaculata (assembly GCA_948107665.1). Taxonomy (NCBI): domain Eukaryota; kingdom Metazoa; phylum Arthropoda; class Insecta; order Lepidoptera; family Geometridae; genus Lomographa; species Lomographa bimaculata. Next base: position 3,832,454 of record OX403612.1, on the reverse strand, counting down.
AAGTTCGATGACTTGTCGTGAGAGCCAGGAACATTCACGTCACACACAATCACAACCAGAAATACAAATTTCCCTTGGGGAGAAAACTTGTATTCCCGCCGGGAATCGAACCCGAAAAAGACGAACGAGCACCCGAATAACGCATTAAAAATATTTTGGAAAAGCCATTCTAAATCCATCTCAGTCTCTGCATGATTTGCCTGTGGCAAGCCACTGAGTTGATTTTAAAAAGAATTTGTCAAAAACAACAATATTAAATCAAAAGAACTATTAAAGAAAACAATAACAAACAATATATCTATCACACATAGTCCCGTGATGTAACTAATTCACTTGGCTAAAGCCCAAGCGTCACCCGACATATTATTGTGTTGCCAGTTAGAGAATTAGTATTTCGACATACCTATTTTAAAAAAATATGTCTATCTTAAATCTAGTATATTGTTGATAGATTTCCTAGCTAACATTGTTCTTCATTCGATTGTTATTGACATATTAGAATTTACCTCGAATCTTCAAAACGGCTGGTGGGATTTCGACAGTTAAGAAATCAGTATATTCGTCTTAAACCCCAAATATCTTAAAAAAGGAAATGACGGCTTTTTGATACGTTAATAAAAAAAAAAACAAATTGAAAATGAAGGAAATTAACAGGGGATTACATAAAAAGTAAGTTTACATGTATTTCGTTTTTTTTGAGCTTCCGATATTTCGGCACTGTTGCAAGCACCATGATCAGTTACTCTGTGATCGGAAGCTCAAAACAAACAAAATACATGGTATATATCCCGTTATTGATACAAACATTTATAGTGAAAGTGACCATGGTAGCTTAAAAACTTACATAGTTAGTTCGCATTTTTCGCAGTCGTGTTTTATTATTTTTTAGTACATAGACTTGTTATAAAACTAAGATATATCTCGACAAAATCTGCGTCTACTTGTTGAGCTTATCAAAACACCTCTTTGACACCTGACACACCTCTGACACTGACAATTGCATTTTATTTACATTTTTTTAAATTTAAATATCACATATTTGGCAACACCGCCAAAAGTTTAAATAAGAACGCGGAAACTAAAGCAAAAATAAACATCTGGATGGAATAGTTTAGTTTCATTTTGAAATAGTGAAAGAGTTACAAAACATAAAAATCAATTTAAGAAAGAAATAAAAGGTTTAATAATTAATTGAATATAACCATAAAATTTAAATTGTATGTACAGGAGGCAATGAGGTCATGAATTATGCTAAAATTATTGATCCAAATTATTTATATACAATCCAGGATAAATATATATATGACGACGCTATGAACACATAATACAACTTCCCTAAACAACGAAGAAAAAAAAACATCAGTAAATCAGCAATGCGAGACAAAACATCCTCGAAGAAGACAATAACTTTCACTAACTAAAGACAAGTAAACATTAAGTTTCTAAAAGCGTCCGTATCAAATCCTGGAATGCATACAAATCCCTGCAAGCAAGCCCTCAAAGAGTAAACACCAGCATAAAAAGACCTAGCATGCATCTCTGTCTTGGGACTCTTCAAACGAAAATTGACGCATCAATGGCCCCACGCGGGTCAAATATAACTGGCCGCTGATACTTTCGCGCGCTAAGGAAGGCGAAACGACACGCGCCGCGTTTTCAACACTTCCCGTCCCGTTTTCGAAATTTTGAAACACTGCTTGCTATTTAAACCGTCAGCTGTCACTTTGAAAACGCGCGTAACCACAGAGTTGGTATAATTTTTCTATTATTTTTTTTACCGTGGAAAATGACGAGCGCGGGCGATGAGTCCTGTAACGTCAGGCGATACCAAGTATATCGCGGCAACTGGCCAAAAATATGTATTCACACGAAAATACGAGCGTTTCGGGAAGTCATAGTGTTTAATTATAGTACGAGTGAAGCGCTGATATAGTACACGCCTGGTGCAGAGATAAAACTGGATTAGAAATAGGGACAAAACGATAAATGCTCTTTAAGTAAGACTTTTGAAATGCATTTGAAGACCATCCACCACTAAAGTGTTCCATGTGGTATTGCCGAGTTTAATACAGCAAATAATCCATATTTAATAATTTTAATTACCAAAAAGTTACTAAGCAGGAGACACGCTCCAAATCCAATAATTAAAGTTTCCACTATTCCATTAAAGCTTTTCAAGGTCAGAAAAAATTGTCTAACAATTTTACATATACTGGATGATTAGTCATGAGATGATTCCAATCTCCATCTCTATTCTGTATATCTGACTACACCTATACATTTTACGTACCTCATCTGTGATGTCTAGACTCGACTTAATGGTCACTAAATGTCATAGTTGGCTTCCGCATGATTGGTGTATTTCAAGTGATCCAATGTCTAAACAAAAAGGTCCTTTTGATACCCGTTTCAAAAGTTGATAGAATTGAGCTTTTCAATTTCGAGACCCGACATATTATCATAGTAGAAATATATATTTCTACTCTGATATTATGCGGGAACGAAATTACTTAAAATTAACCCATAAAAACCTTAGCCGTATTGCGCGGCGATGCCATCCTTTGTGGGACAGTGTGGTTAAAACAACAATGAATTATACGGTTGTTATATCGTGTACAGATAGAAGAATACATCATCATAATTATTACGGAAAATAAACGTCCCCACACTAAGTTCAAATACTTGTATCGTGGGTGCCGGAAACATTTACATATCACACCCAGAACCAGAAGCACAAATCGCCCTTGGGGAGGAAAATTTTGCTCCTGCCTGGAATCGAACCCACGGCTAAGAGGGCAGCGACTTGCCCACTACGCAAACTGGGTCGTCAAAGCATTCAAACAGCAAAATAAAGCAATCACAAGAATGATAATTTTCTAATCTATTTTTACATATAATAATGCATAATTAACGCGTGACAAAATGAAAACCAAATAAATATCCCTGAATATATACTAACTAGCGATCCGCTCCGGCTTCGCCCGGGTGTGATAAACGAAGAACCGCTCGACCGATTTTGTGCAAACTTCACATAAACCATCTACTAAACAGTCCGAACAAAGCCTAAACATTTGGTTTGGATAGGTGAGCCCGTCCTTGAGTTATAAAATTACAACGAAAAGTGGCATTGATTTTTATATATATAGATAGATAAAACGCGTAACGGAATTAAAACCAATTCAATCTTTTCCGCATTCAAATTCAGCCGTATTAATCCAGGGCAATCTAACTAAACCCACGCTTTTTAACAATTTTAACTACACTACAAATCGACGCAAGTTTAATCCGGTAAATATGAGTGTATTAAATATGGCCGCCATTAAAAATGGCCGCAGCCGACCTGCTAACTTTACTGTGGCATAAATAACGCCTAAACGTCTGGACACCTCTTTATGTGGTTGGTTTAACTTCAGTGTGTCTATTTCTGAATCAGGTGTTCGCAACAGTTTCGTGCTTAAGTCATATGTATGACTTTAGTATGACATAATCACTGGGATATGGGGTAAAAGGAAGCAGTACTTCTTTAGCCGTCTTTTAAAATAAGGTTAAAATGTTTTATCTACAATCACTAACGATAAACTGGTATCCGATATTAATTACTAAAAGGGTGTTATATATATAAAATATTGTTAATATTTACGCAGATTTATATAAAATATTGTTTATGTAAGTTTATATGTATGTATGTTTTAATGTATATAGATAGGTATTTAAGTAAGTTGTATTTATGTCTATTATTATGTTTTACACCACCGACCTCAATGTATAAAATTATGCCTCTCTCCATCCAAAGGTTGACTGGAAGAGATCGCTTTTAGCCATAAGTCCGACCATTGTACTTTAGTTTTCTAAGATTACCCCTGTAACTAACTGTATTTAGTGTACAATAAGGGCCAAAACTACGTTAAGCGGACACTGACGCGGTTCTATACAAAAATGCACGCGCGGGTCCACGCGACGGTGCGTTTTTGTATGGAACCGCGCGGGGCGTCCGCTTAACGCAGTTTTGGCCCTAAAGAATTTTTCTATTCTATTCTACTTTCATAGATGGGCCAGGATCATCATTGCAGCAATCGTACTGTCAAACGGTCAAATAGAGTTTTGCCGCGAGAGTGAAAAAGGCGTTGTTGATTTAGTATCATGCTCATTCATGTTCCGATTCCGATTCCGATGACGACATCCGATGTTCCAGTACAGCAAAGGCTGAAAAGCCGAAAAAGCTTTTTAAATGCGTCAGTCCTCTGATCATCTGATCTGTCCTCAGATGAGCTCCCACTATCGAGATGTAGCCTCTGGCGAGACAGAATACCCCTCCCTAATCCTTACGTCCTACATTCTGAGAATCTTCCGCCTGGCCTTCAAGCACCCAAGATGACCTGGAAGTCTTTAAATAGACTCCGTACTCAGGTCGGTCGGAGTAAAGATAACATGGTCAGGTGGGGATTCGCAGCAGATCAAACTATGGCACATCTTATCATGCCCTGCGTGCCCTGTTACCTGCTCGCAACAAGAGCTCATGGACGCTGCACCAAATGCAGTTCTGGTAGCTGAGTTCTGGGCCTTAGCTATTTAACGGTTTGCCATCGACACGCTAAGAAGAAGAAAGAACTCATTTGAATGAGTGCTTATGACAATAAAATTTCTATCAAAACTATCTCACTACTTGTATGATTATTGTGTATGTTAATTTTAAGTTGAAAATTAGATTAAAATCTAATAACTGCTAAACAGTGTGAATCTGTGCGAATGACTGTACCAACACAAACCTCTTTTGGTTTAATGGTACTGTACCTACTATAAACTGTATGTAAAATTTTTATTAAATAAATAAAAAAAAAAAAAAAAAAAGAATGTTCCGATGTTTTTTTTTTGTTGATGTGTAAACAAGAGTTGAGTGTAGACAAATGGTACAAAACTATAAAACGTGATTTTCGTTTTCGCTCCAAAACTACAAAGAAGTTCTAGTAAAGTTTTTACCACTTTACTAGGGCATCACTTGATTAAAAGACCAAGTCTCTTTTACTCGAGAGAGAGAACTGCTCATTGGCTTAGTTGAGTGGCGTTCGCCTTCTAAGCAGGGTCAATTCGATTCCCGGCTGAAACACAATCACCCCAAGGAAAATTTGTGTTTCAGGTTATAGTTGTGATTGTGTGGCTGTGAGTGTGAAAGCGTTTATGTTTATTACTTAATTTCTGTGGTGACAAGGACTTGTATGAATGAACTAACAATTTTGAAATATTTTTTATATTTCCTAAATCTATACAGCTAAGACCTAAGTTACCTACAAGACACCGAGCGTATTGAGTACTACCCACTACTAGTGGGTAGCGTTCCCATCATGCTGGCTGTATGCTTCTGAATTGCAATGCTAATACGTTGAGCCAAATATGTAATAGCAAACCATCATTTTTGATAAAGCGTCAGAACGTCAAACGAAACAAAAAAAAATAACGGGTTGCATTCGTGCCGGCAGAAGTGAAAACTTGAACATTAACGTTCTAAACAGCAAGAGCAAGCATACATTTTCGCCGCGCGTAGAAAGAGGGTCATATCTACTCTCCCTCCGTCTTACGATTTTTCGATCAGGTCACGTGTCCTGACGCGAGTTAATTTTTTTTTACCTATCCCAAAAAAGTGCACAATTCCGCTAAAGAAGTTTTCACTTCAAAAATATCAAAGAAAGATAATATCATGGGACAACGATTAAAGGTTGAGGACGTCTGCCATGCAGGCCACCGCACTTTCAAATTACAAATTATGGCAATAAAATATTGTCAAAACGTGTCACATTATGTATTAATATAATTTCACCATAACAATTATTTATTTTATGGGATGCGAGCTTATGTCTGTGATAATATAAATATGTGATATTTTGTTTAAATTTTCAAATTGTAGACTAATCTATGATCTATGTATCGATCTACAATAACCCTACCAAAAAAGGAAATTGTAATCATTAGGTACCTATTTATGGTTGATATACCTCTAGCTCGCTCAAAACGTTTCGCTTCTACATTTATCATCCGTATTGAGAAGGAGTGGAACTCAATGCCCTCATTTTTGTTCCCCGAACGGTATAATCTGGGAATCTTCAACAGTGAATAGGTATCTTCGTCTGCATTATCGTTTTCCATAAGGTGAGATTGTAGACAAATGCTTGCCTATCAAAAAAATAAAAAAGATTTTTTTTATTTAGCTTGTACGTAAACAAAAAAAACTGCATTCTACAGGTAGCTTACTAAAGAATAAAACCATAAACAATCTTAAAAAAAAAGAACAAACAAAATACAATAAAGATTTAAACATTTCGTTTACTTGGATGACATACTATTTTCAGTTAATTAGATTGAAAAAATCATAATCAACTTTTAAACTCATTTTGATGAAATGTCTATGGAAACTATCTAAAAGAATTTTCCAAATCGGTTAATATATAAATAACCGACTTCTGAAGTAACAAATAAATAAAGCAACCGATTAAAGTACCTCTTTCTTTATTAAAGTCGATTTAAAATACCATAAACATAAAACATGACATAAACGCTTTCACACTCACAGCCCCTCACTAAGTTCGATGACTTGTGTCGTGGGTGCCGGAAACATTCGCATCACACGCACAATCACATCCAAAACCATAAACACGAGTAATTAAGATCAAGACTGTCCCAGAATATATTGCCACAGCAAAACATTCTATTTCAAATCCGAAAACAACAACCTTTGAAGTCCACACAAGATAAGAAAAACAAAACGTTGTCTATGCCTAGACGAATGTGCTGCATTTCGCGCCGTGGCTGCAAGCATGCTGGACATTTGCCAAACGCGCGCCAGAGGGGTCATCGACATATGATATTTTTTTTATTTCTCGTCTCAGATCGAGGCATCACACAGTTATCGAAGTCGTCTAGTAGCTGATTTGACGTTTTAATTAATTAAACATTAAAAAAATGCACTCTGACCCGGAAACAACAACTTGAGTCATTAGTCTTGATGAATTTGATTTTTCCTAACCTTAGGAGACGTCTAAATTAGATGCCTAAGCACTTAGGAGTTGCCCTGGTAAAATAAAACAAGGTGTATACATAGAGACACACCTTGTTTAACAGGGAAACATTTTAATTATTCAAAATCAAAATCGTTTATTCACATGGGCCCCAAAGAGGCACTCATGAAATTTAATGATTCTATTGCCAGAATCGCAAAATTACAGCCATCCCGAGAAGAAACTGGCAAGAAACTCGGCGGCGCATGTTTTCATTCATTTTTTTTTTAAAACATTCTTAATCTCTAACACATAATTTTATTAACCTAGATGTTATTGTGGTAGTTGCTAGAAAAAGCTTGTGCAGTTTGCCTCCATGCATCCTTGTCATTAATATAGTCGATCGTTTTATAGTAAGCTTTCTTAATTAATTATTATTCGTGTGTTTACCCCCACCACTTTCCGTTGCACAAAAGGTTGCGGACCAGAATATGGCATTTATAGCAGGGCTTTTAACATTTTACACATACTTTTTAAAGATGGAAACTTCAACTTTCAACACTAAAAAAAAGAACTTTAAACCGGAAAAAAACTACTTGAGTCCTTAGGAGTCGCGTGTTAACAAAATGGTAAGGTAATTCCTAAACAAATGTCAGTTCTTTTTTTTTTTTTTTTTTTTTTTTTAATTTTGGCTTCGCAATCTTGTGCATTTAGCCAGTGTCAAGTAATAATATATTTCAAATTTATTTCATATTAAAAATCCTAGTCACAAGACTCAGTCGAAGTCAAGTAAAAGAGTCAAGGTCCAGTCATAGTCAAGTCATGCCCTAGTAAAGTGGTAGAAACTTTACTAGAACTTCTATAGTAGGGGGCCCAAGTAGTGAGCTAGCCACTCATGAAAGGCTGCCCCGCCATCTAGCGAAAAATCCTAGGAGTGCGCCATCGTGCCGGTTGGCGACCGGACGAGAGGACCCGATGGACATTCTTGGGGGGGCTCGGGCGTCCCCGCGGTCTCCGGTTTGGTGCCCCATTGTTGTAGTGAATTGTTGTGTGCTATGAGTCGACGAGTAGCGCCGCGACCCATCTCTAACCTCCTACCAAGCCACTAAATATGAGGAACAAACTGAAAAATAAAACGGTTAGACAGCGGAAGCACGTCCTCTCCCTGCAAGTGCACCTCTCTAATATTCGAGGCTTGCACTCCAATGTCGTTCCGGTCCACTACCACCTAGAGACCGATAAACCGCAACTACTGTTCCTCACGGAGACGCAGATCAGATGTCCAGCTGACGCGTCGTACCTAGCATACCCAGGCTACACCCTTGAGCATAAATTCAAGTCACGCTCGGGTGTCTGCGTGTACGTGCGCGATGACATCTGCTATCGGCGTCTCCGTAACCTTGAAGACCCCAGCTTCTCGTCTATATGGATTTTGGTGGATACAGGCATAGAGAAAATTCTCTATGTTTGTGTCTACCGTTCGCACACTGGAGATGCGGAGACAACCAGGCTCATTACACACCTCAGTGAGGCGGCCGACGTGGCGCATCAGAGGTATCCTTCTGCCGAATTAGTATTTCTGGGGGATTTTAATGCCCACCACCAGGAGTGGATATTCCCATACCAGATTACTGACCATGCTGGGAGAGAGATGCGCAAGTTAGCCTTGACGCACAACCTCACCCAGCTGGTCCAAGAGGCAACAAGGATACCGGATGTTGATGGCCACACAGCCAATTGCTTGGACCTTCTGCTGACCACAGACCCAGACCGTTACTCAGTGTCGGTTACATCACCACTTGGTAGCTCCGACCACTGTATGGTAAAGTCTGTATCAGTCCATTCCCCGCCCGACCCCAGCCCAGAAGGCACTCGGCGGATATGGCGATACAAGTCAGCAGATTGGGATGAGATGCGTTCATTTTATGCATCTTATCCTTGGCGGCAAGTATGCTTTTCTTCTAGCGATCCCTCTGCATGCGCGGATGCTGTGGTGGAGGTTTTGCGTCAAGGTATGGAATACTTTATTCCATTCTCAGACGTACCTCTGTCCAGCAAAGCTCGTCCTTGGTTTGGGGCCGACTGCAATAGCGCAGTAGCGCTAAAACATGAGGCCTACACCGCTTGGGCTGATGCTCGAATCTGTAAAGCTAAGGACATTCGTGAAAAGAAGAAAGCCTTCAACAAAGCTGCCAAGTCCTGCAAGAAGGTTCTAAAGAAGGCTCGTTTCGACCACATTAGCCGAATAGGGGCCAAACTTGCTTCTTATCCCGCAGGGAGCAAAGCATTTTGGTCCCTGGCTAAATCGGTTGAAGCGAACTTCTGCCGTCCCTCACTGCCTCCACTGCTGAAGCCTGATGGGTCACTGGCTCACACCGCAAAGGAGAAAGCTAACTTGTTTGCTTCACTCTTTGCGGAATCTTCTCGTCTAGATGCTGGTAGCGCTGTGTCTCCGAGTTTATCTGTCTGCGAGTCGTCCATGAAGGAAATCCGCATTCGACAGATAGATGTACGTAAAGCGCTGCGCAATCTGGACGTGAACAAGGCCAGTGGCCCTGATGGCATACCAGCCGTAGTTTTGAGGACATGTGCGCCTGAGTTGACTCCAATTCATCCTAAATATTGTAACCTTAAAATTTGTATTGTTAATGTGTTTTTCTTTCTTTTTTTTTTCCTTATTGTTTTGTTGTTCATACTTGTGTGTGTATTGTATGTCTGTGCCGTGACTTCACCAAACGGCTCCAGCGGAAGACCAGCACTGGTGTACAGCCAGTATTATGCTGAGTTGGAGCCGATTTGTGACAAACTGTTTTTGTTTCTGCCTTTCGTGTGTCTTTTATGTTTTGTCACAAATAAATTGCTTCTATTCTATATTCTATTCTTCTATTCAATTCTGACACGCCTGTTCCGCCTCTCTATGGAGACTGGTCAAGTACCGAAAGATTGGAAGTCTGCCAACGTGCAACCTGTGCCCAAAAAGGGAAGTCGTGCCGACCCGGCCAATTATAGGCCCATCTCAGTCACGTCCATTATCTGTAAGACAATGGAACGTGTACTGAACAAAAAGCTCCTTGGCTATCTTGAAGCAAATGATCTTTTGAGTGACCGGCAATATGGGTTTCGCCAGAACCGGTCAACAGGAGACCTTCTTGCATATGCCACTCACATATGGAGCGAGGCCTTGGAGAAATATGGCGAGGCACTCGCAGTCTCGCTTGACATTTCCAAGGCTTTTGACAGGGTTTGGCACGATAGCCTTATTGGCAAGCTTCCAGCCTATGGTTTACCTCCCAATTTATGTATTTGGATATCTGACTTCTTGAGGGAACGATCGATTCGAGTGGTTGTTGACGGCTGCTCGTCCGATCTAATGGTAATTAATGTCGGGGTACCTCAAGGGTCTGTTCTTTCGGCAACGCTCTTTTTGCTTCACATCAACGATTTGCTCAAGCCCGGTATCTTTGGGTATGCAGATGATAGCACTGTTGTCGAAAGATACGTATCCAATGCACGAGCTGGCGAGGTACAAGTCCAGTCTCTCAGAGAGGGGATGATAGACCGATTAAATTCGAGCTTGTTGGCCGTGGCCGAGTGGGGCGATGCCAACTTGGTTCGTTTTAATGCGTCTAAAACACAGGCGTGTCTTTTCTCCGCTAAACGGAGACCTTTTCACCTGTCTCCGACTTTCCAGAATGTAACAATACCGATAGCAAATAAACTCGAGCTTCTTGGCGTTTCCTTGTCGTCGAGCCTAAACTTTGGTACTTACATCGAAGCCAGAGCTCAGCTGGCTGCTAAGAAACTCGGTATCCTCGCAAAGGTTAGACAGTACTTCACACCGGGGCAGCTTCTTAATTTGTATCAAGCTCAAGTCCGATCGTGTATGGAGTACTGCGGCCACTTGTGGGATGGATCCGCAAAGTACCAGCTTGAAGCTCTTGAGTCCATCGACCGACGAGCAAAAAGACTGATTGGCGATGATAAGCTGGTCGAGTCCAAATTGCTGAGTCTCGGTCACCGACGTAAGGTCGCGAGCCTATCGGTATTCTATCGTATACATTTTGGAGAGTGTGCGCAGGAATTATACGAGTTAATTCCAACTAGTCCATTTTACCATCTAACAACAAGAAAAACTGTCAAACGTCATCCATATATGGTTGACATACCTCCAGTTCGCTCGAAGCGTTTCGCTTCTACGTTTATCATCCGTACTGCGAAGGAGTGGAACTCATTGCCATCGTCTTTGTTCCCCGAACGGTACAATCTGGGAGTCTTCAAGTCAAGAGTGAATAGGTACCTTCTAGGCAAGCATGCTACATCTTCGGCCGCATCATCACTTTCCATCAGGTGAGATTGTGGTCAAATGCTTGCCTATCAGGCATAAAAAAAAAAAAAAAAAAAAAAAAGATTTGAAGCGAAGGCGAAAATCGGGTTTTTCAACTTTGTATGATTTGCCTACACTTATGCACGTTACTAAGTATTAACGGTTAATAATCCACCATTATTACACATTAACACTCGAAAAATCACAGGTTTTGGAAAATTATACAAAATCAACAACGCCATTTTTTCACTTTCGCGGCAAAAAACCAGATGTCAGTTTTAGAAATAGTTTGTTAAAGATTTACCATAGGTACATTACACATACTCAACTCAAAGATATTTAAGGTATTTCTCTGTTTATTTACAAGTGCATTATGTTCACTCATTCATGCTAACTACATCCAGCTACGCAATATAATATGTAGTTGATAGTTATCATATTATGTGATAGCTCTCTGCGTTCTATGGGTAAAATTATACTAGGTACCGACCTGCGAGCGCTCCGCATTCATATTGAAGAAGGCTTCCGAATGAAGCCGAAACTATTGTCGATCTAGACATCTACAACGCAAAGTCACGCTAATAAAGGGGTTTAATTTTAATTAAATAACCAATAAACTGACTAATTCAAAGCTTTAGAACTTGGGTCATCGCCGCATGGTGGCTAGTCTCGTTTTTACCGACTTTCAAAAAAAGGAGGAGGTACTCAAGTCGACAGTATTTTTATATTTATTGGTGTTTTACCTCATTACTTCTTTCTACGTAAACCGATTTCGAAAATTTTTTTTAGTTAGAAATATGGTGTTTTCTAATTGGTCCCATTTAAATTTGATCAAGATCTAATCAGCAGTTCTTGAAATATCGTCAATAATGCGTATTCTGTGGACTACATTGACGATGTTCTCGTTTTTAACCGACTTCAAAAGTTACCTCATAACTTCTTTCGTTGTGAGCCGATTTTGATGATTATTTTATTTGAAAGCTGGTGCTTTTTATATGGTCCCATTTAAATTTGATCAAGATCTGATTTCTAGTTTTTGAGTTATCGTCAATAATGCATGTTTAATACATTAAATCTGGTTCCGAAGATAAAGCGGTGAAGTCGGTTTTCTTAAGCTTTGCTTGCGTTTAATTATTCTCTGCCAATTAACAAAACAAGACATCCAATAGAATACGTCTTGTGCCCCCTCGCCCATGCAAGAATGCAACAATATTGCGAAAATCTAAATGACAGCATAGTGTGGTGATATTATTACCCGTAAACCACATGAAAAGATATACGCAAACCACGTAACCGCATGTAACTAAACTGTTATAATGTCTAAATTCTGGTTTAAGGTGTTTAAAATTACATAAGCGTTAATAAAAGACAGGAGTCCAAAAATAAACTTGAATTTGTAATTATACATATGTCCTCGAAAAATGTTTGTTTCTATAAATTTTAGCTGTTGATTGGCGCTCGTTTTATTACTGGCCGTATTTATTTTCAAAATGGCGGAACATTTTTATGCCAGGTTCCACTCAAAAAGTTTTATACCATCGAGATAGGAAACAAACCTACGCTACGGTTTGTAAAGCTACAACATCCTTGTTTTATACTTCTTTATTCAGATTTGACTAAATGATTAGAAGAGTCAACCGGAGTTTTGCCGCGAAAGTATAAAAGTGGCGTTTTTGATTTTGTATAATTTTTCAAAACTGTGATTCTTCGTGTGTTAATGTATAATTATTGTGGATTATTAACCGTTAATACTTAGTAAACGTGCATACGTCTAGGCAAGCCATACGTATTTGAAAAAAGTGATTTTCGCCTTCGCTCCGAAACACCAACAGAAGCTCTAGTAAAGTTTCTACCACTTTACTAGAGCATGACTTGACTATGACTGGACCTTGACTCTTTTACTTGACTTTGACTTGTGACTAGGACTTTTAATATAAAAATTATACTTGACAAATATATTATTACTTGATACTGGCTAAATGCACAAGATTGCACAGGCAAAATAAAAAAAAAGTTACTTTGTTACCAGATAGATCTGACTTTTGAAATGGCAATGAGGGTGCAAACTGTCAATTATTTTTTGATAGGTTGCTTAAATAAAGAGTGGAAAAGCTTCAACTGATATTTTCAACACAAGACCACAAATAGCACACTAAAATAACTAGGTATTAAAAATTATCGTCATAATTAACACTACATTAAAATTTCCATATTCTGTACAAAATAATAACAATTTTATAATGTACCTAACAATAAGGTTATTTGTGTGTTACCGGTGTCGCTGCAAACCAGCTATACAAGCTCTTAGGAGACCTAGTGACAGTAGAGACAGATCACAGAGAATCAAAAAGCTACATCAAAGATATTGTAATCACTTGAGCTACATAATACGTATCTTAACACACTTCAATATGGTTCTTCATATCTGTTTATTATCAAGGCATGTTTTTTACGTAATAAATAAATGTATACTTTACTTGGCTAATCTTCCTCTAAGGATTAATATGATAATCAGTGGAATATACCGAAAACAGTTAAATAAAATTAACAAATAATAAATATAATCGAAGACTCCTTGCTGTCCACAAAACAAAAAATCTTACTGGCCAGAAACAATCCAAAAACAATTCCACAAAATAATCACAGCACTATCAAAGGCACTATTTGAAAAAAGAAATAGACGCGATTCGCGCGTTCCATTTCGCGGCTATTACTGCGTCAAATCATGGCGGCCAAATTATAAAAGGTAACGCAATAAATAGTTTCAATTTAAATTCATGCTGTGTTTAGCTACCAAATGTATCCCGTTGCATGACCAATAACTTTGTTCCTGTGTCACAGTTACTGTAACATTATTTAGTCCAAAGTAATGCGTCGTCTTAGAGTAACAAACATATGAGTACGTTCAGTTCGTGGGTCTTCAACTCTTCATTAAACATAAAAAAAAAAAATCTAGAAAAAATCAATAACAGAACCTCGTTTTCAATAAACGTGACGTTAGCTTTGAGCGTATTTTTAAAACGCCAGCAATTTTTTTGTTTAGACAAGGGTTCAAAACGTAAGCACATATTTTTAAGTCGTCGATATATATGTGAGACACCAGTTGACGTCTGAAAGAGGTCAATGGATAATTAATTGAGTTTTCGATTGCAACATCGTTCGCTTTGAAGACGGCGTTAATTTGGATTCATGAGAAATGTCAGATATATCCAAACTGTGCGATATGTCACATTACACATAATTTGAAGGTACCTTATATATATGTTCGTCATTAAGTAACAAGTATTTTAAAACACATAACTTAAGATGGGTTTGATTTTGTATAACTTGGGGGCTGAGTCACCCACGTCCGTAGGAGGATACCCCTTAAGTCTGACTCCCTACACGCGGTCCCCGGGTGGTGCTAATCAGGTGACATTTGAGAGGTGGTAGAGCATTTTGTGAGTTGCTCGCCTGGCTTGCTACCAAAGTAGCTTACCACCATCAAGTTGAAAGTCTGCCGCCAAGCCAAATACGGTGTTCCGGCAGTTATCCTTGAGAGCCTGCGTATTCCAGGTCTAGTGTGTTTACCAGCTTCGATCACATCGTCACTTACCATCAGGTGAGATAGTGGTCAAACACTAGCCTGTCACAAATAAAAAAAAAAAAACTTTCAAATTTACACAAACACGTATACACGTTGCATTTTAGTGCAATAAGAATATAAGATACTAGCAGTGCCCGCGACTTCGTCCGCGTGATTATTGGACTTTTAGTAAGGATCCCTGATTTTATAGAAAATACAATATAGTCTATAGCCTTCCTCGATAAATGTACTATCCAACACTGAAAGATTTTTTCAAATCGGACCAGTTCCGACGGTTCCTGAGATTAGCGCGTTCAAACAAACAAACAAACTTTTCAGCTTTATAATATTAGTATAGAAAAGAAAGATTGAAGATTTTATTATTTGTAAAGCATTCGGAAATGCTAGGCAGATACCAAATTCAGGAATTTATAAGATGCAAACACCGAAATAATATAATAGGGTATATTTCGATGGATGCAAAAGTAAAATACAATGCAAAATTTTGGTCATCAGTCGACTCCACAGCTATTACTCCCAACCGGTCCACTCTTTTTTTTTATGACTTCGCAATCTTCATCCAGTGTCAAGTAATAATATATTTCAAGTGTATTTCATATTAAAATACCTAGTCACAAGTCACAGTCAAAGTCAAGTAAAAGAGTCAAGGTCCAATCATAGTCAAGTCATGCCCTAGTAAAGTGGTAGGTAGAAACTCTACTAGAACTTCTATTGGAGTTTAGGAGCGAAGAAGAAAATCACGTTTTTCAACTTGGTATCATTTGCCTACACTTATGCACGTTTACTTAGTATTAACGGTTAATAATCCACCATTATATCACATTAACACTCGAAGAATCACAGGTTTTGTAAAATTATACAAAATCAACAACGCCATTTTTCACTTTCGCGTCAAAACTCCAGTCGACTCTTTCAATCTTTTAGTCAAATCTAAACAAAGCAGTATAAACCTTTTTGAATGGAACCTGACATAATAATATTCCGCCATTTAGAAAAAAAAATACGGCAAGTAATAAAACGAGTGCCAATCAACAGCTAAAATTTATAGAATCAAAATTTTTCGAGGGTTTTGTCGCTTAAGTGAAAAAATGGCGTTGTTGATTTTGTATTATTTTCCAAAACCTGTGATTCTTCGAGTGTTAATGTGTAATAATGGTGGATTATAAACCGTTAATACTTAGTAAATGTGCATAAGTGTAGGCAAGTTCGATCTTCGTTGTTGCAATAATTTTCGCCTTCGCTCCAAAACTCCAATAGAAGTTCTAGTAAAGTTTCTACTACTTTACTAAGGCATGACCTGACTATGACTGGACCTGACTCTTACTTGACTTACTGTGACTTGTGACTAGGACTTATAGCACGAAATACACTTGAAATATATAATTACTTGACACTGGCTAAATGCACAAGATTAAGAATCCAAAATTAAATTAAAAAAAAACATTATTCGAGGATATAATTACAAATTCAAGTTTATTTTTGGACTCCTGTTTTATTAACGCTTATCTGCTGGTGGATATTGCAACATAGCAAGTGTTTCGGATGGTCGAGAGTCCAAAGACGCATTGTTATCAATAACATTATTTCTGAATTTTGACCACCTAATCAAAACAAAAATCGTCGAAAGAACATCATGATGGCACTTGGCAGGAATGTGCCAGGAATCAGGATACATCTATTAGGTACGCAGATGCTAATAAAGCAATCAAAGGGTTAAGACTAAGAGGCCATTCGTAGGACATAAAATGCAACAAGGGTTACCATTACGATCAGGATTTCTAGGATAGAGATTTAACATCTTTCATGTTTTCGTTAAGTCCCAGTTGTGCGGGTAAGTAAATGGGTCTTACAGCATACAAGTCTTCTAACTAGACTTGTATATGTCGGAAACATATCCCGGTGACTGTATAATTTTGCTGACAGTGTAGAGCTAAAATAAAAATGTACCTCAGTTAAAAGTCCCAATTTTCACAAATATTGATTAAATAGCATTGTTGTAATCAATATACGTGAACTGATTTTGAAAATGCTTTTATCGAGGGCGGGAGATAACAAGAATGCACCAGCGGCACCAGAATTAAAAAAGCTAGCAAAACAAACAAACGCAAACGCATTCACACTCACAGCCCACACTAAGTTCAAAGACTTGTATCGTGGGTGCCGGAAACATTTACATCACACACACATTACACCCAGAACCAGAAACACAAATATCCATTGGGAAAGAATTTGTGCTCCTGCCGGACCCATGGCGCAGAGGGCGGACACCTGTCCACTGCGCCAACAATTGTAGGAATTTAACTATTAGTAAAGGGGCTCAGGGGAGAGCTAGCATGGAGAAACCACAAATGATTGCCTATCTAGCATAAAAAAAACTTTAGCAGTAGAAGAGGCTGTCATTGGGACGGTCACCAGATCTGTCAACAAGCACAGAATGGTGCTCAATTAACAACATTATCACTAACCCAAGGTTAGTTGTCAATGCTTTTCTGTGCCTTAATATTAGAAAGAAAGAAAGAAAGAAAGAAAGAAAGTTTGTAAGTATGTTTGTTCCCTCTCACGCTTCAACAGCTGCACGGATTTGAATGAAATTTGGAATGTACATAGATAATATCTGGGATTAACACATAGGCTACTTTTTAACTGGATAATAGCGGCGAAGCCGCGGGGCACGGCTAGTACTCGATAAAGTTTCGTGAAATATTTGTATGAAATCCATCGTTCAAAGGCAAATCAAAGAATTTCAAGAAAGCAAATCAGAGGAAGTGAGGTATTCAACTAAGTAGTCTAATTTAGTATAGTAATATAGTAGGTAGTTAAGGTAATCAATCTAAAAATATTGCACTTATCCGAAATATAACAGGACACTTGGTTAGTTCAGCCACTGAAGGACAGGATGTGCGACATAAAGAATCCTTGCTATAGCCGTTTGTTTAATGAGGTGTTCGACCGCTTGCATTTTTAACTGTCTCTTTAAAAGGACATAAAATATTGTAGGTATGGATTGCAGTGGTCGAGAGAGACCCAACGAAGCATCGGCCGTCCATCAATTAGATGGGTTGACGATATTACTAAGATTGTGGCTTAAACCTGGTTAAGATTAGCGCGGGCAGTACCAAGGCCAATGGCATAAAAACGGGAGGCCAATACCCAGCAGTGGGATGAAAAAAGCTGTGGATGAGTACAGTGAAGAAGGTTTTTCCACGGATTCCTACCAAGAAATCCTTACTTCTGGCGATTGTTATATGTTTTTGAAGTGAAACTTCTTATGGGTGGGCTTTGAAATTCTGATCCGCAACCTTTCGTGTGACAAAAAGTGGTGGGGGTAAACACTGTGATATGAATAATTGAAAAACTTCCCTGTAATACAAAAGTTACACTTATATCATATGCTTTACTATACATCCTGTTTATTTTTTTAACGCAATTACCCCAGATTAATTTGATAATTAAACCTACCCCCATAATGACTGTATATGGCGAATATATTAGAAAAGCATTTAATTACAATCTCGCCCAAACCAATTAAACTTAATAGTTACAACGTAAAACACGGTCAATGCGACGGCAATTATAAGAGATCTAGAAGTGTTTTGGAGAGATATTGGGAGGTAAAATTTACCAGGATATGAGGTAAATAAAATACCTCCCGCGAACTACATGGCCAGAGATGAATCTAGTTAACAAAAGGTAGGTCTTGCCTTCCCTTGGGGTTAGCCGACCAGTTCTTTGCCAAACAGCCGAGAAGCATGACTGGTGTATTTGGACTGGTACCAACTGAAAGACTGAGCTTGTTGCCGGTGTGGGGTGAATTGCAGTGCCAGGCGGTACTCTGTTATTTAATTACAGGGTAACAATTATTAGTAGATAGATTTTTCTACTTGAGGGTGGAAAACTACAACTATGGTACGATACAAATAGGGGCAATAGGGAACCCCTTCCTTCTAGCATGGCGAAGAAGCCCCTACCCAAGTCACATTTTTTTTGCTTTTTTATAGACTAGATCATTAACTCGTGATAATGATTACACTATACTATACATACGTATACAGAATTAAACCTTAATTTGCTGATTCACTGATCACGATGTTTTTGAAAACCACTTGACCTATAAAGCTGAAATTTATAAAGGCTTTTACGGGGATGTGCGTAAACTACACGCAATTACACCCAGGACTAGAAATACATTTATAGAGAAAACCGATACCTGCTGTGTGATACGTCTTCGCCTGGTAATCTGGTCCAGTTTTTGTTTACGTCACTTTATTACCGTATGTTATCACTTTTTACCGACTTCCCAAAAAAGGAGGAGGTACTCAAGTCGACTGTATTTTTTTTATGTGTGTTACCTCATAACATATCTCCGCGTGAGCCGATTTCGAATTTTTTTTTTTTTAGTTTGAAAGATGTTGTTTTCTAATTGGTCCCATTTAAATTTAATCAAGATCTGATCAGTAGTTCTTGAAATATCGTCAATAATGCCTATTTTGTGAACAATAATGCGCACTTGACGATGTTCTCGTTTACTCGACTTCAGTTACCTCATAACTTCTTTCGTTGTGAGCCGATTTTGATGATTCTTTTTTTATTTGAAAGCTGGTGCTTTTCATGTAGTCCCATTGAAATTTGATCAAGATCGGATTTCTAGTTTTTGAATTATAGTCAATAATGCGTGTTTAATACTTTAAATCTGATCAAGGTTCCGATGATAAAGCGGTGAAGTCGGTTTTTTTAAGCTTAGATTGCGTTTAATTATCATAACATAA
The DNA here is from genome assembly GCA_948107665.1 of Lomographa bimaculata. Lineage (NCBI taxonomy): Eukaryota > Metazoa > Arthropoda > Insecta > Lepidoptera > Geometridae > Lomographa > Lomographa bimaculata. Next base: position 3,812,792 of record OX403612.1, on the reverse strand, counting down.
ATGCTCAGTTAACAAACATAACATAAACGCTTTCACACTCACAGCCCTACACTAAGTCCGATGACTTGTGTCGTGGGTGCCGGAAACATTCACACACAATCACAACCAGCAAAAAAATACGCGACTCGAGAAAAACTGTAGCGAGATCTTAATCCGGAGCGACAACTAATGACGTTAACCATTGACCATCATCTCACCTAATGGTAAGCGACGATGTGGTCGACGATGGAGCAAGGTTGCCCGAAGATACCTATTCACTCGCGACTTGAAGACTCCCATATTGTACTCATCAGGAAACACCGACTCGGGCAAGGAGTTCCATTCCTTTGCGGTTTGTACAATAAATGTGGAAGCAAAACGTGGAACGTGGTTCCAATTTTTAACATTGCGTTAAATTCTTTATGCGATCGTTTCAAAAAGAGGTAAGTTCTTAAGTAATAACAATCCAGGCAATGAAAGTTGCTTTCTTAAAACCAGTTGCTAGTGATTGTGTCCATAATTTTTAAGTGTAGGTGTAACTTGTTTTACGGAAACTTGACTTCATAATCCATATATGGAATGCCATATATGAATTATGTCAAGTTTCCGTATATATAACGATAAACAGTCTTACTTATAAACCCCTCTTAATTTTTAATCAATTGCTTAGCTACAGTTTAACAAAAATTTCACCCATAAACGCGATTTAGCGTTAAGTAATGCTTAAATAGTTGTCAAAATTAAACACCGCCATTGCCTAGTTTAAACTTGCTAAGAGGCAAGATGGCGGGACTGATATATTTCAACAATAATTGTGTCAAAACTTTTTACGTAAGGCGCAAAATTGTTTACTTCGACAACCGTTGAATGTCACCTGTCTTAGATTTTCATTTCAATAGATTAATAAAACCAAATTTTTGACAGCTGTATTCGTATAATTTCACTTTTAGTCGACTATTTTGGTTATAATCTATGGCGATCGTGTACATTTCGATTATTTTCGATTCTCTGTGTGTTTCTCAACTAAGCAGAGCCTAACTAATGTTTATGAGTGAAAAAAAGTTAATCATTGATTATGGACTTAAGAGCTGCTTAACTAAGAGGTGGCTAAGCATTGCTTAGCGACATTTTTATAAGTAAGACTGTAAGGGCTTTGCCACGGGCTAGATAGGATAGATCCCTATAAACCTCGTCTACAGGCGACGGGCGGATGAAGTAACGCCCGTTGGGAGGTACAACTTCCCATTGAACAAAGATGAATTACCTCCCGTAAACAATCACGAGGTAGAAATTAAACTAGGGTTACAAAAAAATATACAGCCCACCTTAAGGTCAATGACTTGTGTCGTGGGTGTCGGAAACATATATGGTTGACATACCTCCAGTTCGTTCGAAGCGTTTCGCTTCTACGTTTATCATTCGTACTGCGAAGGAGTGGAACTCATTGCCTTCGTCTTTGTTCCCCGAACGGTACAATCTGGGAGTCTTCAAGTCAAGAGTGAATAGGTACCTTCTAGGCAAGCATGCTACATCTTCGGCCACATCATCACTTTCCATCAGGTGAGATTGTGGTCAAATGCTTGCATATCAGGCATAAAAAAAAAAAAAAAGATTCTAAACAAAATTTCACCCAGAACCAGATACACAAATATTACTTGAGAACCTTGTTTTCCTGTCGGGAACGCTTACCTAACTAAGCCGACGTGCACCCTTAGCTCATTTAGTTCGAATTTCGAACTTCGAAATAGTTCGAATGCTATACTTTCTGTAATAATTAAGATAATTTATTCTATACCAACTATAAGTTATAGTTGTTTAAACTACACTATTCAAAGAAAAGCATCGCCGCGCCGCGGGCCGCACCGCGCCTCGTAACATGCACGACAAAGCCAATTGACCTGGACACCTTTTTTTTCTTTTAATTTTGACTTGGCAATCTTGTGCATTTAACCAATGTCAAGTAATAATATATTTCAAGTGTATTTCATATTAAAAGGCCTAGTCACAAGTCAAAATAAAGAAAACGAGTCAAGGTCCAGTCATAGTCAAGTCATGCCCTACTTCAACTTGGTATCATTTGTAGGTAATGATACCAAGTTGAAAAACGCGACTTATGCACGTTTACGTTTATTACAAATGAACACTCGAAAAATCACAGGTTTAGTAAAATTATACAAATTCAACTACGCCATTTTTCCACTTTCGCGGCAAATCTCCACTGGACACTTGAACTGAACACAGAAGATAAATAATATGTTCTAGATGTCATTCTGTGTGTAATGTCTTTAAAATATGGGGCAGATTGACAGCAGTTATTATTGTTATTTTTTAGCTCTGAGAGGCAATTATTTGATCTATATTTTACCTGATGGTAAGTGATGATGTGGTTTAGAATAGTAATCATACCAGGCCTAGAATGTGATCATCTGTTAAAATATAAAATCATATATAAGGTTTTACACTCTCAGCCCCACTGTGTTCGAAGACTTGTATTATGGGTGCCAGAAAGAGTAATTTGTGTGGCCAGAAAAAAACCACAAATTTCATTTTGAGAGATAACTTGTGTTCCCACTGGAAATAGAACCCGATGACTGCTGTCAGGCAGGTCTCCAACTAAATACCCCATTGGGCAATTTAATGTGTTTGAAGCGAAAAGTTTTAAGTTTTATGAATAATAGAGTTTAAAACAACAAAGCTCTTTCATAGAAATTATATCCAAACCAAAATTATTAGTTGTTCGCCCCAAACTGAGATCTCGCACCTACATTTTGCTTAAAAGAGAAAACCTTTCGAGGTTAAATGCTTATAACTTTTTTTAAAACGATTATTGTTTGATTTCTGTATTTTTTGTTCAAGTACAGGATATAACAAATATTATATGTAAGTTTTAATGTTAAATCTGTAGCCATTTTTGAGATAGACTCCGGGACAAAATAGGTCTAAAACAAGTGACTTGTGGCCTACCAAATTGTTTTTGTATTTTTTTTTTTTTTAACCCAGTCATGTACTCTATTTGCAAAGTTCTTTTCAACGATAGCCCACAAGGGTAGATAAAAAATTTAAATTTGTTTTGCTACCCACTTACATGTACAAGTACCCCTTAATAATTTTACTTTTATTTATTATCTGAGGCTGAAGTTATTCACTTACATGTATGGTTAGATGCTTGATGCTTCTGACATACGGACGGACGGACAAAGTGCTTAATCATCCAAGTCAAGTTAGAGATCTCGCCACGCTCAATCAAAAAAATATATTAATATAATTACTTTTGTATTATTGACAATTTTATTTCTAAACCTACCATCTGTATTCAAATTCATACTGATGGAGATCCAAAAATAAAATACATAAATGACGGTAGCTACCTAGTAAATAATTTAAACAATTTATTAAAACTAAATCAGAAAATACTACACTTAATAATAACTACTAAGGAAATATAGGATACTTAGAAATGAGTTTATAATAAGAATAATGAGCAAAAGACCCAAAAATAAATTTTAAAGCCTGTATAAAAATTATTATCTTACCCTAATAATTTAATAAAATATCCTTTTGCGCAGGAAATGTTCTCACAAAGCTATTGTTCTATCAAACTGTCTTCTACGCCACAATTAACACTACGAATTCATCAATTTAGCAATAAGTCCAAGTAAATATTTTGTTTACGCACTTCACGACTCACGGCACATGGATCGAACGATTTGATTTTTGTGTTTTCAATTTTCATTTCGTTTCGTTCGATGATCATTGATTACAATTTTTGACAGAAGATGAAATGAAACACTTATGTCACGGTGACAAGTCAAAACTAGCTCCATTATAAGACCGTTCAGTCCGCAATTCTCGCTGGCCTAAGTAGTTTGGTAGAGGAGCTCGGCCTGCTGCGTTGTAATTAGCTTAGCTGTACTTGTTTAAAATTACGGTGCGCACAAGTGGGTCGGTGACATTCGACTATCAAATCGACGATTTAGTAACATACTCGCTAATATCCTACATTACAGGGTCATTTCTTTATTTTTTAAGTTTAGTCGTACATAATATGTAATTCATGTAAATAAACAAATATATTAATCATCATCCTTTCATCGACCCGAAAATACCACTATCCCCTTTCATAAGTAAATGCACGTATAGTATGCTTAGTGTTTTCTCCTTTATATCAAAAATACAATAATGTCATCTTGATAGAGTGAAAAGCCATTATTTTTTTGATAAAGATAAATACCACTATCTTGCAATGAGTGCATCTCCTCATCATAACTATTTAAAGAAGAGTATATGTATCATGTCTGATATTTGTTACAACTTATAACGCGACCCTACACAAACATACTACATATTTGATATTCATTGCTATCGATCAGATGAACATGTGGCCTATAATTGCCGGCCTATCAAGGTTATAAATCCTGCGTTCATGTTGTGAACGTGTGGTGGAAGTGGAACGCAAGCGGCAAACCGAGAGCCCTACGTACGGGTGTAGTTACTGCAATGACAGCAATGTTATGAGTGGAACGTATCCTATATTATTGATGTTTTTTGCAAATCCGGCTGTCTTAACTGTCTAATTTAGAAAGAGGGACAGGCGACAGAACACTATAATTGAAAAAAAGCGCGGGAAACGTCGAAATAGGCGGTCGTGATTTTTTTCGCCCTCATTAAAATTTTCATTTTAAATATTAATTAAGGATCAGTGGAGTATTAAACTGTAATTAATATTACTAGTAAGTGTATATATTATAGAAATACGTGTACATATTAACTAGATTCGGTAAGTTTTTGCGATTTTAATATGAATGAACCGCCCGACCTGCAGGATCCGGGGGGCATGCCCCCCCCGGCATCCAATTATGTGACGGTAGTCACAAATAATAATATTATTAATAATGAATCAAGCATGGACACGGATGGGTCGAGCACCCAGCATCCTAATCGGAAAAGAAGCCGGCTAAGTAAGATCTGTAAAACTTGCAATCGCAAGAAAAGGAAGCACGCTCGAGCAGTAGATGGTAAAACTGGTTGTCTTTGTACTGACAGCGATAATAGCGAAAATAATAATTTGAACGTTAATCCTAACTCCAACAATAGTTTAGAATCTTCTATTGCCCCCCAAATAGCACAGACACCCAGCTCCGGTCCAGGTCCCCAAGGTTCCCCAAATAACTCATTTACACCCGTTGCTCGAACCTTATACGAAATAACCGACACAGCACCGTACATTATACACGTACAACGCGTAACCATCGCACCTGATGATGCCTCCACACTTCACCCAGTCACGTTTGGTAAGTTTTTGAAACGAAACGCTTTTAAAAATATTGTCAATGGTTCTGTGAAAAGAATCGGTAGGAACCGAATTGCTCTTGCATTTTCGGAGCTTGACGATGCCAATCTATTTATCTCAAGTAAGAGTTTGCCGGAAAATAGCCTACGTGCATTTATTCCTTCATATAATGTAACACGCATGGGTCTGGTTCGTGGTGTGCCATCGGAATGGTCACCCGAAGAGATTTTGGAGAATGTATCGGTCCCTGAAGGCTGCGGAAAGATTTTAAAACTGAGAAGAATTAATTTTAAAACTATAATTGAGGGCTCCCCTGTGTGGAAACCCACGCAAACTATTGTATTGACGTTTGACGGTCAGGTTCTTCCTAAGAGAATATTTTTGTGTTACAATGCATTACCGGTTGATCTATACACATACCCTACCATCCAATGCTTCAAGTGCTGCCGTTTCGGTCACACAAAACTTCAATGTCGTGCAAAGCCCCGGTGTTACAAGTGTGGAAATGACCATACTGGTGATAGTTGTGATATAGACGAAGAAGACGTTACATGTTGCATGTGCTCAGGCAATCATTACGCGATTAGTAAATCATGTCCTGAACTAAACCGTCAAAGGCAAATTAAGATAGCTATGGCTGAAAACAGTATCTCGTATGGCGAAGCATCCAAATTATTCCCTCCTGTAGTTAAATCATATGCTGACATAGTAAATTCGGCTCCTCAAGCTCACATAAACCATAATACTCACCCACCTTCACCGTCTACCCATAACGTTCACCAACCACACACTTCTTACAAAAAAACAGTGTACGCAAACCGTCGCGTACCACCAAAACTAGAAAAAGGATATGACCAAGCAGCTCATAAAAGAATAATTAACGAATTCAATATTCCTAATCCCCAAAACGGTTGTGCTCTAGACAATAACAAAAAAGCCAACGCCCTTTTGATGTCTACAACTGACATCATACAAATTCTCATTGACACTTTAACTAATTCAAACATTTCTATACCGTCCAACGTTGCCCCCATACTCAATATGTTTAAAGTCCATAAAGCCATTAAAAATGGCAGTCAACAAAATAATACAGTGGAACTGCAGAAGCGCAGTTTCTAAAAAAAACGATATTATATATCTCATAAACAAGTATAAAGCTTGTTTATTTGCGCTCTCGGAGACTTGGTTAAAACCAAGCTCCATTTTCAAAATACCCAGATTTTCATGTTTGAGAGATGATAGATCTGATGGGTATGGCGGCGCCGCTTTACTTATTAGGAATACCATCTCTTTCTCTTCTTTACCTCTACCCGTGTATAATGATTTTTCTGTAGTAGCAGCACAAATTAATAACGTTTGTGTTGTTTCTATTTATATTCCTTCTCCTTCTTCTGTCACTTTTCAACACCTTAATGATCTAATAGCTCTTCTTCCGAAACCATTTATACTTCTTGGAGATTTTAATTGTCATCATATTTCTTGGGGATGCTCTATCTCTACATATTGTGGAGAAATGCTCATTGACTTAATAGATTCTTACAACCTATGCATAATAAACTCCGGCTCTCCAACTCGACGTACAGCTCCTACAGAAAATATCAGTGCTATCGATCTCTCAATTTGTTCTGCAAATTTAGCTTCTTGTTTAACATGGCAAACATTACATTCCACCTTCGGAAGTGATCATTACCCAATAACTATTTCAATTCCATCTAAGACTAATAATAATCCTCCAAAACAACCCCGGTTAAAGTATAAACTCCATAACACCAAATTATGGGATACATTTAAAACTTCCGTTCAAAATAAGATTCAAAGACTTCCAAATGTTACACATGGGGTGACTCAGTGTGCAGATTCTTTTACAGAAGCAATTAAACAAGCTGCAGATGAAACGTTTCCAATTAAAAACACAGGTTCACATGTAATCCCTTCTCCGCCGTGGTGGGATAGAGAATGTACCGAGGCCGTAAATAAGAGAAAAGAAGCTGAATTGCAGTATAATAATGACATGTCGGACGAAAACTTTGCTAAGTTGACTGAGTTAATAACTCAAACCAAGAAATATCTTAAAAATAAAAAGTTTCAGGGATGGAGAAATTTCTGCTTATCTATTTCTCCTAATATAAACCCATCCACTGTATGGAAAAATATTAGAAGATTTAGAAACGGCATGAATGATTCTAATACACCATCTTTACCTTTTGAGCTTAGCAGTTTATTTCTTGATCGACTGGCACCACCTACAGTTCCACATGAAGAAATATCTCATAATATCACCCCCCCTCTGAAATTAACTTTTAATCCATCTTCCCCAAACTCTCTATTTACCATTGAAGAATTACAAGGAGTCCTGTCTGCAGTAAAAGATTCTTCCCCCGGAGAAGATGGAATTCCATATTCATTTCTAGCTAATTTGAATCAACCATCTTTATTATATTACTTGGATTTGATAAACTCAGTAATGTTTTCTGGACATGTCCCTTCATCTTGGAAAACTCAAATCATAATACCTATTCTTAAACCAGGTAAGTCTTCGGCTGAAGTCTCCTCGTATCGCCCGATTGCTTTATCGTCAGTTATAACCAAAATTGCTGAAAACCTCATTAAAAATCGACTAGAATGGTTTATTGAAAATGGTAGGATGTTTCCAGAGTCTCAATTAGGTTTCCGAAAAGGTCGGAGTACATTGGATGGTGTCGGCACTCTTATCACAGACATAAGAATCGCGTTTAGTAGTAATAGATCTGTTTTAGCAGTATTTCTCGATTTGGAATCAGCATATGATAATGTTATACTTCATATCTTAAAACAAAAACTTGAAAAACTTAAAGTACCGGAGGTTCTCTCGTACTTTATAATAAATCTTTTATCAGGAAGAACGATAAAATTAGACCAATCACGTGACCAATCGCGAGTTGTATGGAAAGGTCTCCCACAGGGATCAGTGTTGAGCCCCATACTTTTTAATATATATTCTTATGATTTGGAATCTTCCTTAGGGAATTCAGCTAAAATTCTCCAATATGCCGATGACATAGTACTTTACTGCGAAAACAAATCTATTACTAACTCATGTGAACAAATTTCAAACTCCTTAAATTACTTAAAAATTTGGATGGATAAAAACGGTTTACACATTTGTCCACATAAAAGTTCCACAGTGCTGTTTACTCGTCAGCGGTTGCCTTATCCAATTTCTATAGATTTTGATAATGGTTCTATACCAAATAAGAATTACGTTAAGTTTTTAGGAGTTTATTTAGATTCAAAACTAACAGGCATTGCACATTGTGAATACGTTACGACTAAATGTGAAAAACTCCTAAATTTGTTAAGATGCCTTGCAGGAGTTTGGTGGGGTGCTCATCCATTTTCTTTGAAGCTCCTCTACAATGCCCTAGTGCGAAGTGTTCTGGATTACGGAACGTTTTTACTGGAGCCTTGTGGTGTTGCGGGCCTTAGAAAACTTGATGGTATCCAATCTAAAGCCTTAAGGATAATATCTGGAGCCATGAAATCTAGCCCAATAAATGCATTACAAGTTGAATGTGTTGAACCACCCCTTTACCTGAGACGTCAATATCTCTCTGACCGAATGTTTTTCCGTATTCTGCAATTCTCGAATAGTTCTTTAATTTCAAAACTGGAAGCTTTGTCGTATCTCACAGAATCATCACAATATTGGAACTCCAAACAAATCCCATGCTTAGTTAAAAGTTTCAACAGATTTAAAACACTTCATGCACCAACTCATCGATCTCCAACCCTTGATCTGTTTAGATGTGAATTTGAGGCTCTTATAAATCCTCTACCAGTTTTCCTAAATTTGAATATTGATAGACATACATATAACGCAAATGCATACTTCATATCGACTGTACAAGAAAACTGGCCAAATTGGCACCATGTTTATACAGATGCCTCTAAACGTTCGCCAGAGGACTTTGTAGGCGTTGGTATTTATCATTCTCAATTTAACATAGTACAAAAAATTAAATGCCCCTCTGAGATGTCCGTGTTCACGGGAGAATGTTTAGGCATCGTCAAAGCTATCGAATATGTTTTATTATTCAAACTTAAAAAAGCTTTGATTGTAAGTGACTCAATGAGTGCATTACAGGCTTTAATGAGATATCCTTTTAGATCGAAACCGCATTTCCCGCTTATTGTAGAAGCTCGACATAAATTTTATCAATGCGTTTTAAAAGGTTTTTTGATTAATTTTGTATGGGTTCCTAGTCATCGTGGTATTAAGGGCAATGACAGAGCTGATAAACTTGCCAACGAGGCCGTGGTATGTGGAGATAAACATCCGTTTAAAAATTACCCCCATGATTTGGCTGCACTTCCCGGATTTTATCTCCAAGAATCTTGGGACAGAGTCTGGGAATGCAGTAGTCAGTTCAAAGGAAAACATTACTTCGACATACAGCCCAAAATTCGTAAAAAGCCATGGTTTTCTGCCATAAAATTAAGTAAAATTGTAACATCTACTTTGATAAGAGCGCGCATAGGACATACAACGTGTCCCGCTCACCTTGCGAGGTTTCGAATACTCCCGAATTCAAATTGTGAATGTGGTCACGATTATGGAGACCTGGACCACATATTCTTTTCATGCCCTAAATTTGACCGTGCTTCCTTATACAGTAATCTTATATCCCTCCGTGTCCCTCTTCCTATAAATTTAAAATCACTTCTTCACTCTTCTGATCCACATATCTACACATTACTATCTGATTTTATTACCTCTAATAATATTAAATTGTAAATATTCAAATGTATATTCATGTAAATATAATTATTTCAGTATTGTTTTTCTGTTATAGTTCACAGTACTAATATATCTATATTCCCTGATCCAATTCTTTAACTTAATATTTAATAATAAATTATAGTTTCACGCGATACGTTTCCCTACCTTTAATCTTAAAATAAAATACATTAAACTATATGAAACAAGAAGCTCTTCGATACTTAGCCAAAACTATGAAAACTACTTTTATATTTTGAAGAAGACCATTTGGACTACAACTTCAAGAAAACGACAAGATATGAAAATGTTCATGAAAACTCGACACTGGCCATGCACAAGACGTGCGGAGCCAATTCTCCCGATAACGGGAGAAAGAAAAAAAAAAAAAAAAAAAAAAACACTATAATTGTCAATTAATTGTCAAGTCGGCATAGTTTCGTGGCGAAATCGGAAAATGCATTTTGTTTTATTACCAAAATAAAAAGTTGAAAACGTTTGCTGCTGTAAAATAACAAGAAATAACTCAGGTACCGTTACATACATGACATAAACAACGTATAACGAACCTTACACTCTGTATAGGCTATTCTATTGACCCAATAACTTATTGTATTCATTGTGTCTATTATTTTCGGGGAACGCTATTATCGTATTACAGTACGTTATAAGGAGATTGTTTAGATAACCATTTACTGGATTTGACCATGAATTATCAAACATTGAAATACTGACAAGCCTTATTATATTAGCTTGAGAGCTACAACAAAATTTCTTCAATCTGAATCTTCAAATGGAGGCGGTAACTGACGCCCTGCTTCTGTGTGTTTTTCAGTCCATTTAAATTAGGTATAGCTATAGGTAGCTGTGATTGTTTCAGTATATAAGGTACCTTTTTCTTTACTGCTTCGTTGTTAACTCTACTTATTTACGGGCTGTGGGTACCAGATCTCGCTAGCTTGTCAGTGATATCACCTTATATGTAAAGAGACAAGCAAGACATTCAATAAATTGATAAGTGACACATGCCATGTATACAAGGTAATTTGTAACATACCTAAGAGGTATATCATACTCCAACTATTGAAATGGTGTACGGCTATTTTTTATTCGCTTCGCATTCTTGTGCATTTAGTGTCAAATAATAATACAAGTGTAAGTGTAAGTTAATAATGCAAGTGACAGCCAAAGTCAAGTAAAAAAGCCAAGGTCCAGTCATCGTCAAGTCATGCCCTAGAGAAGTGGTAGAAACTTTACTAGAACTTCTATTGTAGTTCTGGAAAAGCGAAATATACATTTTCAACTTTGTAGGATTTGCCTACACTTATGCACGTTAACTAAGTATTATAAATCCTGGTACTGTTGCAAATTCTGTTTAATAATTTTTCAAATAAATTTTAAATTATAGTATTTATCTTCTCTGTTAATTCTAAGGTGTCAAGGCAGTGGGGAAGTTTTTGCTTTCTGCAACACAGATCCTGGTGTCTTTTAACATAACAAACTATCTTCATACAAAATTTGATAAACTGCAAAGACTTGCCTACTGCACCATTGGAACAATTTAAACGTAAACGCTTTTACACTCGCAGCCCCACAATAAGTTCAATGAACGAACAAACTGCCCGTTGGCTAAGTTGGGTGAGCGTTCGCCTTCTAAGTAGGGGTATCGGGTTCGATTCCCGGCGGGAACACAAGTTTTCTACCCAAGGAAAATTTGTGTTTCTGGTTCTGGTTGTGATTGTGTGTGTGATGTGTATGTTTCCGGAACCCACGACACAAGTCATTGAACTTAGTGTGGGGCTGTGAGTGTGAAAGCGTTTTTATATTATAATGACTTGTGTCATGGGTGCTGGAAATATTCACATTACACACAAAACCACAACTAGAACAAGAAATCTTCTTGGGGAGAATACTTGTATTCCCACCAGGAATCGCATCTGATATCCCTGCTTAGAAAGAGAACGAGATGTAATTTCTGTTTCAGTAACCATGGGAGTCGCAGTAAGCCGATACTCAGAGCTAGGCTCTAACGAGCTGCTTACTCGTTTCTGCTCAGCCGAAGCCATCTCGCCCAATGACCCATTCTGGAATCAGATGTTGTCCTACAACATAACTCCACCAGCTACTGCGTAAGTACCCTTTTTATTATGCTTATTTGTACTGACAAGTGAGATAAAATAAGGCAAATATCTTAAAAGAGGAAATAGCAATGATAGAAAATTCTTATGAACAAGGCATATTGTCCAAATGTCAGACTTGCTGAAACAATGCACAATCAGACGCCTCAAAAGGCATCACATTCTCGAACTTAAACAATAATGAATCACTATTCGTGCCTTGCTTACTGGAGCCTGGCACTCAACACGTTGATAATAATTAGTGCACCTGCCCCCCGATTACCTATCTTTGTTGCAAACGGTTTCAATACTAAATTGACAAAACTCCTAAGAAATAAGGTTCATTTTTGCTTAATTTTAATTGAAACCACGTGCAACAAAGATATGTAATAGGGGGTCTGATGGCTGATCGCAGATAAAAAAAAAGTTACAGAATCAAAATTCCAATGATTGACAAACTACCTAGTGTTTTGCTTCTACGTTTATCATCTGTACTGGGAAGGAGTGGAACTTATTACCCATTTTCGTTATATTTGTTCGCCAAATGGTATAATCTGGGAGTCTTATTTATTTATTTAAGAAACACCAACAGTATACATATTACACATTACAATTAATATAACATTTTATAAGGCTATGACATAATATGTCATAGTATATGTTCTGATACATATACCTTTTACAGGTGTTTACAACATTCATCGATTTGTAAGTGGTTAGACGGAAAATAAATAAACTAGGTAGGTACAAAAACTTATAGGGTAGTTGACAAACTTTGAAAACTTTCTGAACCATTTGCTGAAGGCAAGATAATTATTTAACATTTTTTCTAAAATGATCGAGTATTTAAAGTGAGAATAAGTAGATCCATACATATTTTAATTATTAATTTAATTGTACAACATACAACTAAATAAATAGTATGACTAATGAAGTTTGAATAATACTTTTAAGCTTTCAGCTTATCACTTAAAAACATATTGAATGAATTGTATATAACATGACCAAGTGCTACATTTTTTGTTGTTAGATTTAACTACCAAATATACGCGACATAAAATTAAGGAAAGCAATAAAAAGAAAAAGACAACTAAACAATACTATTCTGCAAACAATAGACATCGGAACTCTAATCACTAGACTTGTTTTCATTTAAAGACTTGATCAATTTGGTCTTACACACATTCAATGAGTCGTGAAAAATGTCTAAATCACTCAAGGATGAATTAAATTCATTGTATGTACGATATATTCTTAGTAGAGGAGAGTTATATGCCAAGTTTGTTTTGGCGAATGGTACCTGAAAGATTTTAGTGATCTTGGGTGAGTCTTCAAGTCAAGAGTGAATAGGTGTCTACTAGGCAAGCATGCTATATTCTTCGGTCTCATCTTTACTTTCCATCAGGTGAGACAGTGGTCAAATGCTTGTCTATTGAGCATTAAAAAATCTACATATAAATTTGTCTATTACCCTTGGGACTTACACTTTTCCAGTTTTCTCAGGTACCGCAATCACCCGTATATTCCGTGATTTTTCGTAGGCTTTGAGTTGTTTTTTGTATTTGACTATTTTATTTCCCAAAATTGGTAAATAGTATGCTTGCAAAGACAAAAAAAAAACTACATCTTCAGCCGCATCATCACTTTCCATCAGGTGACATAGTGGTCAAATGTGTACTTAAAAAACTTTTTAAGATAATGCAGAATTTGTAATGAGCAGGAAGATCGACATTTTTAAAACTTTTTGTATGATGGGACACTCTGTATAACCTTAATATAACTTTGAATGTTATAATAGGTAAGTTATTTGTTAGCATATAGTAAACATTACAAGAAACTATGTTGAAAAAACAATCTACACCAGGAAATTGAATTAAAATCTCTTGTTAAATTAATGTCATGATAAGATAAATAAAATAGTACCTATACTATAAGTAAGAATGAGCAATGTGAAGCATTGATAATTTAAATGCAAGCTTAAAAAACCGACTTCACCGCTTTATCTTCGGAACCCTCTATCATATTTAAAAATTTTATACGCATTATTGCGGATAACTTATTATTTGTATTCCAGGTCTAGTGTGTTTACCAGCTTCGATCACATCGTCACTTACCATCAGGTGAGATAGTGGTCAAATACTAGCCTGTCACAAATAAAAAATAAATAAAAAAAAATAAAATAAAAAAAAACTTAAAACTACTGGTCAAATCTTGATAAAATTTTAATGGATTTGAAATAAAAAAAGAATCATCAAAATCGGTTCATCTAGAAAGAAGTTATGAGGTAACACTCAAAAAATGCAGTCGAATTCAGAACCTCCTTCTTTTTTTAAAGTCGGTAAAAAAACATTTATTGTTTGATGTTGGCGAAGTAATCATGCTTAGCTTTGATAGGGAATTGGCTCTTAAGGGGTCCTGCTAAAGCTCCGTCCCATTCCTAGCAACACACACTGCCAGGTTTGTGTCGATAGGATTGGGAATGTAGCGACACAAACCTGTAGGTTTGTGTCGCTACATTCCCAATAGTAGTGACACAAACCTGTAGGTTTGTGTCACTACATTCCCTTCAGAACTACGCTAAGCTTCACATTGTCACAAGGTGGCCTCGGTTTTTTATCAGATATATTTCGGAGAGTATGACAAGGAATTACATGATCTAGTTCCCCTGTCCCCGTTTTATCATCAGACAAGAAGACAAAATTTTGATTGTTTACTATTTGTTCCAGGCAAGACCAGTTGTTCTTCGACTCCTCATCCGAGACATTACTGCAAACGTTCCTACAGAACAACTTACAGACTGGCAACCTCGGCTCGCTGTTGCAAGTGTTTATAACCCGAGCATCCATACTGCTCGCATCACCTAACACGGACAAGTATGTATTCATATGCTAAATTTGCAGTAAGGACTTGTAGTAAAATTTTTACAATCCATACAACGTCAAATAAGCATAGTAATTGTATTTACATGTTTTTTCAAATGTGTGTAGATATCTCATTTATGTGTGTACTTGTATCACACACATGTGAATTAAAAAACATGAGTCTGGAAGTCTTTTACAATATCAATCCTACTAATATTGTAAATCTGAAAGTTTGTGTGTAAGTATGTTTGTTCCCTCTTCACGCTTTAATGGCTGAACGGATTTAGATGAAATTTGGAATGTACATAGATTATACCTAGGATTAACACATAGGCTACTTTTTAACTTGATAATAGCGGGCGAAGCCGCGGGGCATGGCTAGTAATAAATATAAATCAAATAAACGCTTTCACACTCACAGCCTCACAATAAGCTCGATGACTTATGTCTTGGGTGCTGGAAAAATTCACATCACACACACAATCACAACTAGAACCAGAAACACAAACCTTGGAGAGAAAACTTGTGTTCCCGCCGGGAATCGAACTCGCTCAGAAAGCAAACCTAACTAAGTCAACGGGCAGTTCAGTTGTTTTTTTCATTTTCAGCATAATGCTGGCATGGCAGACATACAACGCTTTGTTCGTCATCCGAGCTGTCTCCAAATACTTAGTAGAGATGGTGCCAGAACACGAGCTGTGCAGACATCTGGACGCACCACACAATGTGTCCAGTGAGGGGAGCATCGAACTTATTGTAAGTTGATAGTAAACTCTAATGCCCAAGCGTTATAAGTGTATTTTTTTCTTGTATGTATATATCTTTTATGTGTAAATTTTTTTTAATTCTTTACCTTACAACATTTTTCTAGGTGATCCGATTTTGATGTTTTTTTTATTTGAATGCGGGTGCTTCTCAGTTGCAGTTATACTTAATAATACGGTGAAGTCGGTTTTTTAAGCTTTGCTTGTGTTTGTTTTTTTTGCCTTGTACTGTACTACCACGAGTTTTCTTGCATCTTCTCAGATGACTGACAGAAAATGCTGTATAGCATTAAGTCCTCCGTGTACAGCTATATTGTGTAAAATAATAAATAAATTAATTTAAATGATTAAATAAAAGCTTTTATACTCACAGCCCCACACTGGGTGCCGGAAACATACACAGACACTCACAAAACCAGAAACACAAATTTCCCTTGTGAAGAAAACGTGAGTTTAGAAGGCATTCCCTTATTAACTGGGTACGAAGCCTTTTTTTTTAAATGTAATTGGGAAATGAGACGAGCAATGCGCTCGCCTGATGGTAAACCTTCAAGGTTTTACGCTTGCCCTTGAAGTCGAATAGTTCAAAATCCAGTGCGGCAAAGCACTGCGCTCCTCACCCTGAGATATAATATGTTAAATCGTTTTATACCTTGTAATTGCACTGGTAACGCAGACTAAGCTTTTTGCTTCCACATTCATTGTGCGAACCGCAAACGTATGGAACTCCTTGCCCGAGTCCTGATGAGTACAATATAAGAGTCTTCAAGTCGCGAGTAAATTGGTATCTTCTAGGCAAGCTTGCTCCATCGTCGACCACATCGTCGCTTACCATCAGGTAAGATGATGATAATTAAAAAAAAATGTGTGGTACTGCCCCAGGAGTCTACAAAAGAATCCTATCTCTAAGTAATCAGGAAGTAATTAATTACAGGATCCATCCCAAAGTCCAGAATCGAAACCAGCATCCGAAGACCCCTCGTTGTCTTCCCCGGGACGTGAAACCAGTTTAACCGGGTCTCCTAAAATATTGGGCGCCGAGAGCCGAGTGGAGATGCTCATCGATGCACTTATCAGTTTGATAATTGACGTGCCCGTGACGTAAGTACACCAGCATGGATCGATAATAGAGACTATGAATTAGGTTTAAATTAAATTTAAATTCTTACTAATATTATAAATGCGAAAGTAACTCTGTATGTCTGTCTGTCGCGCTCTCACGCCAAAACTACTTGAACCGATTTAAATGAAATTTAGCACACAGTTAGTCTAGAGCCTGAGAAAGGACATAGGCTTCGGGACACCCTACACCCCCCCGGGTTTGAACCCGAAAGGTGTCATACCCCATTGCTCTAACCTATCTATCCTTTCCTTATTATTAACTTCTAACGGGGACGTGTGACGTCATCTATCGAAACAGTTTATAGAAACTACTAGTCTAACATTGCAGTTAGCTACACGTTGTGTTGATAACGTCCACAAAAACCAATTGAAAAACCAAAAAAAAAAATCAAACCCCGCCTCAAGCGATAAAGATATAATATATATATATATATATATATATATATATATATATATCTATATATATAAAAGAAAGTCGTGTTAGTTACTCCACTTATAACTCAAGAACGGCTGAACCGATTTAGCTGAAAATTGGCAGGGAGGTAGTTTAGAGCCAGGAGAAGGACATAGGATACTTTTTAAGAACGTACATTTCTTTAATTTTTTTTTTTACATTTCGACATGCTTTCCATTTTCTCATACGTCACTCGGATTTGGTAAAGTACTAGGCAAACATAAACATGAAGGTTGTAATAATATAGTCACGTGACATTGTAACGCATGCCGGGTATGGCTTCCAAAATATGCACATTCATTGACTGTTAGGCGGAACGAAGGTCGCCGGGACAGCTAGTATATATATATATATATAGATATATTGGAGTCCAGATCCAGAGGTATACCAGAATGCTCTACAAACCTTTTTTTTTTTCAGAGACAATACCTACTTTCTACACTTGGAATGCATAAACACGATATTGGTTCTGATGTCGGTATATATGTTCGCCGGCGTGCATGGACAAACTAGACTCATCGAGTCATCACTTATCTACAGGTAAATAATTAAACGCAAGCAAAGCTTAAAAAAAAACCGACTTCACCGGAACTTTGATGAAATTTGTTTTTTTTTTAACTGTGTTAGGCAAACATTTGACCACTATCTCACCTGATGTTAAGTAACGATGCGGTCGACGATGGAGCACGCTTGCCTAGAAAATACCTATTCACTATCGACTTGAAGACTCCAAACACGCATGAAGATGTTTCAAGAACTACTGATCAGATCTACTAAACACGCATTATTGAAGATATTTCAAGATCTACTGATCAGATCTTGATCAAATTTAAATGGGACCATTTGGAAATTATGGGATCGCTACCCACTGGTAGTGGGCTTGAGCACTTGAGTTACCTATAAGCTCGACCGTTGTAACCGCTCGTAACTTGTGTCTTTTCTGCACAGTAATGTATATAATATTAGTTTAGTTTTAGTAAATATAGGCAATTGGCCCGTACTTAGTGTTATAAAAAAAAAAATTAGAATGCAACATCAACAAAAAAAAATATTTCAAAATCGGTTCATGTGGAATTAAGTAATGAGGTAAGACAAATAAAAAAAAATACAGTCGACTTGAGTACCCCCTTTTATGTCCCTC
Source organism: Lomographa bimaculata (assembly GCA_948107665.1). Lineage (NCBI taxonomy): Eukaryota > Metazoa > Arthropoda > Insecta > Lepidoptera > Geometridae > Lomographa > Lomographa bimaculata. The sequence goes on along the minus strand of OX403612.1, from coordinate 3,794,308 downwards.
CTTTTTTGTGAAGTCGGTAGAAAATGTTAAAAGAGATTTAAAATCGAATATCTCTATCATTGAGCTGCCCAATGGCTTGGTTGGGTGCGCGTTCACCTTCTAAGCAGGGGAATGCTTAGAAGGGTTCGTTTCCCGGCGGGAACACAATTCTGCCCAAGGAAAAATTGTGTTTCAGGTTCTGTCTGTGATTGTATGTGAATGTTTCCGGCACCCACGGCACACAAGCCGTCACACAAGCCCCACACTAAGTTGGATGACCCAACTTAGTGTGGGGCTTGTGTGAAAGCGTGTACGTTTTGTTTAATGTTATATCTCAGGGTGACAAACGCAGTGCTTTGCCGAGCAGGATTTTGACCTTAGTTGAAAGCTCTGGGTGGTACTGGAGTGTAATGAGCAAGAATGACGCTTACCATCAGGCGAGTGACTTGCTCGTATCGTCACTCAAATACTATTAAAAAAATATATTACAACCTTTTTTTTTATTTTCTTGCCTTTAGATAGAGATACAATACAATACAAATAGTCTATACCAAGAATTTGTTTATTAACAACAGAAAAAAATTACAATATAACAGTTCAATCGACGGCCTTATCGGTAAGCAGCGATCTCTTCCAGGCAACGTTAGGATGGATGGAGGATATTTTTTTTAAATAAAAAGTGACCGGTGTTGCGGCAATGATTATTATACATCCTGCGTATTCCAGGTCTAGTGTGTTTACCAGCTTCGATCACATCGTCACTTACCATCAGGTGAGATAGTGGTCAAACACAAGCCTGTGACATTTAAAAATAAAATTAAAAAAAAACATGCATTATTTTAAACATATACCGTCCGGGGTAAGTAGTGCACAATACTGCAGGGGATGGTTTGGGACCGATAAATGAGCAAATTAAAAAAAAAAATTTTTTTTTTTCAATTTTTATTCGACTGACCTGCAGGCAGTTCAGTAGTAATTGTCAAGTAAAGTATGGCCCTCCGTAGACAGCCGCTACAACAATAGCTTCCAGAGTAGGTGAGTGCTACGAGTGCTACGGGGTCATTGAACTAACATGTGACGAGAGGTCACATTTCAGTGTGACCTCTCGGCGGTTCAGGAATTAATTACCTCATAATAACTAGGACCGACTAAATAAATAACGATTATCATAACTGAAACGGAAGCTTTTTTATGCTCAATAATAATAATAATTTGCAATTCTCTTAGCAAGTTGGTTGGTTCTCGTAATTCCTGAACCACCTTTCAGTGTCACCTCTCGTCACATGTTAGTTCAATGACCCCGTTGGTTGGTTCTCGTAATTCCTGAACCGCCTTTCAGTGTGACCTCTCGTCACATGTTAGTTCAATGACCCCGTAGCACTCGTAGCACTCACCTACTCTGGAAGCTATTGTTGTAGCGGCTGTCTACGGAGGGCCATAATTTACTTGACAATTACTACTGAACTGCCTGCAGGTCAGTCGATTAAAAATTGAAAAAAAAAATTTTTTTTTTTATAATTTTTTTAATTTGCTCAGTTGTCGATTCCAAACCACCCCCTGCAGTATTGTGCACTACTTACCCATGGCGGTATATATACAAGATTTTAATTTTTATTTATCAACTTAGAGAAATCTCAATTAGGAATAATAAATCGCCAATCAATGCATTCAATTGGTTGTATCAGTTTATGATAGCGTTAAATTTGGCCAAGTGTGTGTGTGTGTCGCGTAATAAGTCTTATTACTACTACACACGTATTCAACTGATGAAGGAGCACCGACTGTTCCGAAACTAGTCTCATAACAATGCGAAAAAAACAACCAACCGTTAAATGCTTAATACTCACGAAACTTTAAAACTAAGAAAGTGGTGTTCGAAATTAGCTCCGAACGTAATTTTTTCCCCTAAAACTAAAAACTGACCTCTTTATTCGTAGATTAAAACTTAAGTTTTTTTCAGGACGCTGTTCCAAGGTAGATACGGTATGCACGCTCCGCTGCTCGTAAAGACGTTGCTGTACAATCTGTCGAACATGCTCGCCGCGCCGCCGAGCATGTTCGGTGCTCGTTCGGCCGGCGGCAGCCTCCTTATCGATCTTGCTTGTAAGTATTGTTTGAACGTATTACTTAAATATTTAATTTGCTAAACTGCAACATATTGTCTACGTTATGCAATTTTTTTGGACTGTTACGAATTTGTCGTATTAACGAACGACAAAAGATTAAAGTTTTCATATTTGGAAAATGTAGTTATAATCTAAATAAATGACATCCAGAAACATGAGTGTGTTTTTTCAAAGTTGGGTCTTTCGAATTCTGTTATAGATTTTACACCGCAACTAAATATATAAAAAAAAGATTTACTCAGAAGGATAGACAATTTTTTTGTTGTAGGGGAAATTGCCTAGCACTTCCTTCCCAGGACTTTAGAGACAACTTTAACAATAAAATCAAAACAACCTTGCTTCGCTCGGTCAATTAAATATATGGCAAATAGTAAGATTCAAAACTGCGAACCCCGTCTGGGAGGCGGTCCTTTTTTCTTGCTAGATAGGCAAGCATTTGATCGCTATCTCACCTGATGGAAAGTGACGATGCGGCCGAAGATGGAACATGCTTACCTGGTCCTACTACGATTGCACGGCGCGTGGCGGCGCCATCACGGCTTAAAACTGTCCAACGCAATCCTTATATGGTTGACATACCTACAGTTCGCTCGAATTGTTTTGCTTCTACGTTTACCGTCCGTACAGCGAGGGAGTGGAACTCATTGCCTGCGTCTTTTTTTCCCGAGGTACAATAAATCTAATAATCTGGGTGTCTTCAAGTCTAGAGTGAATAGTTATCTTCTAGGCAAGCATGTCACATCTTCACTTTCCATCAGGTGAGATGGTGTTCAAATACATATCTAGCATATAAAAAAATAAATTTCATTATCTTTAATTAATTAAATTCTTATAAGTAATTCCCTTTCAGCTAGCGTCTGGAACATGATATCATTTGCAACCCCAGCTCGTCGAACTATCTACTCCCACCCGCCATTAGACCGAGAAGAATTACTGGAAAGACTAAAAACAGAGCATCCTGTAGCCAACCAGTCGTGCTTACTACTACTCGCGTTGACTAACCACTGTATACACGAGGACAACTTGTATAGACGCGCGCTGTTGACTTGCGAGGATAATTCAGGTAAATATTTAATCTGTCATTATCAAAGTAATCCTTTAATATTTTTCTGATTTTTTTATGTATTTTTATTCTATGAACAAAGTATTATTAGGCTTTGGTAATATTTCTGGGAAATGTGTCAAATTAAGTTGTGTCGGAAGTATTTTAATCTAAAACAACCTTGAATAATAAAAAAAAATTTGGTCTTAAGTGTAATGCTTTGGTTCTTGTCCAATATTTACAAAAACATATTGGCCTTGATTCTGATGTCACACACTAAATGAAATTTAAACTATTCCTGTCTTGTACAAAATAGGAACACAAGACAGAGATAGCACACATTTTAGTGCTGTCAAGTTAGTCAGAACTTAGATGTCTATGCAAGCTTAGTCGAGTATGTAATTGGTGTTGACTAAAAACACGCGCCTTTCTGCTTCTGCTGATTATATTTTAATTGATAAACTAGCTTGACAGCACTAAAATGTATGCTATCTCTGTCTTGTATTTCTATTTTGTAAGAGACAGGGATACAGGGATAGTTTAAATTTAATTCAGTGAGTGTAATTCAGAATCGAGGCCATTGTCTACATTATTTAGTAGTAAATATAAGAATTACTACATCGACTAAAAAAACCAGTCGTCCTTACTTACTATTCGCGTTACTAAACCACTGTATACACGAGGACAACTTATATAGACGCGCGCTGTTGACTTCCAAGGATAATTCAGGTAAATATTTAATCTGTCATTATCAAAGTAATCCTTTAATATTTTTCAGATATTGTTGTATATTTTTGTTGTATGAAGAGAGTACTGTTAGGTTTTGGTAATATTTCTGGGAAATATGTCAAATTGAGATGTGTCGGAAGCAGTTTAATCCATGATTATCTAATCCATCCTTGAATATTTCAAAATTATTTTTGTCTTTTGTCTTATGGTTATATCGATTCTTTGGGCTTTGTACAATATTTCCAAAAAAATGTCTTCGAAAAGAGGTAATGATCGGACAATTGAACTCGAGCTTGTTAGCCGTGTCCAATTGGGTCGATGCCAAGTTCTTTAAATTCGCCAATTTCAAACGCGTTCGAAACACTAGCCTGTCTTCTCACGGGGATGTTTTCACCTATCTCCTAGATGTTCCAATACCAATAGCAAACAAACTTGATCTTCTCGGCTTTACCTTATCGTCGAGTCTTAACTTTTATGCATTAAACAAGCTCAACTGGACGCTAAGAAACTGGGTATCCAGCTAAGTTCAGACAGTACTTCACCGCTAGGCAGCTTCTTAACTTTTATAGAGTGAGGTAGTGGAACTCATTGCCTGCGTCTTTGTTCTCTAAACGATGTAATCTGGAAGTTCTGGGAATCTGGGAGTCAGTTTTACCTGTACCTGACAGTTATTTTTACCGACTTCCCAAAAAAGGAGGAGGTACTTAAGTCAACTGTATTTTTTTTTTATGTGTTTTACCTCATAACTTCTCTCCACGTGAGCCGATTTCGAAAATTTTCTTTTAGTTTAAAAGATGTTGCTTTCTAATTTTATTTCGTTGTGAGCCGATTTTGATGTTTATTTTATTTAAAAGCTGGTGCTTTTCATGTGGTCCCAATGAAATTTGATCATGATCTGATCTCTAGTTTTTGAGTTATAGTCAATAATGTGTGTTTAATACATTAAATCTGATCAAGGTTTCGAAGATAAAGCGGTGAAGTTGGATTTTTTAAGCTTTGCTTGCGTTTAATTATGTTTTAGCGCAAGGCGGACAGAAGTGTTAGAGCGAAACTTGTATTTTTTTATTTTGTTGCAGAAACAGCATCCACTACGCCGTCAAGGGAATCGAGCGGTACTGGGATGTCGTTGCAAGTTACATCGCCTAGAATAGACATGACAGCAGTAAGTAATACTAACATTCCACAAATGCGCACTAAGCGTTTTGCCTCCACATTCATTTTGCGAACCGCAAAGGAATGGAACTCCTTACCTGAGTCGGTGTTTCTTGATGAGTACAATATGGGAGTCTTCAAGTCGCGATAGGTATCTTCTAGGCAAGCTTGTTCCATCGTCGACAACATCGTCGCTTACCATCAGGTGAGATAGTGGTCAAATGTTTGTCTACCTTGAATGAAAAAAAAACATATTGTCCCAACAGCTTTCACACTCACAGCCCCACACTAAGTACGATAACTTGTGTCGTGGGTGCCAGAAACATTTACATCATACAAACACAAATTTTCCTTACGGAGATTCCCGGCGGGAGCACAAATGTTCACCCCAAGGAAAATTTGTGTTTCTGGTTGTGATGTGAATGCTTCCGGCACCCACGGCACAAGTAATCGAACTTAGTGTGTGATTGTGAGTGTGAAAGCGTTTATGTTATGTTTATATTTTATTGCAGTTACACAAAGCGTTTTGCGCAACAGCAGGGTGCGAGCATTCGACTCTACTCCTGTACCTAATGTTGCACTCGTGTAAAGCGTATAAACGATACGTTAGCAACGTGCCACAGATTGAAAATCTGGTAAGTTAATATTTTACTACTTGTTCCCCGCGGATTCGCTCGCGTAATTAAAATAAAACATTAATTTACGGGTGTCGGGTCCAATAGTGCATATAAACTTCGTCTTTGTTCCCCGAACGGTACAATCTGGGAGTCTTCAAGTCAAGACTGAATACCTATTCAGTCTTGACTTGAAGACTCCCAGATTGTAGAAGGTTTGTAGATTGTAGAAGGTACCTACCTTCTAGGCAAGCATGCTACATCTTCGGCCGCATCATCACTTTCCATCAGGTGAGATTGTAGTCAAATGCTTGCCTATCAGGCGAGGAAAAAAAAAAAATTCCTAAATCCACCTGAACACACGGTTCAATCTCAGTAGATCTATTGTCCAGATCCATTATGGATCTAGTTAGATATTTTTTCTCAGTAGATACATTTTTGTTGACATTGGGGAGATCCCCACTGTCAACAATTACTTCTCCGTAGATACGAAGAAGTAATTTTCTCGCTAGATCTGTCAACGAGATCCTGATTTGAAAGTGGATCTACTGAGGAATTTCATTAAAATTGGCTTATTCGTTCCGTAGTAACAAACATTCACACAAACAGACACTACGACGAGTGAAACTTTCGCGTTTATTCGTTCCGTAGTAACAAACATTCACACAAACAGACAGCATTTTTAATACTAACCGTGCCCCGCGGCTTTGCCCGCCATTATCAAGTTAAAATTTAAACGTAAGCGAAGCTTAAAAAACCGACTTCACCGCTTATATTTTGGTTTTGGCTGGATCGATTTCGATAAAATTACATGGAACCACCTTCTGAAGTACAATTTACCAAACAAAAAAAGACTTGAAAATCGGTCCACAAATGGGGGAGAAATCGGTAAACCTACTAAAAAAAGCACATACAGTCGAACATAGTACCTCCTCCTTTTTTGAAGTCGGTAAAAAGTAGCCTATGTGTTCATCCTAGGTATAAGCTATGTACATTCCAAATTTCATCCAAATCCGTTCAGCGGTTAAAGCGTGAAGAGGGAACAAACATACTTACACACAAACTTCTGTTATAATATTAGTAGGAATTACAAAATAGAAAGTGAGTTGTTATACATTTGTTACAGATAGTCCCGATTCTCCAAGTGCTATACAACGCGCCTGACAGCAGTTCTCATCACATATATATGTCTCTCATAGTCATACTGATACTCACGGAGGACGACTCGCTCATCAAAAGCGTACATAATATTGTAAGTATAATAGCTTAACACACTTGACTCGGCAAATTGGACTATGATGATGTAGAAAGAATACTAAGTAACGTGTAAGTAGTATTAACATACAGTCACGCAAATGCACACATCATCCATACTAAAACACACACCCACACACACCACACACACACTCACCACACACACACTCACCACACACACACTCACCACACACACACTCACCACACACACACACACTCACCACACACACACACACACTCACCACACACACACACACTCACCACACACACACACTCACCACACACACACTCACCACACACACACAAACACACACGCATACAAACGCAGAAAAATCTTGTAACTAGCATGTAAGATTGACATGTAATTGAGCCACAAATGGGAAAAGACACTGGTCTCTGAAACGGATTGTTCCCAGTTGTCCCCTCTAGCCCTGTCACCCGGGGTGACAGCTGGGAATTGTCTTCCCATCTGTCCCACAGTTTTTAACTACATCAGGGGCCACTGGCTTCATAAACATGACTTAAGTAAGAATCTTGTGTCAATAAAAATTATTGGTAGTGTAGGTGTTCAATAAAGAGTATATCTATCTATCTATCTATTATTATTAATATACTAGCTGGTGCCCGCGACTTAGTCTCTGCAGGATTAGTACTTCGAGTAGCTTTCAATTTGTATTGTATTTGTGGTTCACCATTTTGGCGATGATGGCTTACACATAAAAGATAGATATATATATATATATATGCTGTCGCGGACTTTTTTGTAGGACTATTTGAGATAAACATTTCCATTATACATTATATACGTGTAACTTTAACAAACAAACGCATTCACACTCACAGTCCACACTAAGTTCAAAGACTTGTATCGTGGATGCCGGAAACATTTACATCACACACAAATACACCCAGAACCAGAAGCACAAATATCCCTTGGGAAGGAATTTGTGCTGTTGCCGGGAATCGAACCAAACAGAGGGCGGAGACCTGTCCATTGCGCCAACTGGGTTGTCATAGTTTTTGCAGCGCACGAACCTCCTCCTTTTTGAAGTCGTTTAAAAATAAAATGCTTTTACTAAGACTTGTGTCGTGGGTGCGGGAAACATTTACATATCTCACACATAGTCACACCCAGCACCAGAAACACATCTCCCTTGGGGAGGAAAATTGTGCTCCTGCCGAGAATCGAACCCAGGACCGCGACCTGACGGCGCAGAAGTCAGAGGCAACTATATATTTTTCTTTGCAGATGCTAAAAAACCTGACTTGGTACACGGAACGGGCGATATCGGAGATATCTCTCGGCGGACTCATGGTTTTGGTGATCATTCGCGCCCTACAATACAATATGGCGCGGGCTAGAGACAAATATCTACATACAAATTGTGCAGCAGCAATAGCTAACATGAGCTGTGAGTATGTACACAGACACGTACACAATATGTCCCTAAGTACATAAGCTTACACGAACTAGAGGTGCTCGTTATATTAGATAGCAGTTGAAAAGCGCAGATTAAAAAATATAATTGAACGCAAGCAAAGCTTAAAAAAACCGACTTCACGCTTTATTTTTGAACCTTGATCAGATTTAATGTATTAAACACGTTTATTTACATTATTGACTATAACTCAAAAACGAGAGATCAGACCTTGATCAAATATCAATGGGACCACATAAAAATCACCAGCTTTCAAATAAAAAAATCATCAAAATCGGCTCACAACGTAAGAAGTTATGAGGTAACTTTTGAAGTCGGGTAAACGACAACATCGTCAAAGTACGCATTATTCGTCACGAAATAGGCATTATTGACGATATTTCAAGAACTACTGATCAGATCTTGGTCAAATTTAAATGGGACCAATTAGAAAGCAACATTTTTCAAACTAAAAAAAAATTGTCGAAATTGGCTCATGTGGAGAGAAGTTATGAGGTACCTCCTTCTTTTTTGGGAAGTCGGTAAAACAGACGCAGTCTACGTTATATATTTACAAAAGACTGTTTTCTGCGGCGCAGCTTCGCGCTGGCAACATCTAGGCTAGGCTTCGTTGTCAATATAACGTTTACACATGATATTTTTTAAGGTAACTAAGTAATAATAGCGTTGTTCTACTTATTTTAATAACCAACGAACGAAACAACGATGCACACTAATATATGAACTCATTGTATTGAGCGTTTCGTCCAAACGTCGCGCCGCGGCGCAGACGGAGCACAACTGCGATTTAAAACAAAATAGCAGACTATTTATAGCATAAAAATATTCTGTGCGTTTCGTTACAACGCGTTTTGCGTTTAGAGCCGTTGTGAACACGACTAACACACACATTCACACAAGACTTAAATCTAATTATATACATTGTTTTTATAATTTTTATATGCCAATGTCTGGCGAAACGTGCTGTACCGTTCATCCCAGTGACATCAACACTGTAACATGTTTCGGGATAATTAAACGCAAGCAAAGCTAATAAAAACCGACTTCACCGCACCAGCTTTCAAATAAAAAAATAATCACCAAAATCGGCTCACAACGAAAGAAGTTATGAAGTAACTTTTGAAGTCGGTTAAAAACGAGAACATCGTCAAAGTAGTCCACAAAATAGGCATTATTGACGATATTTCAAGAAGATCAGATCTTGATCAAATTTAAATGGGATTAATTAGAAAGCAACATCTTTCAAACTAAAAAAAATTACGAAATCGGCTCACGTGGAAAGAAGCTATGAGGAAACACATAAAAAAATATCTGCTTGGCGATAAGGCCGCCGATTGTACTGCTATATTGTTAATTGTTATTTTTCTTGGTCTGAAATAAAGAGTATTTGTATTGTATTGTATTGTATAATGTGTCCGATAGTACAGTACGGTGTGTAAAATGCGTGTTTTATATATTGCAGGCGAATTCAGAAACTTACATCCATACGTGGCCCAAAGATTAATATCTTTGTTCGAAACTTTGACGAAAAGAAGAAACAGATTGTGTGCTCAGATAGAAGGTATGTTTTTGTTTGTTTTTTTTGGCTTCGCAATCTTGTGCATATAGCCAGTGTCAAGTAATAATACATTTCAAGTGGATTTCATATTAAAAGTCCTAGTCACAATCAAAGTGAAAAAATTGCGTTATTCATTTTGTGTAATTTTCCAAAAACCTGTGATTCTTCGAGTGTTATTGGAACGAAAGTTCCTTATCGCGCGTTGCGAAAGGGGGCTAGACGGAAAAAATTAAGAACAAAAGTTGTAACGACACTTTTTGCTATAGTTGTAAGCCCTACCACGTTCTCGTCCGATCACCGAAGTTAAGCAACGTCGGGCGCGGTCAGTACTTGGATGGGTGACCGCCTGGGAACACCGCGTGATGTTGGTTTTTGCATGTTTCTTTTAATTTTGGAACAAAAGTTCCTTATCGCGCGTTGCGAAAGGGGGCTAGACGAAAATTGAACTTCGTTCCACCCGGGTGTCCCTTGACACCTCTCAAGTTTTTGTGTAATAATAGTGGATTATTACCCGTTAATACTTTGTAAACGTGCATAAATGTAGGCAAAAACAAAGTTGAAAAACGTGATTTTCGCCTTCGCTCCAAAACTCCAATAGAAGTTGTAGTAAAGTTTCTACCACTTTACTAGGGTATGGCTTGACCATGACTGGACCTTGACTGTGACTTGTGACTAGGACTTTTAATATGAAATACACTTGAATTATATTATTACTTGACACTGGCTAAATGCACAAAAATGCGAAGCCAAAATAAAAACTGAAATTAAAATAGCCGCACCACGAAAGATGTTGATCTGTATATTTAGAATTATTAATCAACAAATAACAAATTTTTGAGATATATACAATAACCATATCAATGAATATTTCAGGGGGCGATATAAATCAACTAGAGTTACCGCATCAACAGGAAGAGAAAACAGAAGAAATTGTGAGTATATATTTGAACGCTTTCACACTCACAGCCCCACACTAAGTTATACACACTATGTTAAGTTATTTTTATCCCGGAATTCCGGAATGATAATCCCGGCTTCGTCCTCGTTAATTAAGTTAAACAGTAGCCTATGTGTTATTCCGGAAACTAAACTATCTACATTTAAAATTTCATCAAAATCAGTTTATTCGTTACGGAGATACGTGGTAAATTTGTGTTTCTGGTTATGGTTGTGATTGTGTGAATCCTATTAATATTATAAATGCGAAAGTTCATGTGTGTGTGTGTGAATGTTTGTTTTGGTAACAAACGGTTTCACACTCACAGCCCCACACTTAGTTCAAAGACTTGTATCGTGGGTGCCGGAAACATTCACATCACACACACATTACACCCAGAACCAGGAGCACAAATATCCCTTGGGAAGGAATTTGTGGTCCTGCCGGGAATCGAATGCAGGACCCACGGCGCAGAGTTCGGAAACCTGTCCGCTGCGCCAACTGGGTCAAACAATATTGTTTTATTCAATATCTTATATTGATTTAATAATATACACCTGCATTCGAATAAATTATTAATGATTTGATTTGATAAACTAACAATTCCTCTTCTTTTTGTAGATGGACCATATATCAGTCCTAGACGAAGTAGTCCGCATGCTACTCGAGATATTAAATTCGTGCGTGACTCACCAGCTGGCTAACAACTTGAACGTTGTATACGCGTTGTTACACAAGAGGAAACTGTTTGACGAACATAATCACCAGCCGATGGCGCAGAATATACAGATGGTAAGTGGTAGCGATGGTTGAGACAAGCTAAATCCTTAGAATATACAGATGGTAAGTGGGAGTGACAGGTTGAGACAAGCTATATACTTAGAATATACAGATGGTAAGTGGGAGCGATGGTTGAGACAAGCTATATCCTTAGAATATACAGATGGTAAGTGGGAGTGACAGGTTGAGACAAGCTATATACTTAGAATATACAGATGGTAAGTGGGAGCGAAGGTTGAGACAAGCTATATCCTTAGAATATACAGATGGTAAGTGGGAGTGACAGGTTGAGACAAGCTATATACTTAGAATATACAGATGGTAAGTGGGAGCGAAGGTTGAGACAAGCTATATCCTTAGAATATACAGATGGTAAGTGGGAGCGAAGGTTGAGACAAGCTATATCCTTAGAATATACAGATGGTAAGTGGGAGTGACAGGTTGAGACAAGCTATATACTTAGAATATACAGATGGTAAGTGGGAGCGAAGGTTGAGACAAGCTATATCCTTAAAATATACAGATGGTAAGTGGGAGTGACAGGTTGAGACAAGCTATATACTTAGAATATATAGATGGTAAGTGGGAGTGACAGGTTGAGACAAGCTATATACTTAGAATATACAGATGGTAAGTGGGAGCGAAGGTTGAGACAAGCTATATCCTTAGAATATACAGATGGTAAGTGGGAGTGACAGGTTGAGACAAGCTATATACTTAGAATATACAGATGGTAAGTGGGAGCGAAGGTTGAGACAAGCTATATCCTTAGAATATACAGATGGTAAGTGGGAGTGACAGGTTGAGACAAGCTATATACTTAGAATATACAGATGGTAAGTGGGAGCGAAGGTTGAGACAAGCTATATCCTTAGAATATACAGATGGTAAGTGGGAGCGAAGGTTGAGACAAGCTATATCCTTAGAATATACAGATGGTAAGTGGGAGTGACAGGTTGAGACAAGCTATATACTTAGAATATACAGATGGTAAGTGGGAGCGACAGTTTGAGACAAGCTAAATCCTTAGAATATACAGATGGTAAGTGGGAGCGACAGTTTGAGACAAGCTAAATCCTTAGAATATACAGATGGTAAGTGGGAGCGACAGTTTAAGACAAGCTAAATCCTTAGAATATACAGATGGTAAGTGGGAGCGAAAGGTTGAACAAGCTAAATCCTTATATACAGATGGTAAGTGGGAGCTACAAGTGGAGACAAGCTACATCCTTAGAATATACAGATGGTAAGTGGTAGCGAAGGTTGAGACAAGCTATATCCTTAGAATATACAGATGGTAAGTGGGAGCGAAGGTTGAGACAAGCTAAATACTTAGAATATATACATGGTAAGTTGGAATGACAGGTTGAGACAAGGTAAATCCTTAGAATATACAGATGGTAAGTGGGAGCGAAGGTTGAGACAAGCTAAATCCTTAGAATATACAGATGGTAAGTGGGAGCGATGGTTGAGACAAGCTAAATCCTTAGAATATTCAATATACTGATGGTAAGTGGTAGCGATGGTTGAGACAAGCTAAATCCTTAGAATATACAGATGGTAAGTGGGAGCGATGGTTGAGACAAGCTAAATCCTTAGAAGTAATCCCAGTCTCAAAGGGAGGAAATGGTTGAGCGTCTAAACTTGGCCTTAAAGGCAGTTTCCGACTGGGGCGACGCCAACCTGGTCAAGTTTAATGCCACCAAAACACAGGCGCGTTTATTCTCCGCTAAACGGAGTCAATTTTATCTGACTCCAACTTTCCGAAATGTATCCCTACCAGTAACTGACCATCTCGAGTTGCTCGGTATGACTCTGACTTCAAAGCTCAATTTTGGAACCTTCATCGAGTCAAAAGCCCAACTAGCTGCAAAAAAAGCTGGGAATCCTCTGACTCAGTCAGAAATGGTTACCTATTAGTGCTTAAGAATGATTTATTTTTCTTGCCAGGTTCTTCTCGAGATGGCTGTTAAGTGCGAATCTGGCAGTAGAGTCATTAACTTTCACGGGTGCCTCTTTGGGGTCCATGTGATCCATTATATTTGATTTAATTCTTTTACAGGTGATAGGTTACTTTTCGTCGCGGCTACAAAGGGTGCAAGAAGGGGTTGGCGGGGAATTAGGGGTCACAGAAGTGTTGGCGTGCATCAAGAAAGGCACTGAACAGTGGTCGAGCGACAGGCTCAAGGTATGCACTGTTTACTCGAAGCGTTTCGCTTCTACGTTTATCTTCCGTACTGCGAGGGAGTGGAACTCATTACCCGCGTCTTTGCTCCCCGAACGGTATAATCTGGGAGTCTTCAAGAGTAAATAGCTATCTTCTAGGCAAGCATGCTACATCTTCGGCTGCATCTTCGCTTTCCACCAGGTGAGATAGTGGTGAAATGCTTGCATATCGAGCATAGAAAAGAAATGCGTCCTTTATTATAAAGTTAGGATATCGTCTGGGATAAAAGCCACCTTTTTATGCTAAGTCTAGAGTAAATAGGTATCTTCTAGGCAGGCATGTTTCATCTTCGGCCGCATCTTCACTTTCCCGGTTGATCCACTTTGCGGCCGAAGATTTAACATGCCTAGAAGATACCTATTCACTATAGACTTGAAGACACTTAGAGTGTACCGTTCGGGAAACAGACACAGGCAATGATTTCCACTCCCTCGCTGTACGGATGATAAACATGAGGCGAAACGCTTCGTCCGAACCGGAGGTATTTCAACCATATAAGGATGACGTTTGACTTTGATCATTATCTTTGTTGTGTTGCAGAAATTCCCCGACCTAAAATTCAAGTACGTCGAAGAAGAAAGACCTGAAGAATTCTTCACACCATACGTTTGGGCGCTGAGCAATACTTGCGGGGGTGTTCACTGGGCAAGCGAGGGCGGAGCCCGGGCGCTCCATCATCTGCTCGTATAATAAGGGGACTCGAGGGATGAATGTTTATGTGAAACTAAGAGAGGCCGCCTGAGCTTTGAAAAGCCTTGTTTTTTCTAATATTTGTTTTAGAAGTTTCAGAAACACGTAAATTATAGTTTCTAAAACTTCTAAACAAATATTTACGTGTTTCTGAAACAGGTATAACACAATTTTGTTTTGGAATTCTACTTTATTAATCGCGTGAATTTTTGTGTTTAAAATGCTAAATACGTAATTCACGATTAATAGCCGGTTAATACTGTAATGAATAGCAATCGCGATAGTTTTCATAACCACTTGTTTCTGAAACAGGTAAAATACCAAATTGTTTTTGGATTACTGCCTTTTTGTATCGTCATTTGTTAAAATGTTCAACCTGGGTTTCATTGACATTTTTGTTTTATATTTCATTCGCTCGGAATAGAATAGTAATAGGTATAGAAAAGAATATACTGTAATTGGTAGAAGTACTTTTTTTAAACATTTTCTGACAGCAAGCGTTTAGTCCTTATTAAAAAAAAACAAAACACCAGAAACACAGGCGATTATCAGTAACATAAATGCAATGCAAAAAAATAAGGAATCAAAAGAAAATTGCCCTATATTATTTTTGTATCTATTTCACTGTTTCAGAAACAATAATAATGATTGTATGTGTTTCTAAAACTATTCGCTAAACAATACGATTGTCTTGTATTATGATTAGAAGAGTTAGATTACGGTGTTTAGAAACAGATAGTAAAGGTCTATGTAATCTGGATGACTAAATCGAAAAGAAAGCATTACCATTTAACAACAAACAAACGCATTCACACTCACAGCCCCACATTAAGTTCAAAGACTTGTATCGTGGGTGCCGGAAACATTCACATCACACACACATTACACCCAGAACCAGAAGCACAAATATCCCTTGGGAAGGAATTTGTGCTCCTGCCGGGAATCGAACCCAGGACCCACGGCGCAGAGGGCGAACACCTGTCCACTGCGCCAACTGGGTCGTCATTTAGGCACATGACTTGTCTCCTCTCTTAGTTTACCAATGAGTTATGATAATTGGATTTGTCGAGGGATAATGCAATTAGAAATGTATTGACTGAACTATACAGTTTCAAAGAATAGCGTATATTTGTAAGAATCATTTAATTTTTCTCATAATGTATTATAAACATTTAAAAATTAACGCTCTCACACTTTCAACCCCGCAATAAGGTCTATATTGGCTAGTCGGATAGATTTTTGTAGTGTTGTCTCTTTCACACGATATTATAATCACGAATTTCTATGACACATTTTAATACCCTGTGATATACGATCCTATGGATTACGACCAATTGAAATCGAATTCCACCGATTCTATCGATATCAAACGATTCCAATCGATTATGATCGAGATGAATTTATTCCTATAAATTGTTATAAGAAAGTTTGGTCAATTGCAAGATAATCTATTGGGTTCCATTTTGATTCCAACTGAACACTATAATTTGTTTCAGGTAAGTAGGTTCCAGTTCATGTAGATTAAATGGATTGAAAATGATTTCACACGACCCAATAGATTTCAACCAATTGTAATCGATTCTACCGATTCTAAATCGATTTGATATGAAACGATTCCTATCGATTTTAATGTATTCCTATAAATTATAATAGCAAAGTTTGGTCGATTTTAAGAGATTGTAATCGATTCCATTAGATTTTTACTGAATTCTAAATTTGTTTCTATCAAGTGAAGTTCAGTTTATTTCTAGTTTCTACCTAATCGGGTTGATCTTGATTTCTCAGCTGTCATTCAAGAATCGATTACAATATCGATTAATTGATTTTGTAGTTAAGTTAGGTTACAATGAAAGCTATAAACCATTTTATTCAACTCTCTGATTTCAATGTAAAACAATCCTTACAATTTATTCGACTACGACGTATTTCAAAATCAAGGTATCTAGAAAAATACCAAGCTTATATTTTCAAAAGTATTGTGTTATATATAAATTAGTTAATAATTATATTCATTTATTGTCACATAAATGTACAAAGATTCCATATATTATATTTTAATAATATGTTTTATTCACAATTCGCATAGAGGTAATAATATATTATGATTATTGTTATTAGTTTTTTTTTATTATGAGCTATTTAATGACCTTTATTATGTTAGACAAACACCCTCAGATTTAATAATAAATAAATTAAAAATAATTGATTTTAGATACTTTATGTACCTATACTTTTTGTGTTAAATATCCATGTTTAGTGCAATATAAATATAACTTATTTCACAAATTATATGATAAGTAATTATCTAGTTTTGTTTTTATTTGATTTTAAGTGTAAGGAGAATTGGGACGTTTATTTGCATTGTAATTTGGCCGCTTTCTCACCTGATGGAAAGTGCTGATGCGGTGATGCAGCCGAAGGTGTAGCATGCTTAAGAAGATATATATCCTTTTCATTTTAGGCTTGAGGACTCATAAATTATACTGTTCTTGGGGAAACATTAAAAGATACGGGCAGTACTAGATAGGTTACGCTCCTGCGCTAACAATACAATACAATACAATACAAAACACTTTATTGTATACCAAAAAAAATATATATAAACAATGACAAGTAAAATATTACAATCATCGTGGTAGTACAATGGGCGGTCTTATCGCTTGAAGCGATCTCTTCCAGACAACCTTTGGATGGACAGTAACAGAAGAATGAATAGACGGTGGTGTACAATAATTTAACCTAACCTAACCTTTAAATTGAAGACGGTTATGTATATTATATAGAAGTTCAGTCTTAAAATCTCTAAACCTTGGTACGGACTAAAATCCCTAGACTTGAAATTTGCAGGCAGTTTAGCTCGATGAGCTTAATTATTGAAAAAATTAAAAGAAACATCAGAATTAGAAAAGTTGATTTTTCCGAGAGACCACTCGAGTGAGGCCATAGAGAACGGCTTCTAAGTGTTTTGAATTATGATCGTTGCGAACGCATATCGGAACGAAACATTGCGCAAATTACTGTCACTGTCAGTCTCCCTCCGTCAAACGTCAATTTTAGCACAATTTTGTTGTGAATTTGTAATTTGTATATAAATACATTTTCTAATAACTTAAAAAGTTTTATAAATCTGTAATGATAGACGTATAATATATACAGGCCGACAGCTAAGGTTTCTACATTTATAGTGATAAAAACAAGTCGGCACTCACAGATTCTAAATCTTGCTTTGTATGTAATTGAATACTAGTAAGCGCAGTGTACGATATACTCTAGTACGCCTAACTAATAGGTAAACAACAGTCACTTCGCCGTTTCGGATGCCTTCAGGTGGCCTGTAAGATCCTGACAGGGCACTAGTCCGTACGACAATTAGATAGGTATCTGCTGATCCCGAAATATTGACTGAAAAAACAATCAATATAAAAATATTGGTAAACAATAGACTGATCGGACCCCCATCGCCATTCTATATAGATTCGGCAATCTCAAGTCTGTATCAAGGTGCCAGCTTACATTATGGATACATTATATTTATAAGGGGTATCACAGACTACACAGATAGATCTTATAATAATTCTAAGTAGGTAAGTATTTATGCTAAGAGGGAATCAATCAATATGCATAAGAGCTGGTGGATGGTGGTCAAAAGTTTGACTATAATGAATAAAAAAAATAAGAGCTGTAGCTTTAGATTTCCTGATTAATAGTAATGCCAGTAGAAGTACATTGGGATAGAAAGTATCCTCTCTTTCATGTTCTAAATAAGATATTCTGGAAGGTCTCCAACTCCCTAATGAGTGACACTTTGAATATGTTAACCTTGTCTGTTTTGATGCGTGATCAAAATGCTGGCACTTATTCGGCTCAACATATTAGCATTGCAATTCAGAGGCAATGCCGCCAGCATGATGGGTACTCTACCCGCTGGTAGTGGGCTTGAGCACTTGAGTTACCTATATGCTCGATGTCATGTAGGTAACTTGGGTCTTTGCTGTATATAGTTTTAGTTTAGTTTTAAAAATATAGGCAATTAGCCCATAGGTATTAGTGACCACCTTCAACCTCAACTTCACTTTCCAACTGTTCAAATGATGGTTAAAGCCTATGCCAGTAATATTAATGATACAATAAAAATAATTTTGTATCAAATAAAATCTTATAAATCAGGTATGTGAGCGTACAAAGATGCTGCATTTCAATCATACTTTTATGCATACACCTTTATAATTTTTACTGCCATCTCACCATAGTTAATGAAGATATCCTCTCCTATCCTGTGTGTCTGAATTTTTATTATCACGTATCTCCATAATGAATAAAGCGATTTTGAAACGAAGGCAGGTGAAGCTGTGGGGCACAGCTAGTTAGTAATAAAAAATCTATATCTGTTTCAGACACCAGTGTCAAAGAAAAAAAAATTGATAACAACAACTGACCGTTTGAAAAGATTATTTAATTAATTCAATATGTCTCAAAGATGCAAAACTCGGACTATAGCAACACAGACAGACATGATCACAGCTCCCGTACTGCCAAAAATAAAGAAAATACCAAAAATACGAAAAAAAAAACAATACGTCTGTCTCATTTGCAATCACATATGCAAAAACTCGCACATCTTAAGAAGCCATGTGCTGATAACTCACACGGGAGTGAAACCTTACGAATGCAAACTGTGTGATTATACGTGTTGCAGCTCTGGTTTATTAGGAGTACACATTAGGAGACTCCACACGGGCGATAAACCCTATCAATGCAAGCTATGCGACTTCACATCTACCCACTACACCGCTCTACATAAACACAAAACAGAATGCCACACCGGAATATATCCTTACAACTGCAAAACATGCGATTACAAATGTTTTGCATCTACAGCCCTAGAAAAACACATTCGCATTCACACGGGAGAAAAACCTTTCAAATGCGATGACTGCGATTTCAAATGTTCCGACAAAGCTAACTTACGACAGCATATAAAAAAACATACCGGAGAAAAGAGTCTACAGTGCGAATATTGCGACTACAAATGCTCAATACAAGGTCGGTTAAGAGCCCATATAAGAACGCACACTGGGGCAAAGCCGTTTGAATGCAATCAATGCGATTACAAAAGCACAGTCAAATACTCATTAACTAAACATTTACGAACTCACACGGGTGTAAGATCTTTTGTATGCGAGACGTGTGGAGCAAAATTTTATAACGGATCACATTTGACACGACATATAAAAACTCACAGCGGCGAGAAACCATACAAATGCACGTTCTGCGACTTTAAATGCTCACGAGGAGGCAATTTGAAACAGCATATGAGAATACACACTGGAGAGAGGCCGTATCAATGCGATAAATGTGAATATAGTTGTACAGCCGTGAGAAGTCTTCGGAATCATATGGAGAAAAGTCATGCCACATGAAATTATTGTTGTTAATATGGTATTTTGTCGTCTTTTACACTTGAAAAATGTAAGTTATTTTTTTTACGTATCATAGAATGCTTTTATATATCTGTAATTACTTTGACACATCAACTGCTACCTAGTGCCAATAGCCTATATATCCTAAAAACTATGTACATCTATACAGCGAAGACCTAAGTTACATGTAAGGCATCTAGTTATAAGTTACTCAAGTGCTCTAGCCAACTACCAGTAGGCTGCGTTGCCCATCTAGCTGGCCGCATTGGCTCTCTGAATATCTTTAATAGGGTGTATTATTTACATAATTCACTTTATTTTTTATGCTCGATAGGCTTGCATTTGACTACAATCTCAACTGATGGAATGTGACAATAGTAGTGGCTACTATAATTATTATGATTAATCTTATATATATAAAAGAAAGTCGTGTTAGTTACACTATTTATAACTCAAGAGCGGCTGAACCGATTTGGTTGAAAATTGGTGGGGAGGTAGCTTAGAACCAGGAGACGGACATAGGATACTTTTTAGGAACTTCAATTTTTTTGGGGGTTTTGATGATATTTTGAAACTTAACGCGGGCGAAGCCGCGGGGAACATCTAGTATATTATATATTATTGATTACTTAAACTACCTACCAATCATTATGATTTTTTTCAGGTTTGAGGCAAGCATAGGATGTGTGCCTGAAAAATCCTGTCACCAGGAATGTTTACTAATCCAACAGTAGCTGAACTAAATGAAGCTAAATAAAACATACAAGCAGACGCCTGTTTCGAAAATATCGGCTGTTTAATAGAGATGCTCCCAGCCATCAATACTAACGTCAGGTGGAGTTGAAGATATTCTCAGAGTGATCATCACGAAGAACAAAACGTGATCTGTTCTAAAGTTGAAAGGAAAAGAAATTTGTAAAATAATTTCAATAAATGTGTTTCATTACGCTTCCTATAGTCATCAAGGGGTTTAAAAGCAGTTTTTTTATGGCAAGTGTTTTTTTTAGCTTGCCTGTTCTCTCATCTTTTTTTCTATTTTATGGGACTTGAGTCATCCACTGACTATATTTTAATAGATTTAACTATTAAGTATAGGAGTTTCTCATCATTCTGTAAAATTTTAAATGTGCATAGCTTAGACCACGCTTGCCAGGATTAACACATAGGCCAAAGAGTAGGTATATAAAATATGGGGAATATTATAATATACGGGACATAGACTACAATCTTAACGGGTAAGAAGGATCTTGTGGCATTACCAAAGAGATAATGTATGGGGGGGCATGACTTGACTGACATCATCATCATCATCTGTACAGCGAAGGAGTGGAACTCATTGCCTGCATCTTTGTTCCTCGAACGGTATAATCTGAGAGTCTTCAAGTCTCGAGTAAATAGGTATTCTTATAGCTTCTAGGCAAGCATGTCTCATCCATCACAGAATACTATTACAACTTCAACTTCTTCTTTAAAGGCGACTATAGGGCTGTCGCACCATAATTCTGCCAATATCGCGTGAGCGCAGTTAAAACAAATTATAAATTATTTATAAAATATTTACAGGGGGCGTTGTTGCCTAAAGAGGTGTTATCGTCATATAATGAGATTGAAGGAGACATATTTATCAAAAAGTGACACTAGAAGATGACGGCGTTAGATCCGGCTGTCTCCGATTGCCAAGAGAAGAGACCGTACTAACGGGAGACGATAATTTACGACCCGATATTACACGAACCTATTTTGTGTAGCCAATAATTCACATCCAGATAATTAATGTATATGGATTTGAAATATAAAGCCGTGCATTATTGCCTGTACAAAATTGGTCCGTATCATTAATGTACGGTCAATAATGTACAGTCAATAATTCATGTATATGGCTTCCAAATATCAGGTTGTGCAATACTGTGCGGGCAATACTGGCGGCGTAAAATCACTCCGTGTCGATAATGTTCGGCCAGTATTCCACAGCCAATAATTGGCAGCCAACCATAGACAATCATTTACTCTCTATGCGATGCCTCGTTTGGCTTAGGCGAGTTGCTAGGAAGAGTTGGCACAGACTATTTAAAAGTTCTAACCTAAGGACATAAACATATTTGCTTCTCTGCGGTCTTCATAAAAGTGGCTGCAAGTCTAGGTCAGGTTAAGTTCGAACAGCGACAAAACAAAGGCGAGCCGAGCGAGCGGAGCAAGCGTGCCGCGGCAGCGGCCGGCGAAGCGCTAAAAACTAAGTTATTAAAACAAAAAAACAATTAAATAAAAATGAACAAAAACAAAACATAATTCGTCATATTTCAGTAGGGAACTCCTAAACCCCCCTCCCCCTAAGGGAGGAAGGTCCTTGCCCTCTTGAAATTACTGGATCATCCAAACGAGGCTTTGACTCTGACATTTTTTTGTACCCGGATTATCGGCCGTGCATTATTGGCTGTACATTATCAGCTCGTGCTAATATTTTCCGACCTGTATTGTACAGCCAGTATCGTACTAAATAGTTACAGTCAAATCAGTTCCAATTCCAATCATAGTAAAATAGAACTAACTTTAACCATAACATTTTTATGATTCGTCTACATTGCGGAGCCATAATAAAAAAACTGCCATTATAAATTTGCCGCGAAAGAGAAAAAATGTCTTCGATTTTGTAGTATTATTATCCAAGTATTTATTTTATCTAATGAGTCTGTGCCCGTACCTTTGTAAGGCATTAGCAGAGCCGAAGCCAACGCTAAGAGACCCTTTGGTATAATTACATTTTAGTAATAACATATTGTAGGGCGTGTCCAAACATACGACGGACATCTCTTATGTTAAAAGTCGACGCCCCGTATTATCTTGCACACATCTTTACAATAATTATTTATTATTAACTATGGACTAGCTAGGTGATGGATATTGGGTTGACAATAACTGTGACTTATGCAAGTAAAAACTTAGATATTGCTTTATATATATAATGGTTTATAAAATGTCTGGATTATGGCATGAGACTACGGCACCTGCTAATTCCGCCTTATTTAAAAATATGTAGGCAAGTGATGACTTGCAATTGCCAGTTGCCACACATTAAACGGGCTCCCTATAAGGGCCACCTGCATTGGCGACAAATGGAGTAACGTTGTCGTGGATGGTTAAAGGGTGTTGAGAGGTGCTGCTGCAGTTTCACTAAACGCTACTCCCGACGCCCTTTATCACTTCCACCCTAGGAGCTTAGACACTTAGCTCTTGCGTCTCCACCCTCAGACGGCCAATTAAGGCAAGCCGAGGGTCAGGGGTCTCACTTAGCCCCAGGGAGCGTCTCAAGGTACGCGGTGTCGCCGGTGTTTTAATTATTATTATCCAAAACTTAATACTTCATTCTTAATTTAAAAAAATGGTGGATTATTTTCCGTGCATTATTCATATATTAAACGTGCATGAGTGTAGGCAAATTATACATAGAAACTATATTTTCGTTTTCGCTCTTATATCATAAAGTTCTAGTAAAGTTTCTACTACGTTACTATGGGGTGATTTGACTGTTGGCTGGAGTCAGTCAAAATGGTCATGCTCCAGTCTGTAGCATAACTCTCTTACTTTACTTTGACTAAGACTTGTTTTATAAAATACCTAGTTATGTAACTTGAAAAATATTGAAAACTTGACTATTTAATACTAGCTAAATGCACATTATTTGTAGAGCCAAAAAAAAGCAAGAAGAATATAATCACGTTTTCTGTGGCATAAATTGTGAATTGTTTTGGTTTTTGCGGTAAAATTATATTTCATATTGTTTGATTTGCAGGTTTATGTGCTGTGTGTAGGTTGTTTGAAGCTTTCGCCGCCCGCCTCTCGACCTACTTGTTTTTGTAGACACCTGAAATTTAACATTTTATGGGTTGAGCTTGGGTGTCGAGTTAACTTGAGTTCATAGGTGAATAAGTTATATACCTAAGGTTGAGTTTCGGATTTCGGATCGTGCTTTGAAAGTTGCGCGACATACAAAGTTAACGACTAAATTAACTTGCAATATGCACGCAAATTCCTAGTTATCATGCAGTTTATTTAGCAAACAAAACTTACAATGGACGAGCGAAATCGAATAGAAGTTCTACACATCGTCAATCCGCACGTTATATTCATCGAGTCGCATGGAGACGGGATACGCATTGAGCAAGTGGGTATCTACGGGGTGCTTCCATTGAGTAAAACGTTTGATACATATGGCCAGCTCGTGATAGAAGGCTGTGAGAACTGGCCGACAGCTACCAATACCATATTACGAGAGTTTCTCGCAGATAATGATAATAGCGCGTATTTTGTTCCTATACAAGCACATGAGAGGTGAGTTGTTCAGAAGTTTTGTTACCGTATGTTATTCCTTAAGACTAATAGGCTGAGTATATCGGTCCAGCCAGGTGACTTGAGCTGCAGCTTTTCATCTGTATCAGATATTTGCCTGTTTCCACTACTGAAACATCTCCAAAAACATGTTGAGAACACTGTTTTCGGTTTTAACAATATCCCAACTACCATGACAGGAACCAAATCACTGTAAAATTGTCCTGCAGTCACTGTGAAACGTTAACCTGCAGGCACTGTTATAGTAATGTGAATACACCCCTACACAACATATAAAAAATTGTAACAAGCATGTTACGTCTTCGGCTGCATCTTCACTTTCTATCAGGTGTCCATAATGGTCAAATGCTTGCTTATCGAGCATAAAAATAAAAAATATTCGTAATATAGACATTATAGACCGTAAATGCCTCTTAATACTTCTTCTTCAATGTTGATGTAGAAATTGAACATTGGTGAGGGAACATTTCTCATTAAAACTTAAAATTTATTGCATGGAATGTGTCAGAAGGAAATCTTAATGCTATGACAGTCACATTGAGGTGCTCATCATTGATCCATGAGATACCCATGGGTTGTAGCAACCAAGTTCATACCAACAACATGTTCTTATTCCAGGAGCACAATCTTCGATGAAAACATCCATCAATTTGGGGACATCATAGTTATAGAGGGAACAAAACGAATATCCCTCACCGAACACCTTGTGAAATTGTCGATAGCCTTCAAAGATGAACGCCTATTCCACCAGAGGCTCTCATCTGGGACGTTAAAGTTAAAACTTAACAGCTCATGTAGGGAACAAGTCTTGAACGCAATAAAGAAATACTATCAAAAGCAGAAGAGGGTCGAACATGATTGGCAGAAAACTATTAACAAGCAAACATCATTGCACCAAGAGAGTAAGAAAATAAGTGCCGAACTGACAGAGAAGAACCTGAAAATGCACACTATGAATGTAATGGGCACGATTGAAAGAAAGGACAACGATTTAAACCTTTGCAAAGAAGCTGACATGGTTTCTGTGGGTTGCGCCAACCCACGCAGTAAAAGTAAGGTCAATATTGGAAATCAGTCTTTAGATGAAGAAAAAAAGAATACTCAGCCACTTTCTGTTTTTAATGATATGAAGAAGTATTTTGTTTCTCAAGGGCAGACGAAGGATTCATACTATGATTTCAGACAGAAATCTAACAGCTCAAATAAACATTCAACTCCTTTAAAAGCGAATGAAGATTATGACATGGACAATCGGGTAAAACAAGATGAGGATGAGACTCATCAGCAATGGAAAGAGAAAGAAACTCCTCAGAAAGGGTATAAACATCAAGAGGTATCTGAATTTGACAGCCAAGATATGAGTCATCAAGAGAAAAAAATATGGAATCAGTATGCAGAGCCACATCAAAGTTTTGATAGTGACAGTACCAGGCACACATACCCTGGCAGAGGTAGAAATGAGAGACATACGAGTTCAAGAGGTAGAAACAACTATGATGCTAGGCAATCAAGTACAACCAAGAGATATGGAGACATTGAGTCTTCACAGTATGATGAGACCGGTAAGGACTTTGTTCTTTGCCTTTTTATTTTAAGTTAATAGGGACTATACTCCTTGCTTGAGTCGGTATTACCTTATAAGTGAACAGGTATCTTTAAGGCATGCACCATTGTCAACCATATCATCCCTTACAGTCAGCGTCAGGTGAGATAGTGGCCAAACACTAGCTTCTAATTACTATTGTTCTTTGAACCTGTTGCTAGCACATAAGAATCTATGATATGTTAATAAATTCAGGTGAGGTAGTGGACAAACTCTGGTCTACCAGATATAATAGCTGCAACACATTGCACGCATTTGGTTCGCGCGGGCAGCGTGAGGGTAAGCGGGTATGGAGCTTCCCGTGCAGCTACCGTTCTAGAATAACTATTTATAAGCACTAATAAATTCTACCACACTCACAGCCCCACACTAACTTCGATGACTTGTCTCATGCCAGAAACATTCACATTATCCAAATGAAAAAACTTGTGTTCCCATTAAGAATCGAACCCGATACACCTGTTTAGAAGGCAAACACACTCCCATATAAGCTAATAATGAGCAGTTCAGTATGCTATAAATATTTACAAAACCAAGATTTGAATGCATATAAACCTACTAACTGCCTTTTAAATTACGCAGCTATTTAGATAGTGACTGCATACTCTGATAAAATTCATATTTACCAGTTAACCCATTTTTTTATTAGTCAATGCTAAATTCAGCTAGGGGGCGTCCATTAATTAAGGGAGCCGAACCTCATTACATCAAGCACGGGCACAGTTTGCCAATTAAACAGAGACAGCCTATAGATCGTTTCGCAGACTCCCCGGTCTCTTAAGTTATTCACATTAAATATACGCATTTCGAAAAATCTCACGTGAGTTTAGGGGGAGAGGGGGTCGAGCAACATTTCACGACATCTCACCAAGGGGTGAGAGGGGGTCGAAAAATCGCCTAAATGAACTCACGTAATTAATGGTTGCCCCCCTATATATGCTTAATGAAAACCATTTTTGCTAATTGTCTCACAGAAACAACGAGGAAATCCATAGTATCTTCTAAACCCCGAGAACGTTATCAAGTCTTCTGTCCAGACATGCAAATGTCGAGGGACAACCTCAAGAATTTCGTCCCAAAGAAAATTGTAGAAGACTTTAGAACAAACTATTCAACAACGCCAAAAGTAAGTGACGCAATAAAAGACACTGGTGAACCAATTTTAGATGATGTAGATCAGGATTCAAATGTAAATATTGTAATAGGTAAACACAATAAACTTAAAAAACTTGTTAGTAAAAACAATTACCATGAAACAGATTCTCAAGTCGAACTCAATAAATATTGTAAAGATAATATCCATGAAAAAACTACTAGCATAATAGATAATGGTAGTACAGTTCCAACCACAAAACAAGATAATAGACTAGTCAGTTCAGTTTTGCGCAAAAAATTGCAAGTGTTAAAAGGAAATCAAAAACGACAAGTCGATTCGCTGTCGTCTAATTCTGATACTAGTGTGAAAGATACTTCTTCAACGGAAAATTCTAAAATTGATATGGACGAGTCGAAAAGCGAATTACGTCAGCTCAATTTAGAAACAGACCAAAAAATTAAATCTAATTTAAAACATGTTGTCAAATTACGACAAAGAATTCAAACAAAACATCCAGAGCAAATAACAAAAGTGCAAGAAAAAGAAAAAAATAAATTAGAAGTTGAAAAAGAACAGGAAAAAGAACTGGAGGAACAAGCAATCCCCCAAGTGCAGCCAAAACTTGCCGAAGACATTCCGAAAGTAGAGAGAAACGTCAATCCCTTCAAAAACTTAGATGGCAGTAAATCTGTCTTTGTGGAGAAGCTTATCACGCCCATCCTGATGGTTCACACTAAAAATGACAATCTAATTCTTCCGCAAAGCGACCTTCGAGACATTCCATTCAAACATGACACGCATTATGTGCTCAAAAGCATGAAAATACAGAAACCTAAACGACTGCAATCAGTGTCCTGGAGTTACATATTGAGGGGACACAGTATGTTTCTAATCAGTCCCTCTGGCAATGGGAAGACTTTAGGGTATTTGCCAGCTGTATGTAATCTAGTCACTGATTCTATGAAAGATATCGAAGGGGTTGGTCCTATTTGCATCATAGTTTGTGCAACTGCATTATCTGTCACAGAGATCGAAACTTATTGTAAAAGGTTCTTAGAAAATGATGAACAGCTCATTGCTTGCTATCATGGCTTGGATTTTACAAAAGTCACCACATCTCTACTCAATGGTTGTCATGTTTTGATTTGCACGGCTCCTATGCTTCTGTTATTACTAGAAGTCAACTTTGGAGTCGATTTGCGTCGGTTGATGACTTTAGTCTTAGATGATTGCGAGCGGCTTTCTCAAGTATACAGCTCGGAAGTGACCAAAATTCTTCAGCACGTGAAGAATATGCTTAAAAACAGATCTGACAAAGCGCTGAATGTTCAGTATATAGCTGCGTCGAGACAGTGGTGTGATTTTATGACCCCACTCGCCAAAAACGCTCCTGATACCGTCATAGCTATAGGCGCTTCTCAGGAATGCGTTTTGTACTCAAAAACAAAGACCTCTGTCAATTTCGTCTTAAACCAAGACAGCAAAGTGAGCGCAGTTGTAGAGTTCATGCAGGAAATCGATAGCACTAAGCGGACGGTAATAGTTTGCCGAGAGGACTACGAAGTCGACCTACTGGAGAGAACTTTGAAAACGATGAAACTCTCAGTTTTCGCTTGCAATAGCACTATGACTTTACATGATCTTTACAAAATCAATGAAGCGTGGGCTAATTATCAAGAGCCAGTTTTGGGGCCTGTTATGATTTGCTGTGACGGCAATCTGACTCATTTCAACATCACGAATGCGAACTATCTGGTCCACTTCTCGATGCCGTCGCTATTTTCGATGTTCTGCAAACGTTTCTCAGTCCTCAACGAGAAATACGCGTCTATATTTGGGCCAGAAAATGACAACGTGAAAATAAAGATACTTTTGGATGAAACGAATGTGGAACAATTGCCTAAAATTCTAAACTTCGTCAAACGGTGCACTGATAAAGAATTTCCAATGCTGGACAAAGTTTTAAAAGAGGTTATGGATGCAAAAGATTTGAAAAAAGCGGAAATCCTAACTCCAATTTGCAACAGTTTGCTTATGTTAGGAGATTGCATAGATATATGGAATTGTCCAGACCGACACACTGGCTTCAAAGAGTTTGATGAACCAAAAGACTGGATGCCGAAACTAGGAATCGTTACATTCAAGATCATTCACCATGACTCCGCTGTCACATATTCAGCTAGACTGCTAGGAAATGTCACAAACTCCGAGGCTACTAAGTATCCAAACAATTACATGACGCTCCCCCTGAAAATGGGGAGGTACTACAGCAAGGAAACTAACAGAAGAATGCATGGAGTTCCGAAGGTTGGCGATGTATGCGCGGTCGCTGTTAAACAAAACTTCTTTCAGAGATGCAAGGTGATGAAGGTCATACCTATTAACGATAGAAGTAGCCATGTACTGATAAATCTGATTGATGAAGAACAGTTGACACTCGCAAGGGACGTGCAGTTGTTTTACTTACCTGATGATTTGAAGGCGATCGAGACGCACGTCGTCAAAGTCAGGTTAGCAAATCTGAAACCTAAAGATAACGATGTCACGTTTTCAGTAGCAGCGAAAGATCATGTCCAGCAAATTACAGAACGTGATCAAGAACAAAATCTGCTATACATAAGAGGTCGCGTCACCATGACATTAGGCAATTGCATCTTTGTCGATTCGGCAGAAGCTTGTGCAGATCTTTCCTCATTAGGCGAAACTGTAGTGAAGCGTGATTTGAAGAAGGATCTGTTAGAACGACATGCGGAACCAAATCCTCAACATATTGAAAATTTGAAAAAGCTAGGAGGTGCCGTCTCAGTGAAAGAAACTGAGCCAACCGTAACAGCAAAAGTTGAAAAACGTCCGAGGTGGGCACATCTCGATACAGACGAGTTCTCTACGGTGTATTTCGCAAACGTTATCGACGCTGACACAATATTCGTTCGTCATGAGAAATTCAATAAAGTCGTCAACCTATTACAAAAAGATATTCAAGAATATGCCACGAAAGCGCCTGAACTAACTCAAGATGAAACGTTTGTTGGAAATATTGTTCTTGCAGAAATCCCCGATGATAAAACCTATGAAAGAGCAAGAATAGATGAACTTGGAAAAGATAAAATGGCGCGTTGTTTCTTTGTGGACAATGGAGATTGGAGACAGGTCTCTTTGAACAAAATAAAGCCGATCCCAGATGATATTCTGCATCGTATACCTTTCCAATCGATCGAATGTCGTTTAATCGGCATCAAACCACCGGGCAATGCTCAAGATTGGCCAGAATTCAGCACATTCTGGCTAGACGATAATTACTGCTTTGAAGATAACGATGGAAATATGAAATGTCTGTTCTTAAAATACTTTACTAAAGAAAAAGCTTCAGTAACAGGAGGCCACAAATACGGAGTCGTTTTATTCGACACGTCGTCTGATGAAGATGTAGTCATAAACAAAATGATGATCGAATTAAATTTAGCTAAAGAAAATGAAAACGAGTCGCAATACATTGACGAACCGCTCAATATAAAGCCTGTAAAAGTAAGTGACAGTTCATCTGATGAAGAAGATGTTTCTGGTATAGATGATTCCACCACAGAAAAAGTAACACCGATAATAAAAGATTTGCTACCGTTCCAAGTTAACGAGAAATCGCCGAATGAGAAGCCTAATACTGTGCCTAGAAATCTTTTGTTTGAAAGGCCGATTAGATCTATGCCTTTGATAGATGACAGTGATTCAGACCATTTCGATAAGTGGGATGTCGTTGTTGATAAAGATATGCTCGGAATGTTTAAACAAGGTACTAACAGTAACGTTACTGACTACAAAGATGCCACAGGCAAAGAAAAACCAATTTCTTCTGATAAACCAAAAAGAGATACAACCAATGAATCTGAAATTGGTAAGCTGACACGTAGTAACGTCGATACTGCTAATAACAATATGAAAAGGCCAAATACCATCAGTAGCGTATCTAGTTCCGTATCAAATGTAAACAACAGTAGAGAAATATCACAATCAATGTCCGAAACAACGTTGAACCTGACACAGAGCGATTTAGACGACACAGAAATTGGAAATGATAAGATCGAGGCACTAAATATCTTCAAAAACAAATTATGTAGTACCGTAAGTTCTGCAAACACATCAGAACTAATGAAACCTAAACTAAATATAAGCAATCACAAAGGAATGGACGTGACTGAGATTGTTAAAAATAATTCTAGCAAGGAACTAAAAAAGGACGACACGTTAGATTCCGACGATCTCTCATCTACAGCGTCTGAATTTCAGAAAACTGCCATAACCAAAAAGTCAATAGAAATAATCGATGCGCCAAGAAAGCCTAAAATAGTTTGGCGGCAGGATAAAAAGTCCGCTACACTCAAGATCAACTTAATCGGAGTCGAGGAATACGAGTTGGAGATAAAAGAAAGAAGTCTTAAATTCAACACATGGCACAATGATATCATATACGAATTTGATATTGAACTATATGGCGTTATCAATCTAGAGAAATCATGTCACTCCAACAAAGGGCAGTATATTCAAGTGAACCTGACGAAAATATTGCGACGGAATTGGTTGAATTTGACAAAAGACTTT
Source organism: Lomographa bimaculata (assembly GCA_948107665.1). Lineage (NCBI taxonomy): Eukaryota > Metazoa > Arthropoda > Insecta > Lepidoptera > Geometridae > Lomographa > Lomographa bimaculata. The sequence continues at coordinate 3,762,725 of OX403612.1, read as the reverse complement.
GCTAATAAGAAATGGTTAGTTTACGATCTTGACGCGATAGATTTATCTTCCGATGAAGACGAGTACCATGATGACGCGTTGAATGCTATAAAACGGAATCACGAAACAGTTGATTCGAGTGAAGACGAAGATTTAGAGGACGATTTGAATTTTAAATACACGAAGAAATTACACAATTTGTAATATATGTTATGCAATATGCGCCCTTATGTGCAAACTAGCCGTGCCACGAGGCATCGCCTGTGGCACGGCACGTTTATCAATTTAATAAAAGCGCTAAATCAATTTCGATAAAATTTATATGGGACCACCTCTGAAGTATGATCTACCAAAAAAAAAAATAAACAAATAAAGACCAAATAAGGAATCGTCAAAATCGATTCATAATTGGCGGTTTTTTTTTTTACTATTTTAGGTCACGATAGCGTGTTTCCTATTTTTGTTACAATCTAGCCAAGATTAGGTTATAAGTAACTTAAATTTAAATTATTTTGCCTGATTCAAAATATCCAAGAATGTGTCCATTAACATTTTTCTTATTGTCTCTACTAAGGCTAAGACACTTGGTTCATGTGTTATTTTTCAATTGGCGGATTGTGTAATTTAAATAAAAAAACAGTCAAATTGAGAACCTCCTCCTTTTTCGAAGTCGGTAAAAAGCAAATTACATTATTATTGTTATTTCTCTGTAATTATTTTTACAGTGTGTAATATTAGGACACGCTGTTTTAAGAATGATTTTATCGTGTAACATATAATTATATATTTTAAACACTTGGTGCCATTAGAGATGTAATCTCGATGTTGTTTTTATAGTACATTAGTTGTTGTTTAAGTTTCCTAAAAATGATAATGATAATTTAAGTTAAGGCTTACTTTAAGGTTACTTAAATATATGATTACTTTAAGTTAAAACTTTTACGCACTAGTGCGCGTTGTTGTCCTATTCGCATTTGGTCACGCAGTCGCATATCGTCCCATTCGCAGTACGTACCATTCTCAAACGGTCCCATTTGCAAACTGTCCCATTCTCAAATCGTCCCATTCGCAAAGTGTCCCATGCATACTGTAGACTAGGGTAGCATGCTCAATCCACAATATATATATATATATATATATATATATTGCGAATGGGACGATCTGTGAGTAAACATTTTTTAATAGTTACCAGATGACCCGGCGAACTTCGTACCGCCAATGTATGGCAAAATAAACAAGTTGTTTTTACTACTTTCCTTGCAATTCCTTTTTATTTTATCATCTTTTAAACCTTCCTTGGACTTCTACAAATATTTCAAAACCAAAATTAGGCAAATCGGTTCAGCCGTTCTCGAGTATTTGTGAGACTAACAAACGTCAATTCATTTTTCGAGCTAAGCGAGATCTCTAAGTTGACTTGGTCGTTCAGCACTTTGTCCGTCCGTCCGTCTGTCAGAGGCATCTAGCTTGTAAACCATATAAGCGAATTACTTCAAATTTTCATAGAATATGTAAAATTACGGCCCAAAGCCAGAAATGAAAATATTAAGGGGGCACCTATACATGTAAGTGGAGATCAAAATATTTTTAATTTTTTTGTCTACTCTTGTGGGATATCGTTGAAAAGGGCTTGACAAGTATAGTACGAAATCGATTTAAAAAAAATCTATGTTGGAAAATAACGATTTGGTAGGCCACCAAAGTCACTGTTTTTTAGACCTATTTTGTCCGGCTTCACGCTGAACGCTGAAACTGACGTATAATATCCGTTATATCCTGTCCTTGAACAACAAATACTGGAATCAAACAATTATTATATAGAAAAAAAGTTATAAGCAATTAATCTCAAAAGTTTTTCTCTATGGGGAAAAATGTAGGCGTAAGATCTCAGTTCGGCGCGAACGATTAGAAGTTATAGATATCCCAATAATACGTTAAAATGTGTGTCTGTACGTACTCTACGTTATGTTTATAGTTACATTCAGTTTTGCTTAGTTTGTTTTATTTTGTAATCATATTAGGTTTTAGAGATAAGACCACCCACTGTACTTTTCTTTTATAAGTTTCTCTGTTTGCTGTATTTATCTTTTGGTATCAATAAAGAGTTTTGTATTGTATTAACAATGCTAGCTTATCAGAGATTGTTTTCTTTGTTTATAGTGTTTTTTGTGCTGTGTTGTTTGTGAAAAATCTATAAGGGGGCGTCCATTAATAATGTGAGGCGTTAAGGTGGGGGGGAGGGGGTCGAGCCGAACCCCACCCAATCTCACGTGGGGGAGAGGGGGTGTCTCAGCAAATATCACGTATTTTTTTTGCAAGAAACTGTAAATTTGCTGGAAAACGGGGTTAAATCTCCCCTAGATTTAGGCTTTAATAAAAAAGAATTGAACAAAATGTGTGTTAAATAAATATACGCATTACATATACGCATTTTTTAAAATCTTACGTGAGTTTAGGGGCGGGGGAGGGGGTCGAGCAAAATCTCACGACATGTCACCAAGGGGGGAGAGGGGTCGAAAAATCGTCAAAATCACATTACGTAATTAATGGAGGCCCCCTTATCATTAGAAAAAAAATACAATAACCACTCAGTGTTAGTTGAAACTTGTGTAGGTCACACATGCATAGTCGACAATTGTAAAGTGCTCTCTATATGTACTGTAATAACAGACAAAAAATATATAGATTCAAATACATTGTATTGAACTGCCCATTGGGTTAGTTGGGTGAGCGTTCGCCTTCTAAGCAGGAGGGTATCGGGTTCAGACGTTTTCTCCCCAAGGAAAATTTGTTTCTGGTTCTAATTGTATGTGTGATGTGAATGTTTCCGGCACCCACGACAGAAGTCATCGAACTTAATGTGGGGCTGTGAGTGTGAACGCGTTTGTTTTTTTATGTATATGTGTCGTGGGTGCCGTAAACATTTACATATTAATTGACACACCAGAAGCACAAGTATCCTTTGGGAAGAAATGTGTGCTCCCCATAATTTTCTATAGTAGGTATTATTTTGTTAGTCATATACATTATATTTTCCTGTCGGGTTTTCTTGATGTCCCGAACACGGTTAAGTGTAAAGCCTCTTTGGGTCCTATGTGAATAAACAATAATTTTAATGTATTGTTTTATTCGCCACTTCCCTCCAGTTCTGACGAACTTCAGTTATTTCGCAGCGTTTTCTTGAGAGTGTCAGGTCAAATCTTGTTTACAAGCATACTTAAATTATTGTTGCGTACACTACACTCCTGCGTCTCTTGGATCAGAATCCGGGCTGATAAGTCCTAAACCTTGGTATTTTTAGCAATAACCTGTCCTTGGTATCCTCGAGTACTCAAAATATGATTAAAAAGTATATCATATCTCCTCCGCCTGAGGGAGACACCAGAACTGAAAAAATCCTGATGTTTCCCCGAGAAGAGCCGTCAGGGAGACACGAGACTGGAATTAATTTTAAATATATAATATATTATTTTTTATAATAGTTTGATTGAAATATTGTCTTGAACTTTAATTCATCAGAATTAAATTTTATTTTTACACAATCGATAAAAAAATTTTAAGTATATTTCCTATTATCCATATGATAGTTTCATATCACTATAAATGAAACACAAATAACATTACAATTATTTATTAAGGGATTACACATAATACATGGTTAGGTAACAACATTACAATAAATAGAGATAATACTAAAATAATTTAATTACACAACAAATAATAGATGCTAGCGACCATTATAGCAAAAAAACAATGTTTATTTTATACTAGCTAGTCCCGCGGTGTTACCCGCAGTTACTTTTTTTTGCCAGGAAACATTTTCTTTCATACAAACCTAGGCCTGACAATTGCGAAAACAATAGGAAACAATAAGACTAAAGCTAGACTTTTTTTCAGTCAAGCAACTGATTTTATTGGTTATTATTTCGTTTTTGCGAGACTAAAATAGCAATTGATTTTTTTCTAAATATATTTTACAATAATATTAAACTTGGATTGGATTTACTAAACTAAAATATCTGTGGATTAAACATTTCGATAACACAGTAACTTATTATAAATAAAGGTATTTATTTTAATACATACCTATACTAACTATATAACGTAAAGAAACAAATAAAACCTACATTAAAATTTAAAAGTAACTTTGATTTAAATTAGTACACAAATGTGAAATAATCTTAATAGAAACTTGTGGAAGTATATCTGATATTTGCCACTCATAAGTTGGTCATTCTATTATACCGTGAGAATGACAACAGACATGTCAACGACTGCGCAGCCATTTCGACAAACTGCAACTCCAGCTTCGAGGTAACCGGACTTTAGAGACAGCGTCCCTTGGTCCCTGTTGGGTTGTAAAACTCCAGGACAGTAGGCAATTAAAAATACCTCATCATACGGCAAATTAATAAGAGTCTAGAGATCTACGACTGCGCAGCCATTTTGATGAACTTCAATTTTAGCCGAGATGTCTGATTCTCTACAGGCCGCGCCTAAGCTAATAGAGAAAGAACGCCAATGATGGTAAATCTCGCCAGGGTAGGTGGGAAATATAAGTATCTCCCACATCGAGATATCACTGCAGATATACAACTGCGCAGTCATTTAGACTAAAATTTGTCTATTTAAGCCGGGCAGCCTGATTCTCTAGGGGCCGCTTCCATAGGCGGATATTCCATAGGGGATGGAACGTTAACGATGGTAAAAAACTCCCCAGGGTAGGAAATAAATAGAATACCGCTGTTCACCCTCCCGGTGCGGCATATTAATTACAGATCAGAAATTTACGACTGCGCAGCCATTTTGACAATCATTACATAGGCAAAATCGATTGTGAATGTTTTTTGTATAATTAATAGGTCAGTTAAGTAAAAAGTCCCAGGTTAATTGTTCTACATGTATTTTCATTTTACTAATTAGGCCTAAGGAAATGGTCTAACAGTGTCTAAAATACATAAAAAAATAACAATTATATCACCTACAATATAAATTAAACTAAATAACAATACTTTTAACAAGAATGTGCAGATTAAATGCTTATAATTTATTATATATAGTCAAATCTTTATTTTAACGAGCAAAATATAAATAAGCCAGTATAACTTGATTGCGCGGGAAAAAAGTATATCGGACAGTATGGGCCCATAACCTCCAAAGCTAACAGTAATATGTGCAAATCTAAATAAGTAGCTGCGTCCTGCGTTGATACACGCGGTTTTAAACGTAGATAACTGTTAAATAAAATATAAATAGATAGAAGGTAGGCTGTTTGAAGGTAGCCGTTGGCTTAGTTGGGTGGCGTCAGCCTTCTAAGCAGGGGTATCGGGTTCGATTCCCGGAGAGAACACACATTTCTTCCCAATGGAAAAATTGTGTTTCTGGTTCTGGTTGTAATTGTGTGATGTGAATGTTTCCGGCACCCACGACACACGTCATCGAACTTAGTGTAGGGCTGTGAGTGTGAAAGCGTTTATGTTATGTTATGTTTTTATTTAGGGAATCAGCTATCGCCATTATAAAGGGCATTTATTCAAATTGCAAAGGAGATTGGAGACTTTAGTCCAACACTAATGAGCCCATCCGTCTTCAAAACAACTAATTGATTTCAATGTACTATGATATTGAAACCAATTAGTTGTTTTAGAGACGGAATAAGCACGAGATTTAAATACAGGTTGTTTTTTTATACAAAATTAATTTAAATTATTACAGCTGAAGAGTTAGTACTTTACGTGATTTTCTTATTTAAGCGCTTTTTAATTAGGAATTTTAATAAATAAAATTTCTCTTAAAACTCTGATTCATCGGGTTTTTAGGAATAAAATTTTATCTTCGGCATTGTATTATTAAAGTTTTACTATATATATTAAAGTTTATTATATTTATCATATATTAATAAAGTAAACAATGCGAATGTGGAGCGTCACCACGAACTACGACTCATTTATTATCATGCTCAGCAAGTCATAATTCTTGTACACTAGAAGACCTGTACGAAGCTAGACCAGGGGTCGGAAACCTTTTGAGTCGGAAGAGTCAAACATTACAATTTACAAAACTTCTAAGTTTTATAGAGCCACAAATTTGTTATACCTAATCATCCCATAAATTACTTGTTTCAACTGTATAAATGTACTTTTTTGCTACCTTCGGAGGCTTTTTAATGGCTCGATAGAAATGGTGCCTAATGCTCGTTAATCGATTCATAACTTTTTTTTTTAATAAATATTATTTGCGTTTGGAACTAAAGAGCCGCAGCTTCACATCTAAAAAGCCGCATGAGACTCGCGAGCCGCAGGTTCCCGACCCCTGAGCTAGACCGAATGCTGTTTGCGTCACCGATTGGGCAAAAAGGTGTAAGTATTGCCATCGACACGCTAAGAAGAAGAAGAACGTAACCAATCGATTAAAAGCATACAAGTATTAGGCATAGAGTAATATTTTCGTTCCTTTACACGTTGAACCGGGTCTCGGATCCGTCGGCCAACATAAGCGTGACGGAGCGCGAGTTGGTCCACACGAGCCTGGCGAGCCGCGCCGGGTTGAGGCGAGACACGTCGGCCATCGGCGCCGTGCTGTAACACTTCACGCAACGGGTCTGAGCCGCGCCGAGCCCGAACATGCCTGGAAATAACATAGGGTGTTATTAAAAATGATGAGACCACCTAGAAACGAATGGATCTCGAGTCTAACACAAACTTCACGAACTCTGCAAACCGGCGCTGCGTTGCCAGACTAAGGTAGGTGCTGGCGCTGCTCTGCCAGGCTAGGGTACATACCGGCACCGCTCTGCCAGGCTAGGGTATATACCGGTGCCACTCTGCCAGGCTATGGTACATACCGGCGCTGCTCTGCCAGGCTAGGGTACATACCGGCGCCACTTTGCCAGGCTAGGGTACATACCGGCGCTGCTCTGCCAGAAGGAGAGGCGGTTGTCTGCGGTGGCGTAGGAGACGAGGTAGCGTCCGTCGGGGCTGAAGGCGCAGGCGGTGACGGGCCCGGCGTGCGCCGCCAGCGACTGGCAGCGTCCCGCGCGCAGCTCGTACATCGCCAGCTGCCCCGTGTGGCTGCCCACTGACAAATACATTATTTTAAACTAGGTATGCTAGCATTTGATACTATCTCACCTGGAGGTATATTCCGGGTATCGGTTACCTTAACATCGACGTCGAAATCGAACGATCTTCTTCTTTTATGAACGATCGAATCGACTGAACTTTGAACCGATCGACTGTCGTATCGACGTCGCGTCAATTCGAACAATCGTAGATTGACGACAAGAATAGACCTACTGATGGTACTTAGTGTCTTTTCAAATTCAAATTCTAAATCGGTTATTCCCGATATAATACAATAAACGATTTTGTATTAGAAGGAATGTGACAATGCGGCCGAAAATGTAGGCGCGATATCTCAGTTCGGGGCGAAGTACTAGTTTCTCATGGATTCGAAATATTTTAATTTGTAACTGGACAGCACTGAACTGTGATGAGCTAGCAAGACGCTTACCATTAATCGAGCGAATTGCTCGACTCGTCTCAATAATATAAAAAAAAACGTAATTTAAGCTTAGTAGTTATGGGCGTATAAGAGGTGTAAATGTTTATAGGATCTACGATACAAGTCTTCGAACTTAGCGTAGGGCTGTGAGTGTAAAAACTGTCTACGTACCAGCGATCCTCCTTGTAGCTGGGCAGTGGGAGACCTGGTTATAGCGGCATATTGCTGGGAACACCTCATTGAGCCCCTTGCTCTTCAAGTGGGACTGGTCCACGCAGTGGAGGATTATGTCCATCACCTGTGAAACATGCATAACGAAACATTAAAAAAATTCAAATGCTCTAAAGGCGCGAAATGTTAAAAGTGGCGTTGAATTTTGTATTATTTTCCAAAAAATTTCGTTGTCGACTTTGTTTGTTCTTTCCAAAACTTCCAAAATAATAGTTACTTGTTAAAAACTTTTTAAAGACAAGCTTTTAGAAGCTCTGCCATTTGTCTTTAAAGTGACGTCACGTTATTTTTCGAGTTATTCTCAGCAAGCCCTTTCATTTGATACCCATATTGTAGGAGTGCATTAAAAATTACTTGTCCGCCATTTTGTGTTCCGCCATGTTGGACTTAGAATGACGTCACACAGCTAACCATGCATTGTCATCCAAACTAAACGTGAATACAAAATATCAGCTCAATCGGTTGAAGATATCTGCTTCAAAATTAAGTTGCAAGATTCCACCCGAACAAACATACTTACACACATACAGTGCAAACTAAATAAAAGCTTGTAAAAAAAGCTTTCAAGTTGTAAATATTTTTAAGAATAAGCCTGAATTGTGTAAGTAAAAATATAGAGTGTTTTGATAAAATGGTGTTCAAGATAAGTGGTGATAGATAAATAATGGCGGATTGTCATAACTCACAATAAAATTTGTATTTGTTTTGCCTAATCTAAATGCGCATACCGCTATATTATGCTTATGTATATAAATAATTGGCAGAAAATGAAAGCTACAGTAAATTATACGTACAAATTGTTTCCATACCTCGATTAACAGTTATTTACTAATTGCGAGAAAATGGTGTATATAGTAAATCATCAGTACAATGTTCACGTAACAAACAGTTCTCCACGTACCTCCAACAGTTCTTTTACCTCGAGCAACAGTTCTTTTACCTCGAGCAACAGTTGACATAATTATCTCCACCAACAGTTCATGTACCTCGACAAACAGTTGACGTACCTTGCTACACAGTTCACTTACCTCGAGTTAAAGTTCCAAATTTGTCACCCGACCAAGTGTCAAATGTATGATTTTTTTTGTGGAGGGGTGTGCACATTTGTAAATAGTTCTACTCTACGTGAACTTTTGCTCGAGGAAAGTTAACTGTGTAGCGAGGTTCTACTCTAACTCGCTAGACAGTTGACATACCTCGATCAACAAACAATTAATTTACCTTGCTACTAGACATGCGCAAATCATGTCCGACAGCGGATTGAACCTGGAACGACTCCTCGCCCTGCCGGACCTGGTTCTCGGAACCAGGTTCGCGGAACTAGGTAGTTCCACAGTCTGAGTATAGACATGCCGGAGTATAGTCTAAACAGCTCACCAGTTCCAGGGAATATAATATGTTTTTTATAATACTTGCATTTAATAGACTTGTTCGAGAATATATTTCTCTAAACTGGATCGATTTACCAGTTCCTCGGATTCGGATTGTAAGAAAATACACATGCATATTTTGGAACATATGAATTTACGAATATCAACATAACGTAAATATAATACACGTATCGCGCACCCATGTCCCACGTTGTATATTACCGAGCGGAACCAATCAACCGATCCCCCATCTCGCTCCCACTCGTGGGAGTCGTGCGTGACTCGCATTTCGCATCTCAGTTCGTTCCAGTTCCGGAGCGGCCGCCCGCACCTATTTCGTTCCCTTTCCCGTCTCCATCTCGCATCTCCAGCTCCGGACCGGATTAGAACTAGCTGAACCTGCTTTAGCGGACCTCTATCGTTCAAAGTTCCGGAGCTACCGCCGCCGCCGCACCGCGCGAAGCGCTCGCTATCGATTTCGTTCTCTTTCCCATCTCCGTCCCGCATGTCCATCTCCGGAACTAGCTGAACCTGGTTTAGCGGACATGTCGGAACGAACTCCAATCATTCCGGTCGGTGACATAGTTCCTGGAACTATTACGATCCGGAACGACACATGTCTACTTGCTACACAGTTGACATACCTCGTTACACAGTTCACGTACCTCGATACACAGTTGACGTACTTCGCTACACAGTTGAAATACCTCCACCAATAGTTCACTAACCTCGCTACACAGTTGACATACCTCGCTACACAGTTGACGTACCTCGCTACACAGTTGACGTACTTCGCTACATAGTTGACATACCTCCACCAATAGTTCACTAACCTCGCTACACAGTTGACGTACCTCGCTACACAGTTGGCATACCTCGCTACACAGTTGACGTACCTCGCTACGCAGTTGACATACCTCGACCAGCAGTTCCTGCAGCTCGCTGTGCATCCTATCGATGAGCAGCTCTATCCCGCGCAGCACCTCCGCCCGCCCTCGTTGCAGCGCGTGGTAGGCGGCCGGTGCCTGCCCGCCCTGCGCTAGGGCGGCACAGCGGGCTACTTCCCGCGCCATCGTCGTTATGAACGCCGCTGGTCTGGTACAATATACGATGGTTACCAGTCATACATTAACATACAATACAATACAATACAAAATTATTTATTGTTCACCAAAAAAACAATAAGATACCAACTTCAAACTACGAAATTAATATTATAAGGCAGTACAATGGGCGGTCTTATCGCTTTTAGCGATTTCTACCAGACAACCTTTGGATGGACAGAAATTGTAGTAGCAACTGAGGTTGGTGGAGGTGTACAAATTTACATAAATATAATATGTAAAGTTAATAAACTACATATACTACACATAAATATAGGTTATATCATATATTCAAATGGATAAGTAGTGTTTATATACTATAGTTAACAGTTATATATAATACCATTGCAATTTCAATTTCATTCAATTAGCTGGTCTGTTACATTATAAAACGATTACCAGTTAAGTTTTTTATGCTCGATAGGCAAGCATTTGACCACAATCTCACCTGATGGAAAGCTATGATGCAGCCGAATTGGACCTTGCTTGCCTATTCACTCTAGACTTGAAGACTACCAGATTATACCGTTCGGGGAACAAAGACGAGAGCAATGCGTTCCACTCCTTCGCAGTACGGATGATAAACGTAGAAGCGAATCGCTTCGAGCGAACTGTAGGTTTTTTTTTTTTTTTTTTTTATTTATTTGGAAAACCAAACAGCCTTCTTACAAAATAAGTCAGAAACATGAGAATGAGAGCACCTAGGCCAACATAGGTTATCACTTATATAAACACCTCGGTAAAGGTACACGAAAACTAAATAATTAATTATTGCTAAAACTAACAATATGTCCATTTAAACTTCACTTCACTTCAATATACAATACAATACAAAACACTTTATTGCACCAAATAAAATAACATAAAAAACAATCATATTATTTATATCTAAGTACAATGGGCGGAAAAGCGATCTCTTCCAGTCAACCTTTGGATGGAAAAAGAGAAAAACAACGTAGGTCAGTGTTGGAAAAGAATATATGGATGACATACCTTCAGTTCTCTCGAGATTTAAATGATATAAAAATGACAATTAAAATGATATAAATGAAACGCCTTAGTAAAAAGTGTACTGAGGCGTGACGTCACGAACTCCCACTCTTTTATTTTTGAAAATTTCTATTGATTTGTTAGATAAAAAAAAATATATCCAATGGTCTCTTTGTCAATTTCTATCGATATGTTAAACAAAAAAATACATGTCACATGATGATCTAACTGACGGAATAATTAGATTTTAACTCAGTGTACGGTTTATGCTAACCGTACAAAACACCCATTCTCGCGGGTCAGCAGTTAACGTGGATCCGAGTCAGTGCTCATCGCGCGGTGTCGCGATGAGCACTGACTCGGATCCACGATTGCACTCAATAAAACAACGATTGGACTTACACGTCCTTTTTTTTTTTTTTCTTTTTTATTTATTTGTGACAGGCTAGTGTTTGACCACTATCTCACCTGATGGTAAGTGACGATGTGATCGAAGCTGGTAAACACACTAGACCTGTAATACGCAGGCTCTCAAGCTTGTTACTCAACCAATTTTGACGACCCAGTTGGCGCAGTGGACAGGTGTCCGCCCTCTGCGCCGTGGGTCCTGGGTTCGATTCCCGGCAGGAGCACAAATTCCTTCCCAAGGGATATTTGTGCTTCTGGTTCTGGGTGTAATGTGTGTGTGATGTAAATGTTTCCGGCACCCACGATACAAGTCTTTGAACTTAGTGTGGGGCTGTGAGTGTGAATGCGTTTGTTTTGTTTGTTTGTTGTTAATTACTAAAACTACCTAACAACAATCAAGGAGTACGTTATGCACCATACACCCAGGGGACCGTTCAAGTATTACGTAAGCACTATAGGGGGGCGGGGGGGTCTTTCTTTTGCTATTTTTGATGACATGGGGGGTAAGGGGGTCTAGATGATGATTACGTCATCCATAGTTATTAACTTTTTTACACATATTGTCTATGCTTAAAAACAAAACGCATTTTTGGGGATTCCCACGAATAATGTATACGTTTAGGTATTTTCTTATTTCTAGAATTATAACTTCTGCTCATGAATCAATAAAAAAAACAATACATTAAGTAGGTAATAGAAAAATGTTTACGTAAGCATGGGGGGGGGTAAGAGCTTTGCTTACTTTTGCTGACAAGGGGGATGGGGGGGTAAATAAATGTAATTAATCTGCTTACGTAATACTTGAACGGCCCCCAGGTAATAGGGATGTTATCCCATAAATAATATTATTAGTTTTATTACCTAGCTGTAGCTATAAGGGTGAGGGCGTGACGCGCTGTGCGGCAGGAATCGGCCTGTGGAGTGAGCGGCAAGCCGTACGTCATTGATGGCACCAGCTTATCCGCGTCGGAGCACATTTCTAGTAGGCCTGGTAAACAAACACATATCTAAAAGACCTGGTAAACAAACATATGTTTAAAAAGAACTGGTAAACAAACACAACTCTAAAACTATCTGTACTAACTGGCTGTAATTTTGCGAATCTGACAATAGAATCATTAACTTCCATGAGTGCCTCTTTGGGGTCCATGTGAATAAATGATTTTGTTTTTGATTGATTTTGATTTTATCGTGAGTATAACACATTATGTTAAAATGTTATATTCGGCTTAAAACACGAAAATTTAGACTTACTTTGTAGTCGACTAGGCCTCGGCGCGTGCCCGAGCCGCACGCCTCCGCGTATCGCGCGTCTGACTCATCCTGATGAAGGACAATTAATTTGTCCGAAACTAGTCGACTACAAAGTAATAGAAATTTTCGTGTTTTAAGCCGAATTTAAAATTGAAACATAACAACTCTAAGATCTGGTAAACAAAAATATATTTAAAAAGACCAGGTAAATAAACATATATCTGGTACACCTGGTAAACAAACATATACCTGAAAAGACCCGGTTAACAAACATAACTCTAAAATACCTGTATATATATTTCTATAAGATCTGTTAAACAGATATATCTCGTAAAAGACCTAGTAAACAAACATACTTCTAGTAGACCTAGTAAACAAACATACTTCTAGTAGACCTAGTAAACAAACAGATACATCTTGTAGTCTTGGTAAACAAACACATACCTCTAGTAAATCTCGTAGACCAGGTGAGATAATGGTCAAACAATAGCTTATCAGAGATAAAAAAAAGAAAACAATCTTTATTAGGCCTGATTCACCAAAAACAAACATTTCTCTAGCAGACCTGGTAAACAAACATATTATCTCTTAATAACTTGGTAAACATAACATAACGTAAACGTAAAGCATGCACACTCACAGCCACCCAATGAGTTCGATGATTTGTGTCGTTGGTGTCGGAAACATTCACATCACGCAATCACAACCAGAACCACAACACAAATTTTCTTCGAGGTAAAAACCTGTGTTCCCGCCGGGATTCGAACCCGATGCCCCTGTTTAGACGGCGAACGCGCACCCAACTATGCTAAAGGGCAGTAACAAACATATTTATAGTAAACCCGGTTAACGATCAGGCGGTGTAGCAATATGTATTACCGAGGAGCACATGACTCTGGTCCAAATAAGGCTCCCATACAGTGAACCCTCGTCCCAGCAGGTCGACGGCCGCCCGACGGAGCGGCGTGTGGGCGGGCAGCCGCGGGCAGGGCGGCGACAGCAACAGGTGCGTGAGCGCTAGGGCGGTCAGACGGGCTAAGTTGTTGGACGAGCTGAGGGTGAAACCTAAGGACACGACGGGTAACTTGAAACACAAGTTTTTACTCTTCTTCAACTGATTTGATAATTCACGCAAAACTAAAACGCCTCCTAAAACTATACATATATACATAAAAGACCTTAACCTATAAGGCATCGCGCTTATAGGTAACTTAAGAGCTCAAGCCCACTGAGTACTTGAGTTATCTATAGTTTTAGGAATTATAGGCAATTGGCCCGTAAATAGTTAGTTTAATCTGAAAAAAAAATAGTACAGGACATATAACATATATTATACGTCTTCAAGTCTATAAACTGTGACTTTGGCGGCCTACCAAATTTTTATTTTCCGACATAGATTTTTTTTATTATTACTATTAAACCGATTTCGTACTCTACTTGCAGAACTTTTATCAACGATACACCACAAGGGTAGATAAAAAAACAAAAATATTTTGCTCCCCGCTTACGTGTACGGGTGCCCCCTTATTATTTTCATTTATTTCACTTTAAATTCCATTTCTGGCTTTGGGCCATATCTTTACGTATTCTCAGAAAATTTCAAGTTATTCGCTTGTATGATTTAGACGCTAGATGCTTTTGACAGACGGACGGACGGACATAGTACTGAACCACCTAAGACAACTTAGAGATCTCGCTTTACTCGATTACATATATACTACAGTATCAGCCAATAGCGTGCGTTTTGCTATTTAGAATTTCCAATGCATTTTCATCGTTCTATTCATTAAAATTCCAAATCAATAAGCATTTAAGAGGGTTTTTTTCTTTTGTCTTCTCTCTCGCTCGCACAATTCGATATTTTTAATAAGTACAATTATGTACGTGTGTTTTTGAAAATGTTTTCAACTAACTATATGGACATTAGTACAAGGATGTTTCAAACTTATTTTCGCTATCATCATATAAGCTCATCCTTCATTAAGATGAGAAAAAACAAAGTTCTCAAATTTCAATGTGATTTTCACGCTTTCTTCGTTTAACTTAAAGATATGAAAAACGAAAGGTAGATTAAAACATTCATTGTATTAATGTCCATATAGTTGGTTGAAAACATTTTCAACAACACACGTAGCTAATTGTATTTATTAAAAATATCGAATTGTGCGAGCGAGAGAGAAGAAAAATGGAATAAACCCTCTTAAATAAAATAATAATAGTCTATAATTCTATAGATATAGTTAGGTTAATATTATTCTTGTATTAGTAATATAAAAATGTAAAAAAAAATGCGCCGCCGAGTTTCTTGCCAGGTTGTTCTCAAGATGGCTGTAATTTTGCGAATCGGGCAGTAGATTAATTATTTTCATGAGTGCCTCTTTGGAGTCCATGTGGATAAGCGATTTTAATTTTATAAAGTTTCAATATTAATATTTGACCTATATTTAAATTTATGCATATTACGTATCAAATGACGACCCAGTTGGCGCAGTGGACAGGTGTCCGCCCTCTGCGCCATGGGTCCTGGGTTCGATTCCCGGCAGGAGCACAAATTCCTTTCCAAGGGATATTTGTGTTTCTGGTTCTGGGTGTAATATGTGTGATGTGAATGTTTCCGGCACCCACGATACAAGTCTTTGAACTTAGTGTGGGGGTGTGAGTGTGAATGCGTTTGTTTGTTTGTAAATGAATATAATTATTATAATTTATTTAGGTTATGTACCTTACTATACATTTTTATTTTCTTCTAAACTTGTATTACACCCCCGTTTCACCGAATTATTTAAAATCTTCTCCATCCAAAGGTTGTCTGGAAGAGATCGCTTTTAGCGATAAGACCGCCGATTGTACACTTTAATTTAATTTTTTTATCCTTATTTTAAGTGATGTATGTAAGATGGGATAATAAAGAGTTATCTATCTATCTAAATAAGATAAATAGGGCATACCTTCGACAACCGAACTCTTCCTGCTGTCGCCATCCTTGCGTCTCTTGTTGCCAGCACCTACAAATAATAATTATCGGTTGAATAAAAAGAAATGAGAATTGTTTAACTATCTAACTTAAGTTTAAACGTGCAATTCTTGTATATATGTATGTATATATAATCTGAATGTCCAAAGATTTTCATGAAATTTAGTTTGCAGGGGGTTTCGGGGCGATACATCGATCTAGCTAGGTTTCATTTTAAGAAAACGTTATTTACCAAAAAAAAAAAATTGGTTGTCTGCAAAGTCGCTTTAATAGACGATAATATTAAATGATAACGTCATAAGACGAACGCTTGGCCGATCGTGCCTCTCTATCGCTTGTTCCGCGCTCTCGCTTGCACGCTCAGGCTCAGGCGGAACGTGACACTTTTTCTTGCGTGCAGCCGGTGTTCATCGATTTATAAGACGTTATCACGTCAAAAAACCGAGCAAAGCTCATCCAAGTACTTCCATTTAAGTACATAATTTTTAGTTCCGTCCGAGGTCATCAAACTAGATGCAGTAAGCACTCGTGTCTCGACGACTTATTACTTCCCAAAATGAGTCATGGTAACTGATATAATGGAGATGCGGCAACTAAGTCGTTTAAAATGGTTGTGATTGTGTGTGTGATGTGAATGTTTCCAGCACCCACGACACAAGTCATCGAACTTAGTGTGGGGCTGTGAGTGTGAAAGCGTTTATTATTTATGTTTTTTTTTTAATCTTAAAATTATCACCAATGCCTCATAATGTTGTCAAACGTCTCTGAGCACAGTTATTAGTATATATATTTATGTTATATATTTTTTCAGATTAAAAACATATCAATCTAGGTTCCTGGATAGTGTTTATTTCAAAATAATTACTTAAAACGAAATATAAACCAATTGATTTCCACACATTATTACGACGTAATTGTCGCATGTTTAACTTATTCGTTTTGTATTAAAAACTTACACATTTCTTTTGTCATTACAACAGGAACATAGATTATCATTTCAAGGTACTATTAATGCAAAAAACAATGGCTAAACATTACATTTTTATTAATATTTTTTGGTATTACGGCACCTATCATAATTTCTAATGATTGGTCGAGCTCGACACTCTCTTCGAAATGTCTCGCCACCGTGGTCCGGCAGCTGTCCTAGAGCTACTCACCTTCGCTGGTTATATCTTGTCCAAACTCTGCTCCAATTACTCCCAACAACACCACCGCTGTGGTTTGCTTGCGTTTCAACTCGGCAATGGAAGAGGGTTTGCGGATGATCTCTTCTTCTTCCTCTTCAAACTCTTCTTCTTGCTGGAAGAGGAAACGAAAAACTATACAATATATTTTGCAAATGAATTTTTTAAAGCTCTAATTGCTAATGGTTTTAATTATTATATATATTACAAAATGCTTTCAAAATCACAAGCCCACACTAAGTTCGATGATTTGTGTCGTGGGAGTCGGAAATATTCACATCACACACACAATCACAACCAGAACCTACTGTTATCCGATTCGGTTCTGTCACAGGAAATTTTATTTTAGGAAACGTAATTTGGTGACCATTTATCCATTTTGGTAACCGTTTAGAATTTTTTTGGTATTAAAATAGGTACTTTTTTGGGCAGTGTTTAAACACAAGCCATTATAAAAGTGACTATTGATCAGATCTTGATCAAATTTAAATGGGACCATCGGAAAGCAATATCTTTCAAACTAAAATATCGGTTCACGTGGAAAGAAGTTATAAGGTAACAAAAAAAAAATACAGTCAGACAAAGAAGAAATACAGACTTGAGTACCTCCTCCTTTTTATGAAGTCGGTAGAAAAACCGACTTCAACGTTTTGTCTCCCTTTTTTTTTGAAGTCGGTTAAAAACAATAATGCAGTTAGCCGTACCACGAAAGACTCTATGGTTGAAATCATGTCCCGAGAGGTTTCTGTTATTTTAACCGACTTCAAAAAAAAAAGAAGGAGGTTCGTAATTCGACTGTACTTTTTTTTATGTGTGTTACCTCATAACTTCTTTCGTTGTGATTTTGATGATGATTTTTTTTATTTGAAAGCTGGTGCTTTCCATGTGGCCGGCTATTAATTGCATTATTGTTTTTAACCGACTTCAAAAAAAAGGAGGAGGAATGAAATTTGATCAAGATCTGATAACTAATTTTTGAGTTATCGTCAATAATGAGTGTTTAATACGTTAAATCTGATCAAGGTTCCGAAGATAAAGCGGTGAAGTCGGTTTTTTTAAAGCTTTGCTTGCGTTTAATTATTATACAATTCACGCTGTCTACTAGTATGTTGGATGAATCTGACAGAAGAGTCTTTAACTTTCATGAGTGCCTATTTGGAGCCCGGGTAAATAAACGATTTTGATTGTATTACCTTTTCAACTGGTTCTTTGGGTGTGGCGTGCGGATTGATGCTCTCTGTATGTGTGTATAGAGGCAGGTATTGTGCCCAGTTGTCGACTAGTGTCTTACGACCTTTTGGACCGAGCCTGGGAAAACAATTAAAGAAATCAGCAAGCCATTTTTCCATAAAGTCGACAAATGTTATTTTTAACATAAACACTTTCACACTCAAAGCCCTATACTAAGTTCGATGACTTGTTTCGTGGGAACACAAGTTTTCTCCTCAAGTGGAATTTGTGTTTCTGGCTCTGGATGTGATTGTGTGTGTGATGTGAATGTTTCTGGCACCCACGACACAAGTCATCGAACTAAATGTGGGGATGTGAGTGTGAAAGTATTTAAGTTTTAAACGTTTTTTTTTTCTCTTAAACCATTTACCACTAACCTGCCAAGTTCAGCCAATAGAAGCGCTTGCGAAGCGTCCCGCACTTCCAAGCAGTGGTGCTGCCATCTACGCGCCAACATCTCAACTTGCGGACGCTTGAAGCTTTTCGCTCCTGGAACAAAGATCACCATCAATACAAGAGAAATAAAATACTTTTTTATTTACAATGTTTCTTAGATTTATATTTTTTTATGCCCGACAGGCAAGCATTTAACCACAATCTCACCTGATGGATAGTGATGATGCGACTGGAGATGTAGCATGCTTGCCTAGAAGGTACCTATTCACTCTTGTCACTGACTTGAAGACTCCCAGATTATACCGTTCGGGAACAAAGATTGAGTTCCACTCCTACGCAGTACGGATGACAAACGTAGAAGCGAAATGCTTCGAGCGAAATGGAGGTATGTCAACCATATATGGCTCGCGTTTGACAGTTTGTCTTGTTGTTATAAGGTAAAACGGGCATGAAACTTCTAACAACAAGACAAACATTCTCATCGACCACATCTTCGCTTACCATCAGGTGAGATGGCGGTCAATCTTCAGTTTGCTTGAAGAGTTTCGCTTCTAAGTTTACGCATAATTGTATGCTTTTATTTGATTGTTTACTATAATATATTGCCGAAAATTAAATGTCAACATTACATTTGAAATCAATATAAATACTTATTTCAAATTGCAGCATATTCCAGCACTTTAAAATGCAGCTATTTTACTTTCCATCTTCAAACCAATCACCGTCAAGGAAAGTTGACCAATCATACACATCAAAAATGCGTGAACTGACGTCACGAACCAGTTAAGCCAATAGCGTGCGTTTTGCTATTTTGAATTTCCCATCCTTTTTTATTATTTTTCTATCGACTTCACAAAGAAGAATGGAGTGTTGTTCTCATCTTTGGGACGGTTCAGCTAAGTACCTGCTTGAGGCTCATGAAATTATTGAGCGAAGAGCCAAGAGACTTATTAACAGCGACCAACCGATGCAAAACTTCAGAGCTGGGGCATCGTCGCATGGTGGCGAGTCTCTCGGTATCTTATGGGATACATTTCGGAGAGTGTGCAACGGAATTACAAAATCTAATTCCCCCATCCCCATTCTATTATCGGACATCGAGACAGACTCCTACGACACCGCTATATGGTAGACATTCCACAAGTGCGGACGAAGCGTTTTGCTTCCACATTCATTATGTGAACCGCTAAAAAATGGAACT
Organism: Lomographa bimaculata; assembly: GCA_948107665.1. Taxonomy (NCBI): domain Eukaryota; kingdom Metazoa; phylum Arthropoda; class Insecta; order Lepidoptera; family Geometridae; genus Lomographa; species Lomographa bimaculata. The sequence continues at coordinate 3,742,899 of OX403612.1, read as the reverse complement.
CCTTACCCGTGTCTGGTTTCCTGATAAATATAATATGGGAGTCTTTAAGTCGCGAGTGAATATGCATCTTTTTGGCAAACGTGCTCCATCGTCGACCGCATCGTCGCAGGTATTATGTAATTTTTGACTCATTTAATACTTGACAATTACCAGCAGCGACCACTTTATCCGGCAACAGCACGCAATGCAGAGTTGCTAGCAGGGACCAGCCTTGCTTGATGTGAGCTTGCTGCGCTGCCAGCTGCTCCTCCCTTTCTTCGTCACCAGCCCATGATGTAGAGCTTCTGGTTGAGGGTCTGTTTAAAAGAGGATGGCCATCGTTAAATTAGCTTACTAAGTTCTGGATCAAAATCAAAATCAAAATCGTTTATTCACATGGGCCCCAAAGAGGCACTCATGAAAGTTAATGAATCTATTGCCAGATTCGCAAAATTACAGCCATCTCGAGAAGAACCTGGCAAGAAACTCGGCGGCGCATTTTTTTTTTCATTCATTTAAAAAAAAAAAACATTCTATAATTTCTAATACACCATTTTCTTAACCTAGGTGTTATTATGGTAGTCGCTAGAAAGAGCCTGTGCAGTTTGCCTCCATGCATCCTTGTCATTAATATAGTCTGTGGTCTTATAATAAGCTTTCTTAATTAATGCCCGTTTTATTAAAGATTTGAACTTTCCCAGTGGTAATTCAGTTACGATTTTAGGAATTCTATTGTAAAATCTAACCCCATTTGCCATAAAAGATTTATTCGTTTTGCTTAATCTAAATGCGCGCACTGTAATTTTATGCTTATATCTAGTATTAAGATTGTGTGCGTCGCTTCTTAATTTATATTTACCAATATTTTTGCGTACATGCATAATATTTTCAAAGATGTAAAGCGAAGGCATGGTAAGTATGCCTGTATCTTTAAAGAATGAAGCTGAAGATCTTCTGGTAGAAGCAATTAGTGAGTAAACTAGGTGGTAGGGTATTGCCATCTGGTGATAAAGTGGTCGGATGTTAAACTGAAGCAAAAACAAAAACTATTTTTTGACGATTTGACAACCCAGTTGGCGGGGTGGGCAATCTGCGCCCTGGGTCCTGGGTTCGATTCCCGGCAGGAGCACAATTTTTCTCCCCAAGGGAGATTTGTTCTTCTGGTTCTGGGTGTGATTGTGTGTGTGTGATATTTTTTTTGCATTTAAATTCTCTTTTGTATTGCTTTTGTACCGTAGTAAAATCGAATATATTACCCTATAGAACTGCGCGGTCACCCAATAGGAAACATGCATTATCGATTATTTTAAAAATAATATAAAAAAAAAGTTGACAGGTCATTGGAATCAGTTCTCGCGAAACGCGATTTTTAATCAAAAAAAGTAAAACAAAAAAAAGGTAAGTGATTTTATTGAAGGATATTTTATCTGTGCTGGCAAAATTAGTAAAAAATAATAAATGAGGGTAGGTGGTACGATAAAAAGCTAAACAGTGGATGGAAGTAAGACTGGAAGGCGAAATATAGATATAAGTTTTCCTGGCGATGCTAGGTGAGTGTAATTGAATACTTTTTTGTAGTCTTGAGTGCTGGCCCGCTCTAAGGCCATGCGCCATCACCGCTTCGCAGAAGGAGACCACCGCCTGCCACAATCTCTCACTGCCGAGCATGGCGTCTACCACGCTCGGCAGGATAGATGGGAGCCTGAATAAACATTGCTAAACCTTGTCAATCAGTTAAGATCAACCAGGCCAAACCGCAGCACGAGTACTACCTGGAACCTGAAAGCTGGACTTAAATTAATAATAAAAAAGCAAGCTGAACATTTCCGAACGTTTCACCTGTGCAACCTCCTGGCCTGTTCTTGTTCTGGGACGAAGCTAGCGTTGCTCATAGACATGAGAGTGTTGGCCAGCGCCACGATGGAGAGCAGGTGGTTTGTTGTGAGGGTGGTGCTCAGCTCCCAGTGTAGTTTCGACGAGAACAGTCTGAAAATAACCAAAATTATATTAGTTTTAAGAACAACCTGGTCACGGGCGATTTTAGAGCATATGCTGTAGAACATAGTATCATATTCTGTTTACATGTTTTATCTAGCCTGGATCTCATTCGGATAGGATAGGAAACAACAACAACAAACAAACGCATTCTCACTCACACACTAAGTTCAAAGTCTTGTATCGTAGGTGCCGGAAACATTCACATCACACACACATTACACCCAGAACCAGAAGCACAAATATCCCTTGGGAAGGAATTTTTGCTCCTGCCAGGAATCGAACCCAGGACCCACGGCGCAGATGGCGGACACCTGTCCACTGCGCTAACTGGGTCGTCAAGTGGGAAAGGAAGTAATAAGCATTTTCCCCCATACAAAAAGAAAAGGGATTGTATAACCCAGGTTCGTATTAGGGCCTGGCGCTGGCGCCGGGGCAAGTTGACTGCTAGCGCGACTATATCTTGCCCCACCTCGGCGATGGACTGCTCACAGGGGTGTTTTTAGTGGGTTTGAGCCCCACACAGCCTTTGCCCCTGTGAAGGACAGGAAGTACAAGGCCTTTCCCTTTGTGCAAAAGAACAAATAAATAACATGACAGAAATGCTTTCACACTCACAGCCCCACACTAAATTCGGTGACTTCTGTTGTGGGTGCCAGAAACATTCAAATAACAGACACAATCACACCCAGAACCATAAAAACAAATTTCTCTTGGAGAGAAAGTTTGTGTAGCCACCGGGAATCGAATCCGATGCCCGCTGTTTAAAAGGCGAACACGTGCAACCAACTTTTTTTTAATTCAAGGTAGTCAAACTTTTGACCGCAATCTCACCTGATGGTAAGCGACGATGTGGTCGACGATGGAGCATCCTTGCCTAGAAGATACCTATTCACTCGTGACTTGAAGACTCCTATATTGTACTCATCAGGAAACACCGACTCAGGCAAGGAGTTCCATTCCTTTGCAGTTCGCACAATGAATGTGGAAGCAAAACGCTTCGTGCGTTTGTGGAATGTCTACCATATAGCGGTGTCGCTTAGCAGTTTGTCTGCTTGTCTGATGATAGAACGGGGATGGGGGAACTAGATCGTGCAGTTTCTTGGCAACTTTGCCAACGGGCAGGATTTTTTTAATGTTATTGTTTGACTACTCAAGCAAGTCACTCGCCTGATGGTAAGCGCCACGCTGGCCAATTACAGTCAAATCAAATCAAATCGTTTATTCACATGGGCCCCAAAGAGGCACTCATGAAAGTTAATGAATCTATTGCCAGATTCGCAAAATTACAGCCATCTCGAGAAGAACCTGGCAAGAAAATCGGCGGCGCATTTTATTTTTCATTCATTTTTTTAAAAACATTCTTAATTTCTAACACATAATTTTCTTAACCTAGGTTTTATTATGGTAGTCCCTAGAAAGAGCCTGTGCAGTTTGCCTCCATGCATCCTTGTCATTAATATAGTCTGTGGTCTTATAGTAGGCTTTCTTAATTAATGCCCGTTTTATTACAGATTTGAACTTTCCCAGTTCAGTGTTACCCAGAGTTATGAACTTAAAAAGGTCAAAATCCTGAACGGCAAGGAACTGCGCTCGTCCCCCTAAGAAATTAGATGTTAAATCTCTTTAAGCTCTGTAATTTAACTGGGAACATTCCCCTTCATATGGCAATGTCGCGTAAAAATAAGGCTGACGAAATTATGCAAATTAATAGAGAGCCGTTAACAGTTTCTCTTCTACATACCTGGTGAGCTTCTCCTGCCTCAACAGTTCTGGTGGAAGACCAGAGGTGTTCAGTATTGGGTCATCAGGGGCGGCGGCGCAGGCCTCCGCCCATCCACCGAGCCACGTGGGCAGCTGGACGGCCATGTGCCCGTGACGGGAGACCACGCCGAAGCAGACGGGGACCTGAGGAAAGTGACATTTCGGGTTATTTCTATTTATATATTTTTTAAAGAACATATCTAGAAAACGGTTTAAAATCTAAGAACTTTTAAGAGGGACTTTTCAGAATTATTACGCGGTAGGACTCTTTAGCAGAGTCCGTCTGTACCTCACCACCACCAGATATTCAACCGCCAAGCAATAGAGTGCAAACATTCTTGTGATTCAGACCAGAGAACGGTAAATTACTTACCATAGGTCTCAGCAGTCCAAGCTTGGACTCACAGACCCTATCCAAGTCCGGATCGAGTCCCCAAGCATGGAGCAAGGAGATCAGGATCTGGGCGATCTCCATCGTGTGTGGAGGCTCAGCCAGGGACATGTCTCGAGGGCGGTTCCTCTTCTGGTTGGCTTCATCTGGAGCAAAGAGAATAAGAATAATATTAATAAATCTTTATTCACAAAAATAATATAGCATATGACATAGTACATAAAGAAAATCTTAAAATTACGTAAAATTATAAATTATGGCATAGTTTGAGGGCAGTAGATAAGCCTTTAATTATGCACGACTGGGGATTCCTAGTTCCCACACTAGGATATCCTGTGTTGTGGGTAACAGTAAGTATGACAAGGTCAATTACAAAAAAGAAACCCTGTTTTAACTAATTTTAAAAAAAGGAGGAGGTTTTTAATTCGTATGTTTTTTGAAGTACTTACAACTACGTTACTGTTTTTTACTTTATCCTTGTAACGGTGTTCATTGTGTTGGTGATCAATAAATAAATAAGTAATATATAATATACACCTAGGTTAATATAATTCCTGTATTAAGACTGATTAAAAAAAAATATGAAAATATGCGCCGCCAAGTTTCTTGCCAGGTTCTTCTCGATATGGCTGTAATTTTGCGAATCTGGCAGTGTTCACTTTCATAAGTGCCACATTGGGGCCCATGTGAATAAAAAAAAACAAACGCATTCACACTCACATCCCCACACTAAGTGCAAAGACTTGTATCGTGGGTGCCGGAAACATTCACATCACACCCACATTTCACCCAGAACCAGAACAAATATCCCTTGGGAAGGAATTTGTACTTCTGCCGGGAATCGAACCCAGGACCCACGGCACAAAGGGCGGACACCTGTTCACTGCGCCAACTGGGTCGTCACTTTTAACGATTTTGAATATTGAATGTTTGAATTTTTAACAGCACATTTTTTGAATAAGCGAGGGTACACATAAGATAAATGCGTATTAAACATTAATTGATGAACCAATTAAGATAAAACTCGTAACAGGAAGAAGAACATTCGAGAGTTCAGTAACCGGTATAATCATTTTAATTATATCAACTAATTAATAGCTTCCTGTTTCCTTATTTACGGATGTTCTAATAAAAAATCTGATATTTAAATATTTATAACATTTAAAACGATTTTTAATGTTATAAATATTTCATGTAAATGATAATGATTTGTTCTCCACGCTGTTACACGTGACTTCACTCGCGTAAAAAGTAAATAAATAAAAAAATTAAATAAATTGAACTGCCCGTCGGCTCAGTTGGGTGGCGTTCGCCTTCTGAGCAGGGGTATCGGGTTCGATTCCGGCGGGAACACAAGTTTTCTCCCCAAGGAACATTTATGTTTATGTTTAAACGCTTTCACACTCACAGACCCACACTAAGTTCGATGACTTGTGTCGTGGTTGCCGGAAACATTCACATCACACGCACAATCACAACCAGAACCAGAAACACAAATTTTCCTTGGGGAGAAAACTTGTGTTCCCGCCGGGCATCGAACCCCATGCTTAGAAGGCGAACGCCACCCAACTAAGCCAAGGGCAGTTCAAAATAAGTAGCTTTTATAAAGTTTGTTTTATGACTATGCCCCATATAGAGGCACTAAAGAAAGTTCTTTGTTTTTAATTGTCAGATTCGCAAATCTACAGCCTCCTTGAGCCTCGGATCTACAAATATACAAATACGAAAAGTTTTTTTTTCTACTGACTTCACAAAAAAGGGAGGAGGTACTCCATTTGACTGTATTTATTTTTCTTTCATGTGTGATAGATACCTCATAACATCTTTCCACGTGAACCGATTTTGTTATTTTTAGTTTGAAAGATGTTGCTTTCCAATTGGTCCCATTCAAATTTGATCAAGATCTGATCAGTAGTTTTTAAAGGTTTGCTTTCCAACGTCGTTAATGAGGGTAAAACCGTGCAACGCAGATAGTATCCTTGTGCTTACAGTTCGACGCGACGGTTTCACAGAATTATTAAAAATCTTCTTCATCCAAAGGTTGTCTGGAAGAGGCCGCTTTTAGCAATAAGACAGCCGATTGTACACTTTAATTAAAGTTTTTAAAATTTGTTGTAAGTGATTTATGTAAGTTCTTACAATAAAGCGGTATCTATCTATTAACACATAGGCTACTTTTAATAATGACTTGATAATGGCAGGCGAAGCCGCAGGGCAAGGCTAGTACATCTATATAATATGTATCATTTGACGCGGCTTGTAAATCGAGGTCACAGTATATATATAACACAGTAGGCTGTTTGCCAACCGTCCGCAAGCGTGATTCCTCTGTGGCGCAACATAGAATCAAATGACTTAGTTGTAAAATAGGAACCTAAGTTATGTCTCTTACGTATCAAGTTATGTCTTTGTTCTATTAAGTTGTAAACTTTAAGAGAGAGAACTTACGAGTATGTTTCAAATGTTATTTATTTAGTTTAATAGCTGACAATAGATAAATAATTATAGAGACATAATGAAAAAAATTCTTAAACTATGCGTATAAAGGGTGGTCTTATCTCTCAGAGCAATCTCTTCCAGACAACCCAGAACAGAGGAATAAGAACACAAATAATATGCATTAAAAACCTAAACATAAACGCTTTCACACTCACAGCCCCACACTAAGTTCGATGACTTCTGTCGTGTGAGCCGGAAACATCCACATCACAATCAGAACCGGAAACACAATATTTCCTTGGGGAGAAAACGTATGTTTCCACCGGGAATCAACCCCGTTACTCCTACTTAGAAGGCGAACCCGCGCCCAACTAAGCCAATGGACAGTTTCACTATGCCAATGCCTGCATGGTGGTCAAACGTTTACCTATCATGAATAAAAAAAACAATAAATAATGTATGTAAGTATACTCTGATATTATTATAAAACATAAACGCACTCATTTCACATTATTGTCATGTATTGTTTATGTAGTTTAAACAATGTATTTACATTATTTGAAATTTTATTTCATTCATTTTATCGCACCACCGTCCCTAAATTGTCTTTTCATTTATAATTCCATCCAAAGGTTGTCTGGAAGAGATCGGTCTTAGCGATAAGACCGCCCATTGTACCTATCTTTATAAGTTTCTCTGTACCTTGTATTTATCTTTTGGTGTCAATAAAGAGTTTTTGTATTGTAATAAATTACTCAAACTACGCAAAATCCTGCGAAACAATAAAAAAAAACAATTAGCGAAATCAAATTAGGAAGCGTGCGAACATGCGGCCTACGCATTCTCATGTCGGTCAAGGATACTGCTTGATTGTTTTTGATAATATTATAGCCGATGTGGCCGAGCTCAAGGTAGCGCAACTTGATATAAAAAATCATTTATTAACGTGAACAAGGTCTATAGAACAAAGGGTAGGGTTTTGGTCTCTACGAGGCGAGTGCCTCTTTGGAGTCCATGTGAATAAACTATTCTGATTTCTGATCTGTAGGTCTATTCTGGTCGTTAAACTACGATGTAGGTTTATTCTGGTCGTCAAACTACGATTGTTCTAATTGATGCGACGTCGATACGACACAATCGATTTGTTGACATTTCAGTTGATTCGATGGTTCATAAGAAAAGAAAATCGTTCGTTTTCGACGTCGCGTCGATGTAAAGATAACCTATGCCCGGAATAGACCTCCTCTGTAGAATTTCCACAAAAAGAGTTTTTTGAAGTAGTAACAATAGGTAGTTAGCGCTTTGGTATTTACTTTAGTTCATAGTAGTTTCTAAAAAAAAAAAACTGTTCGTTAGATGACGTCACACGTCCCCGTAAGACGTTAATAATAAGGAAGGTTAATTTCGTCGCTTCAGGCGGGTCTTGAGCAGCTCAGCGGTTAGAGCAATAGGGCATGAGACCCTATGGCCGCGGGTTCAAATCCCGCCTCAAGCGATAATTTTTCCTTTCTAAATTTATTACTATAGTTCTGCCTAGCATCGCTAATGCTATATAAATAAAATCAGTTGGTATTTACTTACTGTTAGCTTACTATTTTAATGTAACTAAATAAATAAATAAACAATATCTACGGACACATACAAAAATTGTCGAGATTTGATCAAGGGTTCCGGAGATAAAACGGTGAAGTCGGTTTTTTAAAACTTTGCTTGTATTTCAATTTTTGCAGATTAAGAGATAACTTGTGTCTCATTAAAACTTTTCTACCATATTAGCCGAAAATAAATTTCTCTCTAATATGTCTATGTGGTATATGACCACTATTTCACCTGATGGTAAGTGATGATTTGGTCCAAGATATTAAACACACTAAGCGTAGAATCCTACTAATATTATAAATCCGAAAGTTTGTGTGTATGTAAGTATGTTTGTTCCCTCATCACGCTTTAACAGCTAAACGGATTTAGATGAAATTTGGAATGTACATAGATTATACCTAGGATTAACACAGGCTACTTTTTAACTTGATAATAGCGGACGAAGCCGCGGGGCACGGCTAGTGAGAAATAATTGGCTAGTCGTAATAATAGTCGCTGTGACTAATTTCTGTGACTAATGCTAACTCAATAAATTGTAGCACTATAATACAGACCTCAGGTAAGTTCTAGACCCGCGTTAGGTCCAAGGCTAGACCCGCCTACATAATTCTAGGTATCCTGTCTAACAACTTGTGAAATATCCTTGATGTTATTTACTTTTAAAAATCACTGACCGGATTGCATTCCTATGTTTTAAACGTTTTAACATTTAGAACTCTATAGCATTGCTAACAAGATGCGAAGAAGTAGAACGTCTTTGTTCCCTGAACGGTATAATCTGGGTGTCTTCAAGTCTAGAGTGAATAGGTACCTTCTAGGCAAGCATGTTCCATCTTTAGCCGCATCTTCACTTTCCATCAGGTGAGATAGCGGTCAAATGCTTGCCTATCTAGTATAAAAAAAAGATATTTTGATGCAAATAAGGTCTCCCGGTTGATGGTAAGCGCTATGCCAGGGCAGCCCAGTCATTTTCCAATGTTTACCCCGATTAATATTTATTTCAAAATTTATTTTTTATTCTATATAAGCAAGCATTTGATGCAAAGTGACGATGTATCCGATGATAGAACATAGATAGATAAACTCTTTATTGAACACTCAGACAAAAAACAAAACAGAAAATAATTATTCACAAAAAAAGTGGAACAATATGCGGTCGCTTAAGGGATCTCTTTTAGACAATTTCGAAGACTTAAATCTTTTAAGAAGGCAAATTGTACTCAAAACGAGAATCAAACCCAGGACCGTAGCCACTGCGCCAACAGGGTCATTAAATAATCTTATTATTAAGCGTACTGAACTTGCAATTGGCAATGCAATTTGAGCTGGCATTGGTTGCTCGTCTACCTACCAAACAGCGGGTATCGGGTTCATTTCCCGGTGCTAACACAAATTATTATTTTTTGGTTATGTTTGACGTATTATGTAAATATTTTCGGCACCCATGATACGAGTCTTCGAACTTAATGTGGGGCTGTGAGTGTGAAAGCGTATATTGACTTTATGAAATCTAGGACACGCACAATTAATACACGCATTACGTATGAGTCAACACATGCGTGTGCGCACGTCACGTCATGACGCGGTGGCGTAGTGAATGTCAAGGTGTCGAGAGCCGGTCCGCCGGCCTTCCTGGTCAGGGTGTTCGATTTCCGATATGTATTTTTTGTACAAAAACAGGGCTATATAAGAAATGTCATGACGTGAGACGGAGATACCCGAGCTTCAAATTTTAACCGTATATAGTCATTATAAAGGACAAAACGAAAGAACAAATGCATTCACAGTCACAGCAGCAGCACACAGTTCAAAGACTTGTATCGTGGGTGCCGGATACATTCACATCACATAGACAAATACACCCAGAACCAGAAGCACAAATATCCCTTGGGTAGGAATTCGTGCTCCTGCCGAGATTCAAATTATATATTATGTATATACATATATACAAGGATTGCTCGTTTAATGGTATTAGATATATATATTAGATATATTGCTGTGATTATGTTCTTATACAAACGCATTATTAAAGCGAAGGCATGGTACCTAAGTACGCCTATATTTTCAACCGACTTCAAAATAGGAGATTCTCAATTCGACTGTATGTTTTTTTGTATGTATGTTACGCGATATCTCCGCCAATTATTAATCGATTTTTTTTTGTTTGGTAGAGTATATATAATTATATTATAATTAATTTATTTCATGTAACTTATCTTTCACAATTATTAATTAATTAATTAGTCACATTGCAATAGCATTAAATTAAAATAATATTAAAAAAAAATCACAATTACATAATAAATACTAGAATGAAATCAATACAATTACAATAATGTCAATACATGATTGAAATTAAATATTAAGTCTGGGTATTGTTTCATCAATCTGACTTTACTTTGCCTCTATTTGCGCAACATACAGTCTGCAGACCCATATAAATTTTATCGAAATTGGTCAAGCCAAAACCGTTTTTTTTTTGTGATAGGCTAGTGTTTGACCACTATCTCACCTGATGGTAAGTGACGATGTGATCAAAGCTGGTAAACACACTAGACCTGGAATACGCAGGCTCTCAAGGATAACTGCCGGAACAGTGTATTTGGCTTGGCGGCAGACTTTCAACTTGATGGTGGTAAGCTACTTTGGTAGCAAGCCAGGCGAGCAACTCACAAAATATAATCGCGATATAAGCGATGAAGTCGGTTTTTTAAGCAGTTCTTGCTTTTCAATTATTGTACCTAACAATTACATAATCGGAGCTACTCCCGGTTTAATCCTATGTTTCTGCATAACCTTTTAGATATTCTGATATTAAATTCACGTAATGTTATCCGCTGTAGAGTGGGGCAAGGCGACCGACCGCCATTTGGTGTGACAGGCAAAATGACAGGCTGTCACCGGATATCGGACTTATAGGGATGGGAACATAACGACGCGATCAATCTCTCATCTTGAGATGTATCGACTGTTTAAGAACAGTGACAGATACAACAAATAAAAATACATTTTAATTTAAGTCTAGATAGAGGATAAGTGACCCTTGCTTTGAATTGTTCGTCGATTCTGAGTTAATAACATTAAGAGATAGTTGTCAAATATTTGTTTTATATTGTTGTTTTCAAAATGGTGGAGCTACGTGAAAAATATCATAATACAGCCATTTCTACAACTACACGAGATCATCACCTCACAGAGCTACTCGTTTAAATAGGTCCAGGTTTTAAAAGGTTTTAATAGGTTGACCAATTAAATTAAGCCTAGTGTATGACAGGTATATATTATAATTTTTAAGCTACCATGGCCACGGAGTAACTATAGTTACTCAGTGACCATGACGCTTGCAACAGTGCCAAAACATCGATAACTCAAACAAGTCAAATCAAAATCTTTTTTGTTCACATGGGCCCCAAAGAGGCACTCATGGAAGTTAATGACTCTACTACCAGATTCGCAAAATTACAGCCATCTCGAGAAGAACCTTCATAAAATAAGCCCTAAGTGACCTTTATCGATAGAATCTGGCGATCTCAAGCCCATCCCTAGCGACCAGTGCAGAGGCCTTGCACTTTAGGAAAGTTGTCCACACCTAGCTCCCACGATACCTGAGACTATAATTACCAACAGGACACTCAGTTTAGTACAATGTAGACTTATAGTTCACCTTGCTTGTTTTTTAATAATAATAAAGTTTATTTCAAATAAAGTAAGAAACATTCAGAAGCATCTAGTATGTGATTAATTTAATAACACAAGTCTTCTTAAGTAACAGAAATCTTATTAAAGTGAAATAACATGAGAATTTGTAACCCTAGCTCCCACACTAGGAAAACCTGTGTCGTGGGAGGTAGCTCTCTTTCGTTTTAGGTATATAAAAGTAAAAATGACGTACAAAGGTTTGTCAACGAGAGGGAGATATGTATGATGTGTGTGTGCGTGTGTGTGTTGTGTATTTATATATGTGTTTTAATAATACGGACAGTTGAAGTGGTCCAAGAGCGTATATAATAATTTTCTGTGACGATAGATGGACATTTCTTAGGTTTAAACATATGCTTTCACGTTATCAGCCCCAGGCACCCAGGTTAGTAACGTCTGTAAATAACCTGGGTGCGTGTCCCCGGTTAGTTTGCTCGTTAGTTTAGTTACCTAACGAGCAGACTAACCGGGGATCAGTTCATCATAGGTATCGATAGAATTTGTTTGAGCAAGCAGTCATTTGGGTTCTGAATGTGTTTAAACATGATACGTAAAAGCTTTCACACACACAGCTTCATACTTAGTTTTTTTATAGTAATTAAGTGACGAATCAAGCAAGTCGCTGACCTGATGGTAAGCGTCAGCATTACCCATTACATTTCAGTGCCCCCAGTTTTGAACATAGGTCAAAATCCTCTGCGGCAAGGCACTGCGTTTGTCACCCTGAGATATTAGATGTTACATTTCTTTTAGGCTTGTAATTTAAATGGAAACATTGCTATTTAAACTGAAATACAGTAACGTTTGCTTACTACAATGAATGGCAGGCAAAAAAAAAATTATGCGCCGCCGAGTTTCTTGCCAAGCTCTTCTCGATATGGCCTTAATTTTGCGAATCTGGCAGTAGAGTCATTAACTTTCATGAGTGCCTCTTTGGGGCCCATTTGAATAAACGATTTTTATTTTGATTTTAAATGGTGTGGTACTGCCCCAGGCGGACTCTGCAAAAGATTCCAACCACTACAGTTGCCCATGTGAATAAACGATTTTAATTTTGATTTTGAATGGTGTGGTACTGCCCCAGGCGGACTCTGCAAAAGAGTCTCGGTTGGACTCTTATACAGTTCAATAGTATGTGTCGTGGGTGCCGAAACAGATCAATAACGAGATTTTCGCTTTCGTTCCAAAACTTTTTTTAATTTCAATATGCCAAAATTTAACCCCAATCTCACGTGATGGAAAGTGATAATTCGGCCTGAGATGTAGATAGATTGCCTAGAAAATACCACTTTACTAACACATGACTTGACTATGACTGGACCATGACTCTTTTACTAGGCTTTGACTGTCACTAGGATTCATGAAATACTCAATTATACATCAAAAATATTCATCATCTGACTTCGAATAAATGCATATGCTCCGCTGCCAAAAGAATAATTGGAGCACACAGGTAACAGTTTGGTACCCAAGGGATGGCTCCAGAAGTCGGGGTCGAAAAGCAAGAAGATGGGAGGATGAGCTGAAATGACTTTGGGACCCCTTTGGATGAGAGTAGCGGCGGACAGAAAACAGTGGAAAGGGTTGGAGGAGGCCTTTGCCGTAAGGCATACCGAAATTAGGGATATAATATAAATTTAAGCATAACTTTGTAATTTTGAACTTATTGTAAACATTTCGGAAAGTAAAGGCTATATTATAATAGAGCCAAAAAAAAAACCTGTCAGGTTCTCTATTAATTATAAATTACTACCTTCCACTTACAACTACCTACTGCACTGTTCACCTTCGTCCGCTGGAATTTTATCAAGGTCTGGGTTGGAGAGTGGAGGTAAACTGTACCACATACTTGTGACGTCACTTGTCAGTTTAATTCACGCGTTCCGATTACAAATATGGGGAAATGTCGAGCATGTAACGTAAACATTCTTTCATTTCTTTGTAGAGGAAACGCAGCAACGAGGCAAGTGACAAGTTTCTCTCTTAAGGGGCCTGCGGAGGTTGATTTGCCCATACAATCGTAATACCAAAATAATTTATAATTCAAGCATATTACCACCATACTGTGCTGTTATTCAGATTATAAACGTAATAATCTAGGTTCCTGGATAGTTTTTATTCTAAAATAATGACCTAAAACGAAATATAAACTAATTGATTTTCACACATTATTACGACGTAATTGTCGCATCTTTAACTTATTCCTTTTGTATTAAAACTAACACATTTCTTTTGTCATTACAAATATAATTTCAAGGTACTATTAATGCAAAAAACAATGGCTAAACATTACATTTTCATTAATATTTTTTGGTATTACGGCACCTATCATAATTTGTTCGGTCGGTAGTGCTATCGCATCAAGCATGGACACAGTTTGCCAGTTAAGCAGAGACAGCCTATAGATCGTTTCATAGACTCCCCGGCCTCTTAAGTTGCTGCGCCTGACAGGGTCCATATATATGAGACATTGTATCTATTGTTGTTGTAGAATGTAACACCTTGTAATGTAAAATGGAGACAATAAACAATCTGAATCTGAATCTTACTAGATTTCTAATAACAAACAAGTCAATATATTGAACAAGTAATACTTTAAAAAGTATTATTTGTAGTAAATAAGAGCAGAAGTAAATAAAAAAAATTGGACTAAAAAGTTATATATAACCAGAGAACTTGTCAAGACGAATTGAACGAGCTCAAACTCGATGGGTTTATCTTCTTTCGTTCAGAAGTTCCTTTATCCATCTTCCGTCTCCATCAGACCAGCTCCATGATACCATATCAATGTATTGTCACCGAAGATAATAATATGTTATATTATGTGTTATTCTATAGCTATAACGATGCTTCTGGTTCTGGGTGTGCTTGTTTTTTTTATATTTAGGGAGCGGCATATTAGCGAAAAAGCTCCGAAATTAAGAATAAAATAAAAAAAGAAAAATTTTCCTTGGGGTGTTCCTCGTTAAACTTGTGTTCCCGCCGGGAATCGAACCCGATACTCCTGCTTAGAACGCGGACGCTCACACGTCTAAGCCAATTGGTTGTTAAATGAATCAATCATAAATATTATCATCCTCAATCTACATCATGTCTTGAGCAAAATATCAGGCAATCAATCCAACAAACCAAGTTTCCCAGACAATTATAGATATAACATCGCGCGACGAATCTGTTTCGACACCGTTTTGACCTTTACTTAGCAAACATAAGGATTTGTTTAAAACAATACCTAACTACAAGACTAAAGTCTAAAAAATGTACTAATAATAATTAAACGCAAGCAAAGCTTAAAAAAACCGACTTCACAGCTTTATCTTCGGAATCTTGTTCAGATTCAACGTATTAAACATATTGACGATTACTCAAAAACTAGACATCAGATCTTGACCAAATTCAAATGGGACCACAAGGAAAGCACCAGCTTTTAAATAAAAAAATAATCATCAAAATCGGCTCACAAAGAAAGAAGTTATGAGGTAACTTTTTAAGTCGGTTATAAACGAGATCATCGTCAATGTAGTCCACAGAATACGCATTATTGAAGATAACTCAAAAACTACTAGTTAGATTAAATGGGACCAATGGAAAAGCAACAGCTATTAAACAAAAAAAAAAAATTCAAAATTGGTTTACGTGGAATAAAGTTATTACACACATAAAAAATACAGTCGAATTGAATACCTCCTCCTTTTTGTGAAGTTGGTAGAGAAAAACGCAGTGTCTAAACCCAGTGTTTCAATATGCAATAACTTAGTTTCAAAACCAAGCCCATGTGAACTGTAGTAGACATTCATCGCACGACCTAGCGTTGATCTTTGCATGACTTGGCCATGCATAACTATAAATCTACTACTACAATGTAAATCTCTACTATATACTACTAAACTGCAAAGCTGCAAACTCATTTTTATTAAACCTTACTATTACATTTATATAACCATATGTTTTCTGGAAACATGTAAAGTATTTAAACAATATCTAATAATTTGAACTGCCCGTTGGCTAAGTTGGGTGAGCGTTCGCCTTCTAAGCAGGGGTATCGGGTTCGATTCCCGGCGGGAACACAAGTTTTCTCCCCAAGGAAAATTTGTGTTTCTGGTTCTGGTTGTGATTGTCTGTGTGATGTGAATGTTTCCGGCACCCACGACACAAGTCATTGAACTTAGTGTGGGGCTGTGAGTGTGAAAGAGTTTATGTTTATGTTATGTTTATATTCGATATTCTTTAATACAAAAGTTGACCTACTCGTATCGCGACGTCAAGAAACTAGATATAAACATACAATACAATACAATAACTCTTTATTGACACCAACATATAATTACAACTTACAGATAAACTTATAAAGATAGGAACAATGGGTAGTTCTATCCATAACATAATCCTACCAACTAATATTATAAATCCGAAAGTTTGTTTGTAAGTGTGTAAGTATTTTTGTTCCCTCTTCACGCTTTAACGGCTGAACGGATTTGGATAAAATTAGGAATGTACATAGATTATGCCTAGGATTAACACATTTAACTTGATAATAGCGGGCGAAGCCGCGGGGTACGGCTAGTATAACATATATATATATATATATAACATTATTTATCATTACCCAGTTCCAAACTGTTGTAACTCAATGGCATTAAACATTTTAAACAAAATACCTGAATATTTAAAAGCAGAAGACACACAGTAACAGTATAACTCGATGGAAAAAAATCCCAACGAGTCAGTGAGAAGATAGAGTGAGTGGAACTCATTGCCTGCGTCTTTGTTTCCCGAACGGTACAATCGGGTTTTCTTCAAGTCTAGAGTGAATAGGTATCTTCTAGGAAAACACGTTACATCTTCGGCCGCATCTACACCTTCCATCAGGTGAGATCTTGGAATTGAGGCTTTGGAATCTATTGAACAACGAGCTAAGAGACTCATCAATAGCTATGAATTAGTTGAGTCTCGACTACAGAGTCTCGATCATCGGCGAAAAGTAGCAAGCCTCTCAATTTTCTACAAATTGCACTACGGAGAGTGTTCAAAGGAATTGCACAATCTTATTCCCGCATCACCGTTCTACTACCGAACATCTAGACAGACGGCAATGCGGCATCCGCTAATGGTAAAAATACCGACCATTCGCACGAAGCGTATCGCTTCCACTTTCATTATGAGAACTGCCAAGGAGTGGAACGCCCTGCCGTCTACTGTGTTTCCCGAAAAGTATAATATAGGGTTGTTCAAGAAGAGAGTGAATAGGTTTTTACTGAGCAAGCGTGCTCCATCTTCGACCGCATCGTCGCTTTTCATCAGGTGAGATTGTGGTCAAACGCTAGCTTAGTCTCAAATAAAAAAAAAAACAAAAAAAAGATAGTGGTCAAATGCTTGTCTATCTAGCATAAAACAAGTGTGACTCGATTGGTGTGCCTGGTTGGGAACCCACCACTAAAAACATTTGAAAATAAGTTAACCTCCCTACTAACAATAATATTAAATGTAATTATAATTTAGACGAATTATTTATGGATCTAATAATATAATTATGCATATCTGATAATAATATAATAATATTATATCTAATCGGAGGATGCTGTGGCTGTTGCTGCCCTTGCATAACCATCTACACTTGCTGTACGAAGATCTGCTAGTCTCCATAAGCATGATCGCGCCTTGGAATGCAAACTGCCAAAGCCAGCAAGAGCCATGCTAAGTGTATAAAGTAGTTGCAAAAAATAATATGAATATTAAAACAGCAACTATTCGTTACGGAAAAAGGGTACTGCTGAAAAGCGCACTTCTTTATGGTGGTGCATCATGCTGAGCAGCCCCCTACCCCTAGCCAGAAATGTTAACCCTGTCGAAATAGAAGGGTCTTAAAATTTGTTGTGTACGTAGTTCACAAACGGCCGGACCGATTTCGTTTTAAGTTTTATTGTTTGATAGAGAGTATTTTCAACTATGTTTGGAATAATAAAGCCTCGGTCACAGGCGTATGGTCGCAAGTCTATCGGTATTCTATCGTTTGCATTTTGGAGAGTGTGCGCAGGAATTACATGAGTTAATTCCACCATGCCCTTTTTACCATCTAACAACCAGAAAAACTGACAAACGTCATCAATTTATGGTTGATATACCTCCAGTTCGCTCGAAGCTATTTGCTTCTACGTTCATCATCCGTACAGCGAAGGAGATGAACTCATTGCCTGCGTCATTGTTCCCTGAGGGGTATAATCTGGGAGTCTTCAAATCAAGAGTGAATAGGTATCTTCTAGGCAAGCATGTCACATCTTCGACCGCATCATCACTTTCCATCAGGTGAGATAGTGGTCAAATGCTTGCCTATTCTGCATAAAAAAAAATATCTTTTTCTAGATAGAGCGTTTAGGGTATTTTCAAAATGTTGATTTAGCCATTTGTATATAGGTTTACTAAACCCACGCCTGTTCTCATTTTAGACAAACAATGCAGGTACTTTGACATTTTATAATTCCCGCACAGTAGTCACTTATAAACCCATATACAGACTTTATAGTTTTATGTTCTAAAATGGACATAGATGCGATCTTAACTTTATATGTGGACATGACGAAAATATATGAGTTGTGAGTTTGTGAGTTGCTCGCCTGGCTTGCTACCAAAGTAGCGTACCACCATCAAGTTGAAAGTCTGCCGCCAAGCCAAATACGGTGTTCCGGCAGTTATCCTTGAGAGCCTGCGTATTCCAGGTCTAGTGTATTTACCAGCTTCGATCACATCGTCACTTACCATCAGGTGAGATAGTGGTCAAACACTAGCCTGTCACATATAAAAAAAAAATAAAAAAAATGAGAGTTACATTATTGTTTTTAGCAAAGACTAGTCCTAGTTTTTTACTATTATTCGACATGTTTTTTTATTTTTTTTATGTGTGTTATAATAATAAAAAAGAAACGAAATCGGTTCACGTGGAAAGAAACGTCTATCCATGTGAACGGATTTTGAAATTTTTGAAACACGCATTATTAACGATAACTCAAAAACTACTGATCCGATCTTAATCAAATTTAAATGGGACAAATGGGAAAGCAACAAATTCAAACAAACAAAAATCGGTTCACGTGGAAAGAAGTTATGAGGAAACACATAAAAAAAAATACCCTCGACTTGAGTACCTCCTTTTTTGTGAAGTCAGTAGAAAAATGCTTACAAAAAGTTCGTTCTAATATGTTTTGCTTATCTTTTCTTATTTGAGGCATGATTGCAAGTACCAGTATAACTTATAATCGTATCAACATCCAAGTACCTAATTCATAATGCAAACGACCCAGTTGGCGCAGTGGACAGGTGTCCGCCCTCTGCGCCATGGGTCCTGGGTTCGATTCCCGGCAGGAGCACACATTCCTTCCCATGGGATATTTGTGCTTCTGGTTCTGGGTGTAATGTGTGTGTGATGTGAATGTTTCCGGCACCCACGATACAAGTCTTCGAACTTAGTGTGGGGCTGTGAGTGTGAATGCGTTTGTTTTGTTGTTAAACATGCGCGCACGCACCGTCACGATATGTAACAAAGCACCGCCTACGAAACAAGCATGCATGACATGCAAGTGCAAGTTCACTTGTTAATATGATAATAATAATAATTAAAACTGCCCGTTGGTTAGTTGGGTCCGCATCCGCCTTTGATGGAGCGGGAATCGGGTTCGATTCCCGTTGGAAACAGGTTTTCTCCCCAAGGAAAATTATAATTAGTATCTAGTAAATTATTATTTTCATTATTTTTTTTTTTTTTAATCTTGCATCTTTCTGAATTTTGTTATGTTAAAACACCGACGTCCAACTTTGTTGCGTAATTCCCCCCATCCAAAGGTTGTCTAGAAGAGATCGCTTTTAGCGATAAATATTTTCTATTATGTTTTGTCACAAATATGGTGTTCAATAAAGAGTTTATCTATCTATCTGTGTTTCTGGTTCTGGGTGTTATTTTAAATTTAATATAGGCAAATTTTATACCACCATTTTACTTGATGGTAAGCATTCAAGCAATGAATCAAGATCTGATCAGTAGTTCTTGACATATCGTCAATAATGCGTGTTTGGTACATCTCATCTGATCAAAGTTCCGAAGATAAAGCGGTGAAGTCGGTTTTTTTTGGCAATTAACTTTAATTATATATATACTAGCGATCCGCCCCGGCTTCGCCCGGGTGTGATAAATGAAGAACCGCTCGACTGATTATGTGCAAACTTCACATAAACCATTTACTAAATAGTCCGAACAAAGTCTAAACATTTGGTTTGATAGGTGAGCCCGTTCTTGAGTTATAAAATTACAACGAAAAGTGGCATTGATTTTTATATATATAGATATAGATATATTATTATGTGCGGTATAATTGCATTGCCCAAACTGCAACAAGACGCTTACGCGCGCTGCTCGGTAAATAATTTTTAGGAAGCCTGCTCTTAATGAAGACTCTAAAATCACGTGCACTGCTATGAGGAAACATTTGGCGAGAGTTGTAAATGCGTCTAAACTCAGTATTAATGTTACCTTCACGTCTTACTCGGTAAATAGGCCCATTGGTCAACAACAAGGAGTGCCGAGCTGACCCTACGATGTAGGAAGTAACCGAGTAAAAGCAAACTTGTTGCCTTATTTGTATTCTATTCAAAAGCGATACTGTTAGGCAAGTAGTTCGCCCAGAAATGATAACCCGCGCCTTAATGTTGTCTAATAGACAAACAAAGAAACGCATTCAAACTCACAGCCCGACACTCGGTTCAGGTTGAGGGTGCCCGCAACGTTTAAAACACACACAATGACACCCAGAACCAGCACATTTTTTTTTATTATTTTTTATGCAATATAGGCAAAGGAAAGTGGAAAGTGACGATGCGGCCGAAGATGTGACATGCTTGCCTAGAAGCATTTGACCACTATCTCACCTGATGGAAAGTGATGATGCGGTCGAAGATGTGACATGCTTGCCTAGAAGATACCTATTCACTCTAGACTTGAAGACTCCCAGATTATACCCCTCGGGAAACAATGACGCAGGCAATGAATTCCACTCCTTCGCTGTACGGATGATGAACGTAGATGCAAAACGCTTCGAGCGAACTGGAGGTATGTCAACCATAAATGGATGACGTTTGACAGTTTGTCTGGTTGTTAGATGGTAAAATGGGCATGGTGGAATTAACTCATGTAATTCCTGTGCACACTCTCCAAAATGCAAATGATAGAATACCGATAGACTTGCGACCATACGCCTGTGACCGAGGCTCTGCAATCTGGACTCAACTAACTTATTGTCGCCAATGAGTCTTTTTGCTCGTCGGTCAATAGACTCAAGACCTTCGAGCTGGTATTTAGCAGATCCATCCCAGAGATGGCCGCAGTACTCCATAAAATTGTTTTCCTTCTGGGAAAAAAGATGCATAAAGGGAAACTGCACAATCGCTTTCTGGCGACACAACATTATATAGCTAGCCTTCGTTTTTCAACCATGAGTGGTTGACTGGTAGAAAATGCTTTTAGCGTTAAGTCCACCCTTTGTACCTTTTTTGGGCAATAAAGAGTTAAATAAATAAATATAGATATACCTAGGTTAATATAATTAATGTATTACATCATTTAAGAATGTTTTAAGAAAGTAATGAAATAATGCGTTGAGTTGCTTGCCAGGTTCTTGTCGAGTATGTAATTTTGCGAATCTGGCAGGAGTCATTAACTTTCATGAGTGCCTCTTTGGGCCCATGTGAATAGACGATTTTGATTTTTAATCCAACTCCAAACCCACTGCGCTGTTAGCAGAGACCTGCCCTCTGTGTCAATTGGTTGTTGACGACCAATATTTGAACGTTACACTTGATGAATACAATTGAAAAAATCTTTTGAGGTTAATTGCTTATCTATATACTAGCATTGGCCGCGACTTCGTCCGCGTGATTATTGGACTTTTAGTAAGGATCACATTTTTTTTTGAAAATATAATATAGCCTATAGCCTTCCTCGATAAATTTACTATCCAACACTAAAAGAATTTTTCAAATCGGAACAGCGGTTCCTGAGATTAGCGCGGTCAAACAAACAAACAAACTCTTCAGCTTTATAATATTAGTATATATATATAAATAATATATATATAAATGAATCTCCGTTTCCCTTGGTCATCAAATCACGCGTGAATGGATGGAACAATTTCATTATTTCTCTTTTTGTTGTGTTAATTATTGTCTGGAGAAGGTTCTTAAATTTTATCTCGGAATTCCCGCGGGACTCACGCGGGTAAAACCGCGGAGCGCAGCTAGTATATATATAAAAATGAATCTCTATTTCCCTTGGTTATCGCATCACGCGTGAACAAAAAAATATTGCTATAATAAAAATATTCCATGTCGGTTGCCTAGAAGATACCTATTCACTTGCGACTTGAAGACTATTGTACTCATCAGGAAAGACCGACTCGGGCAAGGAGTTCTATTCCTTTGCGGTTCCCAAAATAACTGTGAAAGCAAAACGCTTCGTGCGCATTTGTGGAATGTGTACCATATAGCGGCGTCGCTCATCAGTTTGTCTGCTTGTCCGATGATAGGACGGGGATGGGGGAACTAGATCGTGCAGTTCCTTGGCTCACTCTCCGAAATCCGATAAAAAACCGAGAGACTAGCTACCATGCAGCGATTACCCAAGCTCTGAAGCTTTGAATTAGTCAGCTGCTCGCAATCAATGAGTCTTTTGGGTCTACGATCAATGGAGTCAAGAGCCTCAAACTGGTACTTAGCTGAACCGTCCCAAAGATGAGAACAGTACTCCATAATGAACGGACTTGAGCTTGATTTTCACCTATTATTCTACACTAGTAATATTTACATAAATAAGGATGTAGATATAAATAATTGTTCCGCCATCTCAATGACATTAGAAAGTGTATCATTGATATTGACTAACCATGTTATCGTCACAGAATAAATAATAGTACCTACAGGTAGTATCGTATGACTTGAATATATTTCACTAGCTGTTGCCTGTGACGTTCGGGTTGATGATGATAATGGTAAGCAAATACGAAAACAATAAATTTATAAATCAAAAAACCACGACTGTAAAACAACTCAAATAAATTGTAATGCGGAATATTTTTGAAATGTCAATCTCAAAGGGGGTAAAAATGGGTGAGAACATTTTTATGAAGCCCTCTGTTTTTGAACTTATAGATGTGAATATACTTTTTTCAATATAACAAATTGTGTTTTTCATATTTTTTTACAGGGATGATTTAAGTAAAATGGGAATAGGCATAAACAATAATATTTTTCTAGGTCCCAGGTTGACTGGAAGAAAATGCTTTGTAGCATTAAGTTCGCCTATGAACCTACAATATTGTTTGTGCAGTGAATAATTTTCTATCTATCTATTTTTGAGGTCTTATTCGTAAAACGGATAATTATTAGGCATATTGTTTTTTTTTTATATAAACGTAAAAAAGTTAACGTTTGTATGTATATTTGTGATTTAATCACGTCGAAACTACTAAACTGATATGTCCAAAATTTGTAACGTAGATTGACACAACAGTAACAACACAAACGCTTTCAAACTCGCAGCTACACACAGTTCGATGACTTATATCGTGGATGTTGGAAACATCTCACACCCAGAACCACAAACCCAACATTCCCTGGGAAGAAAACTTGTGTTCCCACCGGGAATCGAACCCGATACTGCTTATCCAACTAAGACAACACAGTTCAAATGCATTTTAACTTGATTAATACGGAGTCACGGGCCATGTCTAGTTATAATATAATAAATCAATGCCATTACAAAACCTAAGTACACACAAAATTCAATACCAAATAATTAACTGCATAATATATCGTTCGTCATAACAAACAAAGATTAACATAGAGTTAAGTATAATAAGTATAATAACATAATAGACTGGGTACTAAATCTCAGGGTATTGTGAAAGTGACCCTGACAGAGATTACTTTACAATAGGGATGGGAAAAGAGTCTAGAGTTAGGAATGAATTAGTTGAACCATAATATAATTGAAACGCTAGCAAGCTTAAAAAACCAACTTCATCGCTTTTTTTTTCATCGGTTTTGGCTCGACCTATTTCGATAAGAAAAATTAAGACCACCTCTGAAGTATACTCTACCAAACAAAAAAAATCATTTAAATCGACTCATAATATAATTGGCGAAGATATCGCGTAAAATGCATACAAAAATAAAGTCGAATTGAGAACCTCCTTTTTAAGTCGCTTGAAAATAGTAAGTTCCTTTTTTATGATAGGTAAGCATTTTACCACTTAATACTATCTCACCTGATGGTAGACGACGATGCGGTCGACGATGGAGCAAGCCTGCCTAGAAGATACCTATTCACTCGTGACTTGTTGACTCTCATATGGTAGTTATAAGGAAACACCGACTCAGGCAAGGAGTTCCATTCCTTTGCGGTGCGTACAATGAAGGTGGAAGCAAAACGCCTTGTCCGCATTTGTGGAATGTCTACCATATAGCGGTGTCGCTAATCAGTTTGTCTGCTTGTCCGATTATAGAACGGGGATGCGGGAACTGGATCGTGTAGTTCCTTGGCATACTCTCCGAAATGTATCCGAATGAATGAATTAGGTAAATTACCAAAATCGTTTTTCCATGCTAGTTAGGCGAGCATTTGACCACTATCTCACTTAATGGAAAGTGAAGAAGCAGCCTAACTTAACATGTTTGCCTAGAAGATACCTATTAAGTTTAGACTTGAAGAGACCCAGATTGTACAGTTTTTAACCAATTTCACAAAAAAGGAAGAGGTTCTCAATCCGACTGTGTTAAATGTGTGTTATTAATATATCATATCGTCATAACTTCTTTCTAGGCAAACCGATATTGGTTTTTTTTTCGCGACTTTTTCTTGCCTCTCCTTGGAAAGGGACTGCTCACGGGGGGATTTCATTGGGTTCGTGCCCCACACAACACTTTCTTTCACACCTGGGAAGGAAGGGAAATGGTAGGCATATCAACCCACAAAAAAAAATGGTCTCGAGAAGACTAGAGTCTTTTCGCAACTTAGCCGAAACGTCGAGGTAAATAAAAATACTTTTTATTGCGATTAAGACGCGAGATATTAAGATCCGATGTTCGAATCGCGAAAGTTTAGAAATATAATGGTGCTAATTCTGTTGAGCACCGAACTAACCTAAACTAAACTAAACATAAACTAATTTTAGTCAAAGAATACCTAAACGCTATTCTGATTTTACGTTGAACTTAATTTAAAAGTTGAAATGACAGGACTAAAATTGATTTTGACAGCAACCAAATTGAATTGTATTCACAAGAGCCGCAATCACATATTCCTCCATTCTCATTTCATCTTTCAAGTATAAGATCACATTAAAAATAATCCAGACCTTTTTCATACAGACTAATTTGAGTTTAACATTTCTATTTTTAGTCTTAATTTGACGTAAAACATGTACATCAGAATAAGAATTTGGTCATTTTCACTAATAGAGTAACTAAATTAACTTAGTCCTGTCAAACTTAATTTTAGTCTAATCTTGCATTTTCTGAATAGGTTTTGGACTAAAGCAGGACTAAAACTAATTTTAGGCTAGTTTAGTCTAATTCTGGACAACAGAATCGGCACCAATATCTTCTACTATATTATATTTTTAAACTCTCGCGAAATTATTTCATATATTTTACGAGAAATTATTTGAATTGCCCATCACTATTAAATAATCTTAATACAAGCCGGGACAAAAAACGCGTACGCACGTGATGTTAACACCACATCGTTATTGTGAAACATAGCCATGTCTTTTCTCGTAATATTAAGAACACGCTGCGTTTTGGTCTGAGCACAATACTCATCACAGACGATAAAAGAGCGTATGCCGTAGCACTTAAGCGGATAGATAGATAAGTTCTTTATTTGCACACTAAAAAAGAACACTTACAAATAAATCTTAAATTTAAATTTAAGATTCTTTATTTTTAAGATTCTTTTATTTTTTACTAGCCGTGCCCCGCGGCTTCGCCCGCTATTATCAAGTTAATAAGTAGCCTATGTGTTAATCCTAGGTATAATCTATGTATATTCCAAATTTCATCCAAATACGTTCAGCCGTTAAAGCGTGAAGAGGGAACAAACATACTTACACACAAACTTTCGGATTTATAATATTAGTAGGATTTAAATGTAAGATCCCTTACAAAAGGCGGTTATACCGCTCAAAGCGATTTCTTCCAGACAACGAAATGTAAATGACGATTAATGTAAATGCGGAGTTAATGACGTGCGGTCATACTTACGATTTTTAAGGTTTTTCGTAAAGTTCTCGAAAAGTAAGAAATATATCAAAATGTTGAAATTAAATTGTTTATTTAACTGAAACATGGTACAATGTTGAAGTTACTGGGATGAACGGTTCTACACGTTTTGCCAGACTCTGGCATGCTAATATTATAAAAATAATAAACGTCTGACAAATAAAATAAAAAAATTTAAACAGAATAATATAAAATGAATTGACGTTTGTTTGTCTCAAAAACTCGAGAATCGAGGAAAGGTCTGCGACCGATTTGTCTGTTTTTTTTTGTTTTGTGATCCACCGGCAATTTCACCCGCGCGAAGCCGGGGCAGATAATAGTAGTATATTTGTTCCCTCTTCACGCTTTAACTGCTAAACAGATTTGGATGAAATTTGGAATGTACATAGATTATACCTAAGATTAACACATATGTTACTTTTTAACTTGATAATAGCGGGTGAAGCCGCGAGGCACGGCTGGTCAATAAAGAAAATTTGATGCAAATACTTTTTTAAAACTTTTTTTTATACTAGATAGGCAAGCATTTAACCGCTATCTCACCTGATGGAAAGTGACGATGCGGCCAAAGATGGAACATGCTTGCCTAGAAGGTACCTATTCATTCTAGACTTGAAGACACCCAGATTATACCGTTCAGGGAACAAAGACGCAGGCAATGAGTTCCACTCCTTCGCTGAAGAAAAATAATACTAAGAAGCACAGCAGGCCTAGCATGGCGTAGGGATAAATATTTATAGCCGTACTTTGTTCCCTCCCATTCCTGCTGGGTTGGGGACCTGGACGGTTCCGTTGCCTTAATAAAACGGGCGGGTGGTGGTCCCCCTCTCTCAGTCGAAGAGAGGGGTTCAGGGTACGTCGTGGGCAAATGGGGAGAATACGCCGTTGTTGGCACGTATTTCTCTCCCAATAAAACCGTCGCGGAGCTGGAGGCCTTTCTGGACCTCCTGGCCGCGGCGGTAAGAAGGCAAGTGCCACGGCAGGTCCTTCTTCTGGGAGACCTTAACGCCAAGGCCCGGGAATGGGGCAATCCGTCTACTGACTCTCGCGGTGCGACGGTCAGCGAATGGATGGTTGCCTCAGGACTGACCCTGCTGAATAGAGGGTCGGTCCACACGTGCGTGCGATGGAACGGGGGGTCCGTGGTGGATGTGTCGTTCGCCACCCCGTCTGTCGCAGCGCGTGTCCGGGCCTGGAGGGTCATGTCGGAGGTGGAGACTCTCTCAGACCACAAATATATAAGGTTTGAGATCTCTACCTCCGACAGCCAGGGTGGGTGTCAGTGCGTGGTGCGGGCGGCTTTTCCGCGCTGGACGGTAAGTCGACTCGATGCCGAACTGGCGAAAGAGGCGGCGATCGTCCAGTCGTGGTTTGCTGCCCCCTTGCATCCGGATGTGGATGTTGCGGCGGGCCGTTTCCGCGAAGCGGTGACGGCCGTTTGCGACACGGCCATGCCGAGATCCCGGAACCGTCCCGACCATTCAGAGGTATTTTGGTGGAGTTCGGAGATTGCTGATCTCCGAGCTGTCTGCTCTAGAGCGCGGCGGCCCTATACGCGCTGCAGGAGGCGGCGTCGGGGCCGTACCGATGATCAGATGTCGGCTGATGAGCTGGCTGCTGAGCTCCGGCTTTACGGTACATACCGTGAAGCCAAGCGAGAGCTGCAGCTAGCTATTGGCCAGGCCAAATCTCAGGCTTGGGACGAAGCCCTGGAGGGGCTAGACAGGGACCCTTGGGGGCGTCCGTACAGAGCTGCCCGGAAAAAGTTCCGGGGCCAGACGCCCCCCATTGCGGAGTCCCTGGAGCCAGAGCTTCTGGGCAGGGTGCTGGGGGGGCTCTTCCCCGAAAGCAGCCCTCACCACGTGCCACCGATAATGGCGCCTTCCCCCCCGGAGGAGTTTGACCATGCTTCTATTCCACCTTTGTCAGAGGTGGAAATGGAGACTGCGGTCGGGCGTCTGCGGGGGAAAAGGACGGCGCCGGGCCCAGACGGCATTCCAGGACGGGTCCTAGGAATCGCCCTAGGAGAGATGGGTGACCAGCTTCGGGAACTGTTTGACGCATGCCTCTCGTCAGGACGGTTCCCGAAGGTGTGGAAAGACGGTCGACTGTGCCTGCTGCGGAAGGAGGGTCGACCCTTCGACTCGCCTTCCGGATACAGGCCAATAGTATTGCTGGATGATACGGGTAAGCTATTAGAGAGAGTCGTGGCTTCCCGTGTCATCCGGCACCTAGAGGGTACTGGGCCTGGGCTTTCAGCGGCCCAGTATGGGTTCAGAGCGGGGCGGTCTACAATAGACGCCCTGCTTTGGCTTAAGGAGTGGACGCAGGACGCGGTTAGAGAGGGGGAAAAGGCGTTGGCTGTCTCACTTGATATAGCTAACGCCTTCAACAGCCTCCCGCACGGAGCAATACAGGAGGCGCTCCGCTATCACGGAGTGCCCTTGTATCTGCGGAGGCTGTTGGCGGACTACCTCCAGGATCGCGAGATCCTGGTGGTAGGACGCGACGGTTTGAGGCGCCGTCGCGTCTCCTGCGGGGTTCCACAGGGGTCGGTACTGGGCCCACTACTGTGGAATATAGGCTACGACTGGGTGCTTCGCGGCACGCTTCCCGCAAATATGCGGGTCGCATGCTATGCGGATGACACCCTTGTCGTAGCCAGGGGGAGGGACCTCAAGGAAGTGGTGCGGTTGGCCACAGTGGGTACAACTCTCGTGGTCGATCGCATACGCACTCTAGGGCTGGAGGTCGCCCTCTCCAAGACCGAGGCCCTATTGTTCCATGGGCCTCGGGGGGGACCCCCTCCAGGTACGCGCATAGAGCTGGACGGGGTCCCGGTCCCGGTTGGGACCCAGATGAAATATCTGGGTCTCATCCTGGACGGAAGGTGGGCTTTTGGGGCCCACTTTTCCCAGTTGGCCCCGAGAGTCGTGGGTGCCGCAGCCGCCCTGGGAAGGCTGCTGCCAAATGTGGGCGGCCCGAACGCGGCCTGCCGCCGGCTTTACTCCGGAGTGATCCGGAGTATGGCCCTGTACGGAGCACCAGTCTGGGTGGACGCCCTCAACCGCGGGAACAAGACCCTGCTGCGACGTCCGCAGCGGGTCATCGCGACGAGGGCGATACGCGGATACCGGACGGTGTCCTGGACGGCGGGATGCGTGCTTGCGGGTGACCCCCCCTGGGAGCTCCAAGCGGAGGTCCTCGCCGAACTATACCACTTTGTGGCGGCGAGGAAATCCCGTGGTGACCCCCCAGCGTGGGAAGAGGTCACCCGCATGCGGTGGCGGGCGCGGGCTGCCCTGTTGCGGCGGTGGACGGAGGACCTAGCTCCACCGGTCCCCGGGCAGTGGACGGTGGAGGCCATCCGCCCGGTCCTTCGGAGGTGGGTGCGGCGGCGTTTTGGGTCGCTTACCTTTCGATTGGTGCAGGTGCTTTCCGGACACGGATGCTTCGGAAAGTACCTGCACCAAATCGCGAGACGGGAGCCGACCTCAGTCTGCCACGAATGTGGGGCGCTGGAGGATACGGCGCTCCACACGCTGGAGGTGTGTGCCGCATGGGGCCCACAGCGGCACACACTTTTAGCGACTATAGGCGGAAATCTTTCCCTGCCGAGCGTGGTAGACGCCATGCTCGGCAGCGAAAGATCGTGGCAGGCAGTGGTTTCCTTCTGCGAAGCGGTAATGGCGCAGAAGGAGGCCGCGGAGCGGGCCAGAGAGGCTGATCCCCTTTCTGACCCGATCCGGCGCAGACGGACGGGGGGGAGGAGGAGGCGGTTCGCCCGCCTCCTCTCTCCTCCTCTGTAGTGGGGTCACTGGTGGAGAGTCAGGGAACCTCTCCATCGGCTTGCACGGCTCCACACGTCTGGGGGGTGGCCTTGGTGAGCAAGGTCACCCCTCCATGGGCGCAGTGGCCCGGTTTGCATCCGGGCCTACCGCCGGGGCAAGATAGTGACTGCTAGCGCGACCCTATCTTGCCCCACCTCGGCGAGGGACTGCTCACGGGGGGGTTTTTAGTGGGTTCGAGCCCCACACACCCCCTTCCTTCACCCTGGGAGGGAAGGGAAGTGGCAGGCATTTTCCCCCCCACAAAAAAAAAAAAAAAAGGGATAAATATTTATCCCCTATTTTTATCCACTGACAAGGGACAAGATTGTCCTCTCCACCATATACAGCATGGCAGCAGTGGAAAGGGAAAGTATATCCCATCATCATCATCGTCCATGCTCGAAGCGAGGAAAAAAATTACAGAGAGGAAAAGATGTTTATATTGTCCCCTGGGCAGTCTCCACCAGCCATGCTAGGTCTGCTGGACGTAGTATATATAGTTATTTATAGTATACTAAGTAAATTAACCTGATTTACTAGAACATACAAAGTATACCCTAGTGAGTGGGCTAAGTATAGGTCGCGGACAAAAAGTCGGTGTCCCGACCGAGGTCACGGAATTATATCATTGGTTGTTGTCCACGGGCGGACATGGTGGTGAGAGGTAGCGGGAGCGAGTATTATTACCGTCGACAGTCGACATTTTGAATACTGTCAGATTCCACTCTCTAGCTATTGCATCAAAAGCTAAATAATTAAAAGTGTAAGTTAAAATGATAATACTAACAAAGCCATTTTATTTTCAATTTCAAAACGTGCATTATAAATCAATTAAATGAATAATCATTTGTTTACTTAAAATAAAAAAAATATATCTTTTAATAATATTATATCCTTAATTACTCTCGTTATTTTACTATTAAAGTTACTGTCACTATCGTTACTGTCTTCGTTTTCATTGATTGGGGCCCTTTCTCGGGTATAGGCCTCCTCCAGCTTCCAGGCATCTCTATCCTTTCGTTCTCCATTCACTTCCTTCTATGGCTTTTATGTGCACACTGTAAGTTACCCAGGCATAATCCCTATAAATTAGGTGGACGTTATCAATACAACTGCAATTTTAGAGTTGTTGGCCGTAGTAAAACTGTTTCGATAGATGACGTCACACGTCCCTGTAAGACGTTAATAATAAGGAAAGGATAATTTCGTCGCTTCAGGCAGGGCTCGAGTAGCTCAGTGGTTATAGCAATAGCATGGGCATGACACCATATGGACGCGAGTTCAATCCCGCCTCAAGCGATATTTTTTCCTTTCTAAATTTACCACAATAGCTCTCTAGCATGGCTAATGCTATATAAACAAAAAACAATCAAAATGTAATTAAGTTTGTCCGATTTAATAAAATGTGGCGGTTCTTACTTAAATTGTTTGCACGATGTTTTTTTTGTATGTAATCTCTCTTTTTTTTTTTTTTTTGTGGGAGGGAAATGCCTACCACTTCCCTTCACTCCGCCGAGGTGGGGAAAGATAGGGTCGCGCTAGCAGTCACTATCTTGCCCCGGCGGTAATCCCGGATGCAAACCGGGCCACTGCGCCCATGGAGGGGTGACCTTGTTCACCAAGGCCACCCCCCAGACGTGGAGCCGTGCAAGCCGATGGAGAGGTTCCCTGACTCTCCACCAGTGACCCCACTACAGAGGAGGAGAGAGGAGGCGTGCGAACCGCCTCCTCCTCCCCCCCGTCCGTCTGCGCCGGATGGGGTCAGAAAGGGGATCAGCCTCTCTGGCCCGTTCCGCGGATGTAATCTCTCTGGAATATGAATTATTATCATCGGACAACCAAACAATCAGACACGCGACATCGGTTTATGGTTTATATTCCAAGGTGCATACGAAGCTTTTTCTTCCACATTTATTATACGTACTGCTTAGGAATGGAATTCTTTGCCCGAGTCTTTAAATCTCGAGTGAACAGGTATCTTCTAGGCAAGCATGCTCCATCTTCGACCACATCGTCACACTCCATCAGGTGAGATAGTGGTTACCTATCGAGAATAAAAAAAGGACTGGTACCTTTTTAATCACCATTAATACTTTAGCATCTATAACCAAACTTGTATCTACAAAAGAAATCTAACATCTATATCAATTGAATGTAGTATTTATGAAACAAAGATTCTTAAAGGCGATCAGCTTTACATAAGAGTCCAATAAACTCTTTATAACCGAGTTCAATAGTCTAGGAAGCATTTATCCGCTTCCGCTAACGTTCTTCCACAAACACCGCTGCCTTCAAGTGAACGGCTCTCAGGAGGCGTGATGCAGCTTTACGGCTCTTACGCCGAGCGGTTTTTAAACGTTGGTCTGAACTACGAAATTAAAATATCTGGGATGACTTATAATTCGGATCTTTGTCATAATTGTATTTTTTTTTTTCGTGTTAAAATGTTATTTGTTGTTGTTAAATAATTAGAAGATCAGAACAGCAATTTAGTCATGTGCACACTCTCCAAAATGTAAGCGATAGAATAAGCCTTACGTCGGGGACCGAGACTTTACAACTTGGACTCAACTAGCTTACTATCGCCAATGAGTCTTTTCGCTCGCCGGTCAATAGATTCAAGATCCTTTAGCTGGTACCTAGCCGATCCATGCCAGAGGTGGCCACAGTACTTCATACACGATTGGACTTGAGCTTGATATATACTTAGAAGCTGCCCTGGTGAGAACTACTGCCTGACCTTAGCAAGGATACCCAGCTTCTTAGCAGCCAGTTGAGCTCTGGCTTCGATATAAGTGCCAAAGTTGAGATCCTATGATAAGGTAACGCCAAGTAGCTCAAGTTTGTTATAATATCAGCTACGTGTAAGTGCCAGAACATGAGTCTACCTACTAGATATCTATATTACTAGATGGAGTAGATAGCAAGACAATGCACTGCAATTGTATGTCCGAGTGCTTTAATAAGGTTTCGCAACGCTTTTATATTAATAAATATGGAAGCTTTTATGTTAAGGCCGCTGGATAAATAGTTCAGGAGTTAAGGTATTTTATTTATATCACTTTTATTGCCCTTTCTGGCTTTAGGTCATAGTTTTACATGTTCTT
This sequence comes from Lomographa bimaculata, assembly GCA_948107665.1. Classification (NCBI taxonomy): domain Eukaryota; kingdom Metazoa; phylum Arthropoda; class Insecta; order Lepidoptera; family Geometridae; genus Lomographa; species Lomographa bimaculata. Next base: position 3,709,777 of record OX403612.1, on the reverse strand, counting down.
TGAGAATTTGAAGTTATTAGCTTGTATAGTTTAGACGGTATCTGTAATAATGAAACGCAAGCATAGTTTAAAAAAACCGACTTCACTGCTTTATCTTCGGAACCTTGATCAGATTTAATTTTTCAATTTATTTTTAAATTTTTAATGTTTTATTATTGACGATAACTCAAAAACTAGAGATCAGATCTTGATCAAATTTTAATGGGACCGCATGGAAAGAACCAGCTTTCAAATAAAAATAATCATCAAAATAGGTTCACAACGAAAGAAGTTATGAGGTAACTTTTGAAGTCGGACAAAAACGAGAATATCGTTAATGTTGTCCACAGAATACGCATTATTGACGATAATTCAAGAACTACTGATCAGATCTTGATCAAATTTAAATGGGACCAATTGGAAAGCAACATCATTCAAACTGAAAAAAAAAAATATATTTTTATAAATTATTTTAAATTATTTTTTATTTGAAATATGTTGCTTTCCAATTGGTTCCATTTAAATTTGATCAAGATCTGATCAGTAGTTCTTAAAATATCTTCAATAAATAATGTGTGTTTAGTACATCTAATCTGATCAAAGTTCCGAAGATAAAGCGGTGAAGTCGGTTTTATAAGCTTTGCTTGCGTTTAATTATTTTTAAGGCTTTTAATAGATTGTTTGGGAATACATTGCCTATAATAAGCTTTCATTTATAAAAATGTTACATTCCCATATCAAAATAAATATTTGAAAATGCGAGCAGGTTTGAGCATGTTTAAACGCGGCCATTTCGACATGCTTTCTGTGAAATCAACAATCCGATCACCGTCAGAAATGTTAACCACCAACTGCCGCCAAGGAAAGTTGACCAATCATAGACATCACAATTAAACGCAAGCAAAGCTTAAAAAACCGACTTCACCGCTTATATTTTGGCTTTGGCTTGATCGATTTCGATTAAATGTATGAGAGACCACCTCTGAAGTATAACCTACCAAACAAAATGATGTGATCGAAGCTGGTAAACACAGTAGATCTGGAATACGCAGGCTCTCAAGGATAACTGCCGGAACACCGTATTTGGCTTGGCGGCAGACTTTCAACTTGATGGTGGTAAGCTACTTTGGTAGCAAGCCAGGCGAGCAACTCACAAAATGCTCTACCACCTCTCAAATGTCACCTGATTAGCACCACCCGGGGACCACGTGTAGGGAGTCAGACTTAAGGGGTATCCTCCTACGGGCGTGGGTGACTCAGCCCCCAAAAATCGAATCGAGAACCTCATCCTTTGAAGTCGGTTAAAATTATGTTATGGCGTTACGAATCAGAAAAGTAAATTATGTTTCCACCTAACTTTAAAATATTACAGCACTTTTTAACAATTATCAGAAATAATATTGGATTTCGTTAAAAATATTTTCGGACAATTATATTTCCACCTAAAATTTTTCTACAGTAATTAGAAATTATAATTGTACTATAGTCATATTAGATGTACAAAGGCGAGCTTAACCCTGCACAGAGTTTTCTTCCAGCAGACCCTTTAAATAGGCTACAATTTAAAAGAGCGAGTAGGTTAGAAATATGATAATAATACGAGAATATTAATAGACATCATTCTAATTTTGACGACCCAGTTGGCGCAGTGGAAAGGTGTCTGCCCTCTGAGCCGTGGGTCCTGGGTTCGATTCCCGGCAGGAGCACAAATTCCTTCCCAAGGGATATTTGTGCTTCTGGTTCTGGGTGTAATGTGTGTGTGATGTGAATGTTTCCGGCACCCACGATACAAGTCTTTGAACTTAGTGTGGGGCTGTGAGTGTGAAAGCGTTTGTTTTTGTTTTGTTTTGTTTGTTTTTAATATTATAATGGCAAAAGTTTGTGAGTGTGTTTATATGTTTGTTACTTCTTCACGCTCAAACGGCTAAACCAATTTTGATGAAATTTGGTATAGAGGTAGCTGACACCCTAGATTACAAACAGGTTATTAAATATTATGCCGGATATGCCGCAAGTCCGGGACTTTTGCGGGAAAGCCGCGGCAAGCACAATAAAGTTAGAATAAATATTTATTTATTTATTCTTTTGCACAATACATATGTACACGGAGGACTTAATGCTAATACAGCATTTTCTACCAGTCAACCGAAAAGGTGCAGAAAAATTCGTGGTAGTGCAGTATAAGGGCTAATATCTATTATTTATGATTTAAAATATACCAACATATACAACAAATATACCAAAATATTATCATACATAAATAAAATATAAGATAAAAAGTACAATACACATACATAAATATAAAATTGTACTAGACTTAGTAAGTATCTTATGACGACAACATAGTAAACGAACTAAACACAAAAACATTAAGTTATTATAATAAATACCAATTACCATAACATTCGTTAAAAAGATTTTCGGTAAAATGACATTTTGACTTAACAAACTTAAAGTATCATAAGTAAAGGTCATTCTAGACTGGTTAGAAGTAACATTTACTTGAACTATAACGTACGCTACTGAGTTAGGTATATTAGTTCTGTCTGGGATTCTAAAGGTTCATGCAATTTATCTGAGTATGTGCTTCGAATAACGTTCTAATATTGAGGTATTATGATTTATTACTAAACCGTGCCTCGCGGCTTCGGCCGCGTTTATTAAGTTAAAATGTCTATGTGTTAAGATAGATAGATATATTCTTTATTGAACACCTTAAGGGGCCTGCGGAGGTTGAATTTCCAATAAAATCGTAATACCGAAATTATTTATAATCCAAGCATATTACCACCAAGAATATCTAGAGTGAATAGGTATCTTCTAGGTAAGCATGCTTCATCTTCGGCCGCATCATCACTTTCCATCAGGTGAGATAGCGGCCAAATGTTTACCTATCTGACATAAAAAAAAAAAACATAATGTGAAACGATTTCGATTTTTTTTTTGTTTGAAAAATGTTGCTTTCCAATTGGTTCCATTTAAGTTTAATCAAGATCTGAGAAATATCGTCAAAAATGCGTATTCTGTGGACTACATCGACGATGTTCTCGTTTTTAACCGACTTCAAAAGTTGCCTCATAACTTATTTCGTTGCGAACCGATTTTGGTGATATTTTTTTTATTTGAATGCTGGTGCTTCATGTGTTCCCGTTGAAATTTGATCAAGATCTGATTTCTTGTTTTTGAGTTATCGTCAACACCTCTGTGAAGTTAGCAACCAAGTTGGGAAAAATGCTGGTTTTGTGATATCAAAGGATTGTACCGGAAGTGTACCCGTTTGTACCGTTTTCGAAATTAGGGTACAAACGTTGGGGTGCAAGATATTGGGGTGCAAAAATTTGGGCAAAGAAAAATATTTTTTCGTACTTTCGCTGGACCGTGCTTATTAATTATTATGTCAAATGATTGCAGACAACATGGGCTTGTTGGCACCGAGTCGATCGTTGTTTGAACCTCTAGGGTTGGGAAGATATAGGGGCTCAAAAATAAGGGTAAATTCAATTAAATATTTTAGCACTTTCGTTTAACTGTGCTAAATATGTATCGGCTTAAAGAATTGTACCCAACATGGGACTACTGGCACCGTTTCTATAATCGTTTGAACCTCTGGGGTTCAGGAGGTATGGGGGTTCAAAAATTTTTCATGAAACTTTCCATATTATAGTACTTTCGTTCGACTGAACTCAATATCTGTCTACACAAAAGATTGAAGCCGATATCCGCCTGTTGGCACCGAATCGATCATCGTTTGAACCTCAAGGGTTGTGAAGATATAGGGGTTCAAAAATAAGGCTAAATTCAATGGAATATTTTAGCACTTTCGTTTAACTGTGCTAAATATGTATCGGCTTAAAGGATTGTACCCGACATGAGACTACTGGCACCGTTTCTATAATCGTTTGATCCTCGGGGGTTCAGGAGGTATGGAGGTTCAAAAATTTTTCATGAAACTTTCCATATTATAGTACTTTCGTTCGACTGAACTCAATATCTGTCTACACAAAAGATTGAAGCCGACATCCGCCTGTTGGCACCGAATCGATCATCGTTTGAACCTCAAGGGTTGTGAAGATATAGGGGTTCAAAAATAAGGCTAAATTCAATTGAATATTTTAGCACTTTCGTTTAACTGTGATAAATATGTATCGGCTTAAAGGATTGTACCCGACATGAGACTACTGGCACCGTTTATATAATCGTTTGAACCTCTGGGGTTCAGAAGGTATGGGGTTTCAAAAATTTTTCATGAAACTTTCCATATTATAGTACTTTCGTTCGACTGAACTCAATATCTGTCTACACAAAAGATTGAAGCCATCATCCGCCTGTTGGCACCGAACCGATCATCGTTTGAACCTCAAGGGTTGTGAAGATATAGGGGTTCAAAAATAAGGCTAAATTCAATTGAATATAAATTTTCTTTTTAATAGAACAAAGCTGATTAAAAAATATATTTTGTAAGACTTAAGCGCATGTATGTAATTAATAAAAAAGTTTCTTAAAAAGTTTTTGATCCCCCATACCTCCTGAACCCCAGAGGTTCAAACGATTATAGAAACGGTGCCAGTAGTCCCATGTTGGGTACAATCCTTTAAGCCGATACATATTTAGCACAGTTAAACGAAAGTGCTAAAATATTTAATTGAATTTATCCTTATTTTTGAACCCCTATATCTTCACAACCCTTGAGGTTCAAACGATGATCGATGCGGTGCCAACAGGCGGATATCGACTTCAATCTTTTGTGTAGACAGATATTGAGTTCAGTCGAACGAAAGTACTATAATATGGAAAGTTTTATGAAAAATTTTTGAACCCCCATACCTCCTGAACCCCAGAGGTTCAAACGATTATAGAAACGGTGCCAGTAGTCCTATGTTGGGTACAATCCTTTAAGCCGATACATATTTAGCACAGTTAAACGAAAGTGCAAAAATATTTAATTGAATTTATCCTTATTTTTGAGCCCCTATATCTTCGCAACCCTTGAGGTTCAAACGATGGTCGATTCGGTGCCAACAGGCGGATGTCAGTCTCAATCTTTTGTGTAGACAGATATTGAGTTCAGTCGAACGAAAGTACTATAATATGGAAAGTTTCATGAAAAATTTTTGAACCCCCATACCTCCTGAACCGCAGAGGTTCAAACGATTATATAAACGGTGCCAGTTGTCTCATGTCGGGTACAATCCTTTAAGCCGATACACATTTAGCACAGTTAAACGAAAGTGCTAAAGTATTCAATTGAATTTAGCCTTATTTTTGAACCCCTATATCTTCCCAACCCTTGAGGTCCAAACAACGATCGACTCGGTGCCAACAAGCCCATGTTGTCTCCAATCATTTGACATAATAATTAATAAGCACGGTCCAGCGAAAGTTCGAAAAAATATTTTTCTTTGCCCAAATTTTTGCACCCCAATATCTCGCACCCCAACGTTTGTACCCTAATTTCGAAAACGGTACAAACGGGTACACTTCCGGTACAATCCTTTGATATCACAAAACCAGCATTTTTCCCAACTTGGTTGCTAACTTCACAGAGGTATCGTCAACAATGCGTGCAATTCATTAAATCTGATCAAGGTTCCGAAGATAAAGCGGTGAAGTCGGTTTTTTTAAGCTTTGCTTGCGTTTAATTGTATAAAAAATATCCAAAAAGTTTTTAGTATGGTATTGAAGTACCAGGCGACCATAAACGGGACCATAAGAGGTAAACACTTTTTCTAAACGTGGCATTGCAACGCATGCCAGGTACAGCTAGTACTCTATATCATACAATTATCAAAGATCTCGCTTTTTCAACAGTTACATATCACTACACCAATTACTAAGCCGCAGGCGTCTACAACTTACTAAAATTACTATTGCATCACAAAGCGGATTTCAGCCACAGAATAAATAACAGTTCAGTAGTAGGGAATGTCCACAGCAAAGTTACTGTATCTAACTACAATACATCGTGATCAAAGTCCGCATTCCGAATCAGTGTGCCACGTCGAGTGATAACGGCTGCCAAACTGCTATATAATAATAAACGCCTTCACACTCACAGCCCCACACTAAGTTCAATGAGTAATGTCGTGGGTGCCGGAAACACTCAAATCACACACATAATCATAATCTTGTTTATTACTTTTTAAGCTACCTTCACATCTCACTCATATTATTAAGGCAAAAGTTTGTGAGTGTCTCACACTCACCGACTCACCGACTTCATCGCTTGTATGTCGCTTTTGGCTTGACCGATTTCGATAAAATTTATTTGGGACCTCTGAAGTATACTCTACCAAATAATAAAAGAACCATCAAAATCGATTCACATCGCGTAACATACATGAAAAAAACATTCAGTCGAATTGAGAAACTGCTTTTTTGAAGTCGGTTGAAAATGATATTCGTATATATAATTATTCGTCTACGAAATCCTACTAATATTATAAATCCGAAAGTTTGTTTGTGTGTAAGTGTGTAAGTATGTTTGTTCCTTCTTCACGCTTTAACGGCTGAACGGATTTGAATGAAATTTAGGATGTACATAGATTATACCTAGGATTAACACATAGGCTACTTTTTAACTTGATAATAGCGGGCGAAGCCGCGGGGCACGGCTATTTTTGAATAAAAAACTGGGTTTAGTTTTAATTTTCTTCTCATTAAAATGGTTACCAGAGCATGTAATTGTAAATGTTTATAGAGAAGTTAACACATACTAAATTGCAATTGGGTGCCGCATACCAAGAATTAATTACAATTTTATATAGGCACTAGCCACGGCTTTACTCGCCTTAGTCTCGGACTCTCTGGAATTCCGGGAAAAGTAGCTTATGTGTCAATCCAGGGTGTGTGCTACCTCCATGCTGAATTTCATCAAAATTGGTCCAGCCGTTTGAGCGTGAAGAAGCTATTATTAAGTTAAAAAGTAGCCTATTTGTTAATCCTAGGTATAAGCTATGTAAATCCCAAATGTCATCCAAATCCGTGCCGACATACTGACACACTTAAACACACACTTGCACACTTACACAAAAACTTTCGGATTTATAACATTAGTAGGATAAGTAGAATGAACTTTCCAAATTTCATCCAAATCGGTTCAGCCGTTAAATCTTGAAGAGGGAACAAACATACTTACACACTTGCACGCTCGGTAGGGAGAAATCTCCCCCATCGCGAGATTATTTTTCTAACAACTTTACGTCTCTTACACATTAATTATATTAACCTAGATAATATGTATATTATGTAATAGCTATATTATGTATTCCGCTAGATAGCGCCTGTGTAGGTTGCCTCCATGCATCCTTGTCATTATTGTAGGCATTCGTTTTATAATAAGCTTTCTTAATTGATGCACATTTTATCACTGATTTGAAACATTCCCAGTGGTAAAACAGTTACAATTATAGGAATTTCAGTGTAAAATTTAACACTATTTGCCATAAAAGATTTACACGTTTTACTAAATCTAAATAGATTAAATCTTTCATCCTTCCTTATACTATATAATATTATAAATGCGAAAGTAACTCTGTCTGTCTGTCTGTTACGCTTTCACGCTTAAAATTGAACCGATTTAAACGAAATTTGGTACACAGATAGTCTAGAGCCTGAGAAAGGACATAGGCTACTTTTTAACCCCGAATTCTGGCTGGTCCGGGACTTACGCGGGCAAAGCCGCGGGGCGCAGCTAGTCTAGAATAAATCTTTTATCACTCGCACCGTTATTTTAAATATCTAATATTATGATTGTGTGCGTCGCTTCTTAATTTATATTTTTGCGAACATGCATATTACCTACAAGACAAAGAACTTATAGGTTACTCAAGTACTGTACCTACCAGTGGGTAGCGTTCCCATCAAGCTGACGGCATTGCCTCTCTGAATTGCAATGCTAATACGTTGAGCCAAATAAGTGCCAGCATTTTAATCACGCGTCGCCTCAACCAGGCGCTCTGATAAAGTTTTGTAAATAGAATGAGCTCCCGGTCCCCACGGGCCCAGTGTCTCAACACCAAACGGCTCAAATATGTTTTAGGAAATATAGGCAATTGTCCCGTAGTATCGGGGGATAATTGTTGATTTTTTACATAAATATTATTTTCAGAGATGTATAACGAAGGCATGGTATGCCTGTTTGTTTAAACAATTCGTATTTATTGTACAAATAAGTCTAGTATAAGTTAAATTGAGTCCAGAACAGGTTGTAAGTAGAACAATGAACTGTGGGACTGGGTCGATCGTTGCGTGACCCCAGTCAGATGCACGATATACTATAGGGATGGGCTTGATATCTACAGTTTAGTACGGATTTTAGATAAATCAGGTGACTCGATGTTTTCGATGTGGATCATCATCATTACTAGCATATTTCTCCCCAAAGTAAATTTGTGTTTCTGGTTCTGGATGTGATTGTGTTTGTAATGTGAATGTTTCCAGCACCCACGAAACAAGTCATCCAACTTAGTGTGGGGCTGTGAGTATGAAAGCACAATGCCTTGTGACCGGCACCTGCGACACAGATCTTCGAATCTACAGCGGTAACTAGCCTCGAACCAGTGAGTGTTTAGAGCAGTCTGCGCTTCAGTCCGAGCACGATTGTCATCACAGGAGATTGTAGAACATATAGCGTAGCTCAAACGCGTTTGTAGACTAGTTCTTTTATTAATGTCCTAGATTCCCAAGTAATAAGTGATACACAGTCCGTAATTAATTAAATTTTGAAACATTTTTAATTCAAATTATGCTGTTTTCTGCTCTAATTACTACAAGAACGAGTTATTTAAAGTGTAAACGATCCACTTTGCCTACTGTTTCGTATCTAGTCATACTAGTACAACACTAGCTGTGCCCCGCGGCTCCGACCGCATTGCCGACGAAGGCCAATCAGGATAAAAAGCGTACAAACGCTTTTAAAGCTGACTTATTCAAAACTTCAGAGTTTAAGACATCATCGCCGCCAGGTGGCCAACCTCTCGGTTTTTTATCTAATACATTTCATGAGAGTATGCTAAGGAACTACACGATCTAGTTCCCCCATCCCCGTTCTATCATCGGACAAGTAAACTGTTAAGTGACCCCACCATATGGTAGAACTCCACAAATACGGCCGAAGCGCTTCCACATTCATTGTGCGAACCGCAAAGGAATGGATCTGCTTGACTGAGTCGGTGTTTCCTGATTAGGTACAGTATGGGTGTCTTCAAGTCGCGAATCAATAGGTATCTTCTAGGCAAGCTTGCTCCATCGTCGACCACATCGATAGTGGTCTACACATCAGGGGGTCTATTCCAGGCATCGATTATTTATACGTCGACGTCAAAATCGAACGATTTTCTTTACTTATTAACCATCGATTCGACTGAACTTTCAACCGATCGACTGTCGTTTCGAACAATTATAGTTTGACGACCAGAATACCTACAGGTGATATGGTGGTCAAAAGATTTTCTATCTTGAATAAAAATATACAATGTGTAACAAAAAGGTGTAGTAATACTCAAGCCACGCATCTAGCTACATGTAAGGAGTCTAACAGGAACTCTAAATTCACAGCAGCAGTATCAATATTGAGAATTTATGCATATATTTTTTTTAAACTATGTCATTTGCAACCCTATTTCATCAGCTACCGTTCTACATCACTTAATCTTTGGACCTAGACACCTGACAGTGGTGGCCAAAACAAAGGTCAAGGTCACACGCCATAGATGTAACCCGTAGGGGTGTCAAAATTATATTTTTTTAATTTTAGTATGTAAAATAATAACAACGATTTCGGCTTTCGTTCTCTGGCAGACGTTTCCTATCACGATACACATACACACCACCAAGTATTACTACACCTTTTTGTTACAGATTGTATATATTTAAACCATATATTCAAAATATTCAATTCTTTCCAACCCCATCACTAGAAGCTTTATTGCTCCTCTGTGCAGCAAAAGTTTACTTCGCACGATGGAATTTGGTAACCAAGATAATGTGGCCTGTTGACATTACTTACTTGTATTGTTACGTGTCAAGATGTGACAAATGTTATATATGTAATGAACTGCCCGTTGGTTTAGTTGGGTGAGCGTTCGCCTTCTAAGCACCCCTGCTATCAGGTTCGATTCCCGGCGGGAACACAAGTTCTCTCCCCAAGGAAAATTTGTGTTAAGACACGAAAGAAGTCGTTAAATTTGTTAGGTAAGTGTGAAGGCGTAAAAAAAAAGTTTACATGCGTGTGTGTGTTCCCTCTTCACGCTGCACAGATAAACTGATTTGAATGAAATGTTAAATGTATATTGTTTATATCCAGTATTTACACTGTTTACGAACGAACCTTTTTATCTGAAAATTGCACTAAAGGGGCGTCCATTAATTAGGCGTTTAGGGAGGTTTGAGCCGAACCTTGGCCTATCCCACGTGGGGAAGAGAGGGTGTCGTATCACGATGTTTTTTTTGGAAGATACAGTGTAAAATTTCGAGAAAACTGGGTTTAATTAAGTAATAAATACTACTGAAATATGGCTTAATCATAGTTAGTAGGGGTTAGTCTTAAATAAAAAGAATTGAACAAAATGTGTGTTTAATAAATCTAACGCAATCAAGCACATATTAACTTATTTACATTAAATATATGCATATTGAAAATCTCAAGTGAATTTAGGGGATTTTTAGCGACAATGTATGAAAGTTAAGAATCGACTAAAACTTATTCCACACCTAGTCCTAGTACACTTCTCACCTCTAGGTGGCCTATAGTTCAATGGAGTATACAACATATACACGTACACTAAAACTATAATTACCTATGATGTGATAATCTGTGCGAAGGTCGCTAAACATTGTGTACGGTATTTCTCATGTTTTGTGACAGTTTTTCTCACGGGGCGTAACATCGCGATTTGGAGTCTTTAACGCTCTTTTTTTCTCTCTATTTTGGTTTCGCACGGTCGATGCATTCATCCAGTTTGAAATAATAAGTTAAATTACGATAATAAATTAATAAAATAGACTTCTAGTCTCTGTGGAGCGTTACATAAAAATAAAAGAAGTGGCAAAATATTTTTTTTGAAAATACCCCCGACGACGTCCTATCTGAAAAACGCCTACACTGATTTTTATCAAACATAGCTTATGAACAATCTCGATCAAGTCACCATTAAAATAAAAAATCAGTCCAGACGTTTGGCAGCTACGATGACATTGAACAGACACAAAACACTCTACAAACTTATAATACCCCTCTTTTTCGTCAGGGGTTTAATGTTAAAGATCAATTGTTTTATGTTAAAAATCGATATAAAAATATTAAACAACATCAAAATTTTAATAAACGGGACATACAAGTTGGTCAAGTATAGTCTCTAAGTTTTTTACATAGTTTATTTATGCTCGATAGTCAAGCATTTGACCACTATCTCACCTGATGGAAAGTGAAGATGCGGCCGAAGATGTAGCATGCTTGCCTAGAAGATACCTATACGCTCTTGACTTGAAGACTCCCAGATTATACCGTTCGGGGAACAAAGACGCGGGTAATGAGTTGTGTTCAACTCTGGCCACATTTATAATAGTTTTTTTTTTTTTCATCCTTCTAAATCTACGGGCCAATTGCCTATATTTCCTAAAACTAAACTAAAACTATGTACAGCAAAGTACTAAGTTACCTACAAGACATCGAGCTTATAGGTAACTCAAGTGCTCAAGCCCACTACCAGTGGGTAGCGTTCCCAACATGCTGGCGGCATTGCCTCTCTGAATTGCAATGCTAATACGTTGAGCCAAATAAGTGCCATAATATTATTATTATTATTTTTATTTGTGACAGGCTAGTGTTTGACCACTATCTCATCTGATGGTAAGTGACGATGTGATCGAAGCTGGTAAACACACTAGACCTGGAATACGATATAATAGTTTTATTCACAGTTATTTTTAATCTGTTTTACTCTCGCTTTCGATTTAACTATTTCAGCCACAATAATTAACTTAGTACTGCTGTCGGATGTCGGATTCAATCACCTTGTCAATCTTAATTGAGATTTTATCTCGGCGGCCATTTTAATCTATCTACAAAATAAAATCGAAATACCTCCGATTCAATAAATGATAAAATATTTCGAATACATTTGAATATTTCTTTATATTTTAGGGTTCGTTACATCAAAAGGAAAAAAGGCCCCCTTGATAACTTTTTTTTAATTTTTTTAATGTTGAATCGGCAAACATTTGACCACTATCTCACCTGATGGGAAGTGATGATGCGGCCGAAGGTGTGACATGCTTGCCTAGAAGATACCTATTCACTCGTTGAAGACTCCCAGATTATACCGTTCGGGGAACAAAGACGCAGGCAATGAGTTCCACTCTTTCGCTGTACGGATGATGAATGTAGAAGCAAAACGCTTTGAGCGAACTGGAGGTATGTCGACCATAAATGGATGACGTTTAATAGTTTGTCTTGTTGTTAGATGGTAAAAAGGGCATGGGGGAATTAAGTCATGTAATTCATTAATTAACTTCGTTGTTCCTGCTGTCAAGACCCTTTTCCTCATAAATATAAACGTTTTCACACTCACAGCCCCGCACTAAGTTTGAAGACTTGTGTCGTTGTCGGTTGCCAGAAACATTTAGATCACACACACGATCACACTCAGAACCAGAAACATAAATTTTGCATGGGACTTGTGTTCCTAACGGGATTACAACTACTCTAACGAGCAGCTCAAACGTGATCGCATTCAGGTATATTGTGAAATTGAAGTTGATATTTATCATTACAGTCATTTACTTTCATGGGTGCCTTTATGGGGTCCATGTCAAAAAAGTAAATAGGTATTTTTAAATCAAATACATAAGATTAGGTATTTTTAAATCAAATACATAATATTAATTAATTAATTAAATTGGAAATTGTATTATAGTTATATTATGTTTATGACCTATGCTAATTTAAATTTTTGATTATTAATTTTTGTTTTTATTTGATTTTTAATTTATTTTTGCAATGTGACATTTATAATAATTATGTACTTAGACTTAAAATATTTAATTGTGTGTATAAATTGTATTTTTGTATTGTATAAATTGTATTATGGATTTAATCTGAAATAAATGAATTGAATTGAATAAGTAGATCTGGTTTAACAATTCTTTCTACAGCCTTAATGAATTTATGGACATGCACTTAAGCAATAAATTTTTTTGATATTGACTAAATTACCTCAAATATATTTTGACTGTTAATCATATTACTATTTTATTTTATTAATCATTTTATTCTTGACATACCTAATGCTTATAATTATATATTTTTATTTTATTACCTGATGTCTGACACATTCTTTATCATAGTATCAATTGTTATTAACGAATTATTAAATTGTAATGTGACATGCCTAGAATAACGATCACTGTTATTATTAAGGTGAATAAAGAATCTGAATCTGAATCTAACTACAGGCTCTATGTAGTTAATAAAAAAAACAAGTTTTTAAATCATTAAAAAATGCGGCCATTTATGTCGCGTTTGCCGCATAATTTGACATTCACAAACAAAACAAAACAAACATCCCGTTAGAATCATAGAATTTGACATAAAGCTATCACAAGTTAAGAAGAAACCGAAAATCGACATTTTCAAATGAAATATTACCTATAATTGATCGAGCGAGATCTAAAAGTTGACTTGGGTCATTCAGCACTTTATCCGTCTGTCCGTCTGTCAGAGGCATCTAGCGTCTAAGCCATACAAGCAAATAACTTAAAATTCTTAGAGAATGATAATAAAGCTGTGGCTCAACGCTAGAAATGGTAATAAAAACTATAAAAATTAAAATATTAAGGGGGCACCCATACACATAATTTTAAAAACGGTTTCGTACTATTCTTGTCAAGCCATTTTAAACGATGCCCCACAAGGGTAGATAAAAAATAAAACATATTTTGCTCCCCACTTACATGTATGGGAGCCACTTAAATATTTTTATTTATATAATTTTAAATGTAATTCCTGGCTTCGGGCCGTAGTTTTATTTCTATGTCTGTAATTACTAATAAGAATATAATTTAAACGCAAACAAAGCTTAAAAAAATCGACTTCACCTTCATATTTTGGTTTTGGCTTGATCAATTTCGATAAAATTTAAATGGGTCCACCACTGAAGAATAATCTACCAAAAAAAAAAAAAAAATTTAGAAAATCGGTCTTCAAATGGGGGAGAAATCGGTGAACATACATAAAAAAATACATACAGTCGAACATAGTACCTCCTCCTTTTTTTAAGTCGGTAAAAAGTAGGTTCACATTTTCCGCAGACGGGTTTTTTGAATTTGTAATACATTGATTTTCTATTATATTTTTGCTAATTGCATAAGTAAATTATCGCGGATTTTTTAAAGAACTTAATTAGAAAAAGTCAGCTAAATGACCGTCATAACTGCTAGTAAACTCTTATAACACTGCATATTTCAAAAAGATTTGCTTACACATGCAATAAGTCCAAGTCTATAATGAATAATCAATTATTAACCGACAAATTATTAAAAAAACAGCTCGACCACCGCACCGGCCGCCAACTATCTACTAGGAAGAATGTCATTGCCAACTTGACCCCACGACAAAATCGTATTTGGAACACGTGTCAGTCAAAATTGGCGGGCTTCCTGCCACCCTTCCCGCCCTTGAGTTATACCACTTACTTTTTTCACGCGTTCCGTTTCTCGCAGCGCGCTAGTATAAAAACGTGTGCGGGCAAAATGAGAGCAATCAGTAGCCTTCGTGCAGTCTAACAGAAGTACACGATGAGAGTTCTGGTCAGTTGAACAAGAACTACTAATAATAGGAATTAATTTGTGTGTGAAAATAAGTGGCATAATATATCGTGCCTTGTCAAGTGATTTTATTTTGTGGCTGGTATAATGCACAGGACGTGCTAAGCGTAGTAAAAAGTGATCGTGCTGTGATTTTTTCATTCATTCGTATTCGCCTTAAAGGAACGGTCTTACCGGTGCATTTTTGCAATTCGCTCTGGACTTGGAAACTCAGTGATTAGGGAACAATGAGGAATTGACCTAATTACAGTTTTTAGCATTTATTGAGCAAAGAATGTGCTTGAATCGATGAATATTGATAATTCGAATATTACAGAACTTATATAATTATTTTAAACAGGTCAAATAATCTCAATAACAGGTCAAACTCACTAAGAATGCCACTAATTTTATTTTTTTTCAAATTTAGCAATGAATCTCAATAATTGTCGCTTAAAATTTCCTAACAATATATTTTTGTCACAGATTGTTGCCGCCGCCGTCCTCGCCTGCGCCGCAGCCGCGCCTTCCGGCGCCCTGCTGGCTGGCCCCTATGCCCATGGCCTCGGCCTCGGTCATGGCATCGGCCTCGGTCACGGCCTCGCCGTCGCCCACGCCGCTCCCCTCGCCGTAGCCCACGCCGCTCCCGCGCTGCCCACCATCTCTCCCGGGGACCTCCAGGGCGCCGCCATCGAAGCCCACGTTGACGCGTCCGACCACGCTCGCGCCGCCGTCGACGCTGCCCGCGAATACCACGACCAAGCCTCCGAGCTCCAGGGACAGGCCATCAACGCCGCTGAAGACCACTCCTGGCAAGCCGTAGACGCCGTGAAAACCGCTGAGGCTCAGCTCGATGGTGCCGCTGCTGGCGTCGCCCCCGTTCTGGCTAAGCAGTTGGCCGGTCATGTCGCCCCTGTAGTTCACGCCGCACCTTTGGCTCACGGTTACGCTGCACCTTTGGCTCACGGTTACGCCGCGCCCTTGGCTCACGGTTACGCCGCGCCTTTGGCTCATGGTTACGCCGCGCCCGCTCTTGCCGCTAGCAAGACTGTTGTTTCTCAGTCTCTATCCCAGACCCATCCCGGAGTGGCTCACGCTTACGCCGCCGCTCCCGTCCTTGCCCACGCCGCTCCTCTTGCCCACGGCTACGCCGCCCCTCTTGCCCACGGCTACGCCGCCCACGGCCTCTCCGCCGGTTACGGCCACGGACTCGCGCACGGATGGTAAACTGTGATAGTAATATTTAGAACCAAAAAAGTCAATACTCATGTTCGGATTGTAAATAAATAACTTATAAAAAAATGTATACCAGGCAATAGAGGCGAGGATGTGTGAATAAATGAAATAGTAATACATTTTTGTATTTTAATTTACCCATAAACAATAACAGGTTAGGTTAGCTACTTATTGTTGAGTAGATAATCAGTTACACAAATTATACAAGGTTATAAATACGATACAACTAGACCATACTAGATAAAGATTAGCTAGTTCGCAATGTAACTCGGTACAAGTTTTGCAATAACAGTTAATGAATGTATACTTTTTCATCCTACTAATATTATAAATCCGAAAGTTTGTGTGTAAGTATGTTTGTTCCCTCTTCACGCTTTAACGGCTGAAAGGATTTGGATGAAATTTGTAATGTACATAGATTATATCTAGGATTATCTTTGTTACTTTTTAACTTGATAATAGCGGGCGAAGCCGCGGGGCACGGCTAGTAGAACTATAAGTGACTGGGCTAAAATTCAGCTCGATGGCTCAGAACAAATCTAATAAAACCTACTCCGATTAGTTACGAATAGATACGTATATTATTTTTTGTCACAATTTGTACAAGGATCCAGGATAATGTCGGAAAAGAGTAGCAAAAACTATTACTAACTATTATAGTAGGTACGACATTAATCACGTATCCACTTTTTTCTTAGTTCCGCTTGTCTTGCTCATTTGATTTTTAAATTAGGCGACTTAGACAAGCTGAGACACGACAAAGCTCGCTTGCCTACAATACCTTTTCAACAATTCACACGCGCCTCCTAGATTGTACTTATTACTCATTGTCTATGGTGCAACCCACAATAGGCACAGAGTAACATACATAGTAAAATGAGTACAGTAAGTTGACTTCGTTAAGAACAGGCTTAGCTTCGGTCTCAGTACGATTGTCATCACAGGATTAGAGGCGCGTTTAGCGGCGAGATAAAATATGGCGATTACGCAATGTCGCGCGTGTAATACTTAGATTATTCGAAAAGTAAGGAATATATCAAAATGTTGACTACATAACGAATAATTAATTATCTTTTTAAATGTATTTATTTACGACAAAAGGCTAAAGTTAATTCGCCTAAAAATTAAACGCTAGCGTATATGATGCAACTTGGCTGAAATATCGAGGTAAATAAAAATAGGAAATCATACTAATATTATAAATCCGAAAGTTTGTGCGTAAGTGTGTGAGTACGTTTGTTCCCTCTGCACGCTTTAACTACTGAACAGATTTGGATGAAATTTGGAATGTTCATAGCTTAGACATATACATAGACATAAATTTATCGTTAAAAAGAACTCTGCAATTAGACTACGAAATCGGTTTCAAAAAATGTATGTTTAAAATAACAATTTGGTAGGCCACCAAACTTACTGTTTTTAGACTTATCCCGCGTCTATCTTAAACGACTTCACATTAAAGCTGAAACTTACGTATAATATCAGTTATATCCCGTACTTGAACAACAAATACAGAAATCAAACAATTATTTTAAAGAAAAAAGTTATAAGCAATTAACCTCAAAAGTTCTGGTTGTGACTGTGTGTGTGATGTGAATTTTTCCGGCACCCACGACAAGTCATCGAACTCAGTGTGGGGCTGTGAGTGTGAAAGCGTTTTTTTTTAATTTTTTCTCTGTTAGGCTAATATCTCAATGTCCATAGGCGCGAGATCTCAGTTCGGCGCGAACGACTAGTACTTTATCGTTTTATCGTCTTAATTATTTAAAATAGTTATATTTTCTATAGATTCTATTAAAATATTTGTTTTGTTGCTACATGCACTGTTATCTTAGATTATTATATTACACGACGACAAATTTAACATAACGTTATGCTTTATGACGTTTTTTCAATAACTGCTAAATTTAGGTAGGTATATTATGATACCTACTCACTCTAGACAAGTATTACTTTTTTAGTACAATTTTTTTTATTATGCTCGAACGAATACATCGAGCATGATAAAAAAAGAAATTGAAAAAAAATATTAAAGAGGAGCGGAAGTTAGCTTACTGTCATCTCTTAACTGTGGCACAAAGCTTACGAAACGGTCAGCTCGCATTGCTGCCTTAATAGGCAGTCTGGTAACTGCGGAGGCTTTGTTTATTTAGGGCATTTACCGTCCGTTGAATCACAGTTGTAGGTGCTACTGTGTCTCATACAAATATTCTAATTTCGGCTGGCACTGGACGACTGTCTCACGTTCTAACCCCCAATAGAAAAACGACGGGGTGTAACAAGTTTGACGTGTATGTGTGTGTGTGTGTGTCTGCCTGTGGCATCGTAGCACTCGAACGGATAAACCGATTTTGATTTTGTTTTTTTAGTTTGAAAGGTGAATTAGACGGGAGTGCTCTTAGCTATGTTTGATGAAAATCCGTGGAGATGTTTTCAATCGACTCCAAAAAAGGAGGTTTTCAATTCGACTATATATATTTTTTTTGTATATATGTTACACGATATCTCCGTGTCCAAGTTATGAATCGATTTTTAGCAATTTTGATGTTTTTTTTTGTTTGGTAGAGTATACTTCAGAGGTGGTCCCATATAAATTTACGGATAGAGCGTCGTTGGAGGTTTTATCAAAATTTTGATTAGCCTCTTGTTTTAAATATAATTGAGAAACGAAACGAGCAAGTTGCTCGCCTGACGGTAAGCGTCACGCTTGCCCATTACAGTTTAGTTATCTCATATCTTTAAACGAGCAATTCTTGTATATATATATATATATATGTAATCAGGATCTTTGAAACGGCTCCAACGATTTTCATGAAAGTTACAGATTAGGGGTTTTTCGGCCCAAGGAATCGATTTATCAACGTTCCAGGTCCGAGAAATGCTCGGTTCCCAAACTAGCTAAGTACTACTACTAACTAAGCAAAGCTCGGTCATCCGGATATTAGTTGTTTAATATAATTATAACTTGTTTATATATACCAAATATATTAGAATCGCGACCTTGTGTTCCATTGATTTATGTACTTCAATCCGGAAATTACTCCGGCATTTATTACGTGTTAATGTAAGTAGTAATGTGGTTATTTGGTACTAGCCATGCCCTGCGGCTTCGCCCGCTATTATCATGTTATTGATTAAACGCAAGCAAAGCTTTAAAAAACCGACTTCACCGCTTTATCTTCGGAACTTTGATCAGATTAGATGTACTCACCACGCATTATTGACGGTATCTCAAGAACTACTGATCAGATCTTGATCAAATTTAAATGGGACCAATTGGAAAGCAACATCTTTCAAACGTAAAAAGAAGTTATGAGGTAACAACACACATAATAAAAAATACAGTCGAGTACCTCCTCCTTTTTTGTGAAGTCAGTAGAGCTAGTAGCCTGTGTTAATCCCAGGTATAATCTATGTGCATTCCAAGTTTCATCCGAATCCGTTCAGCCGTTAAAGCGTGAAGAGGGAACAAACGCACTTACACACAAACTTTCGGATTTATAATATTTGTAGGATTATAGTTGGCTTGGTATTATATCGTACTTATAAAAACAAATAACAAACACTTTCACACTCACAGCCCCACAAAATTAAATACTTGTATTTCGGCTGGGGGAAACAATTATATCACACAATCACTCCCGAACCCAGAAGCACATAATTATGTCCCTTGGGAAGCAAAATTGTGGTCCTGACGGGAATCGAGTAAAGGACCCACGGCGCAGAGGACAGAGACCTGCCTACTGCGGGTCGAAAAAGTGATAGTAGATTCATGACCACGAGTACCTCTTTGGAGCGCATGTGAATAAGCATTTTATATTTAGAGAGGGTAACCGTAAGTAGCGTTTAACTATCAAACTTACGCGCAATCGATAACCAATAAGTTATAATAATAGTGTTTTCAGTTCCAGTGAAGTTACAGAGTATAAAGAGATTCAATATCTAATATCTCAGGGGGACGAGCGCAGTGCTTTGCCGTGCTGGTTCTTGACCTATATAAGTTCAATAGAGCTTTGCTCGGTTTTATGTTTTTGGTAGAATGTGTTTGAATTTGTAGCCTCAGAAAGCTCTAGTGTCGAGTAGAAACAGATTTTTACATCGGTCATGGCGTAATAGATGGCGCTGATAGTTTCTTAAACCCGGTTTTTCAAATGCAGTTTGGGAACCGAGCATTTCTCGGACCTGGAACGTTGATAAATCGATTCCTTGGGTCGAAAAACCCCTAATCTGTAACTTTCATGAAAATCGTTGGAGCCGTTTCCGAGATCCTGATTACACACACACATATATATATATATATATATATATATATATATATATATATATATATATATATATATACAAGAATTGCTCGTTTAAAGGTATTAGATTATAATCATTACAAACATGAAGCAAAAAAGTAATATGTGCGAACAAATCATAAGATCAGCCGTGGCCTGCGGTTTCACTCGCGTCGACGATGATAATAAGTCTTTTTAAGATCAAGCTTTTGCGAGTCTTAAATAAATAATTAAACACAAGCAAAGCTTAAAAAACCGACTTTACCGCTTTATCTTCCTAACCTTGATCAGATTCAACGTATTAAACACGCATTATTGACAATAACTCAAAAACTAGTGATCAGATCTTGACCAAATTTAAATGGGACCACATGGAAAGCACCAGCTTTGAGAAAAAAAAAACATCAAAATCGGCGCACAAAGAAAGAAGTCATGAGGTAACTTTTGAAGTCGGTTAAAAACGAGAACATCGTCAATGTAGTCCACAGAATACGCATTATTGAGGATAATTCAAAAACCACTAGTCAGATCGTAATCTCGATTTTTTATAGTCCACTTGAGTACCTCCTCATTTTTTGGGAAGTCGGTAAAAAGAGGCGAATCAAAAGAGCCTAAACTTGATGGGTTTATCTTGTTTAGTTCAGAAGTTCCTATGGCTATCTTCCCTCTCCATCATCAGACCAGCTCCATGGTACCATATCATTGTATTGTCACCGAAGGTGCATAAGTACACCAAATTTGAGTCCAATCGGACATCGGGAAGTGGGTCTAATTTAGCTTGCAAGAATTTGATTACCGACAGATACACATCCGACAGATAGACATCGGGACAGATGAAACTGAATAAAAGCTGGTAAAAATAATAATAAGTGTTGTCAACTACAACGTAGAAGTCCATGATCGTTTTTTTGACACACATTTATTCACGTCCAAGGTTATATCGATTCTACATCCGCTTGTCGGGCGTGATTAATCGATTTTATCGATCGTGTCAATCCAAATTAATACATACGAGTATATAATGAATACACTAATATTATAAAACCGAAAGTTTGTGTGTGAACCAGCAATGTGAATAATCACACTATAAAAGTCACTATAAATCCTATCCTATTTCACTACTTTTTAAATTAATTAACACGGGCGGATCCGCGGGGCGTAGCTAGTCATATTATAAAGGCTAACGTTTGTGAGAGTATTTGTATGTTTGTTACTTCTTCACGCTCAAACGGCTGGACCAATTTTGATGAAATTTGGTATGGAGGTATAGGTTAACATATAGGCTACTTATTATCACAGAATTCCCGCGGATCCGGGACTCATGCGGGTAAAACCGCGAGGCGCAGCTAGTCTAGTGTAAGGATTATGCAGGCTGCCTGAAGGCATCCGACATGGCTTTAATTACAACCTTCATGTTTATGTTTGCCTAGTACTTTACCAAATCCGAGTGACGTATGAGAAAATGGAAAGCATGTGGAAATGTAAAAAAAAAATTTAAAGAAATGTACGTTCTTAAAAAGTATCCTATGTTCTAAACTACCTCCCTGCCAATTTTCAGCTAAATCGGTTCAGCCGTTTTTGAGTTATAAGTGGAGTAACTAACACGACTTTCTTTTATATATATAGATTTCTTTTCGTTAATTAATGTTTATCTGAATCTAAACCATTATTAAATTCACCTGAATTCCAATTAAATGGTTTAGCCATTTAAGAGGAATTCAGTCATACAAATACACAAGAATTATATATATAAAGATCTGTAAATTAAATGAACTCAGCTATAATGACGTTGTAGATAAATCATGTTTAGTAAAAAAAAATGTTGTCGAAACTGCGACTTCCTTATCGTCGACGATAATAATTGTAATTATATAAATCACTTTATAATATTACAAGCTTTTCTATTACATCTACTTATTATGATTAAATTAAACATATAATTATTATATATATATAATTAAAGATATACCACAACTAGTTGGGGATACTTATTATGTACCAATCATAGTTTAGGTAATTCTTTCAAATCAAATCAAATCAAGATCATTTATTCACATGGGCCCCAAAGAGGCACTCATGAAAGTTAATGATTCTACTGCCAGATTCGCAAAATTACAGTCATCTAAATTACTTTGTTAATTTACTCATTTTGCAAATAAAAATACAATTTTATATATAAAACGAAAACAAAATATGTTTAATAGTTAGACATTTAAACACTATCTCACCTGATGGGAAGAGATGATGCAACCGAGGATGTTACATGCTTGCCTAGAAGATACCTATTCACTCTAGACATGAAGACTCCCAGATTGTACCATTCAAGAAACAAAGACGCAGGCAATGAATTCCACTCCCTCGCTGTACGGATGATAAACGTAGAAGCAGTTGGCACAGTGGACAGGTGTCTGCCCTCTGCGCCGTGGGTCCTGGGTTCGATTCCCGGCAGGAAGACAAATTCCTTCTCAAGGGATATTTGTGCTTCTGGTTCTGGGTGTAATGTGTATGTGATGTGAATGTTTCCGGCACCCACTATACAAATCTTTGAACTTAGTGTGGGGCTGTGAGTATGAATGCGTTTGTTTGTTTAAAACGCTTCCAACGAACCGGACGTATGTCTATCATATAAGGATAACGTTTGACAGTTTGTCTTGTTGTTAGGTGGTAAAAAGGGCATGGGAGAATTAAACCATGTAATTCCTGCACACTGACTATAGGTAAACCATTATAATATATAATAAGTTATGTACTTATATAGTTATTGAAATGTTTCAAATGGTAAACGTAAAAGAAGGCACAGTCTTTACCTCACAGTGTCACTAGTCAGAATAAAAGAAGTCAAACTGAGATGGTTGTCGGGTTTTTTGACGTGAGTGAAAAAATGGCGTTGTTGATTTTGTAAAAATTTCCAAAACCTGTGATTCTTCGAGTGTTCATGTGTAATAATGGTGGATTATTAACCTTTGATACTAAGTGAACATGTATAAGTGTAGGCAAATCAAACAAAGTTGAAAAACTTGATTTTCGCCTTCGCTCCAAAACTCCATTAGAAGCTCTAGTAAAGTTTCCACCACTTTACTAGGGCATGACTTTACTATGACTGGACCTTGACTCTTTTACTTGACTTTGACTGTGACTTGTGACTAGGACTTATAATATGAAATACACTTGAAATATTATATTATCACTTGACACTGGCTAAATGCACAAGATTGCGAAGCCATAACTAAGAAGAAGAAGAAGAAGAAGAGATGGTTGTCGCCTGGTCATTCAGCACAAGCAATTCTACCGAGATTCAAGTCTGTCAAGCTCCTGGTAAAAAGGACAGAGCGAATTGCACCAATGTTATTGCTATGCTGAGAATTGAAACAATATGTTGCCTGCACAGGGCTCCTTCCGGTGAAGGTTGCATCGTGATGAAATCCATCGTGGTGATATTTTTTCGTAATTAACTAACTATCCTGTACCGAAATACAGTAGTTCAACACCTGGAAGTCGACAAATCTGTCGCCAAAATCACAAAAAAATTGTGTTCCGTATTTTTTGTGTCAAAATAATTGAAACGCAAGCAAAGCTTAAAAAAAACCGAACTCACCGCTTTATCTACGGAACTCCTGATCAGATTAAATGAATTAATTACGCATTATTGAGGATATTTTAAAAACTACAGGTCATATCTTGATCAAATTTAAATGGGACCACATGAGAAGCACCAGCTTTCAAACAAATAAAATAATCATCAAAATCGGTTCAATAACAAAAGTATTAATGGACATATTATTAGTAACTAGCCGTGCCCCGCAGCTTCGCCCGCTTTTATCAAGTTAAAAAGTAGCCTATGTATTAATCCTAGGTATAATCTATGTACATTCCAAATTTCATACAAATCCGTTCAGCCGTTAAAGCGTGAAGAGGGAACAAACATACAAACACACAATTACACACAAACTTTCGGATTTATAATATTAGTAGGATAGCAATGTAGCAGTTTAAGTTAAAGTTATATTACTAATTAGTCATAGTTTGGTTAGATTGTAATTATAATAGAGTACGTTTTATGAGGTAATCTAGAAGAAAAAAAAAATGGTTCACTTAAAATGTATATTTGAGGTTACATAAAAAATACAGTCGAATAAAGAACGTCCTCCTTTTGTTAAGTCGTTTAAAAATATCTCGTATCTGTAACCGAAACCGCACTCGACCATAACCTTCGCAATCAACACGCCACAGCAACCGAGCTCTACCAAAAGGTCAACGCCCTCGCATCCGTGAGTTCAAGTTCAGTTAAAGTAAAAGACAATTAAACCGATCGTTAAAAGATAATTAACGATGAAATAAGGGTATTTTTATAAATTCTTTATTTGTGTAACTTCAGTTTGACTACAAGTATATATATTTTTATCGTATTGATTTCTAAGAAGAAAGAAAGAAAATATAGAAAAATTAGGGTCGCGCTAGCAGTCACTATCTTACCCCAGCGGTAGGCCCGAATACAAACCGGACCACTGGGCCCCGTGGAGGGGTGACCTTGCTCACCAAGGCTTGTAGGGCCGTGCAAGCCGATGGAGAGGTGCCCTGACTCCCCACCAGTGACACCACTACAGAGGAGGAGAGAGGAGGCGAGCGAACTGCCTCCTCCTCCCCCCTGTCCATCTGCGCCGCCGGAGCGGTTCAGATCGGGGATCAACCTCTCTGGCCCGCTCCGCAGCCTCCTTCTACTTCATCACCGCTTCGCAGAAGGAAACCTCTGCCGCCACGATCTTTCGCTGCCGAGCATGGCGTCTACCACGCTCGGCAGGGAGAGATCTCCGCCTATGAGCACACACCTCCAGCGTGTGGAGCGCCGTGTCCTTCAGTGCTCCACATTCGTGGCAAGCCAGAGTCGGCTCCCGTCTCGCGATTTGGTGCAGGTACTTTCCGAAACATCCGAGTCCGGAAAGCACCTTTACTCCAGATCATTCCGGAGTAAAGCCGACGGCAGACCGCACCCGGACTATCCACGTTGGGCGGCAGCCTCCCTAGAGCAGCCTCAGCTCCCACGACTCTCGGGGCATGCTGGGAGAAGTGGACCTCGAAAGCCCACCTCCCGTCCAGGATGAGACCCAGATATTTTATCTGGGTCCCAACCGGAATCCGGACCCCGTCCAGCTCCATCTGCGTTCTTGGAGGGGGTCCCCCCAAGGTCCATGGAACGTATATCAATGGTATGTATATATGTAGGTATATTTTAAATCATAAATAATAGTTAATAGCCCATATACTGCACTACCACGAATTTTTGCTGCACCTTTTCGGTTGACTGGCAGAAAATGCTGTATTAGCATTAAGTCCTCCGTGTACATTTATAATGTGCAAAATAATAAATAAATAAATAAACAATAGGGCCTCGGTCTTGGAGAGAGCGACCTCCAGTACCAGGGAGCGTACCACAAGAGTTGTGCCCTCCGTTGACAACCGATCTACCTCCCTTAGGTCCCTCCCCTACGACTAGGGTGTCGTCCGCATAGCAAGACATTCACACCTGACCATAAACATCCCAATCACCATGCAACAATAGTTTTTATGGTACATCAATCGTTTTTATAGTTGGTTTATGAACAACATAAACAAACCTAAAAAAAGGTTTATTATTTGGCCTTGGACTGCATACTGAAAACATAATTTTCTTTTGATTTTATTTATATAGCAATAGCCATGCTAGGCAGAACTATAGTGATAAATTTAGAAAGGAAAAATTATCGCTTGAGGCGGGATTTGAACCCGCGGCCATAGGGTCTCATGCCCTACTGCTTTATTATTATTATTATTGAGTAGCTCAGCGGTTAGAGCAGTAGGGCATGAGACCCTATGGCCGCGGGTTCAAATCCCGCCTCAAGCGATAATTTTTCCTTTCTAAATTTATCACTATAATTTTCTTTAAAACTGTATTTAAAACAATTACACTTTTAAAAACGTATGACTCAAAAATCTAGATACAGAAGTGAACAAGTATCCTCGTCAACTATCAAAGTCATATATACATACATTATGACATTTAATAATCTATAACAAATGTACAAAAATATATGACATTTACTTTATGTACATAACTATATTATACGATATGTAAACGCGTACATAAAGAGAGTACAGACATGTACTGAAAATTAACATAAATAAACGATAACATATTCATAGTCGCAAATATCTGTCCGTCCGTCGTTTTGTTGAACCAACTATTATTTTTGAGCAATTATTTATTGCTAAACCAAAAACCACACTATTTTACCGAGTTTAAAAAAAAACAAACGCATTCACACTCACAGCCCCACACTAAGTTCAAAGACTTGTATCGTGGGTGCTAGGAACATTCACATCACGCACAAATTACACCCAGAACCAGAAGCACAAATATCCCTTGGGAAGGAATGTGTGCTCCTGCCGGGAATCGAACCCAGGACCCACGGTGCAGAGGGCGGACACTTGTCCACTGCGCCAACAGGGTCGTCATTCACAGTCAGTCATTCACAGTCAGTCACAAAAAAAGGAGGAGGTTCTCAATTCAACTGTATTTTTTTTATGTGTTATCTCAGAACTTTTTTTATTTGAATGCTGGTGCTTCCTAAGTGGTTCCTTGCATTTAAATTTGACCAAGGTTTGACCAGTAGTTTTTGAGTTATCCTTAATAATGCAAATTTAATTCATTTAATCTAATCAAGATTTTCGAAGTTTAATATTTATAATTAAAAAAAACCGACTTCCTCAGTTTTTTTAATTATTTACACTCACAGCACCACACTACGTTCAAACTATGTATCGTGGGCGCTGGAAACAAATATATATCACACACACTCAGAACAAAAATGTCCCTAGGGACGGAAAATTGTGCTCCTGCCGGGAATCGAACCCAGTACCGCAGCGCAGAAGATAAACTTAACGCTTTCACACTCACAGCCCCACACTAAGTTCGATGACTTGTCTCGTGGGTGCCTGAAAAAACAACATCACACACACAATCACACAGCAGAAGCAGAAACACAATTTTTTTTTACATACGGTAGAGACTTGCCAACTACGTCAATTGGGTCTGCTTACAAGTTTCAAATTTATAATGTTTGTGTTTTTTGGATTCATTTGCAGTGTCCGCCTGTTTTTCGGATTGAGGGGCAATATTTTTAGTGAAATCACTGAAGATATTTAACATATATCAGGGTGACGAACGCAGTGCTTTGATTTTGATCTGGCAGTAGTCATTGGCCTCGATTCTGATGTACACTCACTAAATTAAATTTAAACTATCCCTGTCTCTTACAAAATAGAAACACAAGACAGAGATAGCATACATTTTAGTGATGTCAAGTTAGTCAGAACTTAGATGTCTATGCAAGCTTAGTCGAGTATGTAATTGGTGTTGACTAAAAACACGCGCCTTTCTGCTTCTGCTGTTCATATTTTAAATGATAAACTAGCTTGACAGCACTAAAATGTATGCTATCTGTCTTGTGTTTCTATTTTGTAAGGGACAGGGATAGTTTAAATTTAATTCAGTGAGTGTACATCAGAATCGAGGAAATTATCTTTCATGAGTGCCTCTTGGGGCCCATATGAATAAACGATTTTGATTGATTTTGATTTTGAACGATTGATAATTAGATATTGGGTGGCTAAACCGTAAGTGTAAAGTTTACCAGAGACGAGCAAGTTGTAATTTTTTTTAACGCTTTTACACACACAGTTAATGTGGGGATTAAGTTCGAAGACTTGTGTCGTGGGTGCCGGAAACATTCACATCACACACACAGTCGCAATCAGAACTAGAAACACAATTTATCCTTGAGGGTAAACTTGTGTTCCCGCTGGGAATCGAACCCGATACCCCTGCTTAGAAGGCGAACGCGCACTCCACCAAGCCAACGGGGCAGAAAAAAGCTTAAGCTTAAGCGTTAAATACACGATCAATACATATCTTCTGTAGACATAATCTTAAGCTACAATTAATCCGCCTATACAATGCAGTTCTTATTGTGCCAATAATGTGAATAGGTAATCATAAATAATTTAATCTGTTAATATTATTTCATTCGTAGTTTAGTGTGTTTGTAGGGTTTGTATGTGTTTGTGCAATGTCACTGGAAGGTCTACGGCACTCCTACGTAGACACATTAGAATATGTATAAAGTATATTTATACAATACTATATACAGTAATTACTGAAAGGAGCTGCAGATGTAACGCTAGACTAAGAGCTATGCCGCGAAACTGAAAAAATGGCGTTGTTGATTTTGTATAATTTTCCAAAACTTGTGATTTTTAGAGTGTTAAAATGGTGAATTAAACCTTTAATACTTAGTAAACGTGCATAAGTGTATGCAAATCATACAAATTTTGTGATTTTTGCTCTAGCTCCAAAACTCCAATAGAAGTTCTAGTAAAGTGTCTACCATTTTACTAGGGCATGACTTGACTAGGACTTTTGATATGAAATACACTTGAAATATATTATTACTTGACACTGGCTAAATGCACAAGATTGTGAAGCCAAAATTAAAAAATAATAAAAAAAAACGCTAGACTAACATAGCAAAAATAATGTGAATTAAAAAACAACAAGTCAATGTACTAAAAAAATCAAAATAGCTGACTGCGAAAATGTGAGCCTACTTTTTAATTAATTTTATGTAATTCCCTTTAAATTTCCATAATTTTGATACCCTACTCGATAGGTTTGGTAATTTTTTTTATTCACGACAAAAATACTAAATTTTTTTCAAACGCTTACTTAACGTCACTTGGGTTTTTTAAATGAATCTAACGTGACCTTTCTGTCGAAATCCATTCAGCCTAATGAAAGATAACGAGGTATGATATCCTACTAAAAGGTTTAGCTGGAAGAAAACTCTGTGAAGGGATAACCTCACCTTTGTAGATCTTTGGTCAGAGTGTCGTAAAGGGGGGCAGGACAGTTTTTTTTTTTCTCTTTTTAATTGCTATATTTAATAATGTTTGGAGTCAGTTACCTTCATATCGAGGCCATTGACCTTGACCTTAACTGATTTTGCCCATAACTTGGTAGGGGTAGGTTTGAGTTAAAAACGTTTTAGACAAACATGTATCCAGAAAGGTTGTTCTACATGATGGCATCGAAAAATGATAATGATCTTGGCACCAAAAATTTCAAAATATTTTTAAGTCCCAAAAACTGTAGCAGGTGTCGAGAAGGGGACAGACACTTAGAAAAAATTCAGACCATGTTGACTCCCTATTAAGCATATGTTTTTATTTCGAGATTCGATAGAACAATCCAAGACAATCTTCTTTAGTTAGAACAATATGTAATTTAAAACACTCACAGCCCCGCAATATACAATATACAGAAAGTTTTTCTGGCGCTTCGCCGGCCGCTGCCGCGGCACGCTCGCTTCGCTCGCTCGGCTTGCGCGCTGTGGTCACAAGAAACCTAACCACTCCTCCTCGCTTCGCTCGTCATCGTACCTATTGATGACTGCCCTAGTCTAAATTATAAGCGAAATTGTTTTCTAAGTCCTTTTTCCTCAGTGCCCCCTTTACGACACCCTAACCAGATCTTTTGTTATGTCCTTAATTAAAAAATAAAATTATAACGTGAGTACAATAAAGAATATAAGAAAAGTTCTAAAAAATAAACAAGACAAACCCAAGAGCAATCCCTAGTGTATCGAATGAAATATGATGTAAGTTACTGTGATCGTTACAATACATTACCAAAACAAACATAACTCCACCAAAATGGCGCCCGCTCGTCAAAAAGCGCGCGCTTCCTGCATTCTTCCCGCCTCGCAAGTGACTTTTTAAATCTTCTTTTTAATGGCGACGACCACATCGTGTGTCCAGCCAGTTTGCTCTATATGCAATGTAGATGAGGACTATCTGGTATAAATACAGAATGTGAGGTGTTGTTAGCAATCAGTAGCCATCGGGACCATCGAAGTAGCAAGATGAGATTTCTGGTCAGTGTTCAACTATTTTGAATTTCGAAATTTTTAAGTGTTCGTTTGACGCTTTTGTTTCGAAATTCTTTTCATTGGTATTTTTTTTAATAGTTTTTTATTGTGATTTTGTGCCAGTGTTGTATATTTATAACAGTGTTTTTATATTGATTTTTTGAATGTGAAGTGTTCTTAAATTGAAAATCGACCGTACTGAGAGCTTTTGACGTAATCTTGATGCCTTCTTTGTTTTGGTGAAACCACTTTGTTAAAGTCTCCTGCATGTTGTCTTGATTCCCTTATTTAGGTTTTACGTTTCTTATTTTTGGCTAATATAGTAATTTGAATATTAAAGTCATATTTCTCACGATATTACAATCTTAACGCCCATCGACGTATATTCAACATTTTATTTTTTTATGATATCAATGTTGAAAAAAAGATCAAAAATTGGAGTTTCCGTGACAAATAATAAAAATATTCCTCAATGAAGACTATAAAGCCAAAGTAGTTAACTATCATGATTGCCTCTTTGGGGTCAGTGCGAATGTAAAAAAATATAGCAAACAACTCGTAGGGTTATTTGGTTTCCGTATTTTTATCGCATCAATAAATTACTCTAGTTGTCATTTATTGCTTTGTTAACAACAAAAGCTCAACATTTTAACTTTACTGTTTTCGCTTCTACGTTCATCATCCGTACAGCGAAGGAGTGAAACTCATTGCCTGCGTCTTTGTTGACCTGAACGGTACAATCTGAGTGTCTTCAAGTCTAGAGTGAATAGGAACCTTCTAGGCAAGCTAATGTTCCATCTTCGGCCGCATCGTCACTTTCCAACAGGTGAGATAGCGGTCAAATGCTTGCCTATATATGCTATGCTATAGCATAAAAAAAAACTGTTATGAATTACATTGCTTTAAAAAACCCGCGCGTCTTATATTGTACTAGCCGTGGCCCGCGGCTTTGTCCGCTATTATAAAGTTAAAAAGTATCCTATGTGTTAATCCTAGGTAAATGCAATGTCCAAATTTCATCTGATTCCGTTCAGCGATTACAGCGTAAAGAGGAAACAAACATCCTTACACATTTACAAACTTTCGGATTTATAATATTAGTCTGATAGTATGTCCAGCGGCCCGCCCCGTCTTCATTTTCCTTAAAAAATATTTCATACAAACTTTATCCTGCCAATTCCAAACACAAAAAAATCATCCAAATCTGTCGAGCCACTCTTAAGTGCTAATAATTCATACATTTTGCAATTGTTTTTAATCTATTTAAATTAAATAATTTTACACTAAACAGTCAGCTACAATTTCATTGGCATTATATTCAGTACAGAGGTCTATAAAACCTAAACAGTTTATTATAAAGCTTATTTAATATGCATAAATAACTAGTTACTTTAGATTTACTTTGTATTCAAACTTTATGCCGTTGACTAATATGTACAATTACTAGAAGTGACAATTGAAAGTCCAGTTTGATGACGATTATGTCGCCGCTATTATCAAGTAAAAAAATAGCCTACGTTGATCTACTGTTAATTCTAGGTATAAGCTGTGTACATTCCAAATTTTATCCTAAGCCGTTAAAGCGTGAAGAGGAAACAAACTTTCGCTGATATAAGTAGGATTATTACGTTATGCGTTATTTTCTAGCGGTTAGTGATTAATGTTCATAAACATTTTTTTTAGTTTATGCACAAAAAATTCAATTTTGCTAATCGCTAATGATAGTTTACAAATTGGAGTATAAGTATTAGTACATATAAATTAGTCAAATAGATCGCCCCTGACCTTTCCATAAGCAAAGGTGCCTAATACGCTAGCAGCATTGCCACGCTGGATAGCAATAGCTATCCTTTGCACTAAGAACGATCTGGAGCGGGGGTCACTAAACTCTCTTTATTTTTATTTAGATTCTAATAATTTTCTTTACATCAGGTGTTTATTTTAGTGTTAACTTTAGTTAGGTTAGGTGTTTGTTTTAGATTAGGTTAGGTGTTTATTTTAGTTACGTGAAAAACATATAGCTTTGTGCGCACGTTGATGTCTTTTCTATGAGCGAGAGAATTATTATCTTTATTTTATTTAGCACTGCATGATTTGAATCGCAAATACTAAACACATGAATGCTTAAGTGAATTTGCCTTGGCAAGCATGTTCTATCTTTGGCCGCATCGTCACATTCCGTCAAGTGAGATAGCGGTCAAATGCATGGCTATTCAGCATAAAAAATATTATTCGTTAACCGTGTCTGTGTTTTCCTATAAGTTTAATTTAAGAGTCTTTAAGTCACGAGTACCTGTTCACTCGTGTTCTAGCCAAACATGCTCTATCGAAGATCACATTGCTACTTATCATAGGTGTCTATCAAACATATTAAATAAAAAAAAAACATATATAATACATATGATACCCAAATCAGGTTTAGCTTATCAAGAAAATGTACATGCACCATTTTTAGGTGACAAAATTTTCAATGGAAGATATAATTTCTCATTTTGGGGAGACCCTATACTAATCAACTTTTCGAGGCCCATAATTCTCAGTCTATACGATCGTGATTGCCACCTCTAGAATGTGTTAACTCACGCAACACCTCTAGTGCGTTTAATTTATTGCTTCTAGGTACTGTGACAAGCAACTTTCGTTATTAGTTGACATTGATGTAAGTTAGCAAAAAGTGGTGCTTTATCGTCAGAAATGTCAGGGTTTCATGTTAATTTTGCTGTAGTAGGTAGTTAGGTACCTACTACAGCAAAATTAACATGATACCTAAAAGTAGGTACCTAACTACTATACTAGTACAATAAGTCAAACGATGTTTGTTTGAGTGTCCGTCAAATCTTTTGGGCAGTATTTCAAATTAGAGTTTTTAATAACCTTACAGACTTTTAATATATTGATCTACCCGCTGGCTTAGTAGCGCGTTTGGCTTTTAAGCAGCGGGTTCGAATCCAGATTTAACTTTTCAAGCTAGCCAGGCGAGAAAAAACAACTAATATTTTAAAACAAGATTTTACCAGTTGTAAATAAAAAACAAAAAAGTTATTTTACCAGTGCACTTGTCAAAACGAATCAAACGAGCCCAAACTTGATGGGTTTATATTGTTCAGTTCAGAAGTTCCTATGGCCATCTTCCTTCTCCATCAACAGACCAGCTACATGGTACTATATTATTGTATTGTCACCGAAGATACATAAGTACAAGTTTGAGTCGCATCGGACATCGTGGGTATGGTTTAGCTTGCAAGATTTTATTACAACCGACAAATAGAAAACGGGGCAGAAACTAAATAAAAACTTGCAAAATCTCGACCAATATGGGAAATCCCCGTTATAAACTTATATGATAATTAACATACATAGTGACGGGAACTATAGGTTCCTTCGCACTGAGCAATTTATCGATCAAATAGGTGTCATGAAAGGGGCGCGACAGGGAACGCTACACATAGGTATGTGTGTGTCCGCACAATATTCATCGGTTGATCCTCTTTCCGCTGAGATCACGCTTCCAAAGAACAGTCGCTGCACTGTCGCTCAGTGTTCTTTTTACGTGACGACAACTATACTTCAACCATGTTTCAGATCGTTTCAGCTGTCCTGGCGTGCGCGGCGGCCGCCCCTTCCCAGTTACTGCAGCCAGTGATCGTGGCACCGGCTCCATTACCACTAGCTTACACAGCCCCTATCCCGACGCTGTCACCAGGTAACACACCCCTAGTTTCGTTAGGAACAAGCCCCCTAAAAATACGATGTTATTCAATCCTGATCATGTATCTTGTATCTATATCAATGTGTAGCTTTAAAACACAATTGTTCATACTTTTTAACCGACTTCAAGAAAGGAGGAGGTTATCAATCCATCGGAATATTTTTTTATGTATGTTTCCCAATTACTCGAAGAAGCTTGGCCCGATTCCAGAAATTCTTTCTTGTTTAAGAGGTGTGGTGGTATACTTCCCAGGTGGTTCCATTATAATTTGATCGAGATCTGATGATGAGTTTCGGAGATATTTGCAATTGAAATCTGTTATTTGTTTATACTTTATGAAACTCGTATTATACTATCATATTAATTATCATCATTAAGCTAGTTCCACGATTAAATTATTATTAGATTAAACACTCGATAGAATTTTTTATCGAAATTGTCATTTTGAGTTTATATTGTATTTTTTTACTTTATCTCATAAATAAATAAGACATAGAAACCATAGTAAATTTTTATATTTCTTACTTATCGCGAATTTCAAGAAAAACCTTAAAATATGGCACACGCGACGTTGCGAAACCACCCTAATAATGTGTAAAGTCCGTCGCATCATCACTTACCATCAGGTGAGGTAGTGGTCAAATGTTTGCCCATAGAACGTAAAAAAAACCAGATGAGATAGAGGTCAAATGTATTGTTCGCTTACCCTAAATTAAAAAAAACGAATTCACGTCTAATCAAGCCACGTTTCACGCTATTCCATCTTTCCTCAGGAGACGTGCAGGCCGCCGCAATTGACGCTCAAGTGAAAGCCCAGGACCTGGCCATCGCAGCAGCAGACAAAGCCCGAGAGATCACCGAAAAAGCCTCGGAGAACCTCACCGAAAAACTCGTCGCCGACTCCGACCTGATCAAAGAAAACACCCAGGAAGCTTTCTGGTCAGTCCAGGAGAAACAATGGCAAGCTCTGGATGCTTTGAAAACCGCTGAAGCTAAGCTGGATGGCGCCATTGCAAGCAACGCTCCTGTTTTAGCTAAGAACGCCGTTCTAACGCCCCTAGTCACTTTGCCAGCTATTGCTCCTATTGCTTACACGCCCGGTTTGATTGCTCCTGTGTCAAGTGTCGCAGTCAAGACTGTGGAAGCCCCTAAGGAAGAATTGAAGGTTGAGGATAAGAACGAGGCTCTGACTAAAACAGCTGAAGAGAATAAGGATGAGAAAGACTCTGTAGCCATCGAAGCTGCCAAGGAGAATCTTGAGGCGAAGCCCCAGCTGGCTCCGCTCATCGCCCCTATTGCGATCCAGCCCTACAGCTACCCCATTGTAGCCCCTGTTGGACTATCCCCTGTACTGAAGTACACCACCTTCCCTCAAGTGGGTTTCGTCCCTACAATTGTTAAGACTGCTTGGTAAAGACTGGAAGTCTGAATAAAGTTTAGTATTGAAGCGTAAATCTGTTGTTTACATTATTTGAATAAGTTTTGTCAAACAAACACGTTCACACTCACAGCACCACATTTAAAAGACTTGTGTTTTAAACATTTATATTACACCAAGAACCAAAATTGACCGCATTCTCACCTGATGAAAGTGATGATGCGGCCGAACATGGAAAGGAAAATTTTGCACTTGCCGGGAATCAAATCTAAGAAATGTGGCATATAAAGCTAGCTAACAAGTCAATAAACTAAAAAACCCAACTGCGTACTTGTGTCGTAGGTGCTAGAAACATTTACATATCACACACAATCACACCCAGAACCAAAAGCACAAAATATGTCCCTTGGATGGAAATTGTGCTGCAACCATGAATCAAACTTAGGTCCCACGGCGCA
The DNA here is from genome assembly GCA_948107665.1 of Lomographa bimaculata. Classification (NCBI taxonomy): domain Eukaryota; kingdom Metazoa; phylum Arthropoda; class Insecta; order Lepidoptera; family Geometridae; genus Lomographa; species Lomographa bimaculata. Next base: position 3,673,976 of record OX403612.1, on the reverse strand, counting down.
GAGGGCAGAAACGTGCCCACCGCGCCCACTGGATTGTCAAAAAAATTACGCCAAAACTATTGAAGAACGTGATGATGCAGCCGAAAATGTAGCATACTTAAACATAAACGCTTTCACACTCACAGCCCCACACTAAGTTCGATAACTTGTGTCGTGGGTGCTGGAAACATTCACATCACATACACAATCAGAACCAGAAACACAAATTTTCCTTGGGGAGAATACTTGTGTTCCCGCCGGAAATCGAACCCGATACCCCTGCTTAGAAGGCGAACGCTCAACCATCTTGGCCAATAGGTAGCTCTTAGAAGTTTCCAATGAGATTTGTCTATAATAATGGATAGTTACAATTTTGGATTTTTTTTAAATAAATTTCTTCAATCGTTTTGTTGAAATTCTTTTAAGATTCCGACAGTCGTTTAAGGTAATAAAAAGCTAGTAAAAATACATAATTAGAGCATGTACAATTATAATAACATACTCGCTAAATAGTACGCAAATTATTTAATATTACACTATTAAAAATATTTCATCACCCAAGGTGATTTAGTTCACAAACAAGTAATTTTTTAGAGGCGCTAGATAAAACTAAATTCCTAAGTACTACAAAAACTTGTCCAGACCCATTATCATGCATACTTTAATTACGCAAACATTACGGTCAATAATTACAAATTACTTGGTCCAGTTTAACGACGCAAGTAAAATTTATCTAACGGATATCTTTAAGTTTACTTCTATGGGGATCTGCTGCAGATATTGAAATCGTGCCATCTACGATATTTTTTTATTTTTTTTTACTTCTAGAGTCCTTCTTACAAAGTGCCCTATTATAATTACAATCTAGCCAAACTATGGCTAATCAGTAATTTAACTTTAACTTAAACTGCTACATTGCTTAACTAAGAATGTGTCCATTAACACTTTTCTTATTGTCTCTATTTAAGGGTAATACACTTTGTTCATGTGTTCTTTTGCAGCACTCTCACTATATATTACACTGATATATATTAACATTACACAAGTTCAAATGGTTTAGTTCTTTTAAGTCTTCTCACTAAGTCTGTACGCGAATCCCTCAGAGAATTCTTTAAAATAATATGGATTCTTACCCTGCCATCGCTATACATTTTGAAATATATAATGTATGTTTGCAAAAATATAAATAAAAAAAAAGTGATCTTATATAGTTTTATTATTAGACGTAACATAATATAGCGGTAAACACTTTTAGATTAAGCAAAACTAATCAGTCTGGCAAATGCGGCAAGGTTTTATAAACCAAATTGCTAAAACTGTAAATGAATTACCATTTCTGGCAACGACAAAATGTAGATAAACTAGGTTAAGCTTTTTTTTGTGACTGTGAATGCGTTTGTTTTTGTTTTGTTATTTGACCACCGTCTCACCTGATGGAAAGTGATGATGCGGCCAAGTGACATGCTTGCCTAGAAGATACTTATTCACTCGAGACTTGAAGACTCCCAGATTATACTGTTCCACTCCTATGCTGTACGGATGGTGAACGTAGAAGCGAAACGCTTTGAAAGAACTGGAATAAGGTCATGGGGGAATTGATCCATGTCATTCCTGTGCACACTCTCCAAAATGTAACCGATAGAATACCGATACGCCACCTTACGTCGACGTAATCGAGTCCAGGCAAAGTCTCGGTCACCAATCGAGACTTTGCTATCTGGACTCGATAGCTTACTGTAGCCAATGAGTTTTTTGGCTAATATATTTTTTTACTAGTTAATTTAATTCAAATAATTAATGTCAGAAGTTCAACATTCGATTTATTTTCATTGACAACATATATTCAGTGGTGGTAACACAGGCCAGCCGAACTAAAATGACGGACACCGAAAAATGAGTCATAAATTATATTCTACTGATTAACTGAAAGGGCAAATGGACCAGTTATTTTTTTCTTGAATGAAAACGGGTGCCATAAGTGACTTATTTTTTGCTATTATTTTTTTATGTCGCTTTAAGCACTTCGCTACAAACTTCGTATATTTGCGGCTTGTGGGAATGAGATCTCGCCAGCTATAGCGTTTATAAAATAAAATAAAACCGGCCAAGTGCGAGTCGGACTTGCGCGCGAAGGGTTCCGTACCATTATCTATAAAAAATCAAGTTTGTTGTATGGGAGCCCCCTTAAATATTTGTTTTATTTTATTTTTAGTATTTGTTGTTATAGCGGCAATAGAAATACATCATCTGTGTAAATTTCAACTGTCTAGCTATCGCCGTTCTTGAGATACAGCCTGGTGACAGACGGACGTACGGACAGCGAAGTCTCAGTAATAGGGTCCCGTTTTTAGCCTTTGGGTACGGAACCCTAAAAATAAAAAAACATTTATTGTCTGACATAATATGGTCTAGATGATAAAATAACCCATAGGCTCCTGAACTAGTGTCTAGCACTGTATTAAAGGTTCCAATGGCTTCTATTTATGGAGTTTTTAAATGAGGCCTAGACTATCAACAAACGAATTTTTTAACAGCTCTACAGTATGTTCAAAGACTTGTAGCGTGTGTGATGGAAAAACAATCTCTTTGAACCAGAAGAACAAATATCTCTTAAGAATGAAAATTTACGACCCAGTTGGTGCAGTAGACAGGTCTACGCCCTCTGCGCCGTGGGTCCTGGGTTCGATTCCCGGCAGGAGTACAAATTCCTTCCCAAGGGATATTTGTGCTTCTGGTTCTGGGTGTAATGCGTGTGTGATGTGAATGTTTCCGACACCCACATTACAAGTCTTTGAACTTGTGTGGGGCTATGGGAACGTGAAAGCGAAAAAAAAAAATTGTAGTAAGACCCGTAATTAATATTAAAACAATTACATAGAACGTTCGTCTATCTCTGCTCTACTTGTAATTGTTAATTAAGTCTGCCGACCTTCATTGCAATGCTGTTCACATGCCAGCTGTTAAGGGTCAATATAGACGCACAACTTTTGAACCACAATACTGGCCGGCCGGCGACAACCTGAGGAAATGTGTTTTTTTTGTAGTCCTACTAATATTATTAATCCGAAAGTTTGTGTATAAATGTGTAAGTATGTATGTTCCCTATTCACGCTTTAACGGCTGTACGGATTCAGATGAGATTTGGAATGTACATAGCTTATACCTAGGATTAACACATATGCTACTTTTTAACTTGATAATAGCGAGCGAAGCCGCGGGGCACGGCTAGTAATACATATGTATTTTATAGATTAGTAATATAATAATATGAAATAATAATAAAAAAGTTTGCGACTTGAGATGATGATGAAATGAAATGTAGGCTTATAAAATTTTGCTGACGATTAAAAATATAGTTAAAAAAATCGGTTAAGGCAGGGGTCGGCAACCTTTTTAGTCGGAAGAGTCAAAAATTACCATTTACAAAATTTCAAAGTTTTAAAGAGCCACAATTTTTTTTCTTGCCAATGATAATCCTTAATGCCAACAATAATACCTACTGTACTATGAGTATCGTATAGAAAACGCTATGCACGCGTTATACCTACCTAATCATCCCATAATTTACTTGTTTCAACTGTATAAATGTACTTTATTGCTACATTTGGAGGCTTGTTAATGGCTCGATAGAAATGGTGCCGAATCCTAGTAAATCGATTCAGAACGTTTTTTTAATTATTATTTTTTTAAATAAATAATATTTGCGTATGGAACTAAGGAGCCGCAGCTTCACATCCAAAGAGCCGCATGTGGCTCGCGAGCCGCAGGTTCCCGACCCCTGGGTTAAGGTGTTAGAAGATCTAGGTCGTGGGACGAGATGTCATAGGGTGAGAATGTATTGTTTATACGCTATATGGGCAAGCATTTGACCACTATCTCACTTGATGGAATGTGAAGATGCGGCCGCAATATACTTGCCTAGAAGATAGAGAGACTTCACTCTAGACTTGAATACACTCAGATTGTACCGTTCGTTGATGTTATATAGTTTATGGAACAACCAAGTAAATCGTCAATTACACCCAAAATATTAAGGAGCACGATAGCAGTTAGCAAGCGACAGCAAGAACGTTTATTATTCCAGAGCAAGTATCCAACATACATCGCACGGGTCACAATCAGGCCCATGAGCGAGTCAAAGTAGTCAAAAAATTTAGTTGATACACATCATAGGAAAATTATTAACGAATAGCCATTTGCTGAATGCAATCCAATGAACCTTCAAAATAGAATTGTCAAATAAATCTTTTGTTTTTTTTTATTCAAGATAGGCAAACTTTTGACCACGAATTCACCTGATGGTAGGCGACGATGTGGTCGACGATGGAGCAAGCTTGCCTGGAAGATACTTATTCACTCGCGACTTGAAGACTCCCATATTGTACTCATCAAGAAACACCGACTCAGGCAAGGAGTTCCATTCCTTACCAACTTTATTGTGGTTGTAGTGTGGTATAAAAGTTACACGTTTGTATTCAGCCTAATATTTGAGCAGGTAGTTAGCGAATTCGAATTAAATATATTGTTCAATTTTAAGTGTTCTAGTGTATTAAGAATGATATGTCATAAGAAATCACAAATTTATCACACTCACAGCTCCACACAAATGTGAAAGCGTTTATGTTATACTTGCTGTCCCGGTGACCTTCGTTCCGCCTTACAGTCAATGAAAGTGCATGTTTAGGAAGCCATACCCGGCATGCGTTACAATGCCACGTGACTATATTATTACCTCCTTCATGTTTATGTTTGCCTAGTACTTTACCTAATCTGAGTGAGAGATGTCCTATGTGCGTCTCCTGGTTCTAAGCTACCTCCCCACCAATTTTGAGACAAATCGGTTCAGCTGTTCTTGAGTTATATATAAATAGTGTAAATAACACGACTTTCTTTTATATATATAGAAGATATGATGTTATAACTGTTAGTTCAAAAACAAAGAACTTTCACACAAACGATATCACCCAATTAACAACCCTTTGGGTTTGATTTTCCAAAAAATTTCTTTTTAAGTTCACCTCTAAAAAAGATCTAAAGTTAACCCATCAAGACAGATATACTTTCAAAATGTCAAGTATCTACGACAAGCGGCTTAGCCCTTGCGCTATCTGTCAATCAGTAAATCAGGGCTTTGATTCGGTGGAAAGGTATCTGCCCTCTGCGCCGTGGGTCCTGGGTTCGATTCCCGACAGGAACACAATTTTTCCATCTTAAAGGACGTTTGTGTTTCTGGTTCTGGGTGTGATTGTGTGTGTGATATGTAAATGTTTCCAGCACCCACAATACAAGTCTTTGAGCTTAGTGTGAATGCGTTTTGTTTGTTTTTTATAAATAGATAAAGATAGATTAATGAACTGAAGTACACCACAGTCCCAAATCAATTTGCTCTCCCCTCAATCCAAAGGTTGCTTGGAAGAGATCGCTTAAAACGAAAAGACAGCACAGTGTACTAGACTGTTATGTAAAAAATTTCAAACTGTTCTTTTCCTTTTGTAATGTTGCACAATAAAGAGGTCAACTATCATCTTTAGGTAACTCGCTAAAACTATAACATAATAATTCCAGTTGTTATAATAGTTGGTTACCTAGGACACCTGTTAAGACACGCATTACCAACTGCTGCAAACAACAATGAAGGATAAATCTCTGTAACAAATCAATATACCAAAAAATAAAAAACCTGACTACAAAAGCAACAAACGCATTCACACTCACAGCCCCACACTAAGTTCAAAGACTTGTATCGTGGGTGCCGGAAACATTTACATCACACACACAAATACACCCATAACCTGAAGCACAAATATCCCTTGGGAAGGAATTTGTGCTCCTGCCGGGAATCGAACCCAGGACCCACGGCGCAGAGGGCGGACATCTGTCCTATGCCAACTGGGTCGTCAAATCAAATCCTGTATGTTCTGTATGTCGTATTAATCCAGTATGCGTTTAAAACGCTTTCACACTCACAGCCCCACACTAAGTTCGATGACTTGTGTCGTGGGTGTCGGAAATATTCACATCACACACACAATCACAACCAGAACCAGTTATACTGAATGCTGATAACTAAAAACAATTTACCACAAACAATGTCAACAAATCACTGTACAAAATGCTATTTTTATCCCAATTAAATCAATGCGAGTGCAAAAGAAAAAGACTTAACATAATAAATACATAACAATTTAATATAAGGCATATATAAATATGTATAAAGTTGTATCAGTGACAGTGACAGACCATGTTAATGACCAAGATGTACTTGAATCATAATTGGATTGTACAATGTACACGCCCTGTTACAGGGTGTTACGTTAATTTCAAACAAGTGGCAAAATCAATATTTTGAAAATACCACCTATCTGTCAGAATCCGATACCACGAAACAGTCAAACTGAAGTAACCGATGCCACGAAACAATCAGACTGATGTGAGAAACCGATGCCACGAAACTGACTGATGTGAAAAACCGATATGACGAAACAGTCAGGCCGATGTGAGAAACAAATGCCACGAAACATTCAGACTGATGTGAGAAACCGATGCCACGAAACAGTCAGACCCATGTGAGAAACCGATGTCACGAAACAGTCAGACTGTTGTGAGAAACCGATGCCACGAAACAGTCGGACTGATGTGAGAAACCGATGCCACGAAACAGTCAGACTGATGTGAGAAACCGATGCCACGAAACAGTCGGACTGATGTGAGAAACCGATGCCACGAAACAGTCAGACTGATGTGAGAAACCGATGCCACGAAACAGTCAGACCGATGTGAGAAACCGATGCCATGAACAGTCAGACCGATGTGAGAAACCGATGCCACGAAACAATGTATTAAACAATTATTATTAACGAAAAAACTAGTGATCAGATCTTGATGAAATTTAAATGGGACCACAACGAAAGAAGTTATGAGGTAACACACATAAAAAAACAGTCGACTTGAGAACCTCCTCCCTTTTTTGCAGTCGGTTAAAAAGAAAAACAGTCCGACCGATATCACGAAACAGTCAATATCATGAATCCTGGAATAAGATCTCATGAAACGAAACAATCGGAACCCCACGTGCAGCACAAAACATTTTGAATCATCCTGTATCAACACGACACCTTCGACTATATCTTACAAAGAAACTACCTAATTAAAAGACTGTTGTGTACATTTCAAAAGGAGATCAATAAATATGTTCCTGCATTGGAACTGGATATTAAAGTGAATGCTTGTGTATACGAATAGCGACCCGCCCCGGCTTCGCACGGGTGGAATTTAAACAAAAAGTGAAGACGGTTTTATTAGCTTAAATAAAACCGACTTCGCCACTTTATTTTCGGAAACCTTGATCAGATTAAATTAATTAAATACGCATTATCGAGGATAACTCAAAAACTACTAGTCAGGTCTTGGTCAAATTTAAATGGGACCATAAAGGAAGTATCAGCTTTGAAACAGTAATTTTTTTTTTTTTTATTATTCCCACGCTGACACCCGCATTCTCCAGTCTTCTCGAGACCATGGCCAATGCAACTTGGCCGAAATGTCGAGGTAAATAAAAATAGTTTTTTAGCGCGATTAAGTCCCGAGATATTACCTAAAATAAAAAAAAACATATAAATGAGTTCACCCAGATATATAACTTATGAAATTATTACATATAGAATATATGTCTTTATATATGTCTTTTAGAGATAGGCATATACCCAGCATGCGTTGCAATGCCACGTAGAGAAAAAAAGTATTTTGCCTTTTTCACGTTTATGGCTGCCTAGTACTTTACCAATACCAAAGTGACGCATTATGAGCAGTACCCGGATGACCGAGCTTTGCTCGGCTGAAAACACGGATTAAACGACTTTTTCTAATAGCTAGATCGATTTATCGCCCCCGAAACTCCCTGCATACTAAATTTTATGAAAATCATTGGAGCCGTTTCCGAGATCCTGATTATATAATTATATATATATATACAAGAATTGCTCGTTTAAAAGTATTAGATTATGAGATAATTATTCCGCTTGAATCTAAACCATCCTTAAATTCACCTGAACGCAAGTAAATAAAACATTATGAGTTTTTATTAGTTAAGGAGTTTAAGATTATTTTGTTATTCATAATATTTACTAGATAATATAGTAGACATATACAAGAATTGCTCGTTTAAAAGTATTAGATTATGAGATAATAATTCCGCTTGAATCTAAACCATCCTTAAATTCACCTGAACGCAAGTAAAAAAAACATTATGAGTTTTTATTAGTTAAGGAGTTTAAGATTATTTTGTTATTCATAATATTGACTAAATAATATAGAAGACATAGAAATTTGCACATTTGCTTGCAGACTGAAAATAACTCGTTTGTTATGTTGCAATGTTATATCCGGTTTAAAACACGAAAATTTCGACTTACTTTGTGGTCGACTAGTTTCGGACTAATTAGTTGTCCTTCATCAGGGTGACTCTCCTGATCTCGAAATTTTCGTGTTTTAAGCCGGATATAACATTGAAACATAATGTGTAATACTCACGATAGTTTTAAGTGTAAAACTCGTTTGTTCTCGCGAATAAACGATTTGATTTTGTCCTGAATACCTTAACAGCGAAAACCTTACGTATTTTCTGCGTGGCCAAGTCTATCAATGAGTTTATTTGGTTCCTAGAAGATCGGACAGCTTTATTACCAAAACTGGGTTAAATATTTCATAGTACAGTCTCGTACGCGATTACGTAAGTATTTTGTCCCGGTCACCTCTTTATGGACGTGATTGGAGTACAAAGACAAGAGGATAATTATAACATGGAAAGCGAAACTGTTGGTTTTTATACATTTTTACTTACATACATCATAATATTAAAGGAATGCCTATACGTAAATCATTTTCTTGTGGAGCGAAGTGGAACAAATGCACTGGCTTATATTATCCATTATCTAGCACTGGCCGTGCCCCGCGGCTTCGCCCGCTATTATCAAGTTAAAAAGTATCCTATGTTACTATTAAATCGAGCATTCGAGCATTCGAGGTTTCGAACATCATATATGCTCGAAACTAAGGTCGACAATATCGATCAAATGAGGTGAGTGGTAGCCGTAATTTAATAATATTATAGTATCCTATGTGTTAATCTAAGGAGTAAGCTATGTACATTCCAAATTTCATCCAAATCCGTTTAGCCGTTAAAGCGTGAAGAGGAAACAAACATTACACACAAACTTTCGGTTTTAATTGATCGAGTGAAGCGAGACCTTTAAGTTGACTTGGGTCGTTCAGCACTTTGTCCGTTCGTCCATCCGTCCGTCCGTCTGTCAGAGGCATCTAGCGTCTAAACTATATAAGCGAATGACTTCAAATTCTCATAGAATATGTAAAACTAATGACATTTGGACGCCAGAAATTACATTTGGAATAGCTGCTCATAGCCCTATGAGTTTAACTTTTAGGAGTCGCTGCTCATGAGTTTAACAGAGTCTCGTATGTTCATGTTTGTTTGTTTGTTCCATCAGAGCTTCAAAACTATCGATTGCAACATATGAGATACCGGTAAATCCAGGAGTATTACAGTCTTACTTATAAACTCCTCTTAATTTTTAATCAGTTGCTTAGCTGCAGTTCAACAGAAAATTCACTCATAAACGCGATTTAGGGTTAAAAGTTCGTTAAGTAATGCTTAAATATTTGTCAAAATTAATCACTGCCATTGCTTAGTATAACCCTTGCTAAGAGGCAAGATGGCGGGACTTATATCTTTCAATTATAAATGTGTCAAAACTTTTTACATAAGGCGCCAAATTTGTCGACAACCGTTGAATGTCACCCGTCTTTAATTTTCATTTCAACAGACTGATAAAAACACTTTTTTGACAGCTGTATTCGTATAATTAATTTTTAGTCGACTATTTTGGTTATCATCTGTGGCGATCATGTAAATTTTTATTATTTTCGATTCTCTGTGCGTTTCTCAACTAAGCAGCGCCTAACTAATGATTATGGGTGAATAAAATTATGGGCTTAAGAGCTGCTTAACTAAGAGGTGGCTAAGCATTGCTTAGCGACATTTATATAAGCAAGACTGTTAGAATCTGTCGTGCCTTGAACTGCCCGTTGTTTTAGCGTGCGCTACCCATTACCATATTCCATACCATACCCTTGGCATATCGACCACAAACCGATGTCGCATGGCTGATTGTCTGGCATAATCTCACAGATGCACTGGACTTATTGAGCCTAACCTTGTCAATCAGCGTTCAACCAGGCGGACCGCGCTACGATTGTTGTAGAAATTACAATTGATCCACTTATACAGCCGAGGCTTTCAACTTTAAACGGGTACTCTATATACGAGAATAACCTTTCCAAAACAAGTATTTTATTAACTGATGAATACTTAATAACTAAATTAAGTAAAAAGGAATTTCAAGAATTTTAATTGGTTTTATTGCCAAAGAAGAAATTTACATTCATTTTATAACCCTACTAAAATCATAATTCCGAAAGTTTTTGTGTAAGTATGTTTGTCTCTTCACGATTTAACGGCTGAACGGATTTGGATCAAATTTGGAATATACATAGCTTATACCTAGGATTAACACAGGCTACTTTTTAACTTGATAGTAATATATGTATATTAATAATTTTGTTTTACCACTTGTTCACAATTATTTTATTCGATGCCGCATGGCATTTTTACCGACTTCCCAAAAAAGGAGGTACTCAAGTCGACTGTATTTTTTTATTTTTTTTTATGTTTGTTACCTCATAACTTCTCTCCACGTGAGCCGATTTCGAAAATTTTTTTAAGTGTGAAAGATGTTGCTTTCTAATTGGTCCCATTTAAATTAGATCAAGATCTGATCAGTAGTTCTAAAAATATCGTCAATAATGTCTATTTTGTGACGAATAATGCGTACTTTGACGATGTTCTGGTTTACCCGACTTCAAAAGTTACCTCACAACTTCTTTCGTTGTGAGCCGATTTTGATGATTCTTTTTTTATTTGAAAGCTGGTGGATCAAGGTTCCGATGATAAAGCGATGAAGTCGGTTTTTTAAGCTTTGCTTGCGTTTAATTATTAGGTTTGAACTACCCGTTGGCTTAGTTGGGTGAACGTTCACCTTTTAAACAGAGGGGTGTCGGGTTCGATTCCCGGCGGGAACGCAAGTTTTCTCCCCAAGGAAAATCTGTGTTTCTAGTTTTGTGATTGCGTGTGATGTTTCCGGCACTGACGACACAAGTCATCGAGCTTAGAGCGGGGCTGTGAGTGTGATTTATGTTTATGTACATTACTATACTTGCAGTATAATGCCTGCACCCAAAGTAAAGCAATCGGGCGCGTTTATTTCGTCAGCTTTCTAGGTAACCTTCCACGAGCCTCGCCCAAGTAGGTTCGACTATCTATACCTACTGGAATTTGTGCTTATCTATATAGTGCTAGCTGCGCCCCGCGATTTTACCCGTGTAAGTCCCGGACCCGTGGGAGTTCCGGGATAAAATTTTCTTTCATAAGAACCTTCTCCAGATAATAACTAACACAACAAAAAAAGAATTAGCGAAATTGTTCCATCCGTTCATGCGTGATGCGATGACCAAGGGAAATAGAGATTCATTTTTAAATAATACTAGCGATCCGCCCCGGCTTCGCCCGGGTGTGATAAATGAAGAACCGCTCGACCGATTTTGTGCAAACTTCACATAAACCATCTACTAAATAGTCCGAACAAAGCCTAAACATTTGGTTTGGATAGGTGAGCCCGTTCTTGAGTTATAAAATAACAACGAAAAGTGGCATTGATTTTTATGTATATAGATAGATAGATAGCAAAAGTCCGTACTTTTGAGGTTTTACTAGTAAATTTTCGGATTAACCAATATGAATTCGAAAAATGTAACAATTTTTCATCGAAGCGAGATCTCTAAGTTGACTTGGGTGGTTCGGCATTTTGTCAGTCCGTCCGTCTGTCAAAAGTATTTAGCGTCTAAACCATACAAGCGAATAACTTAAAATTCTTAGAGTAAATTTAAACCTGTGACCCAAAGCCAAAAATGGATATTAAAAAAGGACTCTTTATTTGTGATAATTTAAACGTAAGCAAACCTTACATACCATACGTACAGTCGAACACAGTACCTCCTCCTTTTTTGAAGTCGGTAAATAAAAAGAGATCCAATGACTACCTTTAACATAGTTATCAGTTCTCACGAAAATTTAGAGACAATTACCAACCAACTTCATGGTGTCGGTGTGCATCGTAAAAATTCACACTCTCATCACTTTGCAGTGCCGGCAGAAGTGAAAATTTTAACATTAACGTTGTAAACTGCAGGAGCATAAATTTTCGCCGCGCTGCAGAAAGAAAGGGGGATATTACTTCCCTTCCTTCATCTTACGAATTTTCCGTCTTACGAATTTTCGATCAGGTCACGTGTCCTGACGCGAGTTTAATATTTTTTAACCATCCCAAAAAAGTGCACAACGCCGCTAAAGAACTTTTCACTTCAAAAAAACATGCCCCAAGCATAGTAAAATGTTATTTACTATATAAAACAAGACAATTTGTTTGAACGTTATTGATACGCCATATAAATCAAAACTTCTGGTTTAAAACAGGAGTGATATTCAAGAATGTATATATGCTCCTTTTACAGCTACGTTCTACATTAAAATATATATACAATAATAATATATTTGCCATAAATAGGAACATGATTCTCGTAATAATCTCTAATTATTATTGTCTGACATGTTCTGCCAAATATGTAATGGTTAAGTAGTTAATATTTTCTGACTATCACACCGTATTGTTATTGTTAGTATTTTACTCATATGCTGCAATATCCTACTAATATTATAAATCTGAAAGTTTGTGTGTAAATATGTTTGTTCCCGCTTCACGCTTTAACGGCTGAACCGATTTGGATGAAATTTGGAATGTAGGTACATAGATTATACCTAGGATTAACACATAGGCAACTTTTTAACTTGATAATAGTGGGCGAAGCCGCAGGGCACGGCTTGTAATAAATAAAAAAAACCTTTATTTGCACCAAAAAACTAAAATACAAAAATGTTGATCCCTGGGTCCCACATTAGGACGATATGTGTCGTGGAACCCAGTCTGTTTTAATTATTCAGTACCCCGATGATCGTGCTTTGCTCGGCTGAAAACACGGATAAGACGACGTTTTCTAAGATTGAAACTAGATCGATTTACCCCCGAAACCACTGCATACAAAATGTCATGAAAATCGTTGGAGCCGTTTCCGAGATCCTGATTACACACATACACACATATATATATATATATATATATATACAAAAATTGCTCGTTTAAAGGTATTAGATTACAGTTAGAACTATGTTAGGTGCATTCATCAAATGTACTTTATTGAAAGAAGAATCATTCAGTCCCATCTTCGGCCTCATCTTCACTTTCCATCATGTGAAATAGTGGTGCTAATGTTTGCCAATCCAGCATAAAAAAAGAATGACTTTCTTCACCGCTTATATGTTGGTTTTGGCTTGATCGTTTTCGATAAAGTTTATATGGGACCGCCTCTGAAGTATAATCTACCAAGCAAAAAATCACGTTCATAATTGGCGGAATTATCACGTAAAATATAAAAAACAACATACAATTGAATTGAGAACCTCGTTTTTTGAAGTCGGTTGAAAAACATAAACAATTTAACATTCACAGTCCCACACTAAGTTAGACGACTTGTGTCGTGAGTACCGGAAACATTCACAATATACACACGGAACCAGAAACTCAAATCTCCTTCCGGGAAAAAATTTCTTGTCCTATCGGGAATCGAACTCAAATACCCGACACTAAAAAACAAATTATAATATATACCTAGCTACTAGCCGTGCCCCGCGGCTTCGCCCGCTATTATCAAGTTAAAAAGTAGCCTATGTGTTAATCCTAGATATAATCTATGTACATTCCAAGTTGCATCCACATCCGTTCAGCCGTTAAAGCGTGAAGTGGGAACAAACATACTTACACACTTACACACAAACTTTCGGATTTATAATATTAGTAGGATAGTAGGATATGTCTTGCGAAGTGTAACATAACATAGCGTTAACATACGTGAAAAGTAATTCAATACGTGAATCATACAAAATCAAAGCAATACTACACTATTATGACCTTGGGAGTGTGACCGTTTTGAAATGACTATGATTGGTCATATTATTTTGGTATTCAGGTGATGTTAAAGGAGTCATAGTCAGTTTACAAAGTAGCTAACGGTATCCGTCATATATACTGTCTATATCCACAACGCTAAGGAAATCCGTCGCTAAGGACCAAACGGTGTTCCGATAGTAACACTTCGTACCAAGCACTTCAAAAGTTTGTTCCGCGAGTTATCCTTGAGTATTATTACATTACCTTTTTAAACGTCATAACGTTTTTAACCGAATTTAAATAAAGAGGAGGTATGCATTTCCATGGTTTTTTTATGTATGCTCACCGATTACTCGAAGACGCCTGAACCGATTTGGAAATTTTTTTTTTGTTTCAAATGGTATACTGCCCATGTGGTCCCATTTAATTGTGATCAAGATCTGACCAGTAGTTTATGAGTTATCCTCAATAATGCGTATTTAAGTTCCGAAGATAAAGCGGTGGGTTAGTTTAAAAATAATCCAAAAAGGTTCTCAAAGTACCGAAATCGGTATTTTTGAGCTTAGCTTGTTTTTTTTTTTTTGAGACTAAGCTAGCGTTTGACCACAATCTCACCTGATGGAAAGTGACGATGCGGTCGAAGATGGAGCACGCTTGCTCAGTAAATACCTATTCACTCGCTTGTGTTTAAAACAGAAAAAAAAACAATTTTTATGTTATTTTTACGTGGCAATGCTGCCAGCATTTTGGGTACTTTGCCTACTGGTAGCGGTCTATTAGATAAAGTTTTGTACATATTTATATCTAGTTCGTTTTTTTGGTTAATTTTAATTTAGTTTTTAGTTTAATGTAATATTCAATAAAGTGTACATTATTCTGTTTGGTGAATAAATATATATTTTAATATCCACTATTTTGAGTCGATTGAAATAAACGACACTCGTCTCGGTGTGACACACGCCCAACAAAATTCCAAACCATCGCAGCCTTAAATGCCAGCGACAGTTTTTTAGTGTCGAAGCTCTTCCTGCTCCGCCCCAGATGTTGACGCACTTGTCAACAACGTGACACAATGTATTTATAGAAATAAAAAACAACATCTATTTTTATCCAAGTTTAGCAAACCCAACTGATGTGACGTTGCGATCGATTATGTAGCACGTTTACCTAGGAAGATGTCTATTCACACGCGACTTGAAAACTCCTGCACTAGAGTTCCATACAAATTTCTATGTAGATAGTGCGTCCTTCACGGGATTTGAATCCTGAAGCCTTTACAGTTTTTAGATGCTTTTTTTTTTTATTCAGTATAGGCAAACGTTTAACCACTATCTCACCTGATGCTAAGCGATGATGCGGTGGACGATGGAGCACGTTTGCCTAGAAGATGCCTATTCACTCGCGACTAAAAGACTCCCATATTGTATTTATCAGGAAACACAGACTCAGGTAAGGAGTTGCATTCCTTAGCGGTTCGCATAATGAATGTGGAAACAAAACGCTTCGTCCGCATATTGGAATGTCTACCATATAGCGGTGTCGGATAAGAGTCTGTCTCGATGTCCGATAATAGAATGGGGATGGGGGAATTAGATTGTGTAATTCCGTTGCACACTCTCCGAAATGTATCCGATAAAATACCGAGAGACTCGCCACCATGCGACGATGCCCCAACCTCTGAAGTTATGCATTAGTCGACTAGTTGTTTTTAATAAGTCTTCTTACCCTATAAGTTTACATCTCGCTTGATTTATTTGCGCGTGTCAATATCGGCAATTTTTGTCGCATAAATGGTCGTATATTTGCATTGCATTGAGTCTTTACCCGACAGCCGAGGAAGGGTTAAGTTTTTCGCGCGTATCTTGTAGGTAGGTATGTATGTATTTGTATATGTATGATTATGTGTAAATTTCTTTATTAACATGTATCTTCCAAAGGGTTGAACGTTAAGTAAAGTTCTTAAAAACCTTAGCGTCCTTAAATAGGTGTTTGAAAAAAATAAACAAAATGATGATTTTGGCGAAATAGTAATTCGTTAATAAATTAAATAACCAAACCCATCGAGTAGGGTATCGAAACGAAGGAACCTTGCGTAACCGTGGTAAATTTACTCTTAACGCTCTTAAGGCTAAACGCTCCTTACGCTAAACACTTCTTATGCTCAACGCTCTTTACGCTAAACGCTCCTTACGCTAATTGCTCTTTACGCTAAACGCTTCTTACGCTAATCGCTTTTTACGCTAAACGTTCCTTACGCTAAACACTTCTTATGCTCAACGCTCTTTACGCTAAACGCTCCTTACGCTAATTGCTCTTTACGCTAAACGCTTCTTACGCTAATCGCTTTTTACGCTAAACGTTCCTTACGCTAAACACTTCTTATGCTCAACTCTCTTTACGCTAAACACTTCTTATGCTCAACGCTCTTTACGCTAAACGCGCCCTTATATTCTCGAATCGTTCTTGACCAAATCACAACCTGCTGGTTCTCTGCCTTTTCGCCGAAAATTGTTTGGCATATTATCACTTGCCAACTAGCGTTTCGCAGAATTTTATTTCGCCGAATAATCATTTGCCAACTTATCACATAATTTTGTTTTATTTCCCAACCTAACAGTTGCCAACTGTACGTTTGGTCTGCCTTTTATAATGACACTTTTCAAAAGGCCAACTTTCAAATAGCAAATGTTTCAGTTAGAGTAATATTCATTTAGTTGTATATTGTTTACATTCAAGTGCCCTGTGTAGTGAAACAAAAGCGATTTGGTTCTGGCAGTTCTAACCTAACCTCACCGATTCCTTTCGATTTCACCTATAGTTTATTTTTTATCATAATATAAATGTAAGAAAAGGGAACTGTTACACAGACGAAACGTTATTCGTCTAACAGTAGACTGGCCTAGTGATAAATTTGACAAATGATAAGTGCCCTGAACGAGTCATTATAATAATCAGCTTAACAATAATTCTACCAAATGAAACGTTGTCATACAAAAATTTGACAATCGTTGTCAAAGTGAAAAATAGGCCAACCGTTTGTTGGCAAGTGATAATCGGCCAAACAATTTTCGGCGAAAAGGCAGGATCCCCAGCCTGCTCTTAATCCAAAAGCGACATTATCATTTTGCTCTTTACTCCAATTCTAATGTCAAAACCATTTAACAATTAACATTTTAATTTATATCAAATTTATGGCATTTTTTTCCATCAGTACTAAAAGCTTCCGACTCCACCCAAACAATTAATCTGTTTGCTGACACTATAGAGTTCATAAACTGACAGACAGACCACAAAAACAATCATTTATATATATGGGTATAATAAGGATTATACAATGATAAGGTTAATTTAATATTGGGAATTGTGCATGTCAGACTACGTATTACGCACGCACAAACATATCAAACAAAATTAAAAATAATTTAATCGCAAGCTAAGCTTAGAAAAACCGACTTCAACGCTTATATTTTGTTTTTGGCTTGATAGATTTCGATTAAATGTATATGGGACCACTTCTAAAGTATAATCAACCGAACAAAATAAAATCATCAAAATCAATTCATAATTGGCGGAATTACCGCGTAACATATATACAAAAAAAACATACTGTCAAATTGAGAACGTTTTTGAAGTCGGTTGAAAAATAAAAGATGATATTGGAGATTGGTCGCAAAAGTGAAAATATTAAAGTAAATAATTTAAACGCAAGCAAAGCTTAAAACAACCGACTTTATCGTCGGAACACTTGAACAGATTAAATAAAACAAATACGCATTATTCATGATAACTTAAAAACTACTGGTCAGATCTTGATCAAATTTAAATGGGACCACATGGGAAGCACCAGCTTTCAAATAAAAACATCAAAATCACCTAAGAAAATAGTTCTGAGGTAACACACATAAAAATACATTCGAATTTAGAACCTCCTCCTTATTTTGAAGTCGGTTAAAAAGGAAAAGAGCTCTATACGATAAGGCACTGGCCTCGATTCTGATGTACACTCACTAAATTAAGTCTGTCTTGTGTTCCTATTTTGTAAAAGATAGGAATAGTTAAAATTTAATTTTGTGTGTTACATCAGAATCGAGGCCACTGTCTATCATATCGTATTATATAATATTGCTGGTTCTGGGTGTGATTCGTGTGTGTGACGTGAATGTTTCCGGCACCCACGACACAAGTCATTGAAATTAGTGTGGGGCTGTGAGTGTGAGAGCATTTATATATATTGATTTTCTTTAACACCCGTCTACGTAATACGCCGGCGCACTCCCGACGAAAAAAAAGGTGTGTTATAAGTTTGTCTGGTGTGCGTTTCTGTGTGTCTGATTGTGGCGTCGTAGCTCCCAATAGACTTGATGGATTTAGTTTATTATTTACTAGCTATGCCCCGCGGCTTCGCCCAGTATTATCAAGTTAAAAAGTAGCCTATGTGTTAATCCTAGGTGTAATCTATGTAAATTCCAAATTTCATCCAAATTCGTTTAGCCGTTAAAGCGTAAAGAGGGAACAAACATACACTTACACACAAACTGTCAGGATTTTAAATATTAGTTGGATATGTTGATTTAGTTCCGGTTGTACTCACGTTATTCTTTATTTATTCGAGAAACTCGACCGGTGTTCGAGCGATATAGACGCTCATCCTCGGGAGCATGCGCTGTAGCGGCAACGAGAGCCTGGCGCGTACTGCGTTCCAACGCGCGTAATGCCCGCTGCGATAGAGGTGGCGGCGGCGGGGGCGCGGGCGGGGAAGGCAGCCGGTCAGACTGTGGTCCGCGTGCATTATCACTGACACTGTTTTGGTCACAAACATCACTTGACCGTGTAGGATCGCATAACGTATCACTCTCGCGAACAAACGGTGTAGTATTGGTGGAGGTAACATTAAGAATTGGCTTCCAGGCGGGTGGTAATACCCAGCCAGAGTCCCGGTTAAAATTCGGGTGACGATTGATTTCAATAGCTTCCCGTACTTTCCGCGGCACGAAAAACTTTTCCTTCGCAAGTACGGAAGCCTTATCAAACCTTATGAAATGTGTCGTCTCACCGGTAAGAACATGCTCAGCTATAGCAGATCTGTTGGTATCCAAATTCTTAATGCTTCTTATGTGCTCTGTCAGTCTTGTCGCGATGTTTCGTCTTGTTTCACCAATGTAGGATTTTCCACATTCACAAGGTATTTTGTATACTCCAGGTCCGCTGAATGGTTCATTATCTTTAGGCGAACGCAGCATTTGCCTTAGTTGCCCGTGTGGGCGGAAAACAGTCTTGATGCCATACCGACGCTGTAATAGGTATCCGATTCTATCCGTTATTCCTTTAACAAACGGCAGGTATATAGGCAATCTTTCTACGGTAGCTGGTCGCATGCGTTCTCTTCCTTTCACCAATCGTAAACACTGACGCCATCCAAATCCGTTATTTTCCAGCACTCTCTTGACATGTTCCATTTCCGTATTTACATACTGAGGGTCACAGAGGGTTAGCGCCCGGCTGAAAAGCGCCCTTGGTATAGAAGATAAATGTGAAGGATGGTGATGGGAGTCCGCTCGTATGTATCGATCTGTATCAGTCGGTTTCCGATGTACGGTGTGGGACAATCTTCCGTCAGAACCACGGATGACTTTAACATCTAAAAATGGCAAGACTCCTTCCTTCTCCTCTTCAACGGTGAACTTGATGTTTTTGTGTGTCTGATTTAGGTGTACCATGAAACCATTCAGCGCGTCTTTGGTGATGATTGCAAAAACATCATCAACGTATCGCCACCAGAATCTGGGCTTAGCAGACGTAGTTGATAATGCTGTTTCTTCAAACCACTCCATAAATATATTGGCTACTACCGGAGCTATTGGTGAACCCATTGCAACACCATCTACCTGTAAGTAATAGTCTCCTCGCCATACAAAATACCCACTTTTAAGGCAGTATCGGACCCACTCAATGTAGGGAGTAGGTAAGTCAGCTTCTTGTATCAATCCAGAGATAATGGTGATCGTTTCCTCCACCGGGACACTGGTGAATAAGGAACTGACGTCAAAACTAACCATTAATTCTGACGGATCGATCTGAACCTCTGCCAACATTTGTACAAAATGCCTGGAGTCCTTTACATAGCTACTAGTTTTTCCGGTTAGGGGCTGTAAAATAGTAGCCATATACTTAGACATCTTGTAGGTAGGAGCGTCGATTTGGCTGACAATGGGCCTAAGTGGCCAACCGGGCTTGTGTATTTTGGGTAAACCATACATTTTGGGCGACGTAGGATTATGTGGGCGCAACTGTGACAAAAGGTCCTCACCATCAAAGCTCTGCAACAGTTTAACTACTTTTGTAGTAATTCTAGAAGTCGGGTTATAGTTGACTTTTTTGTATGTCTGGTCGTCACTTACCATCTGTTCAATTCTCTCTTCATACTCTTCGGTGTTGACGACCACTGTCGCGTTACCTTTATCGGCTGGCAACACTAGGATTTCCGGATTTTTGCGTAAATCTCTCAGTGCTAAAACCTCCTCCTTGTTTATATTACTCTTAGGTGGTTTAGATTTACGCAACAGAGATGAAATATCCTGTCTAATGCATTCAGCATCACGATAAGGAATCTTGTTTTTAAATACAATGTCCTCTACACTAGTTATTATATTTTCCACTGGTATTCTGCGTGGTGTTGGCGCAAAATTAAGGCCCCGAGATAAAACACTGATTGCCACATTACTTAATTCATGCGAAGATAAGTTGACCACGGCATCCGTTAAGTGCGCGGTTACCCCATCAACATTTTTGTTATGAGGGTAGACACGGCTCTTGCCGGTTTCTCGCTGTAAAATTGTTAACTTTTTGAGATGTCTTGTTCTAGTGTAGTATTCACAACTCTCGGTTCTGTTAAAGGACATTGCATCTAGTACCTCCCACATATCCCGACGAAGTACTTGCGAAAGCTGAAGATGAAGTTCGTACATTTTCTTGTTTGTGTTCATTAACTTTTGGCGGTGTTCAGCAATAACACGACGCAACAATTTGATGTTTGCCACTTTGAAGAAATCATCGCAATCCCTAATGCAAATTTTAATAATAATTAGTAGGATAGTTTTAAGTAAGCTTTAGATAGTTTTAACTGTGTTCAAAAACAAATGTTAATAATGTAAACAAAAAAAATACTGGCAAACATCATCCATTTATGGTTGACATGCCTCCGATTCGCTCCAAGCGTTTTGCTTCAACGTTTGTCATCCGTAATGCGAAGGAGTCGAATTAATTGCCCTCTTCGTTCCCCGAACAGTATAATCTGAGAGTCAAGTCAAGAGTGAATAGGTATCTTTTTTTTATGCATAATAGGCAAGCATTTGTCCACTATCTCACCTGATGGAAAGTGACGATGCGGCCGAAGATGTAACATGCTTCCCTAGAAGATACCTATTCACTCTTGACTTGAAGACTCCAATATTATACCCCTCGGGGAACAATGACGCAGGCAATGAATTCCACTCCTTCGCTGTACGGATGATGAACGTAGAAGCAAAACGCTTCGAGCGAACTAGAGGTATGTCAACCATAAATGGATGACGTTTGACAGTTTGTCTGGTTGTTAGATGGTAAAATGGGCATGGTGGAATTAACTCATGTAATTCCTGCGCACACTCTCCAAAATGCAAACGATAGAATACCGATAGACCTGCGACCATACGTCTGTGACCGAGGCTCTGCAATCTGGACTCAACTAGCTTATTATCGCCAATGAGTCTTTTTGCTCGTCGGTCAATAGACTCAAGACCTTCGAGCTGGTACTTAGCAGATCCATCCCAGAGATGGCCGCAGTACTCCATACACGATCGGACTTGCGCTTGATATAAATTGAGAAGCTGGCGAGGTGTGAAGTACTGTCGGACCTTGGCGAGGATACCCAGCTTCTTAGCGGCCAGTTTAGTTCTGGTTCTTCTTCTTCTAGGCAAGCATCTACATCTTCGGCCGCATCATCACTTTCCATCAGGTGAGATAGTGGTCGAATGCTTGGCTATTCAGCATAAAACAAACCCATAATTAGAGTACAATTGAGAGATTCCTTTCCAAGTCGGTTAACAACCAATTTCTACCATTCGATTTGGTATTTAGAGAATTGCTACCATTTGCTACGTTTTACTAAATTTACACAATCATTGGAGATGACTTTACGCCTGATCGCATACCTCAGTGGGAATGGAATTCT
The DNA here is from genome assembly GCA_948107665.1 of Lomographa bimaculata. Lineage (NCBI taxonomy): Eukaryota > Metazoa > Arthropoda > Insecta > Lepidoptera > Geometridae > Lomographa > Lomographa bimaculata. Next base: position 3,651,656 of record OX403612.1, on the reverse strand, counting down.
GTTATATCCAACTAGCTGCGCCCCGCGGTTTCCAGTGTGTCAGCTACCTCCATACCAAATTCCATCAAAATTGGTCAAGCCGTTTGAGTGTGAAGAAGTAACAAACATACAAACACACTCACAAACTTTCGCCTTTATAGTGATAATTTTATAATTTTGCGAATCTGGCAATAGAATCATTAACTTTCATGAGTGCCTCTTTGGGGCCCATGTGAATAAACGATTTTGATTTTGAATAAACTCTGGATTGTTTTAGCTCTGTTCACTTAGAGTAGACCGTTATATTATGACCCGTTGTGCGTTATTTTATGTTCGCCCCTTCTCAATCCGCGGGTGCGACGATAACAGGCGAATAGAAGCCAGAAGAACACGAGCACGGTACAAATTTGTGGTCTTTAAAAAGAGACACATAAAAAACCGGCCAAGTGCGAGTCGGACTCGCACGAAGAGTTCCGTACTATAAAAAATCAAGTTTGTTGTATGGGAGCCCCTCTTAAATATTTATTTTATTTCATTTTTAGTATTTGTTGTTATAGCGGCAATATAAATACATCATCTGTGAAAATTTCAACTGTCTAGCTATCACCGTTCTTGAGATACAGCCTGGTGACAGACGGACGGACGCCCGGACGGACGGACAGCGAAGTCTCAGTAATAGGGTCTTGTTTTTACCTTTTGTGTACGGAACCCTAAAAAGTGTATTCCGCTTTCTAAGCAGCGGGTAACGGGTTCGATTCCCGGCGGATTCTCCCCAAGGGTCAAATTCGTGTTATGGCTGGTTCTGGGTACCATTGTGTGTGATGTGAATATTTCCGGCACCCGCGACACAAGTCAGCGTACTTAGCGTGGGGCTGTGAGTGTGAACGCGTTTATGCTATGTATTTTTTTAATGCCCGATAGGCAAGCATTTGACCACAATGTCACCTGATGGAAAGTGATGTTATTCAAGCATTACTTCATTACAAACTTAATATTATCAAATACTGAAACTTAAAATATGCAATTACGTAAATTACTTTATTTCCTAATTGAACACTAGCTAAAAGCCTAGTAACTATTTCCTTAATTAAATTATTAAAAAGACGAGGTTAGGAAATTCAATCGCGCGCCAAAAATATCCTTGTCTATGCTCCAATTGGCGGGCAGTTCTCGCCCTTTTTAATTCTATGGCAATGACAATGATACCTATGCATCCAAGAAATAAACAATATCTAAAACCAGCTTTAACGCGAAGAAAATTAGGTGCAAAATATTTTAAACGGAGTCATTTAATCCTGCCTTAGAAAATGTCCCTAAAGTAACTCTTATTAGAAACGCACAGAGCACAGACATTTTACGAGGAACAAATCACTATACCCAAGAATTCCCTGTATGTGACCCCTATTACCTAGCAATAAGGCCTATTTATACTCAGCAAGGATAAGATACACTTACAATAGTACAATGTTGGCTTCAAGCAAAGGGGTTGAGTATAAAAGACCTGGCGTTGGACATGACAGCATTCAGTAGCTTTCGCGCAGTCTACTAAAGAAGTGCACGATGAGATTCCTGGTACGCATTACTTATATAATTTAAAAAAAAACAGTGATACAAGAGAAAAATACATTTATCTGATAAAGGAAGAATAATTCGGTTGTCAAAATTCCCGCCAAAAGTAAAACATCAAAGTGTTTTTTTATCGATGGCCTGTATCTTGGATCCCTTGGATTTTTGTTTCATACATGTGTTTTTTTTTAATATTTTTTTTACTGGAACAGAAAGTGATGAATCTTGCAATTAAAATACGCAAAGACCATCCATATTTGTACCTAATTCGTATATAAACTGTTCAAATACTGTTAATATACTGTTCCGTAAAAAAACCAGTCGCATCATCAAATTAGGTATATGATCGAATAAAAAAATTACTGACAGCAAAACGCGTAATGGTCGCGATAATTTCCCGCGTTTTCAGCGTACAACTTTTTTCATTCATAAAATGGCCAATGACAACTATCACATTCGTCCGATATTCTTCTCCCGTCATCACAATGGCATGCGGATACAACCTTGTCAGTTCAAAAATCGAATTGTTTAACAAATTAAAAGTGTTACATGTCAATGTGTAATTGAATTTGACAAGGTTGCATACGCATTCAACGCTTTGCTATTGCGCTAAGCATTTGACTAACATTTTATTTACGTTATGGCATATGAATAAAGACTTATTATGTTCCAAAAATAAAGTACACTTTACAAGTAGATTTTTGTAGATTTTTGTTGGTTTTAAGTCATTTTTATGGACATGTCAATGGCATATTCATACTCTATTTGTCGAAAAAGTGATACAGAGCATTTTGCAAGCATTGTCTTTAAAAATATTACGTGCTGTCACTCACACAGTCTTATAGAAATCATTCACAAAAATACTGTTTTTTTTTTCTGAAATTGCTACGAATGAAAGGATTTTTGCATCAGAAAAGGCTTTCATATTTAGTCACATACAAATTAACTCATGGCTCTATTACGTGAAACTAGTAGCTAATTATTTTAACAATATACTTTTTGCTTTTATTTCTAACTACTATACTTTAATTGTTCTCTCAGCATTTGAATGGAAAAAGTATAAAAATAAATATACTATTATATCGTTTTAATATACGAACTATTTGTATAGAATGGCAACATTTATAAATATATTACACGTCAAAATTAAACTTTTCGCGCTAAAATCTCACTGGCTTAACAAACGCATTAAAAAACAAACGCACTTAGATTCATTTTGACCAAAGAGCGGACAATGCAGAAGGGTAATTAGGCAGCGTTACGCAACAAGGTCGGACACGAATATGGTTATGCATTTGCGGCCGCGAACGTGAGATGCATTCAGCCCTGTTAGGCTGTTATGGTCCAGTCAAGAGCATGCAATGGCGTTAAGTATGCGTGACGCGTAGACGAAACAGATAATCGAAGGGCAAACATTCTTTTCACGTGCAATATTTTGGTATTTTGGCCTTTGTATAATTTAGTAGTTACAACATTTTTAGTCTGGTATCGTAAGGATTTTACTTTATACATTGAGGAAAATCTTCAATCTTTAAAAAAAATTGCCGATATTCTTATCTTCTTCTTAAATAACAAAACAAAATATCGTTTGATATTAATTTCAGAAAAATATTATTTATGAGTTACACCACTGCGGTTTTGCTCGCATAAATCAGGATCAAGAGTTTTCCTCAATCCAGAGACTATATTTACATTCGCACTATTAATAAAATCGATTCAACAGTCAAGTGGTTCTTATAAAACATGACTAAATTACTTTCATAAAGTATTTTTCTGTAGTGGACTAAGTATTAATAATTTGCTTAAAATCCAAGATTCTAAAAACAATCGACATGCCGCAGCACCGGCTTAATTATGTAGAGAAGTAATAAATAACACATAAACATTCCTATAGTCAATAAAAACATATTTGCGAATAAATCAATTTACCTCCAGCCGAAATTCAATTAGTAATGTAATGGACGCGTAGGCATAATTACAATAATGACATGCGAAGTCACATCTAATCAATTTGCTACTCTATGACGCCAAGGTCGGCCATCGCCCATATAGATTTGTGACACGGAACTAATTTAGATTTTTTACGGATAGATGGACAAAAAATGTCGCTATTCGGAACGGTGTGAGGTGCCTAGTTACTGGAACTTATATAATAACTAGCTGTACCCGGCATGCGTTACAATGCCACGTTTAGAAAAAGTGTTTTACCTCCTTCACGTTTATGATCGCCTAGTATTTTAATATCATACTTTTAGGATATTGTTCACATAAAAATACTTATTATAATATACTAGCTGTCCCGGCGACCTTCGTTCCGCCTAACAGTCAATGAATGTGCATATTTAGGAAGCCATACCCGGCATGCATTACAATGTCACGTGACTATATTATTACAACCTTCATGTTTATGTTTGCCTAGTACTTTACCAAATCCGAGTGACGTATGAGAAAATGGAAAGCATGTCGAAATGTAAAAAAAAAATTTTAAGAAATGTACGTTCTTAAAAAGTATCCTATGTCTTTCTCCTGGCTCTAAACTACCTCCCTGCCAATTTTCAGCTAAATCGGTTCAGCCGTTCTTGAGTTATAAGTGGAGTAACTAACACGACTTTCTTTTATATATATAGATTAATAAATTGTAGGAGGGTGAAGAATACTTTAGGACCTATTCTCATCCCTACCAAATATAAAAAAATCATCAAATCTGTCGAGCCGTTTAGGAGTTTAACCACAAACACCGTAACACGAGATTTTTATATATCAGAAAGAAGACATAAAAATATAATGTTGATAAAAACTATATCAAAATGGCAACAGGACTGCTTTGGATGAAGACATTGCCTTGAACACGTTACTTAAAATTGTTTCATACCTATGCGTTTTCGTTAAAAAAGGGAAAGAAACTCAAAACGATATAGCATCAAAAATAGCAGTTACGAAAGCTGCTAAATAAACGCGCCAATAACGGTAATTTGATGCAAATGAATGTTGTCATCACTAATACCCGTTGCGAGAACGTAATTGCATCCGTTATTATGTTTATTTCAATTAAAATTTGGCGTATTTGTTGATTAAATATACGCTTAGTAGATTATACGCTCTACTGCATCTTTAGAATAGGAAGTTGCAATTGGTATTGTGCATTATAAGTGTATTATGATCTAGTTATTGCAAGATTGTTTGTTGATTTGCTTTTCGAGTACGTCACCTTTTATTTTGCTTAATAGATATTGAGGCTTAAAAAAGAATTCAACAAGACATATTTTTGTAAACTACAAACTTGAGAACCTTTTTTCTTGAATCTATATCTTACTAAGACCCTATTTATTCACATGTAGTTAGATTATAGATCGTAAAGAAAGCATTATCAGCAGCTAACATTCAGAGGCTCGATGATCAATTAATCAAATCGATTTTTTTAATCTCTTTTATACTCACAGCCCCATACAAAGACATGACTTGTGCCGTGGGTGTCAGAAACATTCACATTCACACAATCACACCAAGAATCAGATACAAAACATTCCCTTGAGGAGAAAACTTGTGTTTCTACCGAGAGCCTAAGCCATGCAGTTCAAATAAGTTCTAAATAACTCAACAGAAGTCTAATTAACTCTTAATAACTTAACAATTATATCCGGAGCAGTTTCCTTTTCTAGCATATAATTTAACTGATAACGCATTATGTATTCAACGCGCTAATAACGTAATCAGATTTACATATATTTACATATTATCGCCTAGACAATTGCATATCCTTTCATTTGCTATTGCTTTAGGACGTTGAAGGACATCGGGTTGATTTGTATGAGCGATTGTCAAATACATCAATTTGAAATTGTTGACACATTTGAGGATATGTGCGTAGTTATATAAGTTTCAACCTACAGTTATTGCAATAAGTGTTAATATTTGAATTCCGATCACGTAAATGAACTTATGGTTCCTGTTGTACGAGTTCGCTTATATACTAAATGTTTTATTATTATCATTTGTCGACCCAGTTGGCGCAGTGGGCAAGTTCTGCCTTGCTGTGGGTTCTGGGTTCGATTCCTGGCAGAAGCACAATTTTCCTTACCAAGGGAGATATGTGCTTCTAGTTCTATTATATATTATTATTATAAATAAACAGTTGCTGATACAGGACATTTAGATATGTTTATAAAATTAGTACGTATATTTTTTGTTAAAACGCACCATTATGTGCCCCGCACTAGGTCTCTTTAGAGCCTCTACAGCGAGGTTATATTACAGCAACCCTTTTCGAGATATCCGCTTTGTTGAGAATCATCACTATGATGATAATACATCCACGCAATTTACGGGTTCAGGCGACATTCCCAATGAATTTAGTTTAAGACAGAAGCGACTTATTAAATCTAATATCTCAGGGTCAAGAGCGCAGTGCTTTGTCGCGCAGGAGTTCGAATTATATAATATAGTTTCAAAAGTCTTGTTGGCACTGAACTGTTATTTGCAAGCGTGTCGCTTACCATCAGGCGAGCAACATGCTTCATAAAAAAGTTCAAGATAATTTGGCGGAACTTTACGGAGGTCCGCAACTACGGCAACCGAGCATGTAATTAGTTTCGTTTATTTAATTAGAAACAACCACATACATGAGTTGCAGCACGCTTTGCTACGATAACCCGAGGTAGATGATTATCTATTTAACACATTATAACCATGAAATAATTTCATGTTCATTACTACACAATTATTTGATAAACATTGTACTAAAATGTTTGTATAAGAAGATAACAACGCTTTCGTAAACAATGAATAAGACTGCAGGTATTGATGATGAGATGAATACCATACATAATGTAATTGTATTTATTCTTTTTAGATCACTCTTAAAACTAGGTACAGCGTGTGAAAACATAAGCACTTATAGCTGTAACCATTATCTTGAGGGCTCCAAGCTCGGCTAGGCCTGTATCTTGGAAGCCCGACGGAAATATCTGTGCTGGATATAATTTAGAGTTTTTTATTTGCAAACTTTTTTAATTTGATCCGCTTGTCAAATAAAATAGGTACTCTTCGTTTAGTTCCAATATTAAAGAGTTATGTCTTAAAACTCATGTCGTTAGTCCACTTAGTCAATATTCATACACATACAGAACATATCACACGTTCTTTAATCCACGTCCAATAGATTTTATATAAACGCCTGCTCTAGACAACTTTTAACGCAAATATCCCGGATGTGTCCTAAGTATTCTACAGCTTCAAACCCTGATCCAAAATCTGATCTAGCCAAGTTTCCGCGCAAATCACTCTATCAACGCCTTTTCCCTCAGATCGTATTCACCGCCATCCTCGGCTACGCTTGCGGCAGCGTCCTCTACGGCATCAACGCCGGTGACGCTCAGGCAGCCGCCATCGACGCCACCGTTGTGGCCACGGACCATGCCCGTGCCGTCGGAGAAGGACAAGTGAGGGCTGCTGAAGCCGCTTTACAGTACAACACTGAGGCCGCCAGACAGGTAGAGTATCTTGCATACATCGTTTTAATTTTCGTTTTTTTAGCGTAAAAGGCACTGATAAGCCAGCGACTGAAGTTGCCTGAAAATTCACGATGAAGTTTGGTTTTTCTTGTTACAAGAACATGATAATAATATCTAAGCCGCTTAAGTCTCATAATCTCCAAAACATATTCCTGATTCTGCCACATATGTGTGCTAACATCTTTATCTGTATTGAGATATCAGTTAGAGTCCTTAGGTAAGATATAAGCAGCAGTTCTCTGATTTTCTTACGACTTTACTTTGAACTTAGTTCTTGCAGAATAATCTTATCCAAATCTCATGAGTAATAATGTCCATTGTTTATCAGGTCGCCGAAACCAGCCGTGACATTAACGAGAACGCTTACTGGAATGGCGTAGCTGCCTCCCAGAACCTAGTCGCCGCTGCCCAGACCCAAGCCGCCGCCATCGACGGCGCTGCCGCTGCCGCACGCGCTGCCCACGTCGGCATTGCCCCTCTCGGCTATGCTGCTCCTTTGGGCATCGCTGCTCCCCTCGGCTACGCTCCTTACGGCCTCGGCTTGGGAGCTCACGGACTCGGTCTAGGTGCTCACGGCCTCGCTTACCGCGCTTGGTAAACCGACAACTGCTTTTTGTATAATGTTATTTTGTAGCAATTATGTTTCAGCATACTGAGATATAAATGCTACAAAAGTAGTTATCAAATTATGTACGATAACGTTATTATATAGCGATGTAATCGTTGTCCAATAACGTTACCGTAAAGTCGGTATTGTCTGGCATCACTATAGGATAGTGTTGCCAGATAATTTCGGCGATTTGCTCAAGAATAATATATTAAAAGCTGATGAAACGGAACGTTATGCTCAACGATGTAAAACAAAAGGTCTCAATGTAGTAACTCTCTTTGTAAATAATGCCATCACTGCCAAAGTGTAAATAAAACACGTTTTTACAAAATAAATTGTTGTTTTTTTTCTCTTCTTAAAACAAAATTATTGTTTATTATATAACTAGATACAGGTAACTACTGCAATGACCAAAATTGTTGTAGTTTTGCACACAAACAAACACATTACCCTCATCCCTTTTCCTTACACACACACAACTCATGCTGTTCGTATTTGTTACAAAAGTTGCAATGAGTATAAAAAACACCTACATCACCTTGGACTAAGAGCCCTTACATGATTAATTTGTTGTCTGTCCGTGTGTCTGTCAAGACCCTTGTTCTCAGAAACGCGTGTAAGTATCAAGTTAAAATTAATATCAAAAACGTAGGTATAAGGTTAATTAAAGCTGTAAATAATTAAACGCAAGCAAAGCTTAAAAAAAACCGACTTCACCGCTTTATCTTCGGAACTTTGAACAGATTAGGTATTAAACACGCATTATTGTCGATATTTCAAAAACTACTGATTCTTGATCAAATTTAAATGGGACCAATTAGAAAGCACATCTTTCAAACAAAAAAATGTATAGGTACCGCATATTAAACGTTTTTTGACACAAGCAATATTAAACTCTATTTTACATTTGAACATTACATTAATGATATAATGCAATTAACATTTTACATTTACGATGAAAATTTTCATGAATTTAATGAAATTTGGCAAGAAGCAAAGTATCACACAAGTAACGAAAAAAGCTCAAAATTTCTTAATTTGTGTAGCTAACCTATTTTACGTCTAATATATAAACTTCTCGTGTCGCGGTGTTTGTTACCAAACTCCTCCGAAACGGCTCGACCAATTTTTATGAAATTTTGTGTGCAATTCGGATAGGTCTGAGAATCGGTCTAACATCTATTTTTCATACCCTTAAATGTTAAGGGTGGTCCACACCAACATTTTATTAGGGTTCCGTATCCAATGTGTAAAATCGGGATTCCTACTGAGACTTCGCTGTCCGCCCGTCTGTCACCAGGCTGTATCTCAAGAACGGTGATAGCTAGATAGTTGAAATTTTCACAGATGTATTTCTATTGCCACTATAACAACAAATACTAAAAATAAAATAAAATAAATATTTAAGGGGGGCTCCCATACAACAAACTTGATTTTTTATAAATTATGGTACGGAACCCTTCGTGCGCGAGTCCGACTCGCACTTGGCCGGTTTTATTTTTTATTTCATATAACCTTCCATCTCTAATACATAAGTTACCTTTGCCTAGGTTTATCTATATTTTGCAGTTTCCAAATAGCGCTTGTGCAGTTGCCTCCATGCATCCATGTCATTCATAAAATTAAATAAAATAACATTAAAGAAAATATAACTTTAATACTAAAAACTAATATAATATCAAATATAAATATGATGGAAAGTGGCGATGCGGCCGAAGATGGAACATGCTCGCCTAGAAGGTACCTATTCACTGTAGACTTGAAGACACCCAGATTGTACCGTACAGGGAACAGAGATACAGGATATAAAGTATGCTTATTGTTTTGTGGTTATCTTGAAGAGATCGCTCTTAGCGATAAGACCGCCTGTTTTTACACTTTTTTCTAGATTATTATTCCTTGTCATGTATTTGTTAAGGTGTTCAATAAAGTGTTTATCAATCTTATCTTATCTTCTCTTTATCAATTACATCCAAGTCTGTTCAGCCGTTCAACGGGCTGTATCGGCTAAACAGAATTGGATAAAATTGATGGATTGGAATGTACATAGCTTATACCTAGGATTAACACATAGATAAACGCAGGCAAAGCTACAGGGCACGGCTAGTTGCACAAACTATTAAATTCAAAACTCAAAATGATTACTTGATACTGATAACTTAAAATTATTTACGACAACAAACAATAGGTATTACAGTCTAGGTATATAAATCCAGTACAGATTTCTAAATACAGCCCAGCACTATATGAATATTTATACGAAAACGACCTCTATACAATTGTAATAAGGTATTAATATACTTGTGGATCAACAAGGTAAGCACTCCATTGCGTTACATATCAAATGAAAATGCAAGTACAACTCTTGTACATTGCTGTATTCCTAGTATAAATGCTGTAACAACTGACGAAGTTGTATATAACGTGCTCCTTCGTCGATCGCAACGTCGCTTACTATCATATGAGATAGTCGGCAAACGTTTGCCTATCTCGAATAAAAAGAAAAATAATTTAAACGCAAGCAAAGGATAAAAAAAAACCGACTTTACCGCTTTATCATCGGAACCTTGATCAGATTGAATGTATTAAACACGCATTATTGACTATAACTCAAAAACTAGAAATCAGATCTTGATCAAATTTCAATGAGACCACAGGAAAAGCACCAGCTTTCAAATAAAAAAATAATCATCAAAATCGGCTCACAACGAAAGAAGTTATGAGGTATCTTTTGAAGTCGGGTAAACGAGAACATCGTCAAAGTAGTCCACAAAATAGGCATTATTGACGATATTTCAAAACCTACTGATCAGATCTATCAAATTTAAATGGGACCAATTAAAAAGCAAATACTATCAAAAAAAATATTCGAAATCGGCTCACGGGGCTATTAAAGTTATGAGGAAAAACAAATTAAAAAAAAAGTACAGTCGAATTGAGAACCTCCTCCTTTTTTTGAAGTTGGTTAAAAAATACCCAGTTGGTTCAGTAAGCAAGTCTCTTTCAGTGAGAAAGTCTCTGCCCTCCCCGCCGTGGGTGCGGGGCTCTATTCCCAATATCACAAAATGTAAGAAAGTCATTGGACTGAGCGGGATTTGACCCAGCGTCAGTAGAATTCAAAGTTGCATTAGATACAGCTGAGCTTAAGCTCTAAGGCAGCACTACTGCGGTATCGCCGTTCATGTTATACGAGTCGTGCCCCGCGGCTCCGCTCGTGTTGATCAAGTTAAAAAGTAGCCTATGTGTTAATCCTAGACATTTGTTTTTTTTTTTTATAATACCTACCGGAATTACTGCGATCAATCGCAATGAGTTTAATATATATATATAAAAACTGCGTGTCACAGTGTTTGTTACCACATACTCTGCGGCTGTTATCTATTTTCATCCCCCTAAGTGATAAGGGCGGCCCACTACTAAAAAAATATTTTATATCATATTTTTTTTGATTCAGCATTGAAAAATACATACAACTCTAAATTGTCACCCTTCTACGATCAACCCCTATTTTTTTTATTGAACTAAAAAATATTTCCTAGAAATAATGTATATGGCAAAACAACGTTTGCCGGGTCAGCTAGTAATGTAATAATGATTATGTTTTATGTATTATATTATGTTGTATTCATATGTATTACGTCTATTATAGTATGTGTATTGTTTTTTTTATATAGAGATATTTGTTTTGTACAAAAATATTTTTTTGCCAACCCTACGATTACATCTGTGGCGCGTGACCTTGACCTTTGTTATGGCCACCACTGTCAGGTATGTCTAGGTCCAAAAGCTATGTGTTGTAGCTGGTGAAATTGGGTAGCAAATGACATAATTTTTTTAAAACTTTATTTCATCATAACTCAATATTAATGGTGCTGCCGCGAATGCAGAAGTTCCTGTTAGACTCCACACATGTAGCTTGATGTGTGACTTGAGTATTACTACACCTTTCTGTTACACTTTGTATATACATATGTATATACTGTTTTTAAGCTATTGCATAGCTTCTATCGCGGGCCTTGAGCGTGGAGGCCGAATCCAGAAATTCCGTAACGAAAATAACCTAACACCCCCCCCTCCGACCGGCACAGCGGTGATACTTTTTAGTTTTGCCATCTATCTATGAATAGCAGAACTTTTAATGACTTTTTCGAAATATCACGCTTGTCTCATTAGTTCAGCAACTCGCCTCTAGGTGGCAGGAAAAAAAATACTGCATAAATAAAATAAATAAATAATTATAATTGCATAAGTTGATAAAAAATGCTATGCAATAGCTTTACCGCGGCAGTCCCCGAGTGCCACACGTCTTTTTTTAATTTGGTCATGACAAGAAATTCTTTCAATAGTGTCATATTTGTACCACTTTTTTATTTTTGATGCATGCTTACAGCCTCCGCTTTACAACCATGAGTGGTTGACTGATAGAAAATGCTTTTGGCGTTAAGTCACCCTTGGTTCCTTTTTTGGGCAATGAAGAGTTAAATAATAATAATTTTCTTGAATGAAATGTTTTTATTAAAATATACTCCTATGTATAGGATATCTTAGAAGTATAAGAAAACAAATCAACATTCCGTCACACAATTTCAAATGTAGGAAAATGATATTTATGCAATTGGTATAAGGCGTCAATTGGAATCTAATTTTATGTAAACTAGACAACCTTGGACAGGGCGTAGGCTTTAGTGACACACGGACGGGGAGTTTGGTTAGCAAGTCAGCTAAGAAGTTGGCCAAAAGCTATCGAAGTGAAACGTTTCGTAAGAGGGTTTTGAAATTCTGATTTTCAACTTTTTTCTACCGACTTCGCAAAAAAGGAGGAGGTACTTAATTCTGTACTTTTTGTTTTTCGCTGAAATTTGTATTAGATTAGATAAATTATTCTGAGATGCCAGAAGCAGGTCAAAACAGTTCAGCAATTGTAGGTTCGTCGTAAGTACAAATTTTAGCAGGACAAATATCGATCCAATAAATGAACTGCCCGGAACTTGGCAGGCTTAATAAGTTCATGGTAGGCCTGCAAGAGACAGTTTATATAGAATAAAAAAACAAAATAGTTATGATTTGTAAGCAACTCGTACCAACCTTATCATTTCAACCCACCTCATGCAATAAATCTTCAATCGATCATGGCCTTTATGCAATTATAATAAGGTATAATTAATATCAATATAAATAACAAGAGCTCCTTGTATATTTATGCATTAAACATGCATTTTATACCTTTAATTTATGTTAGTAGTTTTAAGCAGTGGGTAACGAGTTCGATTCCAGTGAAAACACAAGTTTTCTCCCAAAGAGAAATTTTTGTTTCTATTTCTAGGTGTGATTGTATGTGTGCTGTGAATGCATCCAGCACTCAAGACTTAGTGTGGGGCTGTGAGTGTGAAAGCGTTTATGTGTATGTGTTGTTAAAAATTTCAATTAGCGAACTACATTGAATTTGGTACAGCAGTAATGACATTAACAAGAAAAATTAAGCAAAATAATAGATTTTTAGAAACTTTTATTATTATTTTATTAGTATCGGGTTCGATTCCCGGCGGGAACACAAGTTTTCTCCCCAAGGAAAAAATGTGTTTCCGGTTCTGGTTGTGATTGTGTGTGAGATGTGAATGTTTCCGGCACCCACAACACAAGTCATAGAACTTAGTGTGGGGCTGTGAGTGTGAAGGCGTTTATGTTTTTAAGTTTATATATAACTTTTTAGCCCTTCTTTTTTTTTTAATTTTGGCTTCGCAATTTTGTGCATTTAGGCAGTGTCAAGTAATAATATATTTCAAGTATATTTCGTGTTAAGTCAGAGTCAAAGTCAAGTAAAAGAGTCAGGTCCAGTCATAGTCAGGCCATGCCTTAGTAAAGTGATAGAAACATTACTAGAACTTCTATTGGAGTTTTAGAGCGAAGGCGAAAATCACGTTTTTCAACTTTGTATAACTTGCCTACACTTATGCACATTTACTAAGTATTAACGGTTAATAATCCACCATTATTACACATTAACACTCAAATAATCACAGGTTTTAGAAAATTATACAAAATGAACAACGCCATTTTTTTATTTTCGCGGCATCTCCTAGCCCTTTTTATTAACAACTGCTAAACGCTTCGAAAGTATTACTTGTATATAAATAAAAATATCCGAACCTTAAGTGTCGTCAAAAGCCACCGCCATGTTTATTATTTCGGAATGTCGATAAGGAAATTTTATTAAACCTTTCCCAAACAAAGAACTAGTTAACATTTCAAAACCCACCCAGTTATTAAGGAAATATGACCTTTATACATCGGCGATAAGGTACTTGTAATGTGATATAGTTTGCAGAGATCTGGTTTGCGCGGACGCTTGACTGCCTTGAAGAGGGCGTAGGCTTGAGCGCAATACGAACTGGAGGAACGGCGAATATGTTGGCGGATTTGTTCGCCAACAATTTTATACTGGCAGGCTCTGAGAGCTAAATACCACGCCAATTTCTCGAAATGGCAGATATATGTTTATTTTTTAAACCCCATATTTTCATAACTGAAAAAATTTTTAAAAACTGAATCGACAAAATAATCTATATACAAAAATCAATGCCACTTTTCGTTGTAATTTTATAACTCGAGAACGGGCTCACCTATCTAAACCAAATGTTTAGGCTTTGTTCGGACTGTTTAGTAGATGGTTTATGTGAAGTTTGCACAAAATCGGTCGAGCGGTTCTTTATTTATCACACCCGGGCGAAGCCGGGGCGGATCGCTAGTTCTATATAATTATCGAACCTGCTCCCAAAATTTCACGAGAATCGGTTGAGAAATGCGACCTGTAGAGGAGAACAACCACACAATCACACCCAGAACTAGAAATACAAATTTTCCTGGTGAGACAACTTGTGCTCCCCCGGGAATCGAACCCGAAAGTAGGCGAACGTCTACCTAACTAATAATATAATTAAACGCAAGCAAAGCTTCAAAAAACCGATTTTATCGCTTTATCTTCGGAACTTTGATCAGATTAGATGTATTAAACACGCATTATTGACGATACCTCAAGTACTACTGATCAGATCTTGATCAAATATAAATGGGACCAATTGGAAAACAATAACTATCAAACACAAAATAATTAAAAATCGGTTCACGTGGAACGTAGTAATGAGGTAACACACAAAAAAAATTAAAAAAATTCAGTCGACTAGAGTACCTCCTCCTTTTTTGTGAAGTCGGTTAAAAACAACATTAAACATCAAGCTCGTCAACAATCGGTACAGTGCTCGGTAGTCTCCAAGCCAGTGTGTCACGAAAAACATACGAAAATAATTTATGAATGTAGATCGCCTTGACTACGCCTGGGTAAGTAACTTATTATAATTGTATATAGTTCGAAATGTATGTATAATGTATACATTAAAGTGTTTACTGCACTTCCTTAGTAGGCGGTATATAAGAGTGTAGGCTTTAAGGAATTTACCATTGTTTGTATCAGTTGATGTATTATGATGGTCACTCGATGCAATAGGCTAGATGACTTAAAAAATCTATGTAGTAAATCATTTACATTATCAATAATTTAAACGCAAGCAAAGCTTAAAAAAATCGACTTCACCGCTTCTTCGGAACCTTTGATCAGATTAAATGAATTAAATACGCATTATTGAGGATAAAACAAAAATTACTCAATAGATATTGATCAAATTTCAATAGGACCACATGAATAATTAAACGCAAGCAAAGCTAAAAAAATCGACTTCACCGCTTTATCTTCGGAACTTTGATCAGATTAGATGTACTAGACACGCATTATTGTAGATATTTCAAGAACTACTGATCAGATCTTGATCAAATTTAAATGGGACCAATTGGAAAGAAACATCTTTCAAACAAAAAAACAGAAAATTTTCAAAATCGTTTCACATGGAACGAAGTTATGATGTAACACACATTTAAAAAAAACAGTCGACTTGAGTACCTCCTCCTTCCTTGTGAAGTCGGTAGAAACAAAAGCATCATCAGAATGTCGAAATCGGTTCACCTAGAAATAAGTTAAGAGGTAACACAAAAAAAAGCTCGAATAGAGAACCTGCATTTTTTTGAAGTCGGTAAAAAAACATTGGACGGGTATTTTCCTTTCGTCAATTAAATAAAAAATATAATATAACAAAAAATAGATGTAGATAAGTTTAGTTTCGCTTTAGGAAATATAGGCAATTGGTCCGTAGACGTTGTTGAAATTGCTCGTGACGTCACGCCTCAGTTCACTTTACATTGAGGCACGAGGGACTGCTCACGGGGGGTTTTTAGTGGGTTCAAGCCCCACATACCCCTTTCCTTCACCCTTCGGAAGGAAAAGAAATACCAGGAATTTTCCCCCCACAAAAAAAAAAACAAGTATCTGTATCTGTGTAATTATTAACTTAAAACTATTTCATAATAACTTTGTTCCAGAGGAATACCTTATTCTATTACTTACCCTTAGGTTCAAGATGCCCCTTCAGCTGATCCGCTTTCGCTTGTAACTTGGTCTGCATCGTTTCCGCTCCCTCCTTCATTTTGGCGAGTATTCCTAGAATGAATAGGTTGTTTACTATTGGTTAAGTATAGAATTGGAGTTTTGCCGCGAAAGTGAAAAAATGACGTTGTTGGTTTTGTATAATTTTCCAAAACCTGTGATTCTTCGAGTGTTAATGTGTAATAATGGTGGATTATTGACTGTGAATACTTAGTGAACGTGCATAAGTGTAGGCAAATCATACAAAGTTGAAAAACGTGATTTTCGCCTTGGCTCCATGACTCCAATAGAAGTTCTAGTGAAGTTTCTACCACTTTACTACTTACACTGGCTAAATGCACAAGATTGCGAAGTCAAAATTAAAAAAAAAACTATGGAATTTTTGAAGCTACGGTCATTAATGTGTTCTGTACTGTAATGATTTTTACCATATAACAACAAGACAAACTGTCAAACGTCATCCTTATATGGTTGACATACCTCCGGTTCGCTCAAAGCGTTTCGCTTCTACGTTTATCATCCGCACAGCGAGGGAGTTGAACTCATTGCCTACGTATTTGTTTCCTGAACGGTACAATCTGAATGTCTTCAAGTCTAGAGTGAATAGGTATTATGTATGCAAGCATGTTACATCTTCGGCCGCATCTTCACTTTCTATCAGGTGAGATAGAAGTCAAATGCTTGCCTATCTAGCATAAAAATAAGAAATAAATAGATTGTTGAATTGAGATATACCCACCATGCTTGTCCTTTTCTTTTAATATTCTTTCCATGTCGCCTGCTTTATCTTTGACACGTCCAAAGAAGTCTATTCACGCAGCGTGCACAAGAAAATCACACGAATATTATAAATCTGAATGTTTGTAAGTGTGTAAGTATTGTATTCTCTTCACGCTGTAACGGCTGAACGGATTTTTTTTACGATTTTTTTTTACCTTTTTCACACTCACAGCCCCACACCAAGTTCGATGACGTGTGTCGTGGGTGCCGGAAACATTCACATCACACACACAATGACAACCAGAAACAGAAACACACATTTTCCTTGGGGAGAAAACTTGTGTTCCCGCCGGGAATCGAACCCGATACCCCTGCTTAGAAAATCGTTTATACACATGTGCCCCAAAGAGGCACTCGTGAAAGTTAATAACTCTATTGCCAGATTCGCAAAATTACAGCCATCTCGAGAAGAACCTGGCAAGAAACTCGGCGGCGCATATTTTTTTCATATTTTTTTTTAAATCATTCTTAAACACTAATACATAATTATATTAACCTAGGTATATCTATATTATGTAGTCGCTAGAAAGCGCTTGTGCAGTTTGCCTCCATGCATCCTTGTCATTTATGTAGTCGATCGTTTTATAATAAGCTTTCTTAATTAATTCGTATTCTTAGCTATTCATTTTAATGTGTGTGTGATGTTAATGTTGACGGCACCCACGATACAAGTCATGGATTAGTGCGGGGCTGTGAGTGTATAAGCGTTTATGTAATTATATTGTAAATCTCCATCGCCACAAAAGAGAGTATAGAGAAAACACATTGTGACTTCACGTGAAGTGGGATAAGGGAGATGATGATGATATAACTTACCTGAGATTCGCTTCGTGGCATCAGGACTTGCAGACTGGGTGAGAGCAGCCACTTTCATATATTCGCTGGTTATCAACCCGGCCGCCTGCGGGTACAAACATTTTAGTAAAATAAAGCATGCTACATCTTCGGCCGCATCATCACTTTCCTTAAGGTAAGAGATAGTAGCCAAAGGCTTACCTATCGAGTATAAAAAAAATTATAAATAGTTTTTTTTTTTTATTTGCATGCCAGTTTTACCATTTAACAACAAGAGAAACTGTCAAACGTCATCCATTTATGGTTGACATACCTCCAGTTCGCTCGAAGCGTTTCGCTTCTACGTTTATCATCCGCACAGCGAAGGAGTGGAACTCATTGCCTTCGTTTTTGTTCCCCGAATCTCGGTAACGGTGTAAAGTCGGTATTTTACCGACTTCACAATAAGGAGGAGTTACTCAAGTCGACCATATTTTTGATTTTTTTTTTATGTGTGTTACCTCATAACTTCGTTCCACGTGAACCGATTTGGATTTTTTTGTTTTAAAGAGCTTTCTAATTGTTCCTATTTAAATTTGATCAAGATCTGATCAGTAGGTCTTGAAATATCTTCAATAACGCGTGTTTAGTACATCTAATCTGATCGAAGTTCCGAAGATAAAGCGGTGAAGTCGGTTTTTTTAAGCTTTGCTTGCGTTTAATTATTAATACTTTATGAAACCAAAGGTTTTATATCGGTTCGGACCAGTATATATTTAGCTAAGATGTATAACTTAGCTTACCTCTAAACTGGCTGGACTCATGCAGGAGTATTCCTCGCTCAGGAGTTCCACAATAAGACCCTCGATATCGAAGAACAAGATATGGCTCTCCGGATCTGCAGGCAAACATACATGTATACATATACCTTACTTTATATTTATATACATATTTTTTCCTAAAATTGTATTTACATCCCCGTTTCACCGAATTATTTATAATCTTCTCTATCTAAAGGTTGTCTGGAAGAGATCGCTTTTAGCGATAAGACCGCCGATTGAACACTATAATTTAAGTTTTGTTATTTTGAGTGATTTATGTAAGGTGAGACAATAAAGCGTTATCTATCTATCTATCTATCTATACATAAATGTTAGTGGTAAATTTAGAAAAAAAATTATCGAATAAGGCGGGAATTAAACCCGCGACCATAGGGTATCATAGTTGCCACAATCGCTGAGCTTCTCAATGTTAGACTCGTTGGCCGTAGTAGTTTCTAAAAACTGTTTCGGTAGATGACGTCACACGTCCCCGTAAGACGTTAATAATAACGATAATTTCGTCGCTTCAGGCAGGGCTTGAGGAGCTCAGCGGTTAGAGCAATAATGCATGGCACCCTATGGCCGCGGGTTCAAACCCCGCCTTAATCGATAATTTTTACCGACTTCCCAAAAAAGGAGAGGAGGTGCTCCGGTCGACTATATTTAATTTTTTTTTTATGTGTGTTATAACTTCTTTCCACGTTAACCGATTTCGAAATTTTTTTAGTTTAAAGATTTTGCTTTCCAATTGGTCCCATTTAAATTTGATCAAGATCTGATTAGTAGTCCTGTCCTTAAAGGCTGTGTCCAACTGGGGTGATGCTAATATGGTTAGGTTTAATGCTTCTAAGACTCAGGCGTGTCTATTCTCTGCTAAAAAAAGCCAGTTTCTTTTAGCTCCCATCTTCTGTAATGTGCCCATCCAGATAGGCAATCAACTAGAACTATTGGGTGTCAGTTTGGCATCCAACCTCAACTTTGGTTCGTATATCGAATCTAAGGCCAAAGTAGCTGCTAAAAAACTTGGTATTTTGTCGAAGGTCAGGCGGTACTTCACACTGGGACAGCTTTTAAACTTGTATCAAGCGCAGGTCCGGTCGTGTATGGAGTACTGCTGTCACCTGTGGGATGGTTCTGCCAAGTATCAGCTGCGGGCTTTGGATTCGATAGAGAGACGCGCAAAGAGGCTAATTAACAATGACGCTTTAGTTGAAGCCAGATTGCAAAGTCTTGAACATCGGCGTAAAGTTGCAAGCCTATCGGTATTCTATAAAATACATTACGGTGAATGTGCTCAGGAACTACACAACCTTGTTCCCGCTTCACCTTTTTTCCACCTTACATCTAGAAGAACGGTGTCGCGTCACACATTTATGGTTGAGATACCGTTCATTCGGACGAAACGTTTCGCGTCTTCGTTCATTTATAGAACAGCAAAAGAATGGAACGCTTTGCCGTCGTCTGTGTTTCCCGAAAGGTACAATTTGGGTGTGTTCAAAAGTAAAGTGAATAGGTATTTACTAAGCAAGCGTGCTCCACCTTAGACTACATCGTCACTTTCCATCAGGTATGATTGTGGTCAAACGCTTGCTTGGTCTGTAATAAAAAAAAAGTACTTAAAATATCAATAATGCGTTTTCTGTGGATTACATTGACGATGTTCTCGTTTTTAACCGACTTCAAAAGTTACCTCATAACTTCTTTCGTTGTGCACCGATTTTAATGATTATTTTTTATTTGAAAGCTGGTGCTTTCCATGTGGTCACATTGAAATTTAATCAAGATCTGATTTCAAATTTTTGAGTTATCATCAATAATGCGTGTGCAATACATTAAATCTGATCAAGGTTCCGGAGAAAAAGTGTTGAAGTCGGTTTTTTTAAGCTTTGCTTGCGTTTAATTACTTTATCTTGCACCTTTCTGAATTTTGTTATATTAAAACACCGACGTCCAACTTTGTTGCGTAATTCCTCTCCATCCAAAGGGCGTCTGGAAGAGATCGCTTTTAGCGATAAGACCGCCTATTGTTACACTTTTATTGTAAGTCATTATTTTCAAAAAAATTTTCACCACAGTGAAATTTTTTTTGAAAATAATGACTTACAATAAAAGTATCGAGAGTGAATAGGTATTTTCTAAGCAAGCGTGCTCCATCGTCGACCGCGTCGTCGCTTAACATCAGGTGAGATAGTGATCAAATGTTTGCCTATTGTGACTTGAAGACTCCAAAATTGTATTCTATTATGTTTTGTCACAAATATGGTGTTCAATAAAGAGGTTATCTATCTATCTATCTATCAAAAGTAGTGTGTCGTACCGGCGGGGTTGGAGCGGAACCCTTGCACCGTGAGCGGCGCCCGTCGTGCCCGGGCGGGCTCCGCGAGCGGCCCGAGGCTCCCCCCGCCGCCCTGCTGCTGTAGCGCCGCCAGCCCGCGCTGCGTGGCCGCCCGCATCGCCGCTACGTTCCGGTGCCGGAGACCCCTACCGACAACACTTGGGTTATATTTATATTTTAGAAGCATAATGTTATCAAGAATAAAAAAAAAAATTAAAAAAAAAAATTTATGAAAAAAGTTTTTGATTGAACACAACATAACAAAAAACAACTACACACAATCACACAAAACAATAAAAAATATTAACATACCAATTTACTAGAAATTAATGTCGCTCAGTGAAGCCCATTGCATCTTAATATCAGATCAAAACCCGCTTTAAAAAGGTCTCCAACTCGTGTTGGAGGAAAACAAAAGGCGGAACAAAAAAAGAAAAAAACACCTTGGGTTTTAACGAAAGTGAAAAAATGCCGTTGTTGATTTTGTATAATTTTCCATAACCTGTGATTTTTTTGTGTGTTATTAGTGTGATTTTTGTGTTTTTTTTTTATTCAAGATAGGCAAACGTTTGACCGCCATCTCACCTGATGGTAAGTAACGATACGGTCGACGATGGAGCACCTTTGCCTAGAAGATGCCTATTCACTCGTGACACGATGGCTCTTTGGGGCCCATGCGAACATACGATTTTGATTTGATTTGAGATAGGACGTAAAATTGAGAATAATAAATACCTTAATCAACTTAACTGCCCGTTGACTTAGTTGGGTGAGCGTTCGGTGAGTATCGGGTTCGATTCCCGGCGGGAACGCAAATTTTCTCCCCAAGGGAAATTTGTATTTCTGGTTCTGGTTGTGATTGTGTGTGAGAAGTGAATGTTTCCGGCACCCACGACACAAGTCATCGAACTCAGTGTGGGGCTGTGAGTGTGAAAGCGTTTGTGTTTATTTATTTATTATTAACCATTGATAATTCGTGAACGTGCATGAGTGTCGGCAAATCATACAAACTTTAAAAAACGTCATTTTCATTGACATTACAAAACTTCCAATAGAAATTCTAGCAAAATTTCTAACGCTTTCCTAGGGCATGATTTGGTTGGACCATAACTCTCTTACTTGACTTTGCCTTCTAAGCAACGGGTATCTGGTTCGATTCCCGGCGAAAACACAAATTTACTCCCCAAGGGAACTTTGTGTTTCTGATTCTGAATGCAATTGTGTGTGAAGTGAATGTTTCCGACACTCACGACCCAAGTCAATGGATTTAGTGTGGCGCTTTGTGTGTGAAGGGTTTATATTTTTTTTATTTATTTATTTATTTTACTAAATCCACAGCTCTTAATTAACATAGTTTATAATTTACGATATCTTCTACAGCCAAAAACGGATTTACATTATATATTTAAAATATTATAGATACAGTCATCGCTTCTTAAAGTATCTGAGTGTATGTATATCTGTGTATGTTTTGTGTGTGGGTGTGTGTGTGTATGTGTGTGGGTGTGTGCGTGTATGTGTGTGTGTGATTGTGTTCTATAGGTATGAATAGTGAGTGCTAAGTTGTCTATGCAAGTATTTACAAAATATTAAAAACTTCTTGTTTAAATTTTCCCTTATTTAAATGAAATATATCCAATGAATCCTTTTTTTTTATTATAGGTCCTCTGAAGTCTTTTTATTGGAGCATTTTGAGCATAATTGGTAATAGACTTCGAGTCAGCAAAGAGATTTGTATGTCTAGTTCTAAATTTAGGACAGCGAAAACATAAAGTTTTGCGCAATAATTCATTGCAGTCAATTAGACCGTTGCAGATGCCATGTAAAAAGCACATATCAGAAAGTGTACGCCTATTTGCGAGTGTTGACATGCGGTCCTGTCCTTATTACCTGCGGTCCTGTCCTTATTACCTGCGGTCCTGTCCTTATTACCTGCGGTCCTGTCCTTATTACCTGCGGTCCTGTCCTTATTACCTGCGGTCCTGTCCTTATTACCTGCGGTCCTGTCCTTATTACCTGCGGTCCTGTCCTTATTACCTGCAGTCCTGTCCTTATTACCTGAAGAAATGCACAGCAGGGTTGGCGAGCCCCTGAGAATCGGTAGAAACTGATCCGCCCAGGTCATCAGTGACTGTTTCATCACACGCCGCCAACACTTCCTCCGCTATCATTCCTGAAACAAAATCAATCAAAATCAAAATCGTTTATTCACATGGGCCCCAAATAGGCACTCATGAAAGTTAATGATTCTATAGCTAGATTCGCAAAATTACAGCCATCTCGAGAAGAACGTAGCAAGAAACTCGGCGGCACATTTTTTTCATATTTTTTTTTAAATCGTTCCTTAACACAAATACATATCAATCAAATCAAATCAAATCAAAATCGTTTATTCACATGGGCCCCAAAGAGGCACTCATGAAAGTTAATGATTCTGAGATGATGATTGAAAGTGTAGTAATACTTTGTGGTGGGTATGTTTGTCGTGCCAGGAAGCGGCTGCCAAAGAACGCAAGTCGAAATCGGAGATAATTGTTTCCATACAAAAATTTAATTTAATTTCAAATATTTTTGACAACCCTACGGTTACATATGTGGCGCGTGACCTTGATCTTTGATATGGCTACCACTGTCAGTGGTCCAAATACTACGTGGTGTAGAACGGTAGCTGATGAAATAGGGTTGCAAATGACATAATTTTTAGAAACTTTAATTCATCATAACCCACCGTGAGCAATCCCTCGTCGAGGTGGGGTAAGATTCTATCATCTGACAAGACTGCTAAGCGACACCGCTATATGGTAGACATTCCACAAATGCAGACAAAGCGACTTGCTTCCGCATTTATTGTGCGAAACGCAAAGGAATGGAACTCCTTGCCCGAGTCGTGGTTTCCTAATAAATACAAGTACCCGGATGACCTGATGGTTTTTTTTAAGGTAAACGACGTTTTCTAAGAATGATACCTAGCTAGATCGATTTATCGCCCCCGAAACCCCCTGCATACTAAATTTCATGAAAATCGTTGGAGCCGTTTCCGAGATCCTGATTACACACATATATATATAAGAATTGCTCGTTTAAAGATATTAGATATGGAAGTCTGGAGCTTGCCTAGAAGATACCTATCTTCTAGGCAAGCTCCATCTGACTTAATATGAATTAAGATGCTGCCCCGGTGTAAAGCACTCCTTTGCGAGGATACCCAGTTTCTTAGCGGCCAGCTGAGCTCTGGCTTCGATGTAGGTACCAAAGTTAAGCTCCGACAAGGAAACATAGGTTTTATCATACGTACCATGTAGGACCCTATCCAAATGAGCAGTTTCCATCTGCCACACGTAGACAGTGCCGTCGCTACATCCAACCGCCATGAAGTCGTCGGCGGGACGCCATTTTATGGTCACCACCGGAAACAGATGGCGCGACGCGAGAGTCACGCACTTCCGTTCAGCGAGACCTGTACAGTAACACAAGTAATGTTTTCGAATGTTTTTTTTTAACGAGCTGTTACCTGTTTTAAATAAAAAATTACCAAAAAGTTGACCAGATAACTTGTCAAGACGAAGTAAACGAGCCGAAACTCGATGGATTTATCTTGTTTAGTTCAGAAGTTCCTATACCCATTCTTCATCATCAGACCAGCTCCATGGTACCATATCATTGTATTGTCACCGAAGATACGTAAGTACACCAAATTTGAGTCCAATTGGACATCGGGAACTGGATCTAATTTAGCTCGCAATATTTGATTATTGATACTAACAGATCAATTAAAAGTAGAAGAAGTTGAGCAGTTACTATATTCTAGAACTTACTAAGCAAAGTGACGCTGTGGTCGGAAGCAACGGAGCATATGCACTTCTGGATTCTAGGCTGTGGAAGAAATATATAAATAAATACGAAGAATTAGTCTCAAATTTAAAATTATAAACATTTAATACTAAAAAAACTAAAAAATCATCTCCATCATCAGACCCTTCACCAATGTATTGGACAAATCAAATAAATCCAGGTGTAAGGAGCATATTAACTTGCATAATAATAATTATGATCTACCTACCTGGGGAGTGCGCTTTGATACGCCGCGACCGACACACGCGCGAGTGGAAGTCGGCTCAATTACGTTGATATATATGGTATTAAATATTGTGCATAAACTTAACACTTTAACTACTAACTCTTGTAGTGTCTCTACCTGGACGCTACATTTTTTGGTCCTTCGAGCCGGAATTCGAAGGGTTTCATAGTAGACATTGAAGAGTTCAACTATCGACGTCTCGGCTCCATCATCAGACCCTCGTCACTAAAATAATGGACTTATTTAAACAAACCAAATAAGGCCAGGCTCAAAGGGTTTTCTAGTATCAATTGAAAAGTTCCACTATCCACCTCTTACTCTATCTTTAGGTGTTAGTCACCAACTTATTAGACTTGTCAAAACAAGCCAAATAAAGCCATACTCGAGGAGTTTCATAGAAGACTTCCACCGTCCATCTCTCGGCTCCATCATCAAACCCTTGTCATCTATACAGTATACATGTCTCCAATTGTACTCGTTCAAACAAACCGAGGAGGAGGAGGTACTCAAATCGACTGTAATTATTTTTAAATTGTTGATTCGTTTGACCGGTCGGTTAACCGACTTCAAAACAAGCAAGAGTTTCTCAATTTGACTGTATTTTTTTTATGTGTTACCTCAATACTCTGTTTTAGGTGTTCCGATTTTGATGATTCTTTTTATATTTGAAAGCTGGTGCTTCCCATGTGTATATATGATCTACAAGTAAATTTCATCAAGATCGGACCAGTAGTTTTTGAGATACCCTCAATAATGCGTATTTAATTCATTTAATATGATCATGGGTTTCAAGATAACGCAGTGAAGTCGGATTGCTTTCAAAGCTTTGCTTGCGTTTAAATTATTTATGCTCGACTGGCCAGCTTTTGACCACCATCTCACCCGATGGAAGATGACGATGCGGCCAAACATGACTCACCGTACAGTTGTGTGGAGGTACGATCAGCTGCGTAATTTCGCCGGCATGGACGCAAAACCGGTGTAGTAGGGCTCCACTGAATAGATCCCACAGACATACAGCGAAGTCGATACCACCCGACACTAGATGGGCCTTGTCGTATCTAGAAAAAAAGAATTCAATACGATACAATACAAATACTCTTTATTGCACACCAAGAAAAATAACAATTAACAATAGAAAAAAAAGCCTATATATTATATCTACATACATTCTGAAAGATCTTAATCTTGCTAAACAGAAACTCAAACGTTTATTTGCCTAAATACGTGTCAAAAAGTTCTTATAAATAATATTATGTACAATGTATTCAGCCTGCATGCAGACGTGCAAATATTAAAAAATATTATTGTCTCTAAATTTCATGAATTCGTTAATAGTATAAAAACAATTACTTAATAGCCAGCCACTTAAATTCTTCTTAAAACTATTGCCTTCTAAAATTTACTATTTTATTTATTATTTATTTAATTTATTTAATACGTTCTTTTTACCGACTTCCCAAAAAAGGAGGAGGTACTCAAGTCGACTGTATTTTTTTTTTGTGTTACCTCATAACTTCTCTCCACGCGAGCCGATTTCGAAATTTTTTTTTAGTTTGAAATATGTTGCTTTCTAATTGGTCCCAGATAAATTTGATCAAGATCTGATCAGTAGTCGTATCAATATCGTCAATAATGCCTATTTTTGTACGCCTACTTTGACGATGTTCTCGTTTACCCGACTTCAAAAGTTACCGCATAACTTCTTTCGTTGTGAGCCGATTTTGATGATTCTTTTTTTATTTGAAAGCTGGTGCTTTTCTTGTGGTCCCATTGATCAAGATCTGATCTCTTGTTTTTGAGTTATAATCAATAATGCGTGTTTAATACATTAAATCTGATCAAGGTTCTGAAGATAAAGCGGTGAAGTCGGTTTTTTTAAGCTTTGCTTGCGTTTAATTATTGTAAATATATTTTTGACAAGTAGGTTGATATAACAGTGAGGTGAATTTCGCACGCTTTTGTTTTTTATAAATTTCACTGCGATTTTTAAAATATGCGGGTACGTTTTTGTAAAAATACAAATATCTCTAATGTAGATGCAAGCCAGAGGAAGCACGTTACATTTAATGGGGATCTGCTGCCGATGTTGAAACTATTTTCATTCTGGTTTTATTATGGGTCCCCGCGAGTCTCTCAGGGAATTCTTTAAAGAAACAGGCATACTTACCATGCCTTCGCTTTACATCTTTGAAAATATTATGCATGTACGCAAAAATATTGGTAATTATACATTAAGAAGCGACGCACACAATCTTAATACTAGATATAAGCATAAAATTACAGTGCGCGCATTTAGATTAAGCAAAACGAATAAATCTTTTATGGCAAATGGGGTTATATTTTACAATAGAATTCCTAAAATCGTAACTGAATGACCACTGGGAAAGTTCAAATCTGTAATAAAACTGGCATTAATTAAGAAAGCTTATTATAAGACCACAGACTATATTAATGACAACCGTTTAGTGGGAATTTCAACGGAATATCACCGTGCTTCGGAGGGCAATTTAAACTATCGGTTCCTTTTTTTAGTCGTAAGACAACAGTCGTTAAGCCATGTCGGATGCTCTCAGGCGGCCTGATAAATCCTAACACTAAGACTGCCAACTAGTAAAAATGTTTAATGCCTGATAGGCAAAGCATTCGACCACAATCTCACCTAATAGAAAGTGATGATGCGGCCGAAGATGTAGTATGCTTGCTTCTAGGAGATCATGTCACATCTTCGGCCGCATCTTTGCTTTCCATCAGGTGGGAAATTTGTGGTTTTTGGTATGCTTGTGTGTGATGTGAATGTTTCCGGCACCCACGACACAAGTCATCGACTTAACGGCTGTAAGTTTGAAAGCGTTTATGTTATGTTTACTTAAAGCATGTCGCATCTTCGGCCGCATCTTTACTTTCCATCAGGTGAGATAGTGGTTAAATGCTTGCCTATCATCTATAAATACTTGACTTACCTCGGATGCACATGGTGGGGGTAGAGAAGACAGTTGACTCTGCCATTGTGACCAAGAAGTAACTGATGTGGTGGCCAATCTGTGACAACACAATTTTTTTTTTAAATAACCTCGTCGCTCTTACTGGAAATCGGCTGAACTGATTTTCACCAAACGCCAAGAGCACTCTCGATCAAGACACCTTTAAAATAAAAAAACCCGCACCCAAATCGGTTCACCCATTAAAGAAATCATCTAGTGATAATTTAGAAAGGAAAAATTATCGCTAGAGGAGGGGTTTGAAACCGCGGCCATAGGGTGTCATGCCCTATTGCTGTAAGAAAGAAAGAAAGAAAATACATTTATTCGGGACAACACGCGACGTTACATTATATACATAAAACAACAAGAAGACGCATAAAAAAATACAAAAAACAAACAATACAACGCCGCGTGATGTCACGAATGAGGTCCCGACTCAGCATATAACTAGATAAGTAGGTGGGCAGAACCCTCCTACCTACCCAGTAACTGGTTTTCAGGCGGAACCCATGCATGACATCACGCGCATCAGGACAGATTTAGACACGAACTTAAAAAAAATAATAAAATAACAACACTTTAAACTATAGATTAAATATATATATATACATATAGAAATTTGAAAATATTAAAAAATACAAAAACAAAAATAGCACTTACATAATACTACATAATACTCATAAACATAATACATAATACATTAATATAACTACATATATAAATAAACAAAGATACATTAAACACTAATATTACAACAGTACTCGGTGGCGGAAGGCGACCAAGTTCCAAAGTTTGGCCCCTCACGCCGAAGACAATGTAATCACTATCTATCTATGGTCACGCCGTGATAGCCCGCCCGCGCCCGCCCCAGTCGACTGTCAAGTGTCAAACGGCTGCGGCATGGGGCGGGTTTAGTATTCTGTGGTGATAGTACTCTGTGGGCGGGTGGCGCCTCGTCATGCCACGCATTATGTTGCATATTTTGGAGATTAATCAGAGTGATTACATTGTCCTTGTCGGAAGATTTGGGTCGGCAAACAAAACAGGTTAATGTGTGATGTGTGGGGTACACGTACAGTGCAAAAGAAGGCTTAACAATTAATATAGCAGAAAGTCTTCAATTGTTTTGTTGTTAAAAAATTAAACACCCCTGGACCATGGAGCATAACCAGTGGTAAGTTGAATCTATATCTGTATCTGTAACCGCTGAGCTACACAAGCCCTGCCTGAAGCGACGAAATAGAAATCACCATTATAGTGATAAATTTAGAAAGTACAAAATTATCGCTATAGGCGGGGTTTGAACCCGCGGCCATAGGGTGTCATGCCCTATTGCTGTAACCGCTGAGCTACACAAGCCCTGCCTGAAGCGACGAAATTATCCTTTCCTTATTATTAACGTCTTACGGGGACGTGTGACGTCATCTACCGAAACAGTTTATAGAAACTACTACGGCCAACGAGTCTAACATTGCAGCTAGCTATACTTTGTGTTGATAACGTCCATCCAAATCAAATGAAGCTAATGCTATATAAATAAAATCACCATTATGTTATCACTGTAGCGTGTTTACCATCCTCGACCACATCATCACTTACCATCAGGTGAGATAGTGATCAAACGCTAGGATAATAGAAAAATACAATTCCTAGACAAACACATATACATACACACACATGCATGCACATACATACACTAGCTTTTGCCCGCGGCTTCGCTCGCGTTAAAAAGTATTATTTTAAAATTGACAAAGTTTCATACAAACTTTCATCCCCTATTTTATCCCCTTGGGGGTAGAATTAATCAAAATCCTTTCTTAGCGGATGCCTACGTCATAACATCTACCTGCATGCCAAATTTCAGACCGATCCGTCCAGTGGTTTGGGCTGTGCGTTGATAGATCACTATGTCAGTCAGTCACCTTTGAGTTATATATATTTAGAAGATATACGCACCATTTACATACGTTTTAATGTAATTTGAAAATTTAAACTATTGTGATTTGTGAGTATTACACATTATTTTCTTTTTTATTCACAATAATCAAACGTTTAATCACTATCTCACCTGATGGTAAGCGACGATGCGGTCGACGACGGAGCACGTTTGCCTAGAAGATGCCTATTCGACTTTAAGACTCTCATATTGTAACATATATATAATTTATATTTATAACACAAATTTTTATAATGTACTTGTTAAAAAAACCTATCAGAGATAAAAAACGGTACACGCGTGTGTGTGTGTTTGTGTATGTATATGTAAACATACCGCCTAACTGCTGATGGTTGCCATGCAACAGTTGCAGTTGCACAGTGTGAGTTGCGTTTACAATTACGATGGAGCCGTCCTCTCGTCCCACCACGAGTCGATTTGCGGCCAATAGGTAGATTGAAGCCGTTAGTTTTGTTTCTGGAATCAAATATATAATAATTAATATGAATGATATCAAAATGGTCAAGTATTGAATCTTTACTACTACACTATTTCGAACTGGTTGTGATTGCGTGTGTGATGTGAATGTTTCCGGCACCCACAACACAAGTCGTCGAACTTAGTGTGGCGTTGCATGTGTGAAAGCGTTTAAAAAAAAAACTGCCCGTTAGCGTAGTAAGCGCACCTAACTCGAACTTTTAAACAGAGGGTATCGTATTCGATTCCCGGTGGGAACACAAGTTTTGACCCCAAAGGAAATTTGTATTTCTGGTTCAGGGTGTGGTTGTGTGTGATGTTAATAATTCCTGCAACCACGACCCAAGTCATTGTATTCAGTGTGGGGATGATAAAAAATTTTCATTTTAATATTATAAATCTTGCAATTTTGCGAATCTGGCATTCGCAAAATTACAGCCATCTCGTGAAGAACCCGGCAAGAAACTCGGCGGCGCATTTTAAATAATTATAAATCTTGCAATTTTGCGAATCTGGCATTCGCAAAATTACAGCCATCTCGAGAAGAACCTGGCAAAAAAACTCGGCGGCGCATTTTTTTCATTCTTTTTTTTTAATTATTCTTAAACACTAACACATAATTACCTATATTAACATAGATGTATCTATATTATGTAGTCGCTAGTAAGCGCTTGTGCAGTTTTCCTCCATGCATCCTTGTCATTAATGTAGTCATCATTTTATTATAAGCTTTCTTAATTAATGCCTGTTTTATAACTGACTAGCCGTGCCCCGCGGCTTCGCCCGCTATTATCAAGTCTATAAGCAGCCTATGTGTTGTTCCTAGGTATAAGCTATTCCAAATTTCATAAAAATCCGTTCAGCCGTTAAAGCGTGAAGAGGGAACAAACATACTTACACACAAACTTCCGGATTTATAATATTAGTAGGTTTTTTTATTTTTTTAAAATATCTATACTTTCCTAGTGGTAATGAATGAGTATTGAATTGCGAATGCCATAGAATATCAAAATGACGGCATTTAAAATTGTTCGAACCTGGGGTCTATTCCGGGCGTAAATAATCTTTACATCGACGTCGAAAACTAACGATTTTTTTTTTCCTTAATTTTGGCTTCGCAATCTTATGCATTTAGCCAGTGTCAAGTGATAATATGTATTTCATATTATAGGTCCTAGTCATAAGTCACAGTCAAAGTCAAGTAAAAGAGTCAAGGTCCAGTCGTAGTCAAGTCATGCCCTAGTAAAGTGGTAGAAACTTTACTAGAACTTCTATTGGAGTTTTGGAGCGAAGGTGAAAATCACGTTTTTCAACTTTGTATGATTTGCCTACACTTATGCACTAACTAAGTATTAACGGTTAATAATCCACCATTATTACACATTAACACTCGAAGAATCACAGGTTTTGGAAAATTTTACAAAATCAACAACGCCATTTTTTCACTTTCGCGGCAAAACAGCTAACGATTTTCTCTTCTTACGAACCATCGAATCAACTGAAATTTCAACCAATCGAGTGTCGTATCGACGTCGCATCAATTTGAACAATCGTATTTTGACGACCATAATAGACCTACTGGTGTATACAACTCACCAGGTTCCTCAGGATGGTGCAACTGGTCCAAAATACCGACTGGGCTCGGGTTCATTTCGGCCCATGCTTGGTCCAAGCTGGTCAACACTATCGGCGCGTGCGCTGCAATCAAATAGTTGGACATAGCGAGAAATCATTATATTTATCAACAGTGATGTATAAATATTAACTATAAACGCTCAGAGCCCCACACTAAGTGTACGGCCTGAGTGCACGCTCTATTCGAGCGTCGGGCGGGGCGGGCAAGAGCGGTCGAAAGCGCGTTTTTTAAGTGGCCTCAGTGCACGCTCAGCGTTTAGCGTTTGTGGTGGCGGTCGTTTGTGTCGATCATGGCGTCTGCGTCTTACGATATTATTGATATGTATTTAGAAGAAAATTTGTGGCTAAAATTTAATTATGAGTCAAGACAAAGTCCTAGTAACATTGTGAAGCAAAGAAAACAAT
This sequence comes from Lomographa bimaculata, assembly GCA_948107665.1. NCBI lineage: Eukaryota > Metazoa > Arthropoda > Insecta > Lepidoptera > Geometridae > Lomographa > Lomographa bimaculata. The sequence continues at coordinate 3,619,275 of OX403612.1, read as the reverse complement.
TTGGAGAGTTTACTGAAACATTAAGGGTGAATGAAGATAAATTTCATATATAAAGAATGCGAAGATAACTATATTTCAGGTTTATTTTGTATTTGTGAAATTATTTCTTCAAACGACATCCTTCAAGAACGCTCGTATCACCGCTGCAAAACACAAGCTGGTTTGAACTTGCACGCGACGCCCCGCTCGCAAACAAGCCCGCTGCTGGCCACGCTCCGCTCGGGCGGCACTCAGGACGGCCACTACGGGTAGCACGTGTTTAACATGAACGCTGCACGCCCCGCCCCGCCCGACGCTCGAATAGAGCGTGCACTCAGGCCGTACACTAAGTTCGATGACTTGTCGTGGGTGCCGGAAACATTCACATACAATCACAACCAGAACTAGAAACACGAAATTTCCTTGAGGAGAAAACTTTTATTCCCGCCGGGAATCGAACCCAATACCCCTGCTTAGAAGGCGAACGCTCACCCAATTAAGCTAATGGGCAGTTCGTATGTATTCAAGTAAAGTATGATCGTATAAAGTGAATGCAATTTCTGATAAATAAGCGTATTTATTATATTACTATACTAGCAAACCCGGCGAACTCCGTTTCGCCACTATAAACCTCACGGAGCCCGAGACCTTTCCAACGAATGCAAAACCGTGGAAATCGGTTCGTGCGTTCTGGAGTTATAGCGTCAGGAAGGAAAACCCGACTTATTTTTTATAGTAGAAGATATATATAAAACTCAAAGGTGACTGACTGACTGACTGACATAGTGATCTATCAACGCACAGCCCAAACCACTGGACGGATCGGGCTGAAATTTGGCATACAGGTAGATGTTATGACGTAGGCATCCGCTAAGAAAGGATGAAAGTTTGTATGAAACTTTGTCAATTTTAAAATAATACTTCTTAACGCGAGTGAACCAATTTAGGTGAAATTAGGTACAGAGATAGATAAGAGATTTTGTGTTGAATTAACCGCAAGAATCACTCGTTAAGACTCGAGAATAGTTTTTTGCTCAATAAACCTTATTTGTCAATTAACAACAACAAACAAACTAACAATTAACAACAGCATTCACACTCACAGCCCACACTAAGTTAAAAGACTTCTATCGTGAGTGCCGTAAACATCACACACACATTACACCCAGAATCAGAAGCACAATTATCCCTAGGTGTTTCGAGCTCCTGCCGGGAATTGAACCCACGACCCTCTGTATGTATGACCTGTCCACTGCGCCAACTGGGTCATCACACCATTATCATGGTACTAAGCAGCTATTAGTCACGTGATTTTTGTATCGAAAAATACTTAGACTTTCGAGCGTATAAAAAAACCAATTGCGATAGTTTTCATAATTAAAAAATTCTCATTAACACACCGACTCTCCGAAAAGTTTGTTGTTCTTCTGTTTATTGCCAACCACAAACTAATATGAAAAAAAAACTAAACACCTTTAGTAACCGAACTTATATCAGTTAACTCACACCCGAGTCTCAAGATACAGGCCTTGAACTTTGTTTGAGACTCAATGTCCATTCTATTCGGCCTCTCTATTCGTCTCAGGAATGGTCGGATTAGATTCTTTAGAATATAGACGTAAATTACTTCTAGTTGTTCACTACTATCATATACTCCGCAATAAGGTTGATAATCCGACCGTGTTGACTTCTCTCGGTTTGTTTGTCCCTAGTAACTTCACTCGCGCGGGTGGTCGTCGCCGGCATCAGTTGTTCTCGTGCCCCGTCTCGCGCACTCACTACGCTGCTAACGCACCTACTCGGAGACTATTGTCAATTATAAACCATTTCACACACGAGTTCCGGCAAATTGACATATTCTACGATAATTTGAATACTGTGGCAAATAAGCTAAATTTGTATTATACATGTTATTTAAAATAGTTAGTGCTTTGGTGTATACTGTAAGCTTTCTATTATGTTTTATAAATAAATAAATAAATGTCAATAATGTTCCACACACTTACGGCAGATTTGAACTTTGTCATTTATTTTAAGTTAATTTGTATACCTTTTTGGCAATAAATTTATCATCTATAAGTGTGATACTCACAAGGCACTTTGCTAGTAACAGGGGTGGCCGCATCGTCAACGTTCCAAAGCGACACGACGCCTGCTGAATCGCCGCGCAGCAGCAAGCGACGTTGCTTGCCGCCGCAGGATGTTACGATGAAACGCATCGAAGGCGGACACGATAGGAGCTGAAATTGTTTGCAGCAGACTTGAAACATCATTACATTATATTTTATACTAGTAGGACTCTTTTGCAGAGTCCGCCTGGGGCAGTACCACATCATTGCCAAACATTAAACCACTAAACTGGCAAACGTTCGCTCGAAGCGTTTCCCTTCTACGTTTGTTATCCGTACTGCGAATGAGTGGAACTCATTGCCTGCGTCTTTGTTCCCTGAACGGTACAATCTGGGTGTCTTCAAGTCTAGAGTGATTAGGTACCTTCTTGGCTAGCATGTTACATCTTCGGCCGCATCATCACTTTCCATCAGGTGAGATTGTGGTCAATAGCTTGCCTATCGGGTATAAAAAATTGTATCATATCACGTTTATACATCATACTCTTTTAACACAAATTGTCAAAAAGCGTACGTATAATCGGGACGCCCGAACTATCATTTTCTACGATGTGGTCGACGATGGAGCACGCTTGCCTAGAAGATACCTATTCACTCGCGACTTGAAGACTACCATATTATAATAATCATCAGTACACACCGGAAAGGAGTTACATTCCTTTTCGGACAATGAATGTGGAAGCAAAATGATGTGGTCAACGAAGGAGCACGCTTGCCTAGAAAATACTATTAAAAATTTAATTATTCAATCAAATCATCATAACAAATTGTACATGTTATTATTTAGTTAATTCAATATTATTAATATTGTGAATACCTTTGGTTTTCACAATAATAATAATATAAGTTTAGTATACTTTGGTCACACGAAGTTAATTCTTGATGTAATTATTAAAATATTTTATATTTCGTACTTATTTACTATGACTCTGTGCGTGAGTTTTTATACACCTACAAACCATTAAGTTTCAACAAGTTTTGATTATGTTCAGCATTATTTGCAAATAAATGAATAAAAAATACCAATTTATTCTCGACTATTACCTTATTATCAGGATGAGCCAAAAGACCGAACAACACAGGACTGTCGTGGTCCACAGTTGGTCCATGGAAGCCTTTGTGGTCTGGGACAGAACTGAAACATCCCAAATTACGTACAAAACAGAAATATCATGAGGATTTTTGAAATTAATCGTTCAGTTAGGAACGTTATATGGAACAATAGTAACGAGTCAAACTCTAGTCCTAAGGGACTTGATATACACAGCGCCCAGGCGCCCGGCCTGGGCGCTGTGAAGATAAAATGTATGGCGCCTAAGGGACGTGATATAAACAGCAACCGGGGCGCGCCCTTACTTACTACCGACGTTTTGTATAGGCTCTAGTAAAACATATTAAACGCAACTCTAGTAATTAAACGCAAGCAAAGCTTAAAAAAACCGACTTCACCGCTTTATCTTCGGAACTTTGATCAGATTAGATGTACTGAGCACGCGTTATTGATGATATTTCAAGAACTAATGATCAGATCTTGATCAAATTAAAATGGGACCAACTAGAAAGAAACATCTACCAAACAAAAAAAAAAATTCAAAATCAGTTCACGTTGAATGAAGTTATAAGATAAAAACATAAAAAAAAATAAAAAAATACAGTAGACTTGAATACTTCCTCCTTTTTTGTGAAGTCGGTAGAAAATATACTTTATACAATTCATTAACAGTAACACATTCGATAAACGTTATTAGTGTATAGTTAAACTAGCCGTGCCCCGCGGCTTCAACCGCTATTATCAAGTTAAAAAGTAGCCTATTTGTTAAACCTAGGTATAAGCTATGTACATTTCAAATTTCATCCAAACCCGTTCAACCGTTAAAGCGTGAAGAGGGAACAAACATACTTACACACTTATATACAAACTTTCTGATTTATAATATTTGTAGAATAAGCCAATAAAGGACAAAACATAATCCTACTTCCTACTAATATTATTAATGCGAAAGTTTGTGTGTAAATGCGTATGTTTATTTTCTCTTTACTCTGTAACGGCTGAACGGATTTGGATGAAATTTGGAATGTACATAGTTTAAACTGAGGATTAACACAAAGGCTACTTTTTAACTTAATAAACACGAGCGAAACCGCGAGACACAGCTTGTACTAAATAAGTGTGTATGTTTGGATTGTTACTGTTTCAAAACTACTGAACAGATTTGGCTGAAATTTTATGTATAGGTAGATAGTGACCATACATTGCTACATTTTTAAGCGGGCGAAGCCACAGACATCTGCTAGTATAAAATAGTTTGACGCATTACTATTGTCCAAAAATGTTATATATAAGAGGGGGTTATGTGGTTTCTACTAATATAGGTACATACATACTCAAGAAAGTATATATTAAAATAAATTAAATCAGTACTAAACATACAGGTAATGTAGTTTAATATAGCATATTATATATTTTGTTATATATGAACATAACATAAAATGGATACAATGGTAGTGCTAAGGCAAAATAAATATACCAAAAAATTACATATTCTAAAAAAATCGGAACATTGATGTTTTTAAATAGATGTAATAATAATTAATTTAAAATATAATAATATTTCAAATTGGTCGGTAGTCGTAAGACAACAGTCGCTGAGCCATGTCGGATACCTTCAGGTGGACTGAAGAATCTTGACACCAATTGCCAACAAGTCCAAAGCAAACAATATTATAATATAGAAGACATATAAAAATATGGATATATAACATAATAAAAAATAATCAGTTTAATTACACAACATATACAGCAAAGCAATAATTAGTCGAAGATCAGCATTATGCATAAATATATCAAGACATATATATAATTTATAGATAATTTCGAAGAATATAAGTCATCAAAAAACTACGGACGTATTGCCGCATACAAAACTGTTGAAGCACCCTAGGTCCTACAAATCTCACTTGTGAACGCGAGCTACACGCACACAAATACACCAAAGGTCCGACAATCAGCGCCAATACACCTTGTAACTATTTAGTTGTCTGTGACAGCAACGCGATGCACGCGCACACGGATTGCATACTTCACTGGACATATATGCTTGTACGTCCGTACTTCTTTCCATTGTCAATTTATAAGAAAATGTCTCAACATAATCATCCGAAACAAAAATAACTAAATAAATACCTACTTATAAAGCATTTAAGTGCAAGCAAACAAATATAAAACTATCTATAATATACATTATAATGAAAAACAGACAAGTGCTGACCTACTGAGGGCCCGTCCGCGCAGTTGGCTATAAAGAAAAATATTATTTATTGTTAATGTGTAAAAGTATTAGCTTTAGTTAGGCCATGAACCTTGTAGAATTTTATATACAAAGAACTTCAAATAAAGTATTTCAAGAAATATGATAAACTAAAACAAAGAAGACGTGTAGCACTCGGGAACTGCCGCGGTAAAGCTATTGCATAGCATTTTTTATCAACTTATGCAATTATAATTATTTATTTATTTTATTTAAGCAGTATTTTTTGTCCTGCCACCTAGAGGCGAGTTGCTGAACTAAAGAGACAAGCGTGATATTTCAAAAAAGTCATTAAAAGTTCTGCTATTCATCGATAGATGGCAAAACTAAAAAGTATCACCGCTGTGCCGGTCGGAGTGGGGGGTGTTAGGTTATTTTCGTTACGGAATTTCTGGATTCGGTCTCCACGCTCAAGGCCCGCGATAGAAGCTATGCAATAGCTTAAAACTATTTCATATGTACTAAAACTTTCAGCTCCGCTCGCTAATACCAAATTCTTATATTTATACAATACACCAATGTCCAATTTCATTGCTTTACTCCTGTCCATGCAAAGGTTGTCTGGAAGAGATCGCTCTTAGCGATAAGACCGCCTATTCTTACACTTATTTCATCATCATCAGCCTATTTTTGTCCTCTGCTGGACATAGGCCTCTCCTAATGAACGCCACTGAGCCCGATCTTCGGCTCTTCTCATCCAGTTTCTGCCGGCCTCCTTTCGCAGGTCGTCGCTCCACTCAAGTATTCGTCTACTCCAGCGGTTATCCACCCGTCTAGAGACGAGGCCAGCCCACTGCCATTTCAGCTACACTTATTTATTAGATTATTATTCCTTGTCATGTGTTGAGGTGTTCAATAAAGAGTTTATCTATCTATCACTAGCTAATAATAATACCAAATATTCAACAATCCTACCGGAAACAAAATCAAAAACTACTAATCAGATCTTGATCCAATTTAAATGGGACGTTACCAAAGTGAAAGCAACAGCTTTCAAACATAATAAAATTTCAAAATCGGTTCACGTGGAAAGAAGTCACGAGGTAACACAAATTTTTAAAAAAATCTTTCGACTTGAGTACCTTCTCCTTTTTTGTGAAATCGGTAGAAGATAACTTCATAGGCGTGCTTATGTATATACATAGTATAGATAACATAAACGCGTTGACACTCACGGGCCCCAAACAAAATTCGACAACTTGTGTCGTGGGTGCCGGAAACATTCACACCAGACACAATCACAACCAGAACCAGAAACACAAATTTTCCTTGCAAGCTAAATAAGACCCACTTCCCGACGTCCAATTAGACTGAAATTTGGTCTACTTATGTATCTTTAGTAATAATACAATGACCATATTATAGGTACAATATACCATGGAGCTGGTCTCATGATGGAGACCAGCTCCATGGGGGGCTGAGTCACCCACGTCCGTAGGAGGATACCCCTTAAGTCTGACTCCCTACACGTGGTCCCCGGGTGGTGCTAATCAGGTGACATTTGAGAGATGGTAGAGCATTTTGTGAGTTGCTCGCCTGGCTTGCTACCAAAGTAGCTTACCACCATCAAGTTGAAAGTCTGCCGCCAAGCCAAATACGGTGTTCCGGCAGTTATCCTTGAGAGCCTTCGTATTCCAGGTCTAGTGTGTTTACTAGCTTCGATCACATCTTCACTTACCATCAGGTGAGATAGTGGTCAAACACTAGCCTGTCACAAATAAAAAAAAAAAAAAAGAGAGACGGAAGATGGCCATAGGAACTTCTGAACTAAACAAAATAAACCCATAGAGTGGGGATGAGGGCTTCGTCTTGACAAGTTCTCTGGTTACATAACTTTTTAGTCCCTTTTATTTAAAACTGGTAAAAGCTTTTCTTTTTTAAACTTTCGCGAACTTCAATCATGTTTATATGAGAAAATCTAGTCTTTTCGCGCTTTTAATTTCAAAATAGCATTATTTTGACTAACCTCGACGTTACAGCAGGGTTGCACCGGCCGTGGTCACGAGAGAGACCGTTTTCTCATATAAACATAGTAAAAGCTTAATTTTAAAATACTTTTTAAAGTATTATTTGTTTTAGTAGATCTCTCTTTGAAGGTACAAAATAACACAAATATTTTCTTGTTAAAATTCTACAAAGTTCATGGTTTTATAGAAAAAAACTAACACAGGCATTAGTGCTCTGATGATCATCTAATGATAACCAATAAAACGAATTTCGCGTAAATGACTCATGCCAATAGTTGCTAGGGTCTATCCACACCTGACCAAGACTTGAGATTCAGTAATGCAACAACGACTGAAACCACTTGAAAAATGTGTTATATTGTTTTGTTGAGAGTTGAAAGCCAGCGCCGCGAGGCTCCTACTCGTAGCACAATTTTAAATATAATAGTTATAGTTCGTTCTTTTCCTAATAAACTGTGGTGTGTGGGTCTGGGAGCCCAAGTTAAGTCCCCAGTGGAGTGTTTCTGGCTCTGGCTGAGATATCTTGCCGGCTCCCGCGGGATAGGATCTTTGAGCTGTGAGTGTGAAAGAGTTTAGTTTTACCCCTTATATAAACGTGATTTTAATTTATTTATGGGACTAACTAATGACCCTTTGAATAAAAAATAAGAATTTATTTTAATAATTTTTGGTATGTTTCGACGTTCAGCAAAATGTTTGAGCAAAATCGTGAAGTCAATAAAAAAAAAATTTAATGACACCGCCTTTATTTTTTTTTAAAAAAGCTTCCTGTTAAAAACTCGATATTCAAACATGTCTTTTACATCATTTAATCAAAATTGTTTCAATTTGCAATTGAGGACGTGAATGAACACCGTATTTTAATAATTTTGTATGATTCTCAAGAAAACTTTATTAGCAAGATATGTATTAGGAAACATTTATACAAAAAAAATAAACAAACAAATGCCATCACACTCACAGCCCCACACTAAGCTCAGTATTGTAGCGTGTCCATCCAGATTCAGAAGAACAAATCAAAAAGTTGTAGTTAATTTTATTGTTCCTAATTTACTTTGTCAAAATTCCCTTTGTGAGAAAAATTGTGCTCCAGCCGAAAATCGAACCGGGGGCTTAGAAAGCAAAGACTTCCAACTGCGCCAACAGGGTAGTTCAAAGTGAAGGCAGTCGTTTTGTGAGATGAGTTAGTCGATTCTGCATTACTTAGCATAATATACTGTTTCAGTATAGTCAATGTATAAGTGTAGATAGACCCTATAAATACAATGTTAATTTTGAAAATAGAGAATATGCATAAGATTTATATATAGATTAAATAATCAATTTTCATATTTATACGTAGAGAATTAATAATAATATTCAAGCCGATTTCGGCACCGGCGTCTTTTCATATGCTAAAATTAGAACACATAATAGCAGATATAGTTTTCATTTTTTTATGCTAGATAAGCAAATATTTGACCACTATCTCACCTGATGGAAAATAATTTATTTTGTTTCAGTATATATATACTTATACATTTACCTTACTATTTATTTTATTTTTTAGAAACGTGTATTTACACCCCCGTTTCACCGAATTGTTAAACAATTCTCCATCTAAAGGTTGTCTGGAAGAGATCACTTTTGGCGATAAGACCACCGATTGTACACTTAAATTTAAGTTTTTTTTAATTGTTATAAGTGATGTATGTAAGGTGTTACAACAAAGCGTTATCTATCTAAGATGCGGCCGAAGATGTAACACGCTTGCCTAGAAGATACGTATTCACAACTTGAAGACACCCAGATTGTACCGTTCGGGAAACAAAGACGCAGGCAATGAGTTAATATTGAAATGAGAATAGAATTAGATCTATAATAGTACTATCTTATTTAAAAACATTTTAATTAAGATTTTTTATAAATAGAGGGTGTCTCAGCAAATATTTCGTTTTTTTTTTTGCAATATATTGTGTCAAATTGAGATAAAACTGGGTTTAATGTTATAAAAAAAAACTACTGGATTATGGCTAAATCATTTAGTTTTAGTAGAGGCTAGTCTTAATTAAAAAGAATTGAACAAAATGTGTGTTAAATAAATTAACTTATTACATTAAATATACGCTTTCGAAAAATCTCACGTGAGTTTAGGGGAGGGGGAGGGGGTCGAGCAATCATCATCATCATCATCATCCACAGCCCTTTTGATCCCACTGCTGGGTATAGGCCTCTCTCATATTCTGCCATTCGCCTCGGACCTGTGCTAGTCTTGTCCAGGTTCGACGTCCGACGCTGCGTTTGCCTTCTCTTGGCCACCACTCTGTTATAACCTTGCTCCACCTGTCGTCACTTCGCCTAGCAATGTGTCCCGCCCAACTCCATTTGAGTCCCATAACAAATTTTTCAACGTCTCGAACTTTTATTCGTTGTCTAATTTGGGTATTAGGGACTCGATCTTTTAGTTTTTTTGTTTGTCGAGCAATATCTCACGACATTTCACCAAGGGGGGGACGGGGGACGTTATTAATGGATGCCCCCTACGCTTTTATAGGCTTATGTAACTATTTCTCGAGGGCTCCAAACTCGGCCTGTACCTTAGAAGCTCGAATCAGCAATGTATTAACGTAAACAATAAATTGAAAGACTAAATAAAAATTATGCATACTCTCTATTGTTGATAACCAATTTACAACCTACGATACACACGATAAGACACCAGTCCCAAATAGCTTATAGTTTGACGCACACATGTCTCAGCTATAGATCGATATCTCCTAGCCTGCGCCCGTATTCACTAGCTTGTAATAACATCTCTTAAATATATATAACTCAAAGGTGACTGACTGACATAGTGATCTATCAACGCACAGCCCAAACCACTGGACGGATCGGGCTGAAATTTGGCATGCAGGTAGATGTTATGACGTAGGCATCCGCTAAGAAAGGATTTTGATTAATTCTACCCCCAAGGGGATAAAATAGGGGATGAAAGTTTGTTGTACTTCTTAACGCGAGCGAAGCCGCGGGCAAAAGCTAGTTATTATTATAAAGGCGAAAGTTTGTGATTGTGTTGGCCTGTTTGGTAATTAATTTGGCCTCAAATTTGCACTATAATGATCAATAATTTAGGTAACAAAAAATAAACTGTAAAATTAAAACTCTTAAAATAATTAAAACTCCGTATCGGACCAAGCACTCATTTATTGATTTTAAAACGTTTGTTAGTCAATCCACCAAACTGTGACGGAAACATTCACATCACACACAATCACACCCAGAACGAGAAGCACAAAATGTCGATAAGAAAAAATAAGAAAGCGATAAGACCGCACATTGTACTACCTCATATAACGGTATTATTTTAAGTAACACAAATTTTAATTTTATTTGGTGTGCAATAAGGAATTATTTTATTGTATTGTAATGTCCCTTGGGAAGGAAAATTGTGCTCTTGCTGGGAACGGAACCCAGGTCCAACGGCGCAGGCGAGGCGATGTCGATCGAGGTCCGGTGACATGTGTGCATCAAACGAATGTACTTAGCTTTTTATTCCTAGCATATTAACGAAAACCGCATATTTGCCCTTTAGTTCTTTGCAGTACTGTATTAGTATAGTTAAAAGACAGTTAAAATTAAAAAAAAAACAACGCTCAAAACTTAAACACTCACTATCTAATGATAAACTGGCGTCAGTCATTAATTATAAACTGGGTAATCACACTAATATGTTTGTTATCTCTTCACGCTGTAACGGCTGAACGGATTTGGATGAAATTTGGAACGTACAACCACTACCGTACCTACCCATAGAACATGTATATTTATATGTATGAAGATTTGGAGAGTGTGCTCAGAAATTACATGATATAATTCCTCCATGCCCTTTTACCATCACACAACAAGACAAACTGTCAAACGTCATCCATTTATGGTTGAAATATCTCCAGTACGCTCAAAGCGTTTTGCTTCTACGTTCATCATCCGTACAGCGAAGGAGTGGAACTCATTGCCTGCGTCTTTGTTCCCTGAACAGTATAATCTGGGTGTCTTCAAGTCTACAGTGAATAGGTACCTTCTAGGCAAGCATGTTCCATCTTTGGCCGCATCGTCACATTCCATCAGGTAAGATAGTGAGATAGTGGTGAAATGCTTGCATAATTAGGATTTAAAAAAAATCGTGGGTGCCGGAAACGTCCACATCATACACACAATCACAACCAGAATCAGAAACACAAATTTTCCTTGGTGAGAAATCATGTGTTCCCGCCGGGAATCCAACCCGGTACTACTGATTAAAAAGCGAACGCGCACCCGACTTATTGATATTAAGGCTAGATGCTAGATCTTAATTCCAATGGTGTACCAAAAGTAATATGTACGTCGTTGAACAAAAAAAAAAAAAAAAAGAAGTGAAAACTCATACAAATACTGCAAAGAACCACCAAACCACCAAATCTACCGTCCCTCTCGAACACCTGGGACACCACCACCTATGCCCTATTTACTCACTTGGCCGGAAGTTTGAACAGACAGCCCTTGCCTTCAGTAGACCACACCAGCACTCTGTCCGGGGCTAAGAAGTCGCCAGACATCCATCTCTCGCCAGTAGGCGCTTGGATGGAGCAGAGAACAGAGAAATCGCCTGGAAAGTAGAAAAAGATACTTTCACACTCCCCGCACTAAGTTCAAAGACTGCTTGTTGACTTAGTCGGGTGGCGTTCGCCTTCTAAGCAGGGGTACCGGGTTCGGTTCCCGGCTGAAACACAAGTTTTCTCCCCAAAGCAAATTTGTGTTTCTGGTTCTGGTTGTGATTGTGTGTGTGATGCGAATGTTTCCGGCACCCACGACACAAATCATCGAACTTAGTGTGGGGCTGTGAGTGTGAATGCGTTAAAAAAAATCTGTATCGTGGAAACCGGATACACTAACATATTTATGACTCACAATCATTGCACACCCAGAAGCACAAATGTCTCTTGGGTAGGGAAAATTGTGCCCGTGCCGGGCTTCGAACAGTTTTTTGACACTTACTACTAGTTAGCCGACTTCAAAAAAAGGAGGTTTTACATTTTTACCGACTTCAAAAAAGGAGGAGGTACTATGTTCGACTGAATGTTTTTATCGCTTTTTAAGATAATTAAACGCAAGCAAAGCTTAAAAAAACCGCTTATATCTTAGTTTTGGCTGGATCGATTTCGATATAATTTATATGTGACCACCTCAAGAGTAAAACCTACCAAACAAAAAAAACATCAAATTCGATTCATAATTGGCGGAATGATCGCGTAACATACATACAAAAAAAACCATACAGTCGAATTGAGAACCTCCTTTTTGAAGTCGGTTGAAAAAAGGTAAAGACGGTTTTTTAAGCTTTGCTTGCGTTTAAATCGTTTACATACTTTTTTAACATATTCATTCATATTCATATCGACATATTCTACGATAATTTGAATACTGTGGCAAATAAGCTAAAGAACGATGGCGACACGTGACCCAGTCGAATAAAAAAAAACCCGGCCCCGTTCATTAATGTTATTATGATTGTTTTAAATGTTAATTTTTCTCTAATTATTTTATCCAGTGGCTTGAACACGTTTTTAGGGAAAACGCGGCAAATTGAACATGAACTCGACAATCTATGGTAGACCTCTCCGAGCGCGCGCCCGTCGGCAGAAATTCGAGTGTTAGGACCACTTAGAATGGTTTGTTTGCTAAACAAATGACCATTATGGGCTCGTAAAAGATTACCGCTTCATCTCAAGTGTTTATTTTAAGTGTGTTACAAAGTAATTGATTGAATTAAACACGTTAGAAGTTTGTCACAGGGAAAAATGAGGAGTTCTTCAGATATCTTTATTTTTTGTCGTAAATAGCGATCGATAACATATATTTTTTTTGTTGTTAAAATGATGTATTTTAACTATGCTTTTGATTGCATATTAATTTATGTCATTGTGCAAATGATTAATTACCTTAAAAAATTAAGGAACGATTGAGTAAATTTCCCGCGCGGCGCATTAATTTGTCAAAACGCGCGCTGTAAATATGCGTTCATTGTAGTTCATTTAAAACATGCAGATGATAAACAAAAGTATTGCTATAATAAGCCGTTCCTTACCTTCACAATTTCATAAAAAAATAAACACCTTTCTCAGAAAAACTTGTTGTAATATCGGAAACTCTGATCGGAAAGAAAAAAAAAACGCCTCGTTACCATAGTCACTTTTGAGTGACAATTGTTATTTGCCTTTTGACTTTCTCAGTAAAGAAACAAAATGAACATAGAGAAAAGATCCTCTTGTTGTCAGAAAAGTGCGCCAAATAATAACACTGTCATAATATTTACACAAAACAAATGGCTGAATTAGCGCGCGAAAGCATCGTCGCCCCGCGTCGGGTGAGTCCATTATTTATATAAAAGGCAAAACCATCATTCTACATATTCCACAAATAAAAAAATTGTTTAAATTACATAAATGCTAAAACAATGTTTTTTCCTATGTATAAAATACATATCATAACATAGAAATTGGCGATTACCCCTTGAACTCGAGCCAGCAGTGCACCGAGAGCCTGGGCGAGTCCATTTTGGCGGCAGCAAAGGATTCTGCCGCGCCGGCATAATACGGTGATTACGCGTAAACGCAAATAATTAAGTATAGCAATATGCACATAAATCTAATGATTAATACCTTCCACGTCGTATTTCAGTAGCAGTTAGAGCAAATATAAATAAAATACGATAGTTATTACTTGACAAAAAATCATAACTCACGCAATTTTCGTCAATGTTGTTACTCGAAGAAGATATTTATTACTTTACATGCGTTTTTCATAAAAACCCATTACGTAAATATATACATCTTAAATCAAGGATTAAATATTAGTATAACACTCAATAAAATAACTTCTTACGGCAATATTGTATTTTTTTTTAAAACACTTAACTTTCCTTGCACTCAAACGACTTTCTCATTTTCATTGTTTGAAAATGTCTAATAGTTTCATTTTACTTTGACATTTTAGCGATGGAAAATATTGCTACATTATTAATCTTAATTTCCCCATAACTTAAAGGAGTGCACACACGGCCAAACTTAAATTATGACGAAAAATCAGAGATACGGACCGACCACACCGTTTTGGTTCCAATTGGAACCATGTTCAATTGGGCTTGGCAGAAATCGGTGCCTCTCGGCACCGCGTTCAGTTGAGTCGCTATAGGTCTCGTATATTTTTAGAAGTAGGGACTCAAAAGTTCATTTTTTTAACAAATAGTTAGTCAACATAACGCAGGTCCGTGAAATAGAACGCAATACGCTGGGTTCTGCATTATGAATGGTACGTTCCATTACACTTAATTCATTATAATATTACAAAATATAGCTTGTTATTTGTTTCATGGTAATGTAACCTATTTTAACAGTCATTTTTACGATAAAATGTTAAATTGAAGGCTAAAAATATAATTAATAGGCTAATATAACTTAAAATACAGTATTCATGTAGGTACTAAACTAACTTATGTAAAAATTCAGTAAATCACTTGAATAGGAACGTTGTCATCTGTCAGTAATGTCACGTTATTTTCACTTCCACCGACAATCGTGTTCAAAGATAATGTAATCACTTGATCGTGTTATTCTAACCGAAGTTTCCGAAGTTTTCCATTATTTGTTGATTTACCGAAGATTTGGCCCGATAATATTCCTTTCCGACGACGCTTTTCACGAGACACACGGCATTCCCTCTGGACTAACGATTTGCAAGTGATTTGATCTTTGTTGAAAATGGCTCTGCGGTGTATAAATTGCCGGTTACGCATATCTCGTATCCGAAGACATGCATTGTCTGAGGCAAATGACGAAGTGATAGAAAGAGTTAGAAGATGGGTTTATCCTCAAGAAGTAAGTATTTTATGACGTCCTAACCTTTTCCCCATTTCCCGTTGTATTTCAACCATGTGCTTAAGTAGGGTAGTCCTGTCGAAAAATATTGTTCTCATTTGTGTCCACAAGAACCCCTCAAGTACAAACTTAATTATGTGGACAAACCTGAGGGACAACTTTAATAAGCGCTTGGAATTCCCTTGCTCTGTGCTATTTTTTTTTAACAATATTTTTGTGCAAGATAAATGTACCCGTGCTTTGATAAAATCAACATTTTAACATTTAGTTAAAATGTTGATTTTATTATACTTTAATAAGGCCCTATGATTTTGTCTAAGATTTTAAGCTACTTGATGTGTTTTACTAATAAGTACTTAACATAACTTTCTCTCGGTGCAGGTGACTAACAGTGACCATGTTTGTCACACATGCTGGGAATTGATAAATCAAGATGATACTGTAGTGTCACGTCAAGAAGGCACTGCACAAGTAACTGGTCATCGCCATATTTGTGTAGGATGTGGCAGATCCATTCTCAGAACAAGGAGTAGATTGGTTTTCCGACCTGAGACATCAGAGAGTGAAAATATGATTGGGAATGTAATATCAGAATGGATACAGCCGCGCCAGGTATGTTTAATATAATCATCCAACCTTATAAGTGATTTGCTTGATACTTGACATGTCTATTTGCAAGAGGTAAATGTTGTTTGTGAACTGATAAAAAATATTGTTTAGAAACACATGGCAACATTGTTATTTATATTTAAGAATTAAAAGGAGTTTATTTATATTAGTATTAGAGTTAAGACATTGTGAAACAGAGCTACTGCTAGTAAAGATCATATTTTACTATTTTTAAATACCGATAGGCAGGCGAGCTTATGATGATGACTAAGACTCTAGTTTACATTCCTTGTCATAACTTGTTATCTTATATGAGTCTTTTTGCTTGTCGGTCAATGGAATCAAGAGCATCGCGCCGGCACTAGGCGATTCCGGCAGCGCTGTTCTGATGTCAACTTTATTACATTTTTATTTTAATTTAATTACATTTTTGTTGGTTGTTCCAGTTGTTACCCACTGATGAAGTCTGTATACCTTGCTGGCTGAGAGCCCAAAGAATATTGAGAAATCGTCAGCAAATTAGTGCAGGTGAACTACCTGCAGCTACCATGCCCGCTGCCATACCTGAGGGAACATCTGCTGAACCTGCACCTTTAAATGTTGTAGCACCTCCAGCCATATCTGCAGCTGTGACTCTGGTGCAATCTGCAGAATTACCTGCCACCATAGCTGCTGTCATACCTCCAGCTACATCTGGAGCCTTACCTGCCGCCGTACCTGCTGTCTTACATGCTGCTGTACCAGCTCAAATAGAACTGCCTACATTACGTAGAGCAGCCAATACGGCTCGTCGTTGCTTGTTTGTGGAATGTGATGACAGCGAGAAGCGAAGTATACCTGATGTTTTAAGGAGAAGAATTATTAAAGACTTCAATTTTTACATACCTCCAAATGCAAAAATATGCAATTACCATTTGGAAAGAAATGCATTTCATGAATTATATGCTGCTGAAAACTCAATGACGACATTTACTGCTTCACATGTAGAAGAAATAATTTTTCTTTTAGCATCAGAAGACAGAAATATTGACTTTCAAAATCCACAAAACATTGATGATGATCTTTTTAAATACTGGTTTGGAAGGACAAAGAGTGAATATCAACAAATACTAGCCCAAGTTCCAAGACTTAATAGTGGTCACATCAAACGTGGCTTTAATGGTCTTTTATGTAAAATGCGCACTGGAGATAGTGATGAAAGAATTGCAGCTTTATTTGGAATGCCAAGAAGAACTCTGGAAGACAATATGAGAACAGCGCGAGACATTCTTTTACAGGACTATGTGCCAAACCATCTAGGGTGGCAGCATGCTTCCAGACAAGAATTTGTTAGGAGAAATACATTCCTAGCAGAGCACCTTTTTGGAAACCCAGAAGCTCCTCTTGAAAATAGAGAATTAATTGTGATTGCTGATGGCACATATCTGTACACACAGAAAAGCAGCAACTATATGTTTCAAAAGGAGACATACTCCTTACATAAATACCATAACTTGGTAAAACCATTTTTGATAGTATGCTGTGATGGTTATATAATTGAAGCACTGGGACCATACCCAGCTACAAAAAATGATGCTGCAATTATGAGGGATCTCTTGGAACAAGAAAGCTTCACAAGCCCGACAACTCCATTTCAGGAAAATGATGTTTTCATTCTGGACCGAGGTTTTAGAGACTGCGCAGACATAATGATGGATAAAGGTTTTCAAGTGCACATGCCTGAGACCAGAGAAGAGGGAGAAAGGCAACTTACTACTCTTCAAGCAAACATAACTAGATGCGTTACTATGAATAGATGGGTAGTAGAAGCCGTGAATGGACGATTCAGTAGAGATTTTAAAATCTTCAGAGAAGACTATTTTAACAAAAATTGTCCACACATAATGCAAGACTTTTCTATTGCCGCAGCATTATTAAACCACTTCGCACTGCAGTTCACAGAAAGAAGAAATGTGGAACAAGTAATAAATATAATTCAAGAAAAAATTATGCAAGAGAATGAAGTGGGTCAGATAGTACAGGAAAATAATTTGAATAGGAGGCACACTTTATTCCAGACAATAACAACATCAAATATTGTGTTCCCTCAACTGAGCATTGAAGATATGCAGCTCATTGCTCTCGGCACATACCAAATACGCCAAGCAAAATCATATGTTGGAGAACATTTGAGAGTCCACGGCATGTACACCATCGAGGTGTCTAGAGATGAGACACAATTACGGGGCACAAGTCTTGAGGGTATTGCTTCATTCATACTACGTGCCAAAATAAAATCAAGACACTCTGGGAGTAAATCATACTTTGCATATATTGCTGTAGACCGGAGTCTTGAGGGCAGACAAGCAATACTAGGCCATTATTGCTACTGTGCTGCAGGAAAACGCACCGTTGGCTGTTGCTCACACATAATGAGTATTATCTGGTACTTGGGCTATGCTAGGTACCAACGGAATCTGTCAGCTCCAGCTGCTTTTTTGGATGATCTCTTAGTAAGATAAATAAATACAATGCTTCAAAATAAAATAGCATCTTTTATTTCAATCTAAAGCTCCCTTCAAGGGCATGTACTAGGTAGGTAGGCATATAGAAGGGTTGCAAATAAGTGTCTTAATGATTCTGCTATCAATACAATATTATTATATCAATAATGTAAGTGTAATATCACAAGCATTTTCTTAAAGGTGTAGGAATAAAACTTGTATATACATGCGTCGTTTATAGTGTTGCTTAAACATATGACACCTATTTGTACAGAGAGAACAATGAAAATGATGTGTAGGTACTTACCCTATTGACTAAAGCGTAAATAATTAATTATTAGAAGCTAAAAGGCAGCCGAGAGTCGTAGAGAGGATTATAACGACAGATATAGCTATCGCAGGCTTCCTGATGTAGTGACGCAAAGTGATTTGGCCTGTGGTAATAGCATTTGCAAAAACAACCATGTAAAGCTATTAGTGAAACTCATTTTTTTACTAATACTCGTATTTATACCTGACACAACACAATACAGCTGGGTTTACAGTAGGTATGTAGTTATTTAGGTAATAATCATAATAACATTATAGGTTATAAGTTCCTACACAATTTAACCTTTGTTAATTATTTTCTCCCAACTTCTGTACATTAAATACTATTTGTATACGAATTCTTGTAGCATAAGTTATCATTGATAAAAGTATCTCTTATGAACGTAGCTTGCAGATGTCAAAAAGGTTGGGTAATACAATGTATGGGACGTCGCCATTGTTCTTTGTATTATACATGTTATTTAAAATAGTTAGTGCTTTGGTGTATACTGTAAGCTTTCTATTATGTTTAATAAATAAATACCTGCGTCATATATCTGACAATACTTCGCGCACACGATCAGGACGGTCCTCTGGTTGTAAGCGCAGCAGTTAAGCGACAGTGCGTTGAGACAGCGTATCTGCTTGGACTCGTTTTCGTATATGGGCTCCGACTGCTTGTTCTCATGGCCTAGGAGGGACCACACCTGGAACAAATTTACACATTGGAAACCTTCGACCACATCGTCACTTTCTATCAGACGAGATAGTGGTCAAATGTCAAATGGCCCTTTACCTTTGTCATCCGTACTGCAAAGGAGTGGAACTCATTTCCCGCGTCTTTGTTCCCCGAACGGTATAATCTGGGAGTCTTCATATCAAGAGTGAATAGGTATCTTCTAGGCAAGCATGCTTCTTCGGCCACATCATCACTTTCCGTCAGGTGAGATAGAGGTTAAATGCTTGCCTATCAAGTAAAAAAAAGTGAACTATAATGGAATTATATTAAAGTATTTAATAAAATTCCAAAGACTATCATAGAGCTCCGAGCCAATTATTTCAAAACTAGCCGTGCCCCGCGGCTTCGCCCACTATTATCAACTTAAAAGTAGTCTATGTGTTAATCCTAGGTATAGGCAAGCTTTGTACATTCCAAATTTCATCCAAATTCCCTTCAGCCGTTAAAGCGTGAAGAAAGAAGAAACATACTTACACACAAACTTTCGGTTTTATAATATTAGTAGGATTATAATCTCATTTATTATTATTTATTTTATTAAATTCGAAATCTTGATTATAATAATAATTTTATTTGACATTTTAAATAAAAATATCCGGATGACCGAGCTTTGCTCGGTTTTTTGTTTTTGGTAGAATGTGTTTGAATTTGTAGCCTCAGAAAGCTCCATCTAGTGTCGAATAGAAACAGTTTTTTTTAGTGGTCATGGCGTAATAGATGGCGCTGATAGTTTCTTAAACCCGGTTTTTCAAATGCAGTTTGGGAACCGAGCATTTCTCGGACCTGGAACGTTGATAAATCGATTCCTTGGGCCGAAAAACCCCTAATCTGTAACTTTCATGAAAATCGTTGGAGCCGTTTCCGAGATCCAGATTACACACATATATATATATATATATAAATATATATATATATACAAGAATTGCTCGTTTAAAGATATTAGATAATTTATAAAATATGGCCACCATTTCTCTGTATCTGTACGCCTCTGTAGGCAAAACATGTTGAAATAAATATTTATGTATAAGATCTGCATGCATTCTTCTGTATTGTATATACTGCACATGTTTAACAAATAACATATCTCTATACGTCGCTCTCAATCACTACACACTTATAAAGAACAAATAAAAAAATGGTGTCACTCTCAATTAAGTTAAAGCTATGAATGTCCTTTATTAGTCATATATATGTATAATATATATTAGTTTGCGTATGTTTATATTATAATTATTTTTGAAGGTATATTATGTATCTAATATTAATAAGTATGTGTAAGTATATTTAAATAAGTGTTTAGGTACACCACCGTCCCTGTATGTAATATTTTTATCATCTCCCTTTGGTTGTCTGGAAGAAATCGCTTTGAGCGATAAGACTGCCTTTTGTGTTCCTATGCTAAATTTAAGATTTCATTTTATGTGTTCTTTTTTGGTGTGCAAATAAGGAATTTATCTATCAAAAATTATTTTACATTTATAATTTTTACATGTCAGTGTCTGGTAAAACATGCAGAACCGTTAATTCCAGTAACATCAACATTGTACCATGTTTCAGGTAATAAAGAAAACATACATTGGAAATGTTTAAAGGGAGCTCAGCTGGCCGCTAAGAAACTGGGTATCCTCGCAAAGGTTAGGCAGTACTTCACACCGGGGCAGTTTTCAATTTGTATCAAGCTCAAGAAGGTCGCCGAGACTGCAATTTAGACTCGACTAGCTTTCCCCAAAGAGTCGTTTTTTTCGTCGGTAATAGACTTAGAGCTTTTAACTGGTACCTAGCGGATCCATTCCAGAGGTGGCCACAGCACTCCATACACTATCGACGATGTTTTGACTATGGAAGGTTATTATTTTCAACTATGTATATTTGCTTACCTTGACTGTTCCAGTAATGGATATAGCGAGAACAACATCATCTTTTCTAGAAGATGGACGGAGTACCTGCCAAACAAAATCAGCTGTAAGTCGAGAAATTTAAGTCATAAGTTTGATTTTGGCATGCAAGTATTATTTTTCTACCGATTTTATACAAAAGGAGGTTTTTTTTTTGTGTGTGTGTGTTAGTTACCTCATAACTTCGTTCCACGTAAACCGATTTTAATTTTTGTTTTTGTTTGACCGATGTTGCTTTCCAATTGGTCCCATTTAAATTTGATCGAGATCTGATCACTAGTTCTTGAAATATCGTCAATAATGCGTGTTTAGTACATCTAATCTGATCAAAGTTCCGAAGATAAAGCGGTGAAGTCGATTTTTTTAAGCTTTGCTTGCGTTTAATTATATTAGATAAGTTTTGTTGAACTACCCGATGGCTTTCGCATCTACCTATTAAGCAGGAAATATCAGGGTCGATTCTCGGCGGGAACACAAGTTTTTTTTTATGATAATTGAGTGACGAAACGAGCAAGTCGCTCGTTTGGTGGTAAGCGTCACGCTTGCTCATTAGTTCAGTGTCACCCAGAGTTTTGAACTTAGATCAAAAAGCTGGGCAAAGCGCTGTGCTAGTCTCTCTGATATATTATATGTTAAATCTCTTTAAGCCCTAATGTGAGTGTTAACATTGCCGTACACCCGTGCATACAGTAATGTTTGCACACTACTGCTGGTTGATGTCTGCCAATGGTGTGCTACTGCCCCACGCGGACTATGAGAAAAGAGTCCTAACACTACTAAATTTTCTCCCCAAGGGAAATTTGTGTCGTGAGTGAGGTCTTGTGTTGTGGGTGCCGGAAACATTCACATCACACACACAATCAGAACCAGAACCAGAAACACAATTTTTTCCTTGGGGAGAAAACTTAGCCAAATACATCTGGCATTAAAGAAAAAAAACTTGTGTTGCCGCCAGGAATCGAACCCGATACCTTGTAGTTGCTTACAAGGCGATCGCTGAGCCAACTAAGCCAACGGGCAATTCACACAACTTAGTTAAGTTTTAAAATGTTTATATTTTTCATTAATAAATTATCGTATCTTATCTTATTTGTGTATTGATAACTTACATGTAAAGCGCTTATCCAATCCGGATTAACTTTAGAGCTCAAACAAAACAGTATTTCAAGAGAGAACGGATCCATGACCAGTATTTCTGCGTAGTACCCATTGCAGAACAGACGTAGGTCTTCGCTGTTACACATGTGGTACGCCTGAAAATAATACATATTACTAAGGGTATAATTTAGACGGCCACCAAAAATTCTAGATGGTTACCAAAATGGATAAATGGTCACCAAATTACGTTTCCTAAAATAAAATTTCCTGTTACAGAACCGAATTGGATAACAGTAGGTTTAGGTATTTATTTTTAAATAATTAATACAAAAATATTTATAATACGAAAAAATTTATATATTTCATAACATTTTAGGAAACGTAATTTGGTGACCATTTATCCATTTTGGTAACCATTTAGAATTTTTTTGATAGTAAAATAGGAACTTTTTTGGGCGGTGTTCAAACACAAGCCTATTATTAACAATCGAGGGAAGCGGGATTTCTAATTTGACTGGGATGGTTCAGTTTGTCTGTCCGTCTACACAAGCGAATAGCATCCAATACTCAGAAAACATGTAAATCAATAGCCCAAAAACAAAATGGCAATTGAAATGATATAAATGAAAATATCAAGTAGCAGGCAAAAAAACTGTGTTTCTATATGTATTTATTTACAGCATAGGGCTAGAGCCAATTCATATATTCCAAAAATAATCCGAAATGGGTAAAACTTTTGACAAAATAATTATAATAATGTAAAATACATGTGATGAATGTTTTATATAAAATATTATTTTTCTTACATCTAAATGACCGATCGAGCGCGAAGTGCGACCACTAAAAAGCTTAGGCAAAATTGCTTTCGTCCATCCGGATTTCCGGTTGTTCTCCTCTACAGGTCTCATTTCTTGACCGATTCTCGTTAAATTTTGTGAGCAGCTTCTACAATTATATAGTTTTCTTTTTGTCGATTCAGTGAAACATAGAAAAAATAATTTATGCCATTTATAAAAATACACGAGGTCTTTAGCTCACTGATCCTCTAGTAACATAAGATCAATAAATGCTGCCCAATGCTCAAGTTAAAAAAAAAAAAACAATGATTTTAACACAAAAATCACTTTTGAAATAATTTGATTTCAATAATTTTCAACTGCCCGTTGGCTGGCGTTAGCCTTTTAAGCAGGGGGGCATCGGGTTTGATTCCCGGTGGCACCCACGACACCTAGTTATCGATCTTAGCGTGGGGCTGTGAGTGTGAAAGCGTTTGTTGTTTTTTATGTTTATGACTTAAATCAATAAACCCTGCATAGAAGATCAGAATAATATAATTTAATAATATGTCAAGCACCAAACGGATCTGAGGCAGTTAAAGATACATGACCTGAACCACAAGCCCATAATAACAAACAAAACAAACACATTCACACTCACAGCCCCACACTAAGTTCAAAGACTTGTATCGTGGGTGCCGGAAACATTCACATCACAAACACATTACGGCCAGAACCAGAAGCACAAATATCCCTTGGGAAGGAATTTGTGCTCCTGCCGGGAATCGAACCCAGGACCCACGGCGCAGAGGGCAGGCACCTGTCCACTGGGTCAACTGGGTCGTCAAATGATTCAAAACAGTGACCAAATTGGAGGAACCTCCTTAACTACTGAACATCGTAGCTTCAGAATTATATTTATTTTATTTTATTGTATTTGGGTGGCTTACAGCTATCATTACAAAATAAACATAACTTAAACTTAAGAAGAGCCATTAAAAAGCCTCCACAGGTAGCAAAAAAGTACATTTAAACAGTTGAAAAAAGTAAATTACGAGATGATTAGGTAGGTATAACGCGTGCATAGCGTTTTCAATACGATACTCGTAATACGGTAGGTATACATTAAGGATTAATTAATTACTATTAATAAATGCATGGTTAATCGAAGATGGTCGACTACTATAGAGGTCTATGGTAGTGGAGTGGCTGGTCTTAACTAGCTTATTAAAAGCTATCGCCGACCTAATTAAAAATGAATTTCTGCGGTAATTAGTGCGTGTGGATGGTGAGTGGAGCAACTTTCTGGGTCTAGCGTGTTTGGGAGGAACGTATAAGTTAAGTTTAGCTACTAAGTCGGAACAATCAATTTTAGATTGCGCAATCTTCATCAACAACCTTATATCAGATATATTACGGCGTGTCACAAGTGGTAACAGATGGAAACGAGTGCAGCGGTCCTCATATCTAGAGCGAGGAATTTTAAACTTATATCCTAAATACCTAGTGATTTTTTTTTGGATTCGTTCTAAACTGTGGGCATGGACAGCATAATTAGGATTCCATATTTGACTTGCGTATTCCAAGTGGCTACGGACGTAAGCACAATAGATAACTTTTAAAGTCTTCATAGTTTTAATAGTGCCCGCGTTACGCATTATAAAGCCTAAAGCTGATGATGCCTTTTTAGCAATGACGTCAATATGATGTTCATATGTTAGTTTACTATCGATATGGACACCAAGATCTCTAGTAACCTGTACACGAGGAAGTGGTTGGTTTGCGATTGAATAATCATACTCTAAATCGTGCATTTTACGACTGAAACTAATTACTGAACACTTGGATATATTTAGATCGAGGTTATTTGACTTGCAATAGTTGGCTACTCTCAGCAAGTCTTTTTGGAGTAGTAAATTATCTGATGGATTATTAATTGCCTTGTACATCTTCATGTCATCCGCAAAAAGCAGGAAATTAGAATATTTAAAACAGTCTCCAATATCATTGATGAACAAAACAAACAGGAGAGGACTCAAAAGAGATCCTTGAGGCACTCCGGACGGAATTAAGTCCATGAAGAAATATAGCCACCTAACACTACGGCTTGGGTTCTATTAAAAACATTATACACTCATGCATCCCAATATTACCTGTATGTTCGTATGTATCTGTGACAGCTTCACACTCTCCCTACATTTGCCATCCACCAAGTCCCAGGTGCACATCTCACCGGCTTCCGAAGAACTCACGATGTAGTTGTTATCCTGAAAAAAAATGGTAATCTGTAAATTTGGTTTACGGACGATAATTTTATGTGATAACGTCATAAGACGAACGCTAAGGCCGATCGTGCCTCTCTATTGCTTGTTCCGCGCTCTCGCTTGCACGCTCAGGCGGAACGTGATACTTTTTCGTGCGTGCAGCCGGTGTTCATCGATTTATAAGACGTTATCACGTCAAAAACTATAAATATTTAGATAATATTTTAAAAAACAAACTTTTATCAGTTATACATATTTAATGTTATTATATAGAATTTACAACTTTTATTTAACAATGATTATTTCTAATCTATAGCCTAATTTGACTGGACTATGAGAGGCAGTCTTTCTAGCTAAACCTAGCGTAATTCACATCCTAGACCGGATCATATCTTACGATCAAGTGAAACAATAATCAAACACTTGCCTTACAGAAATTAAAAAAATATTACAATTTTTTGTGCGCACTTGTTTGTGTGTGCAGGAATTATACGATTTAATTCCCCATGCCCGTTTTACCACCTAACAACAAGAGAAACTGTCAAACCTCATCCATTTACTGTCACCATATATCCATTTCACTCGAAGGAGTGGAACTCATTGCGTCTTTGTTCCCTAAACGGTATAATCTGGGAGTCTTCCAAGTCTAGACTGCATAGGTATCTTCTAGGCAAGCATGCTAGGATGTCGGTCGCATCATCAGTTTCCAACAGGTGGTTAAAGGCTAGCCTTTCGAAATAAAACATAAAAGACCCACCTGTATAATACTCGCTCTGGACAAACAAGTGACAGCAGCAGTGTGCCCAACTAGCAGACACCTTGGGGTCATCTTCAACGTCTCGGGCTCCACTTGCCAAATACAGATCTGTCCATCGTAGCATCCTGTGACGAGAGTACGCTGATCTCTGGATAGGTATACGGAGGAAATGCAGTGCGTTGGCGCATGCTTGCCCCAAAGGACAACTGGGACTATTAGATTCGTCCCGGGCATTGTGGCCTGAAAACATTTAATTTGATTATATTGTTATATTGTTCGCCTTATAACCATATCAGGGGTATCGGGTTCGATTCCCTGCAGGAACATATGTTTTCTTCCCAAGGAAAATTTGTGTATCTGGTTCTGATTGTGATTGTGTGTGTGATGTGAATGTTTCCAACACCCACGATACAAGTCATTTAACTCAGTGTGAGGCTGTTAGAGTGACAGCGTTTAGCATATATGTATGTTTATATCATCTTCAAGTTGCTATTACAACTTCTAGTACAAAGTTGGTATAGTTCTGCATCTACTAGTAAGTATAACAATAGGGTAAGTATTGCTAGGGGCAACATAAACATTTAATATAATAGAGCTCTATTATATTAGACGAGACATTAAAATTCAGAGACGCAATGCCCCCAGCATGATGGGAACATTGGCCACTGGTAGTGGGCTTGAGCACTTAAGTTACTTATAAGCTCGATGCCTTGTAGGTAACTCAGAGGTTGCTGTATAGATGTACCATATAGTATTAGTTTAGTTTTAGGAAATTATTGGCCCATAGATAACATAAATAAAAAGGGAAACTATAGAGGTAGTATTA
This sequence comes from Lomographa bimaculata, assembly GCA_948107665.1. Lineage (NCBI taxonomy): Eukaryota > Metazoa > Arthropoda > Insecta > Lepidoptera > Geometridae > Lomographa > Lomographa bimaculata. Next base: position 3,592,244 of record OX403612.1, on the reverse strand, counting down.
TTGAACATATATTCACTATAATCTATGAAAACAAAATGATAGGAGCTGCATAAGACGTAATTATACTGATTCATGTTCTGTAGACACACCTACTATTAATGACCGCGAATCAATAGAATTATTACATACACTAAGCTCTTTAGAAAGCCATAACTTATACAACCGTTAGGTATTACGTCTATACAACAATTAATCGTGCCGTGAAGATGTTTTGTTTGTACAAATTACTGATAACACAAATTTCTGTGCTATAGAAACAGCCACAAGGACATATCAATTTACCACCTACCGGAACCTCGGAGAAGCCAAAAATCAACACAAAACCACAGCTACTTTATTAAACTATCATTTAAAGAACTTAAATAAACGCTATCGGAGAAATTATTATATATAAATAATTAAAAACCAAAACTGCGACAAAATTAATCAATCAGCCAGTCAACTGACTGACAGCTGATTAAATGACATTGACAAACAAGACAGCCAATTTCATAATGTTGGTATCAATACGTGCTAAGAGCATAGACAAATGAGAAATCCCCGAGCATGGAAAAGTTTTTTAGGTTTTGCTAGTCGACAAGTTTGACCACTATATAACAGAAGGAAAGTGAAAATGCGGCCGAAGATGTAACGTGCTTGTCTATTCACCGTTCGGGGAACTAAGACACAGGCAATGAGTTCCACTCCTTCGCTATAAGAATAATAAACGAAGAATGTGACCTTGCTTGACAGACATACGGACCGGAGTGGTCAGAGGTTCCTTTTTACCCGACTTTGTGCCTATGTATTCTATTGGACTGTTAAAGTCAATATGTTCCGCATTAGAATTTAATTCACTTGTTTTTTTACAGTCGAATTTTTTGGATTTATTAATAACTAGCTGTGACTCGCGGCTTCGCCCGCTATTATCACGTTAAAAAGTAGCCTATGTGTTAATCCTAGGTGTAATCTATGTAAATTCCAAATTTCATCCAAATCCGTTCAGCCGTTAAAGCATTAAGAGGGAACAAACATACTTACACACAAACTTGCGGATTTATAATATTAGTAGGACTAACCGTGCCCGGTGGCTTCGCCCGCGTTAATTAAGCTGTTATTCTGAAATCTAAACTATCTACATTCTAAATTTCATCAAAATCCCGATTTTGATGACATTTAGATTTTTTTTTTTTTTTATGATTTATAGATAAACATTTGACCACTATCTCACCTGATGGAAAGTGATGATGCGGCCGAAGATGTGACATGTTATATATTATTTTATCTCGGAAATAAAAATTAGATAATTTATCTCAGAAATAAATCCTGTCCTACCAATATTATAAATGTGAAAGTTTGTCTGTGTGTGTGTGTCTCTCCGTAGCGATTATTCGCTACAGATAGATACACACTAATCCTAAAAATGAAGGGTAGTGATTAATTCCTAAATTATACCTGTCCAAAAATAAGGTAATCACTAGATACGTTTTAACCGTTCCAATAAAAACTTTTTATCTAGTCAAATCCAAGCTATTAAATACTTTTCAGTGTAACATAAAGACTCTGCGTTAAATACTCCTTGATCAATACCTGACAAGCATTTTATCTGCGAGCTTTTTTGAATATTGAAAATAATTTTAATTGAACAATTTTCACAATGGATCAGAAAACTAAAAACGCTTCTATCACAAAGGTGAAATCGAACTCAAAGGGCAAAGATGAAAAACTTTCATCTTTGGCAGAAAAAATTGATGAAACTGACGAAATGAAACTGAAACTGCTGGAAACTGCAGGGACAGAAAAATCTGAACCCGACGACCTATTGTACCCAGCGGAACTAAACGCTCATCTCATAGAGCAGCTTAAGGTATATTGAAATTGATAAGTAAAAACTAAAATAATATGCATGTCTACGCATATTGCAATTTGCAATAATATAAAGTAATAACTAGTCGTTCGCGCCGAACTGAGATCTCACGCCTACATTTTGGCTCAAAGAGAAAATCTTTTGAGGTTACTTGCTTATAACTTTTTTTCTGTATTTGTCGTTCAAGTACAGGATGAAACGGATATTATACGTAAGTTTTAGCATTAAATGTGGAGCCGTTTTTGAGATAGATCCCGGGACAAAATAGGTCTAAAAACAGTGACTTTGGTGGCCTACCAAATCGAAAATTTCCGACATAGATTTTTTTAACCCGGTTTCGTACTCTACTTGTCAAGTCCTTTTTAAAGATACCCCACAAAGGCAGATAAAAAAATAAAAATAATTTGCTCCGCAGCCGCACTGACATGTATGGGAGCCCCTTAATATTTTCATTTATATAATTTAAAATGTCATTTCTGGCTTTGGGCCGTAATTTTACATATTCTGTGAGAATTTCAAGTCATTCGCTTATATGGTTTAGACGCTAGATGCCTCTGACAGACGGATGGATGGACGGACAAAGTGCTAAACGACCCAAGTAAACTTAAAGATTACTAGCCATGGCTGCCTGTGGCTTAAATGTGTTAATTGGGATATCATCATGATTATCATCATTCAACAGGGATTTCAACAATTAACTATATTAAAATTTTTATTGTAAATGAAATACTTTACAGATAATGACATGCGAAAACAATGAACTTAGAAAATGCGTATTCACGAAAGACCAGGACATAAAAGAACTAAATAAAACTATCAACGACTTGAACCAGCGCATTCGCGATATAATATCCGGTACAGGTCCAGCAATATCCTCTAAATCTGCTGGCATCATCAGCGCAAAGATCACAGAGCTTTGCAAGCAAAATCGGCACTTGGTCGCTGAAATTGAGAGCTACAAAACAAAAAACGCTGCACTAGAGCGAAAGATTGTTCAACTTGATTTACTTAACAAAGAACATGATAAGCTTGACATCTGTTTGTGTAAAGATGAACCCATAGACGCAAGTCCTGATGAACTGAAAGACTTGAACAGCAAACTAGCAGTTGTTAACAAAAAGTTATATGAAAGCAAGAATCGCAATCTTGAACTGAAAAATGAAATCTTGATTGCTACAAAGATCTTGCAGCAAGAGTTGGGTGATAAATTTACAAGCATCAAAGAGCTGCAAAATGATGTAGCTGGATGGAAAGGAAGAGCTCAGCAAATATGCTTGCTGCAAGGAAAGATCAGTGAACTAGAAGAGAAGCTGAGTAACAAAACAAAGTCAATTGAGAAGGAATACAAGAAGAGTGATCAGAGCCATGTAATTATAAATCTTACTTTTTTTCTTACATGGATATGGTGCTCGACTATTATATGGTAGCTGTATTTATTTCGGTTTAATTTACCGTGATTGTTTTTATTGCAATAAGTACCTACCTACTATCTTAATAGATTTAATAATTATGCTGATATTCAAGTTTAAATCACTAAACAGACAATGATTGACAAAAAACGTGAGATAATAATGTAACCATACAAGAATAACACGTAACTAAATGATTTCCTATAGATCAACCAGATTAAAAAAGAAATTTTATGTACAGGTCATACGTGAACTAGAACAAAAAAGAAAACGAGAAATAGACCAAGCCATGAAAGATCTTGAAACGCTTCGGGAAGAGAACCATGAATTAAAAAAGAAGCTGGATGGTGCGAAATGCAGAATCAGGAACTTGGAGTGCGATGTAACAACAATGAGAATGAAGATGCAGACATTCGTAGAGAAGAGTAACCATGATGATTTGCTGATAAATGAACAAAGAGTAAGTAATTAAATGCGTTTTATAATAAAATAGTTTATAGATTTTTACAACAATATATAATTTGAACTTTAATAATCTGTCATAGTTATTTAAACAAAAACACTACTTCAATTGGAAGATTTAACGCAGGCAATAGTAAAATACTATACTTTACTTTGAAGAAACATTTATCCAGAAAATGTTAACCATAAAGCTGGTAAAATTAAACCGTCTCGCAGTCTAATCTATCCCAACTATGGGATGGAACACGTGGATAACCCAAGTTGCGATAGACATTTCACTTTGTACATTACTATTCCTACTGGTACGCAGTTTATATCCTAGATTAATGATCTAAGATCTCTTTTCAGAATCAAATAAAGAGTTCAGAACTTTACTATCAAGAGATACTTAAAGAAAATACTGTTAAAATGAACAAAATGAATAGTGAAATAACAGAGTCTCAAAAGCTAGTGAATAATAATAGTGTCAAAATAGATGCTTTACGTAAGCAATCTACCGAAAAAACTAGTAAAATTGAAGAGTTACGCGCACAGCTCCTAAGGTATGAAGAATGCTCTTTACAAAGTGTATTCTTCACCCCAATGAAGACTGCTACCGATAACGAAATAAAAAAACTATCAGAAATGGTTACAACCTTAAATGATCGACTGACTACTGAAAGACACAAATGGGAAGAGTTAGAAAACGATCAGAGAAAACTAAAGGAAAAGAAAAGACGAATTGAACGCAAGGTGCGTTGCCTTGAAGAAGAGTTGAAAACACATAAAGATTCCAAAAAAGGATCACGAATGAGGATACCTTCAGGTAATATGGAAGGGGCATATGTGACGAAAAAATCGTCTTCAATAGCTGCGATGGCTGAAAGGCCAAGTGATAGCTCATCATCCGAATTTCAGGTAGAAAGCAATGATACTTTAGACAAAGATGACTTAAAGTATAAATTAGAACTAGCCGATGAAAAACTTAAGATAATGGAAGACAAAATGAAAATGATCGAGGAGGAAAAACAGGAAGACTTCAATCATTTAACGGAAATGATCCAAACGTCAAAGCAATTATTCAATGAAGCGCTAGCTGTACTTCAACAGGAGAAGTGTCTATGTCTGTAGATTTTTAGTTAATTTATTTTGTTGAGTTATTAAATTTATTTAAAGTTTAGTTTATTTGAATCACTTATCATCTGAATTCCTTTGAAAATAGTTAGGTACCTATTATATTCTAGGTACATCGTAGCTTTTTCGACCGTCTTATTGCTGCTAAACACTGGACGCATTTAGCTTGAACGGACGACATGCGCAGACGCGGGAGTTGTTGCTTCTCGTGGTGCCCCCGCAGCACACATAAGAATTTGTTGTAATGTCGCAATGAATTATTGATAGTTAAATTATAAAACACAAACAAAACTTACAAACTGAAGTTTAACTGAAATTATCATGAACATGAATAATGGTATGGGAGTAACCGGCATTCATAGCCTAGTGGTAGTATTCGTTTATTACCAGTAAATAAATTGCATATTATAATTATTACTACTTAGAGGTATTTTTTTTGTTATGGTATCACCAAACGGCCGCCATTTGTCATTTTTTGGCATGCGCGTTCGGGAATGCTACGGAAATCGTGCTCCTGAGTGTTTTTTTATCAAAAGTGAATCCGAAACCGAAACTTTGTTTGTGAATCGTGAATTCTTGTGTTGCTCTGTGAAATACAAGTGCCGATATTTGTTTTAAGTGTTATCGTGTGACAAACATTCAAAATGAATAAAACTTGCGCAAGGTGCGAGAAAACAGTGTATCCGACGGAGGAATTAAAATGTTTGGACAAGGTAATTTTCACTTGCATACCAGAAATGCGCCTTTCTATCTCATGCGCAGCTTCTTAGATTTCTTCGATTGAATTCATCACATCGGATGGCCATCTGTTTTGTTTCGTAGTTCTAAATTCAAACGGGCCTAACTTTTTCGTAATTCTCTTGTGCCCGGTACCATCAATTCATTCAGCCGGACGTGTGACTCATAAAATTATATAAATTGCCGCTGATATCATTGTAGTGGTTTGTATAACGCCATATCTGTAGTTGCTTCGACCTTTTACCTAATTACAGTACTCTCTGGGTAATATCTCGACCTTGTGTCACATTTATCGATTGTATTCAAATGCAAATCTTTACTGGCTGAATGTTCAAACTTGCCAATGTTTATCGTGCTTTTAAAAAAGTTGTTTACTTTTTTCTGGCGTTATTCCCGCCAGTGATTAGATACTAGATAGTAGTTATTTGGTTGTCAACCTCATTATCAGGTGCAAACTTGTGATAACGTCTTATCTTGCAAATGGTGTGATTTGGCTTCTATTTGCAAGATGCTGTATATCTAGATAGTATTATTATTGTTAAAATGTCAGGGAAGAAACATAAAAAAGCTAAAATAATTAGTTTGAGTCAACATCGTTTATTCACATGAGCCCCAAAGAGACACTCATGAAAGTTAATGACTGCCAGATTTGCAAAATTACAGTCATCTTGAGAAGAACCTGGCAAGAAACACAGCGGCAAATGTTTTTTTAATTTTTTAAAATCATTCTTAAACACTAATACATAATTTATTAACCTAGGTATATCTATATTATGAAGTCCATAGAAAGCGCTTGTGCAGTTTGCCTCCATGCATCCTTTTGTTACCCATTTAACATAATATAGTAGTAATTTTTTGTATGACAAATCCATAACAAGTGTAGAACATGTGTTGAAGTAGCTTTTAATTGGATTAATGTCAATAACCATTTATGGTATTGAATGTATGACTTTACATAGTAAATACAAGGAAAATATAATTTCAAACGAAGTAGATTTGATCACATCACCACAAAGTCATCATGATAACTTACAACTTAGTACTAATTACCTTATATAGGTTTAAAAAGGATAGGTAGATATTCTATTATTATATTATTACTATATTATATATTTCGCCCACTTTAACACACTACTGTAGACGTTTATTTAACATAACATAAGTGGTTTACACTCACAACTCCACACTAAGTTTAATTTATTATATTGTTTTTTTTTACTATTGTATAGATATGTGAGGTCCGTGGAGTGAGGCCTGTGATACAGACTGTATATGCCTACTTCAGGCACAATCCTTGCAATACAAGTCCCATGACTGTTATCCTACAAATATTATAAATCCGAAAGTTTGTGTGTAAGTATGTTTGTTCCCTCTTCACGCTTTAACGGCTGAACGGATTTGGATGAAATTTGGAACGTACATAGATTATACCTAGGATTAACACATAGGCTACTTTTTTGCTTGATAATAGCGGGTGAAGCCGCGGGGCACGGCTAGTAATATACAATAATAGTTTGTAATTACCGAAAAAAATAAAATGGGCTATGTAGAATACGTAAGACAACGTAAAGGTACAGTAAATTTTTATTTTTACGCCATTATGCCAAATCTATTTAATTAATTATTTTTCGGAAATCCTGCCTAAAATTATGGACACTGTGAACAAAAATACTATTGAAACGTAACATACCAGTCATCAATGAAAGTGCGTTAGTGTTATCTCTTTCGCACAGACATCCTTTAAGATTTCAAACTTACCGCGCGCAATCAGCTGAGAATGTTTGAGTTTCTTGAACTTTTGAGATTAAGTAGTTACGAACGGTATAATCTAATCACTTCACCAAAAGCGTCTATTATGCGCTGTTTTAACATTTCTACTGTGTCCGGTTCACTAAAATAAACACGCCGTTTTATCTTACTCCACATAAATAAATCACAGGAAGTGAGATCAGGAGTGGAGAGCGTGCCGGCCAAGCTACTGGCCCACCACGGCCTATCCAGTGATCTCCGATGTGTGAATTTAGGAATTCGCGCACAATTCGATGATAATGCGGTGGCGTGGCGCTCCATCTTGCTGGAACCACAAGCCCGATAGGTATGGTAATGGAACGTCATCTAACATAGACGACACCATCGTTTAGAGCAGCACTAAATAACTTTTTCCCGTGAGACGTTTTCTCTAGCCATGAAGTACACACGAAGCATTAAAGTGTATTCGCGGACGTAAACGGATACGCCATCGCCATCGCGACAAAATGGGGCGGCGCGCGCGAAATTCAAATGCACGGATAACCACAACGCGCGGCGCTGCGTTTGCGACTAAGGATGAAGGAATTTATTGTTTTTGTTTCTTTCCGGCATCCCCCAACCTCGGAAGGCCGTCCCGATCACTTCCGATGATTAGCCGAGCTTCCGGGAATAATGAATGAAAATGCGACTTTTGTTTCTTTCCTTCTAGCTAGGCAGCGACACTCGAACGTCGATATAGCGATCGAGTTTTGCCGAGCTAACCCGAGCTCAGTGGGAATAATGAATGAAAGTGAGGAAATAAACGTTTTATGAGTACGGCCGGATTTTTGACCAATAATTACCCATTTTTTGGGATATTTTTTCGACAAAATTTATTTCGTAAATTTTTTGTGGATGTGTGTCAGTAACGGCAGTAGATGATGCTGGTAATTTTTTTTTGGTAATTACAAACTAGTGTTGTATATTAGTAGGTTTGTAATATTGTACCTACACTGTTTTGTGGACTTTCTTGTATGGTAAATTATTAATTTATTATTAATTGTGTCATGGTATCCTGAAACATTCACATCACACACAATATCGAAACCAGAAGCACAAATTTCACTTTGGGAATCGAATGCAATACCCCTTAGAAGCTTAGAAGGCAGATGTATCTATCTACGACTCTAAGACGACAGGCACTTTGTATTTATTTTATTTACTAGCTGCGCCCCGCGGTTTTACACATGTAAATCCTGGACCCGTGGGAATTCCAGGATAAAAAGAAGCCTATGAGTTAATCCAGGGTGTCAGCTACCTCCATTCCAAATTTTATCAAAATTGGTCCAGCCAAGGTTAAAGAAGTAACAAACATACAAACACTCACAAACTTTCGCCTTTATAGTTAAGTTTTAGTTTGATGTGATTTATTGAATATTTACTTTATTGAACTGCCCGTTGAGTTCTTTGGTTGAGAGTTCGCCTTCTAAGCAGCGGTATCGGGTTTGATTCCCGGTAGGGGCACAAGTTTTCTCCCTAAGGAAAATTTGTGTTTCTGATTCTGGTTGTGATTGTGTGTGTGATGTGAATTATACCGGCACCCACAACACAAGTCAACGAACTTAATGTGGGGCTGTGAGTGTGAAAGGCTTACACTTATGTTTGTACAATCGCATAATAGGTCTTGTTAAAGAAAAGGTGTAAAAAAAAGTTTGTTTTTTACGTCATTGTTTTTTCTTTTAGTATATTAACTTGTTATTATACTAAACGCGCCCCTATGTGTTACGGCATACATTCTATAATCGTGTCTATTGCTTGTGAGGGTGTAATCGCACTCTGATCGAAGCTCATAAGAGGTTTGCTCGCATATTTTGATATTTTTCATTTTTAATAAATACAATTAGCTAAGTGTGTTTTTGAAAATGTCTTTAACCAGCTATATGGACACTAATACAATGAATAATTTAATCTACCTTTCGTTTTTCATGTCTTTAAGTTAAATGAAGAAAGAGTGAAAATCACATTAAAGTTTGGAAACTGTGTTTTTTCTCATCTTATTGAAGGATATGATAGCGAAAAGACACGTAAATTTTTAAAACATTCTTGTAGTATTAATGTCCATATAGTTAGTTGAAAACATTTTCAAAACACACATACATAATTGTATTATTTAAAATATCAAATTGTTCGAGCAAGAGAGAAGACAAAAGGAATAAACCCTCTCAACCTATAATCCTATTACATTTTAGGCAATGAGATTTTAATACAGGTTACAGGATAAATAAATATTGATATCAACTCATGCTATTTTCTGCTAATAACTATGTGTGATACAAGCGAGGTCTGGTATCAGTAAAGCTGGTGGTTTAATTGGTATATTTTTTTACGTTTGCCTATTTCCTTAATGTTTTCTTCAATTATTGTAAATTAGGTTGAATGTCTATAATACACCACAATACAGTATTAGAACTTAGGCCTTTTTAATTATTTTTAACTATAATGTGCGATTATTGCATTTAGACTCTCGGTCTATAGCGGAATGAGTGGGAAATAATAAGTTCCAATCGTCACCACTGGGGACGAACGAAACTTTTTTTTCCCACTCGTACCCAGTGGGGATGACCGTGTGGGGACGACCGGGAATAAACCAAGCTGGTTTAGTATCACACTAATACTATAAATCCAAAAGGTTATGTGTAAGTATGTTTGTTTACTCTTCACACTTTAAGGGCTAAACGGATTTGGATGAAATTTGGAATGTACATAGCTTATACCACAGAATAGTGAACAATTTTATTCTGTCTCTTCTGTGGCTTACCTAGAGGATTAACACAGGCTACTTTTATCTTGAGTTATTATGGTAAAATCCGCGCGCGATGAGAGTGGGATGCGACTTTTGGAACTGAGACGCGCGCAGTCCGCCGGACAGCCGTAGCGTCGGCAAACTCGCGGTAAAGCTCGCGCATGGTTTATTTTAATGCGGGATTAAATTTTGTGTTATTATTTTAGTAATTAATTAATAATTAGTGGAAAAAGGAGTAAAACTTTGAATAGTCAATTACACCAAATAATTCTAGCAGTTGATAGATATTTCGAACAAGAACTAAGTCTGTGTTATAGTTATAACTTATTGGTAATGATGACATAGTTGGTTATAGATAACGAATCTAGTGATTCAGGAATTATATTGTCATGAGATCTTTTTGACGAAATTATCTGTTTGCTCAAATATATATAAAAAACAACCAATCGAGTTGTTGGTGCCACAGGGATATCCATAAATGCAAGAACTTTTTTGCTAACGCTACTTGAGAACTGTCATTTTCGATTTACTTTGACAAGGAACCCTGACTGGTTTAAATGGATTAAACACGCATTATTGACGATAACTCAAAACTACTAATCAGATCTAGATCAAATTTAAATTGGACCAATGGGAAAGCACCAACATTTAAATAAAAGAAAAATCTAAATCGGTTCACGTGTAAAGAAGTTATGAAGTAAAACACATGAAAAAATACAGTCGTACAATAGTACCTCCTCCTTTTTGTGAAGTCTGTAAAAAGAAGCGGCGAAAATATCGCGATCATTATTATTCAACGAATGACACTTCAATGACGTAATATACGATACTACGCTACTGCGTAAGGTGACGTAACTGTCTCGTAAATACAGCGCTTTAGTCACCGGGTTCCGTGGTGTAGTGGTTATCACATCTGCTTTACACGCAGAAGGCCGCCAGTTCGATCCTGGCCGGAATCACATCTTTTTGCGATTAGGATTTTGTTTTAATTTGAGTAGATTTTGGGATTTGTTTGTAAATTGCCTTTCTAGTATAATTTAATCAACTAAAATAAAATATTTGTTGAAAATATTGTTGATTTTTTAATGTAAATCCGCGTATTTCCGACAAAGCGACTGTTGAAGGTGACAAATTCAAAAACGTTTATTCTCATGGGCCCCAAAGACGCACTCGTGAAAGTTAATAACTAAATGCCACACTAGCAAAATTACAATCTCGAGAAGAACTTGTCAGGAGACTCATTGGCACATTTTTTAAATTCATTTTTGTTTCGAACATTCTTAAATGAATTATATCTTAACCTAGGTATATCTATATATTATGCAATCGTCAGAAAGCGCTAGAGCAGTAAAAATAAATAAATAAAAATAAAATGCTTTCACACACACAGCCCCACACTAAGTAAAGACTTGTGTCGTGGGTGTCTGTAACATTCATATCATACACAATCACAACTAGAACCAGATACAAATTTTTCTTGGGAAGAAACTGTCTCGCCTGGAATCGAACCCGATACCCCTACTTTGAAGACGAACACGCACCCAACTAAGCCAATTGCCTAAATGCATACTTATCATTAAAGGGTAGGTATATAAGGTCATATGATTTTTTATTTAGTTATTTACTCAATTCGAATGTATTTTTTATGTTACCTAAATACGTATTTGTATTCTGAACGGTACAATCTGGGTGTCTTCAAGTCCGACTAGGTATCTTCTAGGCAAGCATATTACATCTTCGGCCGCATCTTCACTTTCTATCAGGTGAGATAGTGGTCAAATGCTTGCCTATTCAGCATAAATAATTGAAACGCAAGCCAAGCTTAAAAAAACCGACTTCATCGCTTATATTTCGGTTTTGGCTTGACAGATTTCGATAAAATTTATATGGGACCACCTCTGAGTATACTCTACCAAACAAAAAAAAAACATCAAAATCGATTCATAATTAGCGGAGATATCGCGTAACATACATACGAAAAAGAAAAACAACACAGCCGAATTGAAAACCTCCTTTTTTGAAGTCGGTTGAAAATATTATAGAAATTGCCATAGATATTGTAATCAGTCCGTTTTAAGAAATAACTATCTGAACTTGATATATTCGACTAAATCGAGTGGTATACTTATCCCTATCCCTCCGAGCTTAACTGGTAGGGATAGGTGCACTGCCCATTTCCACTATTCGCATCTTTACTAATCGAGTACAATAGCATAGAAAAAAAATTCTTACCCACCAATTGAGTGCATAGCAAGAGCCGCCAGTCAATTACGCAAAGTGTTGCCAATAATAACTTGCTATTGAGCGAAGTGTGAAAGTAAAATATTGGTTAACGGTACAGTTAGGTAGAGCTCGTCCAAGCTGAAATGACGCGCCCCACTACTTAATTAGTTTATTTAGATGTGTGAGTGCAAATATTAATGACGACACTTCATCTGTATGGGAGCGTCGATTGTTCAGTGAACAATAGATCTGCACGTGTACAAGACGGTCGACTAGTCGGGTGATAAATCCGACCACGCTCGCTCTCGTAAATGCGAAGGTGGGGCGCATTTCAGCTTAGACAATCTCTACAATATTTTTTAGGCTAGGTGAACTGTAGTACATAAAGTTATTGTCAAGTAATAAATCCTTACTAATATTATAAACGCGAATGTTTCGATCAAGCCAAAACCAAAATATAAGCGGTGAAGTCGGTTTTTTAAGCTTCGTTTAAATTATCATTACTGTCATGAGTGTGAGACAAATCGTCGAAGAATCATCAAAATCGTCCACGCGTTTGGTCTCTTAAACGCCACTAAGGAATGAACATAGAATGATAAACACATTTTCTTCCCTTGAAAGAAGATGTAATGTGCTTGCCTAGAACCTCCTTTTTTGAAGTCTGTTGAAAAAGAATACATAAAAACAGATCATGGCGTAGGTATATTTATAACATACATTACTATAATATCGCTTCAAAGTCCCGAAACACTTTTTTTGATCTTTCCAGTACCAGAAACACAAATTTAGGGAGAAAATTTGTGCCAATTGTGTCAGCGGGCAGTTAATTCCTATAATATTATAAACTAGCAGTGCCCCGCGGCTTCGCCCGCTATTATCAAGCTAAAAAGTAGCCTATGTGTTAATCCTAGGTATAATCTATGTACATTCCAAATTTCATCTAAATCCGTTCAGCCGTTAAAGCGTGAAGAGGGAACAAACATACTTACACACTTACACACAAACTTTCAGATTTATAATATTAGTAGGATTAGGTATCTTGATATGATAGTGGGTTGATAATAAATCGACGGTATATCCTTTTACGATTGTGCAGATACAATATAAATGGTTTTTAATTTAAATTTTTCCGGTTCGACAAAGTCAAGGTCGAATTCTACCTATCTATAAATAGTTATATAACTATATAATATATTGTTTGATTAAGTATGCTGTCACCGATAACTTTGTAAATAATTATCACAGAAAACAAGGTTAAACAAAGTTAAAGATATTTTATTATTGAAGTGTCCGATGGCTAAGTTTGGTTAAACAGCGGGTATCGGGTTCTATTCCCGGTGGATACACAAGTTTCTTCTCCAAATATATTTGAGGAATATATATTATTTACAAGCAGTGCCAAAAAAGTAGCCTATGTGTTATTCCGGATCCTAAACTATCTACATTTCTAAATTTCATCAAATCTGTTTATTCGTTAAGGAAATAAATGTTAACAAACATTCACACAAACAAACCTCATAAAAACACAAAATTATATCAGAGCGCCTGGTTGATGCGACGCGTGATCAAAATGCTGGCACTTATTTGGCTCAACGTATTAGCATTGCAATTCAGAGAGGCAATGCCGCCAGCATGATGGGAACGCTACCCAATGGTAGTGGGCTTGAGCACTTGAGTTACCTATAAGCTCGATGTCTTGTACTTAGTTCTTTGGTGTACATAGTTTTAGTTTAGTTTTAGGAAATATAGGCAATTGGCACGTAGTTAGGCAGTTGAAAAAAAAAAAAAAAAAAAAACAAATTATCAATATCATATTATTAATAGGAAGATTTTAGTATTTTTTAGTTGCAACGGATCTTGATATCTGTTGGAAACGACAGTTTGGATCAGTTAACGTGGGTCCTGGGTTCGATTCCCGGCAGGAGCACAAATTTCTTCCCAAGGCTTATTTGTGCTTCTGGTTCTGGACGTAATGTGTGTGTGATGTGAATGTTTCCGGCATCCACGATACAAGATTTTGAACTTAGTGTGGGGCCCTGAGTGTGAATGCGTTTGTTTTGTTTTTTGTTGTTAATGTGAAAATCTGTAACTATGAATTATGATCCGTTAGGAATTATATTTGTACTAGTCGTGCCCCGCGGCTTCGCCCGCTATTATCAAGTTAAAAAGTGGCCTATGTGTTAGTCCTAGGTATAAGCTATGTAGATTCCAAATTTCATACAAATCCGTTCAGCCGTTAAAGCGTGAAGAGGGAAGAAACATACTTAAACACAAACTTTCGGATTTATAATATTAGTAGGATAGAGCCGCTGGCTAATCACTAGTAATCACGTATTTTGCAGTTGCGATTTTTTTTTTTCCAAGTGTCAAACATTTTGTGTTGCACGGTAAGCGACCTCGCCTTCGTCCTCGCTCGCTGTCCGTTCGGACCAAATGCTTCAAGTATGTAGCAGGTAATGATGTAAGTTGTCTACATTACATCAGTTTAGAAAACTTGAGACCATCTGGTCAGCCGGTGCCATGTAGGGTCATGTGGTTGCACCTGAGAATTCGCTGATTACTATTTTTATTGGAAAATGTACTTTAAAAACATGTGCAAAGGATGTTAGAATGTATGAAATGTCAAACTGGCAAACGTTATCCATGTATGGTTGACATACCAACGCTCGAAACGTTTCGCTTCTACGTTTATCATCCGTACTACGAAGTAGTGGAACTCATTACCCGTGTCTTTGTTCCCCGAACGGTATAATCTGGGATTATTCAAGTCAAGAGTCAAGAGTGATACATCTTCGGCCGCAGCATCGCTTTCCATCAGGTGAGATAGTGGTCTTGTCCTAATCTAACCCTGTATTGCGAACAAAACAATAAAGTACTATTCGGTCGAGCCTTATGCGAGACTAGATAGTAGGAATTACTAGCTGATCTGCCCATTGGCTTAGATAGGTGAGCATTCGCCGTGTAAGCAGGGGTATCGGGTTCGATTCCCGGCGGGAACACAAGTTTTCTCCCAAAGGAAAATTTGTGTTTCTGGTTCTGGTTGTGATTGTGTGTGTGATGTGAATGTTTCCGGCAACCACGACACAAGTCATCGAACTTAGTGTGGGGCTGTGAGTGTGAAAGCGTTTATGTTATGTTTATGATCCTCACCATAGAAAAGTATATACTCTACCCGCGTTCCTCACCGTCAAACATTAAACGTGTCAACTGTCAAACGAAAAATCATCTGTAAGTTTCCTGTTGGGGTTTTTTGACGTGAGTGAAAAAATGGCGTTGTTGATTTTGTAAAATTTTCCAATACCTGTGATTCTTTGAGTGTTAATGTGTAATAATGGTGGATTATTAACTGTTGATACTAAGTGAACGTGCATAAGTGTAGGCAAATCATACAAAGTTGAAAAACGTGATTTTCGCCTACGCTCCAAAACTCCAATAGAAGTTTTAGTAAAGTTTCCACCACTTTACTAGGGCATGCCTTTACTATGACTGGACCTTGACTCTTTTACTTGACTTTGACTGTGACTTGTGACTAGGACTTAAATATGAAATACTCTTGAAATATTATATTATCACTTGACACTGGCTAAATGCACAAGATTGCGAAGCCATAACTAAGAAGAAGAAGAAGTTTCCTGAAATTTTCCTCTAAGTTCAACCATCTCTGTATGATAAACTTCCTTCTTAAAACCCCGTCCTATTTCTTTTAAGTCTCTTCTTACTGTAGCCAACACTCCTCTTGTAAATATTCTCATTAAATATACTGTTAACCACGAGATAAAATTATAAACACTTTTTTATTACTTATATTCATCTGTACCTACTTTCCATTACTTACCTATTAGCTAACTGTACCTGTAGTGTAACCTGTACTAAAAGTTTTATTAGTAACTTGAAGTGAAAGGGCATATTTATAAGTAGTATTTGAATTGTTTTAAACTGCTCTACTGCCTATACGTGATATTGGCAGAATTATGGTGCGACAGCCCTATAGTCGCCAAAGAAGTTGAAGTTAAAATTTTCCAATTTTTTTTTTGCGTTGGAACCTTCGACATATAAAAGATGAATCAAATCGGTGAAGTCGTTCTCAAGTTACGGCGTAACCTAGCTAAATAGGGATTATTTATTATATATAAAGATATATAGATACAAGTTTAAAGATCTGTGAAGTAGTTCTTAAAATTGTATGTTATTTATATACAAGAAAACCACGTGTTTGCTATAAATACAAAATACCAACTCTTCAACAGCTCAATACAAACTTCCGAACTGGGTCGACTGACTCATTCGGTATTTAGTTAGTATAAACACGCTCGTAAATAACGTATGTACATACCGTACAGGGCAATTTGTATTAAAAAATACAGCCGACTTAAGTATCTCCTGCTTTTTTGGGAAGTCGGTAAAAATACCAGAATCCTCTTGGGACTTCATTCCATCCATTGAGACCAACGTCAAACCCAAGTTTTTTAAACCGACTTAAAAAAAAGGAGGACGTTCTCAATTCGACTGTATTTTTTTAAATAGAAAGAATGAAAGACAGAAAGAAAATAGATTTCTTCGGGACAACACGCGACGTTACATTATTTACATGAAACAACAAGAATAATCACATTTTTGGGGGCTGAGTCACCCACGTCCGTAGGAGGATACCCCTTAAGTCTGACTCCCTACACGTGGTCCCCGGGTGGTGCTAATCAGGTGACATTTGAGAGGTGGTAGAGCATTTTGTGAGTTGCTCGCCTGGCTTGCTACCAAAGTAGCTTACCACCATCAAGTTGAAAGTCTGCCGCCAAGCCAAATACGGTGTTCCGGCAGTTATCCTTAAGAGCCTGCGTATTCCAGGTCTAGTGTGTTTACCAGCTTCGATCACATCGTCACTTACCATCAGGTGAGATAGTGGTCAAACACTAGCCTCTCACAAATAATAAAAAAAAAAACAACAAAATACAAAAATATAAAATCGGTCGAGCCGCTTCGGAGGAGTTCAACCACAAATCCGTGACACGAGATCTTTATCTATTTAGTAAGAAGATTTGATTATATTATAGTGCATTCAAAACAAACACACTGGAAGCTTCTTAATGTCGACAGTCAAAGGTCACTGGGTCGAATGATGAATTGAATTATTAATCAATCAATTTTAAACGGGAGTGGAATAACTGTAGGGTCGCCATCCATGCGACGATTTTCTACCGACTTCACAAAAAAGGAGGAGGTACTCAAATCGACTGTATTTTTTTTTGTTACCTCATAACTTCGTTCCACGACAACAGATTATGAAATTTTTGTTTGTTTGTATGATGTTGCTTTCCAATTGGTCCCATTTAATTTTTTTCAAGATCAGTAGTTCTTGAAATATCGTCAATAATGCGTGTTCAGTACACCTAATCTGATCAATGATCCAAATATAAAGCGGTGAAGTCGGTTTTTTTAAACTTTGCTTACGTTTAATTATATAAGCGTAGTTTGGAATATCCGAGATCTATTTTTGAACAAGAAGTATCAGGGTTCATAAAAATCCTGGAATTTTTGTCGCTTGGGTGGTTCAGCAATTTGTCAGACCGTTAGACGCTAGAACGTCTCTTATAAGAGACGTTCTAGCGTATATACAATACAATTGAATAACTTCAAATTCTCAGAGAATATTTTAATGTTAAAACTATCGTGAGTATTACACATTATGTTATGTTATATTCGGCTTAAAACACGAAAATTTTGACTTACTTTGTAGTCAACTAGTTTCGGACAAATTAGTTGTCCTTCATCAGGATGAGTCAGACGCCTCTGCGTATCGCGCGTCTGACTCATCCTGATGAAGGACAACTAATTTGTCCGAAACTAGTTGACTACAAAGTAAGTCAAAATTTTCGTGTTTTAAGCCGAATATAACATAACATAATCTCAGAGAATATGTAAAGAGTAAAGCCTCTTCTGGCCCAAAGCCAGAAATGGCAATTAAAATAATATAAACTAGTCATTCTCTCCGAACTGAGATCACGCGCCTACATTTTGCCTCATCAAAACATTTGCAGTTACTTGCTTATCACTTTTTTTCTATATCCTACTAATATTATAAATCCGAAAGTTTGTGTGTAAGTGTGTAAGTATGGTTGTTCCCTCTTCACGCTTTAACGGCTGAACGGATTTGGATGAAATTTGAAATGTTCATAGATTATACCTAGGATTAACACATAGGCTACTTTTAAATTTGATAATAGCGGGCGAAGCCGCGGGGCACGGCTAGTTGATATATAAATTAATCACAAAATTTTATGTCTACGTTAAAATACACTAGTCGTTCGTCCTGAACTGAGATCTCGCGCCTAAATTTAGCATAATAAATTTAATCTGACTTATAACTTATTATAAAAAATTAAGATGTTTTACACACTTACACTTACACACTTACACTTACAAACTTACATTTACACACTTACACTTACACACTTACACTTACACACTTACACTTACACACTTACACTTACACACTTACACTTACACACATGCACACAAACTTTCGGATTTATAATATTAGTAGGATTTAGATCCTATTACATTAGAACGGGTGGCGACAGTGTATCGGATGCCGTCACGCTACGGTCGAAGCACAATGACTTGTGCCGCATCGCCGCACAACGATGCTCCGGTCAACGTCAGGAATTGGCAAAGTCTAGAATAGTCTAGATTATAAACCAAACTAAAACCATACTAGGAGTTTTAATTGAAAGTAAAAAAATGGCATTGTTGATTTTGTAAAATTTTCCAAAACCTGTGGTTCTTCGAGTGTTAATGTGTAATAATGGTGGATTATTAACCGTTAATACTTAGTGAACGTGCATAAGTGTAGGCAAATCATACAAAGTTGAAAAACGTGATTTTCACCTTCGCTCCAAAACTCCAATAGAAGTTCTAGTAAAGTTTCTACCTCTTTACTAGGGCATGACTTTACTATGACTGGACCTTGACTCTTTTACTTCACTTTGACTGTGACTAGGACTTAACATATGAAATACACTTGAAATATTATATTATTACTTGACACTGGCTAAATGCACGAGATTGCGAAGCCATAACTAAGAAGAAACTATACTAGTCGTTCCCGCCGAACTGAGATCTCGCGCCTATATTTTGCCTAAAAGAGAAAATATTTGGGGTTAATTGCTTATGAAAATGAAAATGAATAATGTTTATTTTGCAGCGGTTAGTGGTTAAAGTTTACAAACAATTTGATTAGTTTATACACATTATTTATACATTTTGCTAATCGCCGATGATAGATTACAGGTGAAAGGATATATCTATGGCCTTCACACTAGGCAAGCCTGTATCGTGAAGACCCAATACGGATAACAAATTACATTAGACAAATTAGTCAAAAACTCGTACGTACAGGTTACGTATATAGCGTTAATAGCGTTATTATAACCTTTTTCTTTTTAATAATTGTTTGATTTTATATTTATTGTTCAAGTGCAGGATATAACGGATATTATATGCAAGTTTTAGTTTTAAATATGTAGCCGTTTTTGAGATAGACCCCGGGACAGAATAGGTCTAAAAACAGTGACTTTCATGTCCTACCAAGTTGTTATTTTCCAACATCTACTTGCATAGCTCTTTTCTATGATTCCCACGGGTAGTAATCAAATTAAAAAAATATTTAGCCCCTACTTGGTAACCCCTTAAATTTATTATATATATTCATGTATATTTTAAATATTACTAGCTGTGCTCCGCGGCTTCGCCCGCGTGAGTTAAAAGTTGTGCTTGAACTTTTTCAGGGTTTATAATTTTGGATTGTTAGATTAATGGTTTGAATTCGCAGTCTCGTCTATAATCTACAAACGTCTACGTCTATAATAACAAACATTCACACACACACAAACTTTCGGATTTATAATATTAGTAAGATAAGATAAGAAAAAGTAAGATAAGATTTTTGGCTTTAGGCCATAGTTTCACAATATGCTCAGAAAATTTGAAGTTATTCGCTCACACAATCAAAGGAGGCAAACTGCACAAGCGCTTTCTAGCGACTACATAATATAGATATACCTAGAATTTGTATTAGAGTTAAGAAATGATTTAAAAAATATATGAAAAAAATGCGGCGCCAAGTTTCTTGCTAGGTTCTTCCCGAGATGGCCATAATTTTGCGAATCTGGCAGTAGAATCATTAACTTTCACAGGTGCTTCGTCGGGGCCCATGTGAATGAACGATTTTGATTTTCAATAACAGCCAAAACCAAGAACACAAATTTTCCATGGGGAGAAAACTTGTGCTTCCGCCGGGAATCGAACCCGATACCCTTAGAAAGTGAACGCCACTAGGGATGTTAAAAAATAATCGATTTTTATTTAAATCGATTATTATTTTCTTATAATCGATTTTTTATTATCGTTTTTTATAGTTGTATGAATCGATTTTTAATAAATCGATTATATAAATATTTATAGAATATATAATAGTACTAAATTGGTTTCCTAATTCCTTACCTTAAAATTTCATAGGATCGTTGCCTTTGATTTTTAGTTTTAAATTGGTTATTTTTTTATTCATATAATTTTATTTGATTTATGATATGATAAATAATTAATTTGAATCTCTTAGGTTTATTATTGGAATATGAAAGCATGTGCTTTTAAATAATACAAAAAAAAAACGATATTTTCGCAGAAATCGATTATTTTTATTAAAATCGATTATTAATTAATCGATTCTTTTACATTAATCTCGCATTCCTAAACGCCACCCGACTAAGCCAAAGAGCAGTTCAAAATATAGGCGCGAGATCTCAGTTTGGGACTAACTAGTATCATTAGAAGATCTCCGTTACCTCTGACATACACGAAGTATACTCCCCAGTCTGGCCATCACAGACGACCTGGTTTCCACCTCCACAATGGAAGGTGAAGATAACAATGGACATTCCGTCATTTGCAACGTCATTTTAATTAACGGCTCCGAACATTTTAAATCAGTAATTATACTAGTGTAATGATATTTGAACTGCCTGTTGGCTAAGTTGGGTGAGCGTTTGCCTTCTAAGCAGGGGTATCGGGTTCGATTCCCGGCGGGAACACAAGTTTTCTCCCCAAGGAAAATTTGTGTTTCTGGTTCTGGTTGTGATTGTGTGTGTGATGTGAATGTTTCATGCACCCACGGCACAAGTCATTGAACTTAGTGTGGGGCTGTGAGTGTGAAAGCGTTTATGTTTATGTTATGTTATGATAATGATTTTGTTGTGAAGTAACTGTAATCCGTGGGTTTGCTTGCGTTTCTGTTAATGATTGATCAGGATGAAAATAATCTAGACCCTTCTCCGTGCCTCATCAAAATCAATTGAACATGATTTGGACCTAAGTTCAAACTCTGGGTGGCACTGAACTTAGTTGGGTGGCGTTCGCCTTCTAAGCAGGGGTATCGGGTTCGATTCCCGGCTGGAACACAAGTTTTCTCCCCATGGAAAATTTGTGTTTCTGGTTCTGTTTGTGTGTGTGTGTGATGTGAATGTTTCCCATTACACCCAGAACCAGAAACACAAACTTTCCTTGAGGAGAAAACTGATTTCAAGCGGGATTCGAACCCGATACCCGCACCTTAGAAGGCGAGCGCTACCCAACTAAGCCAACGGGCAGATGATGATATATGTATAACACTCGCGATAGTTTTCAAACGCAAATTGATATTTTCAACCAACTTCAAAAAAGGTGGTTCTCAATTTGACTGTATGTTAAATTTTTTATGTATGTAACGCGATATCTCCGCCAATTATGAATCGATTTTGATTATTTTTTTTGGTGGATTATACTTCAGAGGTGGTCCCATATATATACATACTACCGAAATCGATCAAACCAAAACCAAAATATAAGCGGTGAAGTCGATTTTTTAAGCTTTGCTTGCGTTGAATTATTAAATCCTGATTCATAAACGCAGGCATAGCCGCGTGACAAAATATGCTATAACCATTTATTCTAATAAAACCCGAATTCATGGAAAATGTCTAAATTAATGAAGTATTGTTCATGGATGAGGTCACAGCGGCCCAGCTCATACAAAATGTATGTGTGCGATGTGAGTGTACAACGCTGAATAATCACATTCTAGCACGCACTGGTGTTTCGGAAATTCCATCTCGTTACTCACAATTATCAAACTAACAAACACATCACACTATGCACATATACATACACATGTTCTACTTTTCAACCGACTTCAAAAAAAGAGGTTCTCAATTCGACTGTATAAGTATTCGATATGTATTTTTTTTGTATGTATGTTACGATCTCCGCCAATTATGAATCGATTTATATGTTTTATTTTTTGGTAAATTAAATTTTTTTTTGTTTGGTATATAACACATCGGAGGTCCCATACAAATTTTATCGAAATCGGTCCAGCCAAAACCAAAATATGTATAAGCGGTGAAGTCGGTTTTTACCGACTGCCCAAAAAAGGAGGAGGTACTCAAGTCGACTGTATTTAATTTTTTTTATTTGTCTTACCTCATAACTTCTCTCCACGTGAGCCGATTTCGAAAACTTTTTTTTAGTTTGTAATATGTTGCCTTCTAATTGGTCCCATTTAAATTTGACCAAGATCTGATCAGTAGTTCTTGAAATATCGTCAATAATGTCTATTTAGTGACGAATAATGCGTACTTTGACGATGTTCTGGTTTACCCGACTTCAAAAGTTACCTCACAACTTCTTTCGTTGTGGGCCGATTTTGATGATTCTTTTTTTATTTGAAAGCTGGTGGATCAAGGTTCCGATGATAAAGCGGTGAAGTCGGTTTTTAAAGCTTTGCTTGCATTTAATTATTTTAAGCTTTGCTTGCGTTTAATCAGTAGGTACTTTCTTGGTTTAGCCGCGGAATGTCTAATTCTCAAAATGGCATATGAGTCTTAAAAGGACTAATTCTACAATTGGCAAGTTCATACAATGAAAAATTGTTGAAATGCCCAATGTTCTCTACAATTCTACAATTGGAAAGTGATTCACTCTTGACTCGAAGAACAAAGACGCGTTCAATGAGTTCCAATCCCTTGTAGTACGGATGATAAACGTAAATATAAACGCTTTCACACTCACAGTCCCACACTAAGTTCGATGACATGTGTCGTGGGTGCCGGAAACATTCACATCACAATCACAACCAGGACCAGAAACACACCTTGAGGTTTAATTGTGTTCCCGTCGGGAATCGAACCCGATACACTTGCTTAGAAGGCGAACGCTCACCCAACTTAGCCAACGGGTAGTTCAAAGTAGAAGCGAAACGCTTAGAGCGAGCTGGATGTATGTCAACTATAAATGTATGACGCTTGACTGTTTGTCTTGTCGTTAGATGGTAAAATAATTATATATGTATATAATCATTTATGTATATTTTTTATTTTTACTAATCATCTAACTTTCTTTTGTCTCTCTCCCTCTCTATACCATTTTGATGCACGCCTACACCCCTCTTCTCGTCTACCATGTGTGGTTGACTGGTAGAGAATGCCCCTAGCATTAAGTCCACCTATTGTACTTTTGTGCAATAAAGAATTTAAAAAAAAAATGAAAATGAAAAAACTTAACTAATTTGTAACACTCCATGTACTTATAACTAGGTATAGTAATAGTAGGAACACTATTGTGTGTCAACACAGCATCTTATATTATAACTTGGCTCATACAGGTGGTTCATAAATAAACTATGCTGATCAGATATTTGTTGTGTACATGGATAAACCCTAACTCCTAACTAGGTTGCCCTGTGTGTAGGATATCAGTGCTCTCCCGCCATCTCACAAATAGGTACTTTACTGTATAGTTTATTGTAGATTGTACAAACAATTTAATTATACTTGGATAATAATAATAATTAAAGACATATATTTATTTGTGGCAAAAAATTCAATTGACAAAAGGGTACAAATAGTTTTTTTTAATAGTTTTTTTTTATTTATAAATATTTCTGTGATTCCAGGCGTGGCACAAAGGTTGTTTCAAATGCCAGGAGTGCGGCATGACTCTCAACATGAGGACCTACAAAGGATACGGAAAACTGCCTTATTGTGAATCGTAAGTACCTTATCTACCTTATCTTATCTGTACAATAAGGGTTCCGAAGTATTAAAAAATTATTAAACGCAAGCAAAGCTTAAAAAAACCGACTTTACCGCTTTTTCTTCAGAACCTTCATCAGACTCAACGTATTAAACACGCATTATTGACAATAAATCAAAAACTAGTGATCAGATCTTGACGAAATTGAAATGGGATCACATGGAAAGCACCAGCTTTGAAATAAAAAAAATATCATCAAAATCGGAGCACATAGAAAGAAGTTATGAGGTAACTTTTGAAGACGGTTAAAAACGAGAACATCGTCAATGTATTCCACATAATACGCATTATTGAGGATTACTCAAAAACTACTAGTCAGATCTTAATCAAATTTAAATGTGACCAATTGTAAAGCAAAATCTATCAAACAAATAAAATATTTAAAATCGGTTCACGTGGAACGAAGTTATGAACAATAAATATAAACTACTACCGATCCGCCCCGGCTTCGCCCGGGTGTGATAAATGAAGAACCGCTCGACCGCTTTTGTGCAAACTTCTCATAAACCATCTACTAAATAGTCCGAACAAAGCCTAAACATTTGGTTTGGATAGGTGAGCCCGTTCTTGAGTTATAAAATAACAACGAAAAGTGGCATTGATTTATTTATATATATATATATATATATATAGATAGATATAATTAAAAACAACATACAGTCAAATTGAGAACCTCCTTTTTTGAAGTCGGTTGAATAGGGCATGGAGGAATTATATTTTATCATGCACATAATTCATGAGCACACTCTAAAATGTAAGCAATAGAATACCGACAGGCTTGCTAGGTAAGTTTAACAGAAAATATAGGTAATAGGTGTTAAATAATAATTCACATCGTTCTCCGTAATAAACTAATCATAGTCTTTCCTTTACAATCGACTCAACAATACATGAATCTACTACAAAAACATAGGGTCGTTGTACGAGCTCATTGTCTTTACTTGTTTATTGTTTAACTACTACTAGTGAATTCTACAGTAGTAACTAGTCGTTCGCGCCGAACTGAGATCTCGCGCCTACATATTGCCTCATAGAGAAAAACTTTTAAGGTTACTTGCTTATAACTTGTTTTCTATATAATAATTGTTTGATTTCTGTATTTTAAGTTCAAGTTCAGGATATAACGGATATTATACTTAAGTTTCAGCGTTCAGTGTGAAGCCGCTTTTGAGATAGACCCAGGCACAAAATAGCACTGAAAACAGTGACTTTGGTGGTCTACCAAATCGTTATTTTCCAACATAGATTTATTTTAAAACTGCTTTCGTACTCTACGTCAAGCCCTTTTCAGCGATACCACGACCCACAATGCTAGATAAAAAAAGGTTTTGCTCCCCACCTCCATGTATGGGAGCCCCCTTAATGTTTTCATTTATATAATTTTAAATGTCATTTCTGGCTTTGGGCCAGAATTTGAAGTCATACGCTTATATGGTTTAGATGCCTCTGACAGACAACTTGATATATCGCTTCGCTCGATCAATTACTGGTAGTTTTTTTTTTTTTTTTTTTTATTTGTGACAGGCTATTGTTTGACCACTATCTCACCTGATGGTAAGTGACGATGTGATCGAAGTTAGTTCTGGCACTAGTAATTATTTAACTAGTGACTCTTTTTTTTTTTTATTCATGATAGGCAAACTTTTGACCACAATCTCACCTGATGACTCTGAGAGATGAAAAACTCGCGTATTTTACGAAATGGCTGAAATATGTATTTTTACGTTTTCAACTACTTTTTTTATTCAGAATAGTGGTTTTTTTTATTCAGAATAGTACATGGTAGGCCTGCAGTAGAGGAAAACTCCGGAAATCCGTCGGACATACGAAAGCAATTTTGCCCAAGCTGAAACGTAGACGCTTCGCTCGCGCTTCGTGCTCGCTCGGTCAATAACCGTTATCAATGACACGACTTACGACGTATTATTGTTTATACGCAATTTGTTGACTCACAATACGTAATGTTCTGTGAATGTTTATGTTTTCTGATTCAATATTTACGAACAAAAGATTATATTCATATCGAGGTAAACAATAGTTTTGACCCGTGTTGTCATCGTGTCTAGAAAATGGCTTCGCTGATTTACAGCATAGATAGATAGATATATAAACTCTTTATTGAACACCACAAATACATGGCAAGGAATAATCACAAGCTTTTATTTTGAGTTTTGCCGCGAAGGTGAAAAAATGGCGTGGTTGATTTTGTAAAATTTTCCAAAACCTGTGATTCTTCGAGTGTTAATGTGTAATAATGGTGGATTATTAACCGTTAATACTTAGTAAATGTGCATAAGTGTAGGCAAGTCATACAAAGTTGAAAAACGTGATTTTCGCCTTCGCTCCAAAACTCCAATAGAAGTTCTAGTAAAGTTTCTACCACTTTACTAGGGCATGACTTGACTATGACTGACTACTTGACTTTGACTGTGACTTGTGACTAAGACTTTTATTATGAAGAAAAGAAATTGTTAATATTTGTTTAATATTTCGACTGAAGGACTATGCATCCATGGTCATGAAATAATTAAAAAAAAAAGCGTTTATTTAACTTGCAATATAAGTATTAAGTATGTTTGTTCAAGTGGAATCTTGCAACTCAATTTTGAAGCAGATATCTTCAACTAATTGAGCTGAAATTTTGTATTCACGTTTAGTTTGGATGACGTTATTCTAAATCCAAAATGGCGGAACACGCATAATGGCGGACCAGTTATTTTTGATGCGCTCCTATATTATGTATATCAAATGAAAGGGCTTGCTGAGAATAACTCGAAAAAAAAAGTTTACTCTAAATCCTATATGGCGGAATTCTAAAAGCTTGTTTTTAAAACAGTTTTTAATAAGTAGCTTATTTTGAATTAAGTTGACAATCGCAACCGCCGCGCCCGGTCCGATTATGATTGAGGGAACCTAATTGGATAGGTTGACACTTCATCACATTAATGTTTATGGTTTTTTTTTTAATTTGTGACAGGCTAGTGTTTGACCCCTATCTCACCTGATGGTAAGTGACGATGTGATCGAAGCTGGTAAACACACTAGACCTGGAATACGCAGGCTCTCAAGGATAACTGCCGGAACACCGTATTTGGCTTGGCGGCAGACTTTCAACTTGATGGTGGTAAGCTACTTTGGTAGCAAGCCAGACGAGCAACTCACAAAATGCTCTACCACCTCTCAAATGTCACCTGATTAGCACCACCCGGGGACCACGTGTAGGGAGTCAGACTTAAGGGGTATCCTCCTACGGACGTGGGTGACTCAGCCCCCAACTCTATTTCATATCTTCTCACTTTTATAGCATCATTGGGGCTAAGGCATAAGCTATAGCGACGATAATAAGATTGTTGAGTCCAGATTGCAAAGCCTCGGTCACAGACGTATGGTCGCAAGTCTATCGGTATTCTATCGTTTGCATTTTGGTGAGTGTGCGCAGGAATTACATGAGCTAATTCTACCATGCCCGTTTTCAACCGAATTCAAAAAAGGAGGTTCTTAATTCGACTATTTTTTTTTATGTTGTTACCCGATATTTCCGCCAATTATAAATCGATTTTGATGTTCTTTTTTTGTTTAGTAGAGTATATACTTTGAGGTGGTCCCATATAAATTTTATCGAAATCGGTAAAGCCAAAACCGAAATTTGTTGAAGCTTTGCTTGCGTTTCAATTATACCATCTCATCTGTCATAAATCATAAACGTCATCCATTTATGGATGACATACCTACGTTCATCATCCGTACAGCGAAGGAGTGGAACTAATTGCCTGCGTCATTGTTCCCCGAGGGGTATAATCTGGGAGTCATTAAATCAAGAGTGAATAAGTATCTTCTAGGCAAGCATGTCACATCTTCGGCCGCATCAAAACTTTCCAACAGGTGAGATAGTGGTCAAATAAGGAAGAGAATACTTAAAAGAGGGTCCCAAACGCATAAAATGTAACTTAGATTTAGTTCACTGAAATAAATATTTTAAATTTGTATTTTTTGTATTGCTTGATAACAAATTTAAGTAGCTTATTGAGACAGCAGGAAAAAAAATTCTTGCCTATTTAGCATAAAAAAACATCTCGCGGAAAAGTCGTTCAACATTTGAGTCGTATTATGTAATCATTGGATGCCATGAGTCACTCATGAGGCGAGCTAGAATTAGGTTAGGACGTTTTCCTGTCCTTGTGCTCGTCTGGAATATTAGGCATGATTGATACAGCAGATGACTTATAAATACATTAGAGTCAGACTTGGTGTTTTCCAATACTTTATACACACTTAAAAGCTACGTATAGACAAACTTATAGATACTCACTCTTTTTACCCGACTGCGCGACGGAATAAAGGGTAATGTGTTT
Source organism: Lomographa bimaculata (assembly GCA_948107665.1). Taxonomy (NCBI): domain Eukaryota; kingdom Metazoa; phylum Arthropoda; class Insecta; order Lepidoptera; family Geometridae; genus Lomographa; species Lomographa bimaculata. The sequence goes on along the minus strand of OX403612.1, from coordinate 3,563,450 downwards.
ATCAGTATATATTTGGGGGCATTAATTACGTAAGGCATTTAGGTCAAGCCGAACCTCACCCAATCTCACGTGAGGAAGAGGGGGGTCTCGTTAAATATCACGTAATTACTTTTTCCGCATTAAGCATAAACGCTTTCACACTCACAGCCCCACAGTAAGTTCTATGACTTGTACCGTGGGTGCAGGAAACATTCACACTACACAACCAGAACCAGAAACACAAATTATCCTAGAGGAGAAAACTTTCGTCAAATACCATGTAAGTAATTACTTTTTCCGCATTAAACATACTGCTTTCACACTCACGGCCCCACACTAAGTTCTATGACTTTTAATCGTGGGTGCAGGAAACATTCACACCACACACACAATCACAACCTGAACCAGAAACACAAATTATCCTAGAGTAGAAAACTTGTGTTTCAGTCGGGAATCGAACCCGACACCACAGCTTAGAAGGCGAGCCACCCAACTAAGCCAATTAGCAGTTCAACTTAATGAGTAGCCTGTATATCAAAATATGTTCACAATTTTTTTTTTTTTATCGAACATCGGTGTAACCTGAACACAGTTAACGATCCTTAGCTATGTAGCCTGAAGTATTATCCTACTAATATTATAAATCCGAAAGTTTGCGTGTAAGCGTGTAAGTATGTTTGTTCCCTCTTCACGCTTTAACGGCTGAACGGATTTGGAATGTTTAAGATTATACCTAGAATTAACACAAAGGCCACTTTTTAACTTGATAATAGCGGGCGAAGCCGCGGGGCACGGCTAGTGTGTTATATTTTCCCAGCTATTAGAGGATTTTCCGTAGTGACGCGTCACGTTTACATTTTAATTGAATCACTCGTGGTTTTGTAGTTGCGTCACTGCAGCGGACATGTTGGGTACCAGCAATGATGCAACGCGTTGCATAAATTGACGCATTGCAATAGGGAGTATATTATGCATTTTATAGTACGATATCAATATGAAAGAAATTAAAAGGGGATTACATACAAATTAGGTTCACATTTTTCGCAGTCGATTTTTTTTATTGTTAACCGCCTTCCAAAAAAAGAACGAAGTTCTCAATTCGACTGTATTTTTTTTTTATTTTTGTATGTGTTTTACCTCATAACTTTCTTTCGTTGTGAGCCGATTTTGATATTTTTTTTTATTTGATAGCTGGAGCTTATCATGTGGTCCCATTTAAATTTGATAAGGTCTGACTCGTAATACTTTTTGAGCTATCCTCAATAATGCGTATTCTGTGGACTACATTTATGATATTCTCGTTTTTAACCGACTTCAAAAGTTACCTCATAACTTCTTTCGTTGTGAGCCGATTTTGATAATTATTTTTTTATTTGAAACCTGGTGCTTTCAAATTAAAAATAATAAATGTACTATCTTTCTTTCTTTCTTTCAATTTATAGGAGCTAATACTAGTGCTAAACACACTAACAAGGCTCTAAGTTGACATGGGTGGATCAGCACTTTGTCCGTCCGTCTGTCAGACGCATTTAGTTTAAGCGAATAACTTCAAATTCTAAGAGAATATGTAAAGCTGTAGTATAAAGCAAAAAAAGTTTTTTCTGCCTGTGTGATGTTTTGTTTACGCTTTCACACTCACAGCCCCACACTAAGTTCGATGACTTGCGTCGTAGTTGCTGAAAACATTCATATCACACTTACAATCGTGACTAGTACCGGAAACACAAATAACGTACGTATCTGCCAAAAGTGGGTTAAAATTTCAAAATCACCAACAAGATTTAAGACCACACGCGCGTACATTTCCTCACAAAAATCAAACAAACGCATTACATAACTCCGAACAAGAGTAGCCACGACTAAACGTTCAAATTGTATTAACAGCTCATGTAACGAAAGTGAAATTAAATAGGCGGTGACTCACACTTTATTGTCTGTACAGGCACGTACAAAACGTATTGCGCTATTCTGTCTTCTAGTTTTGAAATGAAAACTTCTTTAGCGGCGTTGTGCACTTTTTCGTCGTCCACCCCTTTGTCAGTCCGTCCGTCCGTCTGTCAAAGGCATCTAGCATCTAAACCATATAAGCGAATGACTTCAAATTCTCATAGAATATGTGAAACTAGCCCAAAGCCAGAAATGACATTTAAAATTATATAAATTAAAATATTTTTGAAGTGAAAACTTCTTTAGCGGCGTTGTGCACTTTTTTGATATGGGTAAAAAAAATTAAACTCTCGTCAGGACACGTAACCTGATCGAAAATTCGTAGTCGAAGGAGAGGAAGTAATATCCCCCTCTCTTACTACCGCGCGGCGAAAATATATGCCTGCTCCTGCTGTTTACAACCTAAATGTTCAAGCTTTTACTTCTGCCGGCACTCCCGGAGTGCAACCCGTTGTTTTTTTTCTATTGCATGGCTTCTATAGCGGGCCTTGAGCGTGGAGACCGAATCCAGAAATTCCGTAACGAAAATAACCTAACACCCCCCACTCCGACCGGCACAGCGGTGATACTTTTTAGTTTTGCCATCTATCGATGCATAGCAGAACTTTTAATGACTTTTTTTGAAATATCACGCTTGTCTCTTTCGTTTAGCAGCTCGCCTCTAGGTGGCAGGAAAAAAAATACTGCATAAATAAAATAAATAAATACATAATTATGATTGCATAAGTTGATAAAAAATGCTATGCAATAGCTTTACCGCGGCAGTCCCCGAGTGCCACACGTCTTTTTTTTTTTTGTTATTAAGAGAAGAGACTAGCCAGTCGCTTGTTTGATGGTAAGCGGCACGCTTTACATTACAGTTTAGTGCCGCCCAGAATTTGATCTTATAGAGTTTGCTCGTCACATATTAGATGTTTAGTCTCTTTTAGCCTTTTCACTGGAAAGATTGCTCTTAAACCCTGCATGTTTGCTCACTACTGCTTAGTGGTTGAATTTCTGGCAATGGTGTGCTACTCCTGGCGGACTGTGCAAAAGAGTCATACTACGTTCTTTTAGTTTTTTTTTCTTTAGTTACAAATTATAATATTTATAATTTCCTAAGCGACACCGCTATACGGTTGACATTCCACATATGCGGACGAAGCGTTTTGCTTCCACATTCTTTATGCGAACCGCTAAGGAGTGGAACTCCTTAGCTGAGTCTGTGTTTCCTGATAAATACAATATGGGAGTCTTTAAGTCGCGAGTGAATAGGCATCTTCTAGGCAGGCGTGCTCCATCGTCGACCGCGTCATCGCTTACCATCAGGTGAGATAGTGGTCAAACGTTTGCTTATACATATTGAATAAAAAAAAATGAAAATCATTCATTTGTCTAGATTAGATAAAAAATGATGTTATAATTTAGCTTTTTTTTTGCGTAATTACGTGGAGTAAATCAGTAGATAATTTATTAATTAACCAAGGAACTACGTAGCTAAGATTCATCAATATCGTTCACATAGAAAAAATTTTAGAGTTAACACACATTAACAAAAATACAGTTGAATTGAGAACCTCATTCTTTTTTAAGTCGGTTATAAACAATACTTATTTATTATGCTGGATAATAAACTGTATTTTCATGTTCTTTAGCTTCAGCTAAGGTGTAGTCAAATAACTTGTTGCTCAATTAAAGAAAGAAGCCAATAAAAAGTTTATAATTAGATTTTAAAACTAAGTAGGTTACATATTATTATTAATAATAATAATATTTATTGTAGATATAAAATATTTCCTATATCCATAAAATATTTCCTATCTTTGAATATATGAATATTTACGGCACCGCTGACATAAAACATCGAAATGAGTAAGAAAGCGTTTATTTGATAGTTCCAATTTTTTTTTTATGACAAATAGGCTAGCATTTGACCGCTATCTCACCTGATGGAAAGCGACGATGCGGTGGACGGTGGGACATGCTTGCCTAGAAGGTACCTGTTCACTCTTGACTTGAAGAGGCCTAAGTTATACTTATCGGGAAACAAGAACGAAGGCAGGGTATTCCACTCCTTTGCAGTTCGCATTATAAAAGTAGAGGCAAAACGCTTGGTTCTAATCTGAGGAATATCCACCATAAAAGGATGAATTGTTTTAGTACGCCTTGTTGTCCCATGATGGAAGGGAGCTGGAGGAATAAAATCATGCAGTTCTGTCGCACACTCTCCGAAATGTATCTGTATAAAAGCTGGTTAAACATAAGATTTCCTTAACACTTTTCTTCACAATTATACATTTAAAACACCGCAAGCATACTAATTGATAGACCATATTGGTCAATAAAATCCCATCTCTATGCCCGCTGCACACGTTTCATAAACATATGTGTAAACCGATTAGCCATAAAATTACAATGCTTAACTGATTTGCACGTTATAGTTTGAGAGGTGTCGGTGTCACTCCCTAAGGTCGAGTTTTTACCCGACTGCAAAGAAAATTTTATTATAAACTCGTATCTTTTTTTGCCCGATAGGCAAGCATTTGACCACTATCTCACCTGATGGAAAGTGATGATGCGGTCGAAGATGTAGTATGCTGGCCTAGAAGTGGCGGAATATGGAGCACTATTTGTCATAACTCTCACTAGCTAATTGTACCCATATTCAAGCAAATAAAGATTTTGTATTTGTATTTGTATTTAAGTTACTTATTCACTCTTGGCTTGTAGACTCCCAGATTATACCGTTCGGGGAACAAATACGAGGGCAATGTGTTCCTCTCCTTCGCAGTACGAATTATAAACGTAGAAGCAAAACGCTTCGAGCGAACTGGAGGTCAACCGTATATAGATGACGTTTGACAGTTTTTCTTGTTATTAGATGGTAAAAAGGTCATGGTGGAATTCACTCATGTAATTCCTGCGCACACTCTCCAAAATGTAAACGATAGAATACCGATAGGCTTGCGACCTAATGCCATTTAAGCCTGTTCAGCATACTACATTTTGACACTATGTTGTTTAGGTCAATTGTTAAGGTTTTGATGCTTAACCGACTTTACAAAAATGAAGAGGTTTTCAAATCAACTCGTTTTTTTATGTGTTTTACCTCATAACTTCTTTCTGAGTGAACCGATTTTAATGCTTATTTTGTTTGAAAGCTGGTACTTCCCATGTGGTTCCCACTTGTGGTCAAATTTTAATCAAGATCTGATCGGTAGTTTTTGAGTTATTCTCAATAATGCTTATTTCATTCATTTAATCAGATCAAGGGTTTCGAAAACAAAAGCAGTGACGTCGGTTTTTTTAAGCTTTGCTTGCGTTTAAATTTTTTATTAACACTATTGTCTTGAGACGAATTGTATAGACCCTAACAAGAGTGACCCTCACCTCTCCACAGTTGAAATATTCTCACGTGAGCGACTGTTCCGCAACAATTATGTCATGCGATCGGCTGTTTTACGGTGCATTGACTTGTTAACTCTTATAATTACTTAAATAAACATTATCTATCACTATAGTTAAGGTAGGAAAAGAAGCTAGCGCGAACCTGTCTTGCCCCACTTGCGCGAGGGACTGCTCACGGGGGAGGGGAGAGGGGAGGGGGGGGGTTTAGTGGGTTCAAGCCCCACATACCCCTTTCCTTCACCCCTGGGAAGCTTATATTTTGGTTTTGGCTGGATCGATTTCGATAAAAAATATGTGGGACCTCCTCTGAAGTATACAAACAAACGCATTCACACTCACAGCCCCACACTAAGTTCAAAGACTTGTATCGCAGGTGCCGGAAACATTCACATCACACACACATTACACCCAGAACCAGAAGCACAAATATCCCTTGTGAAGGAATTTGTGCTCCTGCCGGGAATCGAACCCAGGACACATAATCTACCAAACCAAAAAAAAATTGATAATTAGTCCACAAATGGTGGAGAAAATAAGTCATTACGAGTATATTTACTTGTGAACTGGTCGTTGGCTTAGATGGGTGGAGTTTGCCTTCTAAGCAGAGGTGTCGGGTTCGATTCCCGGCTGAAGCACAAGTTTTCTCCCCAAGGAAAGCTTCTGTTTCTGGTCCTGCTGAATTTTGATTACTGTCATGTATTTAGTAACACTCGCATAATGAAGACAAATCGATTGACGTAAAAATCATCAAAATCGGCCCACGCGTTTGGTCTCTGGAGTGCCACAAAGAAACAAACAATACAATACAATACAAAAACTCTTTATTGACACCAAAAGATAGATACAACTTACAGAGAAACTTATAAAGATAGGTACAATGGGCGGTCTTATCGCTAAGAGCGATCTCTTCCAGACAACCTTTGGATGGAAATATAAACGAAAAGACAATGTAGGGATGGTGGTAAACATACATGATAAACACATTACTCTCCTTTACATCGCGCAGTCGTGTAATAAAGAAGCTGGGAAGCCGCCAGGGGGAAATACACAATACATTCCAAGGGGGACGTCAGTGCAGGCTTTATTGCCCCTATCACAAATAAGAATTAGCAGTGGCGGGCTCCTGATCCCTCTGATCACCGATGCCTCTAAATTACAGCTCTTTGAAAGACCGTATCAGAGCTTTTTTTTACCGACTTCCCAAAAAAGGAGGAGGTACTCAAGTCGACTGTATTTTTATTTGCTTTTTTTCTTTCTTTTTTTTTTTGTGTTACCTCATAACATCTCTCCACGTGAGCCGATTTCGAAATTTTTTTTTTGTTTGAATGATGTTGCTTTCTAATTGGTCCCATTTAAATTTGATCAAGATCTGATCAGTAGTTTTTGAAATATCGTCAATAATGTCTATTTTGTGACAAATAACGCGTACTTTGACGATGTTCTCGTTTACCCGACTTCAAATGTTACCTCATAACTTCTTTCGTTGTGAGCCGATTTTGATAATTCTTTTTTTTATTTGAAAGCTGGTGCTTTTTATGTAGTCCCATTGAAATTTGATCAAGGTCTGATTTCTAGATTTTGAGTTATAGTCAATAATGCGTGTTTATACATTAAATCTGATCAAGGTTCCGATGATAAAGCGGTGTAGTCGGTTTTTTTAAGCTTTGCTTGCGTTTAATTATTACTCAAATTTTTTTAAATGCTAGAATGTTGTCATTTGACCATTATTCAACAATAAATAAAAAAGTTATAAGCAATTAACCTCAAAAGGTTTTTGTCTATTAGGCAAAATGTAAGTAGTCATTAACTTCATGAGTGCCTCTATGGGGCCCATGTGAATCATTTTTATTTTGAGTACGGCTAAGAAAAGTAGTCTTAATGGAGAAGCGTACCACCACGCTGACGTGATTCGGCCACTTAGTCCGCCCGATCGGACGACGTAACAAATCGAAATTGTCTTACGTACCATTATTTACACTTTTACTGGTTACTTTGAGGAAGCGTTCTTTTTATCTATACCTAATTATAATGACGCAAAACTGCGCGTTTCGCTTCGACAATTTAATTGATCACTTCATTTCTATATTTTTATGCAAAAAAATGAATTTATTCATAAGAAAACACGTTATTTATCAGTATTGAATGGAAGCAAAAACTATAGCTTAAAATATGCCTTAGACATTGGATGGGCAGCTTAAGTAGTTAGGACATAGACGAATCTCCAGCTCCATAATTCAAGTAAATTTGTTTGATTTCCAGGCACGTACCAAAAGCGAAACACACCACAATGGCGGAAACGCCAGAGCTGAAGCGAATAGCCGAAAACACGAAGATACAGAGCAACGTCAAGTATCACGCCGACTTCGAAAAGAGCAAGGGAAAATGCACACAGGTAAATAAACTAGTATTCTAAACATCAAGCCGGTCAAGAAGACCTCACTGGCGTCTAATATTCGCCCAAGCCGATCTTACCTGCACATGTTACCCTGAACAACCGCCCATGCTGACTAAATTTCGTAGTACGCTGCATAGTTCAAACGCATTACAATCATATTCCACACTAAGTTCAAAGACATGTATGGAGGGTGCCGGCAACATTTTTATCACACACACATTTACACCCAATACCAGAGGAACAAATGTCCCTTGAGAAGGAAAATTGTGCCCTGGCCTGGAACTGAACCAAGGTCCACTGCGCAGAGGACAGAGGCCTGCTCACACGTGGTATACCGAGTATCCGCCAAGCCAAATTCAAATTTGGTACGCCTAATATCCGCCCAAGGCGATCTCACCTGGACGTGGGTCGCCCACTGATGATTGATGATACAACCCTACACATACTTGTCTCAATTCTTACCTTACATCCTTTACTTTATTACCCTTCTTTGGAGATGTTTACATGCATGGGAACGCAGCCTCCAGGAACCACGCTACCCCGGGCCTCGGGGTAAATAATCTTTGCCAGATCTTTGAGGCAAAGATTTACTTTTGTCTCTAGATGTCCCTCAAATTGCAGAGCCTCCTGGCAAAGACCTGCGCCTCTATCCATATCCAACCTTTTCAAATGGTAGCCTTCTTCTCTTTTAAGGTAGCAGACGACCCTGAAACCCTGCGCATGAGAGCGAACACGCGCATCATCTCCAACGTGGCTTACCACGGAGACCTCGAGAAGAAAGCGCAGATGGAGAAGCAGCGGCAGAACAACGAGAACGGCGGGCTAGTCGGTAAGGAGTCCAACTTTCTGCTATTTTCATATTTGGTGGTGGAGATAACGATGCATACCTTTAAACGACAAGCGAGGCGACATTTAGCAAACGTATTATATTATTATATACATAAGGTTGTTCATTATTCGCTTTTAAAAAAGCCGTGTAGTTAAAACTCAGTTTTCGAGTCCCCCTTTTGAGGGTTGCCTAGCACGTCCTTTCCGTCCCAGGGGTGAAAGAAAAAGGCTGTGTGGTCGAACCCACTAAAAACTCCTTCGTGAGCAGTCCCTCGACGAGGTGGGGCAATAAGGTCGTGATAGCAGTCACTATTTTGCCCCAGCCTATTTTAAACCGGGCCTTGCTTACTAAGTCCAGACGTGTGGAGCCGTGCAAGTCGGTGAAGAGCCCTCGAGCCTGGCTATCTAACCTCAAACAAAATATGTTCAATATAGAGGCACTGTAATGGACAAGCGTGACGCTTACCATCAGGCAAGTGACTTGCTCGTTTCATCACTCAATTACCATAAAAAAAATAACCTGAACTGATAAATCGAGGGCAATGACCCACCGCGAGGTCAATGTACGGCCCAGCTGTGAATAATGAACGACCTTATTTTAGCGTAAGCAGTTCAACATATGTTTTCGAGTTCAACAACTCGCAAACTGATGTTCCATTCCCGTCGCTTCGCTTGTCGTGTTCAGGAAAGCAGAATAAGTCTTATTGATGTGTCGTGGTGACGTGACTTAACAAAACATATATTTAAAAAAAAAACATTTAAATTGCCTTAGAAATAATTAAACGCAAGCAAAGCTTAAAAAGAGAGTTTTGCCGCGAAAGTGAAAAAATGGCGTTGTTGATTTTGTAAAATTTTCCAAAACCTGTGATTCTTCGAGTGTTAATGTGTAATAATGATGGATTATTAACCGTTAATACTTAGTGAACGTGCATAAGTGTAGGCAAATCATACAAAGTTGAAAAACATGATTTTCACCTTCGCTCCAAAACTCCAGTAGAAGTTCTAGTTAAGTTTCTACCACTTTACTAGGGCATGACTTGACTACGACTGGACCTTGACTCTTTTACTTGACTTTGACTGTGACTAGGACCTATAATATGAAATACACTTGAAATATATTATCACTTGACACTGGCTAAATGCATAAGATTGCGAAGCCAAAACTAAGGAAAAAAAAAAAAGCTTAAAAAACTGACTTCACCGCTTTAACTTCGGAACCTTGATCAGATTTAATGTATTAAACACGCATTATTGACGATAACTCAAAAACTAGATATAAGATCTTGATCAAATTTAAATAGGACCAATTAGCAAGCAACATCTTTCAAACTAAAAAAAAATCGAAATCGGCTCACGTGGAGATAAGATATGAGGTAACACACATAAAAAAATACAGTCGACTTGAGTACCTCTTCCTTTTTTGGGAATTCGGTAAAAACTGAACATTTGCAAGTAGAACCTGAAAGTTCCATACTTCAAAGCCAAGTTTGAATCGCAAGAAAATTAGAATAAACCCGCAGAAGTAACTATTGTATATATATCTTTATCCTTACTAATATTATAAACGCAAAAGTTTGTATGTATGGATTTGTTACTCTTTCACGTAAAAACTACAGAATTAAAAAATAAAAATAAAAATGCGTTTATTTACAGATGAATTAACACTTAAGTACAGTTGATTTAGCATACAAAATATAGGTATTGTGAATGTTTTCTGTGGGCCCCAATCTAGGCAAAGCCTTGTATCTTGGGCGCCCGTTATCTAGCAATAACTTATTAAGATTGATTTAATGAAACTTTACAATAATATAGCTTACACATCAGAATAACACGCAGGCTACAATGTATAAAGATACACAATATCAGAATATCTTATTGTCCAAAATATAACGATAAGTGTCAAGTAAGTAGGAAAAAAATCAGCCATCTGAAAGAAAGAAAGAAAGAAAATATATTTATTTGTGACAATAAACACCTAACAACAATAAAATAGAAAATAAAATAAATAGTTAAACATAAAAAATAATTGGTGCCATTGCCACAAATCGGTTCCAACTCAGCATAAATGTTGATCAAACGATCAGCGCTGGTCTTCCGTTGGGACCGGATTTGTTGTGACGACACGGACTACCTACAACAACACAAACGACTCACAATAAAACAATAATAATAATAATTTGAGTAACAAAATTATCTTAAAATTATTATTAATATTATAATCTGCGAGCTATTCTGGCGTGCGCTGCAAAATAGTTAGACACGTATATATGTATTATGGAAATGTATATCTTAAATAGTCCTCCAAAAAAGCTCACGACAGCATATATTTTAAATAGATATGTGGATAAAAATAAATAGGTATAAAGAAAGATAGGACCTTGGAGAAGAAATTAAGCTACATGAAGTACTAATCCTGCGCAGACGAAGTCGCGGGCACAAGCTAGTATTACTATCCTACTTCCTACTAATATTATAAATCCGAAAGTTTGTGTGTAAGTGTGTAAGTATGTTTGTTCCCTCTTCACGCTTTAACGGCTCAACGGATTTGGATGAAATTTGGAATGTACATAGCTTATACCTAGGATTAACACATAGGCTACTTTTTAACTTGATAATAGCGAGCGAAGCCGCGGGGCACGGCTAGTGATTATATAGGCGAAGATTACTGTGCCCTCGGTGGAAGGAATACGTGTATATATATATATATATATAGGTACGTGATTTATCGACAGACTCTCTAGACTCACTTAGCCAATGGTGTATTTGGTTGGATAGACTACATATACCACTTTAAAATCAAATAAAAATCGTTTATTCACATGGGCCCCAAAGAGGCACTCATGAAAGTTAATGATGCTACACCACAACACATTAATATGATTTTAATTTGTTTCTGTGATGTTTGTACGTTGTATATAATAATTGTTGGTTTGGTCTCGTTTTATATGTGCCATTGTGTAAGATGTTTTTGCAAGTGTAAAATTTTTGCCGTGGTAATGAAAGATAGGAAACGTGTTAAAAATTTAAAATTGTCGAAAACGTTGAACTGCCCGTTGGATGACTTGGTTCCACGTTCGCCTTCTAAGCAGGGGTATCGGGTTCGATTCCCGGCGGGAACACAAGTTTTCTCCCCAAGGAAAATTTGTGGTTCTGGTTGTGATTGCGTGTAATGTGAATGTTCCAAATTTCCACGACATAAGTCATCGAACTTAGGAAATCAAAAAAAAACAAGTTACAAACGAAATACAAACTCAATTTGAAAATATAGCAATTTTGACCCTACGCTTGCAAAAACATCTTCCCATCACACATTGTCTGTCCGTGGGAAACTGGCGCAATCAAAACAGCGAATGTGTTCATACGTCGAGGCCATATTGTTTGCTAACTTTATTGTTTGATCAGAAAAATAATTTTAATCTTGTATACGAGGAGACAAAGAAAAAATATAAATATACAATAGTAGACACAATGCGAAAATAATTTAAACGCAAACAAAGCTTAAAAATCCGTCTTCACCGCTTTATCTTCGGAACCCTTGATCAGATTAAAAATTATCAAATACGCATTATTGAGAATAACTCAAAAACCACTGGTCCGATCTTGATCAAATTTAAATAGAACCACATGGGAAGCACCAGCTTTCAAATAAAAAAATAATCAAAATTGGTTCACCTAGAAAAAAAACTGAGGTAACACACATAAAAAAGTGCAGTCTAATTGAGAAACTCCTCCGTTATTGAAGTCGGTTAATAAAAATACCTATAAATGGACAGTTTGCATTATAAATTACCAAGTATATAAGGAAAAATATTAAGTTGCCATCTGGTATCTATTTAAATATAAGTATATGACGCACTAAACTTGAATTGCAACAATTTTTGGTTAATTTACCGCTTAGACCATTACTGGAATAGTGAGTATTTAACTCATCTAATAAAATACCTTTAAACGAGCAATTCTTGTATATATGTATATATATAATCTGAATCTCGGAAACGGCTCCAACGATTTTCATTAAATTTAGTTTGCAGGTGATTTCCGGGGCGATAAATCGATCTTTCTGGGTTTTATTTTTAGAAAACGTAATTAACAAAAAAAACCGAGTAAATCTCGGTCATCCAGGTACTTGTGGTCTATATAAGCATATAAAGTGTGTGTCAGTTACAAGATGTCTATAATCATATTTTTCTGATCAAACCCCCATCACATGTTCTAATATATGTTCCACCACCACCCATCCAGACGTACCGACCGACTATCACCACCAGATAGACAGCTACGCCACAGAAATGCTGCCGCCACCGCATCTGCCACCGAAGAACCACTACCAAACACCCGCGACACACTACCAGACACCAGTGACACACTACCAGACACCTGGAACACAGTACCAGACACCTGGAACACAGTACCAGACACCTGGAACATACCAGACGCCTGCGCCACAATATCAGACATACAATCAAAACAACGCATATAACAATGCCCCTAGCGTGCACAGTGTTCCTCATCAGAGCGCGTCACACCATCAGAGTGTCTCGAACCATCAGAGTGTATCGAACCACCAAATCATACCCCCACCACAAAGCTACATCAACCAAAACACAGTTCCAAACGCCAACGTACAGAAGTATCAAGACGGTAAATACCAAGAACAGTACTATCAAAAGCGAGATGAGCATGTGCAACAGTACCAAGACTTCAACTACGGTCAGCAGCAGAAGATTGGCAGGATCCAGGACTACGATCCTCTTATTGACGGGCCTAGGGCTCCGCCTAATCCGCAAAGGGCGACCGCTACTTTGATCTACAATAGCACAAACGATAAACGAGGTTGGTTGCAGTTTGTCTTTAGATTCTGTGGTCTATTTCACGAAGTATAACCTCTAAAATGTCATTATACAAATGCAAAATGTTTATTTACTGTTTTTATGTCATTGAGAGATGATACGAGCAAGTCGATCGCCTGATGGTAAGTGTCATACGTTGCAGTTCAGTCTCCCAGAGTTTTGAACTTACATAATTCGAACTCCTGCGTGCCAAAGCACTGCAATCGTCAACCTGAGATATAAAATGCTAAATCTCTCTATGTCCTGTAATTACATTCAACCTCCAAGCTGTAGAGTGCAAACATTACTGTATGCAGGATTGAAGGGCAACATTTCCAGTGATTACAGGACAAAGAATATAAAGTAGCTTACCACCATCAAGTTGAAAGTCTGCCGCCAAGCCAAATACGGTGTTCCGGCAGTTATCCTTGAGAGCCTGCGTATTCCAGGTCTTGTGTGTTTACCAGCTTCGATCACATCGTCACTTACCATCAGGTGAGATAGTGGTCAAACAATAGCCTGTCACAAATAATAAAAAAAAAAAAAAGAGTTTTAACATATCCCAGGGTGACAAGCGTAGTGCCGCGCAGAATTTTGATTTTGCGTGACACTGAGCTGTATAGGACGTGACACTAACCATCACATGAGCGTTATGCTCGTCTCGTCTCTCAGTATTCTTTCGAAAGTTTCGAAGTTATCTTAGTGTAGAAATGAAAGAATTTATGTGGCATTAATATAACCAATATACATCAATATCAATAAAAATTTGAGCATTTATTACAATAACACAAATACCTACTTAATTATCGGTACCTTCTGATGTTTTTATAAATATAATAAAATCCATTTATTTCAGGTAAATCCACCCATAAAAAACTACAAAATTACAATAGAACATTCACAAAAAAAGTATCCAATAAATGAGGGTAGTTGCTATAACTGCGTGAGATAGGTCACAGAATAGTTTATCAATAGAGCATTATCTCATATCATGATTGTTGTGATGTGTTTGTGATTGTCTTTTGTGATTACTTAAACTTATAATTACTAACTTTTTATATAATTATTTACTTATCCTTATTATAAAAAAACTGAATTAACAACGAAACAAAAAATTAAGTTGCTAAAATTATCTCGTGAAGAATTATATAATAGATTGTCTACTTTTGAGCCTATTTATAAATCGGAGAGTTTAATCATTAATGGTTAACTAATGTTAGAACTGGTACCAACCCATAAACATCTTGAGATAGCTTCTCTGTACACAATTTTTAGATGGAACATCTATGGGAAAATATTAAAGATATGGATCTCAATAATCAACCAGAGAAAATAAGCAATATTCTCATACGTGTACATCAAAAATCAATAATAATATGTACAATTCTAGGAGCTCATCAACCCAGCCAATCCCAGCAGCAGACGCGTCAAATTGGTCGCGTCACCGAACTGGATCCTCTCGCGAATGAGGTCCCCCAGCCTCCGAGACAAAATACCCACCCGAACCAAGTCAACCAGGTATGTTGTAGACTAAGTCAGTTGTCAACTGTCAACCATCTTTACTGCGTGATTTAAATAGTCCAGGGTTTTTGCCGCGAAAGTGAAAAAATGGCGTTGTTGATTTTGTATAATTTTCTAAAACCTGTGATACTTCGAGTGTTAATGTGTAATAATATGTATTAACCGTTAATACTTAGTGAACGAAAATAAGTGTAGGCAAATCATGCAAAATTGAAAAACGTGATTTTCACCTTCGCTCCAAAACTCCAATAGTTCTAGTAAAGTTTCTACCACTTTTTGTTGGCATGACTTGACTGTGAATGGACCTTGACTGTTTTCCTTGACTTTGACTTTTAATATGAAATACACTTCAAATACATTAATACTTGACACTAGCTAAATGCACAAGATTGCGAAGCCAATATTCAAAGTAAAAAAAACTGATCCAGTTTAATAACTTGTTGGCAATTCGGTAACCCCTTCACCTCCCTCCTGTTGAGGAAGTCAGTTGTCAACTGTCAACCAAGTTGACTGCGTGATGCAACTGGATCTGCTCGGAAATTAGGTGACATCAACACAACATTACATGTAGCAATAATTTGGCCGTAGTAGTTTCTATTTCACATGTCACATGACGTTAAAAGTAAGGAAAGTATAAAATTACTTGCTCAAAGCGAAGATATAATAAGAATAGTAAGAAAAGTGTTATCAGATAACGTTTTATAGTCACACCTTACATAAATCACTTACAATTTTTTTTTAAACATAAATTAAAATGTACCATCGTGTCTTATCGCTAAAAGCGATCTCTTCCAGACAACCGGATGGAGAAGATTTTAATAATTCGGTGAAACGGGGGTCACTGTAAAATTGTAAATACAAGTTTATTGTAAACAAAGTTATTGGATACATTCTTAGTATACTACTCTACTTAGCAGTTTAGGTCAAAATTAAATTACTTAAGGCTAAATCGTAATTCCAATGGTGTACCAAACGTAATTGGTACGTCATAACAAGAAAAAAAAACGAAGATTGGATAGCTCAGTAGTTAGAATTATTTAGAAAAGCAGCTAGCCAAGAGGATATTATAAAATATTTTACGGCAATAATAATAATGGTTAATTAGACATAAAAACTTAAGGCTAGGCTATGACTTATACAATAACTTAAACTATTTTTATTTATACATTTATTTACATTTTACATAGATAGATGAATGGAAAACTTACTGTGTTCATATTTTTATTTATTATTTCCACAGAACGTGTTCATCGCGATGTATGATTACGAAGCCAACGATAGCGACGAGGTACGTACAAGCAAACAAACAAACGCATTCACACTCACAACCCCACACTAAATTCAAAGACTTGTAGCATAGGTGTAATTTTTACACATATACATTCACACCCAGACACAAGCACACGTGTCCCTTGGGGAAACCTAGAGGGAATCGAACCCAGAACCCACGGCGCAGTAGGCAGGTGCCTGCCCTCTGCGCCCACAAGGTCGTCATTTACATACATTGTTAGTCAAAGGTCTTTTTTTTTTCAAATTATTAAATTATTTGTCAATATTATTTTTATATTAAGAGCAGTTAAAAGAAGTAATAAACATGCTACTAACACACACACACACACATTAGATATTTATTAGTAAATATTGATTTACACGTCAAAATCCTACTAATATTATAAACCTGAAAGTTTGTGTAAGTATAAATGTGTAAGTATGTTTGTTAAAGCGTGAAGAGGGCTTCACGCTTTAACGGCTGGATGGATTTAAATGAAATTTGGAATGTACATAGATAACCTAGGATTAACACATAGGCTACTTTTTAACTAGATAATAGCGGGCGAAGTCGCGGGGCATTGCCAGTATTACAATATACATTATATTTGAAATGTATCTTTCATAAATTCACACTCACACACAAACTTAGGCATTTATAATATGTGTTTTCTTACAGGTATCATTCCGTGAAGGAGACCTGATCTCTAACGTGTCTCCCATAGATGAAGGGTGGATGACTGGACAGGTATGTTTATTATAGCTATTCCAATACAAAACGACGTACGAGACTATTTTTATGCATGATAGACGATATAATCTGGGAGTCCTGCAAGTCCAGAACGATTAGGTACTCTCTATGCCAGCATGTTCCATCTTCGGCCACAACGTCATTTTCCATCAGGTGCGATAGCGGTCAAATGCTTGCCTTTCCAACGATACTCCACAAGGGTAGATAAAAAAAATAAAAAAAATTTTTTGTTCGCCACTTACATGTATGGGCGCCCCCTTCATATTTTCAATTATATAATTTTACATGTCACTTCTGGCTTTGGGCCGTAGTTTTTCATATTCTATGAAAATTTGAAGTCATTCTATGTTTTAGACGCTAGATGCCTCTGACAGACGGATGGACGGACAAAATGCTGAACGACTCAAGTCTACTTAGAGGTCTCGCTTTAGTTGATCAATAATAATTAATTATCGTTATTTATTTTCAGGTACTCCGTACGGGACGCGCGGGCATGTTGCCGGCGAACTATGTCGCCCATTACGATCAAAACCAACAGTATTAGACAAACACACAAACTTATTGCATGATATATATATATATATATATATACATTAACAACTACGTGACTAGAGATTAAATTATTGTCAAATAATAATAACTTTGACGGCCAATTGTAACTTGTATCATAAACGAATAAACATGCATGGTATATCTTAACCTAATTTTAAAAGTAATAAAATAAAATATAAAATAAACGTGAAAATTAAATAACTTAGGTTGTCTGGAAGAGATCGCTTTAAGCGATAAGACCGGCTATTGTGCTAGCCTAAGTTATTTTAAAATATTATCTTCACTTCATCTTTTTGAATCTTATTGTGGCCCATTTTTACATATTTTAAATTATTAAACATAATGAAAATTATATAAATGCTTTTTTAACAGACTGCCAGTGGCATCTGGAATGCTAGAAACATTGCCACGTTGGCAATGCAAATTTTATGCCGTTTCGCAATATGCCGTTTTGCCATAAAATTTTCATATTTTATTGACGTCTTTTTAGTCAACAATCTGTTCTCGTGTACCTAATACATACATACACGATACTTTGACTTATTGTTTGACGTGATAACGTCTTATAAATCGATGAACACCGGCTGCACGCACGAAAAAGTGTCACGTTCCGCCTGAGCCGAGCGTGCAAGCGAGAGCGCGGAACAAGCGATAGAGAGGCACGATCGGCCAAGCGTTCGTCTTATGACGTTATCACGTAAAAGTATCGTCCGTAAACCGACTTTACAGACAACCAATTGTTTACTAATTATCAAGTTCAGAGTCTTATTAAAGTATATATTTTGCATTCTAAACACGTACCTGAAAAAAATACATGCAGCTTCTAATGACCGCCCACTGTACGTGTGTGCGTGTTGTCGCAGATTACTAAATAGTTACTGTGTGTACTGTAGCCGATTGTCGGACATTGATATACATGTGTGCGTGTAACTCGCATGTGTGCCAAGTATAACGAAATCCCTACTGCAAAATATGTGAACCTACTTTTTACGTAATACCTATTTATAACAATAGGTTTCGTTATCTTCCTTCGTTAGACTTCCCAAAAAAGGAGGAGGTATTATGATATATTTCGACTGTATTTTTTTTTATATGTGTTACCTCATTTTACTAACGTATCATTACTATTTCGCTCCAAAAATCAGTCATTTTTTTCTTACTCCTATCTAAGGACTCTGATTTTTAAGACGAAGATACCTTAACCATTTAACTGACGAAATCCATCTGTTTGGAAGATACGAGATAGTAAAGAAATTTACAAATATACATACATACAAGATACCCGCGAAAAATATACACACACACACACGTACAGAATTATATATAAAGATGGTTCACAATTTTTAGATGCAACATTATTTTTTTCAGGGACGTGACTCCCATCACCCATCTTTGTATTATACATTATATATTACCTTATTAAAGGTTTATATTATCACATATAATTATGTACATTTAACACATGTCAATATATGTGTTAAATGTAATATCATTCTTAGGGGGCATCCATTACGTGAGGTGATTTTGGCGATTTTCCGACCCCTACTCCCCCCTTGGTGACATGTCGTGAGATTTAGCTCGACCCCCTCCCTCCCCTAAACTCACGTGAGTTTTCAAAATGCGTATATTTAATGTAAATAAGTTAATATGTGCTTGATTGCGTTAAATTTATTTAAGACTAACCCCTACTAACTACAGTACTCTCTCGCTAATCCGCCACCATAAAATCCTAACCATGGGCGGATTACTGAAAACGGCGGATTATAATGTATAGGAACAACAAATTGAAAAAAAACAAACAAAATATATGATTTATTTTTATATTGTATTTAAGAAATCAACAAACATGAATCTTTTATTGAAGTAATTACTCATATTTCGATAAAAATGTGTCTAATTTTGTTTGTTTTTTACCAAAGTATATCTTCGTGATAACTTAATCGCGCATTTTACGTAAATTTGCAAGCATATCGCATGACTTTCCATTTTCTTGGGCCCATTTAATACAAATATCTACGCTATTCAGGGCATTATCTCGAGTCCAAAAAACGGCGGATTATAGTACTTGTCGGATAATCGAGCGGCGGATTAGCGAGAGAGTACTGTATATGATTTAGCTATATTTTAGTAGTCTTTTTACTTCATTATAACCATTTATATCGCAATTGTAAAATTTCAAAAATTATACGTGATATTTGGTGAGACTCCCCCCTCCACGTGAGATTGGGTGAGGTTCGGCTTGACCCCCCCCCCCCCCCGTCTCACGTAATTAATGGAAGCCCCCTTAAATACATTGCCACTAGGTTGTAATTTGTAACTAAGAGGAATCTATTTTTATAAATATGTATTTTTGTAAGTTACCTTATGGATTGTATTTACAATTATGTCATATATATGACATTATTTCTATTGTGGCGTTTTTAACGCGGAGTTTGAAATGTTTGTGGGAATTTGTACCTAATTATAATGGTATTAGATTTTTTTTATCACCTGAACCCCGACTAAAAAGATTTTGTTTTTGTCTAACTTTGAGATTCTTAAGTAACATTTTTCCTGATAGGCTACCGTTTCACCACTATCTCTGATGTGGTTGTGAGTGGTAAGCAAGCTAGATCTAGTATACATCACTTTTTTATTCGATTGAAACGTTGATTGTTTTTATATGACTATTTTATTTATATATTAATTAAAAATAACACAACAGGAGTTAATTAACAAATACGAAACGATGTCGATCTAGAAAAAATAAGTCTAAAAAGGGTGGTTTATTAATATCCTGGTGTCATATGGTTCGTGAAATTTTATGTTACTTTTTAAACATAATTTTTTTTGCTCCATATTCAAACTACGGGCCAATTGCCTATATTTCCTAAAATTATATACAGCAAAGACCTGAGTTACCTACAAGACATCGAGTTTATAGGTAACTCAACTGCTCAAGACCACTACCAGTGGGTAGCGTTCCCATCAAACTGGCGGCATTGCCTCTCTGAATCGCAATACTTATACGTTGCCAAATAAGTACCAGCATTTTGATCACGCGTTGAACAAAATATGGAGCTAAAAAAATAATGTTTAACATAATAATAATAAAATTTAACTTTTTTATATTTGAGTAAATTGTAAAAAATACTCGAATTTCTTTACATATCTATGTACATTACAAAAACGTATATATGTTATATATAAAATATCTATAGAGCGTAGACTGTTTATAATTATTAGTATTATATTAATACATTTTAGATTTATAGTCACAAAATTAACGTGATCAAAATGTTGACCATTTTGAATTTTTTGCATTTTTTTTTCATTCCATTTCAACTTTATGTACTTTTTAAATATAGGCCTTGTTAACAAATTATATCTTTGCACTTAAAAAACTCTATTACTAAATTTCAGAGTTTTTTTCCTAGCGAATGCAATTTTTCAAGTTACGTTCAAATAATAATCGTCTAAAAAACTAAAATACCAATGCGCCTCTTAGCGTCGGCTACGGCTCGGCTAATGCCTATCAAAGGCCCGGGTATCAACTCAACATTTTAAATGACATGTGTTATATTGACAATAATGCTAAAATTGACAATAAGACTAACTATTAAGCTGCGAGTGACATATCCCCTAAAATATTAAGGAATTATCAAAAACGCTCCAGTAGTAAGAAATTTATTTTTTACCTTGCATTAAATTTTCAATTGCATTAGCTATATTCATGTTTATTAACATTGTTGAATTGTTATATGAATGTTAGATTTGATTTTGTTTCTTTATTAAATCCTAATTCTTCATAAAAGTGTTGTATATGAAAGCATCTACTGATGCTACTGAAGAAAATCCGTTTTTTATGTCATTTTTGCAAATCGGATTTTAAAACTTGAGAAGTATTTATAAAAATTATATACTTAGTGATTGTATTAACTGGGAAAAGAAAAGATGAAAATCTTTTATGTAAATAACATTATAATTTAATACCATTTTGTAAAATTTAGATATAATTTGGCTGATCGAAATTCAACTGAATATTAAACCTAATTTAAACCCCTCCGGCCTTTTTCGTAACAAAGGCTTTTAAAATATATTTTTGTTAGATTAAAAATGTTCAGTTATAATCATTCTAATACTTTTAACATTTATAAAATCATTTTTCCAACTGAACACATTCCGTAAAAATGTTATATCGCTTTAGTTTTAATTTAAACATCTGCTTAATAATATTTCTAAGTTAGAACATAATTTTATTTATTTTTAAAACCACGAAATTGTTTTTATTCATCACAAGAGGTCCTATCGCATGGTGTCACTATTATAAGTCATGTTACTGTGCCTTTCGAACTGTTTCATAAATTTTATAAGCAATATGACTGTGTTTTATTACATGAAACCAATGAAACATAAACGCTTCACTCTCATAGCCCCACACTAAGTTCAATAACTTGTGTTGTGGGTGCCGGAAACATTCACACACAACCACAACCAGAACCAGAAACACAAATGTTCGCGTTTTTTATCAACTATAGACAGCCAGCCATGTGCGCCAACGACGTCTATATATATCTATATATATAAAAATCAATGCCACTTTTCGTTGTAATTTTATAACTCAACAACGGGCTCACCTATCCAAACCAAATGTTTAGGCTTTGTTCTGACTATTTAGTAGTCAAAATTGGTTCACCTAGAAAAAAAACTGAGGTAACACACATAAAAAAGTGCAGTCTAATTGAGAAACTCCTCCGTTATTGAAGTCGGTTAATAAAAATACCTATAAATGGACAGTTTGCATTATAAATTACCAAGTATATAAGGAAAAATATTAAGTTGCCATCTGGTATCTATTTAAATATAAGTATATGACGCACTAAACTTGAATTGCAACAATTTTTGGTTAATTTACCGCTTAGACCATTACTGGAATAGTGAGTATTTAACTCATCTAATAAAATACCTTTAAACGAGCAATTCTTGTATATATGTATATATATAATCTGAATCTCGGAAACGGCTCCAACGATTTTCATTAAATTTAGTTTGCAGGTGATTTCCGGGGCGATAAATCGATCTTTCTGGGTTTTATTTTTAGAAAACGTAATTAACAAAAAAAACCGAGTAAATCTCGGTCATCCAGGTACTTGTGGTCTATATAAGCATATAAAGTGTGTGTCAGTTACAAGATGTCTATAATCATATTTTTCTGATCAAACCCCCATCACATGTTCTAATATATGTTCCACCACCACCCATCCAGACGTACCGACCGACTATCACCACCAGATAGACAGCTACGCCACAGAAATGCTGCCGCCACCGCATCTGCCACCGAAGAACCACTACCAAACACCCGCGACACACTACCAGACACCAGTGACACACTACCAGACACCTGGAACACAGTACCAGACACCTGGAACACAGTACCAGACACCTGGAACATACCAGACGCCTGCGCCACAATATCAGACATACAATCAAAACAACGCATATAACAATGCCCCTAGCGTGCACAGTGTTCCTCATCAGAGCGCGTCACACCATCAGAGTGTCTCGAACCATCAGAGTGTATCGAACCACCAAATCATACCCCCACCACAAAGCTACATCAACCAAAACACAGTTCCAAACGCCAACGTACAGAAGTATCAAGACGGTAAATACCAAGAACAGTACTATCAAAAGCGAGATGAGCATGTGCAACAGTACCAAGACTTCAACTACGGTCAGCAGCAGAAGATTGGCAGGATCCAGGACTACGATCCTCTTATTGACGGGCCTAGGGCTCCGCCTAATCCGCAAAGGGCGACCGCTACTTTGATCTACAATAGCACAAACGATAAACGAGGTTGGTTGCAGTTTGTCTTTAGATTCTGTGGTCTATTTCACGAAGTATAACCTCTAAAATGTCATTATACAAATGCAAAATGTTTATTTACTGTTTTTATGTCATTGAGAGATGATACGAGCAAGTCGATCGCCTGATGGTAAGTGTCATACGTTGCAGTTCAGTCTCCCAGAGTTTTGAACTTACATAATTCGAACTCCTGCGTGCCAAAGCACTGCAATCGTCAACCTGAGATATAAAATGCTAAATCTCTCTATGTCCTGTAATTACATTCAACCTCCAAGCTGTAGAGTGCAAACATTACTGTATGCAGGATTGAAGGGCAACATTTCCAGTGATTACAGGACAAAGAATATAAAGTAGCTTACCACCATCAAGTTGAAAGTCTGCCGCCAAGCCAAATACGGTGTTCCGGCAGTTATCCTTGAGAGCCTGCGTATTCCAGGTCTTGTGTGTTTACCAGCTTCGATCACATCGTCACTTACCATCAGGTGAGATAGTGGTCAAACAATAGCCTGTCACAAATAATAAAAAAAAAAAAAAGAGTTTTAACATATCCCAGGGTGACAAGCGTAGTGCCGCGCAGAATTTTGATTTTGCGTGACACTGAGCTGTATAGGACGTGACACTAACCATCACATGAGCGTTATGCTCGTCTCGTCTCTCAGTATTCTTTCGAAAGTTTCGAAGTTATCTTAGTGTAGAAATGAAAGAATTTATGTGGCATTAATATAACCAATATACATCAATATCAATAAAAATTTGAGCATTTATTACAATAACACAAATACCTACTTAATTATCGGTACCTTCTGATGTTTTTATAAATATAATAAAATCCATTTATTTCAGGTAAATCCACCCATAAAAAACTACAAAATTACAATAGAACATTCACAAAAAAAGTATCCAATAAATGAGGGTAGTTGCTATAACTGCGTGAGATAGGTCACAGAATAGTTTATCAATAGAGCATTATCTCATATCATGATTGTTGTGATGTGTTTGTGATTGTCTTTTGTGATTACTTAAACTTATAATTACTAACTTTTTATATAATTATTTACTTATCCTTATTATAAAAAAACTGAATTAACAACGAAACAAAAAATTAAGTTGCTAAAATTATCTCGTGAAGAATTATATAATAGATTGTCTACTTTTGAGCCTATTTATAAATCGGAGAGTTTAATCATTAATGGTTAACTAATGTTAGAACTGGTACCAACCCATAAACATCTTGAGATAGCTTCTCTGTACACAATTTTTAGATGGAACATCTATGGGAAAATATTAAAGATATGGATCTCAATAATCAACCAGAGAAAATAAGCAATATTCTCATACGTGTACATCAAAAATCAATAATAATATGTACAATTCTAGGAGCTCATCAACCCAGCCAATCCCAGCAGCAGACGCGTCAAATTGGTCGCGTCACCGAACTGGATCCTCTCGCGAATGAGGTCCCCCAGCCTCCGAGACAAAATACCCACCCGAACCAAGTCAACCAGGTATGTTGTAGACTAAGTCAGTTGTCAACTGTCAACCATCTTTACTGCGTGATTTAAATAGTCCAGGGTTTTTGCCGCGAAAGTGAAAAAATGGCGTTGTTGATTTTGTATAATTTTCTAAAACCTGTGATACTTCGAGTGTTAATGTGTAATAATATGTATTAACCGTTAATACTTAGTGAACGAAAATAAGTGTAGGCAAATCATGCAAAATTGAAAAACGTGATTTTCACCTTCGCTCCAAAACTCCAATAGTTCTAGTAAAGTTTCTACCACTTTTTGTTGGCATGACTTGACTGTGAATGGACCTTGACTGTTTTCCTTGACTTTGACTTTTAATATGAAATACACTTCAAATACATTAATACTTGACACTAGCTAAATGCACAAGATTGCGAAGCCAATATTCAAAGTAAAAAAAACTGATCCAGTTTAATAACTTGTTGGCAATTCGGTAACCCCTTCACCTCCCTCCTGTTGAGGAAGTCAGTTGTCAACTGTCAACCAAGTTGACTGCGTGATGCAACTGGATCTGCTCGGAAATTAGGTGACATCAACACAACATTACATGTAGCAATAATTTGGCCGTAGTAGTTTCTATTTCACATGTCACATGACGTTAAAAGTAAGGAAAGTATAAAATTACTTGCTCAAAGCGAAGATATAATAAGAATAGTAAGAAAAGTGTTATCAGATAACGTTTTATAGTCACACCTTACATAAATCACTTACAATTTTTTTTTAAACATAAATTAAAATGTACCATCGTGTCTTATCGCTAAAAGCGATCTCTTCCAGACAACCGGATGGAGAAGATTTTAATAATTCGGTGAAACGGGGGTCACTGTAAAATTGTAAATACAAGTTTATTGTAAACAAAGTTATTGGATACATTCTTAGTATACTACTCTACTTAGCAGTTTAGGTCAAAATTAAATTACTTAAGGCTAAATCGTAATTCCAATGGTGTACCAAACGTAATTGGTACGTCATAACAAGAAAAAAAAACGAAGATTGGATAGCTCAGTAGTTAGAATTATTTAGAAAAGCAGCTAGCCAAGAGGATATTATAAAATATTTTACGGCAATAATAATAATGGTTAATTAGACATAAAAACTTAAGGCTAGGCTATGACTTATACAATAACTTAAACTATTTTTATTTATACATTTATTTACATTTTACATAGATAGATGAATGGAAAACTTACTGTGTTCATATTTTTATTTATTATTTCCACAGAACGTGTTCATCGCGATGTATGATTACGAAGCCAACGATAGCGACGAGGTACGTACAAGCAAACAAACAAACGCATTCACACTCACAACCCCACACTAAATTCAAAGACTTGTAGCATAGGTGTAATTTTTACACATATACATTCACACCCAGACACAAGCACACGTGTCCCTTGGGGAAACCTAGAGGGAATCGAACCCAGAACCCACGGCGCAGTAGGCAGGTGCCTGCCCTCTGCGCCCACAAGGTCGTCATTTACATACATTGTTAGTCAAAGGTCTTTTTTTTTTCAAATTATTAAATTATTTGTCAATATTATTTTTATATTAAGAGCAGTTAAAAGAAGTAATAAACATGCTACTAACACACACACACACACATTAGATATTTATTAGTAAATATTGATTTACACGTCAAAATCCTACTAATATTATAAACCTGAAAGTTTGTGTAAGTATAAATGTGTAAGTATGTTTGTTAAAGCGTGAAGAGGGCTTCACGCTTTAACGGCTGGATGGATTTAAATGAAATTTGGAATGTACATAGATAACCTAGGATTAACACATAGGCTACTTTTTAACTAGATAATAGCGGGCGAAGTCGCGGGGCATTGCCAGTATTACAATATACATTATATTTGAAATGTATCTTTCATAAATTCACACTCACACACAAACTTAGGCATTTATAATATGTGTTTTCTTACAGGTATCATTCCGTGAAGGAGACCTGATCTCTAACGTGTCTCCCATAGATGAAGGGTGGATGACTGGACAGGTATGTTTATTATAGCTATTCCAATACAAAACGACGTACGAGACTATTTTTATGCATGATAGACGATATAATCTGGGAGTCCTGCAAGTCCAGAACGATTAGGTACTCTCTATGCCAGCATGTTCCATCTTCGGCCACAACGTCATTTTCCATCAGGTGCGATAGCGGTCAAATGCTTGCCTTTCCAACGATACTCCACAAGGGTAGATAAAAAAAATAAAAAAAATTTTTTGTTCGCCACTTACATGTATGGGCGCCCCCTTCATATTTTCAATTATATAATTTTACATGTCACTTCTGGCTTTGGGCCGTAGTTTTTCATATTCTATGAAAATTTGAAGTCATTCTATGTTTTAGACGCTAGATGCCTCTGACAGACGGATGGACGGACAAAATGCTGAACGACTCAAGTCTACTTAGAGGTCTCGCTTTAGTTGATCAATAATAATTAATTATCGTTATTTATTTTCAGGTACTCCGTACGGGACGCGCGGGCATGTTGCCGGCGAACTATGTCGCCCATTACGATCAAAACCAACAGTATTAGACAAACACACAAACTTATTGCATGATATATATATATATATATATATACATTAACAACTACGTGACTAGAGATTAAATTATTGTCAAATAATAATAACTTTGACGGCCAATTGTAACTTGTATCATAAACGAATAAACATGCATGGTATATCTTAACCTAATTTTAAAAGTAATAAAATAAAATATAAAATAAACGTGAAAATTAAATAACTTAGGTTGTCTGGAAGAGATCGCTTTAAGCGATAAGACCGGCTATTGTGCTAGCCTAAGTTATTTTAAAATATTATCTTCACTTCATCTTTTTGAATCTTATTGTGGCCCATTTTTACATATTTTAAATTATTAAACATAATGAAAATTATATAAATGCTTTTTTAACAGACTGCCAGTGGCATCTGGAATGCTAGAAACATTGCCACGTTGGCAATGCAAATTTTATGCCGTTTCGCAATATGCCGTTTTGCCATAAAATTTTCATATTTTATTGACGTCTTTTTAGTCAACAATCTGTTCTCGTGTACCTAATACATACATACACGATACTTTGACTTATTGTTTGACGTGATAACGTCTTATAAATCGATGAACACCGGCTGCACGCACGAAAAAGTGTCACGTTCCGCCTGAGCCGAGCGTGCAAGCGATAGAGAGGCACGATCGGCCAAGCGTTCGTCTTATGACGTTATCACGTAAAAGTATCGTCCGTAAACCGACTTTACAGACAACCAATTGTTTACTAATTATCAAGTTCAGAGTCTTATTAAAGTATATATTTTGCATTCTAAACACGTACCTGAAAAAAATACATGCAGCTTCTAATGACCGCCCACTGTACGTGTGTGCGTGTTGTCGCAGATTACTAAATAGTTACTGTGTGTACTGTAGCCGATTGTCGGACATTGATATACATGTGTGCGTGTAACTCGCATGTGTGCCAAGTATAACGAAATCCCTACTGCAAAATATGTGAACCTACTTTTTACGTAATACCTATTTATAACAATAGGTTTCGTTATCTTCCTTCGTTAGACTTCCCAAAAAAGGAGGAGGTATTATGATATATTTCGACTGTATTTTTTTTTATATGTGTTACCTCATTTTACTAACGTATCATTACTATTTCGCTCCAAAAATCAGTCATTTTTTTCTTACTCCTATCTAAGGACTCTGATTTTTAAGACGAAGATACCTTAACCATTTAACTGACGAAATCCATCTGTTTGGAAGATACGAGATAGTAAAGAAATTTACAAATATACATACATACAAGATACCCGCGAAAAATATACACACACACACACGTACAGAATTATATATAAAGATGGTTCACAATTTTTAGATGCAACATTATTTTTTTCAGGGACGTGACTCCCATCACCCATCTTTGTATTATACATTATATATTACCTTATTAAAGGTTTATATTATCACATATAATTATGTACATTTAACACATGTCAATATATGTGTTAAATGTAATATCATTCTTAGGGGGCATCCATTACGTGAGGTGATTTTGGCGATTTTCCGACCCCTACTCCCCCCTTGGTGACATGTCGTGAGATTTAGCTCGACCCCCTCCCTCCCCTAAACTCACGTGAGTTTTCAAAATGCGTATATTTAATGTAAATAAGTTAATATGTGCTTGATTGCGTTAAATTTATTTAAGACTAACCCCTACTAACTACAGTACTCTCTCGCTAATCCGCCACCATAAAATCCTAACCATGGGCGGATTACTGAAAACGGCGGATTATAATGTATAGGAACAACAAATTGAAAAAAAACAAACAAAATATATGATTTATTTTTATATTGTATTTAAGAAATCAACAAACATGAATCTTTTATTGAAGTAATTACTCATATTTCGATAAAAATGTGTCTAATTTTGTTTGTTTTTTACCAAAGTATATCTTCGTGATAACTTAATCGCGCATTTTACGTAAATTTGCAAGCATATCGCATGACTTTCCATTTTCTTGGGCCCATTTAATACAAATATCTACGCTATTCAGGGCATTATCTCGAGTCCAAAAAACGGCGGATTATAGTACTTGTCGGATAATCGAGCGGCGGATTAGCGAGAGAGTACTGTATATGATTTAGCTATATTTTAGTAGTCTTTTTACTTCATTATAACCATTTATATCGCAATTGTAAAATTTCAAAAATTATACGTGATATTTGGTGAGACTCCCCCCTCCACGTGAGATTGGGTGAGGTTCGGCTTGACCCCCCCCCCCCCCCCGTCTCACGTAATTAATGGAAGCCCCCTTAAATACATTGCCACTAGGTTGTAATTTGTAACTAAGAGGAATCTATTTTTATAAATATGTATTTTTGTAAGTTACCTTATGGATTGTATTTACAATTATGTCATATATATGACATTATTTCTATTGTGGCGTTTTTAACGCGGAGTTTGAAATGTTTGTGGGAATTTGTACCTAATTATAATGGTATTAGATTTTTTTTATCACCTGAACCCCGACTAAAAAGATTTTGTTTTTGTCTAACTTTGAGATTCTTAAGTAACATTTTTCCTGATAGGCTACCGTTTCACCACTATCTCTGATGTGGTTGTGAGTGGTAAGCAAGCTAGATCTAGTATACATCACTTTTTTATTCGATTGAAACGTTGATTGTTTTTATATGACTATTTTATTTATATATTAATTAAAAATAACACAACAGGAGTTAATTAACAAATACGAAACGATGTCGATCTAGAAAAAATAAGTCTAAAAAGGGTGGTTTATTAATATCCTGGTGTCATATGGTTCGTGAAATTTTATGTTACTTTTTAAACATAATTTTTTTTGCTCCATATTCAAACTACGGGCCAATTGCCTATATTTCCTAAAATTATATACAGCAAAGACCTGAGTTACCTACAAGACATCGAGTTTATAGGTAACTCAACTGCTCAAGACCACTACCAGTGGGTAGCGTTCCCATCAAACTGGCGGCATTGCCTCTCTGAATCGCAATACTTATACGTTGCCAAATAAGTACCAGCATTTTGATCACGCGTTGAACAAAATATGGAGCTAAAAAAATAATGTTTAACATAATAATAATAAAATTTAACTTTTTTATATTTGAGTAAATTGTAAAAAATACTCGAATTTCTTTACATATCTATGTACATTACAAAAACGTATATATGTTATATATAAAATATCTATAGAGCGTAGACTGTTTATAATTATTAGTATTATATTAATACATTTTAGATTTATAGTCACAAAATTAACGTGATCAAAATGTTGACCATTTTGAATTTTTTGCATTTTTTTTTCATTCCATTTCAACTTTATGTACTTTTTAAATATAGGCCTTGTTAACAAATTATATCTTTGCACTTAAAAAACTCTATTACTAAATTTCAGAGTTTTTTTCCTAGCGAATGCAATTTTTCAAGTTACGTTCAAATAATAATCGTCTAAAAAACTAAAATACCAATGCGCCTCTTAGCGTCGGCTACGGCTCGGCTAATGCCTATCAAAGGCCCGGGTATCAACTCAACATTTTAAATGACATGTGTTATATTGACAATAATGCTAAAATTGACAATAAGACTAACTATTAAGCTGCGAGTGACATATCCCCTAAAATATTAAGGAATTATCAAAAACGCTCCAGTAGTAAGAAATTTATTTTTTACCTTGCATTAAATTTTCAATTGCATTAGCTATATTCATGTTTATTAACATTGTTGAATTGTTATATGAATGTTAGATTTGATTTTGTTTCTTTATTAAATCCTAATTC
This sequence comes from Lomographa bimaculata, assembly GCA_948107665.1. NCBI lineage: Eukaryota > Metazoa > Arthropoda > Insecta > Lepidoptera > Geometridae > Lomographa > Lomographa bimaculata. The sequence goes on along the minus strand of OX403612.1, from coordinate 3,532,299 downwards.
TTCATAAAAGTGTTGTATATGAAAGCATCTACTGATGCTACTGAAGAAAATCCGTTTTTTATGTCATTTTTGCAAATCGGATTTTAAAACTTGAGAAGTATTTATAAAAATTATATACTTAGTGATTGTATTAACTGGGAAAAGAAAAGATGAAAATCTTTTATGTAAATAACATTATAATTTAATACCATTTTGTAAAATTTAGATATAATTTGGCTGATCGAAATTCAACTGAATATTAAACCTAATTTAAACCCCTCCGGCCTTTTTCGTAACAAAGGCTTTTAAAATATATTTTTGTTAGATTAAAAATGTTCAGTTATAATCATTCTAATACTTTTAACATTTATAAAATCATTTTTCCAACTGAACACATTGTATCAAGACGGTAAATACCAAGAACAGTACTATCAAAAGCGAGATGAGCATGTGCAACAGTACCAAGACTTCAACTACGGTCAGCAGCAGAAGATTGGCAGGATCCAGGACTACGATCCTCTTATTGACGGGCCTAGGGCTCCGCCTAATCCGCAAAGGGCGACCGCTACTTTGATCTACAATAGCACAAACGATAAACGAGGTTGGTTGCACTAGCTAGACTAGACTATTTAGATGGTTTATGTGAAGTTTGTACAAAATCCGTCGAGCGGTTCTTCATTTATCACACCCGGGCGAAGCCGGGGGCGATCGCTAGTAGTTGATAAAAAACGCGCCCACTAAAATATTTCAAAATTATTACTGCTATTTACATTCAACATTTCTCAAAATAGAATATCCCAACAACATGCGAGTTTAAAAAAACCACTTGATCCTTTAATTCGATTGTTGGCAATACTAGATATTATAATTTTTTTAAGGATATTTTTGTACTTTGTGTCTTGGCGTACGGAAACGCGTTTTTGGCGTGGCGGTCAAAAGGTTGAATTAATAAAATTACATAAAACCCAAATAACCATGTAACGTTTAGTAGGATATATACATGCTGAGTTTCGGGTGGGTTTCTACATTTTTATTCCTTATCTAGTATCCATAGAAGTTGTTAAAATGTTGATAGTGTGAGTATATTATTATTGGGCCGGCTGTTAATATTCGATACTTAACAAACAGTCGAAAATATTGGTTTTTTATTTTATGAATTCCATGAAACGCTGTCTTTGACAGAGTGGGAATTTTAACTAAGAAAATCATAACTAAAATCTACATCTCCTGGGGGGATCGAGAAATTCTCCCTCTTTTCGTTTCTACACACCGGTACCGGATATCCAAACTTTTACCTTATTATTATCCTAGTCGTTCGCGCCGCACTAAGATCTCGCTCCTACATTTTGCCTCATAGAGAACCCACTTACATGTATGGGAGCCCAATAATATTTTCATCTAAATAATTTTAAATGTCATTTCTGGCTTAGGGCCGTAGTTTTACATATTCTATGAGAATTTGAAGTCATTCGCTTGTATGGTTTAGTCGCCTAGATGCCTCTGACAGACGGACGGACGGACAAAGTGCTGAACAACCCTAGTCAACATAGAGATCTCGCTTCGCTCGATTATATTTTCTTATCTTTGATAGGCTAGCTGGCTAGGTCAACCACTATTTCACCTGTTGGTAAGTGTTGATTTGATCGAGGATAGTACACACGGTAGGTCTAGAGTAAGAATAACTGGCTCGAAGAATATCTACCGGAGCATATTTTTTGCAGACTGTCAACGCGGCCAAGCTATAAGGTGGGAGTGACTTGCGGGTTAAGAAAAATCCTTTTATCTACCATTAATGGTGACGATATAGTGAACTGTATATCGGAAATGTGACTCTCCAGGGTATCCTCGGGTCGACGAGTACCACCGGCATGCATCGGTCTCCTGTTAGTCTACGAGATTTATCTGGTGGTAGTTCTTCGGCGTCGTGGACGTGGTTGATATAAGTAGAACCCGCGGCGCGAGTGCGAATACAGACATTGGTACTCGGCTTCCAGAGGTTTCCAGATGTTTGCGATTCCCAAAGGCGGTTGGGTCAGGAACGTTGTCCACGGTATTCCTCACAGGGGGTTTTAGTAGGTTCGAGCACACAAACCCCTTTCCTTCACCCATGAGAGGGAAGGGAACTGCTAAACATTTTCCCCACACAAAAACAAGGAACATAAACCGTGGTAGGTGGTCAACAATAGAAGTTATCCGTAACGGACGTGAAGTGCGGAGGCATCCACAGTGGACAAGGGATGCCCGTAGACTGCTCGCATTCGCAAGCATTACACTTAGTACTCTCTGTGGTCTGTGATTACACTCATCTACCATGAATTGATAAATCCAATGATAGCCATCGATTTCTTATGAAAATGATGGTAGGAAAGAAAAAGGAAGCGTCAATAGATGGCGCTAACAGTAATTATGGCGAAAGATAGGCGCCATCACGAGTCCTGTGGACGCAGACGTTGACAATAAAACCGTAATAAGAGCGAGGTGTTAGTACAATTACAGCTCAGTTTCAGGCTGAGCAAACGTGCTCCATCTTCGACCGCATCGTCGCTTTCCATCAGGTAAGATTGTGGTCAAACACTGGCTAGTTGACAAAAAAAGGCAAAAGAACTTTGTTATGGCGGCAATGTATGTACACACAGGCGGGTTCGTCACTTACAGTTTGGCGAATGTCTTGCTTGTCTCTATCATAATAATAATATCGTTGTCTTTCAAATAGATTTGGAACGAAAATTCCTTATCGCGCGTTGCGAAAGGGGGCTAGACGGAAAAAATTAAGACCAAAAGTTGTAGCTTGGTAGCTTAAGCACTTGAGTTACCTGTATTTTATTTATTCAAGATAGGCAAACTTTTGACCACCATCTCAGCTGATGGTAAGCGACGATGCGGTCGACGATGGAGCAAGCTTAGAAGATAGGTCTAGTGTGTTTACCAGCTTCGATCACATCGTCACTTACCATAGTGGTCAAACACTAGCCTGTCACAAATAAAAAAAAAAAAAGATACCTATTCACTAGCGACTTGATGTACCTATGTATAGTTTATAATTGGCTCAACGTATTAGCGATTCAGAGGCAATGCCACCAGCATGATGGGAACGCTACCCACTGGTAGTGGGCTTGAGCACTTAAGTTACCTAAAAGCTCGATATGTCTTGTAGGTAACTTAGGTCTTTGCTGTATATAGTTTTACTTTAGTTTTAGGAAATATAGGCCCTAGATATTCATATTCATGTTTTAGTTTAGTTTCAAGAAATATAGGCAATTGGCCCAGAAAGGTTTTACGTAACTATGTTCAATTCCAGCTCCATTCCTTCCAGTCTCTATATATATATATATATATATATAATAACTAGTGATTTGCCCAAAGCCATCTGCCGGGCTGATTTGTGAATCTAAACAATAATTAAGATAAATAACTGGTTAACTTAAATATAATCAAATAAGAATCATCTTGTTTTATACACATTTATTGACTAACTACAACTAATTCATGCAATATCTTAATTAACATAACTCTTAGATAAACATTTTCTATATTAATACTCCTCTTGCAACTAGCGCTCGACCCCTGGTTAACAATATTAGGCACATAAAACAAGGCACTGCATCACCCGCGTATAATAAAAATAATTACAATTATTATATATTGCAAGTAATCTTATACAAAAATAATTTCAATTATACTGATTATTTGTTTATAAGGTTTCATAAGGACCGTATGCAAAAACGACTAACGTAAGCTAAAAAAGCTATCAGTCGATCGTAAGCTTGCATGCGTCATAAATAAAAATGTCGACCAATTATTCTACGGGCCAATTGCGTATATTTCCTAAAATGAAATAAACTACAGCAAAGAACAAAGTTACCTAGACGGCATCGAGCTTATAGGTAACCCAAGTGCTCAAGCCCACTACAAGTGGGTAGCGATCCCGTCATGCTGGCGGCATTACCTCTGAATTACAATGCTAATACGTTGAGCCAAATAAGTGCCAGTATTTTGATCACGCGTCGCCTCAACTAGGAGCTCAGATAGAATTTTGCATTTGAGTTCCGTATAAGCTCGACTTTGTGTCTAACTTAGGTATTTGCTGTATATATGTCTATAGTTTTAGGAAATATAGGCAATTGGCCCGTAGATATCAGCGTCAAAAATAAATACTATTATGTATTTCGGAATTTAATTATTAGACTTCTGAGAAAAAAGAAATTGACATCTGTGCGGAATTAACGTAACAATATCAAATAGGTAATTAAAACTATTTTTATTAATATAGATAACAATATGGAGCTAGCAACACAATTGGTAAATAAAAAATATTAATAACATAGTAAAGTATCAAATAATATATTCATTTATTGTTCCAACAAGAGATGTGAAAGATCATCACCGATGTAAATGTTATTTTTGTTAATTTTATCAATGTAACTAGCTAAAATTGTATTTTTAATTAGGTGTTGTTCTCTGTTATTGTATATTTATTTCATTAATTAAAGATAATGAAATAAAGCTATTTTTTTAGAGTTTACATAAGCTGCCCATATCAGCAATCGTTTACTTCAGTCGTTTCAAAACTAGTAACTCATTGCTACGTTATATTTTTGCTGTCCAGTGAAAATATTTTGAACAACGGTTTGGTCGCTAGAAACGACAAAATTAAACAATTGCTTAATATATATAATTTGACTATTTACATAAAATTGTCTTATTTAACATAACTAATACAAAATCTATTAATTTTTGGTAATTTTTTTTCCAATATGAAAATATATCTAAGGTTATTTTATCTACTCATAACAAAACTTAAACATAATCATTAGCCATTAATCATTTTTTTTGTTATTTTACATGTATGTCGATAGTTTTACAAACCGACGACTTTTTACATAATAAATTCTTTGTATAATAAAAAAAAACTTAACACTAACACCCGATTACATGGAATATAAACATACGAATAAAATTTTTTACTTATTAGAGATTCAGAATCTCAGAGCGGCAAATGAAACCGCAGCCAACACATATAATTAGTATTTTAAACATATTACTTACAATAATAACTTAATAATATCCATTTATAATATAATTATTGGCTAAACTAATCGATCAACAAACAATTGGAACTCGGGTCTAACAACTTCACGAAATAAAAAAAAACAATTCTATATGATGTCTCATCTCCATCAATGCAAAGCTTTAGCTTGCAACATAAATTTTCACCTCACGAAGTTTTTAGCGAGGCGTGATTGTCGCTTATTTCGTTTTGTTGCCTATGTTCCCGAAAACCATGCATTGGTAGATCCATAGCTTAACTGTCTAAGTTAGTAGATGATGAGATGAATTGTTAGCAACCGACACAACAACCATTCTTACCGTTACAATCTATTCAATTCCATTATTTTTAGTGCATTTTAGTATACACTTGAGTACACTATAGTACAGTCGACTGCATAGTGTCAGATTGTGCACTCGACTGTACGGATCACGTAGCCTCTGCATTAATAGCCAAATAATATCACTGGATATAAAATATATCTGTTATAAGGCACATATAGCATTGTTATGCTATTTTATATAGCACAAAATATACTTTTAAAATGTCATAATATAGGATGCATATTTTTCTATTGGACATGAGTCCAAGAGTACATAAGATGAAACCCTGTTATCACTACAAAACATCTGTTTCAGAAACAACGTCCCTGTCGTTTCTGAAACGTGTTAGTTCTACGTCCAATATATTCTGTTTTCTACATCAACGTAATGTTTCGGAAACAGCGAAGATTCTCCGTTGTTTCTGAAACTTTCTGAATTTCAAACATCACTTGTAACACATTTAGCTTCTATATCAATATGTTGTTCCAGAAACGTCTCAAAGCACGTTGCAGTAGATACAAAGCTAGTCTCGCTTGATATATAGGGAATTAATATCAAATCACAATATACAGTAATACTTATTGCTAAGGTAATTTAATTATGGCACAATTACGTGCGTAAACATAAGGCCCCTTGTCTTTAAAATTATAAAAGAAAATAGTACTGTCACAAAAATACACATATGAGTAATATTCTATGTTTTTATGTATCTATATTAAAACAAAATAGATTTATGCTTGGTCGTTCACTCGAAACATAGAAACTAATATAATATAATGTTTAATTTTATACTATATTTTTGTACTGTATTTTATTGTTTGGCCAAAATAATTTATGTATTGATTTAGAACTATGACCTTTAGCTTTGTCCGTGTTCTAAAAAACCATGTCCTATTCAAATCGATTTTCAACTGAGTGTCACCGCGCTTCGGAAGGCACGTTAAGTTGGTCTCGGTTGTTAGTCGTAAGACAATATCGGATGACTTCAGTCGGCCTGAAAAAATCCTGACACTAGGACTGCCCACTAGTCTACGACAAGCAAGCAAGCATTCCGAAATATATACTTTCTACATAAGTTTCGTTTAAGGCGACTTGGTATCGAGTTGGCGGACTGAAGCCAAACGGTAGCCTTGTAGAATTGCCTGCATAGGCAGCGTGCGCGCTATCATATATTTTTTAAAATTAATCTTACCCTTTTACAAAAAACTTGAGTTCATAACGAGGTTTGAATGTTTGTTGGGATTGCACCCAATATTTTTTGTAAAAAATATCTTTTATAGAAACAGAATAAAGTTGATTCATTCCACTGACGGGAACGGGAAATTTGGTGTATTTTAGTAAAGTTTAAATATTTTTTCTATAGAGCCAAATTTATTCAATCGTGTATCGCTGAACATAGCCGGATAAAATATTTTGTGAACATTAATTACACATAAAAAAAATGCTGTTAATCGACCGTTTTCAAAAGTCAAATCTTTAATATTCGTGAGGATGAATCGTCCAATTTGGAGCCTAGTTCACCTTAAACCTGTCTTCTATCATAAAAATGAAACATCTTTTGTAACGAGGTATCACTAACTGCTAGAGATACCTCGTTTCAAACATTTCATTATTCTCACACATACACAAACTGACTTATAATACTAACGTGACTAGTGTTGACTATTAACTCTGATTGTTGATTCAATTCTTACTCTTGATATGATTTTCTTAACGAGACACTTTTTTTTCTTTATATATAGCATAAAAAAATCTCATTATAAATATTTTAAACTTGGTTTTAAGACGAAAACATTTGTTTATTACCCTGACGTTCTAACTCCTCGTCTTTATGTAGAAAGAGATAAACCTTATATATATCTCTGTCTCAGAATCACGTTGTTTTATCTCGGGTAAGGGTTAAATTATAAAACCTTGTTTTGTATGAGAACTACACCATTCAGAATTTAAATGGTATCCATTTATTTAGGTACTTTAATAATCTAAAGGATTTAGTAAATATTTTTCTTAAGTCGCATAATTAACGATGTTGGTGTCTTAAATACTCAATTTCGAAGGAATATTCTATCGAGAAAACTTTTACCAATCAGGCTTCTGATTTTAATTTATTTAGATTATATACTCAAGTATATATTGTCTTAATATGAAAGCTTTATATTTTGTCGTTACCCAAAACGACTAATTCTTAGTCGGCTAAAATGAAAGCATCAAATAAATTATCCCTGACCAAACAATAAAATAAAAGTCCGAATTCCACCTTTTCTATCATTATTTTAAACATATTTTGAGATTTGTCTTTTATTACACATACCTCCTTTATAACTTGATATTAGAGGATTAGTTCTAGTGGTTGGTAGGCGACAACAAAAGGGATGTTTCATCGAGCCTTTCCAGTCGGTAGGTGGAGTTGTCTGGTAGATGCCGCACTAATTCGTCGGTAAGTCTGACCCGCGCGCCGTTGGGCCCCGACACTAGGATCGTCTCGCAATCCTGTAGAAAGATGGTATGTTTATGAAAATATATTAAGTTTTTGACGAAGTTTTTGAAAAGCTATTTACTTCGTAATACAATATCTCTTTATGGACACCAATAGATAAATGCAGCTTACAGAGAAATTATTATTCATAGTAAGTTATCAAAAACAATGATTAAATAATTAATAATATTCTAAGTGTTGTGATATATGTTATTGTGAAACAGTAGGCTTTTGAAAAGATATGGTATGTTTTCGAAAAGGTTTAGTATGTTTTCTAAAAGATTTGGCACGTTTTTAAAAGAAATTGCATGTTTTTAAAAGACATAGCATATTTTAAAAGATATGAATGTTTTAAAAGAGAGCATGTTTTTGAAAAAGTTTTAGTTTATTTATTGAAAATATTTAGTATGATTTTGAAACGGTATAGTGTATTTGAAAAATTTATACATAAATGTAGGTATTAAAAGATATTTTGAAAAGCAGAGTGCCAGATATGCTTCACAAACAACAAGTAAGGTGAAGGGTTATTAGACAGGTACCTCAAAGTAAAGGGTAGTTAGATAGGTACCTTGGCGCAGTCGTGCAGCATGTTGTTGAGTTTGGTGAGCAGCTCCCCCGCGCGGCACGCGTGCAAGTACAACGCGCAGTATATGTTGGACCCGCTCGGGGACACGTACACCGTCAGCCGCGGCTCGATGCGTCTGTACACAACGGTATATACTATACACATACGTTTATGAACACCAACAACAACAATCATTACCTTGACAGAAAACAAACTCAAATATAGAGAGTAGTCATGCGTATATCCAGCATAGTAACAGTCTCTGGGCCACCAAGATACAGGCCTAGATTTGTTTTGGGGCCCGCAGTAACATAACTAAATGATGTATGTTTATACCGAATGTTTGTAAGTGTTTTTGGTAAATAAACAAGTATTATTATATCAGAAAATAGTAACAATATAGCAGTAAAATCATACATTATGAGATTATGTATGAATCGGCAAGTTGGTAAGGGCGGTGCGAGCCGCCCTGTTGTGGAGGGAGGATCTGGCTCCACCGGTGCTTCGGAGGTGGGTGCGGCGGCGTTTTGGTTCGCTGACCTTCCGATTGCAGGTGCTTTCCGGATACGGATGCTTTGGAAAGTAACTGCACCAAATCGCGGGACGGGAGCCGACCCCAGCCTGCCACGAATGTGGGACGTGTAGGATACGGCGGCGCTCCAAACGCTGGAGGTTTGTGCCGCATGGGGCCCCCAGCGGCACACGCTTTCAGACTACTATAGGCGGAGTTCTCTCCCTGCCGAGCGTGGTAGACGCCATGCTCGGCAGCGAGAGATTGTGGCAGGCGGTAGTCTCCTTCTGCGAAGCGGTGATGGCGCAGAAGGAAGCCGCGGAGCGAGCCACATGTCGGTCCCCGATCTGACCCGCTCCGGCGCGGACGGACGGTAAAAATGTGTAAGTATGTTTGTTCCCTCTTCACGCTTTAACGGCTGAACGGATTTGGATGAAATTTTAAATGTACATAGCTTATCTAATCCTAGGTGGATTAACACATAGGCTACTTTTTAACTTGATAATGGCGGGCGAAGCCGCGGGGCACGGCTAGTGTGTAATAATTGTGGATTATTAACCGTTAACAGTTCGTGAACGTGCACGAGTGTAGGCAAATCATACAAAGATTAAAAACGTGATTTTAAATAAACAAACAAAAACAAACAAACGCATTCACACTCACAGCTCCACACTAAGTTTAAAGACTTGTAACGTAGTTGCCGGAAACATTCACATAACACACACATTACACCCAGAACCAGAAGCAGAAACATCCCTTGGGAAGGAATTTGTGCTCCTGCCGGGAATCGAACCCAGGACCCACGGCGCAGAGAGCGGACACCTGTCCACAGCGCCAACTGGGTCGTCGATATACTAACTTGAACTTAACGAAATATATACTAACTTGGCATGGAGAGCGTTGTACAGACGGATACCGTCAGCGAGTCCGCATATCTGTATTATGTCATCTCTGGACAACCTGAAAATATATACCACTTGAATTAAATATCTCGTGTCACTGTGTTTGTGGTCGAACTCCTCCGAAACGGCTCGACCAATTTTAATGTATATTTGGTAAGTATGTGAATAGGTCGTTTTTTTTTACCCTCCTTCCCCATAGCTACTATCGCGGGCCTTGAGCGTGGAGACCGAATCCAGAAATTCCGTAACGAAAATAACCTAACACCCACTCCGACCCCCCACTCCGACCGGCACAGCGGTGATACTTTTTAGTTTTGCCATCTATCGATGAATAGCAGAACTTTTAATGACTTTTTTGAAATATCACGCTTGTCTCTTTAGTTCAGCAACTCGCCTCTAGGTGGCAGGAAAAAAATACTGCATAAATAAATAAATAATTATAGTTGCATAAGTTGATAAAAAATGCTATGCAATAGCTTTACCGCGGCAGGCCCCGAGAGCCACACGTCTTCTTTTTTTTTACTCGGGCGACGCCGGACAGTTCAGCTAGTACGATAATAAAGTACTAGGGAACCATAAACTTGAAAGAGGTAAAACACTTTTTTTCTTTAAGGGTAAAAACATTCACTTTTTTGCATTGCAACGCATGCCCGGTATACCTAGTATATATATATTTTTTATTACAGACTAAGCAAACGTTAGACCACAATCACACCTGATGGAAAGTGACGATGTAGTCTAATTGTAATTTTTAAACTTTCACGATTCGAACACATAGTTTAGGTCTCGGTTTTTTTTTTTTTTTTTTTTTATTTGTGACAGGCTAGTGTTTGACCACTATCTCACCTGATGGTAAGTGATGATGTGATCGAAGCTGGTAAACACACTAGACCTGGAATACGCACTTAATCGCGCTAAAAAACTATTTTTATTTACCTCGACGTTTCGGCCAAGTTGTATTGGCCATGGTCTCGAGAAGACGCCATTGAAAGTGAAGAGTGTCTTCTCGAGACCATGGCCAATGCAACTTGGCCGAAACGTCGAGGTAAATAAAAATAGTTTTTTGCGCGATTAAGTCCCGAGATATTACCTAAACTGATGTAGTCTAAGGTGGAACTTGCTCAGTAAATACCTATTCATTTTACTTTTGAACACACCCAAATTGTACCTTTCGGGAAATACAGATGAATGCAAAGCGTTCAGCAAAAGAATGGAACGCTTTGCAGTCATTTGATGATTTCTTCGTTCATTTATAGAATGATGTAGATGTTACCTGAGCAGATCAGCGCCAGAGAAGTTAGCGAAAGTGGAAGCGTGCTGCGAGAACCGATGTAGCGCGAGCCAGGCCTGCGTCTCGGTAGCAGTAGCCTCCTTGGACAACCCGTAGTTCTGCATTACATATAAAATAATTAAACGCAAGCGAAGCTTAAAAAACCGACTTCACCGCTTTATCTTCGGAACCTCGATCAGATTTAATGTATTAAACACGCATTATTGACGATAACTCAAAACCTAGAGATCGGATCTTGATCATTTCAATGGGACCACATGAAAAGCACCAGCTTTCAAAAAAAAAAACATCAAAATCGGCTTACAACGAAAGAAGTTATGAGGTAACTTTTGAAGTCGGTTAAAAACGGGAACATCGTCAATTTAGTCCACAGAATACGCATTATTGACGATATTTCAAGAACTACTAATCAGATCTTGATCAAATTTAAATGGGACCAATTGGAAAGCAACATCTTTCAAACCAAAAAAAAATTCGCAATCGGTTCACGTGGAAAGAAGTTATGAGGTAACACACATTAATAAAAAAATACAGTCGACTTGAATACCTCCTCCTTTTTGTGAAGTCTACAAAATATATATATATTTAACTTCTAAATTTATCAATATACATAGTTCTGCCTAGCATGGCTAATGCTATATAAACAAAATCATTTGATTTGGGTAGACGTTATCAACACAACGTGGAGCTAACTGCAATGTTAGACTCGTTGGCCGTAGTAGTTTCTATAAACTGTTTCGGTAGATGACGTCACACGTCCCCGTAAAACGATAGTAATAAGGAAAGGATAATTTCGTCGCTTCAGGCAGGGCTTGAGTAGCTCAGCGGTTAGAGCAATAGAGTATGACGCCCTACGGCCGCGGGTTCAAGCTCTGCCCCAGGCGATAAAAAATACTAAAAAAACAAATAAATAAATATTTAAGGGGGCTCCCATACAACAAACGTGATATTTTTGCTCGATATTGATTACGGCAACAATCTACCTGTTGCCGTTATCAATATATGCAAGAATCGCTTGATATATTCACAGATATTATAGATATTTCAGAATATTTAGTATTATATTCATTTTAAAAATGAATAATGAAATTAAAATAAAACAAATATTTAAGGGGGGCTCCCATACAACAAACTTCGAGTTTCATGCGCGAGTCCGACTCGCACTTGGTATGTACGTTGTACGTACCTTGTCTGTATCTTCCGGTGGCTGGGTTAGGTCGGGTAGAATAGCGCCGGGGGAGTGGCACGGCGGGGAGTTCACTTTCATGTCATTGCTGGAACAACAAAAACAATATAAATAAACTATTTTACAATTACAGCAAGTTCTTAGACTTGTAGCGGCCTATTCATTTTGCCATGTTTTTTAGATTTTCAGTTTACCCCGATATTAATTTGTTTTCTCCTGGAGGTGAACATCATTTTCAACCGACTTCAAAAAAGGAGGTTCTCAATTCAAGTGTATGTCTTTTTTATGTATATTACGCGATATATCTGCCAATTATTATGAATCGATTTTGATGTTTTTTTTTTGTTTGGTAGTGTATACTTCAGAGGTGTCCCATATACATCTTATAGATCAAGCCAAAACTGAAATATAAGCGATGAAGTCGGTTTTTTTAAGCTTTGCTTGCGTTTCAATTATTATTTCAATGCAAGCAAAGCTTAAAAAATCCGACTTTTTTTTATCTTCGGAACCCTTGATCAGATTAAATTAATTAAATACGCATTATTGATAAGATAACCCAAAACTACTGGTCAGATCTTGATTCAAATGGGATCACATGGGAAGCACCAGCTTTCAAATAAATAAAAAAGAACCATCTAAATTGGTTCACGTAGAAAAAAGTTATGAGGTAACACTGACAAAAAAACAGTCGAATTAAGAACCTCCTCATTTTTTTGAAGTCGGTTAAAATGCAAAATTAATTATTAGTGGGGTGGTGTTGGAAAGCGTGATGACGTCACGTGTATTGTACTTGGCACGCTACCTAAACGTACCTACTACGTACTGCGACTTGTAAATCTTGCAAGATATTGTAAGTTTATTCTCTGCTAGAATATGTAGGTACTGATTATAAATAAACACTTACTCTTGGCAGTACAATGGCTTCATTTGAGTTGGTGACGCAAGGATAGCTGAAACAAAACGAAAACATTTTTTTACTAAAAAAACATATATATAAATAAATAAATTATAATATATATACATAAAAAACGTATTAGCTTTAAGTTATTAGGCCGCCCATTGTATAACAATTATTATATTTAGTTTGTATTTTATTATCATGTCACTATTTAATTGGTATTCAATAAAAAAGTATTGTATTGTATTGTATATAATACAATACTTTCCGCTCAGATGTCGATTCTAAACCACCCCCTGTAGAATTGTGCACTACTTACCAATGACGGTATATAATAAGTAACAAATAGCTTATCCGCCTGTTTCGGAAATCAGATCATTATTTCACAGTTATTTTTGGTATACCCCAAGAGCCACTTAAAGATTCATCTAGGCTTCTTCTAGGTAAGCTGCTATATCTTCGGCCGCATTATCACTTTTCATCACGTGAGATAGCGGCCAAATGTTTACCTGGCATATATAAATAGGATTTTTTTTATGCTGGATAGGCAAGCATTAGATGGGATAGGATGGGAAGTGGGAAGGATGGGATGGGATTCTGGGGTATATTTAACACAATAGATTCCTGCAATAGTGGATATAGGTTGAACAGTTCTGTAATATCTGCCAAGGGGCAAGGGGTAGCAAGGGGAGGCCCTTGCTACCACTGTCCTTCTCCTAGCGTCCTGCTCTTCTGCAATATCTGCCCCACTGTTCTTCCCCTAGCGCTCTGCTCTTCAAATATGGTCTACATTATTGCTTTAGTATATAGTTAAAATTTGATTGTAAGTAAACAAAAAATATTGTGGTAGTTGTCTTCTGCCAAATGATATTGACACTTATAACTAAACTAGCCGTGCCCCGCGGCTTCGCCCGCTATTATCAAGTTAAAAAGTAGCCTATGTGTTAATCCTAGGTATAATCTATGTACATTCCAAATTTCATCCAAATCCGTTCAGCCGTTAAAGCGTGAAGAGGGAACAAGCATACTTACACACTTACACACAAACTTTCGGATTTATAATATTAGTAGGATAAATTAAGGTATAAATTACTCACCAGGTTGTGGCTTGCTGACCAGCATTGGACTGGATACAGCTTTGGGTGCCACACTGCAACAAATAATACACATGCTTTAGTAAACTATAACATCAACATAGTACATTTATATGTATAATTTCAATAATGCGTGTTTAGTACATCTAATCTGATCAAAGTTCCGAAGGTAAAGCCGTGAAATCGTTTTTTTTTAGTTTTGCTTGCGTTTAATTATGTTTAGTTTGTTTCATCGAAATCATTCTAATTCCAAACCTCTAAAGATACACACATGAAACTTCTTGCTTGTGCAGTTTGCCTTCATTGAACCTTTTTTTTAAATATATTTTAGCCTCTTGTTGAATATTTTGTTAATATCAATTCCCTTCGACAACTAAATAATGCAGAAATTAGATTACTGTGTTAAAAAAAACAAAACAAAAACAAACGCATTCAACTCACAGCCCTACACTAAGTTTGAAGACTTGTATCATGGGTGCCGGGAACATTCACATTACACACATTACACCCAGAGGCAGAAACACAAATATAGAAGAAAGAAATTTGTGCTCCTGCCGGGAATTAGCAGGAGCATGACATATTACATGACTTAAGTAACAATCATTATAAAGGAATGTTTATAAGTTTAATTGACTGCCAGAAAGTCGGACAATAAGCCCCTAGCAACCACAATAGCGTGCCTAGTTAACATTGATTCCAGAAAGATCCCACATTCGGGCATTCCAATTGACCGTTGCATGCAACGTCCACCTACGTTAATATACAATCATTCACTTTAGATGATAAATGAACCCCCTGTCCTCTATGGGAGCAGTGACAATGACTTATATTGGGCTGTACTATACTGTATTGTGTGTATATATGTAGGTATATTTTAAATCGTAAATAATAGTTAATAGCCCTTAGACTGCACTACCATGAATATTTTTTCTGCACCTTCTAGGTTGACTGGCAGAAAATGCTGTATTAGCATTAAGTCCTCCGTATACATTTATATTGTGCAAATGAATAAATAAATAATATTAGAATGTATTAAAAGTCTAATGAAAAATCTTAATCATAATGGATTTTGGAACATTTTTAAGACTTCATAATAGGAGGATGTTTTAAATTTTGTACCGACTTCACAAAAAAGGAGGAGGTACTCAAGTCAACTGTATTTTTTTTGTGTGTTACCTCATAACTTAGTTCCATGTGAAACAATTTAAAAAATTTTTGTTTGTAATGTTTTGCTTTCCAACTGGTCCCATTTAAATTTGATCAAGATCTGATCAGTAGTTCTTGAAATATCTTCAATAATGCGTGCTTAGTACATCTAATCTGATCAAAGCTCCGAAGATAAAGCGGTGAAGTCGGATTTTTTTTAACCTTTGCTTGTGTTTAAATTAGACTGCATATTTTCTAACGACTGCCAAGAAAGGGTTTTTCATAACTTAAAACTTTCGCATTTATAATATTAGTAGGAGAATAAAGTGCTCAGTGTTTACCATCCTCAACCACATAATTTATCACTTACCCAACAGATGTTATCAATTTCAAATTGTGAACTTAATGCCAGGTTTCATTAAAAAAACCACATTTCTTTATATCCCAGCTTTCATGGCACACTTGATATCGTCTTTGTATACGGTCTTTGTAAACTTATATACATAATATATATTACGTCTCACAGCACGTAAATTATTATATCTTTATTTATATTCAATTCGCTATAATAAGGGACTATTAATCAGATTTAGACAAACCAGAAACAGGAAGAGAATAGGTACCTAGATATATTTTTGTATCTAATAAGGAAACCTTTTATCACATTGTTTATCTATATGAAAACAATGACAAATTAATTGGCTTGAGGAAGTTACATTTATCTATGTGTAAAAATATAGACGCTTACACTCTCATAGGTCTGCAGTAATTTATTGAAAAAGAAAAGCTGTATTGTGGCAAAACAATTCTTTTAACATGTAATTTTGAGAATCAGACTCGCTTGTTATTTCATCACTTTGCATCCTGCGGTTTTTAGGGTTCAGTACCCAAAGGGTAAAACAGGACCCTATTACTAAGACTCCGCTGTCCATTCGTTTGTCACCATATCTCATGAACGGCGATAGTTACATGGTTGAAATTTCACAGATGTTGTATTTCTGTTGCCGCTATAACACGAATACTAAAAAACAGAATGAAATAAATATTTAAGCAATGAATGTTTTTTTTGTTGTTTTTATAGATAATGGTATGGAACCCTTCATGCGCAAGTCCGACTGGCACTTGGCTGTTTTTATTTATTTATTATGAGTCGTATCATTTTAAGTGTATTACTTACAAAAATATTTATAGTGCATGGATGCGATTTAAATATAAGTACATATAATTTTATACATACAGCCTACACTAAGTTTGATGACTTGTCTCGTGGGTGCCGGAAACATTTACATCACAACCAGAACCAAAAACACAAAAAAAGTCTTGAGAAGAAAACTTGCCGGGAATCCAACCCGATACCCCTGCTTAGAAGGTGAACGCTCACCTAACTGAGCCAAAGGGCAGTTCAAAATCTTTCTCTATTAATTAAATTATCAGCCTGAAAAATATCAATCCAATTCCTTCAGCCATTTAGGAGTAATGGAGTAACAAAAAGTCACACTCAGTCTCACACTAAGTTCAGAATCTTGTATTGTGGGTGCCAGGAAACATTTCCTTATCACACACACAATAACACTATGATCAAGCATCTTAAGATTTTGGTATATCTGCAGCTGGCATTAGTTAATTTAAACGTAAGCAAAGCTTAAAAAATACATACAGTCGAACATAGAACCTCCTCCTTTTTAGTAGTTTATTCAGTAGTCTATGGTTATAATTTATGATAATAATATAGCAGGTGTAGCACTGTAAGTTCATTGAGTGAGCAATTTGTGTTGGCAAACAGCTGATTACAGTAAACAATAAAATCTCAGCTCGTGTTACATACGTATGTCCTCAAAAATAAACACCAAGCACGCGACATCGAAACCGAATCAACTGCAACAAGTTTCAAGCAGAAAAATCTGGATATTTACGCTAATCTCGCCCGACGACGAACATGGACGTTCGCCGCCTTGAATCGTCGCGCCAACTCGATGTATGTCTCTTGATCGGCGTCGATTTCCACCTCAGCCTTTAGCAACGAGAACTTCATGCGCCATCCACGGGCTTCCAACCCGTGTATGAAGCGCGCCTGCAAGACTATCCCCCGGCCTGTATGACGGGCACTAAGTCTTTGCTCGAAAACGAGCATCGTTGTCGTCTGGTCAGCTATAGTCCTGTCGCGTCAGGTTGAAGAAGATGAAAGCACCGGAGCCCAAGCGGTAGGAACGCCCGCGCGATGCCACCATAGCTTCGATACGAACCGCCAGAAAAACCATTTGTGATAACCACACGAGAACACAACACGAAATCACTATTAGTTTTGTACAGTCACTTGTCCAACATTATTTTCGACGGGCGCGGCGCAGGAATAGCTATCGGCGAATGGCACGGATGTAGTTACGATTGCACAAAGTCACAAAATGGGATTGTACCGGTTCGCGATCACGAAATCGGAGATTTATCAAGGGGAAAATAAACACTCAATTGAACTGAGTTGAAATGAGTACGCGGCAAGCAACGGAGCGCGGTCGACTGAGCGCTGATTGGTTGCTAGATTGACTCTAGTGAGGCGGGCGCAGCGATTGGTCGGAATCCGGATCGAGTCGGTTCGCGGAGGCCGCGGCCGGCTACGGTCGGTGCATCGAGTGCGAGCGACGATCGCGTCATTGTAGTGATGTGACACGTTACGTATCTACGAGTATTTAATAACTCGGATTTTGTTACGGATATTTAGAGGATTTCATTATTATTATTTTTTTCTAATAGAAGTTAAAACATATGGCAATTTTAATGTTATTTAAATGGATTGCAATAAAAATAAAACTTAATTTATGTCAGTACGGATCGACCTGAGTCGTTGAGAGTAATACGCATTGACACAGATCGCACCGTACTGGATTAGGTGGTTTTATGACCGCAAATACGATGCAGTTTCATCTAATTGTGATTCGATTCAGTAACCCACCATAACCGGTTGCAATGCATTGAACTAGACTTAATCGGTCATTTCTCACAGCAATAGCGTGTTAGAAGAATGCGTCAGAATGGGGCCGAGTTTATTAGTACATTCACTAGTTTATTACTACAGAAATAACTTGTTTATAATTGTAAGTGCTGTTGGTAGGTATGGTATACTTCTTAACAAGCATGTCTCAGTGTGTAGATAATGTTTAATTAGAACTAATTTATAGAAACCGCGTATACTTTAAATTTTTCTTAGAATATATAATAGAATATAAATTTATATAAAAATAGAATAGAATATAAATTTATTTGTATGACGTTAATTTTTTAACCGTGCCGTGTTAAGTTTTAACACGGTAAGCTAAATATAGATGGAAATGGAAACTATGATATGTGATGTATCAAACACTAGATATCCATGAATAGTACAGCACTACAAACACATAATAATGTGACACAACACACACAAACAAAATATAAATGACTCAACAATACGTAAGGCTATTTCTAGTCCAACCAGACCTCAGACAACGTTGTTCGCTTGTTGTTTTTGTTGTGTAAAAAGATTTGTTCCGTCATAGTAATGCGATAATTTATTGTAGATCTGTATAACCCCGAAGCGAAATACTTAGGTAGTAAAAATAATACTTTTATTACTGAAATGGAAAGTTTGCGAATAACGTTCGTGTAAGAAACTGCATGCAGTAAGAACTGCAAAGCATCAAGCCTGCTCTAAAGACTGTGTCCATCACTTAGAAGATATAAATACAATATTAAACACACAAAATAATCAACGATGGTGCCAATAGTAAACAACTAGAAACACAGAAACAAGAAAGCTACAAGTAAACATTTATTTGCAAAGTATCGTTTCATCAGCGGTGTGCAAACAAAATTAAACCTAGCGTTTACATTTTTATGGTTTCATGTATAACGTGACTGGATTATATCAACTGAGGCGTAAAGGTCACAGGTGCATGGCATTGTGTTTACTTTTTCAAATACTTTCATATAATAATAATAATTGTATACTATGCTATATGAAATTTTTTACCGACTTTCCAAAAAAGGAGGAGGTACTCAAATCGACTGTATTTTTTTTTGTGTGTTACCTCATAAATTCTTTCCACGTGAACAAATTATAAAATTTTTTTTTTAGTTTGAAAGATGTTGCTTTCTGCTACTAGCACTGATATGTGCTACTAGCACATATCTGTGCTAGTAGCACACACATTCTGAGTCTCTAGCATGCTGTTATCAGTCAAAATCAAAAACATATGATGGACTATCGCCGCACTCTCGTTATTTATAACAGACTTTCAAAAAAGGAGGTGGTTCTCAATTCAAATGTATTTTTTAATGTGTGTTACCTCATGACTTCTTTCTGTGTGAACTTTTTTTATTTGAAAGCTAGTGCTTCCCATGTGGTCCGATTATCAATAATGCTTATTTTATAAATTTAATCTGATCAAGGGTTCCGAAGATAAAGCGGTGAAGTCGACTTTATTAAGCTTTACTTGCGTTTAAATTATATTAATTCTAAGCCTTGCGTATTGCCTCTATACCTCCCTTGTCCCAATTACGAACAATTAAGATAGTAATCAAACTCAAAAGATAATGAGAAACTTGGAAATTTCAACAATTGGAAATGATTTCCATGGTTTGTAATCTAGCAAACATACATTTTATTCACTTATTTCTATATGAAAACACTCATACAATCTAGCGTTACAAAATGTTGAGACAGTAGGTATACAAGGGTTCACGTGCCTCATACAGGTGACTATAACGAATGATTAATTTAAACGACTGCAACCTACTGGTTGCAGTCGTTTAAATTACGGTTACTACCGTCTCAATCCAGCTGAGTGAACTATAATTGATCAAATTAACACCAATTTCTGTTGAGGGGTGCTCATTCGAATCAACAACGGTGTCCAAGTGGTTACATCCAGTTTCTGCCAAATACAAGTACGTTATGTGCGGATAATCAATAGGCGCGATTGTTTGGAACTGGTTATTTGCAGCTGTGTGTGATATATACTATTTTCATAGCTCTAAGCTGTTTTGCAATAAGTAACTACGGAGCTTAACTTTACCATTACTGACGGCTAACCTGTTGTAGGGTTTGTACGTAAACTTTTAAAATAACATTCACCGATCACACTATTACACTAATATTTTAAATCCAATATTTTGTGTAAGTGTGCTTGTAGTATGTTTGTATGTTTGGTTTCCTTTCACGCTGAACGGATTTGGATGAAATTTGGAATGTAGATAGCTTATAGCTAGGATTAATACATTGGCTACTTTTAACCTTGATAAATGCGGGCGTAGCCTCGGGGCACGGCTAGTAATGAACATGGCGGTCCTATACTAAGAATCATGCCACTAGGTCAATTCGCTGGCAGTGTTTCAAAGAAGGCTCAAGTTTATTTAAAATTCAAACATAACAGTGTGAGTCACAGCAGTATTTGCTTTATCATTTTGACAATCGTATTTTCTTTCCTTTGAAGTGGATGCTAAGAATAATTTCTAGATCTAAATATAACGTATTTGTTTATCTCGGAACTATTTCAAGAGATATTTTCGAAGCGTATTCGATTTCGCTCAGTCATCTAAGTCGAGACAGAGTGCTACTCCTTGATTTTAGCCAAGTGCGCGTTGAAATAAATGCTTTCATACTCACAGCCCTACACTAAGTTCGATGATTTGTTTCGTGGGTGTCGGAAACATTCACACACACACAACCACACCCAGAACTATAAATAAAAAAATATTTCGAAAGAAAACTTGTGTTCCCGATACCCCTACTTAGAAGGCGAACGCTCACCCAACTAAGCCAACAGGCAGTTCAAACGGAAAATAGTTAAATAATAATATGTCTATCAAAGGTCTATTCAAAAATGTAATCGTTAAATTTGTCTAAAAAATTAAAGAATTTGATTCGATATCACACCAGGATTTCCTGGGAGTATGAGACAAAGCGAATACAAAAACATTATTCTGTACAAAATTACACTTTCCTTGATATTGCGTGTTTTTATTTTCACATCCCTATTAAGTTTTCCCGCAATTTTTTTTAACCTATCCAATGAAAGTATTCAAAACAATGGCTGTAAATATTTTTTATTAAATACGAAAATCCTTATGACTCAATGTTTACATCTCTATTGCCATTCATAACGGTGCTAACGGGACGGCCTCGAATACGCAGCGCCTGGAGGCGAATACTAAATAGATGAGGAGGGCAAACAAAAAAAACATTGTAGCTAATAAATAAATTAATAGGTAAAATGACAAGATTTGCGGTAAAGTTATACATAGATTACGTACAGAAAGAATGGTTGAGATTATTAGTAAAATTAAAACAGCAGCTTAAAAAATAATTAAAAAAATAGTAAAACGGTGTTCCAACAGCTATCCTTGAGTGCTAGTTATCATTATATTGTTTACTCTCGGACATATGATCACTTAAAACATTTAAACTGACGTGATCAGTGACATTATAATTATTGTTAGAACAGTATATTTACCATTTGTTTTCGTTTTTTTATTGATAGTTCGATATTTCGGAACCGTAACAAATATCGAGTGCTCTATAAAAAAAAACAATACATGGTAAACATGTTGTTTCTAACCATAATTCTAATATGAGTGGTATAGTTGGGTAAGCGTTCGCTTTCTAAGCAGGGGTATCGGGTTCGATTTCCGACATAACACAAGTCATTTCCGGCACCTACGACACAAGTCATCGTACTTAGTGTTGAGCTATGAATGTGTAAGCGTTTTTGTTTGTTATGTAGCAAAATACATTAAAGCAAAACGCTGGCCAGTTACAAAAATAATCTATAAGTTTACTTATTTAACATTCTATCGATCCTATAAACCTAATACGTTAGTAACACTAAAACTAAAAAAAAATATGTTTAAGTAATTACCAATGCAGACATTTCTTTTTTTTTATGTTTTACTAGTCGACGTTTTAGGCATACTCGTAATATAACGCCAAGAGTTATAATCCTAGCTCGCCATCAGAACAAACATCACGACATGGAAACAAACAATGACCGTGTTAAAGTATACCAACACGAACGGCCCCGAACTGGTTGAAATTAATTTTACCTGTTGCTGCCGTCATTGTAAGTCATTTGTTTTAATTACTCGTCCAAGGCTAATGCGAAAAGTATAAGTAATAAGAGTGTTCACTAATGAAATGAATTACGCGTCTATTCAGTTACATAACACTAATATTATAAATGCTTAAGTTTGTGTGTGTGTGTGTGTGTGCGTATGTGTGAGCATCTTTGCTGCTCCTACACGCTGAAAGGATATGGGTGATAATTGATATTAAAATAGCTTATACCTTGAATTAATTAACATATATAATAGGGCGAAGCTAAAGCAAAATAGTGCAATATTTCTTGTACTATTTGATATTCTTTGTGAACGATGACTTGTGTCGTGTGTGCCATTCATATCACACACACAATCACAACCAGAACCAGAAACACTTTCCCAACCTTTGTTCCCACCGGGAATCAAACCCGATACCTCTGCTTAGAAGGCGAACGCGCACACAAATACAACTACGTGCAGTTCAAAAAATGAAAGAAACTCATATTACAAATATTAAAAACAAACCGGATCACATTATTGTTATTAATGATGTTATGCTGCAACATCCTGTCATGATTATTGTTTTTTCAATAAGGATGTTAGATGGTGTCATAAAAAAATAATCAACAAAGCTGTGAAATTCGTTTCTTAAACATAAGACAATACGTTGTCGATACACGTGTAAGTGGTCACTCACAACCCCACACTAAGTTTGACCACTTGTTTCGTGAGTGCCAGAAACATTCACATCACACACAATTACTCTCTGAACTGGAAACACAAATTTACCTTGGTGAGAAAACTTGTGTTTCCACCGGGAATCGAACCCAATACACATGGAACTAAAAGGCGAACGCGCACCCAACTAAGCCAGCATGTTACAATTTAGGGGAGGGCTTTAAAAGTCTGATCTCCTTTTTTCTTCCTTTTTGTGATAGAAGATAACATACTTGCTTATACCCTACATTACAGGGTGAATGTCTTTAGTTTCTAAGTTAAGTCTTATGACCTACTTACTGTACATGCAATGCATATGAATAAATAAATAAATAATTAAAATGTATTCAGTATTTGTCAGTATTTTATTGTTTGCACTAAATTAAGATACAATTGCTCTAGAACATTCAATACAAAAATAGACCCTGTTAGGGTATGGCAAAGATAACAAAAGATAACAAAATGTTCAGCTAGTAGTAATATAAAAGTTTCACTTCTATCGTGTATCTTTACGACACACCCTGTTTTTCTCAAGTTATTAGTTACTTTTAAAACGTATGCTTGTATTACATCTGCGGGCCCGCTAAATAAAAATAGTCGAGCAACAGCTAAAGTTACTCAACATCTACATATACTAATACATCTACATGTACAAGTACATACAAGTCTAGAAATGCACACCAGTGCACTCCGATGAGTTCATCACCCCTAGTTATGAGATCCGCAGCAAATCCGCGCACGATCTAGTACGAACGGGTTATCCCTAACGCGAGCTAAAAATAGTGTAGTGCGAAAGTGTAGGCGTCCTGGTTTCAGAGGTCACAGGGTCATTTTCAATGCAGACTGGTTTGTTGCCGTATCTATAACTAGCTGTCCCGGCGACCTTCGTTCCGCCTAACAGTCAATGTGCATATTTAGGAAGCCATACCCGGCATGCGTTACAATGTCACGTGACTATATTATTACAACCTTCATGTTTATGTTTGCCTAGTACTTTACCAAATCCGAGTGACGTATGAGAGAATGGAAAGCATGTCGAAATGTAAAAAAAAAAATTAAAGAAAATGTAAAAAAAAAAATTTTTTTTAACCTATCCAATGAAAATATTCAAAACAATGGCTGTATATATTTTTCTTTAAATACGAAAATCCTTATGACTCAATGTTTACATCTCTATTGACATTCATAACGGTGCTAACGGGACGGCCTCGAATACGCAGCGCCTGGAGGCGAATACTAAATAGATGAGGTGAGGGCAAATAAAAAAAACATTGTGGCTAAGTATGAATAAATTAATTGGTAAAATGACAAGATTTGCGGTAAAGTTATACATAGATTACGTAAAGTAAGAATGGTTGAGATTATTAGTAAAATTAAAACAGCAGCTTAAAAAATTATAAAAAAATTGTAAAACGATGTTCTAACAGCTATCCTTGAGTGCTAGTTATCATTATATTGTTTACACTCGGACATATGATCACTTAAAAGATCTTAAACTGACGTGATCAGTGACATTATAATTATTGTTAGAACAGTATATTTACCATTTGTTTTCGTTTTTTTATTGATGGTTCGATATTTCGGAACCGTTACAAATATCGAGTGCTCCATAAAAAAACAACACATGGTAAACATCAATTATTGTTAGAAACAACACATGGTTGTTTCTAACAATAATTCTAATATGAGTGGTATAGTTGGATGAGCGTTCGCTTTCTAAGGGGTATCGGGTTCGATTTCCGACATAACACAAGTTTTCTCCCCAAGTAAAAATTTGTTTTTGTCGTTATGGTGGTGATACCTACGACACAAGTCATCGAACTTAGTGTAGAGCTATGAATGTGTAAGCGTTTTTGTTTGTTATGTAGCAAAAGACATTAAAGCAAAACGCTGTCCAGTTACAAAAATAATCTATAAGTTTACTTATTTAATATTCTATCGAACTATAAACCTAATACGTTAGTAACGAGGTAACGTTAGTTTTGAGAGGTGGTAGAGCATTTTGTGAGTTGCTCGCCTGGCTTGCTACCAAAGTAGCTTACCACCATCAAGTTGAAAGTCTGCCGCCAAGCCAAATACGGTGTTCCGGCAGTTATCCTTGAGAGCCTGCGTATTCCAGGTCTAGTGTGTTTACCAGCTTCGATCACATTGTCACTTACCATCAGGTGAGATAGTGGTCAAACAATAGCCTGTCACAAAAAAAAAAAAAAGTAACACTAAAACTAAAAAAAAAATGTTTAAGTAATTACCATTTCAGAAATTTCTTTTTTTTTATGTTTTACTAGTCGACGTTTTAGGCATACTCGTAATATAACGCCAAGAGTTATAATCCTAGCTCGCCATCAGAACAAACATCACGACATGGAAACAAACAATGACCGTGTTAAAGTATACCAACACGAACGGCCGCGAACTGGTTGAAATTAATTTTACCTGTTGCTGCCGTCATTGTAAGTCATTTGTTTTAATTACTCGTCCAAGGCTAATGCGAAAAGTATAAATAATAAGAGTGTGCACTGATGATATGAATTACGCGTCTAATCTATTACATAACTCTAATATTAAATTATTAAATGCTTAAGTTTCTGTGTGTGTGCGTATGTGTGTAGGCATCTTTGCTGCTCCTACACGCTGAAATAATATGGGTGATAATTGATATGGAGATAACTTATACCTTGAATTAATTAACATATGTAATAGGGCGAAGCTAAAGCAAAATAGTGCAATATTTCATGTACTATTTGATATTCTTTGTGAACGATGACTTGTGTCGTGTGTGCCATTCATATCACACACACAATCACAACAAGAACCAGAAACACTTTCCCAACTTGTGTTCCCACCGGGAATCAAACCCGATACCTCTGCTTAGAAGGCGAACGCGCACACAAATACGCCTACGTGCAGTTCAAAGAATGAAAGATATTCATATTACAAATATTAAAAACAAACCGGATCACATTATTGTTATTAATGATGTTATGCTGCAACATCCTGTCATGATTATTGTTTTTTCAATAAGGATGTTAGATGGTGTCCTAAAAAAATAATCAACAAAGCTGTGAAATTCGTTTCTTAAACATAAGACAATACGTTGTCGATACACGTGTAAGTGGTCACTCACAGCTCCACACTAAGTTTGACCACTTGTTTCGTGAGCGCCAGAAACATTCACATCACACACAATTACTCTCTGAACTGGAAACACAAATTTACCTTGGTGAGAAAACTTGTGTTTCCACCAGGAATCGAACCCAATACACATGGAATTAAAAGGCCGCACCCAACTAAGCCAGCATGTTATAATTTAGGGGAGGGCTTTAAAAGTCTTGATCTCCTTTTTTCTTCCTTTTTGTGATAGAAGATAACATACTTGCTTATACCCTACATTACAGGGTGAATGTCTTTAGTTTCTAAGTTAAGTCTTATGACCTACTTACTGTACATGCAATGCATATGAATAAATAAATAAATAATTAAAATGTATTCAGTATTTGTCAGTATTTTATTGTTTGCACTAAATTAAGATACAATTGCTCTAGAACATTCAATACAAAAATAGACCCTGTTAGGGTATGGCAAAGATAACAAAAGATAACAAAATGTTCAGCTAGTAGTAATATAAAAGTTTCACTTCTATCGTGTATCTTTACGACACACCCTGTTTTTCTCAAGTTATTAGTTACTTTTAAAACGTATGCTTGTATTACATCTGCGGGCCCGCTAAATAAAAATAGTCGAGCAACAGCTAAAGTTACTCAACATCTACATATACTAATACATCTACATGTACAAGTACATACAAGTCTAGAAATACACACCAGTGCACTCCGATGAGTTCATCACCCCTAGTTATGAGATCCGCATCAAATCCGCGCACGATCTAGTACGAACAGGTTATCCCTAACTCGAGCTAAATATAGTGTAGTGCGAAAGTGTAGGCGTCCTGGTTTCAGAGGTCACAGGGTCATTTTTAATGCAGACTGGTTTGTTGCCGTATCTATAATATACTGCATTCGTTTTATCTCATGTATTTGAAAGAAATAAGGACTTGACCTCATCCAATTATGGGTGAAGCATTCAAATGTTTGGTGTATACACCAGATTTAGACCACCTATATCACACTGTCCATGTGCACGTGCTTCTCGCTGCAGACTGTCATAGACAACTAAATAGCCACAGGTGTATTGGCGCTGACTGTCGGACCTTTAGAGTATTTGTGTGCGTGTAGTAATTTGTATTTGTGTCTCGCGATAAGACAAGCGGAATTTGTAGACTTAGGGTGCTTCACCAGTTTTGTTTGCGTCACGTCCTTATTGTTTTACGTCCGTGTTCTATCTACGGATTTCGGATAATTGATATATCCGAATATCCGATAGGCACAGCTCAAATGTCTCACGTGATAGTCGAAAGTGCAGATTTTTAAAATTCTTAATAAAAATATTTATCCAATCCTATCGAGTAGTAATAATACCTGCAAAATATTATCAAAGCCACAAGAAATACGCCGACGCGTTTTTTTTACAGTTCATAACATTATTGTGATCCATTTCACATAAATATATTCCGTTATATGATAGCAATATAAGTTATAATTCAATTTCCTAGATTGGGGGCATACATTAATAACGTGGGGTGATTTTGGCGATTTTT
Source organism: Lomographa bimaculata (assembly GCA_948107665.1). Taxonomy (NCBI): domain Eukaryota; kingdom Metazoa; phylum Arthropoda; class Insecta; order Lepidoptera; family Geometridae; genus Lomographa; species Lomographa bimaculata. Next base: position 3,504,445 of record OX403612.1, on the reverse strand, counting down.
CGACCCCCTCTGTCCCCTTGGTGAGATGTCGTGAGATTTTGTCGACCCCCTCCCCATCCCTTAAACACACGTGAGATTTTTTAAAATTCGAATATTTAATAAGTTAATATGTGCGTACAGCTAATAATTATATTTATGAGATTAATTACTGGGGTAGCCTTATTATACATTCGTTAGAAAATTAATTTAGATATTTCAATAACTTCCTGCCCCAGACTACACTACATACATAAAAAAATAATTATTCTACTAATATTATAAATCCGAAAGTTTGTGTGTAAGTGTGAAAGTAACAAATAACAAAATTGCAAAATACTGCTATAGTTTGTCAGTTTTGAGTAATATTGCATCTAAGGCCATAGCAACAAATGCTTACTACGGCTACGTTTACCCTCAATTAAGTTATGGTATTGTATTCTGGGGCAATTCAGTTAACATTCAGTCCACATTTATTTTACAAAAACGTTGCCTTCGATGTATTTTTCATTTAGATAGTACTGATTCCCTGCGAAATATTTTTAAATGCAAGAAATTTCTCACTCTGACGGGAATCTTTGTACTAGAAATTTGCATATTTGTCAAAAATAACGTCGAATATTTCTTTTCTACCCAATCAAGTCGTGTAGATAAACAACGCAACAAACATAAATACAACATATGTATTCCCCAAATAAATAACTCTATGTACTATAAAAGCTCATTTGTAAGTGCCATAAGAATTTACAATCATTTACCTCCACACATCAAAATCCTAAATGGCACACAATTTAAAGCCAGTTTAAAAAATTGGCTAATAAGCAAAGTACATTACAATTTGGAAGAGTACTTTCATACAAATTGATTTGTGACTCGACTGTAATGTAACACTTTGAATGTATAAAAAATTAAAAAATGTAAGCGTTACCTATGCTATACTTATGCCTAATGTGATGGAAATTACAATTGTTTAATTAAAAAAATAAAAATCTCTTCTGCATTGTAAATATTATGTGTTGTAAATATTATTGTATGTCCGAAAGGGATAAACTGTTGTGACTTATTTATATTAATAACACCTAAAAATGTACACAGTTATACAATAAACCATATTCTATTCTATTCTAAGTATGTTTGTTCCCTCTTCACGCTTTAACCACTGGACGGATTTGCATGAAATTTGGAATGTACATAGCTTATACCTAGGATTTACACATAGGCTACTTTTTAACTTAATAATAGCGGGCGAAGCCGCGGGGCACGGCTAGTTTTTTATAATTAATAAATCAATTTAAAGCTAATATTTAAGAAAATTATTCACTGATATCGAGGGCATTAAACATGTTAAGATAATAATTGTGATGTTGTTGTAGCAAAAAGTCACTATTCGCATATTCGGTACTTATACGACTTATAGGTATAATATTAATTATTATTGCAACACTAAGAAACTAAGACTGGCAGAGTGTTTTTATTAGACTTTCCATCGGGTGAGATAGTGGTCAAATGCTTGCCTATCAAGCATATCAAATCAAATCAAATCAATTTATTTCATACAAAATAGAGTTTACAATATTAGATGTTAAGGTTTACAGTGTTTGTCTATTCTGTCATATCATGACATATGAAATATAGTGGAGTCACATAATTATTATATTAAAAATTTATTATGTCAATGTTTGTTGTAAATGTAAATTACAAACTAAATATTAAATTACATATAAAGTCAATTCCAGTTAAATTCAATATTAATTATTATTATTTACATTTGTCTTGATTCATGCATTATTGTATTGATTAAGAAATTCATTCAAAGTATAAAAATTGTTTGTTCTTAGCCAACATAATAATTCTGTTTTAAATCGTTTCACATCCAGAATCTGCAATTGTTTAGGTAGAGCATTGAAAACTTTAATGCACATGGCGTGGCATTGTTTTTGATAAAGCGCTGTTTTCGGCATTGTATTACGATCATAGACCAATCTTTCAGGATTCCTCGTGTTCCTCGGATAAATATCAGAGGCTTTGCTGAAGTACTGGGGGTTGGTTTTGACAAAAATGGCAAGTTCGAAATATTAACATGGTCATAGAAAAATTAACATGGTCTTCTAAACGATACCCGAGTATCTAACAAAGGGTAAGAAAATCTAATACTTTTATTAAATTAATAAAATAATAAATATTATTATAAAATAATATAATTGATATAGATAATCTATATCTATATAATACAAAATAAAACAAAATCGAGCTAGTTACGTTAGTTACGACTGGGCCGATTTTTATGTTTGATTTGTTGAATTTGTCTCCGCTCGAATAACAGAATAACTATCCCCAAATACACGAAATAAGAATTAATTTTCTCACAAATTTTGTATGGAACTTTGGCGAGTTGTTGTCTGTCGAATTTGTTAAGTTACAAGGCAATCATAAATGTGATAGACGTATAACACTTTTTCTCTTTACGTGCAGTAATGCAACATGAGCCAGGTCCAGCTAATAGATAATACCAAAATTGTCTTCCTAACTCTAACAACTAGCTCGTGTTCTCGAAATAACCTCTACAGCCAGGATGTATTTAAATTGATGACAATAGTCAGAAAATTGGTGCTAAGAACAGCGTAATAAGAAAATTGCTTCTCCAAATCTGTGCGGTTCCGCTCTAGTCGGTATTTTGGGATGTAGATTTTAGACCATCAAATAAAGGCCATAGCAATGGTAAATTATTTTGATTGAAATTTTAATTAATTTTATTGAATACCTTAAGTTGTGTAGATACATTTCTTAACAAAAATCAGGCGAAATGGTGGTCCAATTTTATTTTATTTTAATGCTAGATAGGCAAGCATTTGGCCGCTATCTCACCTGATGGAAAGTGATGATGCGGCCGAAGATTAAGCATGCTTACCTAGAAGATACATATTTACCTTTCTTTCATTCGTACCTATCATAGATTAAAAAAATACGCGTCCGGGCGCTAACTAATAATTACCGACTTCAAAAAGGAGGTTCTATGTTTTACTGTATGTATTTTTTTATGTATGTTCACCGATTTCTCCCTCATTTGTGGACCGATTCTCAAAGTTCTTTTTTTGTTCATTAATCTGACTTTTTCTCATCCTTTTAAATATTCTGATAATTTTTCATTCATTTATATAATTTTAAATGCCGTTTCTGGATTTGCTTTTCTTTCTATATTTGAAGTCATTCGCTTGTATGGTTAAGAAGCTAAATGCCTCTGACAGACAGACGGACACGGACGGACAAAGTCCTGAACCACCTAAGTCAACTTAGAGAGCTCGCTCCGCTTGATTTTTTATATGCAGAATAGGTAAGCATTTGACCAATATCTCACCTGATGGAAAGTGATGATGCGGCCGAAGATGTGACATGCTTGCCTAGAAGATACCTATTCACTCGAGACTTGAAGACTCCGAGATTATACCGTTCGGGGAACAAAGACTCAGGCAATGAGTTCCACTCAACTTCACTTCTTGTTGATCAACTATTAATGTCTCGACAAAAGCCACGCATCACCATAATTACTCCAATTACATACCATCAACATAATAAGCTATAAATAGCTACAATTCCCATCGGCCAATAAGGGCTACATTGAGCAATCTACATGGTAAATAAGACGATTAGGGACATCGCTTGTTTAATTCCGGAGTTCCGGATGCGGGAATTACGGACAGTTGTGGAACGTCCCTAACGTCTGTACATTCTATTTTTAAAATATTGTAGTGATGGGCAAGCAATAATCTATGAGTATCGATGTCATATATTTTTTGATGAAGTATGTCATATATTTTTTATAATAATTAAACGCAAGCAAAGCTTAAAAAATACCGACTTCACCGCTTTATCTTCGGAACTTTGATCAGATTAGACGTACTAAACACGCATTATTGACGTTATCTCAAGAACTACTGATCAGATCTTGATCAAATTGAAATGGGACCAATTGGAAAGCAAACTCATTCAAACAGTATGAGTACAATATGGGAGTCTTCAAGTCACGAGTGAATAGGTATCTTCTAGGCAAGCTTGCTCCATCGTCGACCACATCGTCGCTTACCATCAGGTGAGATAGTGGTCAAAAGTTTGCCTATCATAAATAAAAAAAAAAAAAAAAACAATAAAAAATCGAAATCGGTTCACGTGGAATGAAGATATGTGGTGACATAAAAAATAAAAATACACTCGACTTGAGTACCTTCTCCTTTTTTGTGAAGTCGGGAAAAGTAGTAAATATGGTCTAAGTCTTTTTTTTTCGCTTCGCTCGATCAATTAATGTTTTACCAACGAATGTACACAGTTACTGCAATACATTTTATTCTATTCACATGATTATGGACATTCGGAACATAAACAAACAACATCGCAAGGTGATGAAACCAAATGTCGGTCAGCCGCGTGACTACCCGCTTAGTACCAGACCGTCTCGGCTCAGACTGGCTGTTACTACATTGGCAATGCTAGCGACATTATTGTGTTGGATGTTGAGTTGTGACTATTATACCAACACTAGCCGTGCCCCGCGGCTTCGCCCGCTATTATCAAGTTAAAAAGTAGCCTATATGTTAATCCTAGGTATAATCTATGTACATTCCAAATTTCATCCAAATCCGTTCAGCCATTAAAGCGTGAAGAGGGAACAAACATACTTACACACTTACACACAAACTTTCGGATTTATAATATTAGTAGGATAACACCATTCAGAGTGCAGTTTATTCGAGACTAGCTGTGCCCGCTACTTCGTCCGCGTGGAATAATGTCTTTGGGTGACATTTTTAATTATTAAGGCTTCTTCTTCTTCTTCGTCGTGTCGATGATCACTATATTGTCTGGGACCAGTGTTCCGCCACTGCCACTCCCAGAGAAGACGCTTTGTATAGATTTGTCTAAATTGCAGGTGAAGGGGGACGCAGGGCACGTCAGTAAATGTATCATTGTTTGTGAGGGGTTACCATAGACGCAATGTGACATATCCGGGTCAATATAACCCCAGTTGCAAAGGTTGCTTCTGCACCGGCCCACCTGGGTCCTCGATCTGTTAAGTGACTTTCACTTATTAAGGCTTATTATTTACATTAAGGCTTATTATTTTACAAATAATTAACTAACAAAACAAAATGAAAAAAGTTTCAAGCATCTAGCTCTAAAAATGACGATACTTCCATACAACTTTTCATCCCCCCCTTTCAACCTCTTCCAAACCTTTTTCGCATTAAAAAGTAGACATGTCCTTTCTCAGGCTCTAGACTATCTGTGTACTAAATTTCATTTAAATCGGTTCAGTAGTTTTGGTGTGGAAGCGCGACAGACAGACAGAGTTACTTTCACATTTATAATATTAGTAAGTATAATTTAAACGCAAGCAAAGCTTAAAATAACCGACTTCCCCGCTTATATTTTGTTTCTCAAAAAGCGCTAAATCAATTTTGATACAATTTAAATGGGACCACCAGCTCTGATGGTCCTAGATCCCAGGGCCGCCAGACGTCATGTATTTTCTGACGAAGGAAACGTGGACGATTGAGTAGTGTTAGTATGTACTAAGAACGCATGCCTACTTGCTAGCTTGCTTAGACGGCCAATTTTTAGGTATCATGTAATGAAGGTACATAAAAACATGACTTACCTCACGTAAATTCTCCAAGCTGATTTTTACGTATATTTTAGGCAATATCCTAAAACATAAGTCGCTAATAAGTCGGCCGTATTGCTTTACAGACGCTTTAAAGCTCCCAAAATAATTAGGTACTTAACTTCACGTAAATTCTGATGCTCCATTTTTATATATGTCCACCAGACAACTATTTTAAAACCTTTTACAAGAAGACAGACCGATCCAATGGGCCAATCATCCCCTAAACTAAATTTTAGTGCTTCTATGGGTAGGAGCGCATGAGACTGAGTGAGACATGTATTAGACTTCTCTCTGTCTGTTGACATGTTATCTAGAAGATACCTATTCACTCTTGACTTGAAGACTCCCAAATTATACCTCTCGGGGAACAAAGACACAGGTAATGCTATTCTGATGTCTTCTATCATCTTACATCTTTGATCATCTATCATCATCTTCTATCAAACTATTGTTTCTATTCATATCTAATACCATTAAACGAGCAATTCTTGTATATATGTATATATTATTATATAATTTGAATCTCGGAAATGGCTCCAACGATTTTCTTGAAATTTAGAATGCAGGAGGTTCCGGGGGCGATAAATCGATCTAGCTAGGTCTCATTATTAGAAAACGTCATCGTTTTATCCGAGTTTTTAGGAAATAAAAAACTGCTACAATATCTTTACAATTCGAAGGTGAATTTCGCCACTAACTATACTGTTATAATGGCTTAGGTGGGAAATCGGTATCCCTGAAACCAAAAGGCCCCGGTTCGAGACCAGATGATACTTTTTAAACTATTGCATAGCTTCTATCGCGGGCCTTGAGCGTGGAGACCGAATCCAGAAATTCCGTAACGAAAATAACCTAACACCCCCCACTCCGACCGGCACAGCGGTGATACTTTTTAGTTTTGCCATCTATCGATGAATAGCAGAACTTTTAATGAATTTTTTTAAATATCACGCTTGTCTCTTTAGTTCAGCAACTCGCCTCTAGGTGGCAGGAATAAAAATACGACATAAATAAAATAAATAAATAATTATAATTGCATAAGTTGATAAAAAATGCTATACAATAGCTTTACCGCGTCAGTCCCCGAGTGCCACACGTCATATTTTTAATTTTTTTTTTATAAAAAAAAAGCCGAGTAAATCTCGGTAAACCAGGTACTTCTATTATAATTGTATTATTGTGTTGTTGTATTCTACTTATGTATAAGTGACTTACCACAGTTCAGGCGAGTACGGCGGTGACGTGGTGACGAGAGACGGTGGCGGCATCAGGGCATCGTGTGATAACTGTGGACAACACAATTTTGTAGCGGTAGAACTCTTTTGAGAGTCCGCCTGGGACAGTACCCCCCCATTGGCAGACATTCAACCAGCACTAGTGCAAACATTACTGTATGCACGACTAGCCGTGCCCCGCGGCTTCGCCCGCTATTATCATTTAAAAAAGTAGCCTATGTGTTAATCCTAGGTATAAGCTATGTACATTCTAAATTTCATCCAAATCCGTTCAGCCGTTAAAGCGTGAAGAGGGAACAAACATACTTAAACACAAACTTTCGGATTTATAATATTAGTAGGATTGTTATTTATAGTATGAACTGCTCGTTGCTCAGTTGGGTTCTTATTGTAGCAGGAGTATCGGGTTCGATTCCCGACTGCAACACAAGTTTTCTTCCCAAGGAAAATTTGTGTTGCTGGTTCTGGTTGTGATTGTGTGTGTGATGTGAATGTTTCCGGCAATCGCGACACAAGTCATCGAGCTTACTGTGGAGCTGTGAGTGCGTTTAAGCGTTTATGATTGAAAGGCATTTTTTTACCGACTTCACAAAAAAGGAGAAGGAATCAAGTCGACTGTATGTGTGATGTGTGTTACCTCATAAATTCTTTCCACCTGAACCGATTTCGAAATTTTATTTGAGTTTGTAAGATGTTGCTTTCCCATTGAATTGGTCCCATTGAAATTTGATCAAGATCTGATCTCTAGTTTTTGAGTTAACGTCAATAATGCGTGTTTAATACATGAAACCTGATCAAGGTTCCGAAGATAAAGCGGTGAAGTCGGTTTTTTTAAGCTTTGCTTACGTTTAATTATCTTCTGTGAACATCACAAAGCTTGAAGAGATTTAACATCTAATATCTCAGGGTGACGAGCGCAAGATAGTGACTACCTACCGCCGGGGCAAGATAGTGACTACCTACCGCCGGGGCAAGATAGTGACTACCTACCGCCGGGGCAAGATAGTGACTACCTACCGCCGGGGCAAGATAGTGACTACCTACCGCCGGGGCAAGATAGTGACTACCTACCGCCGGGGCAAGATAGTGACTACCTACCGCCGGGGCAAGATAGTGACTACCTACCGCCGGGGCAAGATAGTGACTACCTACCGCCGGGGCAAGATAGTGACTACCTACCGCCGGGGCAAGATAGTGACTACCTACCGCCGGGGCAAGATAGTGACTACCTACCGCCGGGGCAAGATAGTGACTACCTACCGCCGGGGCAAGATAGTGACTACCTACCGCCGGGGCAAGATAGTGACTACCTACCGCCGGGGCAAAATAGTGACTACCTACCGCCGGGGCAAGATAGTGACTACCTACCGCCGGGGCAAGATAGTGACTACCTACCGCCGGGGCAAGATAGTGACTACCTACCGCCGGGGCAATATAGTGACTGCTAGCGCGACCCTATCTTGCCCCACCTCGACGAGGGACTGCTCACGGGGGGGGTTTTTAGTGGGTTCGAGCCCCACACACCCCCTTCCTTTACCCTGGGAGGGAAGGGAAGTGGTAGGATGTTCCCAACAAAAAAAAAAAAAGTGTGACGAGCGCAGTGCATTGCCGCTTTGACTTAAGTTCAAAAATCTCTGGGTAACACAGAACTGTAATAGGCAAGCGTGACGCTTACCATCAGGCGAGCGACTTGCTCTCCTCATTAGTCAATTATAATTAAAACTTGTGCTCCCGCCGGGAATCGAACCAATTACCCCTGCTTAGACGGCGAACGCCCATCCAACTAAGACAACGGGCAGTTCAAATAATCCTACTAATATTGTAAATCCGAAAGCTTGTGTGTAAGTATGTTTGTTCCCTCTTCATTCTTTAACGGCTCCACGGAGTTCTGCCGCGAAGTGAAAAAATGGCGTTGTTGATTTTGTATAATTTTCCAAAACTTATGATTCTTCGAGTGTTAATGTGTAATAATGGTGGATTATTAACTGTTAATACTTAGTAAACGTGCATAAGTGTAGGCAAATCATACAAAGTTAAAAAACGTGATTTCCACCTTCGCTCCAAAACTCCAATAAAAGTTCTAGTAACATTTCTACCACTTTACTAGGGCATGCCTTGACTATGACTGGACCTTGACTGTTTTACTTGACTTTGACTGTGACTTGTGTCTAGGACTTAAAATAAATAAAATACACTTGAAATATATTATTACTTGACACTGGCTAAATGCACAAGATTGCGAAGCCAATAATCAAAGAAAAACGGCTACACGGATTTGGATGAAATTTGGAATGTACATAGCTTATACCTAGGATTAACACATAGGTTACTCTTTAACTTGATAATAGCGGGCGAAGCCGCGGGGCACGGCTAGTATAATATAATATTATTAACAAACAAGACTGAATTTGGTTTTTTAAAAAAAGTACATGCGATATAACCTAAACTGATTTAATTTAACAAAACAATAATTACAACTTTAACTACAATCTAATTTATAATGAGGGTAATCTTAACAAAATACGTCCGTTCCGCACAAAGTCTCGAGCAAAAGTGGGCGCGCGCCGCTTGCGCTTCGCCTTTTATAAACTACCGATGACTCAACACTCTGCATGAAGTTAGTCTTCCAACAATATATTATTTGTTTTGCTTACCGTGGTTAGGACGGTAGCTTCGCAGCCGGGCTGATACTTCTCTAGATCAGAGCGAGGACGACGCATCACCTTCTCTCTGTCTTGCTTATGCTTCCTGTCGGCTCCCTTCAGTTTGAACACCTATGGACAATGATTAATTAAACGCAAGCAAAACTTAAAAAAAACCGACTTCATCCCTTTATCTTCGGAACTTTGATCAGATTAGATGTACTATAAACGTATCACTAAAATATTAGTGTCTAAAATCACTAAAATACATATAAGTCCCTCTGGGGCCCATATGAATAAACAATTTTGTTTATTTTTTATTACTCACTAAGCATACGTTTGACCACAATCACACCTGAAGTAAAGTGACGATGTAGTCTAAGGTGGAGCACGCTTGCTTAATCAAATTAGTTTATTCCGATGGACCCTAAAGAGGCACTCATGAAAGTTAATGACTCTACTGCCAAATTCGCAAAATTACAACCATCTCAAGAAGAACCTGGCAAGAAAGTCGGCGGCACATTTTTTCATATTTAAAAAAAAAATCATGTCTTAACTCCAATACATGAAATTAAATGGTTTTATAGTATTAACCTAGGTATATCTATATTATGTAGTCGCTAGAAAGAGCTTGTGCAGTTTGCCTCCATGCATCCTTGTCATTAATATAGTCTGTGGTTTTATAGTAAACTTTCTTAATTAATGCCCGTTTTATTACAGATTTGAACTTTCCCATTGGTAATTCAGTTACAATTTTAGGAGTTCTATTGTAAAATCTAACCCCATTTGCCATAAAAGATTTATTCATTTTGCTTAATCTAAATGCGCGCACTGTAATTTTATGCTTATATGGAGTATTAAGATTGTGTGCGGAAGGGTTGTGTGTGTACCTTGATCTGACAAGCAGCGGCATGCAGACGCGCATCGTCACTCGCTAGATAAGTTTCCACTTGTATGCGGAAGGGGACACCCTTCTCGCCGCCATGTTTTTTAGCCGTGAACTCTGTTGAGATACAGTTGACCTGGAAAAAAATAGACTAAGTCACGAAAAAGAAAAATAAGCTGACAGTTATTGAATAAAATTCTCATCGCGTTTATTAAGACTTTTTTTATGCTCGATAGGCAAGCATTTGACCACAATCTGACCGGATGGAAAGCGATGATGCGGCTAAAGATGCAGCATGGTTACCTAGAAGATCTAAGCAAATTTGCTCCATCGTCGACCACATTGTCGATTTCTATCAGGTGAGATAGTGTTCAATCGTTTGCCTACCATGAATAAAAAAAGGGAACAAAGCCGCAGGCAATGAGTTCCACTCCTTCCCTGTACGGATGATAAACGTAGAAGCGAAACGCGAGGGAACTAGAGGTATGTCGACTATAATCCGGCTCGAAGGACCAAAAACTACGGTACGGTAGCGAGGTTGCAGTGTGAATTGAAAGATGATAAGACATAAACGCTTTTACACTCAAAGTCCCACACTAAGTTAGATGACTTGTTTCGTGGGTGCCGGAAACATTCACATCACACACACACACAACCACAACCAGAACAAAAAACACAAACATTTCCTTGGGGAGAAAATTTTGTGCCCGTCGGTAATCGAACCCGATACCCTGATAGGCCTCTGCTTAGGAGGCGAACGCTCAGTCAGAAATGGCAATTAAAATTATATTAAATGAAAATATTAAGGCGCACTATTTAATTTTAATTATTTTCTGCCCGTTTATATTGTTAAAAAGAACTTGATGAATAGAGTACGAAACAGTTTAAAAAAAATCTATGTTGGAATATAAGAATTTGGTCGGCCTCCAGTCGCTGCTTTTAGGCCTATTTTGTCCCGGGGTCTATCTTACGGCTACACATTTAAAGCTGATACTTACGTATAATATTTGTTACATCCTGTACTTGAACAACAAATACAGAAATCAAACAATTATTATCAAAAACAAAAGTCATAAGCAATTATCCTCAAAAGTTTTTCTTTAAATGGCGACCCAGTTGGCGCAGTGGAAAGGTCTCAGCCCTCTGCGCCGTGGGTCCTGGGTTCGATCCCCGGCAGGAGCATAAATTCCTTCCCAAGGGATATTTGTGCTTCTGGTTCTGGGTGTAATGTGTGTGTGATATGAATGTTTTCGACACCCACGAAAATACAAATCTTTTAACTTAGTGTGGGGCTGTGAGTGTGAACGCGATTGCTTTTGTTTGTTTGTTACTAAAAATTTGAACGAGTATAACCTCACCTTGATATAAACGCCGACATCTTTAGTGGGATCCCAGAAGACGTGAAGTGCGTTGAGACAAGCCGGCTGTTCAACTCTGATCACACCGTAGGAAAGTGGCACGTCCACCTGTGGGCAAGTGGGACTGGTTATGACTGGTTACGTTCAGTGAACAAACAAAATAGAAAGTAAATCGCATGAACTTAGCATGAGCTACTTCGTAGCTTGAGCCACCTTTGGGATGGATCCGCTAAGTACCAGCTAGAAGCTCTTGAGTCTATTGACCGGCGAGCCAAAAGACCCATTGGCGATAGTAAGCTAGTAGAGTCAAAACTGCAAAGTCTTGGTCACCGACGTACGGTAGCAAGCCTACCGGTATTCTATCGCTTACATTTTGGAGAGTGTGCTCAGGAATTGATATAATTCCTCCATGCCCTTTTTACCATAAAACAACAAGACAAACTGTCTAACGTCAGCTATTTATGGTTGACATACCTCCGGTTCGCTCAAAGCGTTTCGCTTCTACGTTTATCATCCGTACAGCGAAGGAGGGGAACTCATTGCCTGCGTCTTTGTTCCCCGAACAATTCTAGAGTGAGATACCTTCTAGGCAAGTATGTTCCATCTTCGGCCGCATCGTCACTTTCCATCGGGTGAGATAGAGTCAATCGCTTGCCTATCTAGCATAAAAAAATTGATAAAAAGTGGAATACTCGCTGGCGTTGGCAGCACATTTAACTTAGTCCGGGGCTGTGAGTGTGAAAGCGTTTATGTTATGCTATTTAGATAATATTATATCTTATCTATAATCTTAGATACTATAGCGGTGTCGCTTAGCAGTTTGTCTATATGGTAGACATTCCACAAATGCGCACGAAACGTTTTGCTTGCACATATATTTTGCGAACCGCAACGGAATAGAACTCCTTGCCAGAGTCGGTGTTTCCTGATGAGTACAATATAGGAGTCTTCAAGTCACGAGTGAATAGGTATCTTCTAGGCAAGCTTGCTCCATCGTCGACCACATCGTCGCTTACCATCAGGTGAGATTGTGATCAGAAGTTTGCCTAACGAGAAATAAAAAATAAAAAAAATTGTGTACATACCTAGATAACATAACATAAACGCTTTCACACTCACAGCCCCGGACTAAGTTAAACGCGCTGCCAACTGAGATGTACTTAGATATATCTTAGTTATACTATGTTGAAAAAATAGTCTTCAAGTCAGGAATGAAATCTTCTAGGCAAGCATATGACATCTTCGGCCGCATCATCACTTTCCATCAGGTGAGATAGTCTACTCACAGGGGCTGTGAGTGTGATAGCGTTAAAAAGTTCGATGACTTGTGCCGGGGTGAAGGAAACATTCACATCACACATACAATCACGACCAGCACTAGAAACATAAATTTCCCTTATGGAGAAAACTTGTGTTCCTGCTGGGAATAGAACCCGATCTGCTTAGAAGGTGAACGCTCACCCCATGCTCCATCTTCGACCACATCGTCACTTTCCATCAGGTGAGACAGTGGTTAAATGCTTGTTTATCCAGAATAAAAAAAAACTACGCTATCGGGCAGTACAAATTATATATAGAATAGATGATTTAAATATGTTACCTCTACGATCCTCTCTCCCGGACGCTCCGTGTGCCACTGAGCTATTTGCTCTCTCTCCATATATTGCAGACGACGTTCGTGGAAGCAAATCTTGATCACGCTCTGTAACAAATCATATTATTATTATTTTCTTGTAAATAAATTAGCGGAATCTTAAAAAAAAAAACTGGTCAAATTGTGAATCTTAACCTTGAATCTACCTACCTACCCACACACAAAAAAATTCATCAAAATCGGTCCACCCGTTTAGGAGCAGTTCAGTCACATACACACGTACAGAAGTATGTGTGTATGTGCATGACACGTACACACAATCACAACCAAAACTAGAAACACAAATTGTCATTGGAGAGAAAACTTGTGTTCCCGCCGGGAATCGAACCCGATACCCCTGTTTAGCAGGCGAACTCCCATACAACTAAGCGTTGGCTTAGTTGTATGGCAGTTCAAATATTTATATATATACACATATACAACCTGTAACAAAAAGGTGTAGTAATACTTGGTGGTGTGTATGTGTATCGTGCCAGGAATCGTCTGCCAACGAACATTTTTTTCGTACAAAAATTATATTTTTAAAATACTTTTGACAACCCTACAGTTACATGTGCGGCAATCGGAGATATTTGTTCTGTACAAAAATTAAATAATATTTTTTTGCCAGCGTGACCTTGACCTTTGTTATGGCTACCACTGTCAGACGTCTAGGTCCAAAGGCTATGTGGTGTAGAACGGTAGCTGATGAAATAGGGTTGCAAATGACATCATTTTCTTAAAACTTTAATTCATCATAACTCAATATATATGGTGCTGCCGCGAATGCAGAAGTTCCTGTTAGACTCCATACATGTAACTAGATGTGTGACTTGAGTATTACTACACCTTTCTGTTACACATTGTATACATATATAGTAAGGAGGATACTACACATAAACACAATAGTATTAAATATATACTAATTAAAATATTTTATTACCTGACACTGGCAAAATGCACAAAATTGCGAAGCCAAATAGGAATATATAAAATAAAACCGGCCAAGTGCGAGTCGGATTCGCGCACGAAGGTTTCCGTACCATTATCTATAAAAAATCTAGTTGTATGGGAGCCCCCCTTAAATATTTATTTTATTTTATTTTTAGTATTTGTTGTTATAGCGGCAATAGAAATACATCATCTGTGAAAATTTCAACTGTCTAGCTATCACCGTTCTTGAGATACAGCCTGGTGACAGACGGACGGACAGCGAAGTCTCAGTAATAGGGTCCCGTTTTTACCGGTTGGGTACGGAACCCTAATAAAAAGTAATGTAAATGTTAACCTTCAACATCTTCCCCTTGTAGTGCGAGAGATCCCCCAACTTCTTCAGTTTGATCTCGTAGGGCTGTCCCTGGTTGAGGTAAGTGAGGGTTTCCTCATTCTGTTTGGTGGCGATAGATGTCGCTGCCGCTAGCACGTATTGGAATCTGGAAGGGATAGTCAAAGTCAAAGTCAGAATGGTTGTTATTAGCGATAGGGAACGATAATATTATTAATAGAAAAGCGAACAAGAAACGAAAGTATAAAAACTACACTAGCTCACTACCCACTGGTAGTGGGCTTGAGCACTTGAGTTACCTATAAGCTCGATGTCTTGTAGGTAACTTAGTTCTTTGCTGTACATAGTTTTAGTTTAGTTTTAGGAAATATAGGCAATTGGCCCGTAGATAGTACAAGATTTAAAAAAAACATGTAAATTACTACATGCCCTACATGGATTCCTAGAACAGAAAAAAAAAAGTTTTTATAACTTTGACGGGATATATCTAGCATACGGTACGCTTGATAAAATATAGATCGCAATAATTTATACGTAAGAAAAGCTTAAAAAACCGACTTCACCGCTTATATTTTGGTTTTGGCTTGATCGATTTCGATAAAATTTATATGGGACTACCTCTGAAGTATGATCTAACAAACAAAGAATTTTGAGAATCGATCCACAAATGAGGGAGAAATTGTGAACTCCTCCTTTTTTTTAAATCAGTAAAAAAGATAAAAGTAAAGTCTACTCAAAAAGAAAAAGGTCTACTCGACACGACCAGAATCTAGGAATTAAATTAGGCCAAGATCTGCTGAATAACATTCACGTCCACTCAATATGATTCAAGTCCAGGTCTACTCAAAAAGACCAAGGTCTACTCGAAAACTCCATTCCAAGGGATATTTGTGCTTCTGGTTCTGGGTGTAATGTGTGTGTGATGTGAATGTTTCCGGCACCCACGATACAAGTCTTTGAACTTAGTGTGGGGCTGTGAGTGTGAATGCGTTGTTGTTGTTGTAAAAGACCAAGGTCTACTAACTAACCTGGTATCATCTTTGAAGCTTGCATCCGACCGTTGTTGCATTGGAGAGTGAAGGAAGCCATCAAGAGAGTTCACAGGGGAGCACATTAGAAGACCAGCATCTGTGAAAATATGGCCAGATTTTAATAATAGAACATATTTTTTTATATACTAGCCGTGCTCCGCTGCTTCGCTCGCACTGTTCAAGTTAAAATTAAAAAAGCCTATGTCTTAATCCTATAGGTATAAGCTATGCACATGCCAAATCCGTTCAGCCGTTGCATTAGAAATAAATTTTCATTTTTATTGTATTTATGATACACTGTTTTAACGTTATTGGCTTACACATAAAATATACATATATGCTGTCGCAACCTTTTTTGTAGGACAATTAAAGACTTCCATACAGTATTAATCAGGGAACATAGACTCAAGTAAGGAATTCCATTCTTTTGCAGTTCGTATAATAAATATGGAGGCAAAACCGGAGGCAGAGCCTGCGTATTTCAGGATACATTTCGGAGAGTGTGCTAAGGAACTGTACGATCTAGTTCCCCCATCCCCGTTCTATCATCGGACAAGCAGACAAACTGCTAAGCGACACCGCTATATGGTGGATATTCCACAAATGCGCACTAAGCGTTTTGCCTCCACATTCATTGTGCGAACCGCAAAGGAATGGAACTCCTTACCCGAGTCGGTGTTTCCTGACGAGTACAATATGGGAGTCTTCAAGTCACGAGTGAATAGGTATCTTCTAGGCAAGCTTGCTCCATCGTCGACCACATCGTCGCTTACCATCAGGTGAGATAGTGGTCAAAAGTTTGCCTATCATGAATAAAAAAAAAAAGGTCTAGTGTGTTTACTAGCTTCGATCACATCGTCACTTACCATCAGGTGAGATAGTGGTCAAACACTAGCCTGTCAAAAAATAAATTAAAAAAAACCGTCGCATCGCGTCCGCATTTGTGGAATATCTACCAGCGGTGTCGCTTAAGAGTATATCTCGATGTCCGATGATAGAATGGGGATGGGGGGAATTAGATTGTGTAATTCCGTTGCACACTCTCCGAAATGTATCCGATAAAATACCGAGAGACTCGCCACCATGCGACGATGCCCTAAGCCCTGAAGTTTTGCATCAGTCAACTGGTCGCTATAAGTCTCTTGGCTCTTCGCTCTTCATGATTTCAAGAGCCTCAACTTAGTATTTAGCTGAACCGTCCCAAAGATGAGAACAATACTGCATACATGAACGCACCTGCGCCTTGTACGCATGGTACAGTTTATGCAGCGCACGCCAGCATTGCTCGCATATGGCAGAATTGTCTCATACTTACTTGACACACAATATCTTTATAAATTACTAGCCGTGCCCCGCGACTTCGCCCGCTATTATCAAGTTAAAAAGTAGCCTATGTGTTAATCCTAGGTATAATCTATGTACATTCCAAATTTCATCCAAATCCGTTCATCCGTTAAAGCGTGAAGAGGGAACAAACATACTTACACACTTACACACAAACTTTCGGATTTATAATATTAGTAGGATAGTTTATGTGTTATTCTGATGTATAAGCTATATTATTGTAAAGTTTTATTAAAATCTAGTAAGTAGTTTTTGTGTGAAAGAGTAAAAAACATCCATAACTTTCGAGTTTATAACATTAGTAGGAAAGTAAATATAAAAAATATACATCTTACTCTTGTTCTCCTGGTTGGTTGGTGAATGGTAACCGCTCATAGGCATCATGGCGTTCTGCAATGCCTGCTGGCACTGCAAGTTGTCTGGACTGCCTGGAAAAACCACAATCAAAATGAATACGTACATGGCAGTAATCTATCTTCTATCTATCTATCTATAAATATATATAACTCAAAGGTGACTGACTGACTGACATAGTGATCCATCAACGCACAGCTCAAACTACTGGACGGATCAGGCTGAAATTTGGCAAGCAGGTAGATGTTATGACGTAGGCATCCGCTAAGAAAGGATTTTGATTAATTCTACCCCCAAGGGGATAAAATAGGGGATGAAAGTTTGTATGAAACTTTGTCAATTTTAAAATAATACTTCATAATGCGAGCGAAGCCGCGGGCAAAAGCTAGTCTGTTAAATATAGTATTTTTTTAAAAACCAATAACCTCATGGTATTGGTCCTCTCATTTGACAAACGTCTTTCGCGGTACGACTTTTGCACATTCTGTTTTATGATATTTTCAAATTAATTTTCAACCGACTTTTCAAAATTAATTTTCAAAAAAGGAGGTTTTCATTTCGACTGTATGTTTATTTTGTATGTTACGCGATAATTCCGCCAATTATGAATAGATTTAGATGATTTTTTTTGCTTGGTAGAGGTCCAATATCAATTTTATCGAAATCTATCAAGCCAAACCCAAAATATAAGCGGTGAAGTCAGTTTTTTTATAAATAATAATTTTTCTTATCTGTTAAGAGGCCGGGGAGTCTGTGAAAAGAATCTTTTTTTTTTTATTTTTTATGTTTGATAGGCTAGCATTTGACCACTATCTCACCTGATGGAAAGCGATCTATAGGCTGTCTCTGTTTAACTGGCAAACTGTGCCCATGCTTGATGCGATAGCACTACCGACCGAACAAATTATGATAGGTGCCGTAATACCAAAAATTATGAATGAAAATGTAATGCTTAGCCATTGGTTTTTAGCATTAATAGTACCTTGAAATGATAATCTATGTTCCTGTTGTAATGACAAAAGAAATGTGTTAGTTTTTAATACAAAACGAATAAGTTAAAAATGCGACGTTTACTTCGTAATTATGTGTGAAAATCAATTGGTTTGTATTTCGTTTTAGGTAATTATTTTGGAATAAAAACTATCCAGGAACCTAGATTAATATGTTTTAAATCTGAATAACAGCACAGTATGGTGGTAATATGCTTGAATTATAAACAATTTCGGTATTACGATTGTATGGGCAAATCAACCTCCGCAGGTCCCTAAGTTTAAGGTACACTTGAAGTGTCAACTTTAGGGTGTATATTACGTTTTTTGCGAAACGGTGTAGTTTTAGTAACTAATAATTATAGATTGTATAGAATTCATCTCAATTATATGGAAAATATAGCATTCAGAAGACGTAGAATCAGGGAATCGAACCCGATGACCCTGCTTAGAAGGCGTACGCTCACTCAACTAAGCCAATTGACAGTTACAAACAAACAAACGCATTCACACTCACAGCCCCACACTAAGTTCAAAGACTTGTATCGTGGGTGCCGGAAACATTCACATCACACGCACATTACACCCAGAACCAGAAGCACAAATATTCTTTGGGAAGGAATTTGCGGTTCTGCCGGGAATCGAACCCAGGAACCACGGCGCAGAGGGCGGACACCTGTCCAATGCGCCAACTATGTCGTCAAGGTTAGCTATAAAGGAATGAAAAAAAATATTACCTATATTCAAATCTCATGCGTATCACCTATTCGAAACAAACCTCTTTTGGTTCAATGGTACTATTCCTACTACAAAACTGCATATAAAATTGACTTCAATAAAACAATAATTATAAACAGGATGTGTCGTAAAGACACACGATAGAAGTGAAACTTTTGTATTAAAGGGAAACATTTTAATTTATCACATTCACCACCACTTTTCGTCACACAAAAATGTTGCCGATCGGAATTTCAAAGCCCCCAATAAAAAAACACTTCAAAAAACGATAGAATACCGAGAATACCGATAGGCAAGAGACTAAACATAAACTAATATTGATACACCAATGATTTTTTAACTCGTTGCTATCTACAGATTATAAAGCGATAACTATCACGCACGATGCCTGCTCGTGTTAATTTTTAGCATTGTTTTTCGAGTTGCCCCAAATCTACAATATACGATATTATAGATATGATAATTATAAGTGTAGAGATCCTACTAATATTATAAATCCAAAAGTTTGTGTGTAAGTATGTTTGTATCTTCACGCTTTAACGGCTGAACGGATTTGGATGAAATTTGAAATCTACGTAGATTGTACCTAGGATTAACACATAGGCTACTTTTAAATTGATAATAGCGGGCGAAGCCGCGGGGCACGGCTAGTATATACATAATCATTTGTGTATTTATATATTTGTATATATAAGGGTGACATGTTTTAATTAATAAAACCCTCTATAAATAAATAAAGATTGAAAAAAAAAGTATATATGTATTTTATGAACATCATCATGTTATTTTCAATCGACTTCATAAGAAGGGTCTTAATTCGACTGCATGATTTTTTTTTGTATTACGCGATAACTCCGCCAATTATGAATCGATTTTGATGTTTTTTTTTTCGTTTAGTAGATAATTTTTTTTTATTTATTTAATGATCATGGATACGTAGTCCTTCAGTCGAAATATTAAAATTTTACAAGTTCTTAAGGATTACAGTGAGAAAATTTTACATGTAACATGAATCTTTTTAAAATAACAATTTAGCTATCATTGAGATCGAAGTACACATACATCGATGATTACTACATATTTGACAAATTATATTTTTTCTACACTATTTAAGATGAACTTAAATAAAGAATGCTTCATTTGCTAATAAATCTTGAATGCGGCGGGGAGCACATAGTGAGTTTTGTTCAGTGGCGGATTTACATATTTACCGCCAGTAGGCTATTAAAATTTTGCCGCTCTTACCGACCACTACATTTCGAATCCTAATTCAAAATTATATTAATTACAATATTTTTGTCAATGAAAAATGATGATACCCAAATCATAAAGTTACAATTTTATTTAAAAAATTGGTGCAATTAGGACGATAGTGTGGGCACTATATTACACCACCTTTTGCCCCACTTAGCATGAATGTGAACTAGGTAAAAAAAATTGTTCCAAAATTTGCCGCCCTTAAAATCTGCCGCTCTAGGCTCCAGCCTACTCAGCCTGCTGGTAAATCCGCCACTGGTTTTGTTGACTTCAGAGGTGGTACCATATAAATTTTGTCAAAATCCTACCAAAAAAATAGGCGGTGAAGTCGGATTTTTAAGCTTTGCTTGCGTTTCAATTATCTATTGTTAATTTTAACTAATCATCCTTCTTTACCTTTTTGATGTACGCCTACATGCTCCTTCTCGTCTACCATGTCTGAATGACTGGTAGAAAATACTCCTAGCATTAAGTCCACCGCTTAATTTTTGTGCAATAAAGAATTAAATAAATTAATATATAACAATTTATAATTTAGTCTAGATTTAGATGAACAGCTTAATCTAAATGTCTTGATTACTTAGAAAGTATATTTTTTTAATGTCAAATATTAACACTAATCCAAAGATTTGTATGTGTGTTCGTCTCTTCACGCTGCAATGGCTGAACGGATTTATTAATATTTATAACTAGCCGTGCCCCGCGGCTTGTCCCGTGTTTATCAAGTTAAAAAGTGGCCTATGTGTTAATCCTAGGTATAAGCTATGTACATTCTAAATTTCATTCACATCCGTTCAGCCGTTACAGCGTGAGAGAAATCAAACATACTTACACATTTACACACAAACTTTCGGATTTATAATATTAGTGTGCTATAAATGTGAGATATTATTGAACTGCCCGCTGGCGTATTGATTGCACGTCTGCCTTCGCAGCGAGCTTCGGGTTCGATCCCCAACAGGGACACAACAATTTTTCTCTTCAAGGTAAAACGTTTCTGGTTACTGTACTGTAATATGATGTGAATGTTTCCTGGACCCGCGAAACAAGTCTTCGAACGAGGGGGCTGTGAGTGTAAAAGCGTAGCTATATATAAAGCTAATGTAATTATCTCGAGCTGGCTCTCCATTGTATGATGAGATAACATTTTTCACAGACGGCAATGCGGCATCCTCTAATGATAAAAATACCGACTATTCGCACGAAGCGTTTCGCTTCCACTTTCATTATGAGAACTGCCAAGGAATGGAACGCCCTGTCGTCTACTGTATTTCCCGAAAAGTTTAATATGGGGTTGTTCAAGATGAGAGTGAATAGGTAGCTTAGGAAGCGTGCTCCATCTTCGACCGCATCGTCGCTTTCCATCAGGTGAGATTGTGGTCAAACGCTAGCTTAGTCTCAAATAAAAAAAAATGTTCCGACACCCACAATAAAAATCTTCAAACTTAGTGTGAGGCTGTGAGTGTGTCACATATACCTTATTTAATTCACTTGAGCTGGCTCTCAATTGTATGACAAGATAAAATGATTTTTTGTGGTCCTGGGTATATTTGTAACTAGCCGTGGCCCGCGGCTTCGCCCGCTATTATCAAGTCAAAAAGTAGCCTGTGTGTTAATCCTAGGTATAAGCTATGTACATTCCAAATTTTATACAAATCCGTTCAGCCGTTAAAGCGAGAAGAGGGAACGAACATACTTAAAAATTTACACACAAACTTTCGGATTTATAATATTAGTAGGATTTTTTGACATCCCCAACACAAGTCATCGAACTTAGTGTGGGGCTGTTAGTGTAAAAGCGTTAATATATTTATTTAATACTTTATTGCACAATAGTAGTGTAAATAATTAAACGCAAGCAAAGCTTAAAAAAACCGACTTCACCGCACTAGCTTTCAAATAAAAAAAAAACATCAAAATCGGCTCACAACGAAAGAAGTTATGAGGTAACTTTTGAAGTCGGGTAAACGAGAACATCGTCAAAGTAGTCCACAAATTAACGATATTTTAAGAACTACTGATCAGTTCTTGATCAAATTATTGAAATGGGACCAATTAGAAAGCAACATCTTTTTCTCTTTCATCTAACTCACACTAAAAAAAAATTTCGAAATCGGCTCACGTGGAGAGAAGATATGAAGTATCACACATTAAATAAAAAACTACAGGCGACTTGAGTACCTCCTTCTTTTTTGGGAAGTCGGTAAAAAGCAGGACTTAATGCTAGATGCACTCTCTACCAGTAATCCCGCGGTGGAAATGAAATATATAAACTTAAAAATATACCTAACTAGCCGTGCCCCGCGGCTTCGCCCGCTATTATCAAGTTAAAAAGTAGCCTATGTGTTAATCCTAGGTATAATCTATGTACATTCCAAATTTCATCCAAATCCGTTCAGCCGTTAAAGCGTGAAGAGGGAACAAACATACTTACACACTTACACACAAACTTTCGGATTTATAATATTAGTAGGATATACTGAAATATATACCTAATTTTATTCTCTTCAGCTGGCTCTCCATTGTATGGTACATTATGCACAACACAAAAAAAAAACTTCGAAAAAAATAATAAATTGTATCGAATAAAAAAAAACGTCTGGCTCAGTCAATGCCAGATAACTGAATAAGACTGGTTTCCTAATCCTGATTCTAGTATTAGAATTTAAATAAGATGCATTACAACAATATCTGAGTAGGTGTAGAAAAAAATATTTGCAGACATCACATTATATAGTTATTTATTCTCGGAAGTCTGTCTGGTTTTTTTTTAATTTTTATCACACTCATATTATAAATCTGAAAGTTTGTTTATGTTTGTTTTCTCTTCACGCTGTAACAGTACGGATTTAGATGAAATTTGGAATGTTAAGCTTACTAGCCGTGCCCCGCGGCTTCGCCCGCTATTATCAAGTTAAAAAGTAGCCTATGTGTTAATCCTAGGTATTATCTATGTACATTCCAAATTTCATCCAAATCCGTTCAGCCGTTAAAGCGTGAAGAGGGAACAAACATACTTACACACAAACTTTCAGATTTATAATATTAGTAGGATACCTAGGATTAATATATAGGCTACTTTTAACTTGATAAAAAAAGAGAGTTTGTGAAATGTATGCTGCTGAGCTTACCCTCAAGTAGAATTCTTGTAAAAAGGAGGTACTTATTTTCGTACTAACGTTATACTATACTGATGCGTATGCATATGTATCATACATTGTATAGGCGAGCCGGCCGCGCGTAGCGACCGGCAGTAATAAACAAGTGGTCCCAACCAACGGTCGTTTCATTTACTACAAGCAAACATATCATTGGCGACGAGGTGATTTCTACCCACATATAAAAAAAAAATAAAGAAGAAGAAGATGTCATATCTCGGCAATTTAACTAATTTTGATCATAAAACGAGCGAGTGGTCAATATTTAAAGGCAGATTAACGCAGTTTTTAAAAATAAATAATGTGAAGGAGGAAAATACGAGTGGGATTCTTCTTACTTATCTCACTGATGAAACGTTCCGGTTGTTACGCAACTTAGCCTACCCTGCGGAGTTGGAATCACTAAGTTATTTGGACCTTGTGAAATTACTCGACGGCCATTTCAAGCAGAAGAAATGCACATTTGTGGACAAGGCGAAATTTTTTGGAGCAAGTCGTAGTCCAGGCGAATCATTGGGTGAATGGGCGGCGCGAATAAGAGGTCTAGCTACCTACTGCGACTTCGGCACTGCCCTGGAAACTAACTTGAGGGACCGTTTTGTCCTCGGCCTGGGCTCAGGGCCAGAACGCGAAAAGTTGTTCGAGCAGAACCCGTCCACGCTAACGTTGAGCCGGGCTATCGAACTGGCGGAACAGGCGGCCTGCGCCAAGGAGGCTAAAGTGATGATGGTCACTAGCGACGCTCCTGCTATTAAGGAGGAACCAGTGTTCAGGGCGAAGTTCCAGGGCCAAACGGGCCGCGGCGATCCTCGGCGATCAGGTGCAAGCGCCGCCGGTGCGGCAGGTACAGCCCGCTGTTCGGTATGCGGGATGAAAAATCATTCGAGTGACAAGTGCCGATTCAAAGGTTATAAGTGCTTAAAGTGTGGTGAGAAAGGTCACCTTAGGAAAGCGTGCGATAACGCTAGGAAACCGTGCGTTTACCATGTCGATGCAGAAATGGAAGGAACTGTTGGTCGGGAAAAGGACACCATATCATGTGAGGAATGCCAAAATTTTAATATGAGGTATGTTACTAATAAACCTATTCAAATTGACCTTGTATTAGGTAATCAACAATTAAAAATGGAACTTGATTCGGGATCGGGTAGCTGTGTTATTTCAGAAAAATTGTACAGACAAAAATTTTCTAACTACAAGTTACTAAATAGTTGTGTAAAAATGTGTTTGTATAATGGTCACAAAATCGAGCCCCTAGGTTATTTTAATGTTGATGCTTATTTTAATAAACAAACAAATGTTTTAAAAGTGTTCGTTGTGAAAAATGGTGGGCCCCCGTTACTAGGCAGAGATTTTATGTCTGCCTTCAATTTAATCATAACGACCGATAATTATTCGTTAAAAAGTGACACAGATTTACATGACTTATTAGAAACATATTCAGAATTGTGGCGTGACGAATTGGGTGCATTTAATAAATTTAAGATCAAGTTAAGATTAAAAGACGACGCTAGCCCTAAGTTTTTTAAGCCACGAACTGTGCCCTTTGCCCTCAGAGATAAAGTCGAACAAGAGCTGAACCGCTTAGTAGGGTTAGGTATTCTAATACCGGTGAATCATTCACCATACGCTACCCCCATTGTTCCAGTTTTAAAGGATAACGGTACAGTAAAAATTGCAGGTGATTTCTCGGTTACATTGAATCGAGATCTCATTATAGATAAATATCCTCTGCCTCGAATCGAGGAGGTGTTTGCTAAAATCGGAGGGGGGGAACAGTATAGTAAAATTGATTTAAAAAATGCGTATAATCAGTTCGTTTTGGATAAGGATTCTCAGGACCTTACTACAATCAATACGCATAAAGGCATGTATAAATATTCACGTTTAGTTTATGGCTTGGCCATGGGACCTGCAGTTTTTCAAAAATCTATGGAAACGCTCCTCGCTGGCATAGAAGGCGTCAGCATTTGGCTGGATGATATTTGTATTACGGGACCGGATAGGTCGTGCCACATGGAAAGACTAGGTAAGGTTTTAAATAGACTTAGTGACGCCGGGTTGCGTCTTGAAAAGAGCAAATGTGTATTTTTTCAAGATAGCGTTAAATATTTGGGGTACGTCATCAGTAAAGCGGGCATATCGACCTGTCCGGATAAAGTTCAAGCAATAGTAGACGCCCCTGTGCCCACCAATGTGACCGAGGTAAAAAGATTTCTAGGCGTAGTGAACTATTATAGGAATTTTATTCCTAACGCTTCATCCGTATTGAGTCCTCTCCACGAGCTATTACGTAGTGGTGCGACATGGGAGTGGGGCGAGCGGCAGCGGCGCAGCGTCGCGGCGGTGCGGCGCGAGCTGGCGTCGGAGCGCGTGCTCGCGCACTTCGACCCGGCGGCACCGCTGGTGCTGACGGTGGACGCGGGGCCCGCCGGGCTCGGCGCAGTGCTCGCACAGCGCAGCTGCGACGGCGCCGAGCGCCCTCTAGCGTATGCGTCGAGGTCGCTCACTGACAGTGAACGTAATTACAGTCAGATACAGAAGGAGGCGACGGCTATCATTTTTGGGGTAAAACGATTCCACCAATATTTGTATGGCCGGGAAGATGCGTTTATTTTAAAGACCGATCACAGACCTCTCGTTTCAATATTTGATAATAAAACAGGTATACCGGTTACGACGGCGCTGAGGCTACAGAGGTACGCTATAATACTATCCGCCTATAACTATATTGTGCAGTATGTACCCGGCGGAAGCAATCGAGTAGCTGATTATTTGTCTCGCGCTCCGGCGCCCTTACAGTGCGACGCGACCGAAGGTATTAACGACGACGTAGATTCTTATTACGCCCTTAAGTTTCTCGATGCGGCTTCGCCGGCAACTACGACTAAAGAGATCGTGCAGATGACTGAACGCGATTCAACAATAAATACGGTAATTAAATACATGCAGTATGGTTGGCCGCGTAAGGTAAAGTGTGCATCTATTTTGCCCTTTTTCCAGTGTAAGTCTGACTTGCAATTAGAAAACGGTTGTTTGTTTAGAGGGCACAGGGTGGTCATTCCGTCGACGCTTCGAGAGAAAATGTTAAAAGAACTGCACGAGTCCCACTTGGGTATAGTTAAAACTAAAAGCAACGCTCGCAGTCGCATGTGGTGGCCTAATATTGATGGTGACATCGAAAGGTGGATAGGGTCGTGTGAGAGTTGCGTAAGCGTGCGCGCGGTGCCGCCGCGGGACCCGCCCGCGCCCTGGCCCTCCGCGCGCGCCGCCTGGCACCGGCTTCATATAGACTACTTGACAGTGGGGCAAAGGGTATATTTGGTGGTCGTGGATTCTTATTCTAAATGGTTAGAATGTTTGTATATGAATAATGGGACGTCGACAAGTGCACTTATTGCAAAATTGAAGGGAATTTTCTCGATTTTCGGATTGCCATTTTTGCTGGTTTCGGACAATGACGTGAAAATAAATTCAGTCGAATTCAGGACATTTTGCACCTCAAATGGTATTAAATATATGACGTCACCCGTTTACCACCCGCCTAGTAACGGTCAGGCCGAAAACTCAGTACGAACATGTAAAAAAATGCTTAAGTGTATTGTAAGAGAAAATTTACCGCTTCATAAAACACATGAACAATTGTTAGGTTATCTATTTAATTATAGAAACACCGTGCACTGTACCACCGGTGACACTCCAGCTAAATTAATGTTTGGAAGAAACCTAAGATCGCGTCTCGATTTAATATTGCCATCGAAATT
Source organism: Lomographa bimaculata (assembly GCA_948107665.1). NCBI lineage: Eukaryota > Metazoa > Arthropoda > Insecta > Lepidoptera > Geometridae > Lomographa > Lomographa bimaculata. Next base: position 3,477,136 of record OX403612.1, on the reverse strand, counting down.
GGATACCACAGACCAGTTGGATACTAATAAGAGCTCAGATTCACGCGCAGTGTCTGGTAAACGGAGATTAGAAATAGGCGATGCGGTTTGGACTCGATGGTACAGCGCACGAAAAGAAGTTTGGCAACTCGGTTTAATAAAAGAGAAAATAGGTAACAAAATGTACAAGGTATTTATAAGTGAGTTAAACGTAGACTGTATTAGACACATAGATCAGTTAATGAAATATAAAGGCAACGATAGGACAAATCAGCTTATAGATAGTAACGACAGCGACGTATCTCATAGGGTTCAAGGCCCACCGTCTGTTCATAACGATGATGTTCCATCAGCACAGGTGCAGGCTAGCCATTCGCCGGCGAGCGCGCAGCTGACTGTAGTGCAAGCAGATGAAACATCAGCGCACTGCTGTGTAGACGATGAGAACGAAGAGGAATGGGGTGATTGTGAGGCGGGCCAGTGTGAGAGAGGAACTGTTAATAACGAAACCGCGTCGGCGGCGGCGCCGTCGCCGATACGCGTCGGCGCCGACAATGTACACAGCGATGTCGCTGTTGCTTCGTCTCCCACACTCACACGCCAGGTGCGCCCCAGGCAAAGAGTAGACTATAAGAAGTATTATTAAGTTATTATGTTTTAGCTGTAAGTGTGTATTATGGTAACTATTCGATGACTGTTTATAATAGTGTTATTGTTTTGTCATCAGGTTTCAAAGATTAAGTGTGGAGGAGTGATGCGTATGCATATGTATCATACATTGTATAGGCGAGCCGGCCGCGCGTAGCGACCGGCAGTAATAAACAAGTGGTCCCAACCAACGGTCGTTTCATTTACTACAAGCACAAGCATTTACTCAGCAAGCACTCCGCGCTAAAAATCTGTATTTTCAACCGACTTCAAAAAAGGAGGTTCTCATTCGACATTATGTTTTTTTTGTATGTATGTCACGCGATATCTCCGCCAATTAAGAATTGATTTTGATGATTTTTTTTGTTTGCTAGAGTATACTTCAGAGGTGGCCCCATATAAATTTTATTAATAAAACTTACAGTCGAATTAAGAACCTCCCTTTTTGAAGTCGTTTGAAAAGACGTATGAATATCTGTGTCAAAATTAAGTTACATACATCAGAAATGTCTTTACTATTTAGTATATGTTATGACTTGTAGCAGATGTGTCTAAATTAAAAGTAAGATTTAGTAGCTTGAGTTTGAATAATTAAAATAAGAAGTAATAGTAGATGCGTCTATTTTTCCTGATTCCGATGATGTATATAACTCAGTTGTTTCTTTTAATCTTATATATATATATATATATATATAAATATATATAACTCAAAGGTGACTGACTGACTGACTGACATAGTGATCTATCAACGCACAGCCCAAACTACTGGAAGGATCGGGCTGAAATTTGGCATGCAGGTAGATGTTATGACGTAGGCATCCGCTAAGAAAGGATTTTGATTAATTCTACCCCAAGGGGATAAAATAGGGGATCTATACCTAATTAATTAATTAATAATAATACTTCTTAACGCGAGCGAAGCTGCGGGCAAAAGCTAGTCTTTACATATTTAGGTAGTAACTGAGACCTTTGAATTTGATAATTATGTATAAGTTAATAATATTACTAGTAATCACCAACACTATTGGGTGGTGGATAACACACTTCTTGGTCTTCAGCATATAATGATAGATAACCACAGTTTTGGTTGTGATGATAAATTATACTTTTGCCGCTAACTGTACTCACAATTGTTTTGGTATGCGGGACGAATACGCACAAATATTATCGTGCGGGACGAATAAATACTTTTTAATGGCGTGGGCCTAAAATTCGGGACGAATGTGGCATAAATCCTAAATTTTGACAGAAACCGGCCAAATGCGAGTCGGACTCGCGCACGAAGGGTTCCGTACCATTATCTATAATAACGGCAAAAATCATGTCTGTTGTATGGGAGCCCACTTAAATATTAGTTTTATTTTATTGAATTATATATTTTTAAAGTGAGTATATAACTAAATATTCTGTGAATATTGTACCTGTTGCCGTTATCTCAAAAACGAGCAAAAAATCACGTTTGTTGTATGGGAGCCCCTATTCTAATAACAATAACATATTAATTAATCAAGTACAATATAATTGAAACACAAGCAAAGCTTAAAAAAACCGACTTCGCCGCTTATATTTTGGTTTTGGCTCGATCGATTACAACAAAATGTATATGGGACCACCTCTGAAGAATCTACCAAACAAAATAAAACATCAAAATCGATTCATAAATAATTTGCGGAGTACAAAAAAACATACAGTCGAATCGAGAACCTCCTATTTTGAAGTCCGTTGAAAAGCTCACAACTGCATACTGTGTTAAAATACACTTTGGTTCTTAGACTGCATCGATTTTGACATTGAAGATAATTTTGCAAACTAAAACAGTCTAATTTTGGAATTTATTTTGAAAATCTAATTCAGTTATCGAAATTCTGTGGTCGTTGAACCCAAATGCATCAGTTTTGTCACAGATTATCATACAGTTACTGTATATTTTTTGTGTAACCTTCTTTTACCAAACAGCTCGTAATGCAGTATTCAAGGTTTAGTAAGTTAGGTCAGTTCTAATGTTTAATAATATTTTTTTTATTGATCAGGAAGGATATTGGCGGCAAACAAGAATTCGGATATTTATGAAGAAGCGGGTTTTAATGAGATAAGTAAGAATGGTTTTCTACCGACTTCACAAAAAAAGGAGGAGGTATTCAAGTCGACTGTCTTTTTTTTATGTGTTTTACCTCATAACTTTTTTCCACGTGAACCGATTTTTTTCTTTTGTTTGTAAGCAGTTGCTCGATGCGATCAGTAGTTTTTGAGTTATCGTCAATAATGCGTGTTTAGTACATCTAATCTGATCAAAGTTCCGAAGATAAAGCGGTGAATTTTAAGCTATGCTTGCTTTGTAAGCTGTTTTTGTTGTCTATTTTATGTGTGTTTATCTTGTTCATAGTGCCAAAAAAATATATCTCATTTCCAATTTTTATTTGTATTTTGTCATTTCCCATTCTTCCCATGGGTAAAGAAAAAGGCCCTTACCTACTATAAACCCACCCGTGAGCAGTCCCACGCAAAGGGGAGGCAAGAGGGTCGCGCTAGCAGTCACTATTTCTGACTGAAATTTACATAACTCTCAAACTGATTTGGCAGAAATTTGTAATGTATATAGCTTATACTAAGGTTTAACACATAGGCTACTTTTACAACTTAAATAACGCGGGCGGAGCCGCTGGACACGGCTAGTGTTAATATATATATTTAATTCTCATCCATATTCTCACTACCATCAGGTGTGATAGTGGTCAAACCTACCGTTAGACTACTAGAAGAAATCAAAATCATTTATTCACATGGGCCCTAAAGAGGCACTCATGAAATTTAATGCCTCTACAGATAAGATAAGATAAGATAATTCTTTATTGGCTAAAACTGTAGTGGTAGTATTCGCGAGTTCTTATTGCAGGTAATGTTATTACAGTTGACCCATCTCGGGCGTCCAATGTCACAAAATATGATTATACGAGCCATACAAATTTTCATTATTTAGATTATAGATATTTGGAATTTATGGTGAATAAGATACAATAATTATAATTAGTTTATGAAATACAAATAACACTACAAAAATGTCAGAGATATTAAATTCATGCTATGTCAAAAAACTTTTAAGGATATATTCTTTCAAACTATAGAAAACATTTTCAGTCAACCAATTTTTTAAAGCAGATTTAAACATATACACACTAAATAAATATAATCTACGTACTAACCTTCGCAATATAATAGGCATTCAAATATTAATTTGTTCTTATCATATTTTTTTTATATAGCTTTTAGGCAAATGACCCGGTGATAACTCAAGTTCGACATTTGAATTGTTTATTGAGATTTTGCAATAGTTTTTTAAATTTCAAGTTATTTATTTAAAATAGGAACCCATTAGGCAAAACTTTTTTATAATTTAAGTTTGCCTTAAAACAATACAATATATTTTTATTTGCTTTTAAGTAAGCTATCGGTGCATTTGGCGTCGTATCTATTTAATAGTTCTTAATAAAACTAATGCATAATGTTGTTAAATAAAATTTGAGTGTTTTTAACCGACCTCAAAAAAATAGAAGGTTTTCAAATTGTTGTATCTTTTATTTATGCTTTTTACTTCAGAACTCCGTCATTTATAAACCGACTAACCGTGCCCCGTGCGGCTTCGCCCGCTATTATCAAGTTAAAAAGTAGCCTATGTGTTAATTCTAGGTATAATCTGTGTACATTCCAAATTTCATCCAAATCCGTTCAGCCGTTAAAGCGTGAAGAGGGAACAAACATACTTACACACAAACTTTCGGATTTATAATATTAGTAGGATTTGGAAAATTCTTAAGATTTCAAGGATATCAAAATTACAGGAATAAACAATAATGTCAATTACTTTTAATTACATAATAATATATTTTATAAATAAAATGTATAAATGACTATCTATCTATATCTGTATCTATATAATACTAGCGATCGGCCCCGGCTTCGCCCGGGTGTGATAAATGAGGAACCGCTCGACCGATTTTGTGCAAACTTCACATAAACCATCTACTAAATAGTCCGAACAAAGCCTAAACATTTGGTTTGGATAGGTGAGCCCGTTCTTGAGTTATAAAATAACAACGAAAAGTGGCATTGATTTTTATATATATAGAAGAGAAGATATAAACATCAATTGACGTTTCTTACACTCACAAGAACTCGAGAACGGCTCGACCAATTTGGTTGTTTCTTTTTTTGTTTTGTTCGTAATTGTCAGGGCAAGGTTTTTTTTATCCCACCGGAAATTGCACCCGGGCGATTCGGGGCGGATTGCTAGTTTATATTTTGTAGTGAGATAGTGGTCAAATAGTCTATTATCAATAGATCTATTAACGATATATCAATCAATATTGCTTGTATAATGATAATTGCCGCACCACCGATCACTTTTTGATTAACTTTTTTATCCTCTCCATCCTACGGTTGCCTGGAAGAGATCGCTGCTTAGCGATAAGGCCGCCGATTGTACTGCTACATTGTTATTTTATCTATTGTTAATTGTTATTTTTCTTGGTGTGCAATAAAGAGTATTTGTATTGTATTGTAATAGCCCAGCTAGCATAAAAAAAACAATTTTATGTATATTATTCTGTCCATCCAAAGATTGTCTGGCAGAAATCGCTTAAAGCGATAAGACCGCCCATTGTACTACCTCATATAACTGTATTATTTTAAGTTCTACAATTTTACTTTTATTTGGTGTGCAATAAAGAATTATTGTATTGTATTGTATTATTTAGCTATGACGTGATCGAATGATACTGGTTTACTATTAATATATAATTAAATAACACTCGACATATTTTTTATTTCCGCATACATTACCACAATTAGTCCTTGACTCGAGCGCATTTTTAGTGTTTTATAAAAAAATATTTGGCACGTGATATATATTCATATGTCACGCATTTAACATTATCAATACAAGAACAGGTCCCAGTTCTTGTATAGATAACATTAATTACGTCTACGAATCATTCTAATTTGCAAACTGATTCCTTATCTATAACATAGATAAGGAAATTAAAGTGGAGATAAAAAAAAACATCGGATGCAACATGGCGACGCGCGACGCGTGTTCAAAATGCTGGTAGTTATTTGGATAAGGGAATTTTATTTTTATTTTATGCTAATATACCGCTGATGATGATGATGATCAAAGTAGCCCATGTCCTTATTCAGAGCATAAGCTGCCTATATTTTTTTTATACTCGATTGGCAAGCATTTTACCACTATCTCACCTGATGGAAAGTGATGATGATACCTATTCACTCTTGACTTGAAGACTCCCAGATTATACCGTTCGGGGAACAAAGGCGCGGGCAATGAATTCCACTCCCTCGCAGTACGGATGACAAACGTGGAAGCAAAACGCTTCGAGCGGAACCATTCCAAATTTCATTCCAATTGGTTAAGTAGTTACGGAGATACGTGGTAACACACATTCACACACACACACAAACTTTCGCATTTATAATATTAGTAGGATATATTAAAAAAAAAAAATTTAGGTAAGCATTAAGTCCTTCTATCTATTTTAATACTTCTATCTATTTAATTTGTGCATGAAGTTTTTAAATTAATAAAATAATTAATTAAAACAATTTAATTTATTAGTTTGTTATCTCCATCACTGCCGCGTGCTGCGACTGTATTTTTAAATATTTTTTTCTGTGTGATGCCTCATAAATTCGTTCCACGTGAACCGATTTTGAATTTTTTTTTTTTAAAGCTGGTGCTTTCCATTTGGTCCCATTTATATATGATCAAGATCTGACCAGTAAGTTTTAAGTTATCTTCAATAATGCGTATTTAATACATTAAATCCGATCAAAGTTCCGAAGATAAAGCGGTGAAGTCGGTTTTATCAAACTTTGCTTGTTTTTAATCTCAATTATTTTAAACTTTTTTGAAAACATGTTTTTCTATTTAACATTCTGGTATAAATAGGTAGTAATACGGGAAAAAACAGAAAAATCTTGATACATCAAGATGAAGCCAGCCAAACAGTGCGATAGAAAGGTCATGGTCATAATCAAATGTGCAAGAGTTCCAAAAATACAACTCGAGCGTCATTAATAATGTCATTAATAATATTTTAGAATATAAAATATTTTATGCAGCCACGAGCTGTAAAGGTCGTTGCACACTGTATACCATACAATACAACACAATAAGCTTTTACTGACACCCAAAAGATAATTTCATTGATTCCAGAACAAAATTGTATGGGAAAATATTATTTTATAAACATAAACATTACAAAATAAATTCAATTAAACTACACAAATATGTCATTTTAACTAATTACTAGTATTAATTTTAAATAATTAAATTAAAATCAAAAATGACAATTAAATTTAAAAACAATATGTATATGTATAAATTAGTCCTAATAAAATATAATGTCAAAAAGTTACAATACAATACAAATACTCTTTATTGAAAAACCAATTCAAAAATCTTAAGAACTAACTAAATAAATAAATCAGAGGTTTCACAATAGGCGGTCTTATCGCATAAAGCAATCTCTTCCAGACAAACTTAGAATGGATGTATGATATAAATAACAGCAAAATAGATAAATACAGCTTACAGAGAAACTTAGTGATGGGATGTGAATGTTTCCGGCACCCACGACACAAGACATAAAACTTAGTGTGGGGCTGTGAGTGTGAAAGCGTTTATGTTTTAACTATATTGCGCTTTTTTATATATTATTTCCTTTTACAAGATAGTAGCGATCCGCCCCGGATATGCGCGGGTGCACTTACCAGAGGATTAAAAAAAATACTTGCAAACCTTGCCCTGACAATTACAACACAAGAAAAAACCAATCAGCAAAATAGGTTCAACCGTTTTCGAGTTTTTACGGGACTAATCACAAACACATTAATAGTTTCTTGTATAAGAACTAAATATTATTATCCTTACTAATTATAGATGCGAAAGTAACTCTGTCTGTCTGTCTGTCTGTCTGTCTGTTACGCTTTCACGCTAAATCTACTGAACCGATTTAAACGAAATTTGGTACACAGATAGTCTAGAGCCTGAGAAAGGACATAGGCTACTTTTTAACCCCGAATTCTGGCTGGTCCGGGACTTACACGGGCAAAGCCGCGGGGCGCAGCTATTTATAAGTAGTTATAGCATATAACTTAATTATCATCTACTTATCTGAAACCTAAATATATTTTATGGTATGGATATGGAAGAGCGGGGTCTTCTGACACAGGTATTTTTATACTTAATAGAAGGTCCCAACCTACCTTAAGAACCCGTATACATTTTTATGTGTCTCGCTCGCACAATTCATTCATTTTGAGAAATAAAAATTATGGAGCGAGTTATGGTAAATGTTGTCAATAACTTTACTAAATAATTATGTAACGGATACTTTAAATTAATTTTCGTTTAAATACCTATTAATTAGACGAAGAAAGAGTGAAAAAAATATAAAATCAATTTGACATCGATTTTCTCCGCCAATCCAAAAGCTAAGAAAACGAATATCAGTTTATAAGATCCGTGATATTATTATTTAGGGATTATATTGACAACATTTACAATAACTCACACCGTCAGTTTTATATCTCAAAATCAGTGAATCGTGCGAGCGAGAAAGACATAAAAATGTATACGGGTTCTTAAGTTAAGCAAAACTTGGTTACAGAAATAAATAATTTTTCATTTTCATTGTAGAGTACAGTCAAACGATGGTTTGGTAAAGAAAATATTAAAACAACTTTAAATAAAAAATTATATAATAACCGGCGGGGACATCCAATATTCCAAAATTAATACTATTATTTGTAATGTTACTTATTTGATATTTACATTTAAATATTTGTACACCGGAAACGGAAGAGTATGTGAAACTAATACTCTGAAAATAATCCTACTATTAATTACTTACCATACTCTGACAAATAAATACATTTTGATTTGATTTGATTTGTGTTCCCGCCGGGACTCGAACCCGATACCCCTGCTTAGAAGGCAGGCTCACCTAACTAAGCAAACGACATAAAATACGAGTACATTGACTTTTGAAAGCTTTTCTCGTATACATATTGACCCCTATTACCAAATAATATAAATTTATAATAACCTACTCTAATGAGCAGTTAATTAAAACATATTGATGTATAAAATAAGCATTTATTCGTATGCTCTTGATATTGAGGATGGTAATGATTTAAATTTTAATATTTGAAATTAATCAAAGGCAATTAAACAAGTTTTCCGGCATTTGTTGGTAACAGACGGATCGCTTTTCTTCGTGCACAATAACTGCTTCTGAGAAGTCAATGTATATGTGTAACTGTCAATGATATGTAGTGCACAATCCTGTAGGCGTGGGTTAGAAATAACAACAGAGCAAAAAAAAAAACTTCAACTCAAAAAAAAAAAACTTTCTGGTAAGCAAATTGTGGCGCAGTTTTTTTTTAATACTAGACATGCAAGCATTTGACCGCTATCTCACCTGATGGAAAGTGACGATGCGGCTAAAGATGGAACATGCTCGTATATAAGGTACCTATTCACTCTAGACTTGAAGACACCCAGATTGTACTGTTCAGGGAACAAAGACGCGGGCAATGAGAAGTAACTGTCAAGTAAACTATGGCAACTTTTAAAACTGCTAAGTGCTGCGGAATCATTGAACTAACATGAGACGAGAGGTCACGAGAGGTCACAGCTGATCATGAATTACGATAGAGCTGTCAATTCTAAGCCACCCCCTGCAGGATTGTGCACTACTTACCAATGACGGTATACACCTTCGTCGGCTGCACGCACGAAAAAGTGTCACGTTCCGCCTGAGCCAAGCGTGCAAGCGCGTGGAACAAGCGATAGAGAGGCACGATCGGCCAAGCGTTCGTCTTATGACGTTATCACGTAAAAGTATCGTCCGTAAACCGACTTGACATACAACCAATTTTTTTTACTTTTAGAACGCCAAAATGAAGGTAAATACGAAGATTAAGTTTATCTCTCATTCCGAGGTCGATCGCTTATTTGTCTGTCCTAGAACGTCTCTATCGAGATTATAGATAATCTAGCTTTTGCCCGCGGCTTCGCTCGCGTTAAGAAGTACAACAAACTTTCATCCCCTATTTTATCCCCTTGGGGGTAGAATTAATCAAAATCCTTTCTTAGCGGATGCCTACGTCATAACATCTACCTGCATGCCAAATTTCAGCCCGATCCGTCCAGTGGTTTGGGCTGTGCGTTGATAGATCACTATGTCAGTCAGTCAGTCACCTTTGAGTTATATATATTTAAGATAGATACATGTATTATAGATTTAATATAAGATGTACATTAACGGTCTAGTGTGTGACAACCTTTATTTGCAACATTTATTTATAAAGAGATTGTAAATATTGAATTATCATAAGAATTTGATAATCGCGCGTTTATCATATTTTATTGTAGCAGTATTTTGTCCTTGGGATAAATATCGCGTTGAAAATACACGAAAATAAACGAATACTTTTAAAAGTTTTTAAAAATCAAGCTTTTATCAGCTGTAAATAAATAATTGAAACGCAAGTAAAGCTTAAAAAAACCGACTTCATCGCTTATATTTCGTTTTTGACTTGACCGATTTCGATCAAATGTATATGGAACCACCTCTGAAGTAAAAAAAACATCATCAAAATCGATTCATAATTGGCGGATATATCGCGTAAAATACATACAAAAAAAACATACAGTCGAATTGAGAACTTTTTTTGAAGTCGGTTGAGAAAGGATTTAAAAGTTACATAACTAGAGAACTTGTTGTTGTATTGTAGTATTGTATGTAGTTGAACAAGACCAACCAAACGAGCCCAAACTCGTTGGATTTATCTTGTCTAGATCAGAAGTTCCAAAAATCAAAATCAAAATCAAAATCAAAATCGTTTATTCACATGGGCCCCAAAGAGGCACTCATGAAAGTTAATGAATCTATTGCCAGATTCGGAAAATTACAGCCATCTCGAGAAGAACCTAGCAAGAAACTCGGCGGCGCATTTTTTTTCATTCATTTTTTTTTTAATACATTCTTAATTTCTAATACATAATTTTCTTAACCTAGGTGTTATTATGGTCGCTAGAAAGAGCCTGTGCAGTTTGCCTCCATGCATCCTTGTCATTAATATAGTCTGTAGTCTTATAATAAGCTTTCTTAATTAATGCCCATTTTATTATTTTTTATTTCCTATGGCCATCTGCCGTGTCCATCATCAGATTAGCTCATGTCACCATATCATTGTATTGTCGAAGATACATAAGTACACCAAATTTGAGTCCAATCGGACTTCGGAAAGTGGGTCTAATTTAGCTTGCAAGATTTGATTACGGACCGACAGACAGACAACGGCTATGTGTGAAAGAGAAAGAAAGACAGAGATAGATAGCTTACCATGTTGCTGCATCATGACGCCGTTGTGTGGTGGCGATTGCTGGCAGCCATTTTCCTCCATAGAGTCTCTGTTGTTGTCCACCACCATATTTGTGATCTGTGGTAAATAAACAAATATTCTACTTAATATTATAAATGCGAAAGTTTGTGTGTGTTTGAATGTTTCTTACGAAGTACCTCCGTTATGAATAAACCGATTTTGATGAAATTTAGAATTTAGATAGTTTTGTTTCCGGAGTAATACATTGGCTAATTTGTTACTTAATTAACGCGGGCGAAGCCGTGGGGCACGGCTAGTATTATATATTTTCTAACTTATAAACATAAACACTTTCACACTCACAGCCCCACACTAAGTTCAATGACTTGTGTCGTGGATGCCGGAATATATTCAATTTTATCCATGAAAAAGATTTTTTTTTTTCTATGGATTTAATTTTAATGGATGATTCGTATTTTTATGTCAGATCCGTAATCTATAAAGAGTGTATTACATATATCACAGCCCTATTTTTGAGTCAAAGTCAAGTAAAAGAGTCATGGTTCAGTCTTAGGCAAGTCATACCCTTTTAAATAGTAAAAACTTTACTAGAACTTCTGAACTATTGGAGTTTTGGAGCGAAAGCGAAATTCATGTTACTCCACCCTTATATAATTTGCCTACACTCGTGCACGTTAACAAAGTATACATTATAGTAATAATATTTTTTGGTTGACTTGGACAAATTCAGCACTTCGTCCGTCCGTCTGTCCGTCTGTCAGAGACATCAAACGTCTAAACCAAACAAGCGAATGAGTTCAAATTCTCAGAGAATATGTAAAGAACAAAGCCGAAAATGGAAATTAAAATTATATAAATGAAAATATTAAGGGGGCACATTTTTTTATCTACCCTTGTGGGGTATCGTTGGAAAGGACTTGACAAGTAGAGTACGAAACCGTTTTTAAAAACAATCTATGTTGGAAAGTAACGATTTGGTAGGCCACCAAAGTCTCTGTTTGTAAAACTGTTTTGTCCCGGGGTCTATCTCTAAAACTGTTCTACACACTCAAAGCTGAAACTTACGTATAATATGCAACAAATACAGAAATCTAAAAATAATCGTCTGATTTCTGTATACATATTGATACATATATATATATAAAGAAAAAATATATAATTAATTAACCTCAAAAGTTTTCTTTATTAGATAAATTGTAGGCGCGAGATCTTAGTTCTGCGCGAACGACTAGTCGAGTCTTGTTTTTACCGACTTCCCAAAAAAGGAGGCGGTAGGTACTCAAGTCGAATGTATTTTTTTTTTTTTATGTTTGGTAACCTCATAAATTCTCTCCACGTGAGCCGATTTCGAAATTTTTTTTTAGTTTGAAATATGTTGCTTTCTAATTGGTCCCATTTAAATTAGATCAAGATCTGATCAATAGTTCTTGAAATATCGTCAATAATGTCTACTTTGTGACGAATAATGCGTACTTTGACGATGTTCTCGTTACCCGACTTCAAAAGTTACCTACTAACTTCTTTCGTTGTGAGCCGATTTTGATGATTTTTTTTTTATTTGAAAGCTGGTGGATCAAGGTTCCGATGATAAAGCGGTGAAGTCGGTTTATTTAAGCTTTGCTTGCGTTTAATTATATAATAAACATTTCAATTCTAAAAAAAATAAGTATTATAATTATAATTGTATTTGTGATTGTTGTCATTCATTAAAATTGCTAATTATTTATTTAATTAGCCCATTTCTTGACATCCATGATATATAACATTTTTATTATTCTTATTTTAATGCCGTTTCCTTTTGTATAATTTATTTTAATAAGGAATTATGTATAAATTTATATTTATATCGATTGACGAATATTTTATGTATATATAAATTACTGTCGACTATATTTTTAAATTTAATTCTATATTTAAAATTTGCGATTCTGGTAATCACAGTCATTAACTTTCATGAGTGGAGTTTTGCCGCGAACGTGAAAAAATGGCGTTGTTGATTTTGTATAATTTTCCGAAACCTGTGATTCTTCGAGTATTAATGTGTAATTATAGTGGATTATTAACCGTTAATACTTAGTAAATGTGCATAAGTATAGGCAAGTCATACAAAGTTGAAAAACGTGATTTTCGCCTTCGCTCCAAAACTCCAATAGAAGTTCTAGTAAAGTTTCTACCACTTTACTAGGGCATGACTTGACTTTGACTGACTACTTGACTTTGACTGTGACTTGTGACTAAGACTTTTATTATGAAGAATAGAAATTGTTAATATTTGTTTAATATTTCGACTGAAGGACTATGCATCCATGGTCATGAAATAATTAAAAAAAAAAACTTTCATGAGTGGCTCTATGCGGCCCTAGTAAAAACAAAAAAGAAACCAAACTGTCACACTCACAGCCCTACACTAAGTTTGATGACTTGTGTAGGTCACACGTAGGTCTTTTGTGTGTAAAGAATTTTAATTTAGTTATTCTATTTTATTCCTTAATAATATATGTTCTTACTTACTATGTATGAGTAAATGTTTTTAATAATAATATGTATACAAAGACTCTGTACATCACCACCGACCTTCGACAACAACCTCTGTCCAACCAAAGGTTGTCTGGTAGAAATCGCAAAGTGATAACACCACCCATTGAACTGCCTTATTATAATGTTTTTAGTGATATAAGTTTGTGTTTTGAATATTCAGTTGGCGCAGTGGCTAAGTCTCGGCCCTCTGCGCAGTATAGGTCCTGAGTTCGAATCCTGGCCGAAACACAATTTTTATTTCTAAGGGACATTTGTTCTTCCGGTTTTGAATATGATTGTGTGTGTGTGATATGTATATGTTTTCAGCACCCACAATACAAGTCTTTGAACTAAGTGTAACGCTATGAGTGTGAATGCGTTTGTGTATGTGTTTTTAGTGTAGAATAAAAAAATATGTACTGTATTGTAAATCTATTGGTTTGAATGTCACCGTGCTTAGGAGGGCAAGCTAAGCTGTCGGTCCGGCATTTGTCAGTCGTAAGACAACAGTCGTTAAGGCAGTTCAAGTTAGGCAACGGCCAGTTCAACTAAGCCAACGGTGAGTTCAACTAAGCCAACGGTGAGTTCAACTAAGCCAACGGTCAGTTCAACTAAGTCAACGGTGAGTTCAACTAAGCAAACGTTCAGTTCAATCAAGCCAACGGTCAGTTCAACTAAGCAAACGTTCAGTTCAATCAAGCCAACGGTCAGTTCAACTAAGCCAACGGTCAGTTCAACTAAGTCAACGGTCAGTTCAACTAAGCAAACGTTCAGTTCAATCAAGCCAACGGTCAGTTCAACTAAGCAAACGTTCAGTTCAATCAAGCCAACGGTCAGTTCAACTAAGCCAACGGTCAGTTCAACTAAGCAAACGTTCAGTTCAATCAAGCCAACGGTCAGTTCAACTAAGCCAACGGTCAGTTCAATCAAGCCAACGGTCAGTTCAACTAAGCAAACGTTCAGTTCAATCAAGCCAACGGTCAGTTCAACTAAGTCAACGGTCAGTTCAACTAAGTCAACGGTCAGTTCAACTAAGCAAACGTTCAGTTCAATCAAGCCAACGGTCAGTTCAACTAAGTCAACGGTCAGTTCAACTAAGCAAACGTTCAGTTCAATCAAGCCAACGGTCAGTTCAACTAAGTCAACGGTCAGTTCAACTAAGCAAACGTTCAGTTCAATCAAGCCAACGGTCAGTTCAACTAAGCAAACGTTCAGTTCAATCAAGCCAACGGTCAGTTCAACTAAGCCAACGGTCAGTTCAACTAAGCAAACGTTCAGTTCAATCAAGCCAACGGTCAGTTCAACTAAGCCAACGGTCAGTTCAATCAAGCCAACGGTCAGTTCAACTAAGCAAACGTTCAGTTCAATCAAGCCGACGGTCAGTTCAACTAAGTCAACGGTCAGTTCAACTAAGCAAACGTTCAGTTCAATCAAGCCAACGGTCAGTTCAACTAAGCAAACGTTCAGTTCAATCAAGCCAACGGTCAGTTCAACTAAGTCAACGGTCAGTTCAACTAAGCAAACGTTCAGTTCAATCAAGCCAACGGTCAGTTCAACTAAGTCAACGGTCAGTTCAACTAAGCAAACGTTCAGTTCAATCAAGCCAACGGTCAGTTCAACTAAGCAAACGTTCAGTTCAATCAAGTTAACGGTCAGTTCAACTAAGCCAACGGTCAGTTCAACTAAGCAAACGTTCAGTTCAATCAAGCCAACGGTCAGTTCAACTAAGCCAACGGTCAGTTCAATCAAGCCAACGGTCAGTTCAACTAAGCAAACGTTCAGTTCAATCAAGCCAACGGTCAGTTCAACTAAGTCAACGGTCAGTTCAACTAAGCAAACGTTCAGTTCAATCAAGCCAACGGTCAGTTCAACTAAGCAAACGTTCAGTTCAATCAAGCCAACGGTCAGTTCAACTAAGTCAACGGTCAGTTCAACTAAGCAAACGTTCAGTTCAATCAAGCCAACGGTCAGTTCAACTAAGCAAACGTTCAGTTCAATCAAGCAAACGGTCAGTTCAACTAAGTCAACGGTCAGTTCAACTAAGCAAACGTTCAGTTCAATCAAGCCAACGGTCAGTTCAACTAAGCAAACGTTCAGTTCAATCAAGCCAACGGTCAGTTCAACTAAGCCAACGGTCAGTTCAACTAAGCAAACGTTCAGTTCAACTAAGCCAACGGTGAGTTAAACTCGGCCAACGGTCAGTTCAACTAAGCCAACAGGGTTTACAAGCCTTTATCGGGTTCGATTCCCGGCGGGAGCACAAGTTTTCTCCCCAGGAAAATTGGTGTTTCTGGTTCTGGTTGCGATCGTGTGTGCGATGTGAATGTTTCCAGCACCCACGACACAAGTCATCGAACTTAGTGTGGGGCTGTGAGAGTGTGAAAGCGTTTATGTTTAGTGTAAGGGCTGTGAGTGTGAATGCTTGTTACCTGCCGATCATCGTTGCGGCGATGGGGCCAGGCTCGGCGAGGCGGCGACAGCACATTGCCAGTTGGAGACGGTGCTTCCTGTTTGAACACTGCTAGCGATGGCAATGCCAACAGCGCTTCGCTGCAAGAGATTATACATGTTTTATGTTAGACAGGCTCACCTGATGGAAAGTGACGATGCGGCCGAAGATGTAGCAAGATACCTATTCACTTTAGTCTTATAGATTTTGGAAGTGAAACTGTTTATGGGAGGGCTTTGAAATTCTGATTCGCAACCTTTTTTCAAGGTATTAGAATTGACGTTTGTTAGTTTCACAAATTACGGCTTAGCCGATTTGCCTAATTTTGGTTTTGAAATGTTTCTAGAAGTCCCTAGAAGTCCAAGGAAGGTTTAAAAGGTGAGAAAATACAAAAGAAATCGCTAGGAAAATAGTAAAAACAACTATTTATTAGTTCTCTCCATCCGAAGGTTGCCTGGTAGAGATCGCTATTAGTGTTAAGGCCGTCTGTTGTGATACTTTACGTATAAGCTTGTTTGTTACCTTTGTTTTATCTCATCTTATAAAGTGGATCAATAAAGTATTATCTATCTATCTATCTATTTTATTTTCCCATACAAAGTGTTCGTACCTGTTTTGACAGGTTTAGTAAGAATAGACACAAAATTAATGTTGGGGGCTGAGTCACCCACGTCCGTAGGAGGATACCCCTTAAGTCTGACTCCCTACACGTGGTCCCCGGGTGGTGCTAATCAGGTGACATTTGAGAGGTGGTAGAGCATTTTGTGAGTTGCTCGCCTGGCTTGCTACCAAAGTAGCTTACCACCATCAAGTTGAAAGTCTGCCGCCAAGCCAAATACGGTGTTCCGGCAGTTATCCTTGAGAGCCTGCGTATTCCAAGTCTAGTGTGTTTACCAGCTTCGATCACATCGTCACTTACCATCAGGTGAGATAGTGGTCAAACACTAGCCTGTCGCAAAAAAAAAAAAAAAAAACTGAACGCCACTATAAATATTATATTACACCACAGACTAATGTGACATACAAATAGATAGATAGATAAACACTCAATTGAACATCTTAACAAATACATGATAAGGAATAGTTATCCAGAAAATAAGTGTAACAACAGGCGGTCTTATCGCTAAGAGCGATCTCTTCTAGACAACATTTGGATGGAGAGGAGTAAAGCAATGAAATTGGACGTCGCCGTTAGTGTTTTATATAAATATAATAATATAGAAAATACAATGAACATACATAAACAAAAATATACCAAAATTATGATATAAAATACATAAACATAAAACATAACATGAATATATGAATTAAGAGATGGCAGGGTAGATGAGTGCTCGTTCGTCTTCAAAGCAGCGGATTCAAATCTCGGTGGGAACACACACAGTATTTTCCAATATCCTGTACTAACTACGGGCCAATTGCCTATATTTCCTAAAACTAAACTAAATATAAGTTTTTTCCCCACGGGAAGTTTATGTTTCTGGTTCTGGGTATGACGTGAATGTTGTGTGTGTGGTGTTAATTGTTTACGGCCCCACAACACAACTTATAGTGCTTTTAGAGTGGGGCTGTGAGTGTGAAAGCGTTATGTGTAAGCTTTGCCAGCACCCAAAAACCACACTCCGTTATTTAAAGGAGCTGGGGTGGATGGGGTAGTTCCTGGCAGGGGGAAATGCACAATACACCCCAAGCGGGACGTCAGTGCAGGCCTTAACGCCCCCATATTGAATAAGAATAATGTGTAAGCTTTTGTTTACCCGGGCGACGCCGGGCGGGTCAGCTAGTTTCTAATATTCGGATGACCGAGCTTTGCTCGGTTTTTTGTTTTTGGTAGAATGTGTTTAAATTTGTATCCTCAAAAAGCTCCATCTAGTGTCGAGTAGAAACAGTTTTGACATCGGTCATGGCGTAATAGATGGCGCTGATAGTTTCTTAAGCCCGGTTTTTCAAATTCAGTTTGGGAACCGAGCATTTCTCGGACCTGGAACGTTGATAAATCGATTCCTTGGGCCGAAAAACCCCTTATCTGTAACTTTAATGAAAATCGTTGGAGCCGTTTCCGAGATCCTGATTACACATATATACAAGGTTACTTTGAATTAGCGCTCCATACTCCACAGGGGGGTAGGGTATCAACAATGCAACACAAAAAAAATATAAAAAAAACAACTTTTTTTTTTATATGTTTGTAAAGTGCTGAGCTACGATTAAACCCAATTATCCAACTCGTAAACTCAAAAATATAAAACAATACAACGAGTCCTTCGTTTCTACGCTGCGGGTAGCGAATTCGATTCCCGCCACGAGCACAGTTTTCCTCCTCAAAGGAATTTTGGTTTCTTGTTGTAAGTGTGGCTCGGCTGTCAATGTGACTCGGCAGGTCGTAGGTTATGAATGACCATGACTCTTCGAACTTAGTGTAGGTAATGCTGTCAGTGGAAAAGTGATTGTTGTGTTTTGAAAAAAACTGATTAGGTCTTGTTCACTTATTAAAATTGGTCATTGAAAGCGCAGTGTACAATAATACTAGGCTCGACTGCACGCGAACGGGCATTGACCCGACACTCGCCCCGACGCGCACGCATTGATGATAGTGGTGCCGCGCAGCGTCACCTCCGTAACATATTGGTGCATGCGAACAATAACAGCTGTTTAAGTTGTATTGTTTTTTATTTTTGAGTTTACGTGTTGATAATTGGTTGTAATCGTAGCTCGGCACTTTACAAACTTATAAAAAAAAAAAGTTTTTCTTTTAAATATTATTTTTTGTGTTGCATTGTCGATACCCGACCCCCCCCTGTGGAGTATGGAGCGCTAATTCAAAGTAACCTTGTATATTTACAAGAATTGCTCGTTTAAAGATATTAGATTAGATAGATAAGTTCAGACAACTTTTATTGGCGGTACGTTTGCCGGGTCATCTAGTTAATTATAATAATTATCGTGATGTATTTTTATATCAAGATAAACTTATCAAAATTTGATTTAATTTATTGTTAATCTGATAATGGGCCCGATTTTGATGGTTTTAATTATAGTTTCAGAACTCGTTCTAAAGTTTAAGTGCCAGTACTAAAATTTTAAATTAACGCTAAAAATAAAATATTGAACGATGCGTATTCCAGGTCTAGTGTGTTTACCAGCTTCGATCACATCGTCACTTACCATCAGATGAGATAGTGATCAAACACTAGCCTGTCACAAATAAAAAAAAAAAGATTCCTAATTAACTTTCATACACTTAAATTAAATGCATAGATAAAAAAACGGTTGATAAACTTGCTATGTTCTACAAACAAAAAAGAGTGACATATATAGCATGTCAAGTGCATGTAATCTGGCTAAATGCGCATATTTTGCGGAGCCAAAATTAAACAACTCCATCTAATATTCTGTGGTCTGTGATACTCCTTGTACATTGCTTTCGCGCCAATTACAGCGCAATATAGACGATGTTGATGGATTAGTCGCGGGGCTTTCGACATTTTTGTTTGTATTTTTTCATAGAAAGTTTTAACAATGAGTGCAACAAGGCGCTCCAATAATCATTATATCGCTGAAAAAGATGCTCGTTACTCCATTATCATTTGTGATCGTGAGGTAAGTTTTTCTTTTGTTATTGTGTAATCCTCAGAGGACAAGGTCCTGTCCTATTATATTTGCCTTAATTTCTATAATTAATAGGCCGGGGTAGTCTGTAAAACGATCTATAGGCTGTATCTGTTTAACTGGCAAACTGTGCCCATGCTTGATGCGATAGCACTACCGACCGAACAAATTATGATAGGTGCCGTAATACCAAAAATTATGAATGAAAATGTAATGTTTAGCCATTGTTTTTTGCATAAATAGTACCTTGAAATGATAATCTATGTTCCTGTTGTAATGACAAAAGAAATGTGTTAGTTTTTAATACAAAGCCAACAAGTTAAAGATGCGATATTTACGTCGTAATAATGTGTGAAAATCAATTGGTTTATATTTCGTTTTAGGTAATTATTTTGGAATAAAAATTATCCAGGAACCTAGATTAATACGTCTTAAATCTGAATAACAGCACAGTATGGTGGTAATATGCTTGAATTATAAATAATTTCGGTATTACGATTGTATGGGCAAATCAACCTCCGCAGGCCTCTTAAGTCCTAAGGCATATCACTGGTTATGGTACAAGATCAAATGATCAAATGTAGCATTAAAGTTTACAACTGCGGGCTACCATGTGAGGGTTGAATGACGTGGTATATTGTTGGTCTCGTTTCTGCTTTAGCAGGCCTAAAACTGACAGTCACTCATCGTCTCAGTTGTCGTATAGACAGAAGGGAAGGAAATAGAAGTAATAATTTTATTTTTCTTTCAGTCTATAAACTCGGGAATGAGGCACTAGAAAATGGAAGTGGGCTACGTGAACCCATCGAGATAGGAAACAAACCTACGGTTTGTAAAAGGAGAGCTGACTCCGCCGAAAATCTGTGTCCTAGTGAGAGGTCACAAAAAACCTCTGTGTCCCTTTTCTTTAGGGTAACCCTGATTTTGAGATTTGTAGGATAACCTTTTGAGCCATTTGAATTATGTTCTACTTGAATGATATTTAACTGTGTAACCATGCTACAATATGATATCTAATAAAAGTCTTATTATAAAGTCATTCATATAGATAAACTAAAATATACTATAAAATATGCGTAATTAAAATCCACACTGATGTTTCAAAATGCATTTAAATTTAATTTAATTGGCCTTTTACGGTTTCATTGACGAACCAGCGCAAAGCGGGAACGAAGCGATTTCATTTCAGCTTGGGCAACATTGCTTTCGTTGGTCCGGATTTCCGGTTTTTCTCCTCTACAGGTCGCATTTCACAACCGATTCTCGTGATATTTTCTGAGCAGTTTCGATATTTTTCAAAATGGCGGAGATATGTGCTGTAAAATTGTTATAAAAAGCTTCTAGATACATTTACAACCCATGTTTAAATTTATATCCTAGAATAAAGATAATCCATGAATCGGTGACAGATATTATTACTGCATTGATATGTCAGAATCTTGGTAATTATTATTATTACCTACTTATATCAAACTAATTTATTCATCCGAAAGTTTGTGTGTAATTGTGGCATTATTTAAGTATGCCTAGGATTAACAAATAGGCTGCTATTTAACTTGACAAACGCAGACAAAGCTGCGGGGCGGCACGGCTAGATAATCAATATATCCATAAAAAATCCAATGATGGTAAGCCCTAACTTTTATGACACCTAACTGACATAAATTGTTGGGTACAAATTTTTGTCGAAAAGTGTGACCCAATGCAAAATTAAAAATTACTAAATTCTTCAAGCCAACGCTAACACAACATTTTAAGAATGAAACATATGCCATACATTTTGGCCTATAATAGTTATATATTAAGAAAAATATAACAACGCCATAAATTTATCAATAGGAAATAAGCATACAATTTACATACAAGTCAAGTATTTTTTTTTAATCTTTATTTTTATAAAATTACACCCATAATATGATTTTCTTCTTTAATTGCTTTTTATTAGGAGCTTTAATAAATAAAATGGATGGAAATTTCAAAATAGCAAAGCGCTCGCTATTGGCTAAGCTGATCGTGACTAAGTTACACATTTTTGAGGTCATTAATTGGTCAACTTTCCTTTTATTCTATTTAAATTTGCTGAACTTTTTTTCTCCGCTATACGGAGTCAGTTTGAACTGACTTCAACTTTTCGAAAAGCTTTAAGCTCAATTTTAGAACTTTCGTCGAGTCAAAAGCCCAACTAGCTGCAAAAAAGCTGGGAATCTATAATCACATCCCCGTTCTACAATCGGACAAGCAGACAAACTGCTAAGCGACACCGCTATATGGTGGACATTCCACAAATGGGCACTAAGCGTTTTGCCTCCACATTAATTGTGCGAATCGCAAAGGAATGGAACTCCTTACCTGAGTCGGTGTTTCCTGATGAGTACAATATGGGAGTCTTCAAGTCGCGAGTGAATAGGTATATTCTAGGCAAGCTTGCTCCATCGTCGAACACATCGTCGCTTACCATCAGGTGAAATAGTGGTCAAAAGTTTACCTCATTTGAATTAAAAAAAAAACTTGATTGCATTTTCTAATGCCTATTTATTTCGATATGAGATGTATTGTTATGAAGAAAAATTTTCTTTCAGGCAATGTATTAACGGAAACAATCGAATAAAAATGTATGCATATTCCATATTCACAAACGTATTAATTAATATAATCATAATTGAGCGTCAAGAAGGAACAAACTACAAACACACTCACAAATTTTTGCCCTGATAATATTAGTAGGAAGTATGATAGTAGGATATTTTTTTTTTTTACAAATTGCGGATGTAGTTGTGTAGCTTGGCTTGTTTACCCATATATAAAAAATAATATCATAAAACATTATACTATTAGGAAAAAAAAACGGTTTGTTGAGAATAGTTTGATAGTAGGTAGGGCATTTAGAAACATATTCTGTAAGGTTTCGATTAAACAAATAATTACGTCAGATAAGATCTTATTATTACTACAGACTACAATTTCTACCAATGGGAAACTTTTTAAAACTAGTCGCTCTGTGCGAGAGGGACACAGGGGTCTTTTCGTACCTTTCACCCGATTTCGTCGGGACCGCAACCACGGTTGGTTCTTTATGCAATTGATAAAACGATTTGACATTGTAAATACGCTCTAAGTCAGTTGTGATAAGATTCCATGCATGTTTGATATTCGGCACTGTAAGTTTGTCAGTTATCCATCCTATTACTTTAGCTACAACATCCTTGCGTGAACCTTATTATAGTTGTACGATCTAGCCAGCATTGTAGGAGTGCATTAAAAATAACTTGTCCGCCATTTTGGATGTTCCGCCATGTTGGATTTAGGCGTCACACTAACCATTCATTGTCATTCAAACTAAACGTGAATGCAAAATTTCAGCTGAGTCGGTTGAAAGATATCTGCTTCAAAATTAAGTTCTTTTCGTTTCGTTTCCAACCGAACAAACAGTTACATACATACAGAATGTATGTATGTCTGTAACTATATGCTTGAAAATTTGTAAAATTGTGCTCCTGCCGAGAATCGAACCCAGAACCCACCGGTTTTTCCCCGTTGATTTAAACTATATACTTACTTCATAGACAGCTCCCCGGGAAGGTCAAGGTCGAGGTCGTTGACCTGCCACCCGGGTGACATGTGTGACGATGACGAACTCGTCCCGCTGCCACCCATATCGCCCAATGCTGCTGGAGAAAAAGTAACGTTAGCAATAGGGTATTTAAGAAGACACACATGTTTATTTATTCTCGATAGGCAAGCATCATTTGATATGTTTTGTGGTTCTCATTCGTCAAATTACACAATAAATCAACTCCGGCGCATCACACGCGCAAACAATACTTTATCTCGGGTCGTTACTTTAATTGCTTGAACATACTCGAAGCTTTATCTCTGGTTCAAGTATGAAACTGTGGTTTGGTTTTTGTTTTTATAATAGGTATTAATATAATCATTTTGCCAAGGCAGTGAGACCTGTGGCAAAAAAAATCCCGACGACGCCCTAGCTGGACGCACAAAGTTTGTGTTCCTGGTTCTGATTGTATTTGTGTGTGGGATGTGAATGTTTCCGGTACCCGCGACACAAGTCAATGAATTTAGTGTAGTGCTGTGAGTGTGAAAGCGTTTATGATTATGATTTTACAAAAAAATAAAAAACAAAACAAACTTTAAAACTACGTAGCGAAATTAAAAACTTAACAAAAGCGTCTCTCAACCTATTTATTATATCTAATATATAAAAGAAAGTCGTGTTAGTTACTCCACTTATAACGCAAGAACGGCTGAACTGATTTAGCTGAAAATTGGCAGGGAGGTAGTTTAGAGCCAGGAGAAGGACATAGGATACTTTTTAAGAACGTACATTTCTTTAAATATTTTTTTTACATTTCGACATGCTTTCCATTTTCTCATACGTCACTCGGATTTGGTAAAGTACTAGGCAAACATAAACATGAAGGTTGTAATAATATAGTCACGTGACATTGTAACGCATGCCGGGTATGGCTTCCTAAATATGCACATTCATTGACTGTTAGGCGGAACGAAGGTCGCCGGGACAGCTAGTATCTAATATATAAAATAAATATAATTGAAACTCGAGCAAAGCTTTAAAAAACCAACTTCATTGCTTGTATTTCGGTTTTTATTGACCGATTTCGATAAAATTTATATGGGACCACCTCTGAAGTATACTCTGCCAAACAAAAAAAAAAACATCAAAATCGATTCATACGTAATTTATGGATGGCCCCTAATTGGCGGACATATCGCGTAACATACATACAAAAAAAAATACATTCGAATTGAGAACCTCCTTTTTTATGTTGGTTGAAAAAATTTAAGAAAAATTTATAATATAATATTTGTTTATAAAATATTAAAAATTTAAAACAAAATAATTTTAAGAAAAATTTGAGTGAAAAAAAAAAGGAAAGTTTTAATTTTTTTTTTTTATGATTTATAGATAAACATTTGACCACTATCTCACCTGATGGAAAGTGATGATGCGGCCGAAGATGTGACATGTTTATCTAGAAGATACCTGTTCACTCTTGACTTGAAGACTCCCAAATTATACCCCTCGGGAAACAAAGACACAGGTAATGAGTTCCACTCCTTACTTTACTTAGTTTGCAGTGGTAAAGTACCAGGCAAACATAAACATGAAAGTAAAACACTTTTTACGTTATACGGGGCATTACAACGCATGCGGGTACCTACAGTTAGTATTTACTAAAGATAAGCTTAATTAAGAGAAAAGGCGCCGAGTGCAGTAATAACTAGAATATGCTCCCAATCCGGCCTCAGGCCAAAGTACCATCGATAAGGTCTGGAGATACCTCCTATCAACGCTATTGGCTACAAACGTTCAAGTTATTTGGATCAATTAAAATAACAGTCATAATAGACCTCATTGATAACCCAATACACTGGTATTGGGTTATTTCTTCTTGCAATTGTTAAACCAGAGCTATGAGACTAATAGACTGCAAATTACTGACGGACGCGAAGCTTCAAAGCCTAGAACATCGTCGCAGGGTCGCAAGTCTATCGGTCTTTTATAGGATACATTTCGGAGTGTGCCACGGAATTGCATGATCTAATTCCCCCATCCCCCTTTCACCATCAGACAACCAGACAATCAGCAACGCGTTATGGTTGATATTCCAAGGGTGCGAAAGCGTTTTGCTTCCATATTTATTATATGTACTGCTAAGGAATGGAATTCTTTGCCCGAGTCTGTGTTTCCCGTTAAGTCCAATCTAGGAGTTTTTAAATGTCGAGTGAACAGGTATCTTCTAGGTAAGCATGCTCTATCTTCGACCACATATTCACTTTCAATCAAAATCAAAGGCCCCAAATAGGCACTCATGGAATTTAATGATTCTACTGCCAGATTTGCAAAATTACAGCCATCTCAAGAAGAACCTTATAAGAAACTCGGCGGCGCATTTCTTAACACTAATACATAATTATATTAACCTAGGTATATCTATATTATGTAGTCGCTAGAAAGCGCTTGTGTAGTATGCCTCCATGCATTCTTGTCATTCATCAGGTGAGATAGTGTTCAAATGCTTGCCTATCGAGATTAAAAAATAACCTTTCTTCTTCTTAGCGTGTCGATGGTAAACGGTTAAATAGCCGAGGCCCAGAACTCAGCCACCCGAACTACATTTGGCGCAGCGTCCAATAGTTCTTGTTGCGAGCAGGTAACAGGGCACACAGGGCTTTTTTTAAATCTTTGATAGGCAAACTAACCACAATCTCACTTGATGTTAAATGACGA
The DNA here is from genome assembly GCA_948107665.1 of Lomographa bimaculata. Lineage (NCBI taxonomy): Eukaryota > Metazoa > Arthropoda > Insecta > Lepidoptera > Geometridae > Lomographa > Lomographa bimaculata. The sequence continues at coordinate 3,451,235 of OX403612.1, read as the reverse complement.
TGCGGTCGACGATGAAGCATGCTTGCCTAGAAATTACCTATTCACTCTCGAGATTAGATGTGCCATAGTTTGAGTTGCTGCGCACAGACATGTTATATCGTTATCTTCTGAGAATCCTCACATTTGATAGGGTTGCTTATCGTATTGACTAGAGGGCAGAACTGGTGTCAGGATTATTCAGGCTGACTGAAGGCATCCGACATGACTCAACTACTGATTGAACTGCGCGTTGACTTAGTTGAGTGAGCGTTCGCCTTCTAAGCAGGAGTATCGGTAATATAAGCAAACATTTGACCAAAATCTCACTTGATCGAAAGTGATGTAGCATGCTTGCTTAGAAGGTACCTATTTACTGTTGACTTGAAGACTTCCCGATTATACCGTTCGAGGAACAAAGACGAGGGCAATGATTTCTCCTTCGCAGAACGGATGATAAACGTAGAAGCGAAACTCTTCGAGCGAACTGGAGGTGTGTCAACCATATAGGGATGACGTTTGACAATTTGTCTTGTTGCCAGGTGGAATTAACTAGTGTAATGAGGATGATGCAATATGACTGTAGGTAAACTTTTGACCATTTTTTCGTTTCTCGTGGTCGCCCGACCACTACAGTCTACAATTACTGCCATACTTTTGAACTTCATAGCAATACATATTATTCTAGCTTTTATATATCGAACAAAAATAAAATAGCGTAAGTACCGTATGCATTGTATGTAATGGTGGCAAAAGCGTGCGCGCCAAATTCAGCCAATCGCCGACCTTCCCGCGCTTCTCTCGCCGCGAATTGCAGAACCGCGGCCGCGGACATCCGGTCGGTCTGTTGCGATGTATCCTCGACCATTGTGCAGTCCTCTTCGAAAAATGGCGCCAGTTTGCTGTTAGTTCGTGGTATTGGCCAAGAGATGGCGCTTTTGCAGTGCTGATAGCTTCTTAGTGCTTATAGCTTTGAAGTCAGAATAAGTGTTTTTTAAAAACTACACTTTGCTTTTACATACACTGGAGCAATAGATGGCGCTTTAGGAAAGTGCCAATTTAGGTGAATGTCAGATAGATTTAATTTTAAATCGAAATTACGCCAATCACAACATTTGGTCAAGTACTTTTACGGAGTTCACGTCTCATATAGAATGCAATATTTTCTCTCACTTTCTTCAACTTTTTTTAGCATTCGCTTCAAAGTTTAAAGCCATTTGATTTATTATCATTAAGACAATGTCTTTGAATTACAACTGATACTTATTTTTTCGAGGATGCAACCAACATATCCACTCTAACTGCAGTGATTTCACTATCGCCAACAGATGTCGCTTTATCCAAAAATTATCAACGAACAACAGTTCGCTATTTTTCCAATAGATGGCACTTTTCTTCATGAATTTGTTAAGTAAATGTGAGTATTTAATGTTCACAGCCTTTTTGTAATTCAGAAGTCCACGTTAATAGAACTCCATTTGTCAGAAACACCAACACTTAAACGTCCATATATGTGATTGTTTACACACACACTCAATTATTTTTCTTAGTTTTAGAACGTTTGCTGTTGTAGTCATTGTACTGCTGATGCTTTGGAGTCCACTTCACTTGTCACTTTATTTAAATGTTTAGTTATGGTAAGATTTTTACGTTTTGGATTGCATTGCAAAAATTTTTTTATAGGTATTTAACAGCTGTAAACTAACCCTCGGCATAAGTTCATTAAAGTATCATGTATGGAAGAAGTCGCTGGTTTTCGAACACAGCGTAACTACGTCGGGGACCAGAGGCTTCAGAATCTATATTGTATTGTGTCTATATTAATTAATGTTTTGATTGACTGTTAGTATAAAATTCTAGTAATTCTAAGAAAATCAATAGAATCAAATAGTATGGCAAGTATCACAGGCAATAACGAACCTTATCCGCAAGAAAATAGAAGTAGTTGTAGCTTGTAAACTTTTGCGATTTGAACATAAAATAATATATTGACGAGATGTTTCATCGTGATATGCTTTTTTATATCAGATAGGCTGGCGTTTAACCACTATCTCTTGTTCCTAAATGATAATGTGGTAGATAGTAGTAGTAACTAGGCCTAGAAAAGGTAATGACTCTCAAGAAAAGCTACCGGAACACTTTGGTTAATTACTAAACTGTCTACAGTAAATAATAGGTAGACAGGTGCAAAATACACACAATCAAAATATTAAAACCAAAGTTTTTTTTAATCCAAGATAGGCAAGCTTTTGACCACTATCTAACCTGATAGTAAGCCACGATGTGGTCGACCATGGAGCAAGATTGCCTAGACGATACCAATTCACTTGCGATTTGAAGACTCCCATAGTGTTCCAGTCCTTTGCGGTTCTACCAAAAAATGTTATACCATCGAGACGGGTGATGATAGGCAAAATAAGATTTCATAATCAATATCGTGAAACTTTTCATTTTGATTTATAATTGAAGTAAGCCATTTAGTGGTTTTTGTTTATTTTCTTTTGATTATGCAGTCTAATAGTATTTAATATTAGAAATTAGCTGAATTATCCTCGAGAGCCGATAGTTTTGTTGTAGCCTATTCACCATTTTCGATCACATCATTAATTACTACAACGTAAGATGGTCAAACGCGAGCCTAAACAACTTATAAAATTTCTAATACACCATATTATATATACCACGTATCACGTTATAAAACACTTTTTCTCCGAAACAGTATAAAACGACTACCGAAGAGAGATAACAAAGTACTGAGATATAAACATTAATTAGTATGACAACTGACTACCAATAAAGGAATATAGATATGAATCGATTTGTTAACTAAAAACAAACAAATCGTTATACGATGGCGCTACTGTCTAAGCAAAGTTCTTATCTTTACGGATTTCAATGGAACGAAATATGCTGCCGATTTTCGCCACCCGTATATATAAGTTTGTCGGTTAGAATTATTTAATTTTTTTGCCATTATGTAAACTGATAAAGATGAAGGATGAACGTATGAATTTGCGAAATATCTTCTGCAAGTATAAATAGTGGTTATTGTGGGTGGAAGTTGGCTAGACAGAGCTAATGACAGAGAAGGATGGCATTCCTTGGGGGAGGCTTTTACCCGAACGGGGTCCATGCAATAAATAATTAGGTAGTGCATAATTAAAACAAATAATAATCAAATTAATTACAAAATATAATTTATAATTAGAAACCAAATTCACCTAAATGAAATAATTGTAAATGAATTATAGTTTAATAAGTTACCAATTGTTATCGTTCAATGTGTACTATGCATGGAATTAAATAAAGCTTTATTATTATTATTATCATTGCTTTAAAAACAAACTAGAAGCCGACTACCTACATACTTACGTTTGTTTATATGCATTACACTGCGATCTCTTTCACTCTCTCACACAACACGATCTGTCCATCTCGCTTACACACTTGTTTCTATGATGATCGTGACAATAGTCGCCTTAAATAAAAAAAAATATTTTTACCCGACTGCCAAGCAAGAGTTATGTTTTTCGCGAGTATTTTGTGTGTACATCCTAATCCTACTAATATTATAAATCCGAAAGTTTGTTTGTTAATGTGTGTGTAAGTGTGTAAGTATGTTTGTTCTCTCTTCACGCTCTAACGGCTGAACGGATTTGGATGAAATTTGGAATGTACATAGATTATACCGAAAATTAAAACATAGGCTACTTTTTAATTTGATAATAGCGGCGAAGCCGCGGTGCACGGCTAGTAATATTATAAATACGAAAGTTTGTGTGTAAGTATGTTTGTTCTCTCTTCACGCTTTAACGGCTGAACGGATTTGGATGAAATTTGGAATGTACATAGATTATACCTTGGATTAACACATAGCTACTTTATAACTTGATAATAGCGGGCGAAGTCGCGGGGCACGACTAGTAGGAAATAATAGGCGATTGGCTCTTTGATATTTATATGACGATGGTATTTGTATGTAATTGCATCGATTATTCATAGTTTGGTATCCATTTTTGCAGAAATTAAAGCCATTAAATCATATCCAGAGCGATGCATACCAAGCCTTAACATGTGCTTCGTCCTCACACTCTTTTGTACTAGCCGTGCCCCAGAAAGTACGAATGGAAAACAAAACTATATTACTCAAAATAAAATTCATTAAACGGGTGTTTAATGAATTTTATTTTGAGTAACATAGTTTTTTTTTATAACATTTTGGTGGGTACCAAAATGCTATAAACCGTTCAGAAGAAATTCTCAAATATAACTTTAAATAACCATAAGTAGAAAACTACAAAAAAAAAATCGGTGCACATACATGATGAATTTCTAGGGCTAGTGTTTGACCACTATCTCACCTGATGGTAAGTGACGATGTGATCGAAGCTGGTAAACACACTAGACCTGGAATACGCAGGCTCTCAAGGATAACTGCCTGAACACCGTATTTGGCTTGGCGGCAGACTTTCAACTTGATGGTGGTAAGCTACTTTGGTAGCAAGCCAGGCGAGCAACTCACAAAATGCTCTACCACCTCTCAAATGTCACCTGATTAGCACCACCAAATTGATCAAAACCCGTCGTAAAGGCGGCGCAACAAACAGGAAGCCACAAATAAAAAAAACATAGAAGACTAGTATGCAAAAGAATGTACAAATTATATATACATAACTTAAATTACCTATATATACATAACTAATCAGCATAATATGCATACAAATATGACTATTTATAACGTACTAAGCCCAATGGCTATGCCCGCGTAAATTGTAAAAAAAAAAAAACAAAAACAACCGTTCTTAAAATATTATATAGATACCCCGTCGAATAAAATAAAAGAGAAAAATATTTTATTCATAAAAAAACATTCGTGATTTTTTCCAATGTTTTTCTGCTATTCGGGCGGAGGCAAATCCAACAAATCAAAGATCATAAAAATCGGTTCAGCCGTTCTTAAGTTTTAAATGGTGTAACTAACCCGACTTCGTTTTTTATTTATATCTAGATAAATACAACGGGCCAAGGCCTCGCGCACCGAAGGATCCATACAAACCAACGCATTCACGCTCACAGCCAAATACTTGTATCGTATGTGATTGTGTGTACATCACACACACAATCTCACTCAGAACCAGAAGCACAAATGTCCCTTGAGAAGGCAAATTATGCTCCTGCCGGGAATCGATCCCAGAACCCACGGCGCACAGGACAGAGACTTCCACTGCGTCTACTGAAAATCAGTGACTAAGGTCTAACCTTAGTCGTATGCTGAGTCGTGACCCATATTCATGACACTCACAACATTTCACACTTCTCATTCTTTTATTTTTGATTATTTTGTATTTTATTTATTTTGGTAGCAGGCGCGACGATGAAAAGTAGCATGTGTGACGTATTTTTTTTTAATTAATATTTTGTAATGTCTTTGAGTCACCTTGCGACTATGTCAGCCCTATTGGTACACTCCTATGCTGCATATCTATACAAAATATATAACTCAAAGGTGACTGACTGACATAGTGATCTATCAACGCACAGCCCAAACCACTGGACGGATCGGGCTGAAATTTGGCATGTTATAACGTAGGCAACCGCTAAGAAAGGATTTTGATTAATCCTACCCCAAGGGGATAAAATAGGGGATGAAAGTTTGTATGAAACTTCGTCAATTTTAAAATAATACTTCTTAACGCGAGCGAAGCCGCAGGCAAAAGCTAGTCTACAAAATATTTTTGATTTTGATGTACAGATCCCTAGCTGCATCGCTTTCGGGTGCAGCCAGAATGCTCTGAAATACGCCAAGATCCTAGCCTTAAACCCATATTGACGTATGATGTAATTCATATGATTTTTCACATGCTACTCATGAAATATTCCATGCCTACTGCGCACTAGCGTATAACCATCAATAGCATTGCTATTGTGTACACATCTAATACCTTTAAACGAGCAATTCCAGTAACAGGTCCAACGATTTTCATGAAATGTACTATCCAGGGGGTTTCGGGAGCAATAAATAGATCTAGCTAGGTTTCATTTTTACAAGACGTCGTTTACATTTTTTTTTAAATAGAACAAAATTCGGTCGTACAGGTACTAACGTATTATAGATTAAGTAGTGTGCAGTCTCCTCGACAAGCATTAATATAGTCACACCTTCAACACGTAACGAAACTGGCTAAACAGTATACAAACAGATATTTATTTACTACTACATACGTCACGGTCATCGATCTAATAAAAAACCAGATACGCAGGGAACATGAGAGTTGAAGCTCACGAGGCGCATACTACTTCACTATTAGCATTCCTATCTCAGAAAACATAAACGCTTTCACATTCACAGCCCAATACTAAGTTTAAACTTGTGTTGTGGCTGCCGGAAACATTTACATCACACACACAATCACAACCAGACACGGAAACCACAAATTTTCCTTAGGGAGAACACTTGTGTTCCCGCAGGGAATCGAACACGTTAATTTGATATTCTTGCTTAGAAGTCGAATGCGCACCTAAGCCATGTGACAGTTCAGTAAAACGAAGACGTCACGCAAAATTTCAACGCACTATATAACAAAGGTCGTCTGGTAGACTTTCAACGCACTATATAACAAATGTTGTCTGGCAGAAATCGCTTAAAGAGATAAGACCGCCCATTGTACTACCTCATAAAACTGTAATATTTTAATTTTACCTTTATTTGGTGTGCAGTAAATAATTATTGTATTGTATATTCTTCTTCGTAATTTTTGTTAAATTGACAAAAGAAAAAATACGAGTCCAATATTTTTTGATAATGTAAATGAAGGATTAAATAAAAAAAAACAGTTTGTCTGAGATGCTGGTTTCAGCGTGCGTAGTATCTGATCTTTTTTACTAGATCTATGGTTTTTCGGAAGTCGATAAAAATATAATGCTTACGATGAGGTACGAAGATGGATAGAATAAACATTCCGTGACCAATATCGACGGCCATAAAAGGCGTATGTAACCAAATGGTAACACGTTATTGCTATTTAGACAGAAGGTGCGAAATGTGACGTATATTTCACCCTAGATCACTAAACTAATTTTTAAGTTGCAGTCACTAAATATTAGTCGTGCAGACTAACAAATTTCAACTTTAGCATTTGCTCTAATTGTAGCATTTAGAATTATAGAAGTAAAACATAATAAAGGATTACATATACCTATAACCTACATTTATCTAATAATTTAAACGTAAGCAAAGCTTAGAAAACCGACTTCAACGCTGATATTTTGGTTTTGGCTTGATCGATTTCGATAAAATTTTTATAGGACCAACTCTGAAGTAGAATGTACCAAATAATAATGCAAGGCAAGCAAAGCTTAAAAAACCGACTTCACCGCTTTATCTTCGGAACTTTGATCAGATTAGATGTACTAAACACGCATTATTAAAGATATTTCAAGAACTGCTGATCAGATTTTGATAAAATTTAAATGGGACCAATTGGAAAGCAAAATCTTTCAAACAACGAAAAATTTAAAAAATCGGTTCACGTGCAACGAAGATATGTACACATAAAAAAAATACCGTCGACTTGGATGCATGTTTGGTCCTTCTAAGCTTCTGATGCTTCTGTTAAGGAAAACTGCAGTTTTACTTCTGGATGGCTGTTCTTTAGAAGTACCTTCTAAACCAATATCAATTTGTAAAAAAATAAAATAATGAACAACTTGTTAAACATTTTCTCGTACATTTTACCACACCTAGTCAATAAACATTAGTCTGAGAATAATTTGCAAAATCTCTGTAAATAAGATGCACGAAGACGCGACGCATGTGCACGGGTCATCAATGAGCTGAATCAGGAAGGTACTGAGCTGGGCTGGGATACTTACACAGCGAATGCGTGAAGGTCATGTAGTCTGTGAGACTGATATTTAGGGATCTAGGGTTAAAATAATTAAACGCAAGCAAAGCTTTAAAAAAAAACGATTTTACCGCTTTATCTTCGGAACTTTGATCAGATTAGATTCACTAAACACGCATTATTGATGATATTTCAATAACTACTAATCAGATCTTGATCAAATTTAAATGGGACCAATTAGAAAACAACATCGTTTAAACGTTCAAAATTATATAATTAAACACAAGCAAAGCTTTAAAAAAAACCGACTTCACCGCTTTATCTTCGGAACTTTGATCAGTTTAGATTAGACAGTTGGAAAACAACATGTTTCAAACAAAAAAAAATCTAAATCGGTTCACGTGGAACAAAGTTAAGATGTAACAAAAAAAAAACAGCCGACTTGAGTACTTTTTTGTGGAGTCGGTAGAAAAAGGATAGCTTTGTAAAGTATTGTTTCTTTTTTACCTCAAAACTTCGTTTCACGTGAACCGATATAGATTTTTTTTTGTTTGAAACATGATGTTTTTTAATTGTCTAATCTAAATTGATCAAAGTTCCGAAGATAAAGAGGTGAAGTCGTTTTTTTTAAGCTTTGCTTGCGTTTTTGCGAATCTGGCAATAGAATCATTAACTTTCATGAGTGCCGCTTTGGGGCCCATGTGAATAAACGATTTTGATTTGATTTTATTATATTTATTTGTAAAATACCAGAAAGTACTCAGACCCTAATTCTTGTCCTTACCCTTTTATCTGAATGCTATATTTTCTGTAATAATTCAAATGATGTATTCAATACAATCTTTAATTAATATTTGTTTAATACTATAAACTATATTATTATATTTATTATATATTTGTTTAATTATATATTATTATATATTTGTTTAATAATATAAACTACACTGTCCCGCAAAGAACGGCTGGAAAGTGACGATGCGGCCGAAGATGAAGCATGCTTACCTAGAAGATACCTATTCACTCTAGACTTGCAAGACTCCCAGATTATACTGTTCGGGGAACAGGTATGCGGGCAGTGAGTCCACTCCTTCGATGTACGGATAACAAATGTTGAAGCAAAACGCGTCGAGTGGATATGAGGTATGTCTTACCACTCATACTTAATCGGATGGTTTACATAAGAGATTAATTAATGAAAGAAATTGAAAATTGGCAAGCATTCAGATGCATTTCAATAAGAATATCATGAGAGATTTGGAGAGAATCATCATCTATCACATTGACTACCTGTTGGTTTACTTGGGTTCGATTCCCGGCGGGAATTCAATATTTCTTCACGGAAAATGTGTTTCTGGGTCTGGTTGTGATTAACACACACGTGTATTTAATGTGACCGTTTCTGACACGCACGACACAAGTCTTCGAACTTAGTGTGTAGCTGTGAGTGTAAAAGCGTTTATTTTTATGTATGTATCATGCTCCTATCAAAACAAACAATATCCAATCACACTTATATTATAAAAAATCTGACCGAATGTTTGTGTGTAAGTGTGCGGCTGAACGGATTTGGATGAAATTTGAAATGTACATAGCTTATACCTAGAATAAACACATAGGCTACTTTTGAACTTGATCAACGAAGCCGCGGGGCACGGGTAGGAGTATATAAAAACTGGCAAACCAAACAGAGTAGCTTCTAAGTCGTTTTATATTCATGTCAGTCTCTGTACTCTAGAAACTACATAGATATATAAGACCTATCACCCCGCGTGTGTCTCTAACCAGTGATAACCGATATATAGCCCAGTAAGCTCAGATAGCGTATGACCTGCGCATGCGACCTTAGCCGCCATTTTGCTCGCGTTAGATACGTTACAAAGTGGCCATTCCACTAACAAGATCACTCCAATGGCTCTGTTCAGATAGCTCAGCGGATCATAACTGGCACTGTCTTTCCTCTATAGGGGTGAAGAACAGGGATGTGGTACTTGAACCCTTGAAGACTTGACGAGGTGGGGCAAGACAGGGTAGCGCTAGCAGTCAGTATCTTAATCTATCTACCCTGCGCTGTCGCTTGCTATCGACTCCACATTTCACTAGCTCAACAATCCAGCAGTGTCGAGAACGTCGCGTCGATCGGATGGCCGCCCTACTGCTAGCCATGCTAGGCAGATCTAAAGTACATTTTAGGAAAAAAAAATGCAATCGTAATTTTCGGCAGAAATCTAATATCTTTAAACTAGCAATTTTTTTTTATATATATATATATATATATAATCAACCTTTAACGGTAAATGCTGATCCAGTGAGAAGTTAGAACAATTGTTGATCCGCCTATTTTACTTGTTTACTCAGCTCTGCGTCGCGCAAACTGATATACTTTGATCCGTCCTTCATGCGCGTGTGACGTCGGTGGATCTGCACTAACAGGTTTTCAACATGCTCGTCAGCGATTCGACCAACATTTGTTGATCCATCAACGGTCGAAAAAATCATACTGAATATGATTTCTTAGATCCAGTGTATATTTAACTTATATGCGACATTTACTTAGACTAAGTGGATCCGGAGCCAAATTTGACTAATAGGTACTCGAACAAAAAGCGGCAACGTCGCATTCTGCGTGTGATAGAGAACCTAGTAAACTACTTCGTTAGAGTAATAAGGTAAGAAAGATGCGTTAGTTACGTGCGAATTTGTGTTATTTTGTTCATTTGTCATGGACAAATCAGAAGATGATGGTGAGTATTTTATTAACCATATCCATATTTGATTATTTAAATATTCAGAAACTTGATATTATGTGGGTGTTATTGTATGGTATTGTATTAATGAGTTAATCCGGCCGGATGTGATCGGCTCACATGAAGGGGGCGTATTAGAGACCGCTTCAGTGGTAACGCGCTACCTCATTCATAATCGATACATATGGTAATAAATAGATATTCACTTTAATAAGGACTTACTTAAATACCTAGTACCTAGCTAAAAGTTTTTAACCTCGGACGAAAAAAGAGTTGTGATTGTGTTTAAGTATGTGTACGTAGTACCTACCTACTTACTATGCGTTTCAAATAACAAAAGGACCAGCAAAAACGCCATCATTTCACCAGTGCTGCCTGCCAGAAGCTGAATCAGAATAATAAAAATAGATAACCAACAATTTGATTGGCCTTTTGGCTCTGTGGTCAGTCTCACTCTATGGTAGCTCTGAATGCGGATCCTGAGGTCGTGGGTTCGATTTCTAACCATGGCAAACATTTGTGTGACGAACACGAATATTTGCTTTGTGTCTTGGTCTTAAACAACTACCTAATTATCTATGTATTTCTCAGGCCTCCATTCCTAGTACAGTAGGCTTTGCCTAGTTTGAGATCAGGGACTACATAAGTGTGAAATGTCCAGGATATTTATT